>CM053144.1:102844170-104167920 GCA_028571685.1 Heterohyrax brucei
TAACATGGCCAGTAAGTGATAGGAAAGAAAATAGAAATCATAATCCTCTCCATCTAAATCCCTCTAGTTTTAGTACCCCATAAGCAATGCTATCATGATATATTTTTTTTTTTTTTTAAGAATTCCATCAAGAATGATTAAAGACTTCAAAGGCAAAATAATGGAGTAAATTTCAGACAACTTAGAATACCTATTTTCTAATAAGTTTAATAATTATATTTTTAAAATTTAACTAAGTACAACATGGTTCAGGAAACCCTGGTGGCACAGTAATTACCTGGTACATTTGATAATGAAAAGGCTGGCAGTGGAATCTGCCAGGCACCCTACTGCCAGAGCACTTCTTCTCTGTCCTATAGGGTTTCTATAGTTGGAACTGATTCAACAGCAGTGGGTTTAGCTGTTTTGGGTTTTCACATGGTTCAGACTCTTAACAGTCACCTTTTCTACTCCTACATTTTATTTTCCATTAGTCCCAAGACTCAATTTTTTTTTAATGCTAAGATTTACATGTCCTCCATAAGTTTAATCACATAAAAATTATTTTAATCAAAGGAAGCATTCAGATGTGTGAACAAAGATTTAAAGCAACATATGAAAAACAGTTATTTGGAGAAGTTAGAGTTTTTTGCCAAAACATCAGTTATTAGTTTTATACAACTTTTTTTCAATTTAGGAAGGAAATGAAAAATAATGGCTGAGCACATAAAATTTCTCTTAAAACAACCCCCAAACAGATTATGTGGAATTCAGGGCATATATTAACTAAGAAGACAGAAGTGATATCTCCAACTATCTGACTGTGGTTCAAGTATCAACAGAAATTTGTGTTACTTATACAAGCATTTGAAGAAACACAAGGAAGAGTCTTGATTATTTCTGGCGTTTCTTAGAAAGATATGGACCATCTGAGTGAAATCAGTAATCTTTCATATAAATAAACATGAAAAATATTTCAGTAGAAACAAAGAACTAAATATAAACTGAAACTTTCTTCTGTGATTTTTTTTATTAAATAAAAAATGAAAGTCTACATACTCTGTGCTTATAACATTGGGTTAACATGGGATGAGTACACAAGTTGTGTCGAAGTCTCATTAATATTGATCTTCTTACTAATGTGTATTGTCATCATTTCACCCAACCAAATTTCTAACAACTATCTAATCTAAAACCCTCGCCCCTCGACCCACCCTCCCCACTCTTGTAGCTGTCAAAGACTCTTTTCTGTTACGTATGAGTATGCTTTTAAGTTTTTATCGTAGGGGTCTCATATAATAATCATGCTTCTGTTGCTGACTAGTTTCACTCAACATAATGTCCTCCAGTTGAGACCAAACTGAGAGATGTTTACTGCTATCATAGTTGTTCTTTATCACTGCATAGTACTCCATTGAGTACATATACCAAAGTTTACCCATCCATTCTTCTGTTGCTGGGCATCTGGGTTGATTCCATCTTTTTGCTATTGTGGACTATGCTGCAATGAACATTTGTGTGCATGTATCAGTTGGTGTGAATGGCCTTGATTCTGTAGGATACATTACAGGCAGAGGAATTACTGGGTCAAATGGTGTATCTATATCCATTATTTTAAGGTAACGCCAGATTGCTTTCCAAAGAGGTTGCACCATTCTGCAATCCCACCAACAGTGTAGGAGAGTTCCATCTCTCCACAGCCTCTCCAACATTTAGTGTTTTGCATTTTTTGGATCATGGCCAATCTTGGTGGGGTGAGATGGTATCTCATTGTCATTTTGATTTGAATTTCTTTAATAATTAATGATTGTGAGAATGTCCACATGTGTTTTTTGGCTGCCTGGATCTCCTCTTTAGAGAAATTTTTATCCATCTCCTTTGCCCATTGCTTAATTGGATGATTTGTATTTTTCTGATTGATATTTTGTAGCACCTTATAGATTATGGAGATCAGGCGTCAGTCTGACATAGAGTTGCCAAATGTTTTTCCCATTCCATAGGTGGTCTTTTAATTCTTTGGATGAAGTCTTTGGATGAGCAGAAGTGTTTGATTCTTATTAATTCCCATTTATCTATTTTCTCTTCTGATGAATGTGTTTTGTTTGTCAGATTTTGAAGTCTGTCTATATTGTGCATTAAAATTTCCATTGTTGACCCTATTTTACCTTGGATGAGCTTTATCATTTTAGCTTTTATATTTAGGTCTAGTCAACATTGTGCTAGATGTTCTAGCCAGAGCAATTAGGCAACTCAAAGAAATAAAAGGCATCTATACTGGCAATGAAGAGGTAAAGATTTCCCTCTTTGCAGATTATATGATTATTTATACAGATAATCCAAAGAAATCCATAAGTAAACTACTGGAGCTAATAGAAGAATTTGGCAAACTATCTGGATACAAGATAAATATAAGTAAATCAATGGGATTCCTTTATACCAACAATGAAATTATTAAAGAAGAAATCACCAAATCAATTCCATTTACTGTCGCTGCCTAACTGTCCGCCGGCGGAAAGAAGACAGGACACACGGATACGAGCCGCCTTGCAGGTTGCTTACTTTATTCTCCTATACTTACTATTCTCCTCCTTTCCTGGTGCTTGCTCAATTTATACCCTAGATTCCTCCAATCCTCATGTGCCACGCTCTCCCAAGATGGAGGCCCACAATAGGCTAGCGGGAAGCCACTGCCCACAGGCATGCGCCATGAAAGCCCTAGGTCTAGTAAACAAGGGTGTGGTTGGGGTGCTGTTCTGGCCCTGGGTGCCATCTTGGGCCATCATGTCCCGCTTACCACAATTTACTATAGCCCCCATGAAGATAAAATACCTAGGAATAAATCTAACTAGAGAAATAAGAGATCTTTACAGAGAAAACTACAAGACCTTACTACAAGAAACTTAGGAGAGACTTACATAAGTAGAGTAATCTGCCTTGCCCATGGACAGGAAGACTCGATATTGTGAAAATGTCTATTTTGCCCAAAGTAACCTACTTATATAATGCAATCCCAATACAAATTCCAGTGACATTTTTTTAATGAGATGTAGAAACAAATTATCAGCTTTATTTGGAAAGAGAAGAAGCCCCGGATAAGTAAAGCACTACTGAAAAAGAAGAACACACTGGGAGGCCTTTCACTACCTGACTTTAGAACCTACTGCACTGCTACAGTAGTCAAAACAGCCTGGTACTGGTACAAAAAGAGACACATAGACCAACAGAACAAAGCAGAGACCCCAGAGATGCCACCATCCTCCTATCAACAGCTGATATTTGACAAAGGTCCTAAGATTTTAAACTGGGTTAAGAGCAGTGTCTTTAACAAATGGTGCTGGCATAATTGGATATCCATTTGCAAAAAATTGAAACAAGACCCATATCTCACACCTTATACAAAAATCAACTCAAATTAGATAAAAGATCTTCTGTGATTTTTAAAGCATTGGGATAGGAGAAGGTGTCCTAGGAGACCAGAACTGTCAGCCAGGTGTCCTTGGTCTAAGGAACCAAATGGAAAGCAGAAGACATGCCATTTTCTTTTCAAAACTTCTGCCTTTACAAATTCCAAAAAGAAGTAACTATGAGTTATCCATTTTTAAAGAGGCAATAAGAAGGGGAAAAAGGCACTTCCTATTACTTCCAGCAAAAATGGTGAAACAGAATGAATCAAACACCAATCAGTATCAAGAAAACAGGTTCAGCCTGAAAGCAAATGAGAAACAAAGTAACTGACACAGTCTGCTCAGAAATACTAGGTCTTTCAATGGAACATGGGCTAAAATGACAAACAGAGACAATATAACAACCCTACTACCAATTTAAATATTTCAAAGGAATACAACGCACTGTGTGGAGAAGAAAAACTGATGGAGAATATAAGTGACTTCAAGATGGAAATAACTTAAATCTCATTTCTCTTATATTAGTAGTTGATTCAGACTCTTCCACCATAAAAGAATTAAGAAAGCAAATATCTTACTAATAATGTTGAAATATTATGTTGCTTTTATTTCTAAAACTTTAAAATTCAATGTAAACACTTCAAGAACGACAAACCATCAATATGAGATTTTGAAATACTAAAACAGGCAAATGACCAAAATTCAGCACTAGAATCATTATCTAAAAGTATGTAACTAATTGGACAATGAATACAAATCAACATAAAAATGTTAAGAACTACTATCAAGACTATATGATGCGGAAACAAGGAAATGTATTGATATCTGTATCATAATGAGCCATATTAACTCTATTTTACTTAAATATAAAAAAATAGTATTTCATAAAAAAAGACCTTGAAAAGGGTACATATCCAGTGCTACTTATAAATTCCAGAAGGTCCATTAAGTAATGAACAGTACTCATGGAAATTGCAGTAGAAAATTTTGATCCTTTAAAATCACTAATGGCAAACTGTTCTTCAATTCTCTTTGAATTAACAGGTCTTGGAAGAAGAAATTTAGACACACAATTCCTGAAAGCTAAAGCTCACAAACTTTGTTCTTAAAACCTGCAAGCTTTTCAAGGGAATATTTATGTCATATATACATCAGAAAGCACGGGAAAATAATTCTGCTTTAAATAACATATCAGTGCGATATCTCAAAATTAAGTGCATTAATTTATGCTGGAAAGTCTTGAATGGGTTTATGTAGTGGTGCATACATTTTCAACAAGAACAAAAATAAATTATAGATACAAGTATGTATATGTATATATGAACATATAATGTAAATATGTATACATATATGTATATATGTACATACATATAAAGAGATAAGAGAGTGCTCACCTATAAACATGCCTGCCAGAAATTTCAAATTAGAAGATACCATTGCCAAGTGCCGACCATTAGAAACTTCATATTTAGAAATGGTCCAAATAGTGAAAAAGCCAGTCAGTCCCTCAGATTTTTTTTTCTTTTTGTTATGGAAAATTCCAAGCAGATGCACTTCCCTGAGTAACTGTAAGTCAGCGCATGAGGGCTGAGACCTAACATAATTCAGTGCACTCTAATTATACTTTCATAAGTAAACCTTGGCATCACTAGGTCCCTAGACCCATTAGCGGACTACCTCAGCCAACGTTTTCATTAGTCTGTGCTAGCCATCTAGTCCCACAGTTTAAGTCCTTCGCAAATGTGACTATAAAAGTGTCTGTACTGCATAAAACACAAAACAAGAGTTTAGGATATTTTTGGTCCCTGATGATTTCCTAGGCCTGGTATAGCAAATAGCTTTTCTTCATGTTTCAATTCAAAATGATTGACAGTGACAGTAGGGAGATGCTCCATGAGATGCTGTTCAGTGAGAAAGCAGACATGATCTATTAGAACTCCTTCAGCACACGACCTCAGAAAAAAGGAGTCACCTAGCACTTTGTACCATATGCTACCTGACTTTCCCTTCTCTTTACAGAATACAGCCCTCTTCAGAATCACTGGGGCTTCTCTTCACATCTCTCCTTTAATCCACCTTTTCTTGGAAATTCATGCACCCTTCCTTTGCATAGTGAAGTTGGCGACAGCGTCCCTCAGCTCAGATACAGTAGGTCTGGCCAATTTGGGACCCACACACTGTTAACGGAGTCAGGTAATTCTCAGTCACAACTGGCTTTCTCCAACACATTATGTGACCAAATTCCAAAGACTAAGAATCACGTCCTCTATAAAGAGACATAAGAAAACAAATCCTATGGTCACTAACCTATTGATGTTCCCTGTGCAACAGTTCTTGATTTTACAAAGTATCCTCACGTTTAAGACATCAGATCTTTTGTGAAATTACCTTATCAAGGTACTTTAGTCAAGGCTCAGGGGCCACACCCATGTAAAGTAAGGTAAAAAATATTAGGAACAGTGGCCATGGAATCGATTCCAACTCATAGCACCTCTACAGAACAGAGAAGAACTGCCTCATACGTGGGATTTCTAAGCTCTAAATTTTTATGAAAGCAGCCTGTCACATCTTTTTCTCTAAGAGCAACTGGTGGGTTCAAACACCAACCTTTTGGTTAGCAGCTGAGCTCTTGAACCACGGCTCCATCTGGGTTCCTTTGAGGTAAGAGAATCAATTTTTATATTATCTGATACAGAGAAAAAATCACTTCTTCCAACTTGGATTGAATTCCCCTGAAAGGATTTGACTCACATGTACTTTAAAAAAAAAAGTATAAACAATATGATCTGACAAGTCAGGCCTGACAGTCTCTAGGATTTTATATCTACTGTTCAACCATTAACTGACCCTCAGGAGAGCAGATTACAGAATCCAGCCAGGATGTTCCAAAGCTTTATTCAAAGACTGAACAGATGAACAGCATCCTTTGGAAGAATGGCATGAGTCAAAGAGGGAAATACTTGACTAAACTCCTGTAAAGTAAAATCTAATCGTATTAAATGGAGGCTTTCAAAGTCTAAGAGGAATTTCAATAAAACCTCCAGAGGCTAACACTTTTTAAAAGTTACAGTGATACCTGTGAGAGCCAGAACTCCACGGGATTGCCTTGCTTCTCAGGGTCTTGAAGTTTTCTGCCTTTGACAAGGTGCAGTCATCACTTTCTTATTAGTCACTAAAACAAACAAACAAAACCTACTGCCACTGAGTTGACCCTGACTCATAGCAACCCTATAGGACAGAGTAGAACTGCCCCACAGAGTTTTCAATGAGCACCTGACAGATTCAAACTGCCAAACTTTTTGATTAGCAGACATAGCACTTAACCACTATGCCACCAGGGTTTCCAATTGCTCACTAGTTAGTGGAAAATATTTGAGCTTTCCTACTCT
This sequence comes from Heterohyrax brucei, assembly GCA_028571685.1. Classification (NCBI taxonomy): domain Eukaryota; kingdom Metazoa; phylum Chordata; class Mammalia; order Hyracoidea; family Procaviidae; genus Heterohyrax; species Heterohyrax brucei. The sequence continues at coordinate 102,850,943 of CM053144.1, forward strand.
GAGAAGTTTTTGCCTTACACAGATTCTAGCTTTCACAGGTTTCACTGTCTTAAATTCTTAAGCTCCTCTGTCCTTGTTACCACACCATTGAATTGAGATCTCTCTGACAGTGCTTCCACTATTGCACCTTTTGCTCCCTGGTGGTGGGTGTAATGGTTAAAAGGTATGGCTGCTAATCAAAAAGTCAGCAGTTCAAGTCCACCAGCTGCTCCTTAGAAACACTATGGGGCAGTTCTACTCTACCCTATGGAGTCACGATGAGTCATACTCAACTTGATGACCATGGGTTTAGATTTGTTTCATTCCAAATTACTAAAGCATGAAAAAGACACTTTGGCATCAGTGTTCTGAAAGGGCTTTAAAGTCCTTGAAATAAAATGGTGAAACATTATTAAGCACCTGAATTTATCAGTGTTAGAAAAGCTAACCTTTTTTTTTTTTTAGCAGCAATTTGTCTTGCTATGACTATAAAAATATCATCCTTTCAATTAATTCATACTACAATGGAAAAAATTCTTTGTGAATGTTAAAATGAAGCAGATGTGCATTTTTTTTTAAAACTAGTAACAAGACAGGAAAAAAGTAAAAGAAATCTCCTTTGTCTTTTTCTTGATGCCAGCCAAGTGCCGTCATGTCAGATCCAACTAAGCTTACTAAATTCTCTACTTTAGCCTAACAAAGCAAATTTACAACTACAATTTTTTGTTGAGACATTGATAAACATTTTTAAAACATATAACTTGGTTCAGTTTAGTAAAATAAATACATATATTTTTCAGTGAAAGCAGGAAAACTGCACCTTGATACCTGAGTATTTTATTTGATATGGCCCATTTCTCATCAACATCCGAAGCATCTTCTTCAAAAGCTTCCAGATTATTTGAAAATAATTTATTTAAATAATATAGTTTAAACAGCAATAAATCATCACCTTAAAGCAGCAAGCCCCTAAAACTCAAGACTGAAATGACGATGGTAGATCTATACTGACATGGAAAGACAGCCACAATATTGAACAAGCTAAATTCACAAAGAAGCAAAACCAAGATTAGCTCACAGAGCACAAGTTAGTTAATGTAAAACTGAATTTTCTAATAATAATTTTTCTGTGTATATACATAACAAAATGTCTCAAGGGAGATCAGCAAAATGTTAACAGTGGTTTTCTGTGGAGGCTGGGATTATAAATCAGTTCTGCTTGCTCACTTTTTTCCTTGTATTGTTTAAAATGACTGTCATTTTGGTAATCATATAAAAAGCAAAGTTACTCTCACACTGAAAATATATAAAATGAAACGTATCTTTAAATATTTACAAATATGCATTATCAAGTAAAAATACAGTTCTTATATGAAAAAATCATCAAATCATCTAAACAAACAATTTAAATCTTTATTTTAATATAATTTACCTGAAACTAGCCCAAGCAGTAGTCTTTTCCATGAGAAAAATTACTTGATGGCAAATGTTGTTGTTGCTATTGTTAGGTGCAGTTGAGTCAGTTCCGACTCATAGCAACCCTAAGCACAACAGAATGAAACACTGCCTGGTCTTGCACCATGCCCACGATCATTTTGATGGTTATTCTCATCATTGTGGCCACTGTGTCAATCCATTTCATCGAGAGTCTTCCTCCTTTTCACTGACCCTCCACTGGTAAATTTTTCGCTGATTCTCCACTGGTAAATATGCTATTCAAAATTTTCATCATTATTAGCACTACTCAAGTTGGTTGAGATATTAAAAACGTGTTGCCTACAAATTGACAAATGCTATAGATGCTATTAGAATTCTTTACTTAGGTAACAAATAATAAATAAATATTACAAACAACTGACTGCTTGAGATGACTTGAACAAGTATGTTATCTATTATAATAAGAACAGGATAAAAAAATACTAATAAAACTAAGAAGACTTTTTTTTTTAAATGCCAGGAAAAAAGTAATGTAAGGCAAAATTGTTTCAGGTAATTTCTATGAACTTGCAGCAAGGGAAATGCCCATGTTATCAGCCCTAGAATTTCTCCAAAAGAAACCATAGAATGACCTCTTTGGCAGATCAGTGTCCACCCTAACATCCAACGGTAGTATTCACTCATATTGTTATGTCCAATTAAATCACAGTAATAGCCAATCTGCCTTATGCTATGATCCCGCTAGGTCTTGCAACCTAAGCAGAGCCAGCTTAAGTTTAATCAGACTAAACAGCTGTTTTAACAGTTGGGCTTCTCCTAAATTAAAATATTCTATTCCTGACAGTGCCTAGCAATTCAACTGTTAAAACAGCTGCTCAAGTTGAAGAGTTAAAACCAAGCATACATTCACTTTTCCTCCCTATTTGCAACCGCTTTGCAGTGTTTTCAAAAGAGGTTCCTAAACTTAAGTTCATTTTGACATTCCCCTGACAATGTGCACTGTATAAACGTTTCTATGTGCATTGTTCCTGCCTTCGACCTTCAGCCAGAAGTTCTGTCACCATCATTTCTCTTGGTGCTTGCCCTTTGTCTCCTTCCTACTCTAAACTATAATTGCCAGCCTCTGGTTCTGTACTCCCTTCCTTGGAACTATCATCTGTGTGTCTTCCTTCTTATTCATCTCTATTGTCGCGGAAGCATTTTCACTTCCTGTGAAACTGAGGTCATGACTCAAAATGCTCCAGAGTCCATCCGGTGAAAGAGTATTTCCACTGAATTACATTTCTGCTATTAAAGTTAACTGTTGAGGTAAGAATTCCTAAAAATAACCTAAAACTGCTCTCTGACACAGTTTTCATTTTTGGTCACTGTCATGGACTGAATGGTGTTGACCCCCCAAAATGTGTCAGCTTGGCTAGGCCATGATTTCAGTCTTGTCGTCATCCTTCCTTTTGCGATCTGCTTATCCCCTATTTTGTGATATGTCACGAATTGTAGCGTCTGTGCCTGGTTATGGTCATGTTTGCCACTGAGCTGTCTGTCAGGTTGATGAGGCAGGATTAGATCATGTCTATAAGGATCAGGTCATAGTTCAGATCTAAAGTCAGGGGAGTTTCCAAGGACTGGGAACTGCATTCCTTTTGCAAGAGACAAAAGAAGAAAGAAACCAGCAGATTGAGGGACCTCCTACCACCATGAAAGAGGAGCTGAAAGTGGAGTATGTCCTTTGAATCCAGGATCACTGGGGTGAGGCACTCTGAGGCCCTGGGAAACACTGACAACAAGGATCTTCCTCCAGAGCCTTCCCCTGGAGCTGGTGCACTGAATTCAAATTTCTGGTCTAAGCCATGTGAGACATTTTTTTTTTTCTTTTTGTTTTAAAGCCATCCACTTGTGGTATTTCTGTTATAGCAGGATTAGATAACTAAAACAGTGACTTTATAAATGTCTTCATAATTGTGGGTCTGTTACTCAGGTATATCTGTCCAACTTTCTATACTTAGCCTATAGCACTGAAACCTACTCACCAATAATCACATCAGCAGTAATTATCATTTAGCTCTATTTAGCCATCTTTCTGTCTACCCTTCTGTCTGTCTACCCACCCACCTATTCACTCGGCTTCCTATCTTAAAAGTCTTTGCCAACCCATCTAGGCACACCCCAGCTAAGTTGTCTCTGGCAATCTCTTAAAGTCAGCAGAAACTCTTAACTCTGATTTTCTTTTTCTTCTCATGATATCTTCACTCCACAAAATTGCAGTGCATTACAGATAACTTAAAACCATAGCTTCCAGGGTATGTCTCAGAATACATTTATTGCAGGACCTAGACTCATCAAACCAGAACATACCTACAAGAAGCTGAATATACTTCAAAATTATAAAATTTTTCCTGCAGCAGCTACAGCTCTTCTGCTAGGTTATATACAGTGACTCAGGTCCATTAATCTCTGAAATAGTCTCTCTTCCATGTCCCACCTCTTGGCAAGGGACAGGGGAAGCCAAAGATACTTTAACAAGCCCAGATACCGAAAATGAAAAGGTGCCCATGGACTTTGTACAGGTAGCACAGTCCTGGGGCAAGCTGACTCCAATGGAGACATTGGGGTGTTTCATGAAACGGTGCTAGATACCAGGGCTGGAAGTCATTTTAATAAGTCATGTCAAACCCTAAATTACAAGCACAGTAGAGCTCAATTTTCTTTATTAAAAGAGACTTTGAAATACTGGCTCTGCTGTCACTGTCCTATTACCATAATGTCAGTGCCAGAGCTACCAGCCCAAAGTCTCCTAACTTTACTTTTGTGTCAGCCTGCAGAACAATATTCATTCTTCCAGCTTCCAGTATTGTTAGGACTGGTTTTGCCTTACAGGGCTAAACATAGAAAAAGTTTTCATTTTTAATAAAAGCTTAGATAAATAACCTTAAATCCCAAAGGGCCTCGTTAAAGCAGCCTAATAAAAGTTTTACACTTGCATATGTGTTTTGGAAAAAAAAAAAGTCTACCTAGCAGTTTGAGCTCCTGCTGACTTCTTTAGCCTTGGGGAAGTGATTGCTGAAATTCATATGTCTCACTATTTCAATCATTTAAAGTAGTCTATTATGATAAATTACCATAAAGTACACCAAATGACAGATACTGTTCAAACAAAAATTTCAATTTTAAATACACAAAATACACACAATGCAACCACCCTACGCTTAAACAGTGTTTTAAGGTTCTGGTATATCATTCATCTAACCATAAATTTTATCCCCATAACCTAGGATGCAAAAACATATTTTGTACTAGGTGATCTATTTTCCCCCTTCCTTTTTTAGGAGGTTGTTTCAGTATACTTTGACTCTACCCTGGAGAACTCAAGTCTATGTATGCAGACAGAAAAATTCCAACAAGCCTGGAAACTAACATCAGCTGGAATAACAAGAACATACATAGTGGCCTGTGTTAACACGACCTGGAAAGATCAAGACTGATACAGTATATTTAAAAGGTGAGAGAATGATTAAAAACAGAATGTTGTGTTTGAACAATGGAACAACAGAGATGGCTTTTTAAAAAGCCTTAGTGGCCAGTACATTATCTTGCAACACGGGAAGTGTCATGGACTGAAGTGTCTCCCCCGAATGTGTCAACTTGGTCAGCCCATGACTTCCAGTATTGTGTGTTTGCCCTCCATTTTCATGATTGATACAATTTTCCTATATATTGTAAATCTTTACCATTGTCTGTGGTTAATGAGCAAGACTGGATTATTCTGAAAAAGATTAGGGTGGGATATAACACCCTAACTCATGTCACCTCCGTGATTCAACGTAAAGGGAGTTTCTGTGGGCTGTATCCTGCACCCCCACTTATCTTACAAGAGATAAAAGGAGAGGGGACAGTTGGGGACCTCATACTATCAAGAAAGCAGTGCTAGGAGCACAGCACAGTCTGTGCGGAGAACCTCCTTATCCAGGAGAAGACTGATAACATGGACCTTCCTCCACAGCCAACGCAAAGACAGAAATCCTTCCCCTAAAGCTGATGCTCTGAAGTTGGACTTGTAGCTTACTAGACTGTGAAGGAGTAAATTTCTCTTTGTTAAAGCCAGCCAAATGTGCTGTTTTTGTTATAGCAGCATTAGATGACAAAGACAGTGCTTAATAAATACCTGCTACATGATTTTTTTAAAAACTCAACTTATAGATCATCTTCAGTATTTCTACCCTGTTACAGGGATACTATCATTAGTGTTTCTCAGTCCTTCCAACCACTGACCAGGGATTTCTACCCACCTCTGAAAATTTGCTAGACTTTCAATGCTAGGCCATCAGAATGGAAACTGACATGAGATACGTGACTATCTGGTCCTTGCTCAAGTAACTCCAGCAACAAGGAGACTCACTGAAACAAAGTTCCTTAAACTGAGAAAACTCTGTTCTGTAGAATCTGAGCCCTTTAGAAAATACCTGATGTTTAACATATTCACCTGATTTTTCTCTAAGCTAAACATTCCCCATTTCTTCCAACAGTCATTCACAGTAAATGAATGAGTCTCCCTATTATCCCAGCTCAAATTTTTCCCAACCTAGTGCCCATTTTTTAAAGCAGCCCTGCCATGATCATCACTGTCAGCACAGAAGTACAAAAAGGGCTCCAGATCTAGGTTCAGAAATCACAAGATTCAGGCCTGAAGTCTGCTACTTACAATTCGGCCTTTGACAAGTATCACAGAAACAAAACATGGTATGTGCATGGTGCCTTATCATTGGTTATCAAGCTCTTTCACATAGCAATTTATGTCCATTTTACAGGCAAGCAAAACGAAGCTCAAGAGGTTAAGTGACTTGACATGATCTTACAGAAGAAGCAGGACCTAAATCTAATGCTGCTGACTCCAAACATTTCCCATTACAACTTGTCTCTGAACCTCAGTCTGTTAGCTGTAAAATAGAAATACAAACATTTGTCCTTTAAACCCCAAAGGATTCTGATAAACATCAAATGTGATAATGTTTGACAAAACATAAAAGGCACGTTTTTATTATCAAGATCGTTCATATGCAAATAATCCCTAGATTTTAAGGTATTCAATTTCTCAATAATATAGAAATGACAGAAATCCAAGTCACTGGTAATGTGTTACTGAGTTTTGCTTCCAAAATTCAAAGCACATGACAACTAAATGATCCAGGAAGATAATGAGATCAACTCCTACAAAGAGATATGGAAGTTACTTATCTTTTGGAGTCCCAAATTCAATTAGAAAAGCATTTTCCTAGAAAAGAATAATTTAACATATGCCTGTACTGAATCCCTAGTGTTCTGTTAGCTTTGTGGATTATATGTTATGGAGTAATAGATTTTTGTGAAATTACCTGAGAACCTATCTGACATTTATAGTATGATTTCTAGAAGAAACCATTAATCTCGTTCTAAGCAACTACCCTAGAAAAAACTTTTGGAATGTATCCATGTATTAGTTTTCTAGTGCTGCTGTAACAGAAATACTAAACTGGATGACTTTAACAAACAAAACTTGATTCTTTCACACTCTAGGAAGCTAGACCTCTGAATTCAGGGTGCCAACTCCAGGGGAAGGCTTTCTCCATGTGCCAGCTTTAGAGGAAGGTACTTGTCACCAATATTTCCTGGCCAAGGAGCTTCTCTGTGCAGGGACCTTGGTGCAAAGGACATGCTATTCTCCTGGCTCTTGTTTCTTCATGGTATGAGGTACTTAGGTCTTTCTGCTTGCTTCCTTTTTTTATATTTCAAAAGAGACACAATCTATTCTTGTGTACTGAGTCCTGCCTCATTAACAAAACTGCTGCTAATTCTATCTCATTAGCATAATAGAGGCAGGATTTACAACACACAGGAAAATCATAGCAAATGACAAAATGCTGGACAATGACACAATACCAGAAATGAGGACCTAGCCCAGTTGACAGACATTTGAGGGAGTATATAGTTAAACCAACAATATTTCACCCTTTGGCCCCCCAAATTCATGACCTTGCCACATTTAAAACATAGTCACCCCACCATATCACCACAAAACGCTTAATTCAACTCCAAGTCCAAAATTCAAAACTTCCTCCCTTACAGGTTATTCACTTCCAAAGTACAATGGTGGAACAGGTACAAGCTAGATATGTTCGTTGTGAACAGGAGAAACTGGAGGGGAGGAGGGATAACAGACACCAAGCAAGTTACTATAAAGTTGTATGAATCAAACTTGACTCCACCACAAAGGTTCCCCCTCCCTTTAAGCAAGTCAGCAGAAAACGTTACATTAGCGCTCAAGACTAGAAATAATCGTCTGTTTTCAGAGACCACTTACACAATGGTTCTGCCCTCCAGACTCTGTTAACCACACTCTCTGGATTCAGACTAGAGGCCCCTCAGCCCTACACTTCAGCTTCATCTCCCATGCTCCCTGAGACAGCGACTCTGCTCCCTTCGGATTTGGGAGGACCTAGTCTCCTAGTCTATCCGAATAGTGACTCTACCCTTTGAGACTGAGGCAACTCTGCTTCCTATGTTCCTTGTCTCCTTGACCTTCTACTTCGTGATCCCTTGCCCCACTTGATCCCTCAGGCCTCACTGTGCATGTCTCCCCTTCTAGGGCAATATTTCCAAAACTCTGTAGCTCACTGAAAAGTGCTCAGAGGCACCCTACTCCACCAGGAAGCCTCTTGTGCACACGTCTCCTGGTTCTGCTGCTTATAGTTCTCTGCTGCTGCTTGTTTGCCATCTGTACTCTCTCAGTATAACAGCTCTCTTCACTTCCTTTTGAGTCTTCTTCAGAATTGTCTTTGATGTCCATGATTCCACCAACAGTCTAGTCTAAGCTTTTAGTAACACAGTAAAGTAAGTACTTCAATGAGGAGGTTTTTTATCTTTTGTTAAGGAGTATTAATGGTTTTCTAATGCACGAGACGAGATGTTTCAAAAATAATTATTTTATTTTCATTTCTCAAGAAGAGTAAAGTAGTACTGTATATTCCAGATCTAGTTGAATACTGAAGAGGCCATTTTCTATCCAAATACATCTTACTAAGTACCACTGCAAGAAAACCACATTAAGATAAGTACTTCTTTCATTTGATGATTCTTTCCTTGAAGGATGTATTAATAAACAAATAGAAACCTGTAATAAACCAGCCTATTTCTCAGTGAAAAATGATTTAACCTAAATTTTAATATATGGTATATAAACTTCCAAGTATATGTAAAAGTAGAATAGTATAATTAATGATCAGATCTCTATCACTCAGTTTCAATAGTTATCAATCACAGCTAATCACATTTCAGCTATATTTTCCACTGACTAGCCCGCACACCTAAATTATTTTCCCAAGGTGCATTTCGTTTTAAATTATTGCACTCTAGATGAAAGCTTACAGGAGAAATTAGTTTCTCATTAAACAATTAATACACATATCATTTTGTGACATTGGTTGCCCATCCTACAACATGACAACATTTTCCCTTCTCAACCTTGAGTTCCGCATTTCCATTTATCCAATTTTCTTGTCCTTTCTGTCCTTCTTATCTTTGCTCCTGGGCTGGTACATCCATTTAGTCTCATATACATGGTTGAACTATGTGTATTACTGTTTGTTTTACAAGCCTTTCTAATCTTTAGCTGAATGGTAAACCCCAAGAGTGACTTTAGTATTGAATTAAAAGGGTGTCCAGGGGCCATATTCGTGGAGTTTCTCCAGTCTCTGTCAGACCAGTAATTCTGGTCTGTTCTTGTGAGTTAGACTTATCTTCTACATTTTTTTTCCAGTTCTATCCAGGACCCTGTATTTGTCCTTCCTGTCAGAGTAGCCAGCGGTAACCAGATACCCTCTAGTTGTGCTAGACCCAGTCTGGTAGAGACTGTGGTAGTTAGTTAGTTCCACTAGTCCAGAGGACTAATCTTCCCTTGTGTCTTTGGTTTTCTTCATTCTCTCTCACTGAAGATGGGGTGGCACCAGTGAAGTATTGTAGATGGCCACTCATATAGGTTCTTTTTTTTTTAATTTAATATGACTGAGTGAAAATGTACATTCCCGTATAAATTTACATGCCCACCTATATGCAGCTTCCACTGCTCTCCCTGTCCGGGGACAGCATACTATTCGTCTCTGCTCCATACATGTCTCATCCTCCCAAGTCTCCTTTCCCCTTCTCTCCTCCCACTCTCCTTCCTCCAGCAAAGTGCATCCAATATATGGTCACTCTTCATTGCAAAGTCCAACCCATTTGTGTCCAAAGAGTGGACCTTTGTTGTGATTTATGAGCAAGGGCAGCATCAGGGCCAGGGGCCATGCCCTCAGGGGAACCCCAAAACTGCTGGACCATCAATTGAGGTCTTTTAGTGGAGGTCTCAGGATGCACCCCTTTTTATTCTTGTGTTGCCAGTGAGACTCAACTTAGTGGGCTCCATCACGGCTATCACTGGTGGTGGCCAGGCACCATCTGGTTCTTCCGGTCCCAAGTGGATGTAGGCACCAACTCATGTGGGTCTCTCTATCTTCTGGGTTGTCATATAGGTTCTTAAGATTCCAGATGCTACTCACTAAAATAAGAGGTAGAATATTTTCTTTATAAGCTACTGTTAGGCAAGTCGAACTAAATGCTCCCCCGACATCATGGGATGCAGCCCTCAGTGCAGTAATTTGGTCCCTTGGGGAGTTTGGATGTATCTATGAAGCTGCTATGACTTTGTCAAGTTGTGCTAACTTCCACCCTTGAATTTTTATCTCTTTATTATTATGATTGAATGAAAATGTACATTTCCACATAAATTTGCATACTCACCTATATGGAGCTCCTACTGCTCTCCCTGCCTGGTGACAGCACACCCTTCGTCTCTGCTCCATATATGCCCTATCCTCCCAACAGTCTCCTCTCCCTCCTCTCCACCCACTCCCCTTCCTCCAGTAAGAGGTCAGCAGGTTAATATCCTATGGATGCATAGAACCATAAAGTGCCCACAAGATATGGTCACTCTGCGTCACCAAGTCCAATCCATTGCTGTCTGAAGAGTTGCCTTCATTATGATTTACAGACAGGGGTGGCATCAGAGCCAGAGGCTATGCTCCCAGGGGAACCCCGAAGCCCCTGGACCATCAATTGTGGTCTTCTAGTGGAGATTTCAGGGTGTACCACTATTTATTCTTGTGTTGCCAATGAGACTCAATTTTGTGAGCTCCAGTGCAGCTATCACTGGTGGTGGCTGGGCACAATCCGGTTCTTCTGGTCACAAGTTGATGTAGACACCCACTCACATGGGTCTGTCTGTCTGTCTTCTGGGTTCTCTTCCCCCATGTCTTTTTGGACCTTGGTAATCATTCATTCCTGCTGAGTTGGAACCATTCGCTGTACCCTCAGAAGGCAGCTTGGCAGCTTTTAAGATCTCAGATGCCTCTCACCAATTTGGGGTGCAGAGAGTCCTCATTAGCAAAACTCTAGTTGTGTCAACTGGCCTCGATTTCCCCTGAGAGCATGGTGCCTGGACCCCCATCCCAGCTACTCTGTCCTTGCAATATTAGGTTAAGATGGGAGGCATACTCAAGTTGTGTTGAAGTCCAGTTAATGCTGATCTTCTTTCTAATGTGTGCTGTCACCAATTTCACCCAACCAAATTTCTAACAACTAATCTAAACCCTCCCCCCTCACTACCCCCTCGACTCTTGTCACGGTCAGAGAGTCTTTTCTTCTGTGTATGAGTCTGTTTTTGAGTTCTTATCGTAGGGGTCTCAAACAATATTTGTCAATGACTACTTTCACTCAACATAACATCCTCCAGTTTAAACCAGGTTATGAGATGTTTCCAGAAATCACCATTGTTCTTTATCATTGCATAGTGTTCCATTGAGTCAATATACCATAGTTTACCTATCCATTTCTCTGTTGTTGGGCACCCTTGAATTTTTTGAAGCTAAAGTCACACACACCATTATATCATCTGTAATTTTCATATGTACGCTAAAAGATTGAGACTCATTTTTTATTCATATTCATAATATTACCATCTCTGAAAAATTAACAGTAACTCTTCAGTCTCATCCAACATCTAACTGAAGTTGATAGGGTCACAACTGTTCCATGAATTCTTTTTTTTTTTATAGTTAAATAAACTTTAATTGAAATATACTCTATATATTACAACTAGCTTGTAATTCCTGTTTCTTTTCATTTAGAGATACTCCCTTTATCTTTTTTTTTCCCCCTTTAACTTGATTTTTGTTGTTTTGTTTTGTTTAAAGATACTATGTTGCTTCACAGTCTGAATTCTGCCAATTGTAAATCAGGGTATTAATTAACATTATTCTTCTGCCTCCTGAATTTTCTATAAACTGGCTGTTAGGTCTAGAGACTCAATGCAGTTCAATGTTTTCAGGAAAACAACTTATGATTTGCAGCACTTTTTTCTGAATGCTTTTGGATTTTCCAAATATATAGTTACATCATTCTCAAATAAAGATAATTATGTAGTCCTTTCTAATTCTTATGCCTCTAATTGCTTTATCTTGTCTAATTGAATTGGCTAATAACTCCAACATAATATTAAGGAGTAAAAAATATTAAGTTTTAAAATAAAGCTAGTGCTTATCAACATTTGTATCTAGTAACAGGGTAAAGTACTCGTATTTACTAACATACGTGTGGCAACAAACAACAGGTCATCCTCATGTTTATCACAGTAGCACATAGATGATAAACATCAAATCTCAGGCACTGATTTGCTCTGGGGAGGGGTAAAAATAATGAGCCTACAGGAAGCTTCAAGTGTACTAATGTTTTCTTCAGTCCATCTGTCTGTCAGTCCATCCACCCATCTATCTACATATATCAAATATGGCAACACAGTAAGGCTTGCTAAAAACTAGGCAGTAAGAAGGCAGATGTTTGGTATATCATTCTCTATATTTTTCTGTAAATTAAAAACAGTTCATAATAAAAGTCAGTCAAGTAAGTTATAAGCTTTGCTAGAACTCTTAATAAGTTAGCCTAAGAAACTTAACCTTAGTGAAATTCAAGAGGTGAGAAAACAAAATAGTTCTCACTGATATAACCTGCCAAAATCCAGAAGCTCTCCCATATTTAGCTTTGAATAAAATTCAACACGTTAGTCACGAATTCGACAATTGCTCCTCTTGTTGAGGACATTAACTAGTGTTCATATGAGTTATCAAGATGAGCAGAGGATTTCAGCAACCACTTAATCAGTAGAAATATGACAAAAGACTTTGCAAAATACTGCCCTAAACTATTATTTGCCATGTTTCCTTCCCATGCTTTAAAGAATCAGACATGTCTTAGATATTAAAGGACAAATGTCTAGCAGATTAGAATCAAAAGTGTAAAGCAAAATCAGCTGCCCCAGGAGATTAACTGCAAGCAAACAGAATCAGAGGTGAAGACCCAAAATGAGTATCACTTTTATCTGGAAGAATCAATCAGTAACTCACAGTGACAATACAGTTCACACCACTACACAAAATGGAATTAGGGAGGAAAGTCTAAAATCTAGTCCCCAAGCACTCTATTTCAAAATAATGTAGGTATCATTTGTAAGTGAGATGGTAAGATTCTTCAGGTTAAAAAGAAAAGAAAAGCTGCACAGAGACAAACACAGAGGAAGCCAGAGCTCCTTTACAGTAACAAACATCAGCAGTGCTCTCCTACTTACAACTGAAGAGCCACTGTTGGCAATTCAAGGCCTCTGGAGTGTTCACCTCTGATCCAGCATCATTAACCCCTGACCCCCAATCTACAAATCTCATTTCTCTACGAAGCTGTCCAGATAGCCTCTTCTTGATAGCTATTACTCCTATAAGGTATGGGGAGTAAATGTTAATTTTCTACCTACCTGTAAGACAGCCTACTACATGCTGTGTGATGCACTTGCCAGTTAAAAAGATACATTTCTACCACTCTTATGCCAAAAGCGTGCTACCTCCAACTCAATATTATAAGGCAAGGGTTGGCAAACTTTTTCTTAAAAAATGTCAGAAAATATTTTAGGTTTGCAGGAAATCTGTCACAAGGCGGGAGTTGGATTTGTCCTGATAACCACAATTCTAATCTAGAGTAATAAAGCACACTGTGAAACAGAATTCTGTACCATATTCCTATCTAAATTCTTTTTACTTTTTAAAGCCTAATTCAATTCCAGTCATTGATAACAAATACTCATCAAGGACTTCTGCATATAAGGAAAGCTTCCCTGAGTGAAACTTTTCTGTCTGCCCCTCTGAACCTCACTGCTCTGTCTATTCTGAACAAAACACTTAAGGCAGAGATTTGTAATCTTTAGAGATGAATGATTCCCTTAAAAAACTGATGAAAGCTATGAATACTTGCCAAGAAAATGCACATACATACACACATAATTTTTTTGATCTAACTTCACTGGGTTCACAGAAACCCTGAAATTTGTTTCAGGTGATGGCAGCATGTCCAAGACTCCAAGTTTTGGTCTTATATCTTGTAGTAGTTATCTATATAACAAAGTACCCTAACCTGGGAACTTACAAACAGCAGACATTTATTATCTTACTAGTTTTTGTGGGTCAGGGATTTGGAAATACTTTAGCTGGCTGGCTCTCATTCAGAGTTACTTGTGAGGTTACAGTCAGGATGTTAGCAGGGACTGTAGTCATCTGAAAATTTGATTGGAATGGACACTCACACGGGTATTAGCAGGAGGACTCGGTTTCTCACCTCATGGACATTCCATCAGCTCCAATGTCTTCATTGGATTCCCCCAGACTGAACAACTTGAGGCACAGAGTAAGGAGGAATCTGCTATGGCTTTTATGACTTATTCTGAGCAATCACATTCTGTCACATCCACTTTATTCTATTCATTAGAAGACAGGTACTAAGTTCAGTTCACACTCAAGGGAGAGAGAAATAAAGCTTTATCTCTTGAAGGGAAGGGTATCAAAGAAGGTGGATGTTATTTTAAAATCATTATATACCTCCAAGTAACTAAAGGATACCAAGATGATGAGATTATGTTACATTTTCCTGAAATCCCTCATGTACCCAGCATCACATTTGTTAAACAAATACCTGCCACTGACTCATTAATGTCAGTTGAACAGAAATCAGGTAAATTTTAATAACCCTGTGATTTTTGGTAGAAATCATTTTTACAGACACATCTAAAAAGACTCTAATTATCTTTCCCAAATGAATTAAGTTATCAAATGAAGAATGAATGGTGATTCCTGAGCTAGGTTCCAATGGTCTAAAAGTAAATCCTTCTCCCCAAAATTCTGACTAAGGAAGATGTTATATAAGAAAATAAAAAGATTAAATTTTGTTATAGTGAGAGATTTACCCTTTTGAACATTAAAAAAGAAAATGAACAAAGCAGACACAGCAATCCTAACCAGTTAAGATTTACATTCTAGGTGGCAGAGTCAAGATGGCAGACTAAACACATATCTCCCTAAATACCTCTGGAAACCAAGACCTGAACTGATAATTAAACGGAGACTTCTGGATACCTAGTGACACCTAGGATGTGGCACATGACTGTTAGTCTGGACTTCATACTACTGAGTACAAAACTTTCTCTCTTTTGCTGACCTCACTCTTAGTGAGCATGGGCTTATATGAACCAAAGGTAACTCACCGTTTTTTTTTTTTCTCTGTCTTAGCTGGTGGGAGGAGCTGGGATTTGACTAGCCACTAATCTCAGACACACTGCTGGTGGGATCAGTAAGTGAAATTGCCATATTTCGAGAGCCTAGCTTTGGACTCTGTGCATCTTGGCACCTTTGGCCTCTCTTTCTGCCTCTGCCATATAGTACATGGTACTGAGGCGGTGGCAAGCTTGTGCTGGTCTTAGTGCCTAGGCTGGGAGGCAGCACCTGCCCAGAGGAGAGCACTATTACAGCATAAAAGCAGCATTTTACACAGTGTCACCTACAGCTGAGACCTAGCAACAGAGGCTGTGAACTCTGCATCTCAGCACCTTTAGCTTCTCTTTCAACCAGTAGCCTGGTCCCAGCCAGGTGGTGAGCTTGTGCAGGACACCACGTTGTTCCACTAGGAGGCAGATATACCCATAAGGAAGTCTTAGCTGGACCTAATTCCTGGACTAGGAGGCAGTGCCTGTCCGGAGGAGAGCGCTTTTCGGCAGAAAAGCAGTAGTATACACAGTGTCGCCTACAGCTGGGGCCCAACAACCGAGGCCAGCAGGGCCATAGCCTTTCTGTATATTGAGCTAGTTCATAACATCTGGGGTTTGATACAGAGGTGTTTAGTTTGCCAACATGGGAGAGGGACCGATAGACCTGAAACCCTGACTGACTTTAGGAGTTGTCAGATACTTTTTACTTCTCATTTTAAGAAGGCCTAGAGAAATACCTGTGGTCCATCCTCACAGCATCTCTTCTAGCATCTATCAACTCATATGAAGCCCCAAAAGCAACAAATTCTGGAGAAAACCATAACCAATAAATCACCCATGGCTTCAGAAGGCTCCCAAAAGAAAACACCTCACAACTTTCCAGATGAAGAAACATTTCTCAAACTATCGGAAAGTGAATACAAAAGGCTTACATATAGAAACCTCCTAGACCTTATAGAAAATGCAGCAGAACAAAACAAAAAACTAAGCAAGCTGTTCAAGATCTGATGGAACAGCAGTACTCTGAAATCCAACAGATCAAAAATAAAATCAAAGATATAGAAACTTCAATTCAAAGCCAAGAAAACAGAATGGAACAAATGGAAAACAGACTTTCTGACTTGGAAGACAGAGCTACTGACTACAGCACGTATGGGAAATCAGAAAAAAGAAACAAGAAAAATGAAGATGCATTAAGAAGCATGTGGCGCTCTATGTAGAGGAACAATCTATGATTAATTGGAGTTCCTGAACACAGTGGGACACCTGAGAACACAGACAGTATTGGTGCAGAGCTGCTGACAGAAAATTTCCCAGAAACTATGAAGGAAGAGAATATAGATATCCAAGATACAAATCAAATGCCCCTCAGTATAGATCTCAAAAGAAAGACTCCAAGATACACAATAATCAAGCTTAACAAAACAAAACATAAGCAGAAACTTTTAAAGGCATCAAGACTCAAAGCAAAGCTAACATTCAGAGGGAAATCCTGTATGCTTTCATCTCATTTCTCAGTAGAAACAATACTGGCATGGAGACAGTGGCATGACACATTCAAAGCCTTGAAGGAGAAGAACTTCCAAACAAGAATAATGCACCATGCAAAACTATCTTTCAAATATGAAAATGAAATTAAGACGTTCACAGATGAACAGAAACTCAAGAGACTTTGTAAAAAGCAAACCAAAGCTACAAGAAATACTGAAAGAAGCTCTTGGCTTAGAAGAACAAAACTACTAACTTTATATTTTAGAAGCAAATACAGGACACATCACCCAGAATCCTACTCAATTAGGGAAGCCTCCAAACTCAATGAAAGCTATAACAGTGAAAGAAATAATCCAGTGATCATATTATGAAAACTATGCTGTCATCATATTAAAAGAGGGATGTATTACAGTCGTTATAGTCCTTCCAGATGGAAAGGAAGTTGCTAAGAATGGTAGTAATTGAATCGGTTTTATATGTAGTTTATTAAGGGAGATCTTAGGGGTAGCTGTAAAGCACAATAAAAATGCAACATATCAAATCAAGAAACATAATACAGGAGTTTCAACAACCACAGACCCAATCCTGGAAAAAAAAAGAAGAATGTCCCAGAACAGATTAATAAGAACAACAGAGAGAACATCAACACAAAAATAAACATATCACAATGGCAGCACTGAACACATAGCTTTCAAAAATCACATTGAATGTGAATGGACTGAACACTCCAATAAAGAGACATCAAGTGAAATCTTGGATCAAAAGACACAACCCATCCACATGCTGCCTACAAGAAATGCACCTTAGACTTAAAGATAGGAACAAACTGAAAATTAAAGGATGGAAGAATATATATCAAGCTAACAATGAACAAGGAACAGCAGATGTGGCAATTCTAACCTCAGATAAAACAGATTTTAATACAAATCCACCATCATGGACAAGGATGGACACTATTTATTGCTGAAAGGTTTAATACACAAGCAGGACTTAACATTAAATATTTATGCACCTAATACTAGAGCACCTAAATACATTGAAGAAACACTTGATTGCACTCAAAAACGAGACAGGTCACAACACAATAATAGTGGGAGACTTCAACATTCTACTCTCATCCAGAAAAAAGTTCAATAAAGACACAGAAGACCTTATTGCCACAATTAACCAACTAGACTTCATTGAGATACATAAAACTTTCTATCCATCGGTGGACAACTACATCTTCTTCTACAGTTCACATGGAACATTCTCCAGAATAGACCAGGTGTTAGGTCATAAAGTGATTCTCAACAAAAATCCATACCATTTAATTAATTCAAAGCATCTTCTCAGATTACAAAACCAAAAAGTCTGAACTAAGAGCAGAAAAAATGTAGATAGAAAGTTGAGCTCATGGAAACTGAACAACATCTTGCTCAAAAAGCCAAGGGTTACAGAAGGAATCAAGGATAAAATAAATAAATTTATAGATTCCAATGAGAATGAAAACACTTCTTACCAGAACCTAGAGAATACAGCCAAAGCAGTACTCAGAGGGCAGTTTATCTCCATAAATGCAACACATCTGGAAGGAAGAAAGAAGCCAAATCAAAGAACTAACCCTAAAGCTTGGACAAGTAGAGACAGAACAAAAGAGGAACCCCTCAGGAACCAGAAGAAAAGAGATCAAAAAGATTAGAGCAGAAATAAACAAATTATAGAAGAACAATTGAAAAAAGTGAAAAGACCAAAAGCTGACTTTCCGAAAAGATTGACAGAGTGACAAGCCATTGGCTAAATTTACTAAAGAAGAACAAGAAAGGAAACAAATAACCCAATTAAGAAATGAGAGGGGAGCTATCATAACAGATCTAACAGAAATCCAACAGAATACTATGCAAGACTGTACTCTAACAAATTTGAAAACTTACAGGAAATGGACAAATTCCTTGATTCACATCACCTACCAAAATTGTCACAAGGTGCATTAGAACAACTTAATAAACCCATCACAAAGGAAGAGACTGAAAAAGTCATCAAAAAAAAAAATGAGAAAAAGCCCAGGCCCAGAGGGTTTCACCGCAGAATTCTACCCAGCTCTTAAAGAAAAGTCATCTCCAATACTACTGAGACTATTTCACAGTATAGAAAGGGATGGAATACTCCCAAATTCATTCTATGAAGCCAGCATAACTGTGGTACCAAAGCCAGGGTAAGACCCAACCAAAAAGGAGAATTACAGACCAATATCACTCTTGAATCTAGATGCAAAAATCTTCAACAAAATTCTTGCCAATAGAATACAACAACATATCCAAAAAATAATCCAAGTTGGATTCATACCAGGGATGCAAGTCTGGTTCAACATCAGAAAAACAATTAATGTGATCAACTACATAGCCAAGCCAAGTGCTGTCGAGTCAGATCCGACTCATGGCGACATAAATACCACAAAAGACAAGAATCACCTGATTTTGTCCATTGATGCAGAAAAGGCATTTGATAAAGTCCAACACTCATTCATGCTAAAAACTCTCAGCAAAATAGGTATAGATGGCAAATTCCTCAATGCAATAAGGCCCATATATACAAAGCCAATTGCCTACATCATCTTGAATGGAAAGAGATTGAAACAGTTTCCTTTGAGAACAGGAATGAGATAGGGATGCCCACTCTCACCTCTCCTCTTCAACACTGTAATAGAAGTTCTAGCCAGAGCAATTAGACAATACTAAGAAATAAAGGGCATCTGCATCAGCAAAGAAGAAGTAAAAATCTCCCTATCTGCAGATGATACGATTGTATATGCAGAGAATCCTACAGAATCCATAAGGAAACTACTCAAACTGATAGAAGAGTTCAGCAAGGTCTGAGGATACAAAATAAACATAAGTAAATCATTACGATTCTTTTATACCAACAACAAGACTATTAAGGAAGAAATCAGCAAATCAGTACCATTTACTGCAGCCCCTAAGAAGATAAAGTACCTAGGAATTAATGTAACCAGAGAAATAACAGACCTTTACAAAGGGAACTACAAGTCCTTATTACAAGAAACTAAGAGAGACTTACGTAAATGGAGAAACCTACCCTGCTCATGGATAGGAAGATTTAACACTGTGAAAATGTCTATTTTGCCCAAAGCAATCTACTTATATAACGCAATCCCAATAGAAATTCCAGTGACATTTTTTAACAAGATGGAGAAACAAATTACCAAATTTGTTTGGAAAGGGAAGAAGTCTTGGATAAGTAAAGCACTACTGAAGAAGAACACACTGGGAGGTCTCTCACCACCTGACTTTAGAATCTGTTACACTGCCACAGTAGTCATAACAGCCTGGTACTGGTACAAAAACAGACACATGGATCAACAGAAAAGAATCAAGACCTGAGAGATGACACCATCTTCCTATGAGCAGTTGATATTCAACAAAGGCCCTAAGACATTAAACTGGGGTAAAAAGAATCTCTTCAACAAATGGTGCTGGCAAAATTGAATATCCATCTGCAAAAAACTGAAACAAGACCCATATCTTACACCTTATACAAAAACCAACTAAAACTAGACAGAAGACCTAAATATCAAATCTAAAACAATAAAGCTCATCCAAGAAAAAGTAAGAACAATGGAAGTTTTAATACACAACACAGATAGACTTCAAAATCTGTCAAACAAACCATAAACAACAGAAGAGAAAATAAATGAGAACTATTAAGAACCAAACACTTTTGCTCATCCAGTGACTTTATTAATAGAGTTAAAAGGCCACCTACAGAATGGGAAAAAATATTTGGCAACTGTATGTCAGACCAATGCATGATCTCCAAAATCTATAAGGCACTACAGAATATCAATAAGAAAATGATAAATCATCCAATTCAAGGAGGGGCAAAGGCGATGGACAGATACTTCTCTAAAGAGGAGATCCAGGTAGCCAAAAAAACACATGTGGACATGCTCACAATCATTAGCTATTAAAAAAATTCAATCAAAACTACAATGAGATACCATCTAACCCCAACAAGTTTGGATGATCCAAAAAACACAAAACAGCAAATGCTGGAGAGTCTGTGGAGAAATTGGAAATCTCCTACACTTCTGGTGGGATTGCAAAATGGTGCCACCTCTTTGGAAAGCTATCTGGCCCTTCCTTAAAAGCTAGATATAGATATACCATTTTACCGAGTCATTCCATGGCTCGGAATATATCCTACAAAATCAATGCCATTCACACTAACTGATACATGCACATGACTATTTATCACAGCACAGTTCACAATAGCAAAAAGACAGAATCAACCCAGATGCCCAACAACAGAGGAATAGATAGGTAAACTATGTTATATATACTCAACGGAACACTATGCAATGATAAAGAACAATGATCATTTTAGGAAACATCTCATAACCTGGTTTCAATTGGAGGACATTATGTTGAAAGTAGTCAGTGACAAAAGAACAAATATTGTAAGAGACCCGCTAGGATAAGAATTTAAAAACAGACTCATGCACAGAGGAAAAGACTCTTTGATGGCTCCAAGGGTAGAGAGGGAAGGAGGGTGGGGCGTAGGGGCTTAGATTAGATAGTTGACAGAAATTTGGTTGGTTAAAATTGGTGAAAGCACACATTAGAAAGATCAATATTACCAAGACTTCAACATAACTTGAGTATTCCTCCCATCTTAACCCAATAGTGCAAGGACAGAGTAGCTGGGGCGGAGGGCCAGGGACCATGCTCTCAGGGGAAATCGAGACCAACTGGCACAACTAGCATTTTGCTAAGAAAGCCTTCTACACCCCACATTGGTGAGTGGCGTCTGGAGACTTAAAAGCTGCCAATTTGCCATCTAAGGGTACAGCAAATGGTCCTGACTCAGCAGAAACGGATGATCACCAAGGACCAAAACGACACGGGGGAAAGAAAACCCAGAAGACAGAGAGACCCTCATGAGTGGGTGACTACATCAACTTGTGACCAAAAGAACCAGATGGTGCCCGGCCACCACCAGTGATAACCGAGATGGAGCTCACAAAGCTCAGCCTCACTGGCAATACAAGAATAAAAAGCAGTGCACCCTCAGATCTCCATTAAAAGACTGCAACTGATGGTCCACGGGCCTCGGAGTTCCCCTGGGAGCATGGCCCCTGGCCCTGATGCTGCCCCTGTCCATAAATCATAACGGAAGTCAACTCTTTGACAGGAATGGATTGGACTTGGTGACACAGAATGTGTCATGTGTGCACTTTATTGTTCTATGCGTCTATAGGATGTCATCCTGCTGACCTCTTACTGCAGGAAGGGAGTGGGTGGAAAGGAGGGGATAGAAGATTGGTGGGAGGACAAGACACAGACATGTATGGAGCAGAGAGGAACAGTGTCCTGTCGCTGCGCAGGGGGAGCAACGGGAATTGAGATTTATATGGGAATGTACATTTTCATACAATCATTAAAAAAAAGAAAAAAAAAAGATTTACGTTCTAAACTGGCTGGGAAAAACTAAACTGTTTTCCCCTGAGCATTTCGTGAATTCCTAAATCTTGGAATCTTCCCTTAAGGTTTTTCACCCAGGCTCTGCTTATCTATAAATCTGTCAAGCACACAGCCTCAGGAGGTAGAGCTGCCAGGCATAATCAATATGCTTGCAGGGAATTAGAAGCATAAATCACATTAACATTAATTAGTGTCACCTGCAAAAATCCCAAGTGCATCAATAAAAGATTAAGCTCTTCATGCTTAAAAAGAAAAAAAAAAGTTGTAAGTTAAATTTTATTTTATTAAATTCTCTTTTGTTTTAATAGATTTCAGTGCAAACATGCATGGAGAATTTGTATAAATATTCCAAGATGTCAAATAAGCCTCCAACATTTTTAGGTCATGTCTGAAAGTTAAAAAAATTGGATTTGTAGTTAGTCTGTCTCTGCAAAAACGTCTGCATTCTTTAGGGAAGTGAAGATAAACAAGGAGAAACTGAAGTATCTAACTGAAATGCAAGCTGGAAGCAGAGTAAAACTTTTATCTTCCTCTGTGTGACACATGGGTACTGTAGTGAGTACCACTTGACTATGTATGTATACTTGTATAACAGATCCAATAGCTGCAATCCTCACAAGTCAACTTTTATCTTCCATCTCTGGGAATCCAGTATACTCGACTGAGTTCAGCATGAGAGGTTGGTGGCATACTGTGCCACTGGGCACAGTTAATTTTATAAAGCACGGGAGACATTACTTCTGAGTCCTTTACTGAAAGCTAACTTAGACTATTAGGGATTTTGCATGAAGTCACCAGGTAAGTAGTGATATCCTGAATAATGCGTAACACTAGATACAGATTAGTCCCATCACTGAACTTAATATACTAAAAGAGCAAAGACTTTTTTTTATTCTATTATCACATAATACAGTGACTACTACTTGATAGCATAAATGAACAAATCTTACATTCTATCTCTGTGTAGACAGTGGGGTACAGTACTTGTGTACAGACACTCTTGGAAATTACTAATAGGCGATTGTCCTTCAGTTTATTCCTGATGGACTGTAACCAAGCTGTACTTGGCAAACACTGCCACCTATTGGCTGAGATGTGTAAACACAGTCTACAATATCCTTATACTCTTCCAATGTTGGTTCAACTAATCTGAGGAACATCTTTCTATATTTAATCAGGGAACCCTGGTACAGTATTGGTTAAATGTTGCAGATACTAACGAAAAGAAAAGCAGTTCAAAATTATCATGCACTCCATGGAAACTTTATGGGTTAGTTCTACTCTGTTTTATAGTGTTGCTATGAGTTAGAATTGACTCAATGGCAACAGGATATTTAATCACTCTTAAAAAGCAAAAGACAAACCAAACCCATTGTCCACTGAGTTGATCCAACTTATAGTGACCCTACAGGACTGAGCAGAGCTGTCTTATAGGGTTTCCAATGGGCAGCTGGTGGACTCAAACTGCCAATCCTTTGGTTAGCAGCTGAACACTTACCAGCTGTGCCACCAGGGCTCCTTTAATCACTCTGCTCCCTTTACACGTAGTATCTTTCTGTGAAATTTCTCAAAAGCATATTTTTTGGGCCTAGTGTCCTTATCAGGTAATTTATGAAGAAATTCTTGCTTCCATGATCACATAAACCTCATGAGTGCTATATCTTGCATGTCTGTCATAGCAATTCATAATTGGTGTTAGCATATTAATAGCACTGAGAAATGTAGCAGTAAAACAGTAAAAAATAACTATATACAATTTTACTGAACCACTAAGTTCCAAACTTATTTAGTAACAAAAATTATAATAGTCAAGAACTATGGCACATTAACAACAATATTTTACAAAGACAATTAATTTCATTTAATATTATTTGACCATGGCACATGCCCAGAATCCCCTAAATAACTTACTAACATTTTTAAAATGTATTTTGGAAAAAAATCCTGCAATTCCCCACCATTGTGATTTTGCATAAGCTCGTTCCTCTTTAACCTTCTGTCTCTTTATTTTTCTATCCCTCAATTCTCAAATCAAATGCTATCTTCTCCAGGAAGCTTTCTTTAGTTAGAATTAATAAATGGTTTCTTCTAAGACACAAGACACGTATCTTACAGAGGTTTTAGAGCTTAAATACAATTAGTCAGTTTCAAGGATTAAACACTGAGACTCTGGAAGTTAAAATTGTATCTTATTTATATCTGTATTTCTCTATCTCCCAGCAGAAAAGTTATACACACAGGGGGCTTAAACGTTTCTCTGTTGAACTCAGTCTGAGGCTAGGCCCAGCATTAATTAAAAATTTGTAGCAAGAGAAAACTACGCTTTCAGTTCCTAAGAGAAATAAGCACAATAAAGAGTGTGAGATCACAATCTTTAATGCACTTACAGTGCCCCAAAGCTGTGGAAATGAAGAATGTTAAGTATACCTATTTTAAAAAAGACGAAATTAAGGCCCAGACAGGAGGCTGTGACTTTGTATGGCAATATAAGTAATCAACAGGAAATATGGGACTAGGCTCTGTCTGAAGCCTCATATTGTTGTTGCTGCTAGCTGCCACCAAGTTGATTCCAAGTCCTGGTATCCCAAGCATGCAGAGTAGAACTGTGCTCCATGAGGTTTTTAAGGGTATAGCCTTTCAGAAGCAGACTGACAGGCCTAACTTCTTAGATACCTCTGGGTGGGTCTGAATAGTCAACTTTCAGTGTTTAACCTCGTATGTCATCCAGGGACTCCTGAAATTGCACACTCCTTCCATTATAAAATGCCAAATGCTCTTCTTCAAACTCTAAGTGTCCCAAGCACTTCAGATTATCTTAACGTCAAATGCCCTAACGATCACCCTCATCTACAGCTGTGATAATTATTTCTACAACTGCCTTATTTCAGAGTGTTGAAGTTTCCAAACCAAGTAAGATTATTTAAGAAATACATCCAACAGCATCATAATACCTCATGGATAACTCCTTCAATAAGATCGCATGGTCACTTTAACCTTGTTCTGGGTTCACTACACTCATAAATTGTATTATAAACTGAACTAATAATGTGACTCGACAGCACTTGGCTATCCAAAGACTAGGTAAGAATTTTGCTCAGAACAAAGAATTTTAAAGTAATTTCCTTGCCATAAAGTTTTATTTTTGTTGCAGTTGTTTTTAAACAGAAACAGTTTCATTAATGATGTAAAAACTAATTGTTAAGTCAAGGTAGGTCTGGAGGTTGTATGATGACTAAGACAATTACCCCAACTGGAAGGAGGGTGTGGTAAGTTAAGAGTTGTATGGGGACAGGGCCAAGATGGTGTACTAAACATATGTCTCCTCAATTCCCTCTGAGCACTAATGCCTGGAATGATGACTGAACAGAGCAGCACGGACATCCTGGGAGCCCTAGGATCTGGTGTCAGGTTGTCAGATTGGACTAGGCACCACTAGTGGGGAAGCTACCTCTCTCGAAGATGAGACAGTGGCATACAAATCCTGCTTCTGCTAATGCATCATTTGGGGGGACTGCAGGTACTGATGCCTTCTTTGTTATCCGGGAGGTGTGGCCTGGGCATGAGCCAGCTAATACACTGAACCACAGCACTTACGTAAACAGTACATAGTAGAGCAGAGAGACTATGCTCGGAATAGCCACATCTTGAGAGCTTGGCTGCCAACCGAGGACAACAGTGCCCCTCCACCCTCTCTTTTCTGAGCTGCACCATAGATTCTGCTGACTCATGGCAGAAAGGGCAGCTCAGGTGGGATGTGACCTCAGTCAGCTAAGGGGTGGACACAGCCACTCCAGAGGTCTCAGCTGGGGCTAATTCTCACAGTGAGCAGCAGTCCCAGTCTGGATAGTGTTTCTCCAGCAGAAAGGCTGTGTTTAAGATAATCATGCCTAGAGTTATGGGTGGCACCTGGCAAATGAGGGAGGCAACCTGGGGCCAGTCACTAGAGTATACAGAAGTGGCTGACAACCAAATCTAGTAGTGTCCTTACTCCTCTCTTAGAATTATGCCTCAGGTCCTGTTGAGGTAACACCAGAGAAACCAACAGCTTCTTGATGGTGCAAAGACAACAATCAATATCTAAGAAGCAGTCCAGCATAGCTGTGGAAAACACCCAAAATAAAGAATCAAAAAACTTTCTAGATGAAGATGAAATTACTAGAGGTCAAGTACAAAAGGATTATGTATAGAGCCTTCCTAGAGATTAAACAAAATGCAGAATTAAGCAAGTTATTTGAACTGATGGAACATTAATGATCTGAAATCCAGCAGATCAGTAACAAAGTTACAGAATTAGACAATTCAATCCAAAGCCAAAAGAGCAGGATTGAAGAGATGGAAACCAGAGTTAATGAGCTTGAGGATACAGCAACTGACACCAGCATTTATGAGGAGAAATCAGACAACAGAAATAAGAAAAATGAAGAAGCATTATAAAACATGCAGGACTCTATTAAGAGGAATAATCTATGAATAATTGGAGTTCTTAAACTGGGAGGGATAGCTAAAAATACAGACAGTTGTAGTGTTGCTGACAGAAAACTTCCCTGAAATTATGAAAGAGAACATATCCAAGATGCTTATCAAATGTCACAAAAACCAGACCCCAAAAGAAAGACACAAAGACATATTATGATCAAGCTTAAAAAAACGAAACAAAAATAGAGGCTGTTAAAGACAGTGAGGCTTAAAGCAAAGCTAATGTACAAATCAAAGCTACAGGCTTTCATTTAACTTCTTGGCAGAAATGATGTCGGCAAGAAGGCAGTGGCGTGACACACTAAAAGCCTTAAATGAGAAAAACTTCCAACCAAGAATTATATATCCTGCAAAACTATGTCTCAAATATGAAGGTGAAATGAAGACATTCACAGATAAACAGAAGCTTAGACACTTTGTAAAAACCAAATCCAAACTAGAAATACTGAAAGAAATTCTTTGTTTACAAAAACAAAAATATCAAGTATATACATTTAAGGAGGCAATGCACAACACAGCATCCAGAATCCTATTCAGTTAGGGAAGTCACAAAGCTCAATCAAAGCTACCATATTAAAAGAAGGGAATCAATGATCTTAACACATGAACTATGACATCGTCGCACTAAAAAGAGGAATATATTACACTAGGTACAACCCTTTCAGGTGGAGAGGAAATTAAACAGATTTGCTGAAGTTAGAGTCTAGTTTACACTTAGAATATTAAGGGAGATCATAGCGGTAGTCACAAAGCAAAATCACAATGCAACATATCGAAAAAAGAAACATAACACAAGAGTCTCAACAAACACAAAATGAACACTAGAAAAGATGAAAAGTCAGTGAATAAACAACGACCCCAAAAAGAATATTATGAGCAACATAGAAAACAACACAAAAATAAATGCATCAAAATGACAGCACTAAACACATATCTATCAAAAATTTCACTGAATGTAAACATACTGAATGCTCCAATAAAGAGATAGAGAATGACAGCTTGGCTCAAAAGACATGATCTATCTATATGTTGCTTACAAGAAACACATTTTAGACTCAAAGATACAGACATACTGAAACCAAAGGATGAAAAATATATACCAATCTAACAACATACAAGGAAGAGCAGGTGTGGCAATAGTAATCTCAGATAAAATAGATTTTAACATAAAATCCACCATCATGGAAAAGGATGGTTGGTATTTATTGTGGAAAGGTTCAATATATAAGCAGGACATAACAATATTAAATATTTATGTACCCAATACCAGAGCACCTAAATACACTGAACAGACAATGAGCCACACTGGAAAATGAGATAGATCACTCCACAATAATAGTTGGAGACTCCACCACTCCACTTTTAGCAATGGACAGAACATCCAGAAAAAAAGCTCAGTAAAGATACACATCTTATCATGACAATTAACCAACTAGACCTCATCGACACACAGAGAACTTTCTCCCCATCAACAGACAAGTACACCTTCTTCTCCATTGCATATGGGACATTTCCAGAATAGACCATGTATTAGAACACAAAGCTAGTCTCAACAAAATCTAAACCACTGAATTACTGCAAAGCATCTTCTCAGACCATAAAGTCATAGAAGTTGAAATAAACAGTAGAAAAAATATAGGCAGAAGTTTGAACTCATAGAAACTGAACAACACTTTGCTCAAAAATCCATGGGTTATGACTGGCCACCACCAAAGACAATCGTGATGGGGCACACAATTAGAGTTCCTGTAGCAACATGAGGAGAAAAGGAGAGCAGCTCAAGAACTCTACTAAAAGACCACAACTGATGGTCCAATGGCCTGGAGGATCCCTGGGAGCACGGCCGCTAGACCTGCTGCTGCCCCTGACCAGAAAACACTACTGAGGTCAGCTCTTTGGGCAAGAATGGGCTGCACTCAGGGACACAGTGTGACCATATGGTGTGTACTTCATGGTTCTATGTATTTATAGGAGGCTGTCCTACTGGTCTCTTTATGGGTAGAAGAGGATGGAGAGGTTGGGGCAGGCGCTTGTTAGGGGGATACTAGAAGTGTAGAATGAAAAGGAGGAGTATGCTGTCACCAGGCAAGGAGAGCAGAAGGAGCTGCAGGTAGGCAGGCATGCAAAATTGATTTGGATTGTATGCCTTCACTTAATCACAATTAAAAACTAAAAAAAAAAGTGGTAGGGGAGGTTAGATCCCAAGAAGGCCAGAGAAAGTAATTTGAGTAAGAGACTGAAATGAGAGCTCAATATAGAGAATAATGAAAAAAGACTCAAGAGGCAGGAATAGCAATTTGAAAAAGAGATCAGCAAGTATATCCAGTGTAGAAAAAAGAAGAAGGGTGTCAGTCCAAAAAGGGTCAGTATGGTTTTAAGCCACTTGGAGGTGCACGGTAATATGGAAACAAACTAAGACGTGTTTAGTGGAAAGCCAATTATAGCTGATACTTGCAACCAGGTGGGAAAGAGTAGATACTAAACTAGATTTAAAAGCAGTAGCCCAGTTTTGGCTTAATTCAGTAGGTAACTTTTGGGGTCATGTACTTTTACTTGGGGGTTGACAAGAGACTTGTGAAGCCCATGGTTCCAAAATAGCAGGTCTTAGTAAGTAAATCCACTTCTAACACTGTTTCTGTTTTACAAGCATTTAGATGATGGTCTGTAAATCCTGGCACAAGAGGGACACATGGCAGACACAACCAAGGGCTTTGAAAATAAGTCTGTTTTAGCCCTGGTGGTGCACTAGTTAGCTTGGCTGCTAACAAAAAGGTCAGTAGTTAGAATCCACCAGTCACTCCTTGAAGTCCCATGGGCAGTTCTCCTGTCCAATAGGGTAGCTTGAGTCAAAATCAACTCAACACCAGGAGGTTTGAAGTCTACTACATCTTAGCTGTACTCCATTAGGCAAATAATCTTACATTATATAAATGATGGTGTACCCACAGCATCTTTCCCACAGAGATATTATAAGGATTCAATGATACAATGTATTCTAAATCTTAGCATATATCTATTGCACAGTAAAAGCTCAACTGGTGATACTGTTAGTTGTTGCTGGATGCCATCGAGTCGGTTCGAACTCACAGTAACCCTACACACGCAACAGAATGAAACATTGCCCAGTCTTATGCCACGTCCACAATCATCTTTATGCTTAAGCTCACTGTTGCAGCCACTGTGTCAGCCTGTCTTGAAGAGGGTCTTCCTCCTTTAGGCTTACCCTCCACTCTGCCAAGCATGATGTCCTTCTCCAGGGACTGATCCTTTCTGACAACATGTTGAAAGTATGTAAGATGCAGTCTTGTCATCTTTGTTTCTAAGGGCACTCTGGCTGTATTTCCTCCAGAACAGATCTGTTGGTTCCTTTGGTGGCCCATGGTTCAACATTCTTCTCCAACATCAAAATTCAAAGGCATCATTTCTTCTGTCTTCTTTGTTCACTGCCCAGCTTCCCCATGCACATGTGCGAGTGACAATACCATGGCTTGGGTCAGGAGCATTTTAATCTTCAAGGTGACATCTTTACTTTTGAATACTTTAAAAAGATCCTTTGCAGAAGGTTTTCCCAAATGCAATGCATCTTGATTTCTTGAGCATTGATTATGGACCCAACTAAAATGAAATCTTTGACCACCTCAATCCTTTCTCCATTTATGGCGATGTTGCTTACAGGTCCAGTTGTGAGGATTTTTGCTTTCCTGATGTTGAGGTGCAACCCATACCGAAGGCTGTGGTCCTTGATCTTCATCAGTAAGTGTTTCAAATCTCCACTTTCAGCAAGTGAGGTGGTATTGTCTGCTTCTGTGTAATGCAGGTTGTTAATGAATCGCCCTCCATTCCCGATGCCTCGTTCTTTGTATAATGCAGCTTCTGGGATTATCTGCTCAGCATACAGATTGAAAAAGTATGGTGAAAACATACAACCCTGATGCATATCATTACTGACTTTAAACCATGTAGTGTCCTTTTGTTCTGTTTACATGACTGCTTCTTGATCCATACACAGATTCCTTAAGAGCACAATTAAGTGTTCTGGAATTCCCATTTTACGCAATGTTAGCCATAATTTGTTATGACCCACACAGTTGAATGCACTTGCATAGTCAGTGAAACAGAGGTAAACATTCTTCTGGTATTCTCTTCTTTCAGCCCTGATTCATCTGACATCAGCAATGATATTTCTGGTTCCACACCCTCTTCTGAATTCAGCTTGAATGTCTGGCAGTTCCTTGTCAGTAGACTGTTACAGTCACCTTTGAATGATCTTGAGCAAAATTTTACTTGTGTGTGATATTAATGATACTGTTCAGTAATTTCCACATTGGGTTGGAACACCTTTCTTTGCAATGTGCTTTGGTATAGATCTCCTCTAGTCACTTGGCCAGGTAGCTGTCCTCCAAATTTCTTGGCATACAGTCAGTGATAGCTAATGTTATCATTAGACGATTAAACTACAAAATTAAACCTTAAAGAGCTTACAGGGAGTTGTATCAAGCTTACAAAAAATAGTACTTAGGTGGCAAGAAAACACAAAAATATCACAAATTAAGAAAAAGAGAAGTGGAAAGTCAGTCTAAAGTGTCTGTATAAATCTTACTGAACTCAGACAACACTTCTTTTCAGAAAATTCAATTATGCCTGCATAACTTTTCAGGGTTAACTTGAACAACCTAGCAAATAAAATGTCAGCTGTGCCTCCCAAGCTTCCCTTTAGGGCCTTATTGATTTAAAAACAAATTTGGTGATAAAATTAGCAAGGATAAGTCACTTCACCAGTAAAGGTATCATTATTATGCTAGAAGGGAAAAAAATGATGGAAATAATAAATGCTCTGGAAATAATAGATAGAAAAAATGTCCACAGAGCAGAGAATAAGTTTCTATACATTTATAATTCCCAAAGATGGTAGGAACAGTGTATTGGCCATGGAAAATGGAAGAATTTTCTTTCTAGGTTTGTAATGAAGAAATTACACATGCAAGGATACTGATAACCAAAGATATTTCTGTATCAATCTCTTTCTTATAAAACTATTAGAAAAATAAAATGGGTACTGGCTGAAATGGAAAGCTCAGCATCCCACTTGGTATTTTTAGATGCTTGACAAACACAATGAAATACATATGATCTGCAGGATGAATGAATATTTGAGAAGATGCAGATAATAATTTGATTAGACACACACACACATATGACAGACAAGAAGTATGGAAGCCAGGGTACAGAAAACCTCATTTCCCCATCCAAGGGGTCAAAGGTGTTGAGCATACGAAAGGAAGCAGCAAAGTGATATGACTGAGATGACTAGGCTGGCTACAGAAGGTAGGTCAGATAGGTGAGTTCACACAGGCTGAAGACTTTCGTATAAATTCTACATACGGAAAACATCTGAATTAGGATGATGGCAATGCTGAAAGGAAAGAATATATTTGAAGGAAATTCTGAAGGAAGAATAAACATGACTAGTAAATGGTTGTATGTGGGGGGAAGCAGACAATAATTAAAGGCCAATTTTAGGTTTTGAGCCTGGGTGACTAGGAAAATCATGATACCATTGATAGAGATATAAATAAGAAGAAATATGTTTGACAGGTCAGTTAATGAGTTTCTTCAGCCTGGGACACATTGATTTGAGAAAGCAGTGGAGCCATCTGGCAGAAATAACCTAGAGACAAGACGGAGATGTAAGCACTTAACTGAAAGGTAGGACTGGAAATGTAACACCAGAGTTTTTACCCAACAGAAGGGTTGCTGTCTTGAGAACAAATAAGCTTAGCAACAGGAAAAAAAAAGTAACGGAGAACACCCTGTTAAGCTAAAGTAGAAATGGTAAAGAGACGAAGGGAAGAAGGCAAAAAGACCAGAGAAAAATCAGGAGAATGCCAAGGCAAACACTTTCAGTGTTGGAAATGGTGGAATGAACGCTAAGGACTGGGAAAAAGCAAATGATTTTGCATATCAGGTGTTCACCTGCGATACTTAAATCAGCACTTTCAGTAATGATTAGACTAAAAGCATTCCTGCACATGTTAGCAAAATACTGAGTGAGAGATATACAATAATAATTTGTACTATCTTTGTAACTTTTCTATCATTTTGAACCTACTGCAACATTAAAAAAATAAGTGTATTTAATTTTTTTTTTTAAATAAATATATCTCAAGAACATCAACTGCATTTCCTTCCATCCACTTTAAAGCAATCCTTGCTGAGGCACACAAAGAGGCAAGTTCAAAGATCAT
Source organism: Heterohyrax brucei (assembly GCA_028571685.1). Taxonomy (NCBI): domain Eukaryota; kingdom Metazoa; phylum Chordata; class Mammalia; order Hyracoidea; family Procaviidae; genus Heterohyrax; species Heterohyrax brucei. The sequence goes on from CM053144.1 coordinate 102,883,687, forward strand.
AACTGCACAACTGTTAGTACTAGAGAAAAAAATGAAAAGTCATTTTAGCAAAATGGCTAACTATGGCATACTTACAGTACAAAATATCTTAGAGCAGTTTAAAAAAGAATAGCTATAAGCAGACACAATGCTGAGTGAAAAAAAATATTGTGCAAAGATCTCTCCTTCCCGCTGCTGTTGAGTCACTTCTGACTCACGGCAACCCCACACGTGTCAGAACAGAACTGCTCCACAGGCTTTTCAATGGCTTACTTTTTTTGGAAGAAGATTACTAGGCCTTTCTTTGAAGGTGCCTCTAGCCGGACTCAAGTTGCAAACCCTTCCATGAGTGTATTAGCCATTTCTACCAATTAAGGACTTCATGTATCAACTTTAGGGAAAAAAGAAAACACAATTTCTATATTACATTTAGGGGGCATATATAAGTACATGTATATGTTTAGATAAAGGTCTGGTAAGACACAGCAACCTGGTACAGCGCTTACTTAAATGAAGAGGAAACTGGGTTTGGAAATGGAGGTTAAAGGGACTTGAATTTTACCTATGTTGCTAAAAACCATTCTACAAGGAGATTGCCTACGTCACTCACCTGGGGAATTAGGAATGATTAACTTTTTTTAAGGTGGGTACACAATTTTGCTGACACAGGAAAGAGAATGGTTAGAGTAAGATGCTGGCTGTTGAGAAGGAACTGTGACGCTCCTTAGGATGCCCTATAAAGGCCAAAGGCTTTGTTGGAAGCCCGAGGCCTTCACCCTGCCTTCGCCCTCGTCCTCTCCACTGGATGGTACAGCAGGAGTCAGCCTAAACAATGAGAAGATCACTGATGTAATGTTCAATGTATCTTGTATTTCAATAAAGCTATAATCATTTGAAGGGCTTTTGCAGTCATTTGGATAAAAATAGCCCCAAGTGATAGTGAAAGGAACTAACTTCTTCCTTCTACTCCAGCTGGTCTTAGAATAGAAACTTCATTTTTCAACCCAAATGTCTAGAATAAAAGCAGAAGCAACCAGGAACATTTCAGTTGCTTTACATCACAAATGTCAAACTAAGACTCTGGCAGACGCTAAAGATTATGCACCTTTACTCTCGTCATCCCATAAGAGCCCAATAAATTCGCTTACAAAATAGAACTATAAAATTCAACAGAAATGTTTGAAGAAAATTTACTTCTGGGCATATATACTTAAATAAGTGCCAAGATTTCATTAATATATACAATGTTTATCACTATATTTTGAAAAGATCATGTCCCATCAACAACTTACAGCCCTTTTTAAAAGTATCGTTTTGAGAGGCTTCAAATTATCATATAATTAAAGTCAAACTTCTCCTCTACACTTTCCAGCCCTTCAATCTCCAATGAAATAAGCTATGTAGAATCCATGGACGTTTACTTAAAAAAACAACACTCTTACAGCTAACAAAAAACACTAACCCTGATGAGGCCAACTATCCATTTTCTTTCTCTGCCTCGCACTCACATAGATGACAAGCTGGAGAAAGCCACCTCCTAAGAAGGATAAATGAGTTCCTGATCAGAAACTTCAGACGTGCAAGGAACAATGCCTGTCAATCCCACACACATCTATTCATCTCACTCACCTCCTCTCCAAATGACCATTTTAAACTTCATCCAGTCTCCTCAAATTTTCCACTGCCCACTGTCTCTACCCCTTTCCCTCTTACACCTCTTTGTTCTTAACTCTTACTTTACAGACAAAATAGAAGCCATCAGCATACATCTCTCATCTTCCCCAGACCAAATCACAAAACCATTCCATCCACACCAACAGCCTGATCTGCTCAGCCCTGCTGTAAAAGGGGAGCCATCAGGGCTCCTAAGGCTAACTGCTCCACCTGAGACTGAAGTATCAGCTTTTTCCATAATGTCAGAAATCTCACTGTATCAGTCATCACTTCTTTTTCATGTGTAATCAACTTCTTCCTCTCAACAGGATCCCCCTCTGTTGAGTTGTAAATAGACTCAAGGATCTAACCCCGTCTGCCAACCTTCAATCATCTCCTTATCCCCACTTCTAACTCTCCATCCCTACATAGCCATACTTGTAGAGTTGTAGACACCTTTGTCTCTGTTACATCACCTCTCACTCACTGCTCACCTATTTCAACCTAACTCCCAACCCACTCACCACCCCTTACTGCCCCCACTCCCCACAAAGTCCCTGCTAAAGTCATTAATGACCTTTGTAATCTAAATTCAATGCACATGTTACATTCAACATCTTACCTGATCTCTCAGCAGTATTTGACTGCTTCCTCTGCTGATTTTCTTCCTAGCCCTCCGGCTACTTTTCCTCTGCCTCCATTCTAGGCTTCTCCTCCTCGACCTGCTTCATGAATGTATGCTTTCTTCACTGCTCAGTTCTTCCATTCTCTCTTCCAAAGCAACCTCACTCATGCCCTCAGATTCCACAGGCATCAACACGGAGGTGACATGCAAATGTACAAAGCCAGCCCAACATTTCATCTGAACCCTAGGTCTATACACTCACTTTTCTACCTGAAAATCCTCTAGTATAACACAGTTACCTCAGGTTCAACATGTGTAAATCAGTTGATCATCTTCTCCCAAAGTGATCTCCTTCCCAAGTTCTCTGTCTCCATGAACAGTGAGTGGCACATCCCTCATGGCCAACCAACCATCAAGCACTGCAAGTTTACTTACTAAGCACCTTTAGCTCTCTCTCTGTCCTAGTCAGAATCATCTCTTGGATTACTGCAATAGCTTTCTATATGATCTACCCACATCTAAGTGTCCTCTATAGGGTTGCCAGAATGTTATTTCTGACGCATAAATTAAGCCATGTCATCTTTCTTTCTGGATAAAATGTTCAGTAGATTTGCACTGTTCTTAGGATCCACAAAAGATGAAACTTTCGACAGCATTGTTCAAGGCTCAGAGTTGTTCTGGCTCCTCCTTACAAAATCTTGTTTCTCAGTCTTTCCGTTACAGCTGTCTGTATGCATTCACTGTGCTTTCTCTTACCCCAGGTTCTCTTGTAGCACTTGTCCCCTAGTCTAGACGCTCTTCGCACAGCTACTTCCTCATGCTTTAGCGACGAGTCATGTATCAGTTCTTCATGGAATCCTATCCCGATTTCGTTGCTTTCCCTCTGGTATGCTCTCATAGCACCATGTATCTCTTCTTCGTAACACTAATCAAGTCGAAATTTTGCATTTATTTGTCTTCCCCACTAGACTGTAATAAAGTCTATGAGATAAGACATAGGGTCTCTTTTTAGCTCAATACTATGTTCCCAATACCCAGCACAGCAGTGTGCATTTAAGAAGTATTTGTTGAATGAATAAAGAATGTGCACTCCAATATCTGAGGGTGAAATCTTTTACATACAAAGTTTAAATGCTATGGAATTTTGAAATCCAGCCTCCCTTGTCTAGTTCCGTGGTAAACAGTTTTCTCTTTGCAACTAAATTACCTAAAACAGCTCAGTGTTCCCATTCTTCACTAGTTCTAGCTTCTCTCTAGCTCACCCTGCCTACCCATAGCTGACAGAATGCTGGACCAATAAACACTGATGAAGAATAAAAATGGTATTATTACATGCAGCTAAGTTGGAAAACAGATGGCATGAGGAAAAGGAAACTTGAAATCATGCCATTTTAGGATGCTAGCCTACAAAAGAGAAAACTTAGGAGACAATGTCAGAATATCTGAATATTTTAAAGAGCTATTATGCTGAGGAATCAGTAGAGGATGATTTGCTTTTTACTACTGTAAAAATATACATAACAAAACATCTGTCAACTCAACAATTTTGATGTGTGTAATTCAGTGATATTACATTCATTATGTTAAGCAACCAAATTATTTCACCATCGATCCACCTTTAACAAAAACTCAGGCCCCCTAAGCAAGGATTTTCCTTTTCCCATTCCCTCCCACCTGTTATGAGTACTAATAAGCTTGGTGTCTACATATTTGTCCAAGAATCATCAGGTTAATTTTTGGTAGTTCTGAATGACAGTTTCTGGGAGGCAAGTTTCAGTTCACTAACAGAAAGGCCAATTAGAACTTTTTCAAAGTATTTGCTGCCACAAGTAGTAAGACTGCTCTTACCCAACAAACTGAAGCACAGACTGGTTGGAATAAATGCTTGTCACAAAAAACAGTAGTTTTGTCAGCGGTGGAACCCATTCTCTCAAAACATCGTTTTTAGGGACAGTTCCAATATGCTAAGTAGATAGATGGGAGATTTTTCTGTGGGTAGATAACTGCCTCCCTGGCCCCTCATCCCCATCCTAGTCTCCCTGGGCTAGCTACACACCACTTAATCAATGGCTGCTTACTGGTTGGCCCTAAAATTTAACATAGGAAAACATGAAAACTTTCTCTGCCAAGTCATTCTCAGCTTTTATCAGGGGGGTTGGATGGAGTAAAGGTGAGTACTTCCAACTTTCTATTTTCTTCAACTCAACTAGTGAATAAATGTTCTACATGAAATTCTGTTCATCAGGAGCTGTGTAGAATGTGGTCTTTTGAAAGAAATTTTTGTGCATTTACTTTGCCACCTTTATTATACGTTCCATTATGGGAGAAATCTTCGTTCTCCTGCTTTGGAATAACTTACAGTACCAAATACATTCCAAAAACCTATTATCCTCAAGTTGATTTTTATCTATAAAGACCTTATAAAAGAGAGTAGAAACTCATTTGAGGGTTTCCAAGCCAGTGTAATCTTTATGAAAGCAGACTGCCACATCTTTCTCCATTGAACGGCTGGTGGGTTTGAACCACAGACCTTTCAGTTAGCAGTCGAACACCTTAATCACTGTACTACCAGGGCCATCAGTTACATTAACCAAAAAACAAACCCACTGCCATCAGGTCGATTCTGACTCACAGTGACCTTATAGACAGAGTAGAACTGGCCCAGAGAGTTTTCAAGTAGCACCTGGTGGATTTGAACTGCCCACCTTCTGGTTAGCAGCCATAGTACTTAACCACCATGCCACAGGGTTTTCCCAATTACATCAGGAGGTAATAAAAAAGAGAGGGGTACCCAAACCCCTTCTAAGTGTCTTAATTATGTACTGCTGCTATAATAGAAATACCACAGTGGGTGGCTGTAACAAAGGGAAATTTATTCAGGGTGCTAGCTCCAGTAAAAGTGTTCTTTCTGTCTCTGTCAGCCCTGGGAAAGGTCTTGTCATCAATCTTCCCCTAGTCTCAGAGCTTCTCAGTGCAGGCATCCTGGGTCCAAAGGACCTGGCTCTTCTTGCACGGTATTGAGGTCCCCTGTCTCTCTACTGGTTCCTGTTTTATATCTCAAAAGACCGACACAACAAACAACCTAATCTTACAGACTGAGTCTTGCCTCCTCAGCAGAACTGCCTCTAATCCTGCCTCATTAACATCATAGAAGTAGGATTTACAATACACCAGAAAATCACATCAGATGACAAAATGGTAGATAATCACACAATACTAGGAATCACACCCTAGCCAAGTTGACACATTTTGGGGGGCACAATTCAAGCCATAAAACTAAAAAGATTAAAAAACAAAAAAAGTGAAGAAACAATTTTACATACATACTCCTTTCTGCTATCCAAACTTAGTCCCTTCTCCTTTTTCACTCCCACAAGTCGTAACTAAACTTGTCTCACATTCCTTTTATCAGATGAAGGAAACCAGATTTCCCTCAAGGAAGCAATCTCAAGAGATGAATTGCTTTTCACAGCAAGACTGCTTTTATTGGAATCTCTAAGGGAAAAAAACACTCACTTTTATTGTCTACCATGGTCTTATTTTCTATATCTTTAATGATTACAAATGAAATCATGGATAATACATGTACTTCAAATAAATACATTGGAGTTTAGGCCACTGTACTTACACAGTCCAATCAAAGATCTTTCTAGTTATAAAGAAGGGGGTGTGTACTCAGTTTGCTTAATGATGAAGAATCATCCCTGGAAACATTACCCAAGATTTAGACGGATAAGTCATGGTGACAATATGGCATAAACAATCAAATTTATAAAAGGTGGTTTGCAAGGAAGCATTTATATGTTCCCATTGCACCTAACCAACCACTTTCCTGTATTTTTAGATTAATTCTCATTCAGTATATTCCTGTTCTGTGAAGCTAGGGCAATGTACTTCTTTAAAAAAAAAAAAAATTCTATTTGTACCCTTAAATTCTGATCTATAACATCAGATATAAACATTCTACAAATCAGAAGTTTCTGCTATTGATGTTACATATGAAGATGCATAAATATTCACTGAATACAGTATAGTAAGCAGTATATTTGGGGGAGTAACCAAAATGCTGACAGATCAGAAACTACCAAGGGAATTTTTCTGGAGAAAAAGAAACATTTATCTGGCATTTTCAGGTCTAAAATTTTGTGGTGAGGGACTACACAATACAATGAAGAAATACTAAATTTAGAATCAGAACATATTATTTCTAATTCTGCCTTGATCACTACCAAACTGAATAATCATGGTTATCTCTCTTATTTATCTTCAGTGTACTCTTCTGTCAATATGAGAATTGGGTTCATTAATTTCTGAAAATTGAATAGCTCTTAAAATCCTATGGTTATATTCTACAACTAAAACAGTGGTAATGCCCATTCTTATCTCAGGTTCAAGTTTATCCTACTTCATAAAGACAATGTGCCCGAAATTAGAATACACTGAAATGTCACCCTGACTCCTACATGGGGAACTAGAGTAAAAACTTTCTTGATGTAGCTTAATAAAGTACTCTTTAGGGGTGGGTGATACTCAGTCATTCATTTATTAACTCATTTCTGTCAGTAATTTCTTCTAGCAATCACATTCACAGACTATCTAAATAAGTTATTCCAAAGTGCTTCAATACATTATTACACAATTCATAAATAACATGTCTTAAAGATATTTTGCTGGTTATAAAACACCATAAATTATACATTGTTTATGTTTTTATCAATCAAAAGGACAAGTTCCTCTAAATCTCTTTCTTGAAACCACTCAATTTTATTTCTGTAAACTGTTTTGGGCAATAATAGTCTCTGCCATACCACGTGCAGAGCATTAAAATCAAGCTGTTTCAATTTTACTGCTGAAATAAAGGAGGAAAGGATAAAGAAATATTCCTTCAAACAGCAATGACCATTAGTGCTATTTTACATATGTGAGCAACACATACAAGTATGGTTTATATGTGTTTTTATTTCATTAGAAAAAGTGATAACTAGCTTAAGGCAAAAACAACACTGATATTTTAATAGCAATATTTACCAATATACAGCCTATAGAGAGAATCCTAGTTAGTTCATAAAATTTACTTTCTAAATTCTACTAAAATCAGGAGTTAATTCTAACATTCCATCAACATTTGTTCTTCAACATATTTTGCAAGAAAATGCTGCTATTAAAAGTATGACTGTGGAATAGTTTTTCTCAGTTCAAATTCTCAAGATTCCTAAATTGGACATTTTATCTTTTGAAAAAGGTAGGGAGAACAAATACCAACATTAGAACTTATACAACTTGCACAGTAAAGAAAATTCAACTGAGGTTTTAAAAAATAATACTTGTTTACACTTAATGATTACATTTCCATAAATTGTTTTTTTAAAAAATATGAGAACAAGGGACTTGACACCTATTACATTTCTCACAATTATTTAAATGAAAATAAAATCTATTTTTCACATTTTCCTAATTTAAAAAGAAGAAAGATGTGCAACAACAAATATTTATATTTCACCACTTACCCTGTTCATTTAACAAATTTAACTTGTGAAATTATTGTGATTTTAGCCAACATCACAGTAAAAGTTTGTCTTATTCATTGGTACAAATACAATTTTAAGAAAATCGTGGGCTATAGCACTCAGAACTACAGTATTTTACATTACATTATGGAAGAAGCAGGGTAACAGTATCAGGTGAGGAGGGTAAAGATAGAGTGAGCAGCACTCGTCTGTCACAGGAGGCTTGCTTGTTGCTGTGATGTGGGAAGCTACCAGCAGGGTCATTCACGGTAGACAAGTTTCAGCTGAACTTCCAGACTAAAACAGACTAGGAAGAAGGACCCAGTAGTCTACTTCTAAAAGGAATTAGCCAGGGCAAACCTTATGAGTAACAGCAGAACATTGTCAGATATGGAGTCAGAAAGTGAGCCCCCCAGGTTGGAAGGCATTCGGAAGATGACTGGGGAAGAGCAGCCTCCTCAAAGTAGAGTTGACCTTAATGATGTGGATGGAGTAAGGCCTCTGGGATCTTTTTTTTTTTTTTTGCTGATATGGCATGACTCAAAATGAGAAGAAACAGATGCAAACATCCATTAATAATCAGGACATGGAATGTACGAAGTATGAATCTAGGAAAATTGGGAACTGTCGAAAACAAAATGGAACGCATAAACATTGACAACCTAGGCATTAGTGAGCTGAAATGGTCCAGTTTTGGTCATTTTGAACTGGATAATCATATGGTCTACTATGCCAGGAATGAAAACTTGAAGAGGAATGGTGCTGCGTTTATCATGAAAAAGAACATTTCAAGATCTGTCCTGAAATATGATGCTGTCAGTGATAGGATAATATCCAAACACCAATGAGGAAGGCCAGTTAATATGACTATTATTCAAATTTACGCACCAACCACTAAGTCCAAAGATGAAGACACTGAAGACTGTTACCAGCTTCTACAGTTTGAAATTGATCAAACATGCAATCAGGATGCATTGATAATTACTGGTGACTGAAACACAAAAGTTGGAAACAAAGAAGAAGGATCAGTAGTTGGAAAATACAGCCTTGATGATAGAAATAATGCCAGAGATCACGTGACAGAATTTTGCAAGACTAACAACTCTTTCATTGCAAATACCTTTTTTAACCAACAAAAATGTACATATGAACCTCAACAGATGGAACACACAGGAACCAAACTGATTACATCTGTAGAAAAAAAGCGCTAGAAAAGCCCTATGCCAGCAGTCAGAACAAGGCCAGGTGCTGACTGCGGCAGATCATCAATTACACATATGCAAATTCAAAGTGAAACTGAAGAAAATTAGAACAAGTCCATGAGAGCCAAAGTATGATCTTGAGTATATCCCTCTTGAGTTTAAAAACCATCTCAAAAACAGATTTGTTACGTTGACCACTAATGACCAAAGACCAGACAAACAGTGGAATGACATCAAAGATACCATCCATGAAGAGAGCAAGAGGTCATCAGAAAGGCAGAAAAGAAAGAAAAGACCAAATTGGATGCCATAAGAGACTCTGAAACTTGCTCTCAAATGTCAAGCAGCTAAAGCAAAAGGAAGGAATGGCGAAGCAAAAGACCTATACAGAAGATTCCAAAGAGCAGCTTGAGAACACAGTTTTATAGTATTATAAAGTATTATAATGACATAAGCAAAGAGCTGGAAATGGAAAACCAGAAGGGAAGAACATGTTCTGCATTTCTCAAGCTGAAAGAACTGAAGAAAAAATTCAAGCCTCGAGTTGCACTAGTGAAGGATTCTACAGAGAAAATATTAAACGACTCAGGGAGCATCTAAAGAAGATGGAAAGAATATACAGAGTTATTATACCAGAAAGAATCAGTTGATGTTCAGCCATTTGAAGAGGTAGCATATAATCAGGAACCAATGGTACTGAAGGAAGAAGTCGAAGCTGCTGCATTGAAGGCATAGACAAAAAACAAGGCTACAAGAATGGACGGAATATTAATTGAGCTATTTCAACAAACAGATGCAGCACTGGAAGTACTCACTTGTCTATGCCAAGAAATTTGGAGGGCCGCTATCTAGTGCAAGACTGGAAGAGATCCATATTTATGGCCATTCCAAAGAAAGGTGATCCAAGCAAATGTGCAGTTTATCAAACAATATCGCTGGTATCACACGCAAGTAAAATTTTGCTCAGGATCACTCAAAAGAGACTGTAATAGTATATTGACAAGTAACTGCCAGAAATTCAAGCTGGATTCAGAAGAAGGCACCTCATCTCCAGACAGAAGATGAAAGTTCAGAAAGGGACAGCAACTGGTTGAATGGATACAAGAAACACAGAGGGGATAGAAGTGTGGTCTCACATAAGTGTGTAAGTTTTTGTGTGAGAAACTAAATTGAGTTGTAAGCTTTCACTTAAAGCACAATGAAATTAACAAATTCCGCCAATGCAACACCTGGAGAAGTAAAATATAAAAATGAAAAAAACACTAATGCTCATCATATTGCAAAATGAGAAGGAAAGGTGGTAATTAAAAAAAAATTTAACAGAAAATGTTAAGATAGATGTATCCATTGCTAGAAAGAACAGTTTAAAAATATTACATGCCACTTTTTGTAGGTGTTCAAGGAAATAAAATCATACTTACATTTGCTATTTTCCTCTTTTAGGCTACCATCTGGCAATCCAAACTTCCAGTAGAAAAAAACTGTAGGCAACTGGACTAAAATAGTTACGGTATCACCCTACATGCCAAAAATATGGCAAGACTCTATGGATTGCTCAGTCATACCCAAAAAGAATGACACTAATGTCCTTAGAAGATAAAAGTAAAAAACTCACAGGATGTTTACCCAGCCTGTGAAATTCTCTTTCTACCTTTGGGAGACACAGATGCAAATATTAGAAGGAAGAAAAACACAACAAAAGTACAAAACAGGCAAACTGAGATAGTCAAACTCATTTATTGGACATCAACTTATCCCCAAGGTAGTTGACATGAAAAAATATAATTAAGTGTCCTCTGTGCAAACACAGCAGAGCACAACTGATTCCAGTCACTATATTTCTAGTGCCAGAGTGGACTGTGAAAAATGAGTGAAGTAACGGGACAGGCATACTGAATTCTTGTAGCATCATTCAAGATAGGCAGTATAAAGATTCTACAAAATACTAAACACACGGTTCATCACTATAACCGATTCTACAATGACCTCCCTTTTATTAACACCCAAAAGGCACCAATCTGACAAAATAATCTTTTGAGTTTTATTTCATGCATTCCTAAAAGACGGATTACGGTAACAAAAAACTTACAGTCACCAACAGATGAGCAGTAATTATCGATCACAAAGATATAGAGGAAACTATGAACCATACATCTAACAAACATGTTTTGAGCACCTGCTCTGAGTACTAGTCTAGACCCTGTAATGAGCAAGACAGATAAGGTCCTGGTTCACAAGAAGCATATGTTCTAGCACAAGAAGACTAGTAAAATCAATAAACCCTTGGGACAATCTACACTACAAAAGACGGGTACCAAATTCAACCCCTCTCTTCAAAAAGAAGAGTTAACACTTCAGGAAAAAGAGTTAATGTACAGCAAACAGAGGACTTTAAATATAATTATTATCTTCATACAGATTGAGAGAATATAGCATCTATAAAACAGGAACAGATACTGACACACAGAAAATTCTGAGCTAACACTCACACCTAAATACATCATCACGAAATCTTACAAACACAAACAGAAAATCCAAATGGTTTACAAAGAGATAAAACACACAGAAAACATTTTCAGATATGCAAGTACTGACTCCAGTTTTAGTCTTATAGAATTACTAGAGAATATACACCATCATTTTAAAAGTGAAGCAAGGAATATTGAATAAAGATAACTACAAAAAAGTACACATAACCCTACTAGTAAATATTTTTAAACCATATCAAACAATACTACGTATTTCTTATGGAAATAGACTTACACAATAAAACTATAAAAACACTCATGGTCAGGATACATGAGACAGTAAGTAAGAAGAAAGCCAACAGAGTAGAACTTTGGACTGACAGATGTTTTGAAGAAGAACCACAACCATCATCATCAGATGCCGGGGAGCACGTTGGTAAGGAATGGAGAAAGAGAAGAAATGTGAAACGCTATGAAGAGTTGTGTTTTTTTTTTCTGTTGAAAGGTATATATACTAAGTCAACTAGATACTGATAAAAGCTAAGTCTCAATATTTGTGTTAAAATTTTGACATTGAACACTAGAAATCTAAAACAGATATTTTACTTTCAAATCATCAGAGGAAAGGAAAGACACAGAGAATGCAACTGATCCCAAATATGGCAGGACTAAGTCCAATTATACAAATAATCAACGTGAATTAATTAAATTCACTATTAAAATAGACAGACTTTCACATGTGGAATTTGAAAACACCCAACTACATGCAGTTTACAAGACATATACTTAAGATAAAATGACACAGGACATTACAAATAAAGAAATGGAAAAATATGTAACAAATCGTTTATTTATATAATGAATGAATATGGAAATTAAAAGCAAGAAAATTAGAATTAAAGGAGACAAGAGCAATGTCTCCTATATGTAAAATGTGTGGTTATTTGAGTTGTCATATCACAAACCTAGTTACATAGCTCTCAAATATATAATGCAAAAACAGATCAAGACCAGAACAAAGTGGCTTTTCCATCATCATAGTGTCATCATAGTGTGAGACTTAATATATCCCTCTCAAAATTCCACATTTCAAATAAATAAGAAGGAGGATCATAAAGGATTCTAATAAACTTTGCTATACAAAACCAAATCTTAAGGTACTCACACCCATACATACACATAATAGTCAACAGAGTACACCCAATGAACATCTTAAAAGTTGACCACACACACACAACCTCAGTGGATTCCCTAAAGTTTGTAATACATAAGCCACATTATCAGACCAAGCTTCAATGAAACACAAGAGTAGTCCAATGAACCTCTTTCACTCATACTGGCATCAGATGGACAAAAATCAAAATGATGACTGAGATGAGGGTATACGGAAATGGGCATCTACAGGAACTTCTCAGGGGAGTATAAATTGGCAATGCCTTTTTCACAATTTGATTTAACTACCAAAAATTTAAATGACTATATCCTTTGACTCAGCAATTCTACTTCCAGAAATCTCCCTTACACAGAAAGACTTGCACATAATCACAAAACACAGGCTCACAGATACAATAATTATAAAAGCAAAAAAGAAATAACTCAAATATCTGTCAATTAAAAACAAATAATTTACAGTACATCAATTTTATATGATGCCAAGTACTTACATGGAAAAAAATCTCTGAGATACAGCTGTTTAAATATATACATAGCCATGTATACACATACATACACATATCTGGTATGATTCGAATTAGGTTAAGAAGCTGAATGAACAGAAAAAGGACTTGAAGAATACACCAAACTTCTTACTTTTGGAGAGGGACATGATGCAGAACTTTCGTATTTTACTTTATGTGTATCTGTATTGTTTGATTCTTTTACAATTTATATTGATTGTATAATTTTTTAAAAGCAACTATCTTTTTTAAATGTCTTACTTCATTCCCAGAAAATGACTGGGATCTTTCTGTTCTTACAACAAATTTGATCAAACCAATCTGAGAGCACAGGATGTGTATAAAATCTCAACGTGTTCAAATAAAGCATTTATTATTCCCTTTGCCTGGAATGTTCTTCAGGCAGATATGGTTCATCTCCTCACTCTCTTAAGTTTTCAGCTTGAGGAATTTCGCATGACTTTTCAATATAAAATGGCAACCTCTTACCCCAATCTCAGCACTCTCCAAGTACCTTACCTTGCTTTATTTTTCACTAGAAATCTAGTATCTGTGCTTACCATTCTTATCTCTAAAATGAGGATAACAGGGTTGTTGCTAAGTTTAAATGAGTTAGAAGACCCCAGATCAGTGCCTGACACATAAGAAGAGCTATATATATATATATATTTTTTTTTTTATTATTTTGTGTTTGTTTTACTTATGGTCTGCAATCCACCCATTAGAATAGCAATGCCAGGAGACAGGCTTTTTATTTGCTTCACTAGTGTCCCAGTCTGGAAGGACTTTATCAGTAAATAGTAATAGTTGTTAAAGTCTGATGCAGCACGACAGCCCTTGTGTACAGGTAGGTGAAACTGCAAGAAGATGACCAACTGTTCTCAGTAAAAGCAAGCTTCCTACATGTAGCATGATTTATCTGTCATAACTCAATCTAACTTGAAAGTATGATATTTAGCAGTATGACTCCTAGAACTTTCAAGGAGAGAAATGGTACAGTACCATTTAATTCATTAATTTCTTAAACATCAAACACGGCAATATAAGCACATATAGAATAAGAAAACAAAGGTACAACTTACTTTTCATTCCTGTTTTTGATGCAAGGCTGGTATAGGACCTTGACAGCATTCCAGGCAGAACTGAAATCGTCCTTTGAAATCTCTTCCAGCAAAGGAAATTTTTTTATATTTTTAGAATTTCTCAAAGATTCAATCACCAAACTGTCTGAGTTTAAAAGCCATAACTAAAATAATAAACAGAAAGATCCAACTATAAGAAATTAGCACTACACTCATTATTATACCACTTCTCAAAAGGAGGGGTAGGAGTCTCCAAAAATCTCAAACAAACAAAGAAGGATGTGTATAATTTTTTAGTAAGGAGGGCCTTTCAAAGCATAACATTTGATAGAATACTCAACATTATCAAGTTAAAAACAAAAGCCAGACTAGAAGAAACAATTATTAACATATACATAACAAAATCATTATCTGTGACATATACAAAACCCCTGGCACCAAGTTGATTCTGGCTCAGAGTGACTCTACAGGACAGAGTAGAACTGCCCTACAGCACTTCCAAGAAGCAGCCAGTGGAAGTGAACTGCCGACCTTTGAGCAGTTGTAGCTCTAACCATTGAAATACCAGGGCTAGTCCCAGAACATGTAAAACTTCTAAAAACCAGTAAGGAGGACAAAGGCTAGCCCAAAAGAAATACAAGCAAAAAATATAAACATGTAAATAGAAGAAGAAATAGGCGACTAATAAATATATAAAAATGTTTACACAATAATAAAAATACAAGTTTTTTACATTGCTATTTTTCACTTAGTACAAAGACTTCTAGGTTAGAAGAAGATTTTAGAAATGAGTATTCCCATATATAGCTGGCAGAAGTGTTCTGGGCTTTGAGTGTCCATGAGTCACTGAGGGAATACCTTCAGGAGAAAGAAAATGAGGGAACTAGGCAGGGTAGGGCAAGGAGTTAGGCAAAGATGTGGTCTGAGCTGGTGTTGAAGCTTCAGCCAGATCCCATAGGGAACTGAAATGTACTTACAGAGTTAGTCCCACCTTGAGACAGGTGGCCCTGTTTTTGGTACCCTATAGTGCTGCTGTAACAGAAACACTATGAATGGGTGGCTTTAACAAACAGAAATTTATTTTCTCATAGTTTAGGAGGCTAAAAGTCTGAATTCAGAGCACAAGTTCTAGGAGTATGCTCTCCCTCTGTGGGTTCTGGAGGAAGGTTCTTCCTTCCTCAGCTTCTGCTTCCTGGTTCCTCAGAGACCACCTTGTGACTTGGCATCTGTCTTACCCCATCCTGCTTCTCTGGCTTGCATGTTTAATCTCTTTTATATCTAAAACAGACAGATTTAAGGCAT
Organism: Heterohyrax brucei; assembly: GCA_028571685.1. Lineage (NCBI taxonomy): Eukaryota > Metazoa > Chordata > Mammalia > Hyracoidea > Procaviidae > Heterohyrax > Heterohyrax brucei. The sequence goes on from CM053144.1 coordinate 102,899,181, forward strand.
ATCCTATTCTAATCCTGTCTCATTAAGACAACCCATTCCCAAAGACAACCCATTCCCAAATGGGATTGTAACCACAGGCACAGAGGTTAGGATTTACAACACATATTTTGGTGGGGGGACACAAAGCCATAACACCAGGGTCAGCCAGTCATTGCCAGATGGGCTGACCAGGGCAGGAGTAAGAGTGGAGGGCACTAAAGGGAGTGAGGAAGATGGCATCGGTCAGCCAAGGGCAATTTTCTAGAGAAGGGAGTAGCTGTAAGCCATCAGCACCCAGCAAAGTGAGTTATTAAAATGAACTATATTTATCCTAACAAGAAACAATGCTCATGATATACTGTGACGTGAAGGAAGTATGTTGCAGGAAAACAAGAATCATGTGATTTTGTTTTTCACAAACACCTCTGCATATGAGGTCTGACAATTAAGTTCGTGAACTCATCCTAGAAAAAGTGCAACACACCTCATTGCTGAATATCACTATGGTCACCTTTGAACTCCTCCCCTTGGGAAGCTATGCACCAATGCCAGCACCTAAAGCAATTTTGGAACTCTTTTTCTGAAATAGCCATCAGAGCTCATCATATTACCCTTGATGTCCTGAATGTTATCCAAATGTCTTTCTTTCAATATTTCCATTATCTTCAGGTAAAGAAAAAGTCAATGTTAGCAATGGCTTTGGTGGCAAGGTTGTGAACTGGCCACCTTGTAACCATGCACAATCGCTATTCCAGAAACAGTTCCCAACTGCCTTGAAGGGTGGAATAACTACTGGCATCAGTGCCTAGCTCCCCAAAGGAAGTACTTCAAAGATGGCCATCGTGAATATTCAGCAATGAATTAGGTAGCATTTAGAACAATTAAGTTTGCAGACCGAATTGTCAGACCTCACACATAGTTCCATATGAACTTAATAAAAAATTTGAGACATATACACCAAACTGTTAATAGTGATTACCTCTGGATAGTGTGATAAATAGCAGGGCAGAGGGGGTGACAGGATGTACAAGTTAGCCATTTCTTTATGTTCTTCACGTTATCTGAATGTGTTTTAAGAACATAAAAAAGAAACTTGAAAAAATTTAAATATTTACTGGTTGTTGTTAGTTGCAGTCAAGTCCCCTCTGACCCACGGCAACCTCAGGTATAACAGAACAAAATGCCCACCTTGTGCCACCTTAATCAATGTTGGTTTGAGTCTACTGCGGAGGATACTGTGTCAATCCACCTCGTTAAGGCTTCACCGCATTTGCACTGACCCTCTAGTTTTCTAACCATCATATCCTTTTCTAGAGACTGGTCTTTCCTGATGACGTGACATGAATTTAAAAATTCCTGCTCCTGATTTTCAACTTGAACACTTTGAAATAAAAGAACACTAAAACTGACTTCAGACTATCAGGGGTACTTTGTATCAGCTTCAGTCAGGAAGCATTTTAGCTTTTCATAGAAATTACCTATAATTAGAGAAGCATGGGGTCCTCACAATGGCTGGCCAACTACAAAGCCACGCAGCAACAACCCGTAACCACTCCCCCTCCTTTCTGCTACCATGTGCTCTTATTATCCTGAGAGTTCGCTGAAGGCATTATTCTACTCTGATTACCTAGAACAGTGCTCTTCAAGCAGGCTATACTTAGTATATGTTGATTGACTGACTAGGACAGATGTGAAGGCTGAGAAGAGACTTGGACCAAAACTCTTGGATTTATGAGGTCTGACAACTAAGTTAGTGAACTCATTATAGAAAAAGTGCTGCATACCTCATTGCTAAATATTGCTAATATTTCCCTTGCGAAACTAGGCACTGATGCCAGCACCTAATATCTACCCTTCAAAGCAATTCTGAAACGCTTTCTGGAATGTCCATCAGAACTATCATCATATGAGATCTGACAATTAAGTTCATGAACTCATCCTAGAAAAAGTGCTTTGAAGGGTGGACTAGGTGCTGTCATTGGTGCATAACTTTCCAAGGGGAGTACTTCAAAAGTGACCATAGTGATATTCAGAAATGAGGTGCATAGTAGCACTTTTTCTAGAATGAGTTTGCAAACTTAATTGTTGGACCTCATACAATGATGGTCATTCCAGAAAAAGAGTTCCAAAATCGCTTTGAAGGATGGACTTGGTGCTGGCATCAGCGCACAGCTTCCCAAGGGGAGTGCTTCAAAGGTGACCATGGCGACATTCAGAAATGAGGTACACAGCCCTTTTTTTAGGATGAGTTCACAAACTTCATTGTCTAGTCTCACACACATACACATACACATACACATACGTCACAAACTGTTTTCTGTAGAACAATGTATTTTTAACAGAAGCAGTATAGTATTAAATGTTTGTGGTGCATTCTATTTGCTGCAGAGCCTCTCCTCCAAACCTCATCACCACTTCCCAAACATTAAAACAAACAAACAAACTCTAAAAAGAAACCCATTGCCACTGAGTTGACTACAACTCACAGCAACCCTACAGGCCACAGTAGAGCCACCACATCGTTTCCAAGGAGCCCTGACAGCTGTGAAGTGCCGACCACTTCGCCAGCAGCTGTGATACTTAACTGACCACTGTGCCACCAGCATTCCCAAACATCAAACGTCAGGAACACAAGTGCGGCATGAGTCTCAACACTTTCTGAGTAGAAACATTCTGTTTCTCAAGTAAACTCTTACACTAAAGCCCAGTAAATGAAACAGAGATGACTTAACAGACAGTATTAGGAAGAAAAACTTGATGATCTTCTTCTGAAAATCAGCCAGTGAAAACTCTGTGGGTCATAAGGGTCCTGCCTGCAGCTGATCAAGGGGATGCTGAAGGACTCGGCAGCAGCTGGTTCTGTTGCTCACTACATCACAGAGTTGGAGACCGATGGCTGCTGACAGCAGCAGAAGCATACGCTGCTCAGCTAAAAGGGAGACTCTTTCATTCACTAAGTCATCCTCACAAGGCAGCGTATTCCAAAACAGTGCCAAGGATATATGTAGATTCCTTTACTTTTTAAGTATACAACACAATTAAAAATGACTGTGGATTATGTCCAACTTTGAGACAGCCACCTGCAGTTTCTCAGTCAGTCACTCACTAATTTCTCACCCACTAATTTTAGCCTTCCAAAGCATCAGGATAACATAATTGAATGCTGTCATTTACAATTTCTAAACATATACTCTGTAATCTTTCGAAAGCACATATGTTTGATGTTGAAAGATGTTCAAAGCAGTATTTATTATTGTGGAAAAAATTACTACAATCAAAATGTTCAACAAGAAAATAGTTAAATATATTATGTTCCATGGAATTTTTTGGAAGTTAAAAAATTTATAAAGAACTGGTAATAACATGAGAAATGGTATTTTTTAAAAAAGTTCAATACAATTCTCCCACTTACATAAAATATCTGGAAGATGCAGATATATTACAGACAACGGTTTATTAGTGGTTGCCAGAGGTTAAGACAGAAATGGGTAGTTATTGCTTAAGGGGTACTGAGTTTCTTTTCAAGGTAATGAAAATCATTTGGACAGTTGCCCTACATGGTAAATATAATTGATTTTTACTGAACTGTTATGGCTAAACTGGCAATTTTTTTTTTAATATGTACTTTGTCACAACAATTTCAATTTGGGGATGTATAGAATGTATTTGGAAGTCTAGAAACCAAAGTGAGTGTCTTTGGGTGTTGAGATTAACTATGATTTTTAATTTCTTCTTTTGCTTTCCTCGACTTTCCAAATTTTATGTAGGTATGTATTATTTATATAAACAGGAAAATCAATAACTACATATTAAAAGACAGGGGACACTGAAAAAATAGAAGCAATAGTACTTACTTCATACACAAGAGTATCAAATAGAAAAATAAACGTTGAGAGAGACGGAATGGCATTATTCTGAACACAATAAAAACTATAGTAGAAAAATCATCCTGTGGGTGAGGTGGGCTCCTAAACAGCACACACCAAACTTTTCTCTTTATTCTTGGTACCTACCATATAGTGACACTTGATCATCTGTAACTAAACTAAAGGAGTTTGATTTATGAATTAATCTGATAATAAAAAATTTTGATCATTTATTTTCTAGGCTTGAGAATTAAGAAAAAAAAAGAGTGAAAAAACTTAAGAACTTCTGACACCTAGGATTACTAGGCTACAATCATCTCTTACCAAGATGTATGGTTTCCCATTGTGACCTTGAATAGTGAATCTAAAAGTGCTTCTAGCAGAAGAGAGCTCTGAGAGACACTGGGCAATAACATGCTGTAGAAACCGTGACCTGTTTGAACAGAAATCAATTTTCACAATATGCCTTTCATAATAACTCTAACTTGCAAGAAGAATCAAATATTCACAGAGTACTCAGAACAGAAACATCTATATACTGCCTATACACTTTTCTGTATGCTGCCCATTCCCTCACAAACTGTGCTAATGTGTATTTTAATGTATTTGTACTTGCTCTGCTTTTCTTAAGCCTCTTCTTCAATCCTTAATATATTTAACACACCTAACCTAACTATTCCTTCCGACTGAATGAAAAGCACCATGTTACAAGTCAATATCGTATTTTTATGCAAATAATGTGTGCCTTCCACATTTGCCAAAAATCTCCTCCTCCTCCAAGGTATTTTCATAAACGTGCTTTTTTTCTTTACAGAAACGTGTTAAAAAAAAATTGGCACAGCAGTGCCTACCAAAAAGCCTCACTGGGGGAGGCTATGGCTGGCAAACACAGAAGGCATGTGTTATTTGTGTAAAATATGGCATTCCATTTGCACTGTAACACACCAAGCAGTGAATAATCAAGCTACAAAGGAAGGTGGTATTTTCCTCCCAAACATCAGACAGTACTGTCTACAACGTTTTTCATCTGGATTTCATTGAGGAGTCAGCTCTGAGGTACAAAATCAAAGTATTTACAGAAAGATAAATTCCCAGGCTATGTTCAGATTGCCATAATTTTTAGACATCAATAAATATACTGCAATAAAGGTACATTTCAGTTCATTTTTGTTTGCAAACCGAAGTTATTAAAAGAAACACTGACAGATTTAGTGGTGCATTATCTTTTTTTTTTTGAAAACTGGCCCATGTTACACATAATTTTAAATAATTACTCAAAAGTCTACTGACAGTTTGTAAAATGCTGGGTATTTGGCACATGGGAAGAAGCAAAAAAAAGCTCTGAATTACTAGACTTATATGAGCACCCATGTCTATAACATTTTATGAACAAAACATAAAAGAAACATCTATAGATAAATAAATCCTCAAATCTCCCAGACTTGTGGATTAACTACCCAAAAGTCTTTCTCAAAGGCTTTTTTTTTTACTTTCCAAATAAAGAGGTATACAAATAAAAATAAATTCCTAAATAATCAATTGCACCTACTTTCTCTGTATTTGAAATAATAAGCTACATTTAATTTGCTCTTGGTACCTTGGTAGAATGGGAAAATTTCTCTCAGATGGCTGAATAATTATCTCTGTCATATACAACTTTGTGGTTTCTAGAAACAAAAATAAGAGAATTAAGAATTTTCTCAATACACTAATACTCTTACTGTGGGCATGTCAGTCCCAAATAATGACATCCCAAGTTAAATATACAACAAACTGGTAACCTAATATTCAGTAAAACTTTTCCAAAGCCAGCCAGCCAAGCCAAGTGCTAATTTCTGAAGACACAGTACTGATGACTACAAGGAAATAGTTCTGAGGCCTCACTGTCATTTCAGAAATGCATGCCCACAGAATCTGTTACACTGCTAACAGAAGAGGCATGTGTACAAATTCGTTACATCACAGTCATAGTCCAGTTACCCAGAAATCACTCGTTTGGTGGCCTTGTTTCTCTAGAATCGCAATTAGCCTAGGAGTTGCTGAAAAAGTGTTTCTGATTACAGCATCTCAAAGCCCATGCCAGAACGCCATGAACCTCACAACAGGATTTACCCAGAATCCCACTGACTCAGTTAACACACAAGGCTCATCAAATGTGGTTATCTGATTACTTACTTTACAGAAAATTTTAAAAAATAAACTAGAGAGTTAACAAAATAAAAGTGAACTCAAGCATTTTTATTAAAAAAAAAATTATAGGTGAGCAGCCATCTAAAATACTTGACGGGTCTTATCCCTTTGAGAGCTGGGAATAACAGAGAATGACAGAGACAAGGGAAAGACTAGTCCCAAGGACAAATGGACCACAACTACTATGGCCTCTGTCAGACTGAGTCCAGGACAACTGCATGGTGCCTGCCTACCACCAATGACTAGGACAGAGCTAGGGAAAAATGTAGAACAAAATTCTAACTCACAAAAAAAGACCAGATTGATTGACTTCAAACAGACCAGAGAATCTCAAAGAGTATGGCCCCCAGACACCCTTTGAACTCAGTAATGAAGCCACTCCTGAGGTTCACCCTTCATTATATTAAATTTTAACATCAAATCAGTAGAATATTTTAAATGATGAGCTGCAGCACTGAATATAGGGAAACATATACTTATTCATACTCCCAGAACTAATAATGAGTTTTGAAAAGCCACCTGGCAAAGTCCTCAAAAATGTGCACATATTTTGACACCACAGTTAAAATTGTAAGAATTTATCTCAAACAATGTACATATGAATGAAGATATACAATTATCTCTATGATGCTCACAATAATATTAATAAAAAATTTTGAAAACAAGCTATTTAAAAATTGAGGATGAGTTAAACAGTTATAAATTTAGGCAATAAAATTCTATGCAGCCATTAACAACATTGTTGTAGGGTTTTATTTTGTGTTTGTTTTTAAATGTTTTCACCTGCTCAGTATAACACATACAGATGGGCAAAAAACATCAACAGACAGCTGAACAAGTTATTATACACCAAAGAGTTATGATGGTGGATTTACCTGTTTCTCCTCGAAATGTTGTTCATTTTCACTTTCCTATTTTGAAGTCATGTTATTAGATACACAGTTGAACCTTTTAACATTACAAAGTGACCTTTTCATCTCAACTGTTGCTAAGCCACAATTTAACTCTACAATTTTAATCCAAAAAACATTATTTTATGTAGTTAATATTTTAGTGTCATTTCCATTATTTATCAGTTTCTTTACCATTCCTTCTTATAGCTTGGAAACTCTGCTGGTGTGATGGTTAAGTGTTACATCTGCTAACCAAAAAAGTTGGCAGGTGGAATCCTCCAGGCACCCCTTGTAAAATCTACGGGGCAGTTCTGCTCTGACCTATAGGGTTGCTATGAGTCATTATCAAGTTGACAGCAGTGGGTTTGGTTTTGTTTTCTTAGAGCTTACACTGTCTATCTGGGGAAATTTTCACCTATCTGTTGTTGGTGGTGGTTACAATTCATAGCTACCCTATGTACCACACAATAAAACCCTGCCCAGTCAGTCCTGAGTCACTCTGATAATTGTTACGCATGGGCCCACTGTTACAGCCACTGTGTCAGTCCACCTTGCTGAAGGTTTTCCTCTTTTGTGTTGATCCCATACTTTACCAAGCATGTCCTTCTCCAGGGTCTAGTCCTTCTCGATAACATGTCCAGCTTGCTATCTTTGCTTCTAAGGTGCTTTCTGGATGTATTTCTTCCAAGACACTGATATACAGGTGAAATTTCTTTTAAAAAGGAACTACTATTGGTGAATTATTCCAGGATTTGTTTGTCAGAAAATATGTTTATCTTTGCCTTCATCTCTGAGAAATACTTTTGCCTGATATAAAATCCTAGGTTAACAGTTCTTCTTTTCTGCACATTGACAATATCATTCCACTGTCTTCAAATTTCCAACATTGTTGCTCCTTTACATAGAGTTGCTATGAGCTGGAATTTACTTGATGGCAATGGTTTTTCTTTAAGTTAATCTGTCCTTTGTTTGCTGTTAAGATGTTCTCTTTGTTTTTAATTTTCTATGGTATAATTCTGATATGTCTATGTATACATTTCTCTCTATTTATCTAAATTGGACCTCACTGAATTGGAGTTCACTGGGTCCCCTGAATTTGTAGATTGCTGTCTTTCATCACTTTTGAGCAATCATCTCTTCAAATACTGCCTATTCCTATTCTTCCCCTTTTTGGAAGTCCAGCGAAGCATATGTTAGATCTCCTCAGTGTATGCTCTAGGTCTTCTGTATGTTCTACCTCCTTCTCTCCATGTGTTAATTGACAGATTTTTCTTCTCATCTACTTGTGTTCCCCAACTCTCTTTTCACTCTATGTCAAACCATCCACTGAATTTTTTATTTCAATTGTAATTTTTTTCATAGATCTTATTGTGAATCCTTCCCAAATATGCTTACTGTCAGTTTGGTTTTCCTTCCAGGTAAATTCAAATCTGTCTTTTCTATTGTTAAATGCAGTGAGCACAATCTACATTTGATAATTACAACAGATGTGTTTCTATTTTTTGCTGTTTTGGTTAGTCTTATTAATAGAGGTCTGGTTTACTCATGTGCCTATTTATCTTGAGTTTTATGATGAATACTGTCTTTGAAAAACTATTTGAAAGAATAACACAGCTAGAATGAAGGTAATTTTCCTCTAGATGTAATCTGATTTGCTTTTGCCACCCAGGGTCATGTCTACTACAAGACACAGTAAACCAAATAGAAGGCTTGACAGTGTTTACACAATTTATATTAATCTATTTGTAAGTTCAAAAATTTACTCTAGAATTATCAATGCTTATTTTGTTTTAAAGCTTCCAATTTGATGAGATTTGCCATTTGTTCACTCAATAGCTTTTCTGTTATACAATTATTTGACCATATTTATTACAGCAGCTTCCACATCTTTTTATCTGCTAAATTCACCATTTATGTTCCTCAGAATCTGTTTTATCAGTGAATTTTTTTTCTCGAGTATGAGTCACATTTTACCATTTCTTTGCATGTCTAATAATTTTTGGATGAAAACTGGACATTGTTATAATACATTGTAGCAATTATGGGTTTTATTTTGTTCTTGTGAGAGATGTTGGCTTACTGTCATAATAGGCAATTAACTTCCCTGGACTCAAAATGTGAAATATATCTTCTCCACAGTGTGCAGGCAATGATGTCTCTACTCAGTTTTATTTTGTTTAGCCTGCCTCCCTAAGGACTATCCACTGCACCTGCATAGTTTAACTGTCATCAAATAATTTGATGGCCCTCTTGCTTCCAAAATCTCCCCCCTTAAATTTCTAGCTGCTCTACCACTTACCTTGAACTAACCCCACTGTCTCTACAAACCTGTGGGGCTTCGCTGCTTGAGCTGGGGAAGACGGCAATGTCCCCAGGCCAAGATACAAACTGATTGTTCTTACCCAAGGTAGTGGCAGTTTTTTCATGACTAAACACTATTTAAATTGCTACTTCACTTTAGGTATTCTCCAGTAACTACTATGGTTTTTAGTTGTGGTTGTGCCATACCTTGTTTATTTTGTTTGATATAATATTTTAGAGATACAGCGGGCTATATTACCTTGAATAGCTTCACAGTATCCCATTACACAGAAGAAGTTATTTTTTCTTACTTTGAATTTCGCTGAGATACAGAGGTTTTGAATGAAAACTAGTGTCCATCTTATACCTAAAATCATCTGACAACCTATTTATCCTTACTTTTGTCTGACTGATTAATTTTCTCATTCTTTGTGAACTTTTCAAGTTCATTAGTTCATAACCAGAGATGAAAGGGAAAGGGACAGAGGAATTAGTTGTTAGGGAACACTCAATTTGGGTTAGCATGACGGTGTACAATACGATAAACATAACTCATGCCACTGAATTGGATATATAAAAAATGTTGAAATGCCCTGGGAGCATGTCCCCTAGACCTGCTGCTGCCTCTAGCTAGCAAACACTACTGAGGTTAACTCTTTGGACAAAAATGGACCGGACTTGGGGACACAATGTAACCATACGGTATGTGTACTTGATGGTTCTGTGCATTGATAGGATGCTGTCCTACTGGTGTCTTTTTAGATGGGAGAGGAGGGGACAGGAGCTTGTTAAGAGGATATGACGAGTATAAAATGAAAAGGAGGAGTATGCTGTCATGGGGCAAAGAGAGTAGAAGGAGCTGCAGATAGGCAGGCATGCAAAATTGATGTGGATTGTATATTTTCACTTAATCACAATAAAAAAATGTTGAAATGGCAAAGTTTTATTATATATGTACTTATCACAAAAATAAAATTGTCATATAAGTTCTGAACCAATCACCAACTGAAATCTGCTCTCCATTCTTGGGAATCTTGTTCTAATCTGACTGTTCTTAAATTTTTTTTGAATCTGCCTGTTTCGTACTCGTTTTCTGTGGGGGAAACTGTCCAGTACCTATTCCACCATTGGAAGTAGAATCCTGCTGATTCACTTTTAGAGATGCATACATAGCTCTCTTATACCACACTCCCACCCTAGTCACACATTTCACCTTCCTAATATACCTATTCATTACATTATACTTTTTGTTAAATGAGTATTCAGTGTTTACTACATTATTATGACCATAATGATACTACTGAAATGGTTCCTTTCTTCTTCAATTCTGTTTTTCCTCCAGTAATTGCTTTCTTTTTCATTTGTTTTTCAAGTAGCCTTAGCTAATTCTTTCCAAAAGATAATATAGCTGGTCTCAAGATTACTGTCTACATACAGTGAAACAAATCAAATAATGTATTAATTCCACCTAATAGCTGGAAAAGTATCTAGTGCCACCATCTATTGGATCACTATGAGTCAGACCCAACTCGACCGCACTATGTTTAGTTTAGTTTTTTTTTTTTTTTTGGCTTCCTTCCCCTTGCTTCAACGCAGGCTAGTTATCCACCCAAGAGTGCTCCACATATCTCACCCTGGGACTTCCTTATCTTGCTCTTTTAAGGTGGATGGCCTATTTCCTGAACCCCCTGTACATCTCTTTCTAGGTTAAACCCCTTGCTTTGGTGACATATATACCCAATGGCAGGGTCTTGAGGAAAATATGCTTGTGAGGTCTACGTTGAAAGACCTTATATTTCTAAAAGTGTATCTGATACTTTCAGGCTCAACTGAAGGTTTGACCGTGTATGGAAAGAACTCAGGCTTGAAAATTTTTTCCTTCAAATTTGAAGGCAGTGTTTCATTAACTTCTAGCTTTCAGCATTGCTCTTAGGATACTCACTGGTATTCTAGTTCCTAACTTTTTGTACACTACTTCTTTTTCTTCTCTAGAAATTTCATCTTTGGTATTCTACAATTACTAAATGATATGGGTTGGGGTGGCTTCTCTGACACATCCCTCCAATAACTATAAGGGGTATTTTGTAGGATCTTTCACTTAAGAAATGCAAGTTGTTTTAAATACCTTTTTATTTGTAAAAAAAACAATGTTGTAATATGGTTTTTCTGGGGTTCCGGGGGGTGTGTGCATTTCCTACACCTATTCATCTCTATTCTTTCCTTCTAGAATTTCTATTAGCTACATGTTTGGTATCTTCAAAAATTCAAACTCATCCATTCACTCAGCATATACTGAGAACCTACTATAAAGTCTTCTAAGTGCTGAGGTTACAGTGATAAACAAAATAGACAATGCTTCTATTTTCAGAAAACTCACATGATAATTTTTTAAATTCCCTCAAGTTTTTACCTCTGCTTTTGGTTCTGAGTTCCGAGATATTTCCTTAATTCTACCTTTCGGTCTTTTGATTGGAATTTTTGTAAACTACTACATCTTAGTTCTAAGTTCTGTGGATTTTGGAGACAATATTATTTAATCTCCCCAGGACATTTCTCATGGTCAAATTGTGTTTTGTTCTAAGGTTTTTCTGCCATGGTAGACATAGCCTGCTGCTTCTAAGTGCTTTTACTCTGTTCCTTCCTTCTTTACTTTGGTCCCTCTCCTGTTGGAACACTTCGTGCTCTTAAGCAGTCCATCCCATAGACAAGCACAAGGCACTAAAATGCTAAGAGGAAGGCTTGCTGACTACGAGGTGACTGAACACAAGAGTCAGTGTCTGCATGCCTTCTCTGGTTGGTCCTCTTCAACTGTTTCAAGGAAGAGTCTTCCAGTCTCCTATCTGGAGGGATGAGTAAGTTACAAGCAGAATAAGAGACCTAGGAGTCGAATAGCTCCATATAAAGACTTTGAATTATCATCTTGCTTCCACCCTCTTAACTCAGGTGCCTTCCCTGTTATCTGCTGTCTCAAAATTCTGACCTCTCGTGGGCTCCTACAGTGAATATTGCCTCATTCCTCACACAATGACCGTCCGCAGACACACAGACAGCGGCTTCCTCCATGCTGCAAGGCATGTTACTTTGTTTATCTCACCTTTCTAGCTTCCAAAATTTGTTCACATCTGTCATTTCCTTTCCATTTCTTTCTTTTTGTGGGCACACATCTTTTATATTCCTTAACTGTCACTTTAATTGGGCTTCAGAAGGAAGATAAAACAATTTAAAAAATAAATTCAGCTTATTTAACTAGAAGACTTAAATTTTTCTAAGTTGTTAATTAACAGGTTTTCTTTCATTTCTTCAAAAAATGATACTGATGGTAGCATCATTTACCAGTTATTCTTCCTTTTCTTACTCTAAGCAAGTACATACAAGATTTTGATAACTTGAAAAGCAAAAAAAAATTTATCACTGTCTGCCTTCCCCTCATGTGCAATAGCTTCACTTAAACTCACATTTTCTAATTAATTATATTGAAAGCAATTATTCATCACCCACAGAGCTAACACGGCATGTTGCAGTTCTCCAGACATTTTAAAGTCATATCTTTAAATTTTAATTACCAGGGTTTTCATTATTATATTGTAAAGCAGTATAACAGGCTTTATATAAAACATAATTAACACTACTGAGTAAAGGAAATAAGTACAAAGCTTAGAATGTGTTTCTTCCCTTCGAACAAAACTTCTCCCACAAATATAATATGAAATAGCCCTGAAGCAGATGGCAGCCAGGAAAAGCATCTTCTCAGCCGCTGGGTACTAGCTCTTCTGATTGGGCAGCTATGTTAAGAAAAAAGCTCCAATCTTCTTTAAGATAAAACCAAGTAAAAACTTTATACAATTGCTTTATATCTACAAAAAAGGTATGAAAAACTGAAAATGACTCAATTGTTTAATGTAAAACTCAATTCTATGCATTTTATGAAGGTCTAAATACAAAAGCTTCTCGGCATATTGGGTATCATTTAGTTGGTTTCCATTTTGAAGAGCACCTACTATCTAACATATATTAATCATCTATATATTCACTACTATCTACTGTATAACATATATTATCTTTCTATATTAATTGTCTATATATACTGTAAATACATTTACTATAAAGTCATATACTATTATTTGTTTGTTTTAATAATAAGGCAATCATTTTGGCTTTCTGTTATGAAATCCTTACCTGATGACACAGTCTCTCCCAACATTACCTTGCAGCGTTTACAAATCACTTTGGTATTTGCCTTTGGTTTCTGCAGAAGAGAAAAATGTCATTTAAATGTCATTCAGCTTTTCTTAAAAGGAATATATAATTTTAACATAGTCTCCAGAGTATACATTGAACTTTACTTTTTATTCTGCCCTCCACTAAATACTGGGAATACATTTAGTTTCTATGCATAACTCACAAGCACAGATCATTTAATTTTGAAATCCAAAGACAGAATGACGCAAATGGACTTTTCCACACCTAGTGACTTCTTGATGAACCAAATATCTCCAAATTAATGTGAACAACACACATCTTATATTTACAAACCTGTTACCATCAAGTTGATCCCAACTCACTGTGACCCTATAATATACAGTGGAACTGCCCCTACAGTTTCCAAAGAGTGGCTGGCGGATTCAAACTGCCAACATTCTGGCTAGAGCTGAACTCTTAACCACTGTGCCATCAAAGCTCCTACAATTACAAAAAGTAGTCGCAAATATCCTTATAATTTTAGAGTAGGCAGATAGTATACAACAAAGGCAGAGAGGAAAAGTAACTTTCCCCAAATTCATGTGTCTAGAAAATAGAAGACTAAGAACTTGAACTCAAATTATTTTGACTCCTACTCCAGTTTAATTTTTGTAAAAATATGTCATAACTACTCAACATAACAGCTCAAAAGGTAAAAATATTTAACCTGTTCACATAAGTCTATTTTTCAAGGTACTATATCCAAACAAACCCTGGTGGCGTAGTGGGTTAAGTGCTACGTCTGCTAACCAAAATGTCGGCAGTTCAAATCTGCCAGGCGCTCCTTGGAAACTCTATGGGGCGGTTCTACTCTGACCTCCAGCGTTGCTGTGAGTTGGATCTGACTCGACGGCAGTGAGGTTTTTGGAATATCTGAAAAAATAGTTTCCTGGGACAAGTTCCTGAAACATTTTTGAACTTCAAGACATTTAAAAATAGTATTTCATTATTTATGTAACATATTAAAATCGCTAGTAGTGACCTAATCATTATATGTCCTTTCACATCCACATTAATGATCTTTGTTAAAGTCAAAAATCATTTCCAGCAAACAGACACAATGGTGGAAGTCCTATAAAGATGGATAGAGAGGATTACTTCCACAACTCTGGCCATTTGAGGTTACCAAAGAAAAGAGAGTTCTGGTCTAAGTAAGGGACGACAGTAACTTTCTTGCAAGAGAAAGTATACAATTAATATCTAAAGAATAAGTTAAGACATACAATTATGTCTTGACCTAAGTAGATACTTCCTAAGAAGGACACTGAGTTCCATGGACCTTCTGGTAGTAACTGATAGAACCAGGTCCCTCAGATGCTAAAGCCTATCCTTTTAAGCACGATGCCACTGTTCTCTAAAACGGCAGGTTACAAGCCATCAGTGGGCCACAGACTATGTTTTCTTTTTAAATGAAACAGAACAGAAAATATCGCAGTGCTTCAAACATAGGGTGAGTATTGCTTCATGAAACTTCTGCTTGAGCACTGTGTATGTGTGTATAATAGGATCTTTAAGAAAAGGCATTTCTTAATTTAGTTAAAGGCCAAAAAAAGTCAAAAGCAATTACACAACTAAGATTGTGGTAGTTCTCTGTGATTCACCCCTTTGCCCAACTTCATACCCAGGCTAGCAGTAAAATTCTGTAACTGCCCTAGGGCTCTTCCCCATGAAGGAATCTTGAGATGAATTTTTTTCATACACTGAAGAAATTTTTGGTTATATAAACATCTTATCCCATTTTTTTCTCTAACTTAACTGCAGGATTTGAATAGATAGCTCAGTCTTTCTCTAAATGTCTCTGCTGGGGAAACAAAATTACAAATTGAGATGACACCTGGCTCAAAAATCTATCTATGCACAGTCACAGAGAGGGCTTCAGAACTGGTCTCTGGTCTTTCCTCTGACATCCTCACAGACAGTGCACCATAAAGAGCAGGTCTCAGAGCCTGGCTAAGGTCGAGAACTAAATGAAGGGGTTCATGCCCATCACAAGTAACAGAAAGACACAGAGACCAGAGCATGTGCCATTCATTCAGTGTCTAGACAAAGTTACAGGAAGAATATAGCTCAGAAACTAGTACACTACTCTGCAAAAGGTGACAATTCTGCAATTTTAAACTGCATTACTGTAAAACATACCTGTTCAACTCCAAATCGGTAACAAAAATATTTTTTAAATGACTCATTTTATACAACCTAAATTTGAACACCTCATTAAATCTTAGCAAAAACTAAGATCTTTTCTAAAAATACAAATACAGTATTAAAGTACTAACGCTTCATGAAAAAGAATTTTTCTATCTGAAGCAGAAATCTTTTTGTCACGTGCTCTGTTATATAGTTATAATTACTCTCACAGCACGTTTAGATTTTTTTTCCACTGAGAAAGAAAATGTATATTCTGTTTGCTTGTTTGTTTTCTAAACAGGATTCAATCATTTGTTAAACACAGATAAGCAGGGTTTTAAAATCCGACCGATAAAGAACTAACTACCTCAGAAAAACAAATTTATGGCTACTGATTCAAGCAAACCTTAAAAGACAGTTTTGAGACAACCATCAAGATCTGTATATAGGTTGGTTGTTGTACCATCAAGGAATAATTGTTCATTTTATTAAGTGTGATAGTGTAACTGCAATTACATAGAAAAAAAAGTCTATACTTTTAGAAATATATACTGAAACATATACAGATAAAATACAATGTCTGTGATTTGCGTTGACGCAGCTCAGTAAAAGGAAAGAGAAATAAATTATAACTGATGAATAGAATGATTGGTACATTCAGGTTTGCAGTAACATGCTTTTAACTTAAGTGAATGTTTTGAAAATTTAACAATTCATTTTACAAAAACAAAAACATATATGGATTTAACAAAACAAACTAATCACCAAAATCAATAACTTATTGTTAAGTATGTCAAGGAAGAAAAAGGTAAAGCTCTTAGATGTACTTACTGACAGTAATATAATCAAAGTTCAATTTACCTTTTTAAAAGTTCATTTACCTTTTTAAAAAGTGGCACAAGGGCACACTGCAGCCACAGTTTCTAAGTCTAGAATAATGTCATAAAAGAGGGCTGTCATAGATCAAATTGTGGCCCCCACCCCAAATATGTGTAGCCACTTGGCTGGGCCATGACTCCCAGTATCTTGTGACTGTCCTCCATTGTGTGGTTTTCCTATGCTGTATGTTAAAGGAATAGGGTGGGACTGTAAATCCCTTCAGAAGGTCACCTCCCTGCTCCACTGTAAAAGGAGTTTCCCTGGAATATGGAATGCCCCACCCTAATCCTTTCAGCCTGCAAGAGATAAAAGGAAAGAGAAGCAGGCAGAGAACTGGGAACCTCGTATCATCACAAAAGCAGCACTGGGAGAAAAGCTCGTCCTACAGACCTGAGGTTCCTGTGCCAAGACTCTCCCTGGACAAAGCCCGATGCAATACCGGACTTTCCTCCAGAACCAACAAGGGGAAAGCCTTCCCCTGGAGCGGACACCCTGAATATGGACTTGCAGCCTACCAGACTATGTAAAAATAAACCTTCCTTTATTAAAGCCATCCACTCTGTGGTATTTCTGTTACAGCAGCCCTAGCTGACTAAAACAAGTGGCATGAGGGTACACTGCAGCCACAGTTTCTAAGTCTAGAATAATGTCATAAAGGAGGGCTGAGGCACCATCTTTGTCATCCTATTACAAGATGTAAACGTTTTATTATGTTGGTAGGAACCAAAAATAGCACAAAAGATGATGAATGTAAGAATAACGGAAAATCATTAGCAGACATCTTTTGAAAACAAAGGGTCCATTCCACCAAAACACTGTGTATATACTAAGGGTGAATGGAAGGAAAGAAACAAGTGTCAGATTGTGTTTGTTTGTGCTGCTTTTAAAACTCAGTTTTTACTATTATATAACAATTTTGTTTAAAGAGAAAATCTGCTCGTGGTGCTTTTTTTTTTTCTACCTATATGTAAAGAAAATCAAAAAGCAAGTTGTATAAAAAAGCAGCCTAACAGCACGGGAACGCTACAGAACATCAAAGAAAGACACTGTTGTGGACTAATTACATCAATATATGTGAGAGATGGCATGACTGCCCAGAGAGGGGCATTAGCTTCCTGTCCTCTTTTTCACTTTCCTTTGTGTTGTTTCAATTTCTAAGGGCCCTTGATATTGTCTCACCAAAAAAATGTCTCCCAAGAGATACCATTAAGATGTTGTGTCACCATGTGACTTTCAAAACCCTGCTAGATGGCTATATCGGGTGATATGAGAAATAGGTTTTCAATAGCACAGAGCAGCCTTGTTCCCATAGGAGCCTTGAGAACACTGTTTAAGCATGTTCCTCCAAATTTGTGTTACTATTTTGGTCACGGGCATACTCTTTCAACAGATACAATGTGCAATTAAAGTGAAACTTCCATCTAGGCTAACTTAAAAATAATCTTGTGGACAGAAGCTTGCCATGACACTGATTTCACACAGCCTTCTTGACACTAAAACTGTAGGTGTCTTCCATTAACATACAGCATAGTTGTTTACAATGAAAAGAAATTCTTCCCAAATGATATCACATGGCTGATAAAGATGCAGACTTGAGAAAATAGCACAGAAGGCAAACAAGGAGCCCTGGTTGCACAGTGGTTACAACATTCAGATGCTAGCTGGCAAGTCTGAGGTCTGCACCCACCAGTAGCTCTGCGTGAGAAAGATGTCCAGTCCGCTTTCAAAAGATTTACAACCTTCGAAAACCTGTGGGGCAGTTCTACTCTATCCTGTAGGGTTCATAGGTGTCAGAATCAACTCTATGGCAGTGGGAGTGCTTTTGTTTTTTTCATACAAATGTAATTCATACAAATTAATAGTTTGTCTTATTTAATCATTCTCTCCTTGCTCTGCTGCTCACACTTTCTAAATATTTTAAAAATTTATGTCTTAATAACAGATATGAACATTAAAACACATAAAGTATTGGTATATAAATTTAGATTAAAATACAAATTAATATAATCATAGTAAATATCATTAAAACAAATTTAGATTAGCTTCTTATCCTTCACCTTTTAAAAGCAGAATGTCAGAGTACTATAATTTAAAATGAACTATATTTAAGGAAAGATATTTGTGTTTACAATGACAGATGAGGTGCTTAAATACTTCTAAATGACATCAATTAATAACCTCAATATTTGAAGAAATTCCTTAATAGTCCTCAAAATAGAAAATTGTTCTACAAACTAATTTAAAGCATTAAAAGATGCCCAGCTGCTTCATGTTTCCTGTTGAAAGTCTTGTTATCTTATAAAAATAAAGTGAGTTCTAAACAAAATTTAAAAAACTAGTGTTTCTGTTTCTATCAGTATATATGCTAAAATGAATTATTGTCTAGCCATGGTTTTCTTTACTTTGTAAATCACACCCATATCGACTCGCCATCTGGGAATTATTTCTCACAAGGGCCAAGCTAACACCATTGATTTTCTTTTAAAATAAAGTAAACTACTTGTTCTCTGCAGTGGTAGAAAATTGCCTTTTCCCTAAAGCAACTTATACAGCAAGAGCCTCCTGAACTCTCACTGTCAGTCATGAATTTAGAACCTACACAGCGTGAATGTCATATACAGGCCTGAGCTCCTCCATTTCCCCCTTTTCTTTAATGGCATCTACTTTTAGGACATCAGCAGAAATCTAGACAACAGGTAGACACAGTCAATATCTATTCTTCGTTGTACAGTGGATACCTGGTGGTACAGGGGATAAATGACTGGCCATTAAGCAAAAGGTTGGCAGCTTGTGGCCTGTAAGTTTGCCACGAGTCAGAATCAACTGGACACCAGTGGGTCTGGCTGGGCTTGGCTTGGCTTGTGAACTCCTGCAGCAAGAGAACACTTTTAATTTAAAGCAGACTATAGGGTTGCTGCTATGAGTCAGAATCGACTTGACAGTAGTGGTTGCTTGCTCGGAAGAAGGTAAAATGCACACGGATTGTGGAATACTGTTCTAAAAACAAGCAAGCAGGGCATTTTGGTTTATAAAACAGTAGCACTTCCATCTCTGTGCATGAAGTAGTCCTTGTCTCCTCTTCCTCCATCTCACCATAGCTGCTTTCATTTTAAGGTCATATGAACTCATCCTAGAGCAAAAGAGCAGTTGAAAATAATCTAAGACATTAGAATCATCTATGCAAGAAGCCTGAATTAAGAAAAGATTAGAGAAGCCAATATTGAAGCCAATCCCAAATCAGCAGTCACTTTGAATAGATATTTTACCAATTCATAATGGTTCTTAGAAGAAGGACAGTGCATCTCCATTTGGACAGCTTCTGGTCTTGGTTGCCATGCATCACTTTTTAAGTTTACCAAGAAGAAAGAGTCTCCAGTAAAACAGTCATTCTCTTGTGGATGAAGTGGCTTATTAGCAAAAGGGTCAGGATGACAACACCATTCTCCAACTAGAGCTCCCCAGTTCTCACTTGGTAGTGGGAGCACTCTGAGGAATTTCCTAGTGGAAAGAGGAAACAGTATTTTATCACAGCACAAAGTGAACATACACATTTTCTTAATCAAATCAATAATAAAGATGAAACTCTTCAGCCATATTGCCTGCAAAGCTCTTTTATTTTTTTTACCATAAAAGTAATGTATACCCTAAACAGACAATTTTGAAAGTTCAGAGAGGTATAAAGAAAACAAAAACCACACATTTTTGACCCAACAGCAAGTAACTAATCTTTATACAATATTATATTTCCTTGTCCTGTTTTTAATAGTGTGATTTTATACATGTACATAAAGTCTGGGATCTGAGGATGTATGTGAAGTTTATCTTTCTTTTTTTGCTTTTCTTAAGTTACATCATGATTTGTAATGGCTTTCCCAACACTGTATCTGATAGGTATGCAATAACTTCTGACTCATTTCCTCACAGGTTGTTTTGAATTTTTCATTATAAATAACCCTCTGAGGGACATTCCCATTACAAAATTTGTTTATATTTCTGACTATTTTCTTGAAAAGATATTATACATGCAATTACAAGCACAAATGATATGAATAGTTTAAAATCTTAGTCATATTAGCAAATTGCTTTCCAGAAAAGTTGCAGCAATCTATAATCTTTCGGTTAGCAGTCAAGCTCTTAATCACAGTGCCACTCAGGGCTCCAATATTAATAAACCGATTGCCCTGAGTCAATTCCAACCTACAGCAAACCTAGAGGTTACAGTGAAACTGCCCCAGAGGGTTTTCAAGAAGCAGATAGTGGATTTGGACTTCAGATCTTTTGATTACTAGCAGCATCACTTAATCACTGCACCACTAGGACTCCAAGATTAGGAATATTAGCCCTTTCTCTCTCAGGTTGCAAATAATTTCTTCAGTGTCACTGCCTTTTAATTTCAAATCATTTAGTCACTTGTTATGTCATTTTTTCATCATTATTTCTACATCTGAAATACTTTTAGATCTACAGAAAAGTTACAGAGAGAGTACAGACAGTTCCTATATATATTTCACCCAACTTTTCCTAATGTTAATCTTACCTAACCAGTTACACTGGCCAAAATTACAGAATTCATGTGAATTTCACCAGTTCTTCCACTAATGTCCTTTTGTTTTGTTTTATTTCAGGATCTAATCCATACCATACTAGATTTAGTTATCATGCTTCCCTAGTCTCCTCTGGTCTGAGCCAGTTTCTCAGTCTTTTCTTATTTTTCATGACCTTGAGACTTTTGAAGAAAACTGGTTATGTTTTCTATACACTATCCTCCAACTTAAGTTTGATGTTTTTCTTACAATTAGCCTAGGGTTATAGGTTTTCAGGAAGAATACCACATACAGAAGGTACCCTCTCATCACATTATATCAGACGGTACATTATATATCAACATGAGCTATCTCGCAATAATGACATTAACCTTGATCACTTGGCTAAGGTAATATCTGCCAGGTTGCCCCACTATAAAGTTACTCTTTCTCCCTCTGGGGGTCACTAAGTCTTGTCTACACTCAAGAAGAGCAAAATTAAGCTCTGCTCTTCCATTATTTTTTATGTTTACAACATCTTTATGGCTAAATAGCTGCTTTTTATTTGCTACTAGTTTAAGTGATTTCATGCCCTATCCTCCAAGGACAATAGTAGATACCTAAGACCTTAATGCTCAGAAAGTCAAATATGGTTTACCTCTTTCCTAAACTAGGGTGACCAGTAGTCAAGGAGGAAAAGAAAAGTAGGCAGGATACTGAGGTATTTAAAACTGTTCATGAGAGCAAAGGAGAAAGAAGAAAACCAAAGTCACAAGGGAAAAATTACTCCAAAGGACCAACGGCCACAACCACCAGAGGCCCTATGAGACTGAGGCAAGTACAACTAGATGGCGCCCAGCTACTATCACCAATGACTCTGACAGGGATCACAAGAGAGGGTCCAAGACAAAACTGAAGAAAAAATAGAACAAAATTCTAACTCACAAAATAAGAGCAGACTTAATGGTCTGACAGAGATTGGAGACACCCTGAGAGTACGGCCCTTCAACACCCATCTAACTCGGTAATGAAGTCATCTGGAGATTCACCCTTCAGCAAAGAGCACACACGCCCATAAAACAAAATGAGACAAAATGAGTAAATGAAATGAGGGGCAGGGACAAGAAGGCAGGAGGGAACAGGAAAGCTGGTACTGAGAACTCAAGGTCAAGAGCAGAAGAGTACTGACATGTTGCGTGGTTGGCAACCAATGTCATAAGACAATATATATATTGCTCAATGGGAAACTAACTTACTCTATAAACTTTCATCTGAAGTACAACAAATAAAAAAATAAAGCCATTATAAATAAATAAGTAAAACTGCTCATAAGGAAATTTCAAAATAATTTAGCCAAGAGCAATCAGAAACAAGCATATAGTCTCCCCAATGTACTGTGAGTGTTGTTAACTCTGAAAGCACCTTGCAATTATGCACTTCTGTTGCTATCAGTCAAATCATCTGCTTATTAAAAATTGCATATCATATCTGATCACAGTCTTGTTTATGCCAGTCATACATATCATATAATTAAATGTTATATAAACCATTGAAATGAGTCATTATTCTTTTGGAACTAAAGACTTCAGTGTCTTTAAAAGAAAGTTGCTTTAAAAAAAACAGTTGATTTACGTGGGAAGAACAATTGTAGAATATAAGGAGAAGGGAAAAAAGTAAACATCTAGAAAAAGTATGCAATCAGTTTGCTTTTAGAATGACTAACATTTCTCTATTTTAAAGAAACCCAAACTGGAAACAGTGGATGATGAATTTAGCATGATTTGTAGTCGGATCTGACTTGACAGCACTTGGCTTGGCTGTATGAAAAAAAAGCTATAAAGTAGTAGATTCATATTCAACAAAAAGATGTTAGCCCCATAATAAAACACTAGTGAATTAATGTATATTTATGTTTTAAGCTACAATATTTAAAAGTAAACATATTATTTTTAAGCATTTTCCATTTTAACCTTTTTTAAAATGTTTTTTTTTAATTACAGTGAATATATACCCACTCCTCACTTACTGACATAGTTAGATTTCACAAAGACTTGTCTGTTATACAAAATTTGGCATTTATGCAAAAATAGAGGGTAACTACTTCAGATTACAAAATGGAAGATGACTATATCATTCCATAACTTCTGACTTACACCATTATGTAACTAATAAATTATATTATTCCATAACTTCCAAACCACTGAAAATCATGGCCCAGCCAAGATGACACATAACACATAGCCAATGTCACTCCTGCTTCAAACCTCAGCATTCGTTACTGCCAGACATATATTGTTAATGCACAAAATAGTCACACAGTAGATTTTTTTACTACTCCTAAAAATGCAATAGCTGATAAGAGGGAGTAAAGATAGAGTGAGATGTCCCTACTTGTCTGTCAGTGGAGGCCTGATTGTTGCTGTGATGCTGGAAGCTATGCCACTGATATACAGGTACCAGCAGGGGCACCCGTGGTAGACAGATTTCAGCTGAGCTTCCAGGTTAAGACAGACTAGGAAGAAGGACCCAGCAGTCCACTATTTCTGAAAAGAATTAGCCAGGGAAAATCTTATGAATAGTAGTGGAACACTGTCAGCTATAGTGCCAGAAAATGAGCCCCCGAGGTTGGAAGCCAGTCAGAAGATGACTGGGAAAGAGCTACCTCCTCAAATAGAGTTGACCTTAATGATGTAGATGGAGTAAAGCCTTTGGGATATTCATTTGCTGATGTGGAACAACTCAAAAGGAAAAGAAACAGCTGCAAACATCCATGAATAATCAGAACATGGAATGTACAAAGTACAAATCTAGGAAAATTGGAAATCATCAAGAACGAAACGGAATGTATAAACATAGACATCCTAGGCATTAGTGAGCTGAAATGGACTGGTATTGACCACTCTGAATTCGACAATCACATGATCTACTATGCCAGGAACAAAATGTTGAAGAGAAATGGTGTTGCCTTCATCATCAAAAAGAACATTTCAAGATCTCTCCTGAAGCACAATGCTGTCAGTGATAGGATAACATCCACATGCCTACAAGGAAGGCCAGTTAATACGACTATTATTCAAATGTATGCACCAACCACTAAGTCCAAAGATGAAGACACTGAAGATTTTTACCAGCTTATAAAGTCTGAAATTGATCAAACATGCAATCAGGATACACTGATAATTATTGGTGGCTAGAATGCAAAAGTTGGAAACAAAGAAGGATTGGTAGTTGGAAAATACGGCCTTGATGACAGACACAATGCCAGAGATCACAGGACAGAATTTTGCAAGACTAATGACTTTTTCATTGCAAATACCTTTTTTAACCCACACAAATGGTGACTGTATACATGGACTTCATCAGATGGAATATATAGGAACCAAACTGGCTACATCTGTGGAAAAAGATGATGGAAAAGGTCCACATCAGCAGTCAGAACAAGATCAGGTACTGACTGCAGCACAGATCATCAATTGCTTATATGCAAATTCAAATTAAAACTGAAGAAAATTAGAACAAGTCCACAAAAGCCAGTGTATGACCTTGAGTATACCTCTTCTGAGTTTAAAGACCATTTCAAGGACAGATTTGATGTGCTGACCACTAATGACCAAAGACCAGATGAACTGTGGAAAGACATCAAAGACATCGTCCACGATAAGAGAATGAGGTCATTAAAATGACAGGAAAGAAAGAAAAGACCAGACTGGATGTCAGAAGAGACTCTGAAACTTGCTCTTGAATGTCAAGCAGCTAAAGCAAAAGGAAGGAATGATGAAGTAAAAGACTTAAACAGAAGATTTCAAAGGGCAGCTCAAGAAGGCAAAATAAAGTATTATAATGACATGTGCAAAGAGCTGGAAATGGAAAACTGGAAGGGAAGAACACGTTCCACATTTTTCAAGCTGAAAGAACTGTAGAAAAACTTCATGCTTTGACTTGTAATAGTGAAGAATTCTACAGGGAAAATGTTAAATAACTGAGGGAGCATCAAGAGAAGATGGCAAGAATACAGAGTCATTATACCAGAAAGAACTGGTCAATGTTCAGCCACTTGAAGAGGTAGCACATGATCAGGAACCAATGGTACTAAAGTAAGAAGCTGAATCTACATTGAAGGCACTGGTGAAAAACAAGGCTCCAGGAATTGATGGAATATCCACTGAGGTATTTCAACAAACAGATGCAGCACTGGTAGTGCTCATTCATCTATCCCAAGAAACTTGGAGAACAGCTACTTGGTGAACTGACTGGAAGAGATCCACACTTATACCCATTCCAAAGAAAGGTGATCCAACTGAATGTGGAAATTACCGAATAGTATCGTTAATATCACACACAAGTAAAATTTTGCTTAAGAGCATTCAAAAGTGACTGCAACAGTATATTGACAAGGAAACGAGAGAAATTCAAGCTGGCTTGAGAAGAGGATGAGGAACCAGTGATATCATAGCAGATGTCAGGTGGATCTTGGCTGAAAGTAAAGAATATCAGAAAGATGTTTACTTGTATTTCATTGATTATGCAAAGGCATTTGACTGTGTGGATCATAATAAATTATGGTTAACATTGCGGAGAATGGGAATTCCTGAACACTCAATTGTCCTCTTAAGGAATCTATATATAGATCAAGAGGAACTCACATGACCAGAACAGGAGGACACTGCATGTTTTAAAGTCAGGAAGAATGTGAGTTAGGGTTGTCTCCTTTTACCACACCTTTTTAATCTGTATGCTGAGTGAATAATCTCAGAAGCTGGATTATACAAAGAATAATGAGGCAACAGGATTGGAGGACGACTCATTAACAACCTGTGTTACACAGATGGCACCACCTTACTTGCTGGAAGTGAAGAAGATTTGAAACACTTACTGATGAAGATCAGTATTTAGTATGGATTACACCTCAACATCAACAAAAATCCTCTCAATTGGACCAGCGAGCAACATTGTCATAAATGCAAAAAAGACTGAGTTTGTCAAGGATTTAGTTTTACTTGGGTCCACAATCAATGTCTATGGAAGCAGCAGTCAAGAAATCAAAAGACACATTGCACTGGAAAATATGCTGCAAAAGACTTCTTTCAAATATTGAAAAGTAAAAATCAGTAGAATTCCTTTATACCAACAACGAGATTATTAAGGAATAAATCACCAAGTCAACACCATGTACTATAGCCCCTAGGAAGATAAAGTACCTAGGAATAAATTTGACCAGAGAAATAACAGACCTTTACAAAGAGAACTACAAGCCCCTACTACAAGAAACTAAGAGAGACTTACATAAATGGACAAACCTACCCTGCTCATGGATAGGAAGACTTAACATGGTGAAAATGTCTATTTTGCCCAAAGCAATCTACTTATATAACACAATCCCGATACAAGTTCCAGCGGACACTTTTCAATGAGATAGAGACACAAATTATCAACTTTGTCTGGAAAGGGAAGAAGCCCTGGATAAGTAAAGCACTACTAAAGAAGAAGAACACACTGGGAGGTCTCTCATTATCTGACTTTAGAACTCATTACACTGCCACAGTAGTCAAAACAGCCTGGCACTGGTACGAAGACAGACAGATAGATCAATGGAACAGAATGGGGACCCCAGAGATGACACTATCTGCCTATGAACAGTTGATATTCAACAAAGGCCTTAAGACATTAAATGGAGGTAAAAACAATATCTTCAACAAATGGTGCTGGCAAAATTGGATATCTATCTGCAAAAAATTGAAACAAGACCCTTATCTTACACCTTATACAAAAACCAACTCCAACAGGATAAAAGACCTAAATATCAAATCTAAAATGATAAAGCTCATCCAAGAAAAAGTAGGAACAATAATGGAAGCTTTAATACACAACATAGACAGACTTCAAAATCTGTCAAACAAACCACAATCAACAGAAGAGAAAATAGATAAATGGGAACTATTAAGAATCAAAGACTTTTGCTCATCCAAAGACTTTATTAATAGAATTAAAATACCACTTACAGAATGGGGAAAAATATTTGGCAACATCAGACCGATGCATGACCTCCATAAAATATAGCCAAGCTGTCGATAAGGTACTACAAAATATCAACAAGAAAAACATTAGTAATCCAGTTAAGTGACAGGCAAAGGAGATGGACAGACACTTCTCTAAAGAGGAGATCCAGGAAGCCAAAAAACCCATATGGACATGCTCACAATCATTAGCTATTAAAGAAATTCAAATCAAAATGACAATGTGATACCATCTCATCCCAACAAGGTCGGCCATGATCCAAAAAATGCAAAACAGCAAATGCTGGAGAGGCTGTGGAGAAATTGGAACTTTCCTATACTTTTGGTGGGAATGCAAAATGGTACAATCTCTTTGGAAAGCATTCTGGTGCTCCCTTAAAAAACTGGACATAGATATATCATTTGACCCAGTAATTCCACTGCTCGGAATATATCCTACAGAATCAAGGCCATTCACATCAACTGATACATGCACACGAATGTTTATCACAGCACAGTCCACAACAGCCAAAAGATGGAACCAACCTAGATGCCCAACAACAGAGGAATGGATAGGTAAACTATGGTATATATACTCAATGGAACACTATGCAATGATGAAGAACAACAATGATAGCAGGAAACATCTCCTAACCTAGTTTTAACTGGAGGACATAATGTTGCATGAAAGCAGCCAGCGACAGAAGGACAAATACTGTAGGAGATCCCTGGGATAAGAACTTAAAAATAGACTCATGTATAGAAGAAAAGACTCTTTGACAGCTGCAGGGATGGGGAGGGTGGGAGAGTGGGGGTGGGGAAGATTAGATAAGCCAAGTGCCAGTTGTTAGAAATTTGGTTAGGTGAAATCAGTGACAGCACACATTAGTAAGAAGATCAATATTAACTAGACTTCAACACAACTTGAGTACTCCTCCCATCTTAACCCAATATTTCAAGGACAGAGTAGCTGGAGTTGGGGGCCGGGGACCATGCTCTCAGGGTAAATCAAGGCCAATTGGCACAACTAGAATTTTGTTAATGAGGACTCTCTGCACCTCACATTGGTGAGTGGCGTCTGGGGTCTTAAAAGCTGTTAAGCTGCCTTCTGAGGGTATAGCAAATTGTCCCAACTCAGCAGGAATGGATGATCACTGAGGTACATAGCAACATGGTGGAAAGAGAACCCAGGAGACAAAGAGACCCATGTGAGTGGCTGTCTACACCGACTTGTGACAGGAAGAACTAGATGGTGCCCGGCCACCACCAGTGATAGCCATGACGGAGCGAAGTAGAGTCATGAAGTAGAGTCTCATTGGCAACACGAGGATAAATAGGGGTGTACCCTGACATCTCCACTATAAGACCACAACTGATGGTCCAGGGGCTTTGCGGTTCCCCTGGGAGCATGGCCTCTGGCCCTGATGCTGCCCCTGTCCATGAATCATGATGGACGTCAACTCTTCGGACAGTAAAGGATTGGACTTGGCAATGCAGAGTGACCATATTTTGTGGGCACTTTATGGTTCTATGCATCTATAGGATGTCGTCCTGCTGACCTCATACTGGAGGAAGGGGAGTGAGTGGAGAGGAGGAGATAGGAGACTGTTGGGAGGATACGACATGTGTGGAGCAGAGAGGAACAGTGTGCTGTCACCATACAGGGAGAGCAGTGGAAGCTGCATATAGGTGAGCATGCAAATTTTTATGGGAATGTACATTTTCATTCAATAAGAATTTTTTAAAAAAAAGGAACAGCAAAGACATGACCTTGAAGACTAATGTGCGCCTGATCCAAGTCATGGTATTTTCAATCGCATCACATGCATGCAAAAGCTGGACCACAAACAAAGAAGACAGACGAATTGTTGCCCTTGTATTGTGGTGTTGGAACAGAACAGAATGTTGAATGTATGATGGAGCTCCAAAAGAACAAACACATCTGTCCTGGAAGAAGTACAACCAGAGTGCTCCCTGGAAGCAAAGATGGCAAGATTATGTCTTACATACTTTGGATACGTCATCAGGAAGGATCAGTCCCTGAAGAAGGATATCATGCTTGGTAGAGTGAAGGGTCAGCAAAAAAGAAGTCCCTTGAGATGGAGTGACACAATGGCCTCAACAATGGGCTTAAGCATAAAAATGACTGTGGACACGGCACAAGATTAGGCAGTGTTTCACTGTTGGTGGGGTTGCAAAATGGTCCAGCCTCTTTGGAAAGCAATCTGGCCCTTCCTTAAAAAAATGGATATTGATATACCATTTGACCCAGTAATTCCACTACTTGGAATATATCCTACAGATTCAAGGCCTTTCACACCAACGGACACATGCACCAGAATGTTTATCGCAGCACAGTCCACGATAGCAAAAAGATGGAATCAACCCAGATGCCCAACAACAGAAGAATGGATAGGTAAACTATGGTACATATACTCAATGGAGCACTAGGCAATGATAAAGAATAACGATGATTCCAGGAAACATCTCCTAACCTGGTTTCCACTGGAAGACATTATGTTGAGTGAAAGTAGTCAGCGACAAAGGGACAAATACTGTATGAGACCTCTACAATAAGATCTCAAAAACAGACTTGTGTATAGAAAAAAAGACTCTTTCATAGCTGCAAGGGAGGGGAGGGAGGGAGGGTGAGGCAGGGAGGGTTTAGTTTAGATAGTTGCTAGAAATCTGGTTGGGAGAAAGTGGTGATAGCACACATTAGAAACACGAACAACATTAAGTGGACTTCAGCATAACTTGAGTACTCCTTCCATCTTAACCCAATATTGCAAGGATAGGTAGCTGGGGCAGGGGGCAGGGGACCATGCTCTTAGGCGAAATTGAGGCCAATTGGCACAACTAGCGTTTTGCTAAGAGAGCTCTTTGCACCCCACATTGGTGAGTGGCATCTGGGGTCTTAAAAGCTGCCAAGCTGCCATCCGAGGGCACAGCAAATGCTCCCAACTCAGGAGGAACGGATGCTCACCAAGGTCCAAAATGACATGCGGTAAAGACAACCTAGAAGACCGAGAGACCTGCAAGAGCGGGTGCCTACATCGACTTGGAACCAGAAGAACCGGATGGTGCCCAGCCACCACCAGTGATAGCCACGACGGAGCTCACCAGGCTGAGTCTCATTGGCAATACAGGAATAAAAAGGGGTGCATCCTGAGATCTCCACTAAAAGACCTCAATTGATGGTCCAGCGGTTTTGGGGTTCCCCTGAGGGCATGGCCCCCAGCCCTGATGCTGTTAACAAAGGTTCACTCTTTGGACAGGAATGGATTTGGCAATGCAGAGTGACCATATACTGGTTGCACTTTATGGTTCTATACATCTATAGGATATCATCCTGCTGACCTCTGGTTGGAGGAAGGAGAGTGGGTGGAGAGGAGCGGAAAGGAGGCTGTTGGGAGGATGAGACATGTATGGAGTAAAGTGGACTAGTGTGCTGTCACCGGATAGGGAGAGCAGTGGAAGCTGCATATAGGTGGGCATGTAAATTTATACAGGAATGTACATTTTCACTCAGTCATGTTAAATAAAAAAGAAAAAAGAAAAAGATTAGGCAGTGTTTCATTCTGTTGTGTGTAGGGTCGCTACGGGTTGGAACCGATTCAACAGCACCAAACAACAGAAATGCAAAATGTCAGATAATAAGATAATAACTGAGACGTCAGTGTGTATGTAACAGAATATCAGACATTTCAAACAGTCTTCACATACACAGGTCAATTTTCCAATCAACTGTGATCTCAGAAAAATGTAATTACGGTATGGATGAGGGTAAACATTTAATTTCTAATTCCAAAGGGCAAATACAGGCATAAGAAAGGCTGATCTTAGTTTAATATAAAGAAGAACTTTCCCTTTCTACTTAAGGAATGCTACACCATTTGCATCATTCAACTACTGAGCCTGTTAAGGGCAGTAAGAAGCAATTCTTTCAACATACATTTCTTAAGAGCCTAATATGAGTCAGGCATTGTGCTGGAACAAAGTATTAATAAACACAGTCCATCTTTTGAGGTACTGTCTAGTAAGAATATAAACCTATAAAGAAATCAAAAACAAAAAACACATATAACAAATGTTTACAACAAGCAGTGATTGTTTTGTGAAGGAGTCACACACGCCTTTCAAAATTTGATGAAAGATTTAACCCCTTTTCTCAAGCATACATTTCCATATACATGTAAAATCTACATATTATTTTATTCTTTTAGTGGACTGTAGGGGATCTCAAGGCAGTCCACAGACTCAGTGCTAGGGGAGCAGAGTGGAGATGGATTTCAGAGAAGAGATTTCATCTTAGTTAGCCTTTGAAGGATAAATAGGCATGGCCTAAGCAATTCAAGTATTTAAGAGCATCACGGACAGAGTAAATAATATGAAAGTGGACAGCAGATCTTTTTAAACTTACTGCTGTACTCCCAGTGTCTGGCATAGTACCTGACTCATAATGTGTACCATTAACTATTTTTTGAAGGAATGAACTAGCATATTTTGATAACATGTGAGGCTCCTGCTTGGGTCTGCTCAATACTGGGATGAAAGGGCTAACAAAACCTCTTCTTCTATCTCTTGAAAAATCTTACCTAAGGTTAGACCACAAGCTCTGTTACCCTGGAAACCAAGTAAGATAATAGGTGTCAACTATATTGCCAGGCAACACTGCTTGTTGTTACCCTGATTGGTAAACTGCATCTGGATGGGGAGGAATTATGAATATCTGAAGAAGCTGTAAATATCTGAAGAAGATGCCACGCTCTGGGCCTTCCTGAATATAATGCCCTACAACAATGCCAAAGAATTGTTGTAACAGCTATTGGCTGTTATAGGGTCACTATGAGTTAGAATGGACTCAACAGCAACAGGCTATACAGCATGAGAGTTCTTCAAGTCAGGGCAGCTCCTATAGCCGCCTGATGGGAATCCTGCACTTTATAATGACAACTGCATTATGTGAGGAGACAAGAGCTCTGAAGCAAGTACTGAGAGGAATGCCTGACACTGCTCTGCCAGCAAGCTGGCAAGAAACGCGGCCCATGCTAATCTAAGATGACTTCCCTGGTGGACACTGCACACACCTGTTACATTTAATGTTTATAACAACTTTGTGAGATAAGAGCTGTCATTCTCCTTTTACATATGAGGGAAATGAAGCTTAAAAAACCTAATTTGCACAAGTTCACAGAGCTGAGGTGATGAGTGATGCCAGGATCTTAACCCAGATCCTTCCAGGCTTCAAATTTAAACTCTTTCCCCTGGAAGCCCTAGTCCTAACCCTAACCCTCCCCCAGCAACACACAATGACAGTAAAGGATGGTGGCCAGTTATGTGAGGTGTTAGATGCTACCCTACAGAGAAGGAACTTGATCCCACACATAGGTCAAAACTATTATAGAATCTTAAGCAAGGAAATGACACCTCACACTGAAATTTTTATAAACATGAAGAGGGCAAAAAACCAAAGAGTGTCTTTGAAGTGTGTTATGGATTGAACTGTGTCCCCCTAAAATGTGTGTCAACTTGACTAGTCCATGATTCCCACTATTGGGTGATTATCTAACATTTTGTCATCTGATGTGCTCCTCCTATATGCTGTAAATCCTACATCTATGATGTGAATGAGGCAGGATTAGATTCGACGGCACTTGGCTTGGCAATGAGGCAGAGCCGAATCAAGATTAGTTTGTATCTTGAGATAATCTCTTTGAGATAGAAGACAACAGAGAAACAGAAGGACTTCCTACCAAAACAAATGAAGAACCTGCAGGGGAGCGCATCCCTTGGACCTGGGGTCCCTACATTAAGAGGTCTCAGACCAGGGGAAGAGTGATAACAAGGACCTTTCCCCAGAGCCAACAAAGAAAGAAAGCCTTCCCTTGGAGCTAGTACCCTAAATTCGGACTTCTAATCTCCTAAACTATAAGAAGATAAATTTCTGTTCGCTGAAGCCATCCACTTGTCATGGGTGGATTACGGCTCAATAAAATCCCAGATCATCTTCATCACTAAGACGATTTGTCTCCGAACATTATGCATGTAGTGCCAATGAACAGATGCTCAATACAGTGCAAAGGCAGCAATATCAAAATCCCACACATGATCAAAGAAATGAAACTACTCAAAGATTTGCACAGATCTGGGAGAAGTAATAAACATTAACACAATACAATATTTGAAATTTAACTTGATCCCAGATTGTAGTGAATAAAAGCCTATCTTATATGATCTAAATAACAGGAGCAGCAAGTGCCTAGTTCACAAGTTACTGCAAAGATAAAAATGTTTTTATAGCAGAAAAAAAATTTCTGCTATTTTCAGAAAACATAAAACCTTTAAGAATGGAAGATTTTAATTACAGTTCTACTGAAATTATATTTACCTAAAATTCTAAGAAGTATAATTTGGTAAGATCTACTTCTCAAGAGAATTTTAGCAGTAAAATAGACACGATTTATTTCAAGGTAGATTTCAGATAAAGAGCAGCTGGAGTTAAGAAAAAGAATGAAATCATTTAATTTTTTTCAGTTTAAGATTATATAATGGTCAGCAACATGTGTTCATAATTAAAAATTGCTATTTTAATGCATCTTGACCATAACAAATTTGGTAAAAAAACTTGATAAAAATTTTAATGAGTGCTATTGAGTGATGAGCTTCAATTACTACCTAAACCACAATACAGACTTTTAAATGAAACATCCCTCAGCTATAGTCAACTCTTACTGAGTGATAACAATGACAATTACACACAGCTTTTATACATTGCATAACAACCAAGAGGGCATTAAGAATTTTAAAGAATAACACAAACTTGATGAAGCTCAAAATACGCCTGCTGAAATTTAGATAAATTGAGCTGGCATTATCCAACTGGGATGTCACAATCCTTTAAAACTAGGTTTGCATGTTAACACTTTCACACACAGAGTGATTAGTCCCACAGAAGTATAACTGTAGTCAAAAAGTTTACACAGTGCTACTAACAATTCAGTTTATGTCTGTGTTTGTGTTTTATTATTATTATTTTTATTACGACTGAGTGAAAATGGACATTCCCATATAAATTTACATGCTCACCTATATGCAGCTTCCACTGCTCTCCCTGCCCGGTGACAGCACACCATTCCTCTCCGTTCCATACATGTCTCATTCTCCCAACAGTTTCCTTTCCGCTCCTTTCCACCCACTCCCCTTCCTTCAGCCAGAGGTCAGCAGGATGATATCCTATAGATGCATAGAACCATGAAGTGCATCTAATATATGGTCACCCTGCAACACTCAGTCCAATCCATTCATGTCCGAAGAGTGGAACTTCATTATGATTTATGGGCAAGGGCAGCATCAGGGCCAGGGGCCATGCTCCCAGGGGAACCCCGAAGCTGCTGGACAATCAATTGCAGTCTTTTAGTGGAGATCTCAGGGTGCACCCCTTTTTATTCTTGTGTTGCCAGTGAGACCCAACTTAGTGAGCTCCATCATGGCTATCACTGGTGGTAGCCAGGCACCATCCGGTTTTTCCGGTCCGAAGTCGATGCAGGCAGGCACTCACTCATGTGGGTCTCTCTATCTTCTGGGTTGTCTTTACCCTAGGTCATTTTGGTCCTTGGTGAGCATCTGTTCCTGCTGAGTTTGGACCATTTGCTGTGCCCTCGGATGGCAGCTTGGCAGCTTTTAAGACCCCAGACGCCACTCACCAATGTGGAGTGCAGAGTCCTCATTAAAAAAACACTAGTTGTGCCAGTTGGCCTCAATTTCACTGAAGAGCATGGTCCCCTGCCCCCTGCCCCACTTACTCTGTCCTTGCAATATTAGGTTAAGATGGAAGGAGTACTCAAGTTATGCTGAAGTCCACTTAATATTGTCCCTCTTTCTAATGTGTGCTATAACCGATTTCACCCAACCGAATTTCTACCAACTATCTAATCTAAACCGCACCCCCCCCCCCGCCCTCCCTTGCAGCCATCAAAGAGTCTTTTCTTCTATGCATAAATCTGTTTTTGAGTTATTATCATAGGGGTCTCATACAATATTTGTCCTTTTGTTGCTGAGTACTTTCACTCAACATAGTATCTTCTAGTTGAAACCAGGTTATGAGATGTTTCCTGGAATCATCACTATCTGTATTTGAGCTTTAACATCTTTGTTCTCTTTCATAGGTAACTGACTGTATTCATAGGAGTAGTTATTATCAGACTACACTTATAGCTGGCCTGCCAAGTGGACAGGTCAACCAGCTGCCTATTCTGACATTGCTTATTCTTCCATAAAAACCATTCTGCTTGTTTCTGTCTACAGTGCTGATGCCCTCATGAGCTGCTGAGGCTGATGGCTAGCTTTACTGGATTCAGGGGGAGCAGGAGAGGTCATCGAGCATGCTACTCTCACACAGCCTGAAAATCAGAAGGCATCTTTGAGAGTTTGTCTGGCCAAGTAATTTAAGTTTGTCCTGAATGTATTCCCAAACAACAAAATATTCCAAATGCAACGACCATTTGGCTGTTTCTCAGTCTATTCATAGAGGGGTAAATTTTGTTATTGCTGCTTGATATGAGAACCTGTTAGTCTGATCAATTTACGAGTGGTTCTCATACTACAACCTGATAATATCCCAGTTTTTATACAGCTCTATTAAAAGACTTACTGCAACTGCAGAGGTAACTGGTCCTTGAAAACTGATTCACTATTATATTTCAATATCTTTAAGTACTATTAAAGTATGTATAGGCTTTAATGTGGGCTCAACAAAAGTAAAATAAAAATTATATACATTCAGACAATTTTTACAGAAAATCTATTCTCAACTGCTGAAAAATGTAAACTGGAAAATCTTACTGTAAATAAATGAGGAATCACTTGTCTTCAAAAAGCTAAGACAAAAAATAATGATGTGATTCTAAATTAAGGAAGAAGGAAAAAAAGGGGGCTGCTGTAACTGGCAGATTTTCTGTACTCTGGTGCTAATAATTAAGGAGCCATAGTGATACAGTGGTTAAAGTATTCAGCTGTGAACCAAAAGGTCAGTGCTTCAAATTCACCAGACACTCAGCAGGAGCAAAATGTGGCAGTCTGCTCCCATAAAGATTTACAGGTTTGGAAACCCTATGGAGCAGTTGTGTTCTGTCCTATACGGTCACTGTGAGTCAGAACAGTTAAAAGGCAGTGGGTGGATTTACAGCTAATAATTTATTATAAGCCATTACTGAGTTTTGTTGTTGTTATTAGGTACCATCGAGTCAGCTCTGACTCATAGCAACCCTACGCATAACAGAACAAAATACTGCAGGGTCCTGCACCATGCCCACAAGTGTTTTTACTTATTTAAACCATTGTTGCAGCCACCCATCTTGTCGAAAAAGAGCCTATACTTTACCAAGAATGATGTTCTCCAGGGATTGATCCCTCCTGATAAGATGTCCAACGTATGTAAGACAAAGTCTTGCCATCCTTGCTTTTTAAGTAGCACTCAGGTGGTACTTCTTTCAGAACAGATCTGTTTGCTTTTTTTGGTAGTCCATGATACGTTCAATATGCTTTCTCCAACACCACAGTTTAACGGTGTCTATTCTTTTTCTCTCTTCTTTATTCATTGTCCAGCTTTCACACACATATGATGTGACTGAAAATATCATGGCTTGGGTCAGGTGAACCTAAGTCTTCAAAGTGACAACTTTACTTTTCAACACTTTAAAGAGGTCCTTTGCAACAGATTTTCCCAAGGCAACACGTTTTGATTTCTCGATGGCTGCTTCCTTGGGTATTGATTATAGGTTCAAGTAAAATGAAATCCTTGACAACCTCAAGCTTTTCTTCATTTATCATGATTTTGCTTACTGGTCCAACTGTGAGGATTTTTGTTTTCTTGATGTTAAGATGTAATCTACACTGAAGGCTATGGTCTTTGATCTTTGTTGGTGTTTCAAATCCTCTTCACTTTCAGCAAGCAAAGCTGTATCATCTGCCTAATACAAATTGTTAAGAGCCTTCCTACAATCCTGATGGCTTGTTCTTCATATAGCCAAGATTCTTGCATTATTTAAACCATGCAGTATCCCCTTGTCTGTTTGAATGACTGCCTCTTGATCCATGTACAGAATCCTCCTCAGCACAATTAAGTGTTCTGAAATTCTCATTCTCTGCAATGTTATTGTCATGAATTGAACTGTATCCCCCCAAAAATATGTGTAGCCATTTGGCTGGCTCATCATTTCCAAAATTTTGTGATTTCCCTATGTTATACATCCTTATCTCTGCCTGTAGCCAACAGATAGGATGATTATGTTAAAGGACGATTAGCGTAGGACTGCAACACCCTTGCTAAGGAAGTGTGGCTTGCACCACCTTTTATCCTATGGGAGATAAAATGAAAGGGAAGCAAGCAGAGAATTGGGAGCCTCACGTCATCAGGAAAGCAACACCGGGTATACAGCATGTCCTTCAGACCAGAGGTTCCTGAGCCAAGATGCTCCCTGAACAAAGACTGATGCAACACAAGGACTTTTCTCTAGAGCCGACAGAGGGAAAGTTTCCCTTAAAGCAGATACCCTGAATTCGGACAGGTAGCCTACAGAATTGTGTAAAAATAAACTTTCCTTTGTTAAAGCCATCCCCTCTTCATATTTCTCTTAGAGCAGCACTAGCTGACTAAAACAGTTACCCATCATTTGTTATGATCCACATAGATGAATACTTTTGTACAGTCAATAAAATCTAGAGAAACATGTTTCCAGTATTCTCTGCTTTCAGCCAAAACCAATCTGACATCAGTGATCAGATTTCTGGTTCCAGGTCCTCTTGTGAATCTGGCTTGAATTTCTCACAGTTCCCTGATGATACACCACTACAATCACTTTTGAAGGATTTTTTAGCAAAACTTCACTTGTGTGTGATAGTAATGATATTATTTGATAGTTTTGTACTCAGTTGGATAACCTTTCCTGGGAATAAGCATAAACATGGATCTCTTCCAGTCAGTTGACCAGGTAGCTCTCTTCCAAATTTCCTGGCAACAGATAACTGAGCACCTCCAACATGGCACTCTTTGTTGAAACATCTCAGTTGATATTCCATCAATGCTGGAGTCTTGCTTTTCACCAATGCCTTCAATGCAGCTTTGATTTCTTTCTTCAGTACTATGGCTGAACATCGACTAACTGTTTTTGGTATAATGACTGTGTATTCCTTCCATCTTCTTTTGATGCTTCATGGGTTGTTTGATATTTTCTTTATAGAATCCTTCACTATTACAACTCGAGGCTTGAATTTTTGCTTCAGTTCTTTCAGCTTAAGAAACATGGAACATGTTCTTCCCTTTTGGTTTTCTACCTCTACTTTTTTGCACATGTCATTAGAATACTTTGTCTTTGTGAGTCACCCTTTGAAATATTCTGTTCAATTCTTCTAAACCATCATTTCTTCCTTTCACTTTAGCTACTCAATGTTCAAGAACGAATTTCAAAGTCTCTTCTGACTTCCAATTTAGTCTTTTCTTTCTTTCCTGCCTTTATAATGGCCTCTTTCTTCATGGGTGATATGTTTGATGTCATTCCACAACTTGTCTGGTCTTAGGTCATTAGTGTTCAATGCATCAAATCTATTCCTGAGATGGTCTCTAAACTCAGGTGAGATATTAAAAAAAAAACACAGTGCCGTCGAGTCATGTCTGACTCATGGCGATCCTAGTTGCCAGAGTAGAACTACCTCATAGAGTATGCAAGGAGCACCTGGTGGTTGGTGCTAACCAACCTTTTGGTTAGCAGTGGTAGCACTTAACCCACTACACCACCAGGGTTTCCCCAGGCGAGATATGGTCAAGGTCATACTTTGGCTCTCATGGGCTTTTTCTAATTATCTTCAGTTTCAACTTGAACTCACAAAGAGCAATTCATGGTCTCTGCCACCATCAGCACCTGGTCTTGTTCTGACTGATGTTATTGAGCTTTTCCATTGTCTCTTTCCAAAGATATAGTCAGTTTGACTCCTGTGTACTCCAACTGGCGAGGTCTATGCATATAGTCACCATTTATGTTGGTGAAAAACTGTACTTGCAGTTAAGTTGCTAGTCTTGCAAAG
Organism: Heterohyrax brucei; assembly: GCA_028571685.1. Lineage (NCBI taxonomy): Eukaryota > Metazoa > Chordata > Mammalia > Hyracoidea > Procaviidae > Heterohyrax > Heterohyrax brucei. The sequence goes on from CM053144.1 coordinate 102,938,252, forward strand.
CTCTATCATGTGATCTCCAGCATCATTTCTATCACCAAGGCCATATTTCCAACTATCAATCTTTCTTTTTTGTTTTCAACTTTTGCATTGTAAATATCAGTAATTATCAATGCATCCTTATTGCATGTTTGATCAATTTCAGACTGCAAAAGCCAGTAAAAAAATCTTCAATTTCTTTACTTTTGGACTTAGTGGTTGGTACGTAAATTTGAATATCAGTCATATTAGCTGGTGTTCCTTGCAGGCGTATGGATATTATCCTGTCACTGATAGCACTGTACTTCAGGACAGATCTTGAAATGTTGTTTTTGACAATGAATGCAATACCATTCTTTTTTGAGATGTCATTCTTTGCACAGTGGACCATATGATTACCTGATTGAAAGTGGCCAATGCTAATCCATTTCAGCTCACTAATGCTTCAGATATTGACGTTGATGTGTTCCACATCAGTTTTTTTGATGACTCCTAATTTTCCTAGATTCATACTTCACACATTGCATATTCTGATTATTAGTGGATGCTTGCAGCTGTTGCTTTTCATTTTCAGTTGTGCCATATCAGCAAATGAAGGTCCCAAAAGCTTGTCTCCATCCACGTCATTAAGGTCTACTCAACTTTGAGGAGGCAGCTCTTCTCCAATCATCATGTGAGTGCCTTCCAACCTGGGGGGCCCATTTTCTGGCACTGTATCTGACAATGTTCCACTGCTATTCATAAGGTTTTAACTGGTTTATTTTTTTCAAAAATAGACTGTTAGGTCTCTTCCTAGTCTGTCTTAGTCTCGAAGCTTAGCTAAAACCTACCCACCATGGGCAACACTGCTTGTATCTGAATACCGGAGGCATAGCTTCCAGCATCACAAGACATAACCCCCTACAGTATGACAAACTGACAGACAAGTAGAGGTAATGAGTCTTACTAGGGTAAATTGTCCTCTACACATTATTTCCATAATTTATTCAACAAGAACCATTTTCATTTAAAAAAATGACCAAGCATCAGTCTTGCACTGTCCAAATAGCTATGATTCACAGAACCAAGGCATAACTTTACGACATTCTCTAATCACAGAATTTTCGTGTTTATAGGACTCTTACAAGTGTAGCTGATCTAGCCTCCTCATTTTATAGACGAGGAAACTGGGGCCCTGGGACTGAAACTGACTTATTCTCGATAATATGGCAGAAAGCAAACCTGTAACCCCTACTCCACGGATCCCAACCTCAGAACCTCCTCCTATAAGTGTAGCTGCCAGTGTGAATAAATGAACATACTCCAGGTTACCTTCCTATGAAAGATGTTTACAGTTGTGTCATTCTGAAGACAGCACATACAAGCCTCATCTGAAAAACTTTTGGTTTTGTTTTCCATTTAACCAGCAGAAAGTTGTCCTTATCACACATATTAAAAAAAGCAACTGAGGAAGAAATGAGAAGGCGATAGGGTTTAATAAAACAAATAAAGCCAAGTGCCACTGATAAAACAGAAAACTAAGCCTGCTGCTACCAAGTCAATTCTGATTCATAGCAACTCTATAAAACAGAGTAGAACTGCCCCACAGAGTTTCCAAAAAGCACCTGGTATATCGGAACTGCTGACCATTTCATCATGAAATCAATGTGCACCTAATGGAAGAACATGTTTTTCCAAGCAACCAAAACAGCATGTCCTCTAGGAGAGTATCTTAGTCATGTAGTGCTGCTACAACAGAAATATCACCAGTGGATGGCTTTAACAAAAATAAATTTATTTTCTTGCAGTCAAGCATACTAGAAGTTCAAATTCAGGATGTCAACTGCAGGGAAAGGCTTTCTCTCTCTGTCAGCTCTGGAGAAAGGTGGCTGTCATAGATCTTCCCCGAACTAGGAGCTTCTCTACCCAGAATTCCCAAGTCTAAAAGACACATTCTGCTCTTGGCACTGCTTTCTTGAAAGTATGAGGTCCCCAACTCTCTGCTTGCTTCCCTTTCTTTTTATCTCTTGTAAGATAAAAGGTGGTTCAGGTCCATATCCCAGAGAAACTCCCTTACATTGAATCAGGGATGTGATTTTAATTAGGGTATCACCCACACACACAGAAAAAAAAGCCCACTGCTGTTGAGTTGACTCCAACTCACAGTGATACTACAAGGCAGGGCAGAACTGCCCCATAGTTTCCAAAGATTGCCTGGTGGGTTCAAACTGTTGACCTTTTTGGTTAGCAGCTGTAGCTCTTAACCACTATGCCACTAATTTCCCACCTGAATTCTTTTTAACACAAAATTACAATCACAAAATGAAGGACAACCACACAGTACTGCGAATCATGGCCTAAACAAGGTGACACATATTTTTTGAGGGACACAATATATCCATGAAAGAGGATAATGTCAGGAAAGTCTTGAATCACTTGAGATGTCTCCAGGTTGCCCAGTAGACATCCTCATATCAGATACACATGCATGATATGGAAAGGGTTTCGGGTGAGCCTCTCTTAAGTGAGTCAACTGCTAAGTCAAGCCCACTGTTTACCTTCTCAGAGAGGAAAAGGGAGAAAAAGGATTCATTTCCATGGCAGTTCTGAATCAAATAGGTCTGAAACACTAAATTAGATAACTTGCTAGTTTGCTAACAAAAACAGTTTGAAAAAGGAAATAGAAGAAACCTATAAAACCAATTTATTATTACACATGCTATATGCTTTAACACTCTCGACAAGTTTGGAAAACCAGATTTATGTCTACTTAAGGAGAAGCAAAGGCTCTGGAGGTGACATGAACAAGGTTCCCCAGCTACTAAGTATTAAAGCTAGAATTCAAACCCAGGTCTCATTCTCTTACTCTTTCCTATACATTATGTTCTCCCAATAGTCTTTGGAGCAGAGGGTGAATACTGTCTTTCAGTAATAGACTGTAATTCCCCTTATATCAAGATTATGATTTCAATTCCATGATCATACAAGAACTGACTCAAAAACAGAAAATAAAATTCCTGAACTGAAAAAAAAGGGTCCCATAGATAGAAATTTTTCTTATCATCATCCTTTTCCAGTAAAGCACAAATATCAGCTAATAATGAATGAACATACCCTTTGCTATAAGCAGTACCAGGAAATACTAATAAACTGAATTTAAATGTCTCCTACTGTAACTCCTAGGTTACCTCTTTGTTACACAGGCATGAATGTTCTAAAATCTTCACCTAAGAATTAACACAAAGCTGGAAATGGTGGGGGGGAATATTCTTGGTGACACTATATAAACTGCGATCCCCCAGACCCTTCAAGCTAAAATGAGCCTCTTACAGAGGGGATACTCTGCAGCAACTCTATACCTTAGGTGCACTCTGCAGCAACTCTAAACCTCTGTTCAAGAACATCAAACAAAGATATTCTCCTGTCCTCTGCAGATTTAGAGGCACCTCATTTTTCACCCAAGATAGTCATGGTGAGATACGCCCCTCCTTACACAACTCCCTACCCCATCCAGCTACACCAGGCTAATTTTCTGCAATCTCATCTACCTGCAACATGGTCAGACATCAGGAAGCAACAAGAAAAATCACAAAGGCAAGATAAAGTTTAGTATCTCCTCTGATCCTAGAGTTGGTGAACATGTAGAAAAATGTGCTTATTAAAAAGACAGCGGGGGGCAGAGTCAAGATGGCAGACTAGACACACATCTTCTTAATTCTCTCTGAAAACTAAAGCCTGGAATAATTAAATGGAATTTTCTGGACCACCCAGTAAGCCCTAGGACATGGCATAGGGCTATCAGCTTGGACTACATGTCACTGAATGGGAAACTTCTTGTCTTTAGCTGAATCCCACTCTAGTTGAATTGGCTGGCTCCTGTAGACTGAAGGTAACTGGCGTTTTTAAGTTTTTTGTCTTTTTGTTGGCCAGCAGGCAGGGATGGGCTCAATCATAGGCTAGGCAGAGCTGCACTGCTGAAGTGATCAGTGGGTGGAACAACCACATTTTGAGAGGCTGGCTCTGGACTCAGCACTACAGTCCCTGCACCTCCTCTTTTCAGACCTCTGCCAAAGATTCTGCTGTTTCACTGGGGTGGCACAGCTTGACCAGGACACCATCTTGTTTGACTGGGAGGCAGAGTTACCCCACCGGAGGCCTCAGCAGAAGCTAATTTCCAGGTTGGAGAGCACTTCCAGCAGAAAAGCTGTGATAAGCACAGTGTAGCCATACAGGTGGGGCCTGATGGGGGATGCCAGCAGGGCAGTAGCTTGTCCCTTGAACTTCATCACAGCATTTGGGGACAGCTGAAGAGGTACCTCCATTATCAGCCAGAAGGAGAAGCTTCCCACAGCTGAGGGCCTGACTGATTCTGGAAGCTGTCAGATAGCTTTTACCTTTTAAAATAAGACTGCCTAGAGAAATAACTGTGGTGCAGCCTGATAGCATCTCTTCCAGGCTTTATTGACCCACATCATAGTGTCAGCTGATGGCCCCTCAGTGACTCTGTAAGTAGGGCTGCATCTTTGCCAGCCAGGAGGCAGAGCCTGCTACCCCAGAGATTCCACTGGGCCCAGTCACTGGAGTACATATAGGTGGCTAGCAATCAACTTCCTTCTCAGAACAGCACGTCAGCTCCTGTTAAGGCAACACCAGAGAAGCTAAACAGCCTCTAGATGTCTGTAAGCCACAAACCCTAACCAAACAGTTAAAAAAAAAAAACATTCAATCATGGCTCCAGAAAGCTCTCAAAATAAAGAATCAAAGAACTTCTCAGATGAAGAAGCCTTTCTGAAAATATGAGAAGTCGAGTACAAAAGAATTATATAGAGAGCCCTCCTAGACATTACACAAAATGCAGCAGAACAAAATGAAAAATCAAGCAAGCTGTCTGAATTGATGGAGCATTAGCATTCTGAAATCCAACAAATCAATAACAAAAAGACAGCAAGGAAATATACCATTATGTAAAAAAAGCTACTGAGAGGCCAAAATATACCTGCCAAAGTCGATGCAATTCAACTGATAAGGAATCTGAGAGCACACTGCCTGATAATGAAAAAGAAGAAAATAATAAAAATTATAGTAGCAGCTAACACATACTGAATGCTTACCAGGTACCACGTAGTGCTACAAATAACTTAGACTCATTCAGTCCTCACAACAGCCTCATGACGTAGGTGTTATGAATTGAATTGTGCTCTCCAAACAGACATGCTGGAGTTCAAACACCAGAAGCTACAAATGTGCTTGTTTGGAGAAACAGGGTTTTTCTTTACATATGTTAGCAGTTAAGTTAAATGAAGTAATACCTGAGTAGAGTGGGGCAGATCCTAATTCTAATTCCTTCTATGTGATGTCTTATAAAAGAGAAAGGCAGACATGAAAACGGTGACAAACAGGGAACAGACAGCCTGGGAGGCTCCAGCTATAAGACAAAGAACATAAGGACTGCCAGTAACCACCAGAAACTAGGAGAGAGGAATGGGACAGTTCCTCTCATAAAGTACCCAGAAAGAAGCAACACAGTCAAGACTCTGATTTGGACTTGCAGCCTCAAGAGCAAAAATAAATATCTGTTCCTGAAACCACCCATTTGGGATATTTTGTCATAGCAGCCCTGAGATGAAAAGCTTTGGCTCTATATTATCTACATTTTCACAATGAGGAAACTGAGGCACAGAAAGGCTAACAAACTTGCCCAGAGTCATGGTAGAGGCTAAGTAGCTTGTCCAGCAAGTGTATGGTAGAGTTAGATTTCAAATCCGTATGATCTGGCTTTGTACGTGCATTAGCAGCCACTGCATTATTCTGAAATCTTAAAATGTGGGGGCAAGTCAGGGGTGGGGATAAGGGATACACAGGTCAATCATACCCCCCTTCAAAGCTTAGTTGGGAAGACAGGCCATAAGCCTTAGAAGAGCATCTACACCTGTTCACATTCAGACAAGGGTCCCAGCAGTAGAAGCCCTCCCATGTGAGCTAACCATCAGAAGACAGGAGGGTGAGGAGCATTTGAGGGAAGGGAATCACTCTCACAAAGGCACAGGGTGAGGAAAAGCATGAGGAGACTCCATGTGGGACTATATGCTGACCACCAGAACTAGGCACAGAATGTGTATAGATAAAAGGGTATATTTTAGGGGGGAATGAGGAAGTTGGCAGAAGAGGGTTGAAATATGAAGGTGGAGAGAGAGGTAAACAGAAACGCATTCATAAAGGGCTTAGGGTGGCATTCTAAAGACTTCTGGAATTAATCCTGAAGAAAATTGGGGCTCTGGATGAGTTGGTGAACAGGGGAGTAAACTGCACTTTAAAGCAATCACATAGTAATTTAGAAAATGTATTAGATGAAGGCAAAACTAGAGGAAAGCTAAGCAGATAAGAAAGCAGCAACAAGTGTTCAGTTAATGAGGTGACAAGACAGTGGGATCAACTAAGGCAGAGGCACTGGGGGTGGAGGAAAGTGGCCTTATATAAGAAAAGCCAAAAAGGATGCAGCAAAGTGCTTGGTGACGGCTACATGTAGGCAGTGAGGGGCAGGGACGAAGCCAAGGTGACAACACCAGGTTTCTACCTTGAGGAAGAGCAAATGAGGATGGAGAAGGTTTGGCATTCGTTGAGACCATTAACACAGGAAATGGGGCAGGTTTTAAGCACAGAAAAGGATCTGTGCACTCATCAGGCTCAGATGCATGACTTGGGAAATTCATTCAGTGGAGAACTCTAAACTTCAACTATTATTAAAGGAAGGTTTTGATCTGTCTCCGCAGCCTACGAGTAAGTAGAAGCTGAAAATTCAGGAAGAAGAGTTTGTGTCTGAAAAACAAGGTTGAGAGCAGGAAGAGAAAGGACAGGAAAAGAAACAAAGGAGCAGACTTGGGAATGCAAAGAATAGAGCAAAGTGCCCTTCTCAACTCAACAGGGTAATCAAAACACATCCACTGAAGAACCTACATTTACAAGATTAACCTAATCACTGAGAAAAGGTTCATTTGTGTTCTGCATTCTGATTTAATAAGCAGAACAAGAAAATGGTTCCAATATGAAGTTTTGCTTCATAATCAAGACGTACTCAAAAACCCATTGCTATCGAGACAGTTCAGACTCACAGTCATCCTACAGGAGAGAACAGAACTGCCGCACAGGGTTTCCAGGGGGGCTGTACATGTTTACAGGAGGATACTGCCCCATCTCTTCCTGCAGAGCAGTGTGTGGGTTCAAACTGCTGACCTTCTGATTAGCAGCCAAGCTCTTTAACCACTGTGCCACCAAGGCTCCTTCAGTAAAGAGGTAAGCTTCTGTTATTCAGAAAATTCACAATGTGGAAATCTCATTTACCATGATGGAAAAAACACTGTGATAGCTTCCACGTCTTTTTCAGAAAAAAAAAGTACTTTGGTGACGAGCACAGGCTCTCCTGCCAAGATACATTGTGCTCTATCAAAGCCAACATCTTCTTTTCCCCCTCTTACTGCTCTGAGAAAAGCTAACTGCTCTGTGACTGCTGGACAGTTTTAGGGCTGATTTTGCGGAAAGTGGCATTAAGCTTCCTCTCATTTTAAGGCCATAAACTGTTCCTTTGGCAATTACTTCAAAAATTACGATAGAAAAAGAGAAAGTCACCGCCTGCCACAGAATTAATCGATGTTAAATACAATTCTTACCTGTCCCTTATAATGACTTCACCGCAGGATTGGCAATAAAACGTGCAGAGTTCTTGGGCTTGTGGACTTCGATTAAACAGTGAAATCGGTTCTAAAGAAAATCAATGAAATAGCGTATCTTAGATGTTTGAAACAAATATATTAGCATACTTACAAAGAATTTAATAGCCACAATAAATTGTCATCAGTAAACACTGTTTATGGTCTACCCAGAAGTACACATTTAATTAGTATTATCTGATGACTCAACCAGAAGCAAATACTGTCAAATGTTTTCAAAACAACAAATTTAGTTACATGATTCAGAGCTAGGCATTACCCCTAGATTATGTAACATACAGTTGAATTATTTTTCTCATTCTATAAATACCAGTATTAAGAATGAGAGAAAATGAGCTATTTCCTTCACATCACAATAATTACAATGATCTTCACCATCCTCAGCATTCCTTCACTATGCCTTAAGGGACAGTTTTCATCGCTGTGAGTGCTGATAAGTGACTCTTGTGTTTAAATTTTGTTGGTTTGAACAAGTTATGTCCATTCTGGCATATCACCAGTATATGTGAAGAAAATTAATGTTGAGACCGGCTCTTAGTGTACATGTATCTGGGAATCTCATGGCTCCTAAGAAGAGTCCAAGTTTCCAAGAGCAGAAATCATTGTCTGACAAAAGCTGTGTGAAATGTATTACTTCCCACACTGACCGAAAACAGTAGTACAAGACGGTATGTTCTCTTAATTCATTCTAAATAAAGCTTTCATTTCCAAAGAAAACTAAAGTATTTGTCTACATAAAAGGTAATCAAAGAAATGAGGTCATACACATTAGAATCAAACAATTTGAGTTTGGTTTACATCACTCTGAACATATTTCAAGGTTTAAAAATATCTGATATTAGAACACTTAAGCTTTGGCAATTAAAAATTCTTTAGTTTAACTTCTTGTGGTGACTAAACTCCCTACAACACTAAGGTGAAATAAAGTGTTCTCAAACTCTGAGGAGCTAAAATGGAGACCTGGACAGGCCATACAAAATATTCTTTGCAGAGCCAATGAACAAATTTTCATTGAAACACTACCCTCTGGTGGCCACTATGTTGCTGTTAACTGCCGATAAGTTGGTTCTGACTCATAGCAACCCCACTGGACAGAGTAAAACTGTCCCACTGCGTTTCTGAAAAACCAGTGGCAGATTCAGACTGCCAACCTTTGGTGAGCAGCCCCACTTCTAACCACTGTGCCACCAGGTCTCCTATGACATATTGGCTCAACTTCAAAAGTCAGAACTTTGACAGTGAAATCCCCAGAGTAAAATTAAAATTAACAATATGTACCTTAAGGCATAGTGAAGGAATGCTGAGGATGGTGAAGATCAATGTAATTATTGTGATGTGAAGGAAATAGCTCATTTTCTCTCATTCTTAATACTGGTATTTATAGAATGAGAAAAATAATTCAACTGTATGTCACATAATCTAGGGGTAATGCCTAGCTCTGAATCATGTAACTAAATTTGTTGTTTTGAAAACATTGCCACTAGGGGATGAACCTAACACTTGGTCAGAATACACTCCATGGTAACTGACAAACACATAACAAATTTTACTGTAGTTAGTTCCATTTCAGGGCAACTGAGCTATGTTACATTCGGTTTACTATAACAATATGATGTTTACTACAGTTGTTCTTAAAAGAACTTTCCTACAGTAAACCTTTTGAAAACTCTGAAACATAAACTGAATGCTAAAATTTTCAAAACTCACCTACCGTTTAGAAGTCCTACAATACACTTTGCCTCAAGCATACAGCAGCACTCATAGATCTGATATTTATTCATTAAGCAAAGATTTATTCACCGTCTATTACACATCGGTCACTAAAGCAATTAAGAACTGAGGAATCTATTTTGCATATCCTTTCATACACTAGGGAACAAACCTTTGAAAGTCTTCTTTGTTAGATTATTTGAGTAAAATATCTTTTTAAAAATGTAAAGAGACAGAAGACCACAAAATGCAAACAACATGCAAAATAACACAGCAGTTGGTTTATAAAAAGGGACAAAAGATGAGGAAATTTTCTGGTGTTAAAAACGAAAAACTTGAAGCCGTGATTAAGGAATTAATTATAATGAATTATGTTTTCTGACAATATAACCAGACATTGCCTCTTTAAAATTATATTGTAGTTGCTGTTTTTTTAATAAAAAAACAGATCGCATATGAAGACTACACGCCCAACAGCCATCTGATTGAAAATGACAATGAAACACTAATTCTAAAATTAAAAATCAGCTACGTCTTACACAACTGCCACCTGCTTTAATCTTCTTACTAACTCTGTGAGACAAACAATTTTTCAATTAAAGAAATGAAGACTCAAAGAGGTTAAGCTATTACGTGGAAGAGCTGGCAAAACCTCAATCATTTGGATCCTCAGCTCTTTCCATGCTGCTGACAAGTAGTTATTTTCACATGGGAGGAGCTTAACTTCTCAAAAGAAAAATCACCTTTAATTTATAATGAAAAATAAATGCAGAAACCCAAATCCTATTGCCATCCAGTTGATTCCAACTCACAGCAACCCTTTAGCAACAGAAGTGCTAATATTACTCACTTGTGCTTAATTCTGCCTGCGTCTGCAGCCTCAGATGAAGGCCATCTCCAGCCACATACTGAAGACCACGGCAGGAGGATGGTACAAGTCTGACCTCTGCTGGAAGCCGGATCTCCGTGCAGCCTTCAGGCGTTGTCATTTGGAGTGAGGAAGGCATTATAGAAATATCCACGGGCATGTTTCCTTCTTTTGGCTCTCTAGTAATTAAAAATGAAACCCAAAGAAGTTATTTCTCATTGATGAAAAACATAACGGAGCATTCAGTCCAAAGGACTAAAGGACATCATGTACCACAGCCTACACAACCTGGAGATCCAAGGAATTAGATGGTGCCTGGCCTATCACTACCAATTGCTTTGACTGTGATCACAAGAGAAGGTTCTGGACAGAGCGGAAGAAAAACATAGGACAAAAATCAGATTCACAAAGAAGCCCTAACTTATGGATCTGATAGAGACTGGAAGTACCCCCAAGACTGTGGTCCTAAGACACCGCTCTGATTTGGAACTGCAGTCACAGCAGACACGCCTTTAAAATAAACACAGCACCTGAAAAGACGAAGTCTGTAGAGCAATCAATTATATGAGACCAACAGGCTACATCTTGTAGACAGAAGACTGCAGAAAAGCACAGAAAACCCAGATGAGAGGTAACAGAGGAAACTAGGACAGAAATAAGGAGAGTGCTGATGTGTTGACAGAGCATGGGAACCGCAACCAATGTCACAGAACACTATGTGCATCATTTGTTGAACAGGAATTAACTTGTTCTGTAAACTTTCACCTAAAACACAATCTTTTTTTCAATGATGGGGAAAAAAAAGACTCAGAATCTCTGTTCCTCTTCAATAACACCCTAGAGTCAGTGTCTCAGAAAACTAGCACAAACTCATAAAGGAAATCAACTAATCTACATCAGATTCAGATCAGATCACTGTAATCTTCAAGGAAAGGTTTTTTCTTCTTGCCTCTGAGATCAGCATTACAATTAATGAAGTATGCAGAATCTGAATCTGATCTTGAGAAAACCTGAGGTGAACCCAAACAGAAGTATCTTCAGCTAAATTAATCAGGCTATAATCTTCAAGGGAGGTGCCCTGGTGGCACAATAGGTTAAGTGGTCAGCTGTTGGAATGACAAGGTCAGCAGCTGGAACCCAGTGTAGCCACTCCACAAGAGAAAGACGAGGCGACTGGCTTCCATTAAGATTACAAGCTTGCAAAACCTATGGGGCAGTTCTACTGTGCCCTACAGGGTCCTTAGGAATAGGAATGGATTCAGTGGCAAAGAGTAGTCTTCAAGGAGCCCTGGTAAGGCAACAGTTAGGTGCTCAGCTGCTAACCAAAAGTTGACGTTTCGAACTCACACAGCAGTTTTGCAGAGAGAGAACTGGAGATCTGTTCCAGTAAGAATGATGGCCAAGAAAACCCTATGGGGCAGGGAGTCACTACGAGTGAGAGGCACCTCAACAGCACCCATTAACAATACCAATCTTCAAAAGTACCATGATCGTGAAAGTCAACAAAAACTGATGAACTCTTCCAAACCAAAAGAGACCAAGGAGCCAGGACAACTAAGTGCAAGGTGCAAATGCACAATTCTAACTGAATCTGTTTACTACTATGGATATTATGCAGACGAATGGTAAAAGTTGAATGAAGCCTGAAACATAAAATGGCAGTAACATATTTCTTAGTTTTGAGGGTTATGCAAAGATTGCATCAGAGAATCTCCTTGTTCTGCAGAAAATACACCTTAAAGTACCACATCACACCAACTTCCTCTCAAGCTTGAGATCGCTCCAAAACAAAATTTTCTGAGGCTAATTTTAACCACAGCGGCATTATCCATACATTCCCTTGGCTTAAGGCTTCTTCAATATCCACCTGTACTTATACAGCCATCCAAGGGCTTCAATCTTACTCTAAGTAAAAGCTAATTTTAAGCCCTTTCTGGCCTATAAGACCCAGTGATGTACTACAGCTGGCTGGTACTGGCTCATGAGAAGCAGTTGTTCCGATTCCAGAACGATGTGCGTTGGTTCATCTCCCTTTAGTACCTTCACAGCAGCCCTGGCAAAAGTGTTTGCACAGGAATCGATGGTGCAATTCCGGTGGGTTCCTCCTCCCTGCCCCAGGCTGAAGAGAAGATTGTTAAATATTTACCAGCACACCTTTCACTAGCTGCCCACCTACCTCTGGTATTTCTCTGAACTAGGTGCCCCTTTATATTGACTGGTGTCTCACAGCAAATACCTTAGTGTCACACCTAGTACCTTCAGCTTATTATTCAAATGTTACTTTCTTATTTGAAACAAAGGCTTGAAGTTTTACTTTCTTCCTGTCCCTTTTTCAGTTTTAATTCTGTAGGTACTTATGTATATTCCATAAACTTTATTTATCTCTGCCTATCTACTCATCCCAACTGTCACCAATAAGGACAAGTAGTTTTGTATTTGTTGTTGCTACTGCTCACAGGCGTATCCCCATCACATAAAATCTGCATTTCTGGCACTAGCGTAGGAACTCAAAAAACACCTATAAGTTGAATGAACAGGTGACAAAGGTTTAACCTATGAATGCAGCATAAATATTAAACATACATTAAATCCAGGATGGCTTAACATAAATATATCTTTCTAATGCAATTCATACACACAAAGAATAAAAGAAAAATCTGACCATTTAACAAATACAGAAAATACAGTATCTCGGTAAACTAAAAGCAGAAGGGAACTATGGAATGTATCAATTGGAATTTATGAAAATCTACTCAAGTCATATCTAATGCTAGAAATACTTCTTTAAAGAACAAAACTCAACCATATCAACACTTACACTGACTGTAAACAGACTACAAATTTTAATTAAAATACACAATTATTAGCATGAATAACTACAATAGCATAAAAATGTCCAGCTTTGTTATTTTAAAAACAAATAAAAAACTACATCTAAAGACATAACAGGTTGAAAGTACAGGTAGTCTTGGACTCACAATCTATTTGAGTAATAACAAACAGTGGGGACTGTAATCAGTGCCACAAAACAATTAGTGTATGAATATTTGAATGAGAGACTAATTTGCGCTACATACTTGCACCTAAAGCACAATAACTTTTTTTTTATGTCACAATTAGAAGAGCTCTTTCTGCTGGTCAGCAGCTCCTCAAAGCCCTCTCTGTATACCTTTCTCAGCAGGTAGAGACTGAATTACAAGGACCTCACTATTTATACTATTTCATTACCCACCATACACCCCCCGACACTCACCTCTCATCACACTCACCCCAACTCACACACACATGTACCACGTATCACACCACACACACACTCCATATATACATCACAGACCAATTTTATTTTTTATAAACAACATTCACACAAGTCCTCAGACTGAGTTGAAATGAATGGAGGAAGTTTGCATATGGGTTACTAAAGGACATGCTCACATTTATTAATGAGATGGAGAAACAAATCACCAACATTATATGGAAAGGGAAGAGGCCCTGGATAAGTAAGGCATTACTGAAAAAGAAAAACACAGTGGAAGGCCTCATACTATACCGACTTTAGAATCTATTATAACCCCATGGTAGTCAAAATAGCCTGGTATTGACATAACAACAGATACACAGACCAATGGAACAGAATTCAGAATACAGATGTAAATTCATCCACTGCTTAGCAGGTGACATTTGACAAATGCCCAAGGTCTGTTAAAAGAGGAGAAAACAGTCTCCTTAACAAATGGGTGCTAGCATAACTGGATATGCATCTGCAAAAAAAAGAAACAAAATCCCATACCTCATAACATGCACAAAAACTAACTCAAAATGGATGAAGGACCTACATATAAAATCTAAAACGATAAAGATCATGGAAGAAAAAATCGGGACAACACTGAAAGTGCTAATGCGTGGCATAAATAGAATGCAAAACGCTACTAACAACGCACAGTCACCAGCAGAGAAACTAGATAACTGGGAATTCCTGAATATCAAACACTAATGCTCATTCAAAGACTTAACCAAAAGAGTGAAAAGACAACCTACAAACTACAAAAAATTTTTCGGCTATGACAAATTCAATCAGCATCTAATTTCTAAAATCTGTAAGATACTGCACAATCTCAACAACAAAAAGACACACAAAAAAAGAGCAAGCAATATGAACAGCCACTTCACCAAAGAAGAATTCAGCAGGCAAACAGATGCATGATTATTAGCCATTGCCAAGTGCCGTCGAGTCGGATCCGACTCATGGCGACCCTAGGGGCCAGGATAGAACTGACCCCCAGAGTATTCATTAGAGAAATGCAAATCAAAACTACAACGAGATACCATGGCACCCCAACAAGGCTGGCATTAATCCAAAAAACACAAAATAATAAATGTTGGAGAGGTTGTAGAGAGACTGGAACACTGCTGGTGGGAATGTAAAATAGTATAATCACTGTGGAAACTTATTTGACACTTCCTTAAAAAGCTAGAAATAGAAGTACTGTAGGATCTAGCAACCTCACTCCTTGGAAATACATGCTAGCGAAATAAGAGCCCTTTACATGAATAGATATATTCATACTAGTGCTGACTGCAGCACCATTCACAATAGCAAAAAGACAGAAACAATGTAGATGCCCATCAGCGGATGAATGCATAAACAAATTATGGTATATCCACACCACGGAATACTATCCAACAATAAAGAACATGTGAAATACCTCATAACACAGAAGAATCTGGAAGGCATTATGCTGAGTGAAATTAACCACAAAAGAACAAATATTGCACGAGACCACTATTATAAGAACACAAGAAAAGGTTTAAAAACAGAAGAAAACATTCCTTGATTGTAATGAGGATGGGAATGGAGGGAGAGGGGTATTCACTAACTAGATAGGAGATGAGAATTATATCAGGCGAAGGGAAGGGCAAGACACAGTACAAGAGAAATCAGTACACGTAGACTACACCAAAAGCTAAGTTTACTGACTACAACCAAAGACTTTCAGGGTCAGAATAACAGGGGCAGGAGTCTGCAGATCATGGTTTTACGGGACATCTAGGTCAACAGGCATAATAAATTTTATTAAGAAAATGTTCTGATCCTACTTTGGTGAGTGGCATCTGGGATCTTAAAAGCTAGCAAGCAGCCATCTAAGACACGTCAATTGGTCCCAACCCACCTGGAACACAGGATAATGAAGAACACCAAACACATTAGGAAACTACGAGCCCAAGAGATAGAATGGCCTACATAAACCAGAGACTCCATCAGCCTGAGATGGGAAGAATTAGATGGTGTTTGGTCCGACTCGATGGCACTTGGCTTGGCTTGGCTGGCTACCACCAATGACAGCCCTGACAGGAACACAACAGAAAGTATCTAATAGAAGGGGAGAAAGATAGAGTACAAAACTTAAATTCCAGTAAAAATCTCAGACTTGATGATCTGACTGAGACCGGTGGGACCACTGAACACACGACTCCTGTACTCTGTGTTAGCCCAGAACTAACACCATTCCTGAAGCCAACTCTCCATACAAAGGTTAGACTGATATGTAAGACACAAAATGATACTAAAGAGTGTGCTTCATGACTCACACAGATACGTAAGACTAAATGGGCAGCTCCTGTCCAGAGGTGAAATGAGAAGGCAGAGGGGACAGGAGCTAGTTGAATGGCCATGGTGAAATGCAGAGTGGAGAGGAGGAGTGCACTGTTATATTGTAAGGAGAGCAACGAGAATCATATAAAAAGGTGTGCATAAGTTTTTGCATGAAGAACTGACTTGAATTGTAAATTTCATTTAAAGTACAATAAAAAAGAAAAAAAAAAAAGACCATACTCAAAAAAACCCTGAAAATTCAACAAAGAGAGCCAGGAACAAGAAGGAGTAAACAGAATGTGGCAAACTGACTCCATGAACAACTGCTTCCTTTGCCATGAGACCAGAAGAAATGGATAGTGTCCAGCTACCATTAACTGATCATTTGACCAAAAATTTGATAGAAAGCACCCTGATCAAAAAGGATGAAATTAAAAATAAAATTTCAAATGCTCGTGAAATTCAGCTTTTCTGAAGCCATGGAGGCTAGATGAATCCTGAAATTATTGCCTTGAGATAATCTTAAAAACTTAAGCCAAACTGCCAAGTTGCCATCTGAGGGTACAGCAAATGGTCCCAACTCAGCAGAAACAGATGATCACCAAGGTCCACAATGACATGGGGGAAAAAGAACCCAGAAGACAGACAGACTCATATAAGTGGATATCTATACTGACTCATGACCGGAAGAACCGGATAGGGCCCGGCTACCACCAGTAATAGCCGTGATAGAGTTGACAAAGTTGAGTCTCACTGGCAACACAAGAATAAATAGGGGTGTACCCTAAGATCTCCACTAAAAGACCACAATTGATGGTCCAGGGGCTTCAATATTCCCCTGGGAGCATGGCCCTTGGCCCTGATGCTGCCCTTACCCATAAATCATCAGGAAGGTCACCTCTCTAGACAGCAATGGATTGCACTTGGCAATGCAGAGTGCCCATATTTTGTGGGCACTTTATGCTTCTATGCATCTATAGGATGTCATCCTGCTGACCTCACACTGGAGGAAGGGGAGTGGGTGGAGAGGAGGAGATAGGAGATTTTTGGGAGGATAGGACATGTATGGAGCTGAGAGGAAGAGTGTGCTGTCACCAGCCAGGGAAAGCAGTGGGAGCTGCATATAGGTGAGCATGCAAATTTATATGGGAATGTACATTTTCATTCAATCATAATAAAAAAAAAACTTAAGCCAAAAATGTTCCTTGAAGTCTTCTTAAAACCAAACAATAGTTTAACTAGTAATACTACCAAGAGTATTTGCTGTTTTAAGATCTATCTATACTGGACCAAGGAGTCCTGATGGCATAATGGTTAAAGCACTCAGCTGCTAACCAAAAGATGAATGATGTGAATCCACCAGTCACTGCAGATAAAATTCTGCCATAAAGCTTTACAGCGCAGGACACACTATGGGGGAAGTTCTACTCTGTTTCATTGAATCACTACAAGTCAGAATTCAACTCAACAGCAGCGAGTACATGGGAATCAAACTGACAATGGTAACTTCAAAGATTAGGAAACTTACAGAGCAGTGAGCTTATGTTAATGTGGGAAGAATAACCCAGAAAAGGAGGGCAAGAATGGCTGCACAACTCAAGGAATGTAATTAATGCCAGTGAACTGTATCTGTAGAAACATTTGAATTGGTTATGTTCTGCTATGTATACAAGGTCTGACAATTAAGTCTGTGAACTCATCCTAGAAGAAATGCTACATACCTCATTGCTGAATATCACTACAGGGAACTTTGAAGTAGCCTCCTTGGGAACTGATGCACCAATGCCAGTGTCTAGGCCATCCTTCAAAGCCAATTCTAGAACGCTTTTTCCAGAGTGGCAGTCAAAGCTGTCCTCATATTACCCTTGATGTCTTGAATGTCGTCACAGTGTCTTCCTGTCAATATTTCCTTTATCTTTATAAGCAAAGAAAAAATCAGTGGTGGCCAGATTGGATCGAGTAGGGAGGGTCTTCTAATACAGTTGTTTACTGGCTAAAAATTCCCTCACAGACAACTGGACAGCTAAGTTCACAAACTTGCCACCATGCCACCATCTGCAATGGCCATTCCAGAAAGAGCTCCAAAATTGCTTTCAAGGGTGGACTAGGTACTGGCATCGGTGTATAGCTTACCAAGGGGAGTACTCCAAAGGTGACCATAGTGATATTTAGCAGGGAGGTATGGAGCATTTAGAACAATTAAGTTCGAGGAAGTAACTGTCAGACCTTGTATGCTCAACAACAAAATAAAACTTTATATAAGGACATAACAGGTTGAAAGTACAGGTAGTCTTTAAATTATATGATAATCAAGTTACAGTGAACTGCATGTATGACTCTAAAAACATCTTATCATTAGTAATATTTACTACATACAATGTTTACGTGAGTAATTTGCTAATGTTTGTATGTAATGTCTCCAGCACTCAAAGAAATATAAAAGATCAGATTTATAAAGATCTTGATGATAAAAGGCAATGGTAATAATCACTTAAAAAGGTATTTGACTTACATTAGAACCTACCTAGGATGGAGTCACAGGAACACAACTTATCATAACTGAGTACTACCTATAAAAAAGGTAGAAAAAAGATACACTATAGGCCAGAGGGAGAAGAAAATTCCCAAGGAAAACAGAAAACCTTTCAAAATGAAAATATAGCATATCAAAGCATACAGGATGCTGCTAAAGCAGCAGCTAGAGGGAAATGTATATCCTCAAGGACCTATATCAGAAAAGGAAAGAAGTTTAACATAAGAAAATCTTAACTTCTACCAGAAAAAACTAGAAAAGAGTCAAGTGAAATTAAAGACAAAGATATTAATAAACATAAGTGGAAATTAACAAAAACAAAACCAAAAAACCAATAGAAAGTACTAATGCCAAAACTTGTTTCCTTAACATAAATGCAATTGACAACCTCTAAGTAAACCTGAAAAAAGAGAGAAAGAAAAACAAATTACCATTATGAAGAATGAAAACAGAAAAATTACAGGAATTACTACATTAAAAGGACCACGAGGTAATGTTATACACAACTTCATACTACACATTTAACATTTAAAGGAAATGAACAAAACCTTGAAGAACAAAACTGATAGCAAATTAAGCAAAAAACCTAATTCTATCAAAGAATAGAATTTGCAGTTAAAAACCATCCTCCAAAGAATATCCCAAGCCCAGATGTCTTTTCTGATAAATTCTAACAAACATTTAAGGAAGAAATAAATCAATCTTACAGAAACTCTTTCATAAAATAGAAGCAATCAATTTGTTTCATGAGAAAAATACAACCCTGAAACTAAAACCTAAAGAAAGGTATTACAAGAAATGTAACTACAGACAAATATCCTGCAAGAACATAACCAACCAAACCAAAAATTCCTTAGTAAGCCATAAAAAAAAATAAGTGTGTGATGTGTGTAGAAGAGGGTGGTCCAGTGGTGTCATGGTTATGAGCTTGGCTGCCAACCAAAAGGCTGGCTGTGCAAAATCACCAGTTGGGGGCAGATCTACTCTAATCCTATAGGGTCATTATGAGTCAGAATCAACTCAATGGCAACAGGTTTACAGTATGTACACATATGAATGGTAATACAGCATGACAAAGCGAGGTTTACGCCAGGAAAGTAAAATGTTTAATATTTAAATGATCAATCAAGAGAATTCACCATATTAAAAGTTAAATGAAAAAACATATAATCATTTCAATACCTACAGAAAGAGTATTTTAAAAAAGTTAACAACATTCACAGTAAAAATTCTCACTGTTAGCAAGGAACACCAACATCATCTACCTAATTTTTAAAAACCCAAAATATACATCATACTTAATAGTGACACACTGAATGCTTTTTGTTAACAATGAAAAAGACAAAGATGTCTATTCTCACAACTTTAAATGAATGTTAGTCTAAGCCAATAAAATACTGAAAGGAAAATAAATAACACACACACAGTCTAGAAAGAGGTAAAACGATTATTATTCACAGAAGACATTGTTGGGTACATAAAAACAACCTGAAAGAATATTAGCAGAAGAAAAAATAGTGGAATCAGTAATTATTTGGCACATTTGCAGGATGCCAATCAGTATACAAGCACTGTGTTTCTAGATATATAGTAACAAACAATTGGAAAATAAAGATAAAAGACCAAAGCCATTTATAACACATCAAAAACATAAAATACCTGGAAATAAATCTAATAAAAGATGTGTAAGACCACTATACTGACCACAATAGAACACTGTTGGAAGAAATTAAAGATCTACGTAGAACAGAGAGATTTAGAATATTTATGGTTTGCAAGACTCAATATTGTTGAGAAGGCCATCTTCCCAAGTTTATTATAGAATCAATGTAATCTCAATCAAAATCCCAGAAAGTACGTTTTGTAGAAATTGACAAAAATTAAAACTCAAACTTGCTCCTGTTGAGTTGATTCCAACATATAGTGATCTTGTAGGACAAAGCAGAACTGCCCCACATGGTTGTCAAGGCTGTAATCTTTATGGGAGCAGATTGCAAGGTCTTTTTTCCCATGAAGTGGCTAGTGGGTTCAAACCATTGATCTTTTGGTTAGCAGTCAAGTCCTTAACCACTGCAACACTAAAGCTCCTTCAAAATTGACAAGGTGATATTTAAATTTACATGGAAATGCAAAAAAATGTAACAGACAAGGCCTGACAATTAAGTCCATGAACTTAATCATTCTAAATGCTACATACCTCACTGCTGAATATCACTACAGTCACCTTCGAAGTACTCCTTTTGGAAGCTATGCACTGACAACAGCAACTAGTCCACCCTTGAAAGCAATTTTGGAACTCTTTCTGGAATGGCCACTGTTCACAGCAGTAAGTTGGAAAGTTCGCGAACTTAATTGTATATTTGTCTGAGAGGGAGTTTTTCGCCAGTAAACAAATAATTGTATTGGAACACCCTCCTTACTCACCTGATCTGCCCCCCAATAACTTTTTTCTTTCCTGAAGATACGGGAAGGACAAAGGAAAACATTTGGTGACATTCAGGACATCACAGATAATATGACCACAGCTCTGATGGCCATTCCAGGAAAAGAGTTCCAAAATTGCTTTTAAGGGTGGACTAAGTGCTGGCACCAGTGCATAGTTCCCAAAGGGAGAACTTTGAAGGCGACTCTAGCGATATTCAGCAATGAGGTATGTAGCATTCTTTCTAGGATGAGTTTGTGAACTTATTTGGCAGTTCTCATATTCAACATAATTTTTCTAATTTTTATTTTTAAATTGTGTTTTAAGTAGAAGTTTACAATCCCTGTCAGTTTCTCATACAAAACCTTACACACACTTTGTCAGGTGACCCTAGGTGGTCTTTCTACACTGTGATAGCACACTCCTCCCCTCCACACCATATCTCACATGTCTGTTTAACCAGCAGCTGTCCCCCTCTGTCTTCTTATCTCACCTCCAGACAGGAGCTGCCGAGTTAATCTCCTGTATGCACCAAAGCGAAGAAATGCACTCTTCATCTTACATCTCATATACCAATACAAGCTTTGTCTGAGGAGTTGGCTTCCAGAATGGTTTTAGTTTGGGGCTAACAGAGAGTTCAGGTGAGATATCTTCTGGGGTCCCTCCAGTCCATCAGACAGAATTTGAGTTCTGCACCCCACATTTGTCCCACTCCATCAGGGTTTCTTTGTTGAGTTCCCTGTAACGGCAGTCTTCAGTGGTGGCCAGGCATCATCTAGTTCTTTGGGTCTCATGTGATGTAGTCTCTGGTATATGTGGCCCTTTCTGTCTTTTGGGTTCACACTTTTCTTGTGTATTTGATGCTCTTCTTTCTCCTTTGTTCTAGGTGGGTTGAGACCAATTGATGGCTGTTTAGCCATCTAACCAGATGTCGCTCACAAAAGTGAGATGCAGAATGCCAAGCCAAGTGCTGTCAAGTCGGATCCAACTCATGTATCCAACTCATGTGCTTTAAAAACTTTGTTATGCCAACTGACCTAGATGTCTCCTGAAACTATGGTCTCCAGACCCCAAATCCTACTACTCTGTCCTGTTCTTTGAAGTATTTGGTTTTATTTAGAATACTTCTAAGCTTTGAGTTTAGTCCATTTGCACTGTCTCTCCCTTCACCTAAAATAATTATCATCAATTATCTAATTAATAAAAGTGGTCTCCTATAGTATTTGTCCTTTTGCTATTGACTAATTTCACTCAGCATAATGTCTTCCAAATTCTTTCATACAACACATTTTCCAAATTCATTGTTGCTCTTTATCATCACATAATATTCTATTGTGAATACACCATAGTGTATCCATTCTTCAGTTGATTGACACCTAGGTTGATTTCCTCTTTTTGCTATTGTGAACACTGTGGAGATGAACATTGGTGTGCACACATCTATTTGCATGGCTAGTCTTATTTCTCTATGATACATTCCAAGAAGTTGGAATTATTGGATCATGATATTTCTATTTCTAGCTTTTTAAGAAAGTGCTAAATCAATTTCCAGAGTGGTCTTACCATTTCACAATCCCACCAGTAATGTGTAAGTGTTCCAGTCTCTCTACATCCTCTCCAACATTTATTATTTTTGACGGCACTTAGCTCTTGGCTTGGCTATTTTCAAAATATTTTTTAAAAAGAACAAATTTGGATCACACATGCTACCTAGTTTCAAGAAGTTCTTTAGAGCTACATGCATCAAAACAGTCACCTGATTTCCTGGTTGCTGCTTGTTGTAAAGGGGGGTCTTAGTTCACATGGTACACTGGTTCAACTGCTAGGTTGCTAACCAAAAGGTCAGAGGTTTAAAACCACTAGTGGCTTCATGGGAGAAAGATGTGGCAGTCTGTGTCCATAAAGAGTAGAGTCTTCATAAGAGGTAGATCTATTCTGTGCTGATTGCTAACCTGCAAGAAATGCAATCTTTGACTTCTTCATTATTTTCTCCATTTATCATGATGTTGCTTATTGCTCCAGTTGTGAGGATTTTTGTTTCCTTTATGTTAAGGTACAATCCATAACAAAGGCTGCAGTCTTTGAACTTCATTAGTAGTGTTTCTTTGTGAATAACGCACACCTTTTACATTTCTTTGCCAACTCCTCCCATCCATTTTTGAAAGTATTATGCTAATTTTTTTTTTTTTTAACAACAACATACAAAAAAAGCTGGCATAGCCAAACACATTGTGAGTAGAGGGAGCATCTGGCAAATAAACATAGAGCCAAAAGCCAAGCGCCGTATTATTTACATAAAAATACTGTAAATGCATCAATCTTCTTCACTTTCAGCAATCCAGGTTGTATCATCTGCATAATACAGGTTATTAATGGATTTTTCTCCAAGCCTAATGTCACTTTCTCCATCATATATTTCACCTTCTTGGATTATTTTGTCAACATACATATTGAATAAGTATGGTAAAAGGATATAACACTGATACACTTTTTTCAATTGTAAACCACACAGCATCCTCTTGTTCTGTTCCAAACACTCTACAAACAGGTTCCACATGAGGACAATTAAGTGCTGCAAAAATTCTCATTCTGTGTAGCATTATTCACAATTTGTTACGCTCCATATAACTGAATGCCTTTGCAGAGTCAATAAAACACAGGAAACTTCTTTCTGGTATTCCCTGCTTTCAGCCAAGATCCATCTGACATCAGCAATTATATCCCTTATTCCATGTCCTTTTGTGAATCTGCTTGAATTTTTGGTACTTCCCTGTCAACGTATGGCTGTAGTTGTTTCTAAATTGGCAAATCTGCTGTAAAAGACCTCCTGAAAAATCTCTGAAAGTAAAGATATTACTTTAATGACTAAGGTGCACCTAACCTAAGCCACGGAGTTTACAATCACCTCACTCATGGGAAAGCTAGACCATGAAAAAGGAAAGCTGAAGAAGAACTGATTCATTTGAATTAGCGCTGACAAAGAACATTGACTACACCATGGACTACCAGAAGAATGAACAAAATCTACTTACTACTTACAAGTGAGGATTGCAAGACTCTGTCTTGTTTACTTCAGACATGTTATCAGGAAGAACAGGCCCCAGAAGATGACACCATACTTGATAAACATCATACTTGATAAAAAGAGGAAGACCTTCAATGAAATGGACTAGCACAGAGGCAACAGCAATGTGCTAAAACATACCTACTATTGTAAGGAGGGCACAGAACCAGACAACACTTGGTTCTACCATACACAGGGTCGTTATAAGTCAGAGCTGACTTGACAGCACCTAAGAACAACAATCATCAAGACAGCATTACACTGAAGACAGCTAACATGGTGCTACAGACAGAAGCCCACCATCCAACCACAGCAAACAGATGCAAACATTCATCCTCAAATCCTAAGCATCAAATGAAGGGATAAAGAACTCACCCCAGCACCAAATGGAATAAGAAACTGTCTTAGTTATTTAGTGCTACTATCATAGAAATCAGAAACCCTGGTGGTATAGTCATTAAGTGCTACATTTGCTAACCAAAAAGTCAGTAATGTGAATCCTCCAGGCACTTCTTGGGAACTCTATGGAGCAGTGAGTTGACAGTACTGTTTTTTTTTTTTGTTTTATTATGATTGAGTGAAAATATACATTCCCATATAAATTTGCATGCCTACCTATGTGCAGCTTCCACTGCTCTCCCTGCCTGGTGACAGCACACTATTCCTCTCTGCTCCATACATGTCTCATCCTCCCAACAGTCTCCTTTCCCCTCCTCTCCACCCACTCCCCTTCCTCCAGACAGAGGTCAGCATGATGATATCCTATAGATGCACAGAACCATAAAGTGCATCCAATATATGGTCACTCTGCGTCGTTAAGTCCAATCCTTTGCTGTCTGAAGAGTGGACCTTCATTATGATCCATGGGCAAGAGCAGCATCAGGGCCAGGGGTCATGCTCCCAGAGGAACCCCAAAGCTGCTGGACCATCACTTGCAGTCCTTTAGTGGAGATCTCAGGGTGTACCCCTTTTTATTCTTGTGTTCTCAGTGAGACTTAACTTTGTGAGCTCCATTGTGGCTATCACTGTTGGCAGCTGGACACCAGCCGGTTCTTAGGACTGTTTTTTTAAATTAAAGAAATAGCACAAACAGATGGCTTTAAAACAGACGGTTTTATCCTCTCACAGCTCAGAAGCCTAGAAGTCCGAATTCAGGGTGCCAGCTGCAGGGGAAGCCTTCTGCTCGTCTGCTGGGGAGGAAGTTCCTGGTCATCAGTCTTCCCGTGGTCTGGGAGCATCGCAGTGTAGGAACATCAGGTCCATATGGGGAATTACAACATAGCCAAGCTGACAAACATTTTGGAGGGACACAGTTCAATCCATGTCACTAACAGAGAACAGGAAACAAGAAGAGCTATTGAGTGGAAGTGTCCCACCAGCTAACACGACACAGATTCACCATCTTGGAAAGGCAGCTTTATGGAGTTCCCAGCAGGAGACAGAGCATCCAGTAACAAGAGACACACGGTTTTCCATTCCCATCCTGCTTCCTCCTGTGCAGCCTCCACCACTTTCCAGTGTGCTGAGGTCCTATGGCTGGGGAGATGCTGGCTTCTCGCCACATGTAGTCGCCATTCCCCTACCTACCAGCTCCTTCAGTATTCTTTTTTTGTTGCTGTTGTTGCTTCTTTGGTTCCTTCTCTCTCTCACCTCTCATTTCCCTTCTCACAAACACCTGGTGCAATCTTCCATGTCCATTCCTTCTTGACATGCTTAGCTGTGCTGCTCAGCTGGGGAACCAATTCCCTGATGCACATGTGTCTTAGTCATCAAATGCTGCTATAACAGAAATACCCTAAGTGGATGACTTTAACAAAGGGAAGTTTATTCTCTCACAGTCTAGTAATTTAGAAGTCCAAATTCAGGGCACTAGCTCCAGGAAAAGGCTTTTTCTCTCTGTTGGCTCTGCAGGAAAGTCCTTGTGATGCATCAGTCTTTCCCTGGTCTAGGAGCATCTCAGTGCAGGAAACCTCAGGGACAAAGGATGTGCTCTGCTCCTGGTATGGATTTCTTGGTGATATGAGGTCCCCATATCTCTCCAGCTGCCTCTCTCTTTTATATTTTGAAGATACTCACTTAAGACATTATCTAATTTGTGTGTCTCATTAATACAATTGCTGCTAATCTGTGTTATAAAATCATAGTGATAGGATTAATAGCACATAGGAAAGGCTCATCAAATGATGGACAATCATATCATACTGAAAATTATGGTTTAGCCAAACAGAAACACACATTTTTGTTAGGATACAATTTAATCCATGACAATGCCATCAAGCCAGCAGGCTCCCTCCAGGCTTTTTCTTTTTTGGTTTCTTCTCTCTCTCTACTTTCCCTCCTTTCATCTTCTTGAACACCTGGCACCATGTGCCATCTTTGTTCCTCCTTGATGGGCTGTACAGCCCTGCTGAGTTGTGTAGCCACTTCTCCAGTCAACACTGCTAAGCTGGTAGGCTCCTTTGGAGCTTTTTGTTTTCTTTTTCTTTTCCCACATTCTTGTGTCTGTATCTTCTGTTCCTTCTCTATTCCTGAACACCTGGCACCATGTACTGTCTCCACTCCTTCTGGGCTGGCTGAGCAGTGCCACATGGCTGGGGAGTTCCTTCCTTGGCTTGTACCACCAGGCCAATGGGTGACCTGGGGGCATTTTCCTGTCCTTTTTTCCCTCAATTTTTGACTCTCTCTACCATCCTTTATTTCCTTTCTCCAGAACACCTGTGGTCATGTGCCATGTGGGCTCCTCAACAGGCTGTGCAGCATCATTCAGCCAGGGAACTGCCTCCCTGGTCTGCACCACCATGCCAGTGGAATCCCTTGGGGCATTTTTTCTCTCTTTTCGCACTTTCTTGTCTGTTTCCTACCTTCCTTTCTTACACTTCTTCCCCCAAAAAATGGTATCAGGTACCATCTTCAGTGCTTCTTGACAGAATGTGCAGTATCACTTGGCTAGGGAGCCACTTTCAATTGGCGCCCTCTAGGACTTTCTTTTCCTTTTCTCTCTCCATTGCTTTTTCTTTTTCCCTTCCATCCTCCCAATCACTTGGCCTTTTTTTTCCACTTGGTTTATTGTCTCTATCTCCCTTCTTTCTTCCAACTAGCTGGCTATGTGTGCCATTCTATCTTTTTTCTTCAGTTTCTTATCTCTCTCACTTCTATTCCTTTCTCCCACTCACCTAGCTTCAAGTGCCAGCTGCCTAATCTTTTTTAAAACTTTCTACTGTGCTTAACTGAAAGTTTATACTTTAAGTTAGTCATATGAAAACTTACACGTTGTTAAGTGACCCTAGTTGCTCTCCCTAAAATGTGACAGCACACTTTTCCTCTTCACCCTGTATTTTCCATATCTATTCAACCAGTTCCTATTCCTTTTTGTCTTCACATCTCACCTCTGGACAGGAGACATCCATTTAGACTCATGTATCTACTTGAGCCAAGAAACAGAGTCTTCACCATTACCATTTTCTGTCTTATAGTATGGTCCAAACTTTGTCTGAAGAGTCAGCATTGGGAATGGTTTTATTTCTGAGCTAACACAGAGTCCAGGGGCCATGTCTTCAGGGGTCCCTCCAGTCAGTCAGATCACCAGGTCTGGTCTTTTTACTGGAGTTCAAATTCTGCACCCTACTTTTCTCCTGCTGCTCCAGGAACAACCTGTTATAGTCTCTGTCAGAGCGGTCATTGGTGGTAGCTGGGCAGCATCTAGTTCTTCTAGCCTCATGATAATGTTCAACTTTTCATTCTTGATGAGCTATGTCACACCACCTATCTAGAAAACAATCAGAATATGGCTTCCATGGGTCTGCAACACTCCAGTGGCAGACTCTCACAACATCATTTTCTTTTGTCTTTTGGATTTTATTTCCCCTCTTCTTTCTCCTCTTCCTCACATCCCCTTTGTTCCACACATCACATTCTACCATTCCCTCTTGCCTATCTGTACCATGAGCTCAGCACTACACTCCTGAATGGCACTGGCAAGAATCATCAGACACTGCCTTGCACTGTCCACTGACCCTGCCCTGTTGGTCCCTGTATGTGCCAGAAATGATTCATCCAAACCCCTCCCTGTCTGTTGGGCCTGCCCTGCTATACCACAGCTGAGCAACTGATCTTGCCCAGTGGACACGGTGCTAAGAAGTATCATGCTCACAAACAAGCAAACAAGAAAGAATGTCTAGCCTGCTTGCCTAGACATAATCAAATAAAACAAAAAAGCAGGATGAGACAAATAAATCTATAACCAATAAATGAAGAAAATAATTACTGAATGACCTGACAATATCAAAAAGGATAGGATGGTTCCACCAGGCATGCAAAATAAAATAAAAGAGTCCTCCTGGTAGAAGAAAAGGTACTAGAGTAATCTCATATGGAATTCAAAACTATTCATGGCTATTCAAGAGATGGCAGAAAAAGTAAACAAAAATAAAGAAAAAATAGACAAAAATCATAGAAAAGAGATAAAACAATGAAAGAATTCAGGAAAATAATACAACATGTCAAAATAAACACATAACAAGAAATCATACAAAAACAGCAACTAGAAATACAAAAGATAACTAGATTTCAGAAATGGACAGTGTTATAGAAGGTTTTAGGGGCAAGTTGGAAGCAATAGAAGACAGGATCAGTGAAACTGAAGACAAATCCTGGACCACCATGCCGTTTGAGAAAAATGAAGAAACTCTGAGAATGATACGGGATATAATCAAAAGCAAAAATCTGCAAGTGATTGGAGTTTCACAGAAAGGGAAAAAATGGAAAACACAGAGAGGATCACTGATCCTAATTTCATGAAAGATGAAAAGCTGACCACTCATGAAGCCCAACAAACCTCATATAAGCTAGATACCAAAAGAAAATCACCAAGACATATCATAACCCCACTTACTTAAATCAAAGGCACATAAAGAATCCTGATAGTAGCTTGAGAAAAACAAAAAATCACACACAGAGGAGAAAAAATAAGATTAAGCTCTGATTACTCGGCAGAAACCATACAGGCAAGAAGGCAATGGGCTTACATATATAAAGCACTGAAAGACAAAAATTGCCAACCAAGAATCACTTAGCCTGAAAAACACTTGCTGAAATATGCTGGGGTAATAAGGAAATTTCCATATAAAAAAAAACTAAGAGAATATATAAAAACAAAAACAAACTTACAAAAAGTATTAAAAGGTGTCCTTTGATTAGAGAATCAACAATATCAGATAGCCTGAATCTACGCACAAGATCATATCAGCCAAATACAACCTCAGAGAGATAGTGGACTCTCAAGAATAAAACAAAACTAAAAATATTTAAAACAGGGAAACAGAGAGGTTAATTTGTAAACAGCAGTGTCAGAACAACAAAAGAGTGAATACACTGTAGGTACATAACTTTCAAATGGAGAGGAAGTCAAGATGATATCAAGTAATAAAAGACTAGTTCAAACAGGATGAGAGTGGTAAATTTCAAAGTAACCACAAATACAGATAACAAACCTATTCAACAAAATAAAGAAGAAAAACATAAAGTTCCAGTAAAAACAAAATCTACAAAAACAAACAAGAATTGTTTTTCAATTCACAAACAAAAGGAATTTAGCACAGGAGAGTAAGAGGAACAAAGAAAACATCAGCTCCACAAAACAAACAAACAAACAAAAAACAGCATTACAAAATGACAGCAATAAGCTCACACCTATCGATAAGCACATTAAATATAAATGGCTTAAATGTACTCATAAAGAAGCATAAAGTGACAGAATGGATAAAAAAAACAAAAAAATGGATTCATCAATATGCTGTTTATAAGAGATACATCTTAGAAAAAAGACATGAATTTATCAAAAATCAAAAGATGGAAAAAATATACCAAGCAAACAGCTACCAAAAAAGAACAGGAGCAGCAATACTAATCTCAGAAAAAAAACATACTTTAAAACAAAATCTACCATAAAGCACAAAGAAGATCATTACATAATGATCAAAGAGAAAATCCATCATGAAGACATAACCATGATAAATATTTACATACCCAATGATAAGGCTCTAAAATACATAAAACAAACAAATTCCACTGAAAAGAAAAACTAACAGTTCCACTATAATAACAGGAGACTTCAACACACCACTCTGGATAAAGGACAGACCATTTAGAAAGAAACGTAACAAAGATAAAGATATAAAGGCCACAGTTATCAGCTTGACCTGACACACATATCTAGAACCCTGCATTCAATTAAAGGGAAGTACATGGAATGTACTCCAGAACAGACTACATATTAGGCCACAGAGAAAACCCCGGTGGCATAGTGGTTAAGACCTAGGGCTGCTCACCAAAGGGTGCGCAGTTTGAATCAACCAGGCACTCCTGAGAAACTCTATGGGCAGCTCTATACTGTCCCAAAGGTTTGCTATAACCTGGAATCAACACAATGTCAACGAGTTTTGGTTAGGCTAAAAGCAACCCTCAACAAAATCCAAAACACTGAAATAATACAAACTACTTTCTCTGATTACAACACCACCAAAGTAGAAATGAATAACAGGAAGGCCAATGGAAAAAATTAAATACATAGAAACTGAATAACATGGTTTTTTAAAAGCCCCTGGGTAATAAAAGACATCAAAGTTGGAATTGAAAAATTCCTAGAAGACACATCAGACCAAAAACTCTGGGATACAGCAAAGACAGTGTTGAGAAGTCAATTTATAGCAATAAGTGTACACATCAAAAAAGAAGGGACAAAATCAAAACATTAGTTACATGACTCAAACAGAGAACAGCGAAGGAAGACCACAGGTACTAAAAGAAAGGAAATAATAGAGATCAGAACAGAAATAAATAAAACAGAGAATAGAAAAACAATAGACAAACCCAATAAAAACAAAAGTTGGTTCTTTGAATGGATCAACAAAACCAACAGACCACTGGCCAAACTGACAAAAGAAAAACAGGAAGGAACGCAAATAATCCAAATAAGTAAAGAAATGAGGAATATTACAACAGAAAAAAACGAAATCAAAAGGATCACAACACAGTATCATGAAAAACTATGCTCCAACAAATGTGGAAACCTAGAGGTAGTGGACAAATTTCTGGAAACACATTACCTACGTGTCTTAGTCATCTAGTGCTCCTTTAACAGAAATAGCACAAGAAGATAGCTTTAACATGAGAAATTTTATTTTGTCACAGTCCAGTACGTTAAAAGTTCAAATTTAGGATATCAACTCCAGGGAAAGGTTTTCTCTGCTGGCTCTGGAGGAAAGTCCTTGCCATCAATCTTCCCCTGACCTGGAAACTTCTGATGCACAGGAACTCCAGATCCTTTCAAAAGAACATGCTCACCTCCTGACACTGCTTCTTGGTAGTATGCTGCTGTTGTTGTTAGGTCCCGTCGAGTTGGTTCCAACTCATAGTGACCCCATGAACAACAGAATGAAACACTGCCTGGTCTTGCGTCACATCCACAATCATTTTTATGTTTAAACCCATTGTTGCAGCCACTGTGTCAATCCATCTCCTCGAGGGTCTTCCTCTTTTTTGCTGATACTCCACTCTACCGAGCATGATGTCTCTCTCCAGGGTCTGATACTTCCTGACAACATGCCCAAACTATGTAAGACGCAGTCTTGCCATCTTTGTTTTCAAGGAGCACTCTGGTTGTACTTCTTCCAGAACAGATCTGTTGGTTCTTTTCATGATCCATCGTACATTCAGCATTCTGCTCCAACACAATTCAAAGGCAGTATTTCTTCTTCTGTCTTCTTTGTTCACTGTCCAGCTTTCACATGCACATGATGTGACTGAAAAGACCATGGCTTGGATCAGGCATGTTTTAGTCTTCAAGGCGACATCCTCACTTTTGAATACTTTAAAGAGGTCCTTTGCAGCAGATTTTCCCAATGTAATGCATCTTTTGATTTCTCTACTGCTGCTTCCAAGAGTTTTGATGGTGGAGCATGAGGTTCTCAAATCTCTATTTGCTTCCATTTCCTTTATATCCCAAGAGGCTGCCCCAAGGCACAATATAATCCCACACACTGAGTCCTGCCCCACCAACACAACTGCTGCCCATCAATCCTTATTAATATCATAGAGGCAAGAATTACAACATACAGGAACATC
This sequence comes from Heterohyrax brucei, assembly GCA_028571685.1. NCBI lineage: Eukaryota > Metazoa > Chordata > Mammalia > Hyracoidea > Procaviidae > Heterohyrax > Heterohyrax brucei. The sequence continues at coordinate 102,970,239 of CM053144.1, forward strand.
ACAGTACTGACAATTTTGGCCCAAAGTGCTACACATTTTTGAGGGGAACACAATTCAATCCATGAACTTATCCAAAGTAACACAAAATTCAACTGAAAATGTGAACACATCCATAATAAGAGATTTAAAAGGTAATTAAGGAGGGTTGGGGAGGCCCTGGCCCAGATGATTTCACTGGGGAATTACATCAAATATTCAGTGAAGAGCCTACATGAGTACTAGTCAAACTATTTTGAAACACAGAAAAGGAACACATACTTCCAAGTTTATTCTATGATGCCATCATAATCCTGATACCCAAAACAGGCAGAAACACACAAAATAGAAAAAAGACTATGAGAAAACTACAGTAATGAATAGAAAGGTACAGCAGAGTTGAAAGATATAAGATAAACATACAAAAATCAGCTGGATTTTTATATGCTAATAATGAGAATGACAAAAAGGAAATCAGGAATATGGATGTAAATTTTCTGTTTGTGAATATAGATATAAAAATTCTCAACAAAATTATAGTCAACAGAAATCAGCATCATACATAAAAATAATAATAATAATATACCTCAACCAAGTGGAATTCATAGCAGGTATGTCAGGATGGTTCAACAATTTAAAAAATCAATCAGTGTAATCCACCACAAAAGCATCACACAACCACCTCAACTGACACCAAAAAGATATTCAACAAAGTCTAACACTCATTCCTGATAAAAATCTCTCAATAAAATAGATTTAGAAGGGAAATTCCTCAACATAATTAAGGGCATTTATACAAAACCAATAGCCAACATCCTTCGTAACAGAAAGAGGCTGAAAATACTCCCCTTGAAAATAGGAACAAAATAATGATGGTCTTTATCACTTCTATTTAACATTGTGTTAAAAGTGCCAGGTAGAGCTCTAAGGCAAGAGAAAGAAATAAAGGCATCCAAAATTGGAAAAGAAGGAGTAAAGCTGGCCCCATTTGGGGATGCTGTGATACTGTATATTTTAGTTAGCTACTCTGGTGGCAGTAGTGGTTAAGCGCTACATCTGTTAACCAAAGGGCTGCCGGTTCAAATCCGCCAGAATTCCATGGAAACTATGAGGCAGTTCTAATCCAGCCTATAGGATCACTACAAGTCAGAATCAACTTGACAGCAGTGAGGTTTTTTTGTTTGTTTGTTTTCAGTGCTGTTTTAACAAAAATACCACAAATGGATGGCTTTAAAAAGAGTAATTTCATTACGTCACAGTCCAGTATGCTAAAATTTCGATATCAGCATGTCAGCTCCCGGGGAACACTTTCTTTGCTGAATCTGTAGGAAAGTCCTTATTGTCACTCTTCCCCTCAACTGGAGGCTTCTGAGGCCCAGGGACTCTGGTCCTTTCTCAAGGATGCGCTCAGCTTCCAGTACAGCTTCTTGGTGGTATGAGGTCCTCAAATCTCTCTGCTAGCCTCTCTCCATTATATCTGAAGATATTGCCTCAAGGCATAAAACAATCCTACACATTGAGTCCTCACCCACCAACAGAACTCATGGAGGAACATCACACAATACCAGAAATTATGGCCTAGCTAAATTGCAACACAAATTTTTTTGGGAAACACAATTCAACACGTAACGCTATACATACAAAACCCAAAAGACTCTGTAAGAAAATCACTAGTAAGATTCAGCAGAGCAGTAGGATATAAGATAAAGACACAAAAATCAGTTGGATTCTTATATGCCAATAGAGAGAATGACACAAAGGAAATCAGGAAAGCAATACCATTTATAATAGTACCTAAAATAAATAGTAAAATCCTTACAAATAAATCTAACCAGGGATGTAAAAGATACATACACAAGAAACTACAAAACACTATTGCAAGAAACAAACAGACCTACATAAACGGAAAAACATATGACGCTCATGGATGGGTAGATTTAACATTGTGAACATGTCAGTTTTATCCCAAGCAATCTACCAATACAATGCAATCCCAATCCAAATATAGAGATAAAAAACTAATCGTTAACTTTATATGCGAAGAGGCCTTGGGTAAATAAAGGGCTATTGGAGACAAACAAAATAAAGTAGGAGGACTTGCACTTCCTGACCTCAGAACTCATAACGTAGCTATGGTACTCAAAACAGCCTAGTCAGGTACAACGACAGATACACTGAGAAATGAAACAGAATCGAGAACCCTAGTGTAAATTCAACCATCTATCAAAACCAAAAACCAAACCCAGTGCCATGAAGTTGATTCTAACTCACAGCGACCCTATAGGACAGAGTACAACTGCCCTGTAGAGTTTTCAAGGAACACCTGGAAGATTCAAACTCCTGACCTTTCGCTTAGCAAGCATAGCTCTTAATCATCACACCACCAGGGTTTACCATCCATCTACATTCACCTTCAAAAAGACCAAAAGTACATCACAGGAGCAAAAAACAGTCTTTTTACCAAACGGTGCTGGCAAAATTGGATATCCTTCTGCAAAAAAATGAACCAGGACCCATACTTTACACCATACACAAAAACTAATTCATAATGAATCAAAGACCTAAATACAAAGCCCAAAACTATAAAGATAATAGAAGAAAAAACAGGGTCACCTTTAGAGGCCTAATATACAGCATTAGCAGGATACCAGCAATAACAAGACACAGACATCAGAAGATAAGCTAGATAACTGGGATCTTCTAAAAATGAAACACTTCAGCTCAACAAAAGTTTCACCAAAAGAAAAAGAAAACCTACAGACTCGGGCAAACAAAATGGCTATCACAAGTCTGACAAAACTCTTTTCTCTAAAATCTATAGGACAATTCAATATCTTTACAACAAAAGGCAAATAATCTAATTAAAAAATGTATTTTAAAGGATATGGGTGGACGCTTCACCAAAGAAGACACTCAAACAATTAACAGACACAAGAGGAAATGTTCGCAATCACTAGCCATTAAAAAATGCAAGTCAAACTACAATAAGATGCCACCTCACCCCAAGATTACTGGTGTGAATGGAAAAAAAAAAAAGAAAGAAAAAGGGAAAATAATAAATGCTGGAAAGGCTGTGGAGAGGCTGAAATGCTTATGTACTGCTGGTGGGAATGCACAATGATGCAATCATTTTGGAAAACAATATGGCATTTCCTTAAAAAGCTAGAAATAGATATACCGTATGATCTAGAATTCCATTCCTAGAAATATATCCTAGACAAATAAGAGCCATCACTTGAATAAATATATGCACACCCATGTTCAATGCAGCATTGTTAAGAATAACAAAAATAAACAACCTAGGTGGCCGTCTACAGACGAATGGATAAACAAACTGTGGTACATGCACACATGAAATACTATATAACAATAAAAAGCAATGAATCTGCAAAATATTTTAGGATATGGATGAATCTGGAGGGCATTATGCTAAGTGAAACAAGTCAACCATGAAAGGACAAATACTGTATGGGGCCATTAGTATAAAAACTCATGAAAATATTTATACATACAAAGAAGCAATATTTGATGATTACAGGGAGAGGAGGAAAAACACCAAACAGACAATAGATACATAGTAAATTTTGTGGAACATTAAGGCAGTACACAAAACTGGAGAAGCCAGCACAGCTTGTCAAATGCAAGATCACGGAAGTTCCAGCAACACATCCAAACTCCTTCAGGGACCAAATCACTGGGGCAAGGACAGTGAAGAACATTATCTTGGGGCACACCTAGATCAACTGACATAACATAGTTTACAAACAAAATTTTCTACATTCTACTTTGGCAAGTAGTATCTGGAGTCTTAAAAGCTTATGAGTGACCATCTAGGGTACTGCACTAGTCTCATCCTGTCAGCAGCACAATGAATGAAAAAAACCAAAGATACAAGGGAAAGATTAATCCAAAAGACTAACGGGCTATAACCACCACTGCCTCTACTATACTGGGTCCAACAAAACTAGATGGTACCCAGCTACCACCACTGACTACTAAGAGGGATCACAAGAGAGGATCCTGGAAACGGCTGGAGAAAAATGTAGAAAAAAATCCTAACTCACAAAAAAAAAAAGAAGACGAAAAAGAGGACTAGACTTACTGGTCAGTGACTGGAAAACCTCGAGTATAGCTGCCAGATATTCTTTTAGCTCATTAATAAAGTCAGTCTTGCATTTCACCCTTCAGCCAAAGATTTGACAGGCCCATTAAAAGAGAGAGAGATTGAACAGATAAACCAATTTAGGGGCATGGATCAGAAGGTAGGAGGGGACAGGATAGCTGGTAATGGGTAAAAGTAAAGCCAAGAAGTGAAAAATGTTTACATATTGTGGGGTTGAGAAAAAATAGCACAAAACAATATGCATATTAATTTAATGAGAAGCTAGGTTATTCTGTAAGCCTTCATGTATAGCACAATAAGAAAAAATATATTAATATAAAAAAAGACATTATTATACTGGTTTATCCCACTACTGTCAAGTCAATTCCAACTAACAGAGACCCTACTAAGACACAGTAGAACTGCTTATAGGGTTTCTAAGGAGTGCCTGGTGGATTCGAACTGCTAACCTTTTGGCTAGCAGTCAAACTCGCAACCACTACACTATATTGGCTTCAGGAAAAATGACAGATCAATGGAACAGAAGAGTCAAGAAACAGACCCACACATACACTGACGAAGATGCCGAATTTTGTCAGTGATGAAGTGATAGCCCTGTCAACTAACAGTGATCAAATAACAGGATATCTTTATACGGAAATAATAACTTTTGATATCTAATTCATTTTAAAGTCAAAAGTTAATTAATCTGATATGCTTTATTGTGCTGGGACTACACGCCACTAAAATTGCTGACAAGCAAAGTGAACATTTTTCCTGTATGTTTCTTGTGTCGTAAATAACGAGTTAAAAGTTTACAGATTTCTCACTGGAACTTGGGATCTGAATACAAGAATGAGCTCCAATAAGAAGTTCTCAACCTTTGTTACTGTCACTGAATGCACATTTACTGAATGACTGTGTCGGCTTCTCTGCAGAGAGAAGAATTTCGTCATTTTGGGAAGAGTAGAGGGGCAGTGAGGGACAATAAGACCTGAAGGTATTTACAAACAGGACCTCACACATCGGAACTGATCCCATAAAGTGGGTTCCGAAGATCGCCAAGCCAAGTGCCATCGAGTCGGAGCCGACTCATGGCGACCCTAGGGGCCAGGGTAGAACTGACCCCCACAAGGAAATTTGTGCATTGTTATGTTGGAAACATCGGGTCATTGCCAGCGATATTTTACATTACTGCTTCTCAAACGTTAATATGCCTTTTAATTCAGGAAATCTTGTAAGAATGTTGATTCTGATTCATAAAGTTTAGTGTGGGTTTGAAACTACTCCCAGATGATACCTACGCTGTCAGTCGGGGTAATACTCTTGGAGGGAGGCTCCACTTCCATAATAAAGAGGTTCTAAGCAACTCGAAAATAGAAACTAAAAATCCAGCCTTCAGGAGAGGTGCAGACTGGCAGACAGCAGAAAAGCGATTTAGCCACCGCGCCTGGATCCCCACAATCCAGCCCCAGGCCTTACCCTAGGATCAGCAGCGCACTCTGCAGTCGTCCCCTGACCTCCAGAAACATGCGCATCTCTGCCTGCGTTGCTGTCATAGCAGAGTCAGCCTACAGCCGAAAAAAGGCAGAGATTCTGGGAACCGGGGCACCGGGAGCCGATCCGCTGCACACACGGCAGGAACAGCCAGCAGCACGGCAGTGGCAAAAGCAGCGCACTGGGATCCAAACGCATGGCTGGAGCAGCCTGCCAGCCCACAGCGCCGCCTGCTGGACGGAGAGCGCTCCGCGGGAGTCCATCTGGGCTGGATGGTCGCAGTGCTTCCGTCCGGGACAGCCGATAGAGTGGGCGGGGAGAACTAGGCTATCCCAAGATTCCGGCGTTCGTGGGCGTGGCCGGGAGTTTTAGTCTCCCTGAAAGCGGCTGTAAGAGTTATAGTGCGCACACTCCTTTGGCTATCTGGGAGAGCATGGGACGTGAAGGGAGGGAGATCGTAGAGGGAGGCGATACAGGTACCACCCCTTGTACGCATAAGAGCGGCTTATCTACCTTAAATCCACCTTATTGTTATTTATTTTAATTTTTAAGTGAACTAGGGTCATTTGCGAGTTCCACTCCGTCCAAGGCAACAAATGTCAAGCACAAACTTGGCTTGCTTCTCAACTTTATTGTTGTTGCTTTATAATTTCAAGGTCATAATTGTCACACACCAGAGTATACTGATTTAAAAATTTCCAAATAAGTAAATCCACTTCTCTAAAGATACTAGCTTAAGACATTTTTTCTAACATTAGTATTTAGAGGGTTTTTTTTTTTTAATGTTGATAAACATTATCTGTTGCTGCACAGATTTGTATTGTCTATCACAGCATTTTAAAATCCTGGATTGAGGTAACAACTCACTTAAAATAACTGAATCTACTACTGTTCTATCTCAGTTCACCTACTTCTAAGGTAGTGATTTGAACTCATTATCATTCACCTGTAATCTCCAAGACCACTGTGTGCTTAAAACATTGATACATTATACTAAAATAGCTAACAGCCTTAGAATACCACGCCCCTTATTATCGAGGTTTGATTATTTTAAATGGCTTTTGTGTTTTATAGGTAGGGTCGCTGTGAGTTGGAATCGACTCGATGGCAGTGAGTTTTTTATGTAGTAACTCATTGTAAAAGGTGTCCATCGTATTTTGACCCTGTAGTCCGGACAAAATGGTATCATCTTCTGAGTAACTTGAAGTCATCGATTTTAAGCTTCAAAATTGCTGAAACTATCTTTTTCCTGACTTCACAAGTCTCCTAACCTCCTGGGGCCGCAAGTTTCTCTTATGAAATGCAGGATGAATCCTCCACCTTCAAAAGTTATGTTCCATTTCTCGCCTCCATTCTTCAGACTGTATCAGCACATGACTGGGTCTGGCGGGCTGAAAAAACACCTACTAAAAGCTTCTTTGCCCCTGCACTTCTGCTGTTTAGGACCCTGGTGGTGTAGGGGTAAGAGCTACCAGCTGCTAACCAAAGGGTGGCAAATGGAATCCACCAAACGCTCCTTGAAACCCTGTGGGGTAGTTTTAATCCACTGAACTGCATTGGATTTGGGTTTGGTTTCGGTTTTCCGCGGCATACAACCGTAAACCGCTTCCCGAAACAGCTGGTAGATGGCGCTGTGGTAACAGCGGGGAGGAGAAGGGCCGCCTGGGGCGGAGATCTAGGGCGAGTGACGTCGACGTTGACGCCGGCGTGGTCACGGGCGCGGTGCACTCTGGGAGCTGTCACTAGGCTGTTCGGCTCCGGCCTCCTTATCGCTGCCCCGGTTGCCAGGAGAACGGCGCCGGCGGGGAGCAGGTGAGCCCACGGCAGGTAACAGCGAACCCGCCCCCAGCGCGGTCGCGAGGCCGGCCGCCGGACCCAAGCGGCCTCCTGGGACCAGCTCGTTCTGGAATCGCGGGGGCGCGCCGAGGGTCGGGCCGCCTGTGGCAGGGGGGTGTCGCGGCCGCGGCCCCGCCTGGAACCGCGGAGCCGGCTGGCTGCCCTCTGGGTTTCTAGGACGCGGGAGCGGTGCGGGGACCGACAGGCAGAGTCCCGAGGGCGGTGCGGGGCAGGGGCGGGTCCGGGGCACCCAGTGGCTGGGACTGACCTGGGCGAGAGATGGTGGTGCAGGTCGCACCCGTGCGGTGAAGGCGCGTCAAGTAACCTTTTTGTTGGCAGAATCAGTGCACAGCGTGTCTTCCTTAACTTTGTATTCTCTTAGTTTTAAGGAGAGAGGAATGTTAATTGTGGTAATTGTTCACCGGAGGGGGTGATAAAGGAGTACGGAAGTTTATTAAGAGGAAGTCGGGGTAGTCTTACGGAAGTTGTTAACAATTATCACCTTTGATTTTCAAGCCCTGAAGTTGCAACATAAAAATAGTTACCTGTTCGGTTTTCTCCTTCCTTTTCTCCTGTCCTGGGAGGAGGGGGAGGGGTGGTCAAATTAATCAACTGTAGTTTTTTGTTTTACAGCTGTGTCGGTTGTGTTTTGACTCTTACTCCATTTTAGAGTACTGTGGAATTTGAGAGCTGCAGAGATTGGAAAAGCCTGATGTGGAGACTGTAGTTAAACAATTTGATTTTTTCTGTGTTGATCACAAAAATATAGTGGTTCAGTGGTTAAGCATTACCCTGCTAATCAGCAGTTCGGTCGTTTGAATCCGCGAGCCACTCCTTGAAAACCCCGTGGGGCAGTTCTACTTTACCCCTGTAGGGTTGCCGTGAATTGGTGATTGCAACGAGTTTAAGTGCTTATTTGCCTAACAAATAAGCAGTGAACAGTGTGAAAGAAAAAAAAAAGTATTGCAGTGGAGTCAGTTCCTCCTCATGGTGTCTACTTCTGTGCAGATGTAAGATCTTGTATTTTAATTTTATGTGTCAGAATTAATATGGGCTACTTTATTGTGCTTTAGGTGAAAGTATATAGCTCAAGTTAGTTTTTCTTAGATAGGTTTATGCACATGCTGTTTGTTATATGACCCTAGTTGCTGTCTTTATAATGTGATAGCATACTGCTCCTTTCCACCCCCATTTTTTTGTGTCCTTCAACTAGCTGTTATCCCTTTGTGCCTTCTCATCTTGCCTCTGGACGTATCTTCTTAAAGAAGCACAATCTTCACAAGTAGTATTCTGTGTGTTATATACCTGCCTAATCTTTGACGAGTTTACTTCTAGAATGGTTTTAGCTCTGGTACCAGAGAGGACCATGTTTTCTGGGGTTCTTCAAGTGTTTCAGACCACTAAATCTGGTTTTTTTCTAGAATTTCGGTTGAGAACATTGCTTTTCTCCTGCTCTGTCAAGGAATCTCTGCTATGTTGCCTGTTAGGGCAATGATTGGTGGTAGCCGGGCACCATCTTATTTCTTCTGGTCTCACGTGGATGGAGTTCTGGTTTATGTGGGCCATTTTGTCTCAGGCTGGTATTTTCCTTATGTCGTTGGTGATCTTCATTCTCCACTGCTCCAGGTGTGCTGGGACCAACTGATGTGTCTTAGATGGCCACTGGGTAGCTTTTAGACCCTTTAGCCTTTCACTGAAGTGGAATGCTGTCTGCTGTTTTTTAAAGGCTGTTTATGGATAGCATATGTTAACAATTTTGTCCTAAGTAACTCACCACCTAATAGGGCTGGTAGAAATTGTGGAGCTAATAGGAGTTGTAATATGAGGTAACTAAAACTACAAGTAGTCTAAATGCTTTATTTCAGTCATCACTCTTCAGCCACCACTCTAAATCATTCCTGAGAATTGTTAAGCAATAGCAAATATACAGATGGGCGTGATCATTAAGGACCCAGTTCTTGATGGAAGAACTAAAGCACCTAAGTTAATACACAAACCAGAAGTTTATATCATTGCCGTAACGTTAGCTGTAAGTTAATATCATTGTACACAGTCAAAAGCATCGCATCTTGTAGTTGAAGTAGTAGTTTCTACTGAGCACTGTTCTAAAGCTATTAAGTTCATTGCTCTAAAACAGTGCTCCATCACAAATACTTTGAGAACACACTGGGCTAAACCAAGTTGAATGAGTTGATTTGCTTTTAACTCCAAGACTTCTCAGACCTTCACAATGCTACTGTGCAGTGTAGATCTCCAGGGGAATGTTATCACAGCATTTCCTAAACTTACCTGGCCAGAGAGCCTGTTTTCTCGTGGCTAACTTGTTAACATCTCCTTTAGTCGCATAGAACACGAATTTGAAAACTACTGTGTTTCATGATTACTGAATCTCCATTTGAGTTATAAAACTTCGTGCATTATGCTTTAACTACTGAGTCTTAACTGTGAAGTATGCAAAAACGTGAAGAGCTAGTAGCAGCTGTCACTGGTATAGTTAAAATACTATAGGATGCACATAGGTCTTCATCAGTTTATGGCAAAAAAAAAAAATTCTTTTCCTTTCCTGATCTCCTGATGCTTTTCTTTAGCCATGATGAATTCATGTTTTGAACTTGATTTCATGGTTGAGTTACTGATTTTATGCAGAATGGCAATTTAAAGTTGCAACAAGTCTTGTTGATGATGGCATTGTTTTTACTATAATGATTTGCTTTACTGGTTGTGAATTCTTACAACTCAGAAAATGATAGCAGCTACCTGAAATATACTTAAATAGTTTATTTTAAGTGCATAGATCATCAAAGCCACAGGTAAAGGCTTAAAACATTAAGTGTAAAACAGTTATTTCTTCATTGCTGGCAAATAGGATCAAAGTATTGAATGCCATCAACTTTTTTTCTTTTTTGTTATATTCTGAAAGCAAGCAGTGTGGATGATTCTACTTTTGTTACTTGGTTATGGTTTTATAGCTGTGGGAGAAGGTGGGAACAGAACAGTGAATTTTAATAGGTGTGTTAGTCATCTAATGCTGCTGTAACAGAAATACCACAAGTAAATGGCTCTAACAGACAGAACTTTGTTCTGTTACAATACAGAAGTTCAGATATTGGACAGCAGCTCCCACAGAAGGCTTTCTGTCTTTGTTGGCTCTGGAAGAAGTTCCTTTTATCAATCTTCACCTAGCTTGGGAGCATCTCTGCAAAGGAACCTTGGGTCCAGAGAGCACGTTGTACTCCTAGCACAATGATATTGAGGTCCCCCTGGGCACTTGGCTGTCATACTGCTTGTTTGACTCTGTTATATCTCAGAAGAGATTGGCTTAAAATACAATCTAATTTTATAGATTGATTCTTGCCACGTTAACTGTAACTACTGGTAATTCCAACACATCAACATCATAGAGATAGGATTCATGACTCAGGAAAATTGCATCAGTTGGCAAAATGGTGGACGGTCACACAGTACTGGGAATCATGGACTAGCCAAATGGATACACATATTTTGGGGAGACACAGTTGAGTCCATGACAATAGGCAAAACTTGGATGAATTCTCTCTCTGAAATAAAAGTCTTAAGTGTAAGCATAGAGCTAATGCTTATGTGTAAATAACTAACAGTTTGTATTGAGAATTCATTGTATGAAACTAAATGTATTGATCCAGTTGTGTTTAAATTGTGATTGATTTTTTTCACATTCACTATCTGTATTAGCTTTCTAGGACTTCCATAACACCTTACTACAAACAGGGTGGTTTGTAACAACAAAACTGTATATTCTCACAGTTGTGGAGGCTAAAAGTCTAGTTCAGGTTGTCAGCAGGGCCTTGCTTTTTGTGACGACACTAGGGAGAGATCTTCCCTTGCCTCATCCATCTCCCATGGTAACCCCGGGCATTCCTTGGCTTATGGTGGCAGCACTCCAGTCTTTGCCTCTGTCTGAACACGGTCATTCTTCTATGAGTCTCGTCTTTTTGTTGTTTTTTTTTTTTTAAATAAGAGTAGCAGTCATACTGGATGAGGCAGTATGAGTTCATGTTAATTACATCTGTGAAGACCCCATTTCCAAATAAAGTCACATTCACAGTTTCATTGGGGGTGGGTTGGATGAATGTGGATTTCTGTTGAGGAACACAGTTCAACACCTAACAGCTCCCCCCAAGTTATCCACAACTGTACCTTCAGTGATCTTTGACCCATACTTTTATTGCATAGATCAAAGATACTGTATCAACTTTATTAAGGTAAAATTTATATGCAGTACTATATACCCATTTTAAGTGTACATTTCATTGAGTTTTAACAAAAGTATACACACCTGTGTAACCACCACCACGTTGAAGATTTGGAACATGTTCACCACTCAAGCCTGTGTTATGCCTTTGCCCCCTTAGAAAACTTTCCCTATCTCTATGTAGCTAAATTGTACTTGTCTCTCAAGTCCTGGCTCACATGCTAATTAGTCTGTGAATCCACTCTTGGATTCAAAGTGAATAACTAATTTTGGATTAATTTCCTCCTCTAATTGGCTTTCTATGCACATTTTTTAAGCATCTTTCTCTGTCCTTAACAGTAGCTAAACCAATGACATTTTACATTATAGGCACTTATATTTAATTGTAGACCATGGATTAGTGCAGTATTTCCTAAACTTTAGTTGTATTTGTAGCATCATCAAAATTTCAACATATCTGCATGTTCCTGTATATTTATTTTCATAATATTTAAATGAATGCAATTATTTTCTTAAAATTATTATTAAAGGAAACTTGATGTAGCTACCAAAATAAAAAGTAGGAGTCACTTTCCATAAATAGAAAATGGACATAAAGATAAAAAAAAAAAAAAAATGAAAACTAAAGCCAATTGCCATCAATTTGATTCTGACTCATGAAGACTTCTCCCATGTGTTGTAGAGTAGAACTGCATTCTGTAGGGTTTTTAAGGCTGTGACTTTTAAGAAATAGATCTCCAGGCTTTTCTTCTGTAGCACTTCGGAGTTGGTTTGAACCCCCAACCTTTGGGTAGTAATCAGGAACTTAATCACTTGCACCTTCAGGGGTTTAAAAATAAAACAGTGTTGTTACATGCTAGCTAGTGTAGGCTTTTAGCCTGAGACTGGCTACTGTTAAAGGAGGTATTATAACATTCTGGCACCAAATAGATGTTATTCTTGATGCTCTCTGAAGAACTAAAACAGATGAAGAGGGAATTGCACCTCAAGACTACTGCTTAGCCTTGTCCTTAGGTCCTGTAAAATCATCTAGTACTGAATTGGTGGGCCAAATTTTAGGGAATACAGGATTAATCAAGGCTTGAAAATTCCAAAGAATTTTATCTGTGCATGAATTATGAAATGAAATTTTTATCTTAGATTTTAAAGTGTGCTACAGTTAGAAAGCATGATTGTGCTTTTGTGATAACATACTTTTTTATGGTATGAGTTAATTAAAATGTACACACATTATGCAGACTAAAAATTAATGTGATTATTTAATCAGATAAATGACTACATTTTTTCAAAACTATTTTTTTAAACCTTTATTTTGTTGAGAATATGCACAGGAGAACATAGCACCCACCACTTCAGCAGTTTCTGTACATGCAATTCAGTAGCATTGATTACATTCTTCAAGTTATGCTACCATTCTCACCCTCCTTTTCTGAATTACTCCTCTCCCATTACCATAAACTACTGCACCTTAGTTTCCTATGTAGTTTTTTGAGCTGCTGTTGTTGATTTGATCCCAGATAAATAGATCTTTAAAGACCACAAAGCTCAATGCAGGTATTCTTGACTAGTTAACCTAAACTGTTGTTCTTTCAGATATGTATCATGCTTACGCAAATTACATGACTATTTCACCCTTTTTTATGTAAGTGCTAAGTATACTGCAGCACAGTTCTCTACTTTTCGTTTAATGTCTTAGAAGCATTTTCTAAACCAGTACATAGAATTTTATTCTTTTTACCAGCTGACTGTATTCTATGATTCAATTTTTATGTTTTTTGAGCATTTATTGTCCTTCAAGCACTTTGTAGGAGCTGAAGTATGCAAGTTAAAATTATAGATGAGGACACTCTATCACAGCACTTCCCACCCATAGGAATTACAGTACAGTAAGGTAAGTTTTATGATGGGGAGGTACAGTGTGTAGTGTGAGTTCACAGGAAGAAAGGTATGTGTGATGTTGGAGAGGGATCAAAGAAGGCTTCCCAAAGGGAGTAACACCTGAAACCTGAAAGACGATCAACTACTGGTTCAATCAAGTAGAGATTTAGTATTTCAATCAGAAGAAATAGAACTTACAAATACAAAGCATATATACTATCCTATATGGTATATTTCTAACTAGTGATAAAGATACTGGTTAAAGAATGATCCTTGTCAGAGAGATTGAATTAAAAAAAAATCATGTAGGGGCATGGTGTTTTGAGTCTAATTTTGATAGAAGAATTTTAGGTGATAAAAAGAAGCAGAGGTATATCCAGATTAGAAATAGCATATGTAAAGACACTGAAATGGGATGGAAGAAGTCTTAGACAGTGGAACATTGACTAGGTTTTGCTTAGCTACAACAGAAATCTGAGTAATGAGATACAGTGAATGCATCCATTTATAAAAAGGCATTACTCATGTGGTTAAAGGTCTGAATTTTGTTTTTAAGGAATTGAATGTCACAATGATAGCAATGGTAGAAGTACTTTCTAGGTGGTAAGTAAGCACTGGCTTAAGGTGACTTTTGTGGATTATCATATTTACTTTTCTGAGTTTCCGGCAGAGAATAACATGATCAAATTCTTTTTTACTATGTAAAATTAATTGGCTTTTAGAGAAGCTAAAGGCAGAGGTAACAGGAGGCTGTAAGGAGCCCTGGTGGCACAGTAGTTGAAGTGATTGTCTGCTAACTGAAAGGTCAGCAGTGGTTTGAAACCATGGGAGAAAGATGTGGCAGTCTGTTTCTGTAGAAATATACAGGCTTGGAAAATCTGTGAGGTTGCTGTGAGTCGTAATCAACTTGATGGCAGTGGGTTTAGTTTGGTCTTATAATAGTGTAGGTATAAGATATTCAGCTACCATGGATAAAAGATGATTCTGAGAGAGAGTGTCGTAGGAATGGGGAAAAAAACAACCTTTGATAGATTAGATATGGATGATAATAGGAAGTAAGCCAAAGTGCAAGCCAGTGTGATTGGCAAGATGATGGTGCTGTTGACAATGATGTTGTTTAAAAAAAAAGGAAACTCAGAACTGTGACAGTGCTTGACACATTAATCCTAAAGAACTTTAATAGAGTGGAGAGACTGAAGAGAAGTGTGATAATATGATAAAAGATCATGATTTATCAGTGCTTGAGTGGCTACTTGGTGTTTGTAAAAGAACTCTTAGAACTTTCCAGAAGTCAGGAAATACCTGATTTTAGCTGTAACTCAGGAGGTGCTTCAGAAACTAACAGAATATCTAGAGGTAATTCTCTCTTGCTAAGTAACACATCAGCAAGGGTTTTTTTTTTTTTTGTTCCGTCATTGGGTGTGTTATTACTACTTTTGTCTTATTTTTATCGCAAGCTTCAAACAAGAGGGTAAGAAGCTTTGCAAAAGATGTAGAAGCAAGGACACATCTGCCATAGATAGTACTCTTTTTTTTTTCTGTAAAATATGTCGATATTCTCAAAATTAATTCTAGTTTCCTGACTTTGCCCACCAATGGAGTTAACCTTGGTGCCATCATAGCTTCAGGTAAACCAGTATACACAGACACAGGCATGGTGTGTCAAAGGTGAATCCTCTTATGTAAATCCAGTTGTGTAAAACTACTCAACTCAGTGTTGGCGGCTTCCTGCCCAAGTAATATTTGATCCTATTCTTTGTTGCATGGGTATCACTGAATTTGCATCTTAGTGAATTTTGTTATGCTTCCTGGCCCCTAAGGTCACCATGCGTCGGATCCGACTCGAGGGCATTTGGCTGGCTGGCTATGTATGTGCATGTGTGTTCTGCATGATTTTATTTTTGGAACAGTTGAATTTTAGCACTGCATTTTTTAAAAATAAATTGGGAAATATTTATCTTTCCTCACAGGCCATGAATAAGTGATTAAATAAGTGTTTACATATTCAGTTAACTATGAATAAGTGTTTAATATGAACACACTAGTAAGTACTAGTAAGTACGGCTAATCATAGAGTATTGCATTTAAAAAACAATCTTTGTTTTTAAATTGATTAGTTCTTAATAACCTATTTATTGAAGCCCTGGTTGCCCAGTGGTTAAGAAAAGCAGTTTAAATCCACTAGGCAGTCCTTAGAAAAGCTGTGGGATGTTTCTGTTCTGTTTTACAGGGTCACTGTGAGTTGGAATTGACTCAACAGCAGTGGGTTTAGTCTTGTTACTCTATTAGGATACCTGGTGGTGCAATGGTTAAGCACTTGGCGGCTGCCCTACTGTTTGGTGGTTCGACTCCACCAGCTGTTCTGTGGGAAAAAAGACTGATGATCTGCTTTGTAAGGGCTGCAGCCTAGGAAAACTTACTATAAGTTAGAATCAACTGAGTGGCACACGACAACATATTATTAACTTCCAAATGAAGAGAACATTGTGTATTATTGTTAAATTGCTAATGTTAAATTACATTTTTAAAACATTGATTAAATTTTATTTTCTTGGAAATATTTAAGTATAATATATTTAATTGTGCTGTAAGGACCATTTTTTACTCTTCTATTTGCATGTCTTAGTTAAGCTAGAATATTTCTTTCAAAGTTTAAGTAAAATCATTTGTTACTGTTAAATGAAGAACAGTATTTAGCTACAAATGAACACAGTCTGAGAAAAATACTTTCTGAAAAATGTGTTTTAAATAAACTGAAAAATACCCAGTAGGATAGCTAAAAGTTAGTCATTCCTCATCGTATATTACTCATTTCATATCCTTTTTAAAGCATTTTTTTATAAAAATGTAATCAGAGGACTCAGTGGTGTTGTTCTCATGTTTACTTTTTACTATGTATGAAAAGAGTGTTTTCTTAATTAAAAGCAAAACAGGAAATGATCATTTGTAGATAATTTAGATCTTTAAAAAGTATGGTATCCAGGTATTTATGCCCAGGCTCACTTCCCTTTGC
Source organism: Heterohyrax brucei (assembly GCA_028571685.1). Classification (NCBI taxonomy): domain Eukaryota; kingdom Metazoa; phylum Chordata; class Mammalia; order Hyracoidea; family Procaviidae; genus Heterohyrax; species Heterohyrax brucei. The sequence continues at coordinate 102,986,772 of CM053144.1, forward strand.
CACCTAAAATATGTCTGATTCATTTTTCCTTTCTCCCACCACCCCCCATCTATGTGTATACAGGAAAATCAAGCAAATCTTAATATAACAAGTATTACTCATAAATCCTTACAAGTAGACCAGTAAGCAAAACCATGATAAACGGAAAAAAGATTGAGGTTGTTAAGAATTTCATTTTACTTGAATTCACAATAAGTGACCATGGAAGGAAGCAGCAGTCAAGAAATCAAAAGATGCATTGCATTGGACAAATGTGCTGCAGAAGACCTCTTTGAAATTTTAAAAGGCAAAGATTTTGCTTTAAGGATTAAGATGCCCCTCAATACATGATGTTTTCAATAGCCTTATGTGCATGCAAAAGCTGAACAGTGAATAAAGAAATACTGAAGAAGAATTGATACCTTTGAAATATGGTGTTAGTAATGAATAGGAGTCTGATGCCGTTAACTGAGCCAGAGGTAGGCTGCTTAAGTCCTTCCTGAGCCATTCTCTGAGATTCTGGAAAAGGCAATTTAACAAACTGGGGGTTAGAGGAAAAAGATCTTCTGACTCCTAAGCTGCAAATTCAGGACAGAAACAGTTTCTGACATAAAGAGACATGCCATCCTTAACAGAACTAAGAGACAGCTGTTAGCCCCCTGCCTTTCTCAGCACCTGCAGCTAGATATCTGTAACTACAGCCATCACTGTTGTCCATCTAGGACAATAGGGGAGAGCCTGCACCACACACTTGATGACTGAACACCAGAGCTGAATCCATAAAGACAAGTAAATGAACTTTTGGGCTAACATGTCCAGTAACAGCTCTGACCACCTGTTGACAAGACAGTAGAGCGTCAAAGGCAACAGTCACCAAACTAGCACACGCTGCTGGCCTGTTTGGACATTTCAAATCTAAATAAAACAAAAAGCTAGAATACAATAGGCAAACCTAAATAAATACAGCAACTTACTGATGGCTCAGAGACAACAGTCAATATGAGATCACTTAAAGAGGCAGATCACAATGACTTCAGAATCCTCCCAAAACCAAGAATCAAGAAATTTTCTTTTGTATTCTACTTCTGATGATTTCTAGAGAAGAAAACATCCTAGAATCATCAGAGGTAGAATACAAAAGATTAATATTTAAAACTCTTCAAGGGATCAGAAAAGAGATGAGGCAGAATGCAGTAGAGCATACTGAAGGATAGGCTACAAGAAAGCATTCTCAAATACAAATTAGAAATTCAGAAAATTAATAATACAATTTCAGAATTAGACAACTCAGTAGAAAGTCAAAGGAGCAGAATTGAGGTGGTGGAAGGCACATTAGTAAAGCTGAAAATAAAATACGTGACAGCAACATATGTGAGGAAAATCTGATAAAAGAATTAAAAAATTTAGAAACATGGAGGATTATTTGGGATTCTCTCAAGAGGAATAATCTGTGACTGGAGAACAAGGGAGATAAGAGAAAATACAGAGAGAATTCTCAAAGATCTGTTGACAGAAAACATCCCTCATACCGTGACAGATAAGAAAAGATGTTCATGAACACTACACAAGTGTATCCTGGAAAGAAAGACGCCAATGTATATTATAATCAAATGTACCAAAACTAAAGATGAGTAAAACTGGCTAGGAATAAATGAAAAATAATCTACAAAAGAGAGTCAGTAATACGAAGCTCAGACTACTCAGCAGAAACCATCCAGGCAAGAAGGCAATGGGATGACATAGAAAGCCTTGAAGGAAAGTAATAACCAGCCAAGAATTACATATTCAGCAAAAGTCTCAAATGTGATTACAAAATTAGGACATTTCCATATAAACAAAAATTTAGGAAATTTGCAAAAGTCAAACCAAAATTATGAGAAATACTGAAGCAAGTCCTTTGGTTAGAAAGTGAGTAATGTCTGATAACAACCCAAGACTAGAAAGTAGAACAGAGCAACTAGATGTCGACCTGAATGAGGAAATCACAAAAATAAAGGCAAAACACTGAAAATAGGGAAACAGATGTCATTGTATAAACATTATAATCAAAAAGGGGAACTTCAAAAAACCTACTCATAGATCTGTCATATGAGGAGGAAGTCAAGATGATAGAAAGTAAAGGCTGGTTTAACATTAGAAAAATAGGGGTAAATATTCAGGAAATTAACAATCCTACACACTAAAATAAAAAAAGAAAAAGAAAACCATGAAGTCTCAGCCAATACAAAACTACCAACAATGAAAGATGAAAAGAAAGCACATAAAATGAAATAATTGTTTCCTGAAATGTTTCTCTCCCCTTGTAACTAACACACTCATGAATTACACCTGCCTTTTGCCAAGAGAAAAAACAAAAGCTGTCTTTATTAGAAATCGTAGAGTATTTCTTGGGTGCTTGATAATAGGGTTTGTAAACTAGAGCATACTCTCTGTCCAGCAGGAATCTTGACATCAGCCCTGGGCATACTTAATTTGGGGACAGACACATCAGTAATTCTGTTTTTTAAGGCACAACCCAATCTCCAGTACCTCTCTAGTAATTTGTCCCACTTGAGAAGATATTTTTACTTCTTAGAAATTATCTTAGTGGAGTAGACTGTCTTTCTATTCATACCATATGAAGTTCCTTTTCCATCACAGCCATCTATTGAATTCAAGTCACTGTTTTATGGATCAAAAACAAGCAAAATCTTCTATCAGAGTTTACAGTCATGTTGCCTTTTAGTTTAACCTAAATACTTACCAGACCAAAAAACAACACTGTATGCCATTGAGTCAATTCTGACTCATAACAACCCTATAGGATGGAGTAGTACTGCTCCAAAGTGTTTCCAAGGAGTGTCTGGCAGATTCAAACTGCTGACTTTTTGGTTAGCAGATGTAGCACTTAACCACTACATGGCCAGGATCACCACCTCAGACCTGTCTTATTTCTGAATGCTATGAAAACCCTGGTTGATGTGAGTTAATATGAGTCAGAATTGACTTGATAGCAGTGGGTTGAGTTTCAGTTTTAGGTCTCAGGTATTCAGAGGTGAACTTTGGTCCCTGTGCTTACTGAAGTTCTAGGAGTAGAGATAGATAATGTACTTATGTAATTATGGCTTTACATGTTGTAAAAGTACAGCAGGGTAGTTAAGAGTCAAGAAAGGCTGTGTAGCCTGAACAGTCTTTTGAAAAATGAATGAGAGGGAAGGTAGTGTATGCCAAGCATAAGAATTAAGATCTGTGTTAAGAAGCAGTTCTGGAAGATAGTGATTAAGAGCTCAGCTTAGGATCAGATGACCAGAGTTCTTCCTGGTTTCTCCTCTAGAGTAATACTTTCTGTGGAAACTGAAACACCACTTTCCTCATTTGTACTTGGCTCTGTTATTATACTTGTCTCATGAAGTTATGTCAGTTATGAGATAATTCACCTAAAAAGGCTTAACAGAGTACCTGGCATGAGTAAATACTAAGTCAGTGTCAGCTGCTGTTGTTATCATCAACTGAAAAACTGTATGGACAGTGTTTATGTGGCTGATGTACTTTAGGGTTGGATTATTATTTCTAATTTGAGGGTTTATGTTTAGTGTTCATTATTGCTGTTTGCCATTTGATGCTTGCAGTAGAATCTCATTAATAATTATTAAGAAAATCCTACTGCCACTGAGTCGGTCCTACTCAGCTACCCTAGAGTCATTGTGGAACACCTCCATGGAATTTTCGAACGAGTGCCTTGTGGATTGGAACTGCAGAACCTTTTGGTTAGCAGCCATAGCACTTAACTCGCTATATCCCAGGGTTTTGAGAATCTCATTAATGGATCTCATTAATCTCGTAGCCATTAATGGATCATTGTAGGTTGTAGTACGTGCTCACACTTTTCTATTTTCTGAAATATCTTTTTACATATTTTCCCTTGAGTCGGACCCAACTCGACGGCACTTGGCTTTGGCTATTTGTACCAAAAAATCACAAAATTTAAAGCTTAGAAGGAATCTTAAATCATCCTTTTTGTGTAACTGAGATACTGTTTTCAACAGAATGTGTATTTTGTTATGTATCTTAGAAGTAAAATCAGTCTATTTGTCACCTTAGAAAAGCTGTAGGCTTATTGATTTTTCTTTTACTCTGAGTCTCTTTGTTTTTACTCAGAATTAAGGTGAAAATAATAGTAAATATATACAAACACCACAGTGATGCTCCTTGAATTTTCTTCAAGGAAAGATTTGCATTTAATTAACTAACTTAGATTTGCTCTCAGAAGTTATCATGCTTAATATGGGGGAGGTGGAGTCAAGATGGCAGACTAAGCACACGTCTCCTTATATCCCTCTGGAAACCAAGACCTGAATTGATAATCAAACGGAGCCTTCTGATCACCTAGTGAGCCCCCAGGACATGGCACAGGGCTGTTAAATTGGACTTCATACCACTGAACGAAAACCCTCCTCTCTTTCGCCTACTCCCGCTCCTGGCTAGCCCTGGCTCTCACGGACTGAAGACAGCCTAGAGAAACATCTGTGGTCCATCCTCACAGTATCTCTCCCAGCCTCTACTTACTCACATGGGACCCAAAAAGCAACAGACACTTGTGGCAAACAAGAAATCACCCATGGCTTCAGAAGGCTCCCAAACAAAACAACCAAGGAGTTTTCCAGATGAAGGAACTTTTCTGAAATCATCGGAAGATGAATGCAAAAGGATTATATACAGAGCCCTTCTAGGCCTTATATAAAATGCAGCCCAACAAAATGAAAAATTAAGCAAGCTGTTCAATCTGATGTAACACCAGTACTCTGAAATCCAACAGAAAAAGAAACTGACAGAGGACAGAAGATGTTTGAGAGGAGGTACCCTTTCAGCTAGCCCAGCATGAACTGGCCATGTTGAACAGAGAAGGGCAGATAAGAAGTACAGAAAAGAAGATTCTTAGAAATCTCAGGAGAAGACAGAGCGCCTGGTAATCAGCAATTCATGCATTCACATCCTCCATCTTCTTGCCACTGCTCTGCCTTCAATGCCTCCTGGTTAGCTGTGGTGGCTTGGCTAGCTGGGAAGTACAGTGTGGATGCTGCTTGGATTCTGCCCACCCACATTAGAGATTGGTAGAGAGGGAGTATGTGAAAACACCTTTAGGAGCTCCCAGAAGGACACAGATGACCTGGTAACTAGTGATACAATATTTCCTAACACCCACCCTCTCACATGCACCCCCCCACACACATCCATACCCCCCACCAGCTTCCTCTGCTTCATGCTAGCTGTAGTCTCTTAGCTAGGAGCAAACTCCTTTGGGATGGCAGCTTGGATTCACTCCTGCCTTACCACTGGCCAGCTTCTGTAATGACATTTGTCTCTATCTGGTGTTGCTTTTTTTTTCTCTTTCCACTACTTTCATGCCTTTTACCACCTGAACCTCCTTCACCTCACTTCTCTTGAACTCTTGACTCCATGTGCCATCTTTGCTTCTTCATGAGGGGCAAACATCACTCTACCAGAGAACCACTTCTCTGGCTGTGACACCTTGCTGGTGGAACACTCAGGGTTTCCTTTTTCTCCTGGCTTTGTTTTGTTTTGCTTTATTGGATTTTGTTTTGTCTTTTCTGTTTTCTCTCTCTCCTAGCAGCTTGATAGTCCCTTCCAGCCGGACTGAACTGCATGACTTACGACCAACATCCCCAGACTGAGTATCCACATCAGTGAGATCCACAGGGACATTTCTGTTTTTCTTTCTTTTTTTTCAGTTTTCTTTTTTTCACTCTTTTGCTTCCTGTCTTTCTTCATTCCCAGTTCTCATCTCTCTATGCTTTCTTTTCATGTCTCTAGGATACCTGAAACTGTGTGACATCTATACCCCTTGTACCCAGGCTGTACTGCATAGCCTGGTACACACATCCCCAGTGTTTGCAGTAGCACCAGTGAGACTTCTGGGGTCTTTTTTTTTTTCTTTTCTAATTTTTTTCTTTTAATCTTTTGTTTTTCTCGGTTTATTATTTTTCCACTCCAACAAGTTCCCTTAATACTTTTTGTTCATGGCTTCTGTGTCTCTCCCCCGCCCCCGCCTTTCCATACCTGTCTTAGCGCCACACGTTGCCGCCTCCCTGTTCCTTTCCACTGTGTGACAAACATCACACCCCCTGAGCAGACCAGATACGAGCTACAGGAACCTGCCCCACACTGATTTCTAGCCCACCCTGTCGGCCCTGGCACATACCACAAACAACCCATCCCAGCCCCTACCATTCAGCTGGACCTGCTCTACTGCTCTGTAGCTGAGTGACTGGCCCTGCCCATTAGACAAGGAAATGAAAAATACTGTGCCACAGACAAGCAAACAACAAAGAATGCACAGCCCACCTGCTCTGACATAACCAAATAAGAGAGAAAAAGCAGGATGAAACAAACAGATCTGTAATCAGTAAACAAAAAAAACTGCTGAATGACTCAAAGACGGCAGGCAATACCAAAACATAAAAAAGACAGGATGGTTCCAGTAGGTGTTCAAATAAAACATCAGACATCCTTTTAATTCAGTAATGGAGTCATTCCTCAGGTTCACCCTTTAGCCAAAGATTGGACAGGCCAATTAAAAAAAAATAAGACTACAGGGACGTGCCAGCCCAGGGTCAAGGACCAGATGGCAGGAAGGGACAGAAAAGATAGGTAATAGGGAATCAAGGTTGAGAAGGCAGATTGTTGACCTCTTTTAGGGTTAACTAATCCGACTCGACGGCACTTGGCACTTGGCTTTAATGCCATAAAGCAGTAGGTACTATTTATCAAGAATCTAGTTTCGTAAACTTTCACCTAAAATATAAACAAAAACAACTTTTCCGGATCCGACTCGACGGCACTTGGCACTTGGCTAGATAATTTTGGTTGGTAATAAAGCAGTTTGTACAATTTATAATTTATTCCCAGTTGTTATACTGAAACCACTTTTTCTATGACGCTGGCTTGAGCTTCAGTGTTGTAAGTTATATGTTGTGTGTTATACCCCAAAATCCAGTTCCAGCAAGTTGATTCCAACTGATAGTGACCCTACAGGACAGAGTAGAACTCCTAGGGTTTCCAGGGAGCACCTGGTGGATTTGAACTACCAACCTTTTAGTTAGCATACGTAGCACTTAACCATGACACCACCAGGGTTTCCAAGATACGCAAAACATATTTCCTGTTCTCAGAAAACTTCTGCCCTAGTTGGAGAATTGCATAGCCAACTCTTCTGTAAAACAAAATCTATTTCAAAACAGACGGTGGAGATTATCTTTGGTTCATTTATTTAATTTCATGTTTATCTTCAGTGCCCTGGAATATTTCAAAGTACTGCTTTACATTTGGTTTGCTGTTCTGAGAGTCCTGTGTAAATTGATAAATAGTTGTTTTTTCACATGAATTGTGTATTATTTTAGCTTCTTGGATTAAGTATCACTTTAAAGAGAAAAATAGATTATCTTAGCAAGATTATTTTATTCCCAATTCCTATTTCTCCAAGTTGGAAATTATGGGCTAGTGGTTATCTCTCATCAGCCACAAACATAATACCTTGTAGCATGGACCCAGCTTTAGAGACAGATGCAGAGTCAGAAGTCAGATAAAATACCAGCAGAAGGAAAGAACTGTCCTGTTGGTTGTAAGTTGAGCCTCAAATCAAGCCATGTTGCTGCTCTGTATTAGTTATCTGTTGCTGCATAACAAGTTACCCCAAAACTCAGTAACCCAAAACAGTTGACTTTCTGTAAGTCATGAATTGAAGAGGTGTAGCTGTGTATTTCTGGCAAAGGGTCTCAAAGTTGCTGTCAAGATATCACTTGGGGCTGTAGTCAGATAAAGCTTTGACTGGAGACAGAGGATCTTAAAAGATGGCTCCATCATGTGGTGGTTGACAGAAGGTCTCAGTTCCTGAGCACAAAGATCCCTCCTCAGAGCTGCTTGAAGTGTCCTCATGACATGACATGTCCTCATGACATCCCTCACATCTAGTGAGCAAAGACAGAGAATAAGAAGGAAGCTAAGGTTCCTTTTTAAGACTTAGTATTCACTATTGTGCCTTACAGCTCCTGCTTACTCTTTTCATTACAGTTGAGTCACAAAGTCCAGCCCAAGGGGAGGAAGGTTAGGTACAACTTTTTGAAAGGGCTGTTAGAAAATCTGTGGAAATTTTTAAACTACCACATACTCTTATCAGCTTTATTCACAGTAAAATTTACTTCACACCAGTGGATGTCTCTTTTTATTCCTTTTTACTAGGTGTTTGTTTATTGCTTAATATAATAAAATGATGTCCAAGTCATCTTTCTTTCTGTTTGTTTTTGTCTCTGTGTGTCCTTGTTCCCAATCTAATCAGTCTTAATCTATTTTGGGATCAAAACTAAGTAGAGAGGTATAAGGATAAAAAAAATGCCATATGTAAACATGGCAGGGAAATAACATGATTTGTAAACTGAAATAATTGCCCAAGAATTTCCTGGTATTCTGTATCCCTAAATTCTTGCAGCTCTTTTCTCAGTTCTAGAAAGAGATAGTAACTCAGTGGAATGATTCTCATTTTTCATGTAGAAGATCTGGGTTCAGTTCCCAACCAATGTACGGCAAACTCAGACACCTATATTTCAGTGCAAGTTTCTGTGTTGCTGTGATGTGGAGCACATTTCAGTGGGGCTTTTGGACTAAAATGAACTGTGAAGAAAGGCTTGCTAATCTACTTCCAGAAAATCAGCCAGTGAAAACCAATGGATCACAGTGTTCAAGTCCCATTGTTTCTGGGGACACCATGAATTGGGGGCCAACTAGATGACAGTTAAGAATAACAGAATAGCAGGGAAAAAACAGTGAATAGCTATCTTAAATAACTTTATGACTGTGCATGCTAGGTGTCCAGAGTTTTCATCACTTGTAACTCAAGAAACACTGTAAGATTAACTAACTTTGTAGCAAGATCATCTTAACTTGTTTCAGTAGTTTATCTCTATAACCTTGGTTCCTGCAATTTCTTCTGTAGGTAATGATTTTACATGACTTTCCAACTGGTCTCTAGCAGAACTCTGTGGGAGGATGAACACAGAAGAGCTAGAGCTACTGAGTGACTCTAAATACAGGAATTATGTAGCTGCAATTGACAAAGCACTGAAAAATTTTGAATACTCCAGTGAATGGGCAGATTTAATATCAGCACTTGGAAAACTTAACAAGGTATGTCTGTGTTATCGTTTTCAAAAGAAAAATAGAACCGACCTACAGAATTAATTTTTTACAGTGCTGTCTTACTCCATGAATTCCATGCCTGTATAGTCAGGCATATTGTAAAAGCTTTAGAAGTTATAATTTGGAAAAATAATGATACTTAAAGATACAGTTATTATTATTACCTGTGAAAACACAAGAGAACAAATATGCTAATCATGAGGGTTACATTTCTGTTATTGAGCATCAGACAATAGTCTAGGATTCATGACAGCAAAATGAAAAATTGCAAGTGGAAAGCAGTAACTGCTGTGTCTTTTCCAAGTGGTGTATAGCAGCAAGGAAACATTTTATATCTGGTCAGACCTTAGTTACATGCAGTACATGCAGGACTTTTTACATGACAGTTCTTAGTGCTTGTAACTTGGGCTTTAATATTCTTTCTGGACATGTCTGGCCTCTATTGACTGATAACTCCTAGCGTTTAATTTTGTTCTTTTTTTTTTTTAAAAAAAAGGTCTCATTTTCTCCCCTTACATCCACAGCTTTTTGTTTTTGTCTTTTTTCACAGTCATTACAGAGTAGGAATGCTTATAAATATTTAAATATTGAAGAGGCGGAGGGCTTATAAGAAAGGAGAGCTCTGGCAATAACTATTTCAATGTCAACTTAGCATACAATTTTTAGGAAGGAAATTTGGTCTTAAAATGTACACCACTGACACTAATTTTCAACCTGACACTGCAGATAATCACTTTAATATCTTACAAAGAAAAGCTTCCATTTCAATGTGCCATGAATTTTATTTTAAAATTAAGCTGAAACTTCTGTTTGACTGTCGGCTTCTAACAGTGATCATTTCAGATTTGAAAAATTCTTGATTTCTATAACATGCTCAAGTAATTAGGAAGGTACATCCAAAATTATGTTTACTTAAAGACTGTTAGATTCTTTCTTGTCTTGAACCTGTTACTGGAAACCATTTTGAAAAACAATTCATTAAATTATTGATGCTGATTTGCCTACATAAGTATGTTATAATTTTGTTTATAAACAGATTTTACTCTATCCAGGTAGGACAATGTATGATACCCAAGTCGTTGAAGAAATTTGCTTAAAATCATTGTAGAAGAGGCAAGGATTATATACATACATACGTGTGTGTGTAATATATGTATGTAATATCACATATGTATATATAATTTCCTAGAGATACCCTAAATGTGTCTTAAACATTTTATTGTTTATTAATAAACTAAATTTTTGCTTCATTTATACAAATTTTTCAGTTTGGAAATGATGCTGTGTTTTGCTTTCTTCCTCCATTTTAGAGGAAATTTATTATAATAGAATTTCTTAATTGAAACAGTTTCTGTTATGTATCATTAAACTTCATTCTGCATATGTACTTATGGTAATAGTTACATTCTTCTGAAAACTATGTATAAATAATGACTCTTTGCTTCTTTCTCCAAAATTCACATTAATACTGGTAATCTAGAAATGGAAGGCAGCTGGTTTGAAAGAATGAAATGTTTTTCACAGCTATATTCATTCATGTTATTTCCCAAAATTTGATTTTCATTCCCTACAGATCTAATTTTATTTACATTCATTGCATTGAATTTAAAACTGAATTGACGACTGTAGTAGGAAAATCATTGAAAACGTTTTATTTAGGTGGACCTCGGAGGCTTCACCGTGACGAACTGGGAGTTCTGGTGCTGACTCTCCTGCTAGCACTTTGGCAGGTCATGTTGTATATGTCAGCCTCCAGTTTTATTTTAATAAAGGACTGGTATTTCTTTTAAGTTCCGTTTCTAGCATGTTATTCTATACTTCATTCTGAAACTTCATTCTTGTTTACATTATTCTATCAGGACTTAATACTGTGTTCCTAGACTTACAATGAAGGACTTCATGTATCAGATTTTTATATTACTTAAAATAACTAATGTCTTTTGGGTTGTTTGCAAAATCAAATTTTATTGTATAAATTCTTCCCTGACTTTTATCTCTTAAGAAGTAAGTATTATGGTTGAATAAAGACAAAATTAGTTTTGTTCAATTGGGAAATTGTTTGCTAGAAAAAAAAGGCAAAGAACGGTTAGAGAAAATTTAGTAATTTTGTAATTTAATTTTTCTTGGTGTGAACATTTTGTCGATAATCGTGTGGATATGCAAGTATTTCATTTAGCAGTAATGAGTATTGGAGTAATTATAATGTCCTGTAGTTTCCTCTAAGCATTAGAATTACGTGCTGCACATGATGTATTAGATCAGTAGTTCTTCCTTTTCCAACTATTTGTGTAGTAAGGTTAGATTTTCATCATGTATGTCGAATAAATGTATGCTGACATGGGTAGGATAATGTATTTAGCTTCTAGTAAATTTAGACATTAAAGATTTGCAAAACTCAAAATTTTCTTGGAAAATATTGGTATTTTCACAAAGTATTTTTTATCTGTTAACGTGTAACAGGTTTACTTTTTTTTAACAAATCAAATACTTGTTTTAAAATTCTCAGTTTTCTAGTATAATACATACTCATAAAATGTGACCTACATGAAAGTTCCTTGAAGGGGGCTGTAATTCTTTAAAGTGTCAAGAAGTCTTACAGTGATAAATTTTGTTAATACTGTATGAGAAAATAAAAATAAATTGTTGTTCTCAGCTGCATTAAAATAATTTCTTTTAAGGTTTTACAAAACAATGCAAAGTACCAGGTAGTACCCAGAAAGTTGACCATAGGAAAACGCCTAGCTCAGTGTCTACATCCAGCATTACCTGGCGGAGTTCATCGGAAGGCACTTGAAACATATGAAATTATCTTTAAAATCATTGGACCTAAGCGACTTGCCAAAGATCTTTTTTTATATAGGTAAGAATTTTAATATCCATTTACATTGTAATTTAAATCAAATACATCTTAAATATCTTGTGCTTTTTTGCGGTAAGATTTTTGTATACAAACTTTAAATGTGTTTATAGTTAAATATTGAGAAAAATGTAGAACATTTATCAGTGTTTAAGGTGTTTTATTCTTAGATGTTACTTGAATGAAAATACTGATTTGGAATTGTTGAGACTACAGTATATTCTACCTTTTTAAGCTTGAGAATTGCCTTGTGAAATAATAAGGTGTCTTGACCTCTTAAGCCGCATTCAACATTGACCATTCTCTGAAAAAAATCTACCTCAAATAGTTCTTTCTTCTTTGTTTTTTAGTATTCTTTGGTTGTGCATTGATGTGTTTAGATTTCTTTTTATTTGTCCAGATTGGGATGTCTTGGGCTTTGTAAATCTATGAATTGGTCCCTGTCATCAATTCTGGGAAATATTCAGTTGCTGTCTTCTAATTGCCCTTAACTCATCCATTTTCTTTTCTCTTTGTACAGTGATGAGTCAACATAAGTTCAGTCGTTTCATTCTGGCCTTTATGTCTCTGTCTTCTTTGTTGTCCCTCTGAGTAATTTTCTCTATCTTTCAGGTCACAAATTTTCTCTGTGTCTCTTTTTAAAACTGCTTTTTTAAAATTGTTGATAAAATTTACACGCAATAGAATTCACAAATCAGATGTTCAGTTTGATTTTTGACAGATACAGTCAACTGTATAAAATCACCACTCAAAATAGGTAATATTTCTGTCTTTCCAGAAAGTTCCCCTACCTCTTTTCTAGTGAAAACCCCATCCCACTACTATATGTATGTATAGAAATAAAGCTCTTTTTCTCCAGTCTGTGAGTTTCATTTTCACTCTCTTAACAGCATCATTAATGTCATCATTGAAGAACCAAAATTTCTTTATGCAATCATTGAGGAGGTTCTTAATTTTAGTAAATTCTAACTTAATCAGCCTTTTATTTTATCAGTATTGCTTTAAGGGATCTTTGCCTTGTATGTGGTTGCTAGAATAACCTATGCAAACTTTATTTATTATTTCTAATAGTATTTGGGTTATTTTATAATTTCTACGTATATAATCATGTCATCTGTAAATATTGGCAACTTTTCCAATTTTAATGTGTTCTAAGGTTTTTTTGTTTGTTTGTTTGTTTTTTGCCTTGTTGTGCTGGTTAAGACCTATAATACTGGGTTGAGAGAAATAACGACAGTGAGTTTCTTTGTCTTGTTAAAAGTGTTCAATATTTTTGAAGTTTAATAAATCTTAGGTTCCTGAAACATCTAAGATTTTTAATCTTTTTAATACTCTGAATTTCTTTTAACACAGCTGGTTAAGTGTTATGTCTACTAACTGAAAGGTCAGCAGTTCAGATCCACCAAGCACTCTTTGGAAACTCTGTGGGGCAGTTCTGCACTGACCTGTAGGGTTAATATGAGTTGGACCTGACTCAATGACACTGGGTTTGGCTTGGATTTCTTTTAAAGGTTTTCCGCATCTATATTCACTAAAGAGTATCTGTCATTTCACATTTTTTATCAGATTTTAATGTCAAGTTTATGCTGACTTTGTAAGGCAGATTGATTCTTCCCTCTTTTTCTGTTTAGCATAGTGATTAAGTGCTATGAGTACTAACCAAAAGGTCTGCAGTTCAAATCCACCAAGCATTCCTTGTAAACTCTACGAGGAAGTTCTGCTCTGTCTGTTGGGTTGCTGTGAGCAGGAATCAACTCAGTTGCAGTGGAGGTGTTTTGTTTTTTTCTTTTTCTTTTCTATTCACTGGAAAAGTTTTTGTAATGTTGATTTTATTTATTAAGTATTTGGACTATTTCACCATTGAAGCCATCTGGAGTTTATCTTTGTGGAAGGGTTTTTTATTACATACGTAATTTCTTTAGTAGCACAGATAAGACTATTCAAATTTTCTGTTCTTCTCAGTTAAATTTTTTCTTAGGAATTTTTCATTTAATTTAAATTTTTTTAATGTATTAGCATAAAGTTGTTATACTCATCTTCATAGTATGTGTGACCTGCAGTAGTATTTTCCTTTTTACATTTGACATTGTTAACTCAGGCCATCCTTGTTTTAGCTTTGATCAGTTTCATCAGGAGTTTATTAAATTTCTTCAACTTTTGAAATACTATGTTTTAGTTTCATTGATCCACTGTGCATGTATGTTTTCTCTTTCTTTAATTTCTGCTGAGCTAAACCTTCTTTGGCTGCACTAACTAAAACTGTTGACACCTATTCTTGCTCAAATCTCCATGTTCTGCTTCTGTGCCTGCCTTTTCTCTACGAGATTTATCACTGGCATATATGTATTTTTTTAATAAAGATTAAGTGAAAGTATACAATCCAAGTCAATTTTGCATAAAATTCTGTCTGCTCTTTACCCTGTGACAGCACACTCCACCTTTTTAGTCTTTACTTCTAGTATCTACACAGTGAATACCTGTTCCCTCTTCTTTGCCTTCTCCTCTCTCCTCTAGAAACAAACTGGTAGGACAGCCTTCTATAAATGTATAAAACATAAGGTACACACACCACATGCTCATTCTGTGTGCCTGAGTCCAGTCCATTCTTTATCTGTAATGTTGACCTCAGTACTGCTTTCAGGCCCAGGACAGCAGGGTGTCTAGGGACCATGTTCACAAGAGATCCTCCAGGTTGTCAGACTGTCAGTTCTCGTCTTTCAGGACTTCTTGATCTGTACCCCTCTTCTTCCCGTGCTACGTCAGGGACTCTGCATTGCATCCCCTATCAAGGCCGCCTTTTAAGGTGACCAGGCACCATCTGGTTTTTCTGGTCTCATACTGATGTAGTCTCCCAATCATATGGGCCCTTCTGTCTCATGGACTCATTTTTCCTTGTGTCTTTGATGTTTTTGGTCATCATCTGTTTTAGGTGGATCGGGGCCAGTTGATGTTCCTCAGACTGTCTGACGTATGTGTGTATTTTAATGTTTTTTTTATTTTATGTCTTGTACCCTAATCCCCAAGGATAAACTTCATGAGGGCAGAGATTTCTATGTATGATTTATTATTGGATTTATTCTTAGCACCTTGAAGACCCTGACAGATAATAGTCATTTAATAAATATTTACCTAATGAATCTGAAGAAATTATATTTGTTGTAATTCCATTATATGCTATTATAAAAAGTTACTAAAGACAAGTGAATATGGATAGCATAATAAAAGCAGCTTATGAAGTCAATAGTAAGTAGTAAATTCCAAAGAACAGCACCAGAAAAAAAAGCTAGAAGAGTTGCTTAGTCAGTGTTGTATGTGATTTTCAAATAACTGATCTTTGCTTTAGGACAGGCCCTTTTTTAACTCATGCTTGCTGTTTTTTAACTCTTAAATAACAGAAGCTTTACCCTAAGAAACAGTTCATTTACAAAATAGCAGTATTTCCTGTTTATCTAAACAACATAATGTATAATTATAAAGTATAGTGTGCCACTTTTAGAATATAGCAAACATTCATATATATTTCGTGTTATAGAATAAAATTTTATTGTTAAACTATACTTTTTAAAGCTATAGCTGATTAAAACCTAAAGTTTATATTTTGTATTAAGTAATGATTTCTTTAATCTCAAAATTTATGATAAAACATAATAAGATACAAATACTTCCAAAGTTTTATACCTATTACAGGATGAAATATCTTGCCTTCTTAAGCTTCATTTATTTTAATATGATGTAATGCACAAAGACATTATTTAAGAAGACTAGAAATGTAATTTGAGTATCTTAGTGTATTTTAATGAGTACATACAGTAAGCTTTTGGTAACTGAAATTGGCATTTCAAGTGGCATTTCAAGCTAGTGAGAGATTGATTTTAGTGCTCTAGACGTTTAGGTGGTAGCTGAAGCCAAGAGAATAATTTAGATCACCCAGTTAGATTATGAATAGTAAGGAGGGAGGAAAGAGAAATAAAAGGATCAGGAATCTCTCCTGGTGATACTTTTTTTTTTGCCACTTTAACCTTTTTTAAGTGTGCGATTTCATGACCTTAATTACGTGTGCAGCATCACCACTGTTTCCAAAGTTATTGTATCACCCCAAACAGAAACTGAGTAACCCATTAAGCAAAAACCCCTTGGTCATTTCTCCCCTCTGTCCCTGGAAACCACTAATAACTAAAAACCACTAATAACTTTTTTTAGTTATTAGTTTCTCATTCAACAATTTATACACAAGTTGTCTTGTAACGTGGATTGCAATCCCTGGAAAGTGTCAGCACTCTCCCCATTTTCCTTTTGCACCATGGGCTCTCTATCTCCATTTGTCTAGTTTTCCTGTTCCTTCCTGCTTTCTTGTTTTTGATGTAGGCAGGTATTGCCCATATACTTGATTGAACCAAGAAGCATATTCTTACATGTGCATTACTTTTTTGTTGTATAGGCCTCTCTAATCTTTGGCTGAGAGGTAGACTTCAGGAGTAGCTTCTGTTCTGAGTTGGCGGGATGCCTTGGACCATAGTCTTAGGGGTTCCTCCATTCTCTCTCAGACCAGTAAGTTTGATTTTTTTGTATGTGCCTTTGAATTTTAATCTACATTTTTCTCCTACTTTGTCCAGAACACTCTGTTATGATTTCTGTCAGAGCAGTCTGTGTTGGTAGCTGGTCCGTCTACTTATTCCAGGCTTAGGTTCGTGGAGACTGTGGTTCATGCAGTCCATTAATCATTTTTACTAATATTTCTGTCTTTGGTTTTCTTCATTCTCCTTTGCTCCAAACATGATGGGATCAGTATATGTATCTTAGATGACCATTTACGATACCAGATGCTACTCACCAAAGTGGGATGTAAAAAAGTTCATGAATTATATCATGCCAGTTGACCTGGATGTCCCCTTGAGACCACAGTCCCCAGCACTCAGCCCCAGTAACTGTTCCACAAAGTGTTTGTGTATGTCTGGGAAGCTTCTATGGCTTTACCTTGGTCAGGTTGTGTTGACTTCCCCTGTACTGTACATTGACTTTCCCCTCACAAAAGCTAACACTAGTCTATTATCTGCTTAGTGTTTTCCACTCTCCTCTCCTCTCCTAACCATCCAGGATTGTTTTTTTCCTGTGTGTAAACCTTTTCTTGATTTTTGTAGTAGTGGTTGTCTGCATCGTCTGCTGCTATAACAGCAGTACCTCAGGTGGATGGCTTTAACAAAGAGAAGTTTAGTATCTCATAGTCCAGTAGGTTACAAGTTTGAATTTAGGGCACTGGCACAAGGGAAAGGCTTTCTCTGGCAGCTCTGGAGGAAGGTTCTTTTGATGCATCAGTCTTTTCTTGTTCGGAGCATCACAGCACAGGAAACTCAGGTCCAAAGGATGCACTGTGTTCCCAATACTGTTTTTTTGGTGTTATGAGGTCCCTATGTCTCTCCACTTGCCCTTTTATATTTCAAAACAGATTGTCTCAAGATACTGTCCAGTCTTAGAGATCTCAATGTAACTGTTGGTAATTCATCATATTAAATCATAGTGACAGAATTTATAACACATCAGAAAGTCTCACTAAATGTCAAACAGTGGACAGTCATGCTATATTGGGAGTCATGGCCCAGCCAAACTGATACATTTTTAGGGGGCCACAATTCAGTCCATGACAGTGGTCCCATATAATATTTTGTCCTTTTATGATTGACCTGTTTCACTCAGCACAGTGCACTCCATATTCATGTATGTCGTCAGATGTTTCTCAGATTCGTCATTGTTCTTAGTTGTTGCTTATTTATGTATCCATTCATCTGTTGATAGGCTCTTAGGTTGTTTTCATCTTTTTGCCATTGTGAATAATGCTGTAATAAACATTTATGTGCATGTATCTATTCATGCATTCACTCTTATTTGTTTAGGATAAATTTCTAGCAGTGGAATTGCTGTATTATATAGTATTTCTATTTCTGGCTTTTTAAGCAGGCACCATATCCTTTGCCATAGTGGTTGTACCATTTTACATTCTCACCAGTAATAGATAAAATTTCCATCTCCCCCAGACCTCTCCAGCATTTGTTGTTTTCTGTTTTCTTGATTATTGCAAGTAATGTCAGGGTCAAATGGTATCTCATTGTAGTTTTGATTTGCATTTCTCTGTAGGCTAAATTCACCAGCATTTCCTCATATGTCTTAGCTCCCTGAATGTCTTCTTTAGTGAGGTGTCTGTTTATATCCTTTGTCAAATGGACTATTTTTATTTTTGTTATGAGGTATTTAAATATTCTGTAGATTTTAGAAATTAAGCCTTTGTCAAGTGTGTCCCAGCCAGAAAAGTTTGTAGTGTCGTAGATTCTTGTACAGCACTTGGTGAAGTCTTTTGATGAGTCTAATTGTTCAATTTCTAGGAGCTCCCAATTACCTAGTTTATTTTCTGGTGTCCATGGATTGATACTTAAGATTTGTATTCTATGTATGCCTTGTATTAGTGCCCTTGACATTGCCCCTGACATTTTTTTTCCATGATCTGTATATTATTTTAGATTTTACATTTAGTTCTTGATCCATTTTTGAGTTAGTTTTTGTGTATGGTGTGAGGTATATGTTGTGTTTTGATTTTTAAAGATAGTAATCCAGTTTTGCCAGCACCGTTTATTAGAAAGGGCTGTCTTTTCCCCCATTTCGTGGACTTTGGGTCTTTGTCAAAAATCAGCTGACACTAGGTGAAAAGGATTACTTGTGCACTCTTGATTCTGTTCCATTGGCCCATGTATCTGTCGTCCTGCCAGTACTCAGCTGTTTTGTGTACTGTGCCTGTGTAGTAAGTTTTAAGATCTGGTAGTGCAGGGCCTCTTAACCTTGTTCCTTTTCAATAATGGTTATATATGTTTCATTCTTTTTCATATAAAATTGGTAATTAGTTTTTTCCCCTCATTAAAGAATGGTATTGGTGTTTGAGTTGTGATTGCATTAAATCTATAGATTGCTTTGGGTAGAATTGAGGTTTCCACAATGTTGAGTATTCCTGTCCATTAGAGCTGTCATCGTATTACCCTTGATGTCTTGAATGCCATCAAAATGTCGTCCTTTCAAGATTTCCTTTATCTTCGGGTAAAGGCAAAAGTCACTGGGAGCCAGATTAGGTGAGTAGGGAGGATGTTCCAATACAGTTACTTGTATACTGCCTAAAAACTCCTTCACAGACAACTATGCAATTAAATTTGCAAACTTGCCACCTTGCCGCCCTGCACAGTGGCCATTCCAGAAAGAGTTCCAATTGCTTTGAAGGGTGGACTAGGTGCTGGCATCAGTGCATAACTTCCCAAGGGGAGCAATTCAAAAGTGACCGTAGTGATATTCAGCAGTGGCATGTAGCACTTAGAACAATTTTAAGTTTTCAGACTTGTTGGACCTCGTATATTCATAAGTCATATTGAAAAAGTGGCGTACAATGTGAGCCAGTGCATTCTGGCATGGTGGACCTGGCTGGGAGCAGGCCAGTGGCTCTTTAGCCAAGCAGTGCAGCATCATTCGTCAGGAAAGGGTGGATTCGGCTAGGTAGAAGGAAGAGGAAAAAAATGGGAGGAGGGGAATAATGGCCCCATGAAAGCCAGCTACTCTCTAGCCATATGACATGGCATGGCCAAATGTGGAGTTCGCATACCGGGCTAGATGGTAAGGAGAAAGAAAAGGAAGAAAGGGAGAAAAATGGAGTACTGGGAATCAGCAGGTAGGGTCAGTGGAGACCCAGGATGATAGTAGGCTGGGGCTTTCTAGCCATGCAATGTAGTATTGCTTGATAATAGAGTGATAGAGATGGAGGTGGTATACAGGGCTGGACGGAACAGAGAAAGAGCAGAAAGAAAGAGAAAAAAATAATGATTGTGTTGGGTCCATGCATACCTGGGGTGGCAGTGGGCCAGTAACTCTCTAGCTGCTCATGTGACCCATTGGGAAAAGATGGAGGTAGTGTAGGGGCAGAAAGGTGAGTGATGCGAAAGCATGTTTCTCTGGTAACAAGGTACTCTTTATCCTGTTGGGGAGTTCTGTGAATCTATCTGCCTTCCTATACTCCCTGTGTGCGGTTGTTTCTGGCTGTGTTCCAAGATGGCAAGACTGCTATGTTAGGGCAAGAGATTATATTCTGTATCTATCCTCCTCCTCTGTTTTCTGTCAGTTTCTTCTTCATTTTGGTGTTTGTTCTAGTTCTTTATTCCTTCATTTGATATGTAGGGTCACAAGAATGATGTCTCTTAAAATTCTTTGAATCTTTGCTGCAGAAGGATAGCATGATGCATCTGCCTGTGTTGCCGTGTTGGCTGTGCCTCCTCACCACTAATAACGTTGTTTCTGTGCATTTGCCCATTCTAGATGTTGCATGTGTAGGATCACACAATATTTGTCTTTTTATGTCTGACTTATTTTACTCAGCATGTTTTCAGTGTTCATGTCATACCCTGTATCAGAACTTTATTTCTCTTTATGGCTGAGTACTAATTCTGTGTATATGTCACATTTTATTTGTCCATTTATCTGTTGATGTACACTTGGATTGTTTCCACTCTTTGGCGAACATTGATGTACAAGTATCTTAGTTCATTCCTTGAATTACATATACACATAGGAGTAAAATTGTTGGGTTACATTACAATTCTGTTTAACTTATTGACCACCAAACCGTTTTTCACAGTAGCTGAACCATTACACTCCCGCCAGCATATGATAAGTGTCGCATTTCTCCACATCCTCACCAACATTTGTTATTTTTCTTTCCTTCTCTCTTTTTTTAAAGTTGCCCTAGTGCTTATTAAGTGGTATCTCATTATCACTTTGAGTAGCGTTTCCTTAATGGCTAATGATATTGAACATCTTTTCATGTGTTTATTGACCATTTGCTTATTTTCTTTCATAAGTTTCTATTGAAGACTGTTGACTTTTTTAGTTGGGTTGCCCGTTTGTTGCTGAGTTGTAGAAATTCTTTGCGTATTTTTGGATATTAAGCCCTTATCAGGTAAATACTTACCAAATATTTTCCCTCATTCTGTAATTTGTCTTTTTGTTTTCTTAGTAATGTATCCTTTCAAGGTACAAATGTTTTGATTTGATGAAGTTCAGTTTATCTCTTTTTCTTTTGTTACGTATGTTTTTGATGTTATATCTAAGAATCCATTACCCAAAACAAGGTCCCAAAGATTTACTGCTATTTTTCTTCTGAGAGTTTTATGGTTTTAGCTTGTAAATTTGGGTCTTTGATCTGTTTGGGGTTAGTTTTCTTTATATGATGTGGACTAAGTATCAGACTTAATTGTTTTACATGTGGAGATCAGTTACTCCAGCACCATTTGTTGAAAAGACTATCATTCCCCCATTGCAAGGACTTGGCCCTCTTGTCAAAAACGAACTATATGTGAGTTTCTGTGTGAGCTATTAATTTTATTCCATTGGTCTGCATGCCTACCTTTATTAACTGTGGTGTGATCTTTTCTTTTTATGTATATATAATTTTTTCTTGTGCATGGCTGGCGTTAAAAGAAAGTTTACAAAACAGATTAATTTCCCATTTGATAATTTTATACCAGGTGTTCCATGACATTGATGCCCTTCTGCAGAATGTGCCTACCTTCCCCTCAAAGCACATTGTTTTAATTACTGTAGCTTTGCAGTAAGTTTTGGACTTGGGAACTGCTTTGCTCTTCTTTTTCAAGGCTGTTCTGGCTATTTGAGGCCCTTTGCAATTGCACATGAATTTGAGGATCAGCTTTTCCATTTCTACAAAAATGACAGTTAGAAATTTCATAGGGATTGTACTCATCTGTTGATTGTTTTGGATAGTATTGGCATCTTAAAAATATTAAATCTTTAGCTTAGTTAACACAGGAAGCCTGTCCATTTATTTAGTCCTTTAATTTTTTCAACAATGTTTTATGGTTTTCATTGTGCAAGTGTTTTACCTCCTTTGTTAAACTTATTCCTGTGTATTTTACTTTTTTAGATACTACTATATGCGGAGGAAGCCCTGGTGACATAGTGGTTAAGTGCTGCAGCTGCTAACCAAAAGGTCGACAGTTCGAATCCGCCAGGGGCTCCTTGGGAGCTCTTTGGAGCAGGTTTCCTCTGTCTTTTAGGGTTGCCATGAGTCAGAATCAACTCAGTGGCAGTGGTTTAGTTTGAATTTTTTATAGATGGAGTTGTCTTTCTTAAACTTCCTTTTCAGATTGTTCATTGGTTGTGTCTAGAAACACAATTGATGTATGTTCATGTGTTGATGTATGTTCATGTGTTGATCTTTTACCCATTATCTTTTCTGTATTCATTCAACTCTGTTAGCTTTTTCATGTAATTTGGGGCATTCTTCTTTATATAGGATCACCTCCAAAAGCAACTGGTTGTAGTTCCCCTTTTCAAACTATTTGGATGCCTTTTATTTCTTTTTCTTGACTAATGTTCTGGCTTGAATGTCCAGTGTTAAGTAGCAGTGGCAAAAACAGGACTCCTTGTCTTATTCCTGATCTTAGGAGGAAGGCTGTCTGTCTTTTACTGTTGTGGTTTATTGTTTGTTTCAATTGCTCTTTAAGTAGAAGTTTACAGTTCAAGTTAGTTTGTCATACAAAAACTTAACACCTTATTGTATGACTCTAGTTGCTATCCCTATAATGTGACAGCCCCCTCTTCCTCTCCACCAGTGTACCTGTTGTCCATTCAACCAGCTCCTGTCCCTTTCTGCTTTCTCATCTCCCTTTCAGACAGAAGCTGCCCATTTAGTCTCATATATCTACTTGAACCAAGAAACACAGTCTTTAGCATTATCATTTTATGTTTTATTGTCCAGTCTAATCTGTGTCTGAAGATTGACTTGGCTTTGGGCATGGTTCCAATTCTGGGCTAATTAGAGAGGCCAGATGCCGTGTCTAGTCCGTTAGACCACCAAGTCTGATCTTTTTGCTGGAGTTCAAGTTCTGCACTCCACTTTTCTCTTACTGTTTCAGGGACTCTTTGTTTTGTTCCCTGTCAGGGAAGTCATTGGTGGTAATCAGGTACCTTCTAGTTCTTCTGGTCTCATGCCTATGTATAGTCTCTGGTTTATGTGGCTCTTTCTGTCTCTTAGACTCATTATTTTCCTTGTGTCTTTGGTATTCTTCATTTTTCTTTACTCCTGGTAGGTTGGGACCCATTGATGCTACTTAGATGGCTGCTTGCTAGCTTTTAATACCTGAGATGCCACGCATCGATATGGGTTACCTAACGTTTTGTTAATAAACTAAGTTAATGCCACTTGACCTAGATGTCCCCTGAAACCATGGTCCTCAGATCCCTGCTCCTATTGTTCTGTTGCTTGCAGTATTTAGTTATATTCAGGAAATTTCTTAGCTTATGGTTTAGTGCAGTAATACTGACCTCTGTATTGAGTGTTATCCTTCCCTCTGTGTAAAATACTTGTCTGCTATCTAGTTAGTGAATTCCCCCCTCTCTATCTCCACCCTTGTAACCATCAGAGAATGTTTTCTTTTGTGGAGTTCTTATAATAGTGGTCTGATACAGTATTTGTCCTTTTGCATCTGACTAGTTTCACTCGACATAATGCTTTCCAGATTCATCTGTATTATGAGGTATTTCCCAGATCCAGTGTTGTTCTTTGCCATTGCATAGTATTCCATTGTGTGAATATACCATAATTTGTTTATCCATTCATTGGCATTTAGGTTGCTTCCATCTTTTTGCTATTGTGAACAGTGCTGCAGTGAACATGGTTCTGTGTATGTCTATTCCTGTGACATCTCTTCTTTCTCTAGAATATAGTCTGAGGAATGAGATTGCTAGATGGTATTATATTTCTGTTTTTAACTTTTTAAGGAAAAGCTAAAGTGTTCTTACCATTTTCCACTCACACTAGTGGTATGTGCGTGTTCCAGTCTTTCCACAACCTTTCCAACATTTATTACTTTGTCTTTTTTGGATTAATGCTAACCTTGTTGGGATGAGATGGTATCTCATTGAAGTTTTGGTGTGCATTTCTCCAGTGGCGAATGATCATTTCCTCATGTTCATCACATAAATGTCATCTTTAGTGAAGTGTCTGTTGATATCTGCTTGTGTGTTTTTAATAAATGCCCTTTCTTATGTTACAGAATTTGTTTTCTATTCCTAGTTTTCTGCTTTTTTTTTATTATGAGACAGTGTTGGTTTTTGTCAGATGCCTTTCCTGAATCAATTGAAATGCTCAGGTTTTTCTTAATTGTGTCAATGTGATATATTTCATTTATGGATTTTCTTTTGTTGTACAGCCCCTTTAAAATCAAGGAAAACCCAAACCCACTGCCACTGAGTCAGGTCCAACTCACAGTACAACCTCATTATCCTGTAGTAAATCCAACTTGGTCTTTGTGTACAATCCTTTCAGTGTGCTGTTGGATTCAGTTTGTTTAGATTGAGTTGATGCTTTTGTCAGTGTTGAAAACAGAGCATTTTGAACATTATAATGCCATAACTCTGGAAATCAGATTGTCTCTATTTCACCAGTCATAGCTTACTTTGTGAGTTTGTATGTGTGGATGTTTAACTTGTTGAAAACGATGAGAGTTCATTTAGTCACTTCCACTTAGTTTTCTTGAAGAGATTGTCTTCTTGGTCATGGCTAAACACTGAAATATTTTTTCCTCAGTTTGTGTTCAGTAGCTGTTTTGATAGAGATATCTTTGAATGCTGGGACTAGGAAGCATGCCCCCCAGCCTGCAAACTGAATTCTGTGATGCCTTCAACACTTACCTAGGTTTGCACTGAGCTTAGGGAACAGCCCAAAAAGCATCAGGTTTTCTCAGGCATTTTCTAAGCATATGTCTGTCTTGCCCTGAGCGTGCATATGGCTTTTTCATTTTTCCCGGTATGCATGGTATTTTTGAATGTCCTAATTTCCTGAAGAAGCTGTCCCTCAAGACTTCTCTTCCTACCTTTTAGGCTTGAGCCTCAATTCACTTTCTTTAGCTGTAAGTAGCTACAGGCAGTTACAGTTTTCAAGTGTTGCCAGCCACTTTCTGCACTGCCTGAGCATTGAGATCGGCCAAATAGAGATGAGCACCTTGCTTCAGACTTTTGGTTGGCACCTTGATTAAGTAGTATGTAAAAAAGCAAAAACTTGACACAGTCTTTGTCTTTTTCTGGATTTAGTTTTTGATTAGTTGGCTTTGACTTGTTTCCAAATTTTTGACTAAGTTGGTTCTGCCCGTTTCTGCATATATATGTGTATGTCTGTGTTTCTGGAAGCTGGGAATAGCTGACTTTGCTGCTTTATACTTCCTCTATGATGCCAGGTTTTGAAATGGCCATTACATGGGGAGGAGCAAGTTTTGAAGGGAAAAGGAAGGAAAACTGTTCTAGAATTATGGTGCTTGAGGACTTTCTAAAACATGTTTATAGTGAATATGAAGTTCTAAGTGAGAGACAGAGGCAATAACAACCAGAAGAACCAAACTCATAGCTGTCAAACTGATTTTGACTACGGACAACCCTGTAGGATAGGGCAGAAGTGCCCCCCGCAGGATTTCTAAGGAGCAGCTAATGAATTTGAGCTGCTGGCTTTTTGGTTACCAGCTGAGATCGTAACCACTGCACACCATCAGAGCTCTGGTGAGAGCCCAAGGTGGTTTTAATGGATTTAGAAGTTATCAATATACTGAATATCATTTTTAAGCCCATCTAGATACTATACTATTTCATTAAAAAAAAAGTTTCATATATACATACACACATACACACGGGAGCCCTGGTAGTGCAGTGGTTAAGAGTTAGGGTTTCTAACCCAAAGCTCAGCAATTCGAATCCACCAGCCACTCATTGGAAACCTGATGGAGCAATTCTGCTCTGTCCTGTAAGGTCCCGTGAGTTGTAACCAACTCAATGGCAACAAGAAAATTACTTTGAGTTACTGTTTTACACTTATGTTACTTCTTTTTTTCCTTTTTTATATTTAAATAGTTCTGGATTGTTTCCTCTTCTTGCAAATGCTGCCATGTCTGTGAAACCAGCTTTGCTCAGTTTGTATGAGATATATTACCTGCCTTTGGGTAAAACACTGAAGCCTGGTCTACAGGGATTGCTAACTGGTATTCTTCCTGGATTAGAAGAAGGATCAGAATACTATGAGAGGTGAGATGGCACTACCTATTTATGCAGCTAAGTAATTCAAACTAAGTAACTGGATTTGGTAGCAAGTATCCAAGTCAGTTATGTTGTAGTATTACTAAAGTGACTTCATGTAGATACTTCAGTATATCATCTGAAGATTTGTATAGCAATAATAATTTGTTATGTATCTAGCCTGTGCATCATACTAGAAGTATAATGAAGCGGAATGGGAGTTACAGGGACTGTGTTCACTTCCTGGCTCTACTAACTCCTGTGTGAGCTTAGACAAGCTTTCTATGTGTCTCATAATTATTTTTATATACTCAGCTATAAAATAAGCTTAATGCCTACCTATTTCTTTGTATTATTGTAATAATGAAATAACTTAGTAGAGTGCCTAACACATGGAAGTCATTCAAAAGATTGTGACTTATAATTTGAAATAATACAATAAGTAGAACCATTAGACTAATAAAAATGTGCAGTTGTACCACTTGCCATAGATTTCTGTATTGGTAATGGTGGAAAATAACCGAGCACCAAGTGAAGTCTTGTTTCACTATGTGTTGACTGGTGTCTTCCTGACATTATAGCTTTTCAAAAAAAATGCTTTGGAAAAAAAAGTTTTGATCTGTTTTTGAGTCTTTTAGTGTTTAATTTAGTGTTTAATAGTTGTTCCCAATGCATGATGGTATTCATTCTCTTCAACGTACTGATACTCTTAGGAAATAAATGAGTTTAGATGGCAGAAAGAAAAATGCAGACTTAATGAGTAAACGTAACAACTTAAAAAAAATTTATTCTGGTGCATTTATGAGCTACTCTGTCTCGTATTTCAGCTGCTGTTGTAATGCTGAAAGGATATAAATACTGAAAACACTGTATTACTCTTAAAAGTGCTTTTGACATAAAATACTTTTTCTCGGAGCTTATAATTGGCTTTTACTAATGTAACCTTTTTGTTTGCATACACTTGCTGAACATTAATGTGAAATTATTTCATTTACAAATTAGTTTTGTTTCAAACTGTTACATTACTTCTCCTAAGGAAAGCATGGAATCAATACTACTTTATAATTCTATTAGTAACAGTTAAAAATCTAAATGAAATCGAGTAGTAATCTTGATGATTATAGTACCTGTGCAGTTTATCTTGTTAGGTTTTGCTGGTTTTTGTACACAGATTTTATTTTTTAAAAAAGTTTGTAAATATAGTCTTTTAATGTGTAAATAAACCAAGGTAAGAGGGCATTTCAGTGCTAGCATTAAATTACATAGCAGATGAACGATAGAACTATCCTGAAATTCTGATGCTTCTGACTCTAGTATATATTACAGTGTAGTAGGTTTTTATGTGTACTGGTATTTATCTTATGTCGAGACATTAAAAAAAATAATTAGTCTTTAAATTTAGTTCCTAGTAAAGCAGTGATATATCCTTAATTTGGTTTAGGTATAATTTATCAAAATTATTGCAAAGTATATAACATGTGATTTCATGTTTTCTAAGAAGGAAACATTGCTAAAGTTCTTTATGATTTGGTAAAGTGATAGAAGATGTGTTATACTATAGGATTACTATATTGTATTACATAGTTTATTACTTAGAGTGTTTTCTTTCTTTCATGTTTTTGACTTAGAGTGGTTTTACAGTGCAGCAAGGTAGAGAGGATTTGTGTTGTTTTTGTTGTTGTTATCTTCAATTTACAAATAAAGGCTAAACGACTTTCTCAGAGTTACATGACTATAGATGTTGGGCCCAGTACTTAGCTCACTCTGAATTGTGTTAGCCATGTTGGATCAGACAGTCATATGGTCTACTGTGCCAGGAAAGACAACTTTAAGAAGAATGACATAACATTCATCCTCAAAAAAGAACACTTTAAAATCCATTCTGAAGTACAGTGCTGTCAGTGTTAGGATAATAACCGTACTCTAACAAGGAAGACCAGTTAATACCACTGTTATCAAATTTACACACTAATCACTAAGGCCAAAGGTGAAGAAATTGAGAATTTTTACCAATTTTTACAGTCTGAAATTGATCAAACTTACAATCATGATGCATTGATAGTAAGTTACTGGTGACTGGAATGGAAAAATTGGAAACGGGAAAGGATCAATAGTTGAAAAATACAGCCTTAATGATGGAATGATGCCAGAGATTGTGTGATAGAATTTCGCAAGACCAACAGCTTCTTCAGTGCAGTTACCTTTTCTCAACAACATAAGCCATGACTATACAGAAGAATTGATACTTTTGAATTATGGTGTTGGTGAAAAATATTGAATATGCCATAGATTGCCAAAAGATAAAAGAAAAAAAAGTCTGTCTTGGAAAAAGTACAGCCAGAATGCTTTCTAGATGCAAGAATGACAAGCTGTGTGTCATACAGTTTAGACATTTTATCAGAAGGGATCTGTCCCTGGAGGAGATCATGCTTGGTAAAGTACAGAGTGCAAAGAAGAGGAAGACCCTCAACAAGATGGGCTGACACACTGGCTATAACAATGGGCTCAAGCATAACGGCTATGAGGATGGCACCGGACTGGGCAGTATTTAGGTTTGTTGTACAAAGGGTCTGTATGAGTCAGAAATAATTTGATGGCACCCAACAACAAAAGTATGTGCAGCTTTCAGTCGATTACACTCATTTCTGAAGTAGAGTATGTAGCCACCACAGTTGATGCTTCCATAAAGTCTGAGGAGAAGAATGACTTATGTATTTATAGGGACATGAAACTAAATGATTTCCTGTCTGAAATAATTTTGTTTTGTACTGCAGAACAAACACATTGTTGGAAAAGGTTGCTGCTGCAGTGGACCAGTCAGCATTCTACAGTGCCCTCTGGGGTAGTCTTCTCACCAGCCCTGCAGTGCGTTTACCTGGAATCACATATGTTCTCTCCCATTTGAACAGGAAGCTTTCTATGGAAGATCAGCTGTATATAATTGGCAGTGATATTGAACTAATGGTAGGTCTAAAAGTATAGCTGTTCATTTAGCAAATATTTCTTTAAAGCCAGGCACTACTTTAGACACATAATGAGGACAGAGCTGTGAACAAAGTTGCCATTTACATGGAGTCTATATTCTTCATTAAGGAAAATTAAAGATTAACCAGTGCTTATTGTTTCTAAAATTACAAAAAAAAATGGTCGAAAAGAAATTGTTATTTATATCTGTTAACTGCTAATAAGTGGCCTTCATTATTACTGTCTTGCTGAAGGACTGAACCACTGTTAACACAGTGGACCTTCTCTTTGGTCTTGGCCTTCTTAATAAAAATTTTAGACAAATGATAGCCAGAGTCTGCATGGGATTCACTTGGGAGCATGCAGTGCTAAAGTCAATGGTGACAAGATAGTAAGAAAGTCTTACTGATTGCTTATGTGTGTATTTCTCTTTAATTCAAAGATTAAAATCAGAAATAAATCTTTCATCTCTCTATATAGATTACTGTACTCTTTTTTAAAATTTTATTTCTTCTGTGATTAAAGTTTATAATCCAAGTCAATTTGACATCTAAAACCCCAGACACATTCCTTTATGTCACTTGATCTGCTCTCCTCACCCTGTGACAGCACACTCCTTTCCACTCTGTGCTTCCAGTATTCATTGAACCAACACTTGTCTCCTCCTTTTCACCCTTCCCTCTCACCTCTAGAGAGGAACTGATCAGGCAGCCTCATAAATATATTTAAGCCAAGAAGTACACACACCACTGTCATCACTCTGTGTCTTATAGTCCAGTCTAATTTTTGTTTGAAGATTTGGCTTCAGTACTGGTTCCAGTCCTGGGCTGGCAGCAAGTCCAAGGGCCATGTTCTCAGGGGACCCTGTAGGATGTTGGACTACTAAGTCTGGTCTTTTAATAGAGTTCTGTATCTGTAATCCCATTTTTCTCGGGCTGTATCAGGGACTCTACACTGTGTTCACTGTCAGGGCAGTCTGTGGTGGTAGCTGGGTACCATCTAGTTTCTTTGGTACAGACTGCTGTACTTTTAAAATGAGCAAATGGTAAAATTGAAAAAAACCTGAAGGATCATTTTGGAGTTCTGTAAAAGCGTTTTGATTAATCATTATTTAAGTTCTTCATGATTATGAAGTGACTGATATATTTTATGAGTGAAAGTCAGATTTATTAAAATAAATTTTATATACAGTAAAATTAACCGTTTCTTTTGTGGAAGGTGTATGAAATTTAACCAACACATACAGATACGTAAACACCGTTATAATCAAAATACAAACCTGTCCATCGCCCCAGGAAGTTCCATTGTACCCTTTTATGGTCACTGTCCTCCCCCTATACTCCCAGCCCTTTGCAAACGTTGGTATATTTTTCCACTCAGGATGTTATGTGAACAGTCATATAATATATGCTCCCTAGGGTCACCATGAGTCGGATCCAACTGGACGGCGCTTGGCTTGGCTGAGTCTCCTTTATTGCGTTTTTCATAACATATTTGAGATACGTTAAGGCTTTTGCAATAGTAGTAATTTGTCCCTTTCTGTTATTGTATTCTGTTGTATGAATGTATCACCGTTTTTTTTAAATTCATTTACCGGTTAGTGGACATTTGAGTTTTTTCCAATTTTGGATAATTATAAAAAAAGCTATAAGCATTTACATACAGGTTTGTGTATAGACATATTTTTTTTTTTCTCTTGGAAAAATATTTAGACTTAGCATTGCTGGGTCATATAAATGTATCTTTAACTTTTTATTATAACAGCTTTGTTATTATTGTTGCATGTTGTCAACTCATAGTGACTGCATGGGACAGGGTAAAACCGCATCATTAAGATACAATTCAGATGCCATAAAATTCACCCTTTTAAATTGTATCATTCATGTTTTTTATTATATTCACAAAGTTGTGCAACTATTAAAATTAAAAAAAAACATTGCTGTTAAGTTGATTCTGACTCATAGTGACCTTGTAAGACAGAGCGGCACTGCCTCAGGAAGCAGCTGGTGGATTCCAACTGCCAACCTTTTGGTTAGTAGCTGTAGCTCTTAACCAATGCATCACTACAGATCCATGCAACTGTTACCACTAATTCCAGAACATTTCCATCACCTCAAAATAAACACTGTATTCACTGCTTCTATGAACATACATGTACAACTTCTTGTATGAATACATGTTTTTGGTTATCTATACAACTAGGGATAGAGTTGTTCAGTCATACAGCAGCTCTGTGTTTAACCTGTTGCAGAACTGCCAGTTTTCCAAAGCTGCTGCACTGTCTTATATCCCCAATCGCAATGTATGAGGTCTCCATTTTCTTCACATCCTCACCAACACTTGTTACTGTCTTTTTGTTTGTACTGAAATGTTAGAGCATCTCGAATGACTAATGATGTTCAGCATCTTTTCATGTGCTTTCAGTCATCTTTATATCTTTGGAGAAATGTCTAGTCAAATCTTTTGTCCATTTTTAAAACATTGACTTACCTCTTTGTGTTACTGAGTTATAAGTGTTCTTTATCCTGATGGAAATCCGTTATCAGATACATAATTTGCAATATTTTCCTGTGTTTTGTGGGTTGTCTTCTCACTTTGACAGTGTCTTTTGGAGCACAAAAGTTTCCGTTTTGATTAAGTGTAGTTTATCTCTCTTTTTGTTTGTTGCTTGTACTTTGAGTGTTCATAATCAAATCATTGTCTAGTCCAAGGTCATAAAAATTCACTCATACTTTTTTTTCCTAGCGAATGCTTTACTTCATAGGAAACTGCCAAAATATTTTCCAAAGTGACTGCATAATTTTTATTCAGAATCTGAAGTATACAGTGTTATATTTCCTTTTAATGACTTAACGGAAGTTGTAAACTAATTTTGTTTTTCTTTAAAAAGAAAATACATTTTGGGAAAAATAATTGCAACACATCACAGAAAAAGGACTGATCTATATATAAAAGAGGTATAATGCATATTAACAATTGAGCAGGAAAATAAGAATTTGAACGAATAATTGAAGGAAATAAAAATAATCCAAACATGAAAAGACACTCAACATTACTCTTAATAAGAAAAAAGTGTAAACCATGCCAAGATGCCATTTTCCGTTTATCAGACCGATTGTGTGTATGTGTCAGTATGTATGTGTATGTTCTGGTAAGCATGTGAGGAAACAAATGTCATACGTTGCCAATGTGAATATAAGTTGATATAATCTTAAGAAAAAGCGTTATTAAAATTGCAGTTGCATATACTGCATGACCTGGCCATTCTACCTCTTGAGATTTATCCTGCAGATGTACATTACATAAGTACATTTACAGCTTTATGTATAATAGTGAAGTTCAGAAACATTATAAATTTCCATCATTAGGAGCATAGTTAAGTAAATTAGAATTAATCTATAAAATTAAATACTTCGGCCCTAAGAAAAATTGAACCTATGAGTCAGACCCAACTCGACAGCAGTGGGTTTGGGTTTATATAAGGAAACTGAAAAATCTCCAAATTATATTGTTAAATTTAAGGAAAAAAAAAGCAAGGTGCGGAACACTATGATCATTTTGATGCTTTTAATGAGAAAGACAGGACTTGGGCATGAATGTGTATGTGTATTTGCATAAAATATTCACTGGTGACACTAATTGTGTACAAAAGGGAGATTGGATAGTTTTAAGATGGAGGTGGGAGAGAATCTTTTCATTGTATACACTTTAGTTCTTGTGAATTTTTGTACCATCATAATGTATTTGCCTAGTCAAAAGATTGCAGTCATATTTAATTGCCGCTAAGATGATGAGATGCATACTTTGATGTATTGGAGAAAGTAGTGTTCAAATCCATCAGGCGCTCCTTGAATACTCTAGGGGTCAGTTGTACTCTGACCCCTAGGGTCACCATGAGTTGGATCTGACTCGGCGGCACTAGGCTAAAGAGGTGTTACATTGCTGCATATTTTCCCAGTGTCATAGATGGTAGATGGCAAGTGTCTCTCTGATTTCAGGTAGAAGCAGTAAGTACTTCAGTGCAGGACTCAAGTGTACTTGTACAGAGAAGCACCCTGGACCTCATCCTCTTCTGTTTTCCGTTCCACATGAGTCAGGTAAAATATTAATGATGGTACTAACATAAGCATTCTTAGGAAAATCATATAAGCAGGATGTATAGTTATTTTTTAAAAGGCATATATGTTGGATTCCTCTCTTTTAAGAAATGAGATTTGTGAAAAAATTGAAGGAAAAAAGTTAATTGACTTGAATAAGAATGTGGTATTTGGAATAGATTGTTTAATAATATTTTTAAAAATTATAGAACTTACCTATAAAACAGCAAGAGGTGGTCATTGTATATTCTCTAAGTCAGCCAAGACTCTGAGGCCCAGACCTTGCTGATAATATCTTGTCTTGCCTTGGTGATTGTGGGAGGTATGTCAGATCCTTAGCCAAGTCAGTTGCCAAAATACTTGGTGATGGTCTCAAGCACTTTTGTTACATATGAGAGCAACTGACTTGAGAAATTGCAAGTGATGGGTTTCGTTGCTGGAACTTAATCAGCTTCTTCATTATCTAACAGTGATCTAAATCCTTTTGTGTTCAGAACCCTTGATGAAGAGTGCTTTCGAGCACTGGTATGTTAGCATTCAGAATGATAGAACCAAATACGTCATAAATGATCAGATACAGAGCATTTATATCTTGGAAAAGTAAGTTTATTTTTTTAAAAAGAATTAGCAGAAAAAAGAAAACAGTAGTTTTATATAACCATATAACCATAGTGAATTTTTATAATGATACGCCATGATCACATTTTTCTGTATTCTGTTTAAACTTTAATTCAAGAATTTAACAGTTCATTGCCTATACTGTCCCTTATTGGAGCCAAAAAAAAAAAAAAAAAAAAAAAAACTATTGTCAAGTTGATTCTAACTCATACAGGGACCCTATGGGACAGTGTAGAACTCCCCCGTACGGTTTCGAGAGCAACTTGTGCATTCGAACTGCCAGCCTTTTAGTTAGTGACCGAGCTGTTACTCACTGTGGTACTAGTTGGAGGTGTAAGCCACCCCTAATTTTCATTTTGAGAGTTTCTAAACAAGAATATGCCCCAAAATGTGGGTAACCAAAAAACCTAAAATACTTTGTGATCCTTTACCGAAAAAGTTGGCTGACTTCTGCTTTTGAACTTTTTCATTCTTTTCTTACCTTCCAGACTTTTAACATTGTTATTTAGTAGGTTGACAGGTGCCTGAAGAAATCTGAAGAAATTAAGTCATGATACACTCAAATTGGCAAGAATGTAATTTGAAATCCAGTGCAACCAGTGCTTCTTATCCTTTTTTCAGACTATATTACTTCAGTCCTTTCTTTCTCCACCTTCTCTGCATTCCTACTAGCTAAGATTTTCTCAAGAGTTCCCTTCCATGGCTTGTATTATGAAAACAGTAGTTATTGTGAATGTTTTTTGAAAGCATACACCCTGCCCAGCCCCAGTTCTAATAATCTTGTCCCCCGTTACTGTGCCAAATTATCATGTTACTTGCCGGCAGTGGCAGGTGGTGGTGAGAGGGAGAAAAATCATGACATAGTCATTGTTTCCCACTTGTCTTTCTTTCCAAGTATTGTATATAACAGAGTCTTAGCAAATATTGACTGTAATATGTAATTTAACAGGTACTTCATTACCTATCTTGAAAGAGTGAATACTTTAGAACTTCAACACAGTGTGGACAGACTGTTAGACTCCTTTTACATATACCATGGAAACATAATCCTGATCACCCTTGAGTTTATAATAGAATTTCTTCCATATTAGAAATGAGTCATGATTTCAGTAGAAATTAAGAAGTGGCTTTTGGCTTGCTTAAGGGTCATTTTTCTTCCTAGTAAGATTGGGAATCATTTGTAAATTTTAAAAGTCTTGTACCCATATCTATAATTTATGTGTGTGATGTTGCATATAAAGATCAGCAGTTCTCAGATGCCATAGTTTCAGGGCCTGCAACACATGCACACACGCACACACACACACACACACACACACACAAAACCTAGGGAGATGATACTTTTGCAAATCTGTTTAATGTCTGTCTTAATAGTACAGATGACAGAATTTTCTTATATGCATCTGCATTCAATTCATTATAATTTGTTCTGGTTCAAGTATATGAGAAAGTCTGACCTTACATGATATGTATTTGGAAGAGGAAGATGTATTTTGAATAGTTTTAAGGTAAAAATGGTTTTCTTCTTTGATACTGTACCAAAACTTCACAAGCAGTAGTTTCTTAAAAATTGGTTGCAATGTGGAATCTGAAACCATTATCAGTGAACTCCTCAAAGTCTGTTTTGTCAAAAATCCATCTTGTATTTGGGATGGATCTTTCATATATGCATGATTTTGCAACATTGTGATTAATTATTTAGAAAATTTTGGTTTACTGAGTTATGTGGAATGTCTGCTTCATTATATGATATTAAACAATTAAATTTATTATTATCTCCACTGATCACATCAGTAAAGAGTTTTAAATATCAGGAAACTTTCAAGCCCTATTTCAGCAGTTCAAGCTAACACAATTTAATTCAATACAATGTCAAGTCAAATACAAGGTTTCCAAACTTCTTTTTTTCTTGAAAGCTTGTATGTTATCATTGCAAAAATTAATGTTAGTTGTTTTCCTAGAAGCGACAATTCTACTTTTTTTGAGAGAATGTCTGCTAAATGCCCAAGTATGAGTAATTATAGTTTGTCAATCATTTTTTCAAGATGGTATTAACTGAAAAGGAAAAAAAAAGCTGGTCATTTAGCTCACAGCTCAAACAGTTGTATTAATGCTTTTCCTTGAGACAGCGATTGCACTTTAGGATGCATCAGTGTGCTTATTTTTGTGTGCTTCCTGTTTCATTACACAGAATATTAAGAAAGGACTGGTACTTGAGGGTCAGTATTTAATAAAAGAAATTTTTACTGTTTCATAACAAAGTCTTAAGTAAAACTGTTTTGTTTCCCTTTTTTTAACTGCAAATCCTTGGCAGTAAAGAATACAGTAACTATGAGTGCAATGAGTGCCACTGCTGTACTGCCTTTTTTTATGCTAAAGAACCAGTAGTTTTACCCACTATTGCTTTTACATGATTAGAACAGACATAAACACAGTCCTGCCAAGAATTAAAAATAATATCTTTTTTTAGGACAGAACAGTGTCTTGGTATTGTTATGAAAGTAGTTTCTGTTCTGTGGGCCTTCTGAAAGGGTCTTGGAGAATTGCCTAAGTTAAATATATGATATCAGTGTTTAGATGAGTGAATACAATTTGTCAACTGTTGATGACCTGTGTTCTGTAATGTGCCAGTTATTTTTCTAAGATTCCTTTAAAAAATTACTTGGGCAAGTCCCTTTCTAATCCTGTCAAGAAGTATAATGTCGTATCAAGTTGAGTAGTTTATGATTAAGGAGATGTCAGTTTTCCATCCAGCAGAGCCACTAATTGGACATTTGAATTTACCTATGCAAATTATTTAACCTCCAATTTAAAGTTCTTTACCCTATCCAGTAGTAGAAAGTCTGACATCAAACAAAGAAAATGAAGCAAAGTAGGCCACATAGAAGAAAATTATGCCCTAGAGCAAAACGGAAAAATGTTAAGATTTGTTAAAGTTGATTGATGGATAGATGAGAGTTAATTATATTTTTTGTACTTTCTTATGGAGGCTATATGTTTGAAATACTACAAGTTAAAAAAGTATTTTAAAAGGAATGAAGAATTTGAAATTAATGAAGATAGCAAACTTCTAAAGAGTTTACAGTCAGTTGACAACACTGTGAATGTGAAAGACTAAGTTTTCTCGATTGAAGATAGTGTTCTATAAAAGTATTTTATAAACCCTGAAGTTCTAAACATATTTCAAGGTATTTTTTTTAAAGAGGAAAGAAATTAATGTGGCTTATATGTTTTTTACATGTGATTAAAGACAGCCACATTCCTGACTTTTTCAGGCCACTCGACCAGATATGATCAGGATTTTGTCAGCAGCTCTTCATGTAGTGCTCAGGAGAGATATGTCCCTGAACAGAAGACTGTATGCGTGGCTTCTCGGTAGGTGTGTGGTGTTTGTGGTCATAGCTGGGGATAGTATGGAGGAAGACTTGCTATACACAATTATTACCAAGTCATATATATGCCAGAAATGAAGAAACTCAGTTTGCTGAAATGAACAAGAAAAATATAAGCAATACTGTGTGTTTTATCAGGAAACCTCAAAACCCCTAATCAGAGAGACTGTTTGAATCCATATGGTCATATTCCCTTTGACAAGATTTTTTTCTGCTTGTGAACTGAGGTTGTTCTTCTATAAGTAGACAAAGAACGATAAATTAACAATAAAAATAATGACATAGCATCCAAAATTTTGTAGTCTTTTTAAGGGGTAATCAGAAGCAGAGACAAAATTAAACTGGAATTATCTCACACAGCTTCATACTGGTTCTGCCCAGTTCAGTTAGGCCAAGAAAGTGAAGTCAGAACAGACCCAAATTTTTAAAACATTTGGGTAAATTGGAATGGTAATGAAAATGGGGAAAGATTACCAGGTGAAGCCCTGGTAGAAACTTTATCCCCCTCGTAAAAAACAAGGGCAGTGTACATGTTGCATAGCAACCAGTTTCTTGGCCCTCAGATTTAGAGCAGAGTCAAAATAGTGGTACCCCACTAAAGATGGTTACTAGCCTCATTGCTTTGAATGTATGTTACTCTCCACAATCCTGTCAGTAAGTAGTCTCATGCATCAGGCTCCTGAAAGGACTCACTGTGCCTCTTCAGAGTCTTCCATTCGAAGGCTTCAACTTGTAATTCTTTCATTCCATTCATAGCTCCAAAACTCCCAATTGTAAGAATTCAGGTCTCTTCCAGTTGCACTTCATTAGCCAGGACTGAACCAGTTCAAACTAGTTTGAAATCTTGATATCACACACATAGTACCCTCCTCTATTCAGGCAATAAAGCATTCTTTACACTTCAGTCTTAACATACTTGTTGTGAGTAGTTGCCATCTTCACAACTCTTTATCACCAAGAGTGAGAGAGGACAAATGTAATTTAGTCTTAGATTTTCTGAGTCTTCAGTCTAAAGTGATTCTGGAGGAATACTATGATACTTATGTACTGAATTGGTTTCCATTTATTAAACTATCTAAAATGGTCTCTCTTGCTGACATTGAATGGGCTACAAATTGGTAAGTGTTTAGCGCTGTTTTTGTGATATTTGTTGTTTTGGTATTTAGTGAACAACAGTTTTGCGAATTATATTTTAATTTATTTTGCAATTTGTTTCCATGGAGGTTTTGATAATAACGGTGCTGTCATAGGACCCAGAAGCACAAGACACAGTAATCCTGAAGAACATGCCACTTACTATTTCACTACGTTTTCAAAAGAATTGTTGGTCCAGGTAATGAATGTTTTCATCTTACTCTTTGGTTACTGGCCACTCAAGTTTCTGAAAAAGTGTAAGATGAAGTCCTGTTGGAAGGGGTAGAGACGAGACCGACAGATTTCTTAAGTACAACTATAGACTGAAATAAGTAATTGTAGTTACAGGCCAGACTCACTTCTCGGGAAGACCAGAGCTGTGTTTTGTTATAACTTTATTGCTTTCCTGACATGTGTAATATAGTTACAGCTTCTCACCTGTCTGTCCTGTGAAAATAGAAGCCTTTCTAAAAGTGGATTAGGATCTCTGGTATTTCCTCTGTGACCCCAGAGAAATCTAGGCTGTAATAGGAGGGAAATGTGAAAGAACTGGTGTCATGATGGAAATGTTAAAATGATCCATATATTTGTTTCTTCTTATTTTTAATTCAGTTATTTATTCAGAACATCTCAAACTGAGAAAAATACATCATGTCTAGAGCATTTTAAAATGAATAAGATTATAAGAATGTAGTTAGTTTGAAATCTCTAATGAGCAAATAGTCATGATAGCAGATACTACCATGATTTTGTGGCTTGATTTAGGACATGCTGATCATCTTAAATAAAAATATTCTCATCTTTTGGGCAAAAAAAATCATGAATTTTTTTTCTAGATTTTATTTTCCTCTGACTGAAGCACTATTTTATTCTCTCAAGATAGATGAATAGAACTTTTTTTTTTCTTGCCTTAAGAGGAATACCAAGCTTGGAGAAAGGGCCTCAGAAAAGCAATAAGGATTGTAAATCTCCATCACATGTGATTACATTTAAAAATGCTTTTGCTTAAGAAAATGTATGTGAGTCTGTTTACCTAAATGACTAGTCTACTATTGTTTTTCTTTTCTTTTTTTTAAGGCAATGGTGGGAATCTTACAAGTGAATGGATCTGGAGAAGAGAGCACACTAATGCAGGACCTAAAACCATTTCGGATTTTAATCAGTTTGCTGGACAAACCTGAGCTGGGTAGTATATACTATCCTGAGACATCTGGTCACACTTGGTTGTTTTGTATTATTTCATTAGTTATAAAAAGGTGTATATTTTGAGATAGCCTTTAGACATAGGCTCTCAACATTTTCTTACCGAGTATTTATCCTAGAAATATAAAGGTTTACATCCAGCCAGTACGTTATTGTATATCTGCCCCGAATGACACTACATAGCAGAGGAGTCACTATCTAAACTTTTCTTAATCCTGTTTAAGTCACAGAAATTGAAACATTTAAGGTCTGTCCGGACAATCTTGTATTTCACTACATTTGAGGACTTGAACAACAGAGAAGAAGTGTCTGAGTTATATGCTTCAGCTTCCATCCTTACCTTCGCTTTGTTCTGTGTATTTTCCCTTCATTGTGTATTTCTTGTGTGTTAGATCTATTTACAGTTATGGTGCCTAAGACAAATATTAAGAAAATGTTAACTATAAAATGAAATAATAAAGTATGTAGTATTCCCAAATTATATGTAGATGTTTTAACAAATACATTGAAATCCTGTCAGAAACTTAAAAATGTACAGTACAAAAGTAACAAGCTGTTATTTCAATAGCTTTGAAATTTTGCCTATTAAATGGTAAGAGATGAAGATCAGGAAATTTTTTAGTAAATAAGGAATAAAGTTTAGCCTTCTGCATTTCATTGTTGTTGTTGCTGGGTGCCACTGAGTCACTTCCAGCTCATAGCAGTCGTATGTCCAATAGAAGGAAACACTGCCCAGTCTGGCACCATCCTCACAGTCATTGTTGTGTGTAAGCCCATTGTTGCAGCTGCTGTGTGGGTGTCTCTCATTGAGGGTCGTTCTCTTTTTTGCTGACCCTCTCCCAAGCATGACGTCCTTTTCCAGGTTCTCCAGGAATTGATCCCTCCTGAAAACATGTCCTACGTGTGTGAAACATAATACCACTATCCTTACTTCTAGAGGATTCTTTTAGTTGTACTTCTTCCAAGACTGTTTTGTTTGTTCTTTCAGCAGTCTGATATAGTCAGTATTCTTCAGCAATAACATGGTTCACAGGTGTCAGGTATTCTTCAGTCTTCTTTATTTATTATACAGCTTTTGCATGTGTGTGAGATGTTTTAAAATACCATGTTTGGGGTCAGGCACACCTCAGTCCTCAAAAAGCAAAGGTGAAATCTTTGCTTTTCCAGTACTTTAAAGAGATCTTTTGCAGTTGATTTACCCAGGGTAGTGCCCCTTTTGATTTCTTTGACTGCTGCTTCCATGGGTGTTAATGTGGATCCAAGTAAAATAAAATCCTTGACCACATCACTGTTTTCTCTGTTTATCATGATGCTGCTTTTTAGTCCAGTTGTAAAGATTTTTGTCTGTCAGTTTGTCGTACTGTGGGAGCTTATGTGTTGTTGCAGTTCTGAAAGCTGTGCTGTCCATATTCAAGTACCAGTGAGGTCACCCATGGCAGGCAGGTTTCAGCTGAGCTTCTGGACTAAGACAGACTAGGAAGAAAGACCCAGCAGTGATCTGAAAGGAATTAAAGTGAAAACCTTATAAAAAGCAGCAGAACATTGTCTGATATAGTGCTGGAAGATGAGCCCCTCACTTTAGAAGGCACTCAAAGGACAACTAAGGAAGAGCTACCTCCTCAAAGTAGTGTTGAACTTAATGATGTGGGTGGCATCAAGCTTTTAGGACTTAATATCTGCTGGTTTTGCTTGACTCAAAATGAGAAGAAACAGCTGCAGACATTCATTAATGATCAGAAAGTGAAATGTATGAAGTATGAATCTAGGAAAATTGGAAATTGTCAAAATTGAAATGGAAAGCATAAACATCGATATCCCAGGCATTAGTGAGCTGAAATTGACTGGTATTAGTCATTTTGAATTGGACAGTCATTTGGTTTACTATGCCATGAGTAATAGTAAAAAGGAGTGGTCTTGAATTCATCATAAAAAGAACATTTCAAGAGCTACCTTGAAGTTCAGTGCTGTCAATGATAGAATGATATCTATATACTTACAAGGGAGACCACTTAATACAACTATTATTCAGAATTTATGCACCAACATATTAAGGTGGAAGATGAGGAAATTGAAGATTTTTACTAACTTCTACAGTCTGAAATTGATCGAACATACAGTCAGGATGTATTGATAATTACTGGTCGTTGGAATTTTAGTGTTATTTAAATTAATAATGATAGCAATACAAGTAACATTTATTAAGTACTTAATATATTCCAGGAACTGTGCTAAATACTTTACAAATATTTTTCCTAACCTTTGGAGTAACCTATAAGCTTGATATTACTGTCCTGTAGATGAGGAAACTAAAGCTCAAGAAAGTTAAATACCCCTGATTCTATAATATTTATGTCAGCCTATACTTTAAATAAACATTTGTTCAGTTATTTACTGTTCGCTGTTTCAACATGGGAAGTTTAGTTAGGATCTGAAAAGAAACTTTTTTTGAACAACTTTAAAACATCTTTTAATTGGACCAATTTTCAGTTAATCATGATTTACTTATACTAATTAATTATTGCCTTAAATTTGCACATAATTTTAGGACCTGTAATTCTGGAAGATGTCCTGATTGAAGTATTTCGAACTTTATATTCCCAATGCAAAGCAGAATTGGATCTTCAGATGGAGCCACCCTTCAGCAAGGACCATGCTCAGTTAAGCAGGTGGATTACTGAAAAATTAAGCGTGATATAAAGATATCTTCACTTGTAAATATTATAATGGAAACACTCAATTATTAACTTACTGTAACCTAAAGTGACAGTAGTAGCTGGGAATCTTGCTGTATGAAGTTTCTGCTCTGAACATGAAAATTTGATATAAAACCTCTCTGTTTTGGTAATATGAACTGTCACTTAAGAGTGATCAGTGGGCTGTCTTTCAAACAAGTACTGAGAGTACTAACTGCCATGTCAGTTAAACAGATTACAAGACCTGTTTGTTCACAGTTCAGTGCCCCGTGGCACCTTGACATGCTCAGGAGACCACATCCTAGATCAGAAGACTCAAATGCATCGAAGGACACTGAATGTTGTTTAAAGAGTGTTTTTTTTTTTAAATCAAGTTATGGTTATTTCTTCTTTCAAGTGTATTTCTTTTCTGAATTATTGGGACAATTTATGTGATACTAGCATAACCTATTTCCTAATTCAGTGATAATACTTGCAGACAAAGTGTTTTCTATAAGCAAACCACCTCTTTTCTAGCCTCAATCTATCATTACAGTATGATAGAGATTCCCATTTAATTTATGTAGTTTATGTTTTATTAATGGCTCTAATGGGACTTTGGAGATAAACTGCACTTTCCTAAGGCAGATTTTTTTTATTATCTTTATTTCTGGTAAATATAATCCCATGTTATTTTTTGTTTCAAAAGTTAACGTTCGGGAAAAAAAGTTAACTTTGCCTACCCTACTTTACTCTGTACTTGGCTTGAGGAATTATATTGCTCTTTGGATTAGTTAGTCTTTTGTACTGGGACATGCTGGTTGCATTGACAAAACCACACTGTATGTAGCAATTAATGGTGAGGGAGGATGGGTGATGAAGGTAGGTAGGTCGGTACCATATAGGGGTTCCAACTTAAAATAACAAAATTAGTTTTACCTGATAAAACTGCAGTAAAAATGCTTGTTTAGAGTAAATAGTTCTTTTTTTATTAGTGTTGATTTCCAAGCTAAGACAATTGTTTCATTGAAACTGGCCAAATTGTACCTTTCTTGAGCAAATCTTGAACAGAACAGAAAAGCCAAATTCTTTGAGATTGGGACTGTCAAAATCAAATCACTATTCAGATTATATTTACCAAGAGAAATAAAAGACTGTGATATCAAATTAATAGCCATGCTCTCAAAAATAAAGAAACTTCCTTATCTTTTACAAGGGACACAAGTATTTTTTTCTTAAACAAGGCCTATTTTTTATATTGGTTGTACTTCTCAGTTATGAAACTCAGATTTGAGATAATGACTGTGTATAAAGAAATGAGACAGTAGCAGTAGGTATTATTTGTTTAATATTATATAAAATGTTTTCTAGTAACTAAGAATATATATAGCCCCATAACATTGCACTTAGAAAAGTAAATGTTTCTCTCTCTCTCTCTCTTTTTTTTTCTTTTTTAGTAAATTAAGGGAAAACAAGAAGACAGCAGAGCTGATTAAAACTGCCAACCTTCTCTTTAATTCCTTTGAGCCTTATTATATGTGGGATTACGTTGCACGTTGGTTTGAAGAATGTTGTAGGTATGTTAAACCATTTAATTTGTTTTGATTTAGTAACACCTAAAGCTAACCTTTCTTTTCTCTCTTTAATGTTCTTAAGTATGATGAAAAGAATATTATTTTATACATTAGTAGCCACAATTTGGCTGTACTTTGCCACTCTAGGATATAGAATCATTGATCAAATAATCTTAGAAGTGGAAAGGAATTTAGAGGTGAATTTTTCAGTCACCAGTACAGATGAA
The DNA here is from genome assembly GCA_028571685.1 of Heterohyrax brucei. Taxonomy (NCBI): domain Eukaryota; kingdom Metazoa; phylum Chordata; class Mammalia; order Hyracoidea; family Procaviidae; genus Heterohyrax; species Heterohyrax brucei. The sequence goes on from CM053144.1 coordinate 103,030,775, forward strand.
ATATTTTCTCTTTGTAGTTTATAGTGATTTAGTTTATCTTTGTTTTGGAAAAGGTAGCAAATTTGTGTCTGCTACTTAGCACACTTTCCCAAAAGCATTCCCACTTTAAATAAGAAAAGTGCATTGGTCACAATTGTGCTTTTAAAGCCATATAAATAGCCCATATTGTCACTGATAAGGAGACAAAAACCCTCCACCCTTTAGAATTTAAAGCCAAAAATATAATCTAAAAACCTTAGGATATTAGTGAACCTGGGTGAAATTCCTGCCTAGATTTTAGATCAAATCTTGTCAGAGCCAGATTAATCTCTCAAGCCTTGGGAGCATGTAGTCAAAAGTATGATCATGTATGATCTCTTGAATATTATAAAATATAAAATTTCATGACTATATAAAATATAATTATAAAATATTATGAAATATAAATTATAAAATATAATTTAATGATTTGAGAAGTTGGTTGTTACAATTTGGTAGCAACTGACCACTCAGTTTCAAAGCACTATGCTAGTATAGAGACCTTCCTTGTCTTTAGAGACTTTCCAATGGGAACAAATAAGACAGATGCGTACATATTCCTAGTACTAAATTTAAAATCACAAATAATTTAATAGGAAGATTAAATGTAGGAATGCAGAAGGATTTATGAATGTCCTTTTACTGTAGCTTATGTTTTTACTTTTGTTTATACCTTCACAAAGACACATCCGTCTTAGATTACCTGGACTGTTTCCTGAACGTGTATTAACCTTTATGCTTCTGGGCCTTCACTCATGCTGTTCTTTCTAAATATTCTTCCCCCTTCCCCATCTGCTAAGTTCCTATATCCAGGTCACCTGTCTTTCAGTAGCTTCCATGAATCTCTCAAATTGCCCACCAGAATCAACTCCTCTCACACTGTCACATTTATTACTCTTATATGCTACTATTTTTGCTGGGCAGGAAGTATGTCATGTTCTTAACTCTCAGAGTATAGAGCAGGGTATGGTCATGTAGGATTAATGTATTGGTAGAATGATCTCCACTCCCTGGATCAGAAGAAGCATCTTGGAGGAGGTAACATTTGGTTCCAGACCTTGAAAGACAGGTGCAGTCTGGATATGAAAGAAAGACACTGGGCAAGGATGACAATCAAGGAGGAGAAATTGATACGAGCAAAAGCCCTGAGACTGGAAATCAAGGAACAAATGAAACACTTAATCACTATGCCATCAGGATTTCCATACATTTTAAGTAGGACATGACATCTCTAGTGGGAGAGATAGGAAATAAGTCCTGAAAAGTAAGGCGCATCCAGAAGACAGATGAAGATGTCTAGTAGGTTCTTAGATGTATAGCATGGGACTTTCAGGAAGAGGTTAAGCCTAGGAATCTTACTTTGGGAGACGTCCTCATAGAAAGCATCCAGGGGGAAATAGAATGTTCATCACAGAAACACATGTCCCTGTGTTGAATTAGCTTTTGTTACAAAGACAATGATATTACCACGTGTATTGGTATCACTTGATGGTATGCTTGATAAAGTGAATTTTGTCCTTATAGGAGGACACTACACGCCAGACTTCAGATTGGTCCTGGAGATAGCAGTGACTCATCTGAGTTACAGCTGATCAGTTTCTGCTTACTGGTGGATTTTTTGTTGGATATAGTTTCCTTGGTAAGGCCAGCTGGGTAAAAACATTGAGGGAATTTAAAAATGTAGTTGAAATGTTTTATCATGGGGAGAAACGTCATCTTCAAATAAAATTACATCTTTGAAATTTATTTTTTCCTATTGTTAAAGCTTTTTTCATGAAATTTTGCAAGATTTTTGTCCTGTTACGTTGTATATGTAATACATATACAAGTGTCATGTAATACATGGAATGGATGTCATAATTGCATGTTATAAAATCATAAATATTTAGTTTGTAGTAATCTAATGGCTGCATTTGTATTCAAAAATGATTCTGTCTGTTAAATGAAGACTGTTGGAAATCTCTTCCCTGTGCTTTCTCTCCTCAATTCTATGCTTTCTCACTTTGAAGCCTACTAGAAGTATGAGGGTGCTGTGTCAGGTATGACATTCAGCCTGTTTTGTTTTTAACTAATTTTACTCACTTTTGTAATATGAAAATTTTAGTAATGTATGGATAAAACTGGGGTTATTTCACAATATATCCCTTGGAATATTTAAATTGGGAATAGAAATTTTATGACATTAATTATAAGATGACTTAATTAAGAGCATGACACATATAAAACATTGTAAATGAGTACCATTACTGCCTTATTTACAGATTTAAAAATATCTGGAATAATAGAGCAGGTTTAGTTATACATTATTTAAACTTTGCTCGTTTCACTTTTATTTTCAGGAAACTTACATTGAAATCCAGACAGAACACTTGCCCCAGTTGCTGCTCAGGATGATTTCTGCACTGACAAGCCATCTCCAGACCTTGCACTTGTCTGAGCTCACAGATTCGCTCAGGCTGTGCTCAAAGATCCTTAGCAAGGTTCAACCTCCACTGTTGTCTGCTGGCACTGGGAGTGTGCTGCAGTTCACAAATGTGCAGAGCACATCAGTCAGAGAATGGGAAGAGAAAAAGGTAATCTTAGCTTTTGTTTTTGGATCAGATTAATTGTATTTCTTCAGAGCACCCAGATAAATTCTGGGTGAAGCTATGTATGTAAGTATTTAAATATTAGTGAATACCTGCCTTAGATCCAGCTATTGTGTCAGTAGGCCATAGTGTAGGTTTATGGCTGTCATGCACTTCAACTGTGTATAGCAGAGCTTTCCAGTAGAAATAAATACAAGCAACATGTCACTTTAATGTTTTAGTAGTCAAGTTAAAAAAAAAAAAAAGTAAAAAACTGGTAAAGTTAATTTTACTGTATTTAATTCAGTATTTCCAATATATTATTGCTTAAGCATATAAATTGATGTAAAAAAAATTTTACATTTTTTTGTACTGTCTTCAAAATGCAATATATTGTCTATCCTATCAGAACATTTCCATTCAAATGCTAAATTTTTGTCATAAATACTTAATCTGTATTTATATTTCATAAAATTTACAGTCAAAATAGATTCACAGACCTAAGTTGTTCTAAGCATACTAATAGCTAATTAAATATGAATTTTTCAATTAAAATTTAAATTAATTACTGTTGAATAAAATAAAATTTAAAAATAAAATTTCATGTGCTAGCTAACTACATGTGACTGGTGGCTACTGTACTGGACAGCAGGTCTACATCTAAACTTTATGTACAGTAGAATTTTGACCTCCACTTTTTTCCTTTTTTTTTTTGATTATGATTGAGTGAAAATGTACAATCCCATATAAATTGGCATGCCTGCCTATGTACAGCTCCAATTGCTCTTCTTGCCCAGTGACAGCACACTCTTCCTCTCCATTCTGTACTTGTCATATCCTCCTAATAGTCTCCTATCCCCTCCTCTTCATCCTGTCCCCTGCCTCTGGTAAGAGGTCAGCAGAATGACATCCTACAAATGCATGAAACCATAAAGTGCACACGTGATATGGTCACTCTGTGTCACCAAGTCCAGTCCATTGCTGTCCAAAGAGTTGCCCTCCATTGTGACTTGTAGACATGGACGGTGTCAGAGTGAGGAGCCGCACTCCCAGGCGAACCCCAAAGCCCCTGGACCATCAATTGCCGTCTTTTAGTAGATATCTCAGGGAGCACCCCTTTTTTATTCTCGTGTTGCCAGTGAGTCCCAACTTTGTGAGCCCCATCACGGCTATCACTGGTGGTGGCCAGATACCATCTGGTTCTTCTGGTTACATATCAATGTAGACATCCAATCAAGTGGGTCTCTCTGTCTTCTGGGTTCTCTTTCCCCCATGTCGTTTTGGTCCTTTGATGATCATCCAGTCCTGCGGAGTTGGGACCATTTGTTCACCTCCACTTTTTGAATTTCGAAATCTTTACCCTCCGTAGTCTTCACAGTACCTAATGGTTTCTTTTTATAATGTTCAGTAAATTAAAATAAGAATTTTAACATCTAGTTCTGGTAGCACACTCGAACACCTGTGAAACACCTATGTGAAAATTAAGAATTTAAAAGTTTTCAGGTTTTTAATATTAAAATATTTTAGTAAATATGCTTAATGGAATTACATGATAATTACGTTGAATTTAGGTGCAGTTCCACAATTTTAAAGTTTCTGGAGTATAAGATTCAGTTACCTAAGTCCCAGAATTAAATAGTTGCCCTTATTTTTTTATTGTTGTAGTCTTTATTTTTTCAGTGAGACAAATACAGTTTAAGGATGCTCTCATATAAACGTTTTCCTCAGGTATTTATCTTAAAACTTTTCTCTCATTTCCTCATCTATAAAATGAACATCGTTGGCATTCAGTCAATCTAAATGCACCCCAGGATTATCCTGCATACACTAGAATCATAGAATCAGTCTTTCTTATTTTCCTTTTATTCCACTTATTACTTATATGCAACACATACTATCTGTACTAGTGTTGGGAAATTTGATTTCTTATGCTTTTTCCTCCTAGTTTATACCTCTAAAATCTTCTTAGAAATAAATTTAATATGTGTATTAGCTGCTCTGGAACTTTTGGTTTTTATTTGAATGCAATTAATGAAAATAAGGGAAGGACCTTGGCATTCTCTCAGTAGTGTATTCATAATGCGTGAATATTTATTATGTAGAAAACATAAGGAAGTCTTTTATAATGATTCAGGCAAGTGAAGGGGACCATCCATTCATGTTAACTGAAGATTAGATAATATGCTTTTTTTTAATATTAAGGTTTCATTAACCTTAAAGTTAGTTAACCTCATCTCACTGTCTTTGATTTTTTTAATATGCTATTAGGTTATGTATGTTCTTTCCTGTTCTTTACTGAAATACAGTGGTATTCTCTGACATGTCTGAAAATTGATTATATTTATAAAATGACAATATTTGAAATAACCTTATTTTGGAACATATAAGTGAAAGAATCAGTTCTTTAAAAATATATAAATCTTATTTTGGCTTTATACAGTTAAGAGTGGTTTTATAAAATTAGTGTAATGGATCTCTACATCCAAATGCCTAATGCATGTAATTTCTTTCTATTATCAGAAAGACATTTTTAAATAAAATAATCTGAATCACAGTTATGTAATGTAGCTCTTAATGTAGCTAAATTTTATAAATGAAGTTCAACTGAATTTAAAGCTTCTGTTAACATAGTATTATCCATTGCTTTGTGATTTTTATGTTAAGTATATTAATACAGAAATCACTTTATAGTTACAAGTTAATGACAGTGTTACCATTTGGATAAGATTTTTTTAAATGTGTTTAATTGTGCAAGATTTAAATGGTCTTAACCACAACTTTTTAAAAATGAATATGGGGAACCTGTCACACGAACACATACATGCACATAAATGTTTGTTGTAACACTGTCCACAGTAGCAAAAAGATGGAATCAACCTAGGTGCCCATCAACAGATGGATAAACAAACTGTGGTACATATGATCTGACAATTGAATCTACAAACTTAATTGTTCTAAGTGCTACATACCCTATTGCAGAATATCATTATGGTCACCTTCAAACTACTCCCCTTGGGAAGCTATGCACTGACACTAGTACCTGGTCCACCCTTCAAAACAGTTTTGGGACTGTTTCTGGAATGGCCATTGTGCACGGGGGCATGGTGGCAGATTCACTAACTTAATTGTATAGTTGTCTCTGAGGAGTTTTTAGCTAATAAACAACTATTGGACACCAATTATCTTTTTTACCCAAAGATACCAGAAATCTTGAAAGGAAGACATTTTGGTGTCGTTTAAGACATCAAGGGTAGTACAACAGCTCTAACAGCCTTTCCAGAAAAAGAGTTGCAGAATTGCTCTGAAGGGTGGACTAGGCACTGGAGCCGGTGCACAGCTTCCAAAAGGGAGTACTTCAAAGGTGACCATAATGATACTCAGCAATGCGGTATATAGCACTTTTTCTAAGATGAGTTCGCAACTTATTGGCAATCTTCATACACACAATGATAAAGAACAATGATGATTTTATGAAATGTCATATAACCTAGAATCAACTGGAAGACTTGCTGAAGTGAATGATTCAGCTGCAAAAGGACAAACAATGTATGAGACCACTGTTACAAGTACTTAAGAAAAGACTTATGCACAGAAGAAAGTACTCTTTGACAGCCACAACGGTGGGGAGGGAAGGAGAGGGTTATTCATAGATTGCATGATAAGAATTCAGTTAGGGGAGGAGAGTGACAACATGCAGTAGAACACAGGTCAACATAACTGGACTGCACCATAAGCTAAAAGGTATTCTAAATTCAGCTAGAATTTCAAGACAGAGTAGCAGGCACAGGGATCTGGAAACCATGTTTTCAGGGGACATTGAGGTCAGTTGGCATAAGTAGTCTTTTCCTAAGATTGTTCTGTATCCCATATTGGTGAGTGGCACCTGGGGTCTTTGATGCCAGCAGGCTACCATCTAAGGAATGTCAGTTGGTCCCAGTCTGCCTGGAACAGATGAAAACCAAGAACATCAAAGGCACAAGGAAAAATGAGTCTGGGAGACAGGAGGACCCATAAGCTTTGGAGACTACATCAGCAGGAGAACAGAAGAACTAGATGGTGCCCAGCCACCACCAAAGATAGCCCAAACAGGGAGCACAGTGTAGAGTTCCTGCAGTAGCACAAGAAAAAGAGATGTGCAGATCAATAACTCTGTTAAAGGTCTAGACTTAACGGTCTCACAACTTGGAGGGTCCCCCTAGACTTGCTGTTAGCCTATTGTTGCAACCAGTACTGAAGCCACCACTCCAGACAAAGAATGGACTGGACTTGGCAACACAGAGTAATGCAGGTGGTATGTGTACTTTATGGTTTAATATGTATGTGGGGCTGCCCTATTTTCTTTGTAGCGGGGAGAGGAGAGGGTAAAGAGGAGAGGACAAGTGTTGACTGAGTGGATACTGGAAGTAAAGAGGGAAAAGGAATAGTGTGCTGTCACAGACTGAGGAGAACAGATCGAGTTGCAGAGAGGTGGGTGCTTGGGGTTTTATATGGAAAATTCACTTGGATTGTGAACTTTCACTTAATCACAATAAAACATTTTTTAGATTTTTTTTCATATGGAAACAATGAGTAATAGAGGTGAGAGGTGATAAATTATGCTGGCAAGATGGGAGCAGGAGTGAAGACAAATGGATAGATTAAAGAGGAACGATTAATAGGACTTAGGAATTAATCTGTAAGGCTAATGAATGATAACATTTATGAATGTTATTAAGTGCCAGGAACTTTATATATTGTTACTTAATCTTCATGGCAACTGCAAGATGTAGGTATTATTGTCATCTCAGTTTTACAAATTAGGAAAGTGAGATTTGAGGAAGTTAAATAATCTGCCAAGCATTACACAGTAAGTGGCAGAGCCCGTCACTCTCAGCCACTATACTGAAGTGAATGTACAGGGATAGAGGGGAGGAGATGAGAGGTTGGAGAGGTACCAAGAGTAACTACCCAAAAAAGCCATGATAGGTGCAACTTTTATTTACTGTTCAACTAAACCAGAAGATATATTTAATAACTCATCTTGACATTATTACAGGGAGAGAATTATTAATCCATTCCATCTGTACCCTAGTAGCTAGTTGGTTTTTTATATTTTAATTTTCTTCCCCTCTGGAAACCGTAGTGACATAGTGGTTAAGTGCTAACCAAAAAGTCGGCAGTTTGAATCCACCAGGCACTCCTTGGTACCTATGGGGCAGTTCTACTCTGCCCTATAGGGTCAATTTGAGCTGGAGTCAACTTGATGGCACTGGGTGGTTGTGTTTTGTTTCTTCCCCTCAAGATTGAAAGTATTTTTGTCTTCTTGGTACCTAATAAAATATGTAATATAAAACATGAATTCAGTAACAGTTCATTGGAAAAGTGTTGATAACATTTAGTACTTTATACTTTTCAGGTAAAAAATTTCAGGTTACCATGGTCCTAAACAGATGATCTGTTAAATTTTCCCACTAGTTTTTAAAATTTCCTTTAAACCTTACAAGTGTCTTTCCTTGCATTGTTTAGGTGCTAGGAGAATGATTTCATGAATTGAATAAATTGATCATTGTTTGAAAACACGAGTACAGATCTGAGAGTTCTATAAATACAAGTATTTTAGCCCTCGAAAAGTGAAACTTAGGCTATACATCTGCTTAATAAATGCTTGATGAATTGGTAGTAATGTATTCATTAGAGTGTTTCCTATTGACTATAAGAAACATATCAGTCTAGTAATGGTTATAAACATTTGACAGAATATGCAGATTAAACTGTGATTAGTCTAATCTAAAACTATTCTCAAAAGGTGACCATTTCTAAGTTACAGCTTTAGCTCCTGAGCTCTTTCTTTTCTAATCTCTACCAGATCTCATCAGTTTCTCTCGAAAATCCTACAGAAGTATTTGAAGATGGAGAAAACCCACCAAGTAGTCGATCATCAGAGAGTGGATTCACTGAGTTTATACAGTACCAAGCAGACCGAACAGATGACATTGACAGAGAACTGAGTGAGGGACAGGGGTCAGCTGCTATTCTAGTTGGTAGCACATCTTCTGAGACAGAAACAGCATCTACTATAGGATCTGAAGAAACCATCATCCAGGCCCCTTCCAAAGTTACTCAGGGGACAGCACCCCGAAGTGGAAAGACAGCCCAAAAGACTGCAATGCAGTGCTGCTTGGAGTATGTGCAGCAATTTCTGACCAGACTTATCAGCCTCTATATCATTCAGAGTAACTCTGTATCTCAGCTTTTGCCTGCAGAGCATCAAAAGGATCTCTCTAGAGAGCAAGGAGAAACTTCAAAATGGGACAGAGATTCGCAAGGAGATGTGAAAGAGAGAAACGTGGGTAAACACAAGACTTCAAAAGAATACCTTTCTGCCTTCCTTGCTGCCTGTCAGCTCTTCCTGGAGTGCTCAAGTTTCCCAGTTTACATTGCTGAGGGAAACCATTCAACAGAGTTGCATTCTGAAAAATCAGAGACTGGTAAGGTCTATTCTGTTTCGTTTATATTTAAATATTTTCTGTGTCATACTGTTCATTTTTAAAAAAAGAAGTACATGGATATTAAAACTGCTATATGAGAACTTTTACTTTAGTCAGTGAGTTTTAAAAAGTATATTTTAATTTGGAGAATTTTTTGAAAGGAATACTGACATGATAAGTTGAAAGATTGTGATGTCTTTAACAGCTGGCTTGCAAGTGTGCAGAAGCTAAGAAAGAAGTTAATTCTTTGGAGTAAAGTAATATAACATTTAGATCTACTGGTTTTCTTTCATATGACTGGTGTCATATGTGTCTGCTTTTATTTATGTTTTTTATACATAGATACTTTGTTTCATATGATTAAAAAAATAGGATTGAAATAGCCAGTAGCACTTATGTGTTACTAATGGGATACAAAATAAAGTTGTTAGTGAAATATATACCCCTTAAGAAGTTTTTTGCTAACGTTGGTGATTTGACCACAGAAATCCTCTGTATGTCCGGAGAAACATTATCAGAAATAAAAGGCATGCAGTAGGAGTAGGGATAGTGCTTGTTAGGTCAAGTGAAAAATGTCAGACATTTATATGCTAATAATGGATGTGAAGATTAAAAAGCTGGAAAAGATATGTACTATGCCATTAGCAGTGGTTTGGATGAAATTAAGGCAAAGGAAAGGGAAGAAGAATAGAGCTGGTAAACTGTGGGCACTCCAGCTCTTGCATACCTACTTGTAGGAGGACCTTTTCTTTCTCTGTCTTCTCTACCTCCAGCATCTTATCCAGATTTGGGAGCAAAAATTCTCCCTCTTAAGCTGGAGACAGGCAAGTATCTGAGTCTGAAAGAGATCCAAATAAGCCATTAGGGCTACAAGTTACTGTTTTTGAATCTTGTTATCGACTTCTAACAAGCTTATTGTTGTAATGAGGTGCTGTGGAGTGGGTTCTGACTCATGGCTACCCTGTGTACCACAGACTGAACTGCTGCCTGCTCCCACACCATCTTCACAGTCATTGCAGTGTTAAAGCCCATTTTTGGAACCTGTGTGTCAGTCTGTCTCATTGAGTGTCTTCCCTCTTCTTTACTGATCCTATACTTTCCCAAACATGATGTCCTTCTCCAGGGACTGATCCCCCCTGATAAAATGCCCGGAGTATGTGAGACCAAGTCCAACTATTCTCTTTGGCTGTTCTTCCAAGACAGATGTATTAGTTCTTCTGGAAAACCAAACCAAACTCATTGCTGTTGAGTCAATTCCAACTCATAGTGACCCTATAAGACGGAGTAGAACAGCCCCCATAGAGTTTCCAAGTAGCACCTAGTGGATTCAAACAGCTGACCTTTTAGTTAGCAGCTATAGCACTTAACTACCATACCACCAGGGTTTCCTGCAGTCTGTGGTGTATTCTTCTCCAGTACCGTAATTCAACAGCATTTTTTTTTCCAGTCTTTCTTATTCACTGTCTAACTTTCACAGGCATATGAGATGATTGAAAATACCATGGCTTGAGTTAAGTACACTTGGATCCTGAAGTGACATTTTTGCTTATTAACACTTTAATAGATCTTTTTGCAGCAGAGTTGCCCAGTACAGCTTGCCCAAGCTTAAAAGGAATAAATTATGAAAATAAGTACATCCTCCCCTTACCAAAATTAAGTTGATATGTCAGTTGCTAATATGGATAAATTTTCTTTGGTGTTCTTATGTTGTAGCTAAAATGTCAGAAAAATTCCACTCTTTAATAGCTTATTGCATAGATGCATCCATATAAATGATGATACGTGTTTTAAAAAGATCTTCTCATTTTAAAGGTAGTTTAGGAGACTTGCTGCTAATACCTGGATTTCAAAGCAAAACAGTTACCATCGACTATGTTGGAATAATCTACAACATAAGTTTTTTCTTGAAGACAAGTACAGGAACAAAGAAGTTATCATAGTCAAATGATTTTATGCAACATATATAGTTGTACGTATACATATATATGAGAATATTGATTGCTGAATAAACAAGTGAAAGTGTCACATTTCCACTGAATATATTGGATAGGTCATTGGAGATTTTCAAGTTCTTTTAGTTTATAATTTTCCTTTTAAAATTGCATATATAGATTCTAATTGAATGACAGGGATGCTATTGTGTTAATACTCATGTTGACTAGAAAAATTCTTGCAGTATTTCACTCTGGGGGTCAGTTCTACCCTGGCCCCTAGGGTCACCATGAGTCAGATCCAACTCAATGGCACTTGGCTTTTGGCAAAATAATTTTTTTTGTTTGGCTGTACTTATACTATGGTAAACAAATTTTCAGAGTTTTCTGTTGTCTTGTTGGCTTTTATGCAAAAGTTTCCATAATGTTTTTAATAATGTGGTTGTCATGGATTGAATTGTATTTAAAAATGTGTGTAGCAATGTGGCTAGGCCATGATTCCTGGTATTATGTGATGTGCCTCCATGTTGTAAATCTTGCCTCTTTGATCTTAATGAGTGACGATGGGCAGTAGATGGGTTGGTAGGGCAGGATTCAATGTATAACATTGTACTGTGGCCAGAGGCAATCTTTTGGGTTATAAAGAAAAAAGACATAATTAGAGAACTGGAGACCTAATACCATCAAAAAAAGAAGCAGTGCGGGGAGCAGAATGTGTCCCCCAGAAAGGACCTGGGGTCCTCGCATCTCAGAATTTCCAAGTCCAGGAGAATATTGATGACAAGGACTTTTCTCCAGAGCGAACAGAGAAAATCTTCCCATGCAGCTGACACCCTTAATTTGGACTTGTAGTCTACTGGACTGTGACAAAATAGAATTTCTCTTTTTAAAGCCATCCACTTACAGTATTTCTGTTATAACAGTACTAGAGGACTAAGACAGAATTTTGTATTGAGAGTGGGTTGCTACTCTAACAGAAACCTAAAATGTGGAAGTGGTTTTGAAACTGTGAATGGATAGATGACTCAGAAGGAACTGAGGAGAACTCTTAACACCAAGGAAGGTGAACGTAGTGAGAAGCAATAGCAGAACCAAGAGCCAACCTCTGGTGCAAGAGAGCTGAGTCATAGTGCACAGGAGGCTTCCTGGTGGAGCAGGGTACCTCCAGGCAATTACTATTGGAACTATAGGTTTGCTGACCCATGGAGTGAGAGAGCTCAGTGCCTGTGTGTAGGAGGCTTCCTAGAAGAGTGGGGAGCCTTCAGACACTTAAATTGGTGGAGCTACAGAACTCTAGAACACTTTTCCCCATAGGGCAGATGTGGGCATGAGGCCCAGGCCATGAGGCCGCAGAAAACAGAAGTTGAAGAGTCAAAGAACATGAGAAGCTGAGCTGCCTCAGTCTCAAAAGGTATAACTGTGACCTCAGAGATCTCTGAGGGTGAGCCATGGCCTCTGGTATTTCTAAGGCTAGAGTTGCCACTCAGTTGGACTAGGAAAATGGTGTGCTGAAAGCCAAGGGAACAGAGTTACTGTCCTAGTGACGCTGGGAGGCAGAACTGTAGCTCAGGATCAAAGGGCCTCCACTAAGAATCTGGAGAGTATGGCAAATACCTGGAATCTGGAGGGAATCTGAATGTCTCAGAGAATGGAAGATTATTTTCAAAGCTTCAAGTAGTCATGTGATGTGTTCTACTAATCTGCTTGCTGCCTGCTGTGCCATTCCCTGCAGCTTTCCCATTTGTGATGGAAGTGTCTAGCTTGTGTCTGCAAGTTCTTCCATTGTAATTTGAAAGCAGATAACAAGTTCTGAATTTCACAGTTGAAGGTGAATTTCTGGATTTTAGACTTGGATTTAAGACTTTTGCTGTGATGAAGTGAATATGTTCTGCTTGTTGCAAGGATGTGATTTGTGGGGGAACAAAGAGTTGAATATCATGTGTTGAATTGTGTCTCCCAGAATTTCTAGCAATTTGGCTAGGCCGTGATTCCCAGTATTCTGTGATGTTCCTATATATAAATCCTGCTGCTATGTTGTTAATGAGGCAGGGCGGGCACAGTTCTATTAGTGGGAGAAGACTCAAAGATTGTATTGTGCCTTGATACAATCTCTTGGGTTATAAGGAAAGGAAAACAAACAGAGAGTTGGGGACCTCATACTATCAAGAAATAAGCAATGCAGGGAGCAGAGTTCATCCTTTGGAAAGAACCCAGGGTCGGGGAAGGGAAGTTCCTATGCCTCAGAAGCTCTCAGTCCAGGGAAAGATTTATGACAAGGTCCTTCCTCCAAAGCCAACAGAAAAAGAAAAAGCCTTCCCGTAGAGCTGATGCCCTGAATGTAGACTTTTAACCTACTGGACTGTGACAGAATAAAATTTATCTTTTTAAAGCCATCCACTTGTGGTGTTTCTGTTTTAACACTATTAGATGACTAAGATAGTGGTTCATTATTGATTTCTTGGTTTATTGAAGTTGTTTTTATCTTAATGTAAAGTGCCATATTTTCAGTTATGAATGAAATAAGAATGAAGTGTAAATATTAGCCGTTGTGTTTCATGAAATACTTACACATACATGCTACCAGAAAAACTTTATGAAATTCTTGTTGCTGCTTTATTTCCTTAAAACTGTAGATGAGGTGAGAAATCATGGGCTTTTTGTTTTGTTTTGTTTTAACAGATCGAGGCCTTAAAGGTCAGTAGAGTTGCTTTCCTTTCTTAAATTAACTTAGAAGTTAGAGTATGTATGAAATGTTTAGTGTGATGAATTGTTTGTTTTTTTCTTCTGTTTCAGACTGTGAACAGGTGCAGCCTCCACTCTGGCTCCAGACTCTGATGAGTGCTTGCAGTCAAGCAAGTGATTTCAGTGTTCAAAGTGTTGCTATTTCACTAGTCATGGACCTGGTGGGATTGACTCAGTCTGTGGCTGTTGTCACTGGGGAAAATGTCAACAGCGTGGAGTCTGCACAACAGTTAAGTCCAAACCAAGGAAGAGTAGCTGTGGTTATTAGACCTCCTCTCACCCAAGGAAATCTGAGATACATAGCTGAGAAGACAGAATTTTTCAAGGTAAGTACTAAAGATACATACATGATTAAGATAACCACACATATAAAATATATTACCTAGTTAGCTTAACAGTGATTTTAAACATGATAATCAAGCTTCCACACTTGTAAATGTATTTCCCTATAGAAAAGGATGCCACGTTTGAATATCTTGCTCTGCCTATTTTGTCCTCAGTTTTGTGAGGGAGAAAAACATAAGGATCAGAGGAGTATTAGGGTAAAGAAAGGCCAAGTATTAGGGTACTGAGGCCTTGGAGGAAATAATTTCACCTAAAGTTAAGAAGAAAACACGTTTTCACAGTGGAACTTACATCCAGCTGAAGTGGTTATGAATCTTTTCCTATTCATTGGGTAAACCTTAGCTATTCAAACTGCCAGGCAGTTTCTCTGACAACCCAAATTGTCTGATTGTCATCTGTGGTATATGATGTCATTTGGAATAATGCAGTATTTGAGAGCTACCACCATGATCCAGATAGTATCTTCTACAAATAAAGAAGATCAAGTGTATTTGGATTATATTACAAATACTGTATTGCAGATAGATTTTTGTGCATAAAAAATTGTTTTAATCTGATTTGAAGTCATAGTGTCCCCCACATATTTCCTCGTGCTGTGTTATACGTGGGTTCCCAAACTTTGTGATAGTGAATTGAAGATTATTTCTTTTTTATTAATGCTAACATAGATCATCAGGTGCTTTGCGAATAGATGTACCTCCTAAATGCATGTCTTTATTATAAATGTCTTAAGTATCTTGAATATTTCAACTATGAATTCACTCTGAAACACAGACCTGTAAACATTAAATTGCATTCAATAGGGGATTTCTGTCCTCTTAAGGAGAGTGTATCCAGCATCACTTTACTAAACATAACTGAAACAGAGAAATGAAGCCTTATCTGGTCCTTGAAGTAAGCAGTTACATATCTCATATCTGATATTTAAACGAAATATCATTAAATGACTCATAAAAAGTTCTGAAAGGCCACAATGATGGGCTTAAGCATGAAAACGATTATGGACATGGCGCAGCACCGGGCAGTGTTTTGATCTGTTGTGTAGAGGGTCGCTATGAGTTGGAACTGACCAGAAGGCACCTTACAACAACAATACTGTATGTGAAATATGAATGCATGTAAAAACAGACCATGCATGTTTACAAAGCCTGTTGCTTCTCAGAGACCTGGTGGCGAAGTGGTTAGGGCTTCGGGGCGGCTGCTTACTGAAAGGCCACCAGTTCCCATCCACCAGCCCCCTGTGACCCTAAAGTCTTGCTACATGTTTGTTTGTTTTCAAAACGGGTGACTGACAGGCTGACACAGCCAGTGCCGTCGTGATAAGCGAAGGGATCTGGGAGCGTTTTCGTCTCACCCACTGCGCCAGCCTGTCCCTGAGGGTGTGGAGCCTTCAGCACCCACAAGTGTGCTCACTCCTTTGGGCACTGTTGATGCACAGCCCCCCAGCTCATTATGCAGTAGCTGGACAGTGGTGAGGGTGTCGGCCTGACACTTATGACCTGCAGTGGTTTTCCTGTTCCTTGTCTGGGCAGGCCAGTTCCACTAAGTAAAAGCTTGATATGTCAGTTCTCCGATTATAAACATTTGAATTAGAGCCCAGGTGTCCGACTTGCATATCTGTAGTTTAATAAAGAGTTTCTTATGGTTAAAAAAAAAGAGGTTCTGAAGGGCCAGGAGGAACAGAAAGCAGACAGATGAAAGCTGCACTTTTGAATCTCATCCCAGTGGCATGGTGAGTATTAGAGATGTTCCAGGTTTGGCAGTCTGAGAGCTGTTTGTAGCAAAATTGGAAAAATTTATAAAGTAAGTTTTCATTAATGTTTGCTTCTTTTTTTATAGCACGTAGCATTAATATTATGGGACCAACTGGGAGATAGGACACCTCAGCACCACCAGAAGAGCGTGGAACTGTTTTATCAGTTACATAACTTGGTTCCTTCTTCTAGCATCTGTGAAGATGTTATAAGCCAGCAGTTAACCGATAAAGATAAGGTAGATTATTGTCTTTTTATTGTGTGCCCCATTATTAAAGAAAGTAAATGTAAAAGTTTTTTAGGAAAATTATTGTTGCTTGCATCTGTATGAGAGATAATACAGCTTAGTTCAGATCAAAGACTGATCATAATCTTTCAAAATAAACTTCTTTATAAAAGACATCAGTAATATGAAAATATTTTTAGAAAAAACAAACTCACTGTCAAGTAACTTCTAACTCATAGCAACCTAATGACCCAACAGGGCTTCCAAGAAGCAACTTGTGGATTTGAACTGCTGGCATTTTGTTGAGCAGCCAAGCTCTTAATATGAACAATTAAATGAACCCAGATCAAATGCTGGGTTTACTTCTAGTTTTAGGACACCAGTTACGGCTGGTGGTGATTAAAGCTATTCCTGGTCCAAATTTTTGTACCATTTAAAGAGGACTAAGTGGCACAGATAGGGCTGGCGGATGTGTTAGCTAATACATGTAAAATGAAATAATGCATGTAAGTCACAATTGTAAGCTATGTTGCTGTTGTTGTTAGGTGCCACTCAGTTGATTTTGACTCATAGCAACCCTGTGTGACAGAGTAGAACTGCCCCATAGGGTTTGCTAGGCTACAATCTTCATAGGAGCCACTCACCAGATCTTGCTCTTGTGGAGCACCTGAGCCGGTTGGAAGTGCCAGCCTTGTGGTTAACAGCCATTGCACTATTAATTTATACATAAGTCAGAATAAAACTGGCCAAGTTACGAGCAACTCTGAGAAGAAGCTGGAAGAATCATTCTGATCTACTTGCTCAAGGTGATTTAATGAAGTTTGTGATCTTACTGTGCCTTCTGTGCATTATAAATTGAAGATTATGTTGAGTAGCTTTTAGATCCGAATGGGTCCTGTTCAAAAAGCACTTACTATGTTGAGTAAATTAAACATTTGGTTGGGGGAAGGGCAGTAAGAAGATAGGATTGAAAAGTTTATTTCAAGATAATAAAATTTTATACCTACTTCAACACATTCTTCCAGAATTTCAGAAATAAAGTTGTATATCCTGCATTTTAATTCAGCAATTAATGTGTCTGACATTA
Source organism: Heterohyrax brucei (assembly GCA_028571685.1). Lineage (NCBI taxonomy): Eukaryota > Metazoa > Chordata > Mammalia > Hyracoidea > Procaviidae > Heterohyrax > Heterohyrax brucei. The sequence goes on from CM053144.1 coordinate 103,047,912, forward strand.
AGTATAAATTTACTTGTATAACATTTTTTACTTGTGTAACATTTCATTTTTAAAGAGATGCTTTTAAGTTATGAATATAGGTACACACCCACGGGAAAAAAGTAAAATACCTTTTATGACTGTATTTACTTTTATATATTTGGATTGCTAGATGTACAAATAGAGGCTTCATAGAAAATATTTGCTAAGCTCCAGGAAAAGCTGGCTGTGTTCTGACCTAACACAAGTGATTAAAACAAGCAAACCAATAAAATCAGCTACTGTGGAGTTGACTCCTCATCAAAGCAACACCATGTGTATCAGAGCAGAGCTGTGTTCCATGAGGTTTTCAGTGGCTGATTTTTCTGAAGCATATCTCTGGGACTTCTCTTCCAGGGTGCCTCTGGATAGGTTTGAATCTTCCCGTCTTTTAGTTAGCGGTCACGCATGTTAACTCGACCATTCAGGGCCTTCAGGAGCAATTTAAACATGTATTTCCTGATATGTTAGAGTTTTTACTGGAAGGATTCACAAATGCTGGCAGAAGATGATACAAATTCTAGTAGTGTTACAGTTTTTATTTGCTATTGTTGTGATTTGTGCTAGTACATTTTCATTATCTAATACCATGTTTGTCTTTCTAAATTTATTTTTATAGTAACTGTTACATTATTATATATCATCTTTTCTAGATAATCCCAGAAACAGCTTAATGTTTTTCTTATAGAAGTAATTTTTCAGTATTTAAGATTTCGAGTCTAATAAACCAGCTTTATAAGTAATAATATAGTCTGACAGCCTGGGGGGTCCCCAAAATACGTGGCCACTGGATTCTCTGTTAGCCCAGAACTGAAAACATTCTGGAGGCCAACTCCTCAAAGATTGAAGGGATATTTAAAAAAAAAAAGTGATACCACTGAGTCAATGCCAACTCATAGTGACCTTATAGGACAGAGAAGAACTGCCCCATAGAATTTCTAAGGAGCATCTCGCAGATTGGAACTGATGACATTTTGGTTAGCAGTCGTAATAGCCCTTAAGCGCTACACCACCAAAGTTTCCTTGAACTGGTAAGTGAGACAAAAATGACACTGATGAAGAATGTACTTCTTGGATTAGCTAGATACAGGACACTAACTGGGCAGCTCCTGTCCACAGGGGAGATGAGAAGACAGAGGGAGACGGGCTGGCTAAATGGACATGGGAAATATGCCGTGCTCTGAAGGAGGGTGCTGTCACAGTGCAGGAAGAAAAGCTGGCATCGCATGGCAAAGTGTGTCAAAATTTTTATATGAAAAACTGGCTGTAATTGTAAACTTAGACTTAAAACAGTGAAAAAATAGTTGAAAATAAAGACTACAAAAAATGGATAAATTAGTTTTGCATTACTGCATAATTTCTGAGAATAAAATTATGTTGTCCAATAAAATTAATTTTGATAACTGAGTAGTTATATTTAAATGAAAGAGGAAGTGCTTCCTAAACTCACAGTGTCATGTATTTTATGGCTGTTTTCTCTCAGATAGGATAGCTAAGTATGGTTGAGTGCTCTGCTGCTAACTGAAAGATGAGTGGTTCAGACCCACCCTACAGCTCCGAGGTAGAAATATGGTCACTTCTGTAAAGATTATGGCCACGAAAGTTCTACGGGGCAGTTCTTTATGTCACGTGGGGTTGGTGGGAGTCAAAGTTGACTCTACAGTAGCTAACAGCAACAAAAATAAACTGATTCCCTGAAGTCTGAGCTAAATAATTTTTTATCTGACAGCATAAAGTGATCTTTTAAGTTTAACACTTTCATATATATTTAAATATTTTCTATTTTTCTATTTCCTAAAAATATAATTAAAATTGATTAGAGTGTATATTTGAGGACAGTGAACATAAGGCTCTTTTGTAATAGTCACTAATTTTGCTTAATATTTTCAAGGGGGAAAAAATAATTTTCCTTATTCCTCCTCAGAAAAAAAGAATGGAAGCTCATGCAAAGTTTGCAATTCTTTGGCATCTCACAAGGGACCTCCATATAAATAAATCTTCATCTTTTGCACGTTCCTTTGACAGGTTAGTGACTGTGTTCATTTTGCATGTTATATTCAAATTTTCAGTCAGATATCTTAATGTTTTCTTTTTTCCTTAAATCCTCTGCTTCAGGAGGGGTAGGAGACACCAATGTATAAGTTTTACAGAGAGTTTATTACCATATTTTTATGAAAGTAACATGAACCTTCTACTTTTGCCAGCTGCACCCTCCACTCTCCAGGTATTTGCATAAATGCATCTCTGCCAATTTTTTTTTTCTTGTTGCTGTAAAGAAAACAAAAAGGTTTACAGAAACACCTTGGGTGAGGGGAGGGCATATTTGAGAAATGAATATAGAAGGTGTGTGTTACTGACATAAAAGTATAGTAATTATATGATGAGAATTTATTATTTATTAATCCAAGGCCCTTCCTTTCATGGGACAGCTATTCAAGTCTCTGCCGGTACCAGGTACTATTCTAGGTGCCAGCAGTGGATGTAGCCAGAGTCTCTATTTCAGTTCAGTTGTAGCTATAAATAAATAGCAGCTTATATGAAGTGTCTATCTAGCAGTTATTGTCAGCCAATCTGGTGCCTGAGACAAACTTATTGAATCTTCAGCTGAACTAGCAAACCCTTTCCATGGGTTCAGAGAACCTGTAGCTGCCTGAGGGTGATTTTGCTGTTCTCCACACCACACTGGTGACTCATACTCTTAACAGATCTGCATTTATTTTCAAGGAGCTGCCTTCTGTAGATACTGGTGTAAGGTCTCACAGAGTCAGCTACAAACCTAACTGCTTAAAACCCGGGACAGGATTAGCTATGGGTTCTACTGGACATTATTTCAGCTGGCACTTTTCAAGTAGCATTGATGTTTTTAAAATGAGCCATTACTGTCTCTAGCCATGACAGCCACCCTCCATTCCTCACCACCCTGCCTCACTTGGCAAGTGAAGTGATGGAGACCCTACTCAGCACTACACCAGACATGAAATGGAAAAGCCCAGATTGGAATCCTGATTTTTTTTTTTAATTCCGAACTACAGCCTCATAGTTTTTAGAGAAGGTCTTTCTTTGAACTAAGCACATAGCTCGGACCACCATGGAAAGTAATGTTGCCTTGCAGACAGTTTGGTATATATCGATATGAACAGGAGTAAGTTGTAAAGCAAGATTTATTAAGTAAGTCTGTTTTTCTATTCTTTGATGTTTATCTTATAAAAGTAATACATACTTAGGGAATTTCAAGGAAAATTACTTTTTTTCTCCTTTCTCATATATACTGAGACTATAGGAATTAATATTGTAAAATGCTGTGATGAGAAATTAACTTGAAGTGTGGTTAATTTAAAATAGTTCATTCTGAATAAGAAATATGCTTACAAGAATGTTAATTTTAGAAAAATTTGAGTCTTGCATTTTTTCAGATGTTTTGTTCTTTGTTCTAATTATTGTTTGTTTGTAGGTCACTGTTCATCATGTTAGATAGCCTCAATAGTCTGGATGGTTCTACTAGTTCTGTGGGACAAGCCTGGCTGAACCAAGTCCTCCAAAGACATGATATTGCAAGAGTTTTAGAACCATTGTTATTGCTCCTGCTTCATCCAAAGACTCAGAGGGTTTCAGTGCAGCGTGTACAAGCAGAGCGTTATTGGACTAAGGCTCCATGTTATCCAGGAGAGGAAAATGACAAGCATTTCGTGCAAAATTTTGCCTGCAGGAATGGTGAATATCACATAGAGATAGAATAGCCTTATTTAGAATTGTTATTAAAATAAGAAAACACAATGTGAACATAAAAGTGATTGGCAGGAGAACAGAAGTGAGATTTTGCCCATGGGCTTATTCCCCTTTCATCTCCCTTCACAATGGATTAACATTGCTTAGGTAGGCTGAATCCAATGTACTTCATCAGTGGTTATTTTAGAGAACTGGGACCTCTCCTACTGGTTGCTTCTACCAGAAGAGGAATCAGCCACAGCTCTGGTCAGAGACACATTCTCTGTTCTTATGGAAATAACCTCTAGAGCTCATTTAGTAATACTGTTCCTGCAAGGCTCTGTAGATTCTTCATTGGGAGTTTATATAAAGCCTGTGATGTTCACACTGTTAAGTCCATGCTTTCCGATTGCTGAATGATGCCCTCTACCATACAGTAATAACAGCTCCTTCTATTGGGTTAAGTAGTTATGGTTGAAGGACCAAAGAGAATCACATATTAATATTTGCATCTCTTGACACATAACACTATGAAGTCAGGTTACTGCTTACCAAGTGGGAAGCCGCTGCTCAGAAGGCCGTGGCTTTTTCAGATTCCCACAGTTGATAAGTGGTAAAGCTGGAACTAACATTTCGTGCTTTCTTCCTACTCCACCTCTAGTGTATTTCTTCTACAGAGCTATGGTTCCTCTCTCTAGCTTTTACTGAATTTCTGAGATCATATCTTACCCTGCTTATTGCCAGAAGATCTTTCTTAGCATTTTATCTGCTGTGGTCTCTGTCTCTTGGATTCTCATTCCCCTGTGACATCATTTTAGGCCCCACTTGTGGTGACACAGTGCTTCACTGAGCTCCCTGGCATTTGGTTTGTACTACTCATGTGGCACTAAGCCATCTACCTTTTCCAAAAGAATGCTTTCAACAGCGATTTTCCCAAAAAGAGATACAGAAATGGATAAATGTGTTTGTGGTCTCCCAACTAATTTTACACTCCATAAAGAGGAGCAGTAATGCTTATTCCTTGTCTCATCACGCATTAGCTCCAAGTTTAGCACCTTAAACATACTAAGAAGTCCAAAAAATTTTGTTGACTTTCCTTGAAATTGAGGGCATTATTTATTTTTACGTTGACTATATACTGTAAGTGTATTATACAGGAAGGAAAAACTCCCACATTTTGATGTCTTATTTTGGGGAGAAGAGATAGTTTTACATTTTGTCTCTGTTAAACATGATATTCTGTTTGCTTGAATTCAGAAATAAGCCTTCTATTGTTACCTCTGAACTACTAAACTAAACAGTCATCTGTATAATTTCCTGAGATTACTTTACTTTAGACTTAGAAGATCTAGAATAATGATAAACTAATAAGTACTGTTACTTAGAAATAATACCAATAATTAATAGTCTTAAGTTTACCTGTCTACATTTCAATTATGTTAATTTTTACATTTTTCCTCCTTTTCAAATTTTCTCTTACGCCAGTAAGCCAAGTGCAGCTCATTGCATCAAAAGGAAATGGTGAAAAGCCACTTACCGTGGATGAAATCGAGAACTTTAGTCTCACTGTTAATCCATTAAGTGACAGACTTTCCCTTCTGAGTACCAGCAGTGAGACAATTCCAATGGTTATGTCTGATTTTGATCTTCCAGACCAACAGATAGAAATACTTCAGAGTTCTGACTCGGGATGTTCACATTCCTCTGCTGGGGATAATTTGAGTTACGAAGTGGAAGCTGAAAATGTGAGCACCCAGGAGGAATCTCCAGTGCTGAAGGCAAGCTCCCCAGATGATGATGTTCAGCAGGTAGTGTTTGACCTCATTTGTCAAGTTGTAAGTGGCCTGGAAGCAGAATCAGCATCAATTCCTTCTCAATTAGAAAGTGAAAGTATGACACCAAAGTGCAGTGCTTTAGACATGGGTGAGGAGACCATCATAAATGAAGATCAGTCCGCTCAGCAGGACCCAAGTGGTTTGCCAAGTAATGCAAGTTCTCAGTTTCTGTCTGTGTCTACAGATGAAAGCTGTGAGTGTGTGACAAATGGAATGTCCAGAAATAGCTCCTCACCTTGTATTTCAGGAACCACACTGACTCCCCGTGACACTTCTGTTGCTTCCATGGAAACCAGATCTAGACAGAGGAGTCACAGTAGTATTCAGTTCAGTTTCAAAGAAAAATTAGCAGAAAAAGTCTCAGAGAAAGAAACAATTGTTAAGGAATCAGGTAAACAACCAGGAGCAAAACCTAAAGTCAAACTTGCCAGAAAGAAGGATGATGACAAGAAAAAAACCTCAAATGAAAAACTCAAACAAACCAGTGTCTTCTTTAGTGATGGTCTGGATTTAGAGAACTGGTATAGCTGTGGGGAAGGAGAAATCTCTGAAATTGAAAGTGACATGGGTTCTCCAGGGTCACGGAAATCTCCCAGCTTCAACATCCATCCTCTCTATCAGCATGTTCTTCTGTATCTTCAGTTGTATGATTCGTCAAGGACTCTATATGCCTTCTCTGCAATCAAAGCCATCTTGAAAACTAACCCTGTTGCCTTTGTCAATGCCATTTCAACCACTAGTGTAAATAACGTGTACACTCCTCAGTTGTCTCTGCTTCAGAATTTATTGGCCAGACATCGGATTTCTGTTATGGGCAAGGACTTTTATAGCCACATTCCAGTGGACTCTAATCATAACTTCCGGAGTTCTATGTACATAGAAATCCTGATTTCTCTCTGCTTATATTACATGCGTAGCCATTACCCAACTCATGTCCAGGTCACTGCACAAGATTTAATAGGCAATCGTAACATGCAGATGATGAGCATAGAAATTTTGACACTCCTCTTTACTGAACTGGCAAAAGTAATAGAAAGCTCAGCAAAGGGTTTTCCTAGTTTTATCTCTGATATGTTGTCTAAATGTAAAGTTCAGAAAGTAATTCTTCACTGTTTGCTGTCGTCTATCTTCAGTGCACAGAAATGGCATGGTGAGAAAATGGCAGGTAAGAACATGGTTGCTGTGGAAGAAGGCTTCTCAGAGGACAGTCTTATCAATTTCTCTGAGGATGAATTTGACAATGGTAGCACACTCCAGTCACAACTTCTGAAGGTCCTTCAAAGGCTGATTGTTCTAGAACACCGAGTGATGACTATCCCTGAAGAGAATGAAACAGGTTTTGATTTCGTTGTGTCTGACCTGGAGCACATCAATCCCCATCAGCCCATGACTTCTCTTCAGTATTTGCACGCTCAGCCAATCACGTGTCAAGGCATGTTCCTCTGTGCAGTGATCCGAGCTCTTCATCAACACTGTGCTTGTAAAATGCACCCACAGTGGATTGGTTTAATTACGTCTACTCTGCCTTACATGGGAAAAGTTTTGCAGAGAGTGGTTGTTTCTGTGACACTACAGCTTTGCAGAAATTTGGATAACCTAATCCAGCAGTACAAATACGAAACAGCTTTATCTGATAGTAGGTAAGGGTTAATTTTTTTTTCTTGATGCCATTTAGCATTATTCATACATATGACTGCTTAAACTTCTAGAACCTGTTGCTGTCAAGCTAATTCCAACTTTTGGTTAGCAGCTGAGTGCTTAACCACTGAGCCATCAGGGCTTCAGTCATTTATCTAATATTTGTCAAGTGCCTTCTGAAAGTCAGTTACAGTTTGAGTAAAGAAATTAGTGGTTATCAATAGGTTATGAATGGTAAGTCATTGTCACAAAGAAGAAAATGCAGCTTAAGAGTATCAGTCTAGGGGAAAAGGGTGGAAAGTAGAAGGAATATTTAAGCAGGCCTTGTTTTTCCCAAGGGCTACAGCATTGGTACTGTTTTTGACTGAGCTCAAAAGCCAACGGAAAGCTCAGAGAGCATTTTCCTAGTTTTATCTCTGATATGTAAGTACAGATTAACTTCACACTGATTAAATTTATAAATTATTCTTTTACTGTTTATTTCTTGTTTTGGATTTTCATGGCTTTGTGGCCAGTCATTTGTGACTTCAGTCCATGTTCAAAATGGTTACTGTCAAATGTCATCTTGTTAGCACCAACTCTTAAATCTGTAGAAAATTAGCCAAATGTTTAGTAGATTGGTGTCTGTTTTTTCTCCAGGATACCTTGGCTGCAAAATACCATACAAAGAAAACAACCTGCATAGTTCAGTACTGATATGCCTGCTATTCATCAGTTGCCAGAGATTCGATGGTTATATTTGTTTAACCAGTAATCTGTTGCCATCTAGTCGACTCTGACTCATGGTGATATTGTATAGAATTCCTCAGCAGAAAAGGACATCTGTACATTTATTCTAACTCCCACTCAAATTCTGTTGTTGAATTTTTTAGTCATTCATCCAGCTGATATTTATTGAGGACTTAACTGTGCACCTGGAACATGCTGGTTATGTATCTTTGACAAACCTTCCATTGAAATAAACACATTTTATTTCAGGCCTCTCTGGATGGCGTCAGTTATTCCACCAGACATGATTCTGACTCTTCTGGAAGGCATCACAGCTATAATCCATTACTGTTTGTTGGATCCAACGACTCAGTATCACCAAGTAAGACTTCATAAATATCTGAGTCCTTTATAAAGACTATTATGTCTAATAAACCCCCTTAGTGTAAATCTCAGTAAGAGCTAATTATGTTTTTTCCTCCAAATTTAATAGCTTTTGGTCAGTGTAGACCAAAAACACTTATTTGAAGCACGTAATGGAATCCTCTCAATCCTTCACATGATCATGTCCTCTGTGACATGGCTGTGGAGTATACTACATCAGGCTGATTCTTCAGAAAAGATGGCTGTTGCTGCCTCTGCATCTGTTACCACTATTAATCTCGGAGCCACGAAGGTTAGAAAATTCACTTTAATCTGTAGTGTTCAATCAAGAACTTCGTCCAAGATTACATTGAGAGTTTGTGAATAATTTGGGTACTATTTATGACACTATGTGGATAAATGTTGAATAATTTTTTAATAGCTGTATTGAGATAGTATTGACATCTCACTAAATCCACCCACTTTTAGTATATAATTCAGTAATTTTAGTAAATTTAGAGTTGTGAAACTATCTTGAGTGTATAATGGTTGAACACGTATATCAGTACAGAAAGATCCCCTGTGCCCAATTATAGTCACTCCCTCTTCTCATCCTGGCCCCAGTCAACCATTCATCTTCTTTATATATAGATTTTCCTTTTCTGGGCATTTTATGTAAATAGAATCATACAGTATATGGTCTCTCATGTCTAGCTTGTTTCACGTAGCATGTTTTGAGATACATTTGGGGTTATTACATCTTGTAACATGCAACAGCAGTTTCTTCCCCTTTTAATAACATTTTTTAGGTCCTTAGGTGGTTCAAATGGCTTTTGATTAGCTACTAACTTCCATAAAGATTATAGTCCAAAAAATCCTGTGAAGCAGTTTTACTCTGCCAGAAGTCATAATGGAATCCATTGCAACAGGTTCAGTTTAGTTTAAGTCAGCATTTTAATGTGTAAAACTCCTCCTAGAGAACAACTTTAGTAACATTTCATAGTCTTTGACCTATAATAGCCTTTAGAAATACATTTCAATGTAATCAAAATTAAGCCAAAATATCTATAGAAATATTCATTATAGCATTAGTTAATGGCAGAACGAGAGAACCTAAACAATGAAGGAAATGCTTAAGTAAATCATCCTTTCACTGTTAATGTAGCTGTTAATAATCATGATTTTGAGGCATTCTTATTGAATAGAACAGTGCTTCAAAGTTTAGTAAAACAAGAATATTGTATAATTGAACAAATACTGCACTTCCAATTATGTATAAAAAAAATTGTCCAGAATAAGAAATAAAGCTAATCCATATATTAATAGCTATTATCTCAGGATGATAGGATTAATGTCTGTTTTTTTTTTTGTTTTGTTTTTAACTTTTTTCTTTTGTGTACTCTGGTATTTTTCAAATATTCTACTTATTTTTAGAGGAAAGTTATAAATCTGTTAAAAGTATGTTTTGCTGTATCGGGTTGTCAAATTGACATCCCTCTATTGCCTAATCCTTTTCCTAGACTTGACATCCTGTATCTGGGAGTCATGGGAATATATATGGAACTGGGGGAAGGGGCAAGATGAAACTGTTAGAAAATTTTGTCAAAAAAAACAATATTTGGATTTAACTATCCTTTTTCATTTAATTTCACTCAAAGTTTAAATAATTAGAAAATGTTCTCCCGTTTTTTAAAGAAAGATTTGCATCAAACTTCATAACATGTTGAATTTCATGTTATGTTTTGCTCTTGTCTCACCAGTGAGTGGACTCTTACATTTGGCTGTTAGTTGGCACTTTATAAGACATTTTTGCTTTTAAAATTAAAATGGCCACATACATCTCTTAAAATCACTAAAAGTTCCTTTACTATTTTTAGGTAGTAAAACAGGTACGTTGTATATGTTGTTGTTGTTAGTTGCAATCAAGTTGGCATCACCTCACAGCAGTGCCGTGTATAACAGAATGAAATGTTACCCTGTCCTCCACTATCTTCATGATCGTTGGTAATTAAACGATACTCGGTTGTGATCCCTTGAGTTTTCATTAGCTGATTTTTGGAAATAGATTGCCAATGCTAGTTCAAGAATAACTGAAAGTGTAGCCTAGTTATTAATATTATTTATCTAATATTTCCATAAAATTTTGGAGTTTTGTTTTTTAATTCCACCTGTTATTTGCTTGAACTGTCTTAGAACTTGAGACAACAGATTCTTGAATTATTGGGGCCCATCTCAATGAATCATGGTGTTCACTTTATGGCTGCCATTGCGTTTGTGTGGAATGAAAGGAGACAAAACAAAGCTACCACCAGGACAAAGGTATGTGTTTAACCCTCTGATGCTGTTGTTTCTTTCTTGCAGTAAACATTTGGTAAGTCTGTACCAATGTTTGCTCTTCATTAGTTACAATGGAGCTTGGTAGGAGTGGAGGTTGGGAGTTGAAAACAACATAGTTTGTCTACAAGTTTAGATAATGCTTGTTACCTGTACTTCTTTAAATATGTATTTATTAAAACTTTGAAATCAAGTATAAACAACAATGTTTTGTGTGAAGAGAGAGAAAGTAGCATGATATTGCAACTGTAGCTGTATTTTAAACAAATAGTAACATGGTACTTCAGAATGCTAGTCATTGAGTACAAAGCAAGGATATGGAGGGAAGCTTTACTTTTGACTAGTTCTTCATTGCAATGTGGTAACTTAAATAGTTCATGTTTCTAAATATAATTGGCACTGGCTTTGACTAGATTATATATGTGAAAATTTCATCGGTGAGTTTGAAAAGGATTCTATGTTGGAAATAAATAGTGGCTCATTAGAAGGATGAGGGTATCAAATAATTTAAATTAATACCTCTCATTTGTTCTTCTAAAGTTTGTGACTTCTGTTTTTGAGGGTTGTCATTTTTTACTAACTTCACATTACGTGTCTTCATTTTGAACGTAGAAAAAATACATAAACATTCCCACTCATAGTGCGTGCTTTTGCATGCTAGGATTCAGTAATAGATGTCACAGTAGACAGAATTGAAATCTTAGTGGAGTTAAAAGCAGTCAAAGACATGTGATTTAACATGGCATATTGTACCTATGCATTTTTTTTTGTGCACTCTCCCCCAAAATAAGAATAAAACAATTAAAAAAATTGTAAACCTATGGTGACAAAAAAAATATTGGGAAAAGTGATCACAGAGTAAGAACTCAGAAGAAAATTGTGCAAGATGAAAAGCAGATGTCTGAATTATAACTGATTTTTTTTTTAGAGTAGAAACGGCTATTAAGTAAGTGCCTTTAAGAGGGGAATCAATTCTCACTGCAGAACTACAGTCTTAGGAATTAGAAGGACTAGATACCAAGGGTTGGGATGTGGTCAAAATTTGGAGAGCAGGTTTAAATTTGGAAAAGGAGCAGAAGACTACTGCCACCCAGATGGTTTTTCCCCAACCTGAGCAGGAGACTAGAGTTAAGTTTGAATTATTGGGCCCTATCTAAGGGGAGGGAACCCTTGTGGCATAGTGGTTAAGAGCTGTGTCTGCTAACCAAAATATCAGCAATTTGAATCCACCAGGCACTGTTTGCAGACCCTACGGGACAGTTCTTTTCTGTCCTGTAGGGTCATTATAAGTTAGAATGAACTCAGTGTCAACAGGTTGATTTTTGTTTATCTAAGGTGAACTCTATGAAGAGTTGATCAAGAGAAGCTCTGACTACAAGAATCCAAGGTTTGTGCAGGTAGAAGTTAGAGTTCAAGTTGAAAGCAGGGACATTCAGGAAAAGTTGACATAATGAAAATGGAAATCATCCTCACCCCCATTAGCTAACAGGAAGACATATGTTGAATCTCCGTTAGGTAGGAATTTTGAGTATTCCTCTCTGGAAAAATTGCCTGACCAAGAAAAGAGAACTATGGCTACTGATGTTCTTGCATCCCCTAACAACAGCAACAACAAAAAACTGAGTCTCTGTCACCACACAGGGAAGCCCGTCTACCCTTTAGTCGTGCCATAAATGTAAGAACATTGCTCTTTAATTTCTTTCTGAGAGACAGTAACAGAAGTGGTTCACAGCACAGACTTTGAGACCAGATCCCTGGAGTTTAAAGCTGTGGCTTCTGCATGGTTATAAGAAACAAAAAAGTAAATGTTTATATAAAGTATCTAGAGTAGTGGCTGGTACATAATGAGCACCCTGGAAACAGTTGAATTAATATTCTTCACATTAAAATATAAATAGACAGATAAGGATTAACAGTCACACAAAGAAAGCCTCTAATATGAGAAACAAAGACCAGACCAACTAGGTAAAAAGTAATCCAAAGAAACAATACGGAGAACAGAATAAAATGTGAACAACAGTCATGTCCTTGAAGAGGTGACATAATATTGCATCCCTGAAATAAGAAAGCTATGAAAAAAATTCAGAAAATTAAAAGCTTACTTGGAAATTAAAAAATGTTATAGCAGAAACAAAGTCACTAGAAAGGTTGGAAGGTAAAGTACAGAAATAACCAAGAAGAATTGCTTAGGAAGCAATACTGTAGAGTCAGTCTTTTTGCAGAAACAAAGACAAAAAATGAGTAGAAAAATATCAAAGAAATAGTACAAGAAAATTCACCAGAAATTAAGTTTCCAGACTGTGCCCAGCACTGTGGAAAAAAAAAATCCATATCAAAGCATGTCAGTAAGTACTGGTTCCATTCAAAGGAATGATGATGACTTGTCCATAAAAACCCATTGCCATTGAGTCAGTTCTGACTCATAAGACTTGTCAGTAGCAACAGGGGATTTTTGATGGGGTAATTATTAAATGATAATTCTGTATCCAGCCAAGTCATCTTAGTCATGCAGCACTCCCACCACTCCACCCCTCCCCTCCCCCACAAAATCCCATCGATATACCTTCCTTTAGCTACTGGATAATGCCTCTTTACATGAAGGAGGGCTAAACCAAGGAGGAAGACATGGCATACAAGCAATAGTGGTTCCAACACAGGAGGAAAAAAGCAAAGGAAATCTCTGGGATGATGGCGAAAGGAGAGATATCAAAATGATACTGTGTAGTAAACCAAGAGAGTACCAATTAGGGTAGAGCAGAAAGACATCTAACAGAGATGTCTCAAAAAAAAAAAAAGAAAAAGGAGAAGATTGATATATTTGAATATGTAATTAGAAGACACTTTATAGTTGTTGGTGCATTTGGGAATGAACTTGATACTTAGAAAAGCAAAGAAACAAAAAAGGCAGTTCATTCTAGGAAAAGCAAAAGGTTATATAAGAAATGTAATTCTAGTGTGCTACACAGCACAGCCATAAATGTCATACAAACATTGGTTATTAAAGAAAAACATAACTACGTTTGGAGCATAGGAAAAGACGTGTAAGAGAACTAACTCTTACTCTCCTAAAGTTGGAAGTAAATAGATAATGTCTAACATAAACAAACGTCCTGAAATAGGAAAAAATAATAGCAGTGTATTAGTTAGAAATCATAGAAAAGTGAGTGTTAAACATCATTGCTTTGGAAGGGAGGGACCAAGGTACTGCTGTTTTTCTTCCTAGGTTTGATTTTTTTGAAATGAGGTCCCGTTAATTGATTTAAGAATGAATTTTACTTAGTTAAGAGAATTGAAAAGGTCTTTATATTAAGATGAGGCCAGAAGGTACTTTTAGCTTTATTTCTACTGTTGAAAAAAAAATTACATGCACATCTGTACTTGTCTAGGAGACCTGATAGCACAGTGGTTAAGAGCTTGGCTGGTAACCACAGAAAGGTCAGCAGTTTGAATTGACTCCTTAGAAACCCTATCAGGCAGTTCTACTCTGTCCTATATGTTTGCTATGACTTGGAATCGACTCCATGGCAACTGGTGTTTTTTTTTTTTTGTCTTTTTTTTTTTCCCTATCAATGTGCACAATGATGTGTTATTCAGGTCATTCCTGCAGCCAGTGAAGAACAGCTTTTACTAGTGGAACTGGTTCGTTCAATCAGTGTCATGAGAGCTGAAACTGTTATTCAGACTGTGAAAGAAGTTTTAAAGCAGCCCCCAGCCATAGCAAAGGACAAGGTAAGAAAAGGCTTTTCTAAGCTTTTGTTTACCATTTTGTTTCAGAAATGATGCTCATAGATAAGATAGCTTTTGTGCCATATGCCCTTTTAATTGTAGTACTAACTGGCCTCTACACGACTAACAACCAGTTATCAGTGTCTGCCATGATTTGCTATTATGGTCATTCCTGTAGCCGGTGAAGAGTGGTTAACTGCTTCTACCTCTACATACACTCCTGAGGCAGTCAGGAACTATGTGAACAGATTCTTAGGGGAAGTGTGTCTGATCATATAAAGGAAGACCACAGGAGCCAGAGGCCAAGGTCAGCATGCCTCAGTTGTTGCCACCTTTCATAGTACTTTTATTCTTGTGTATTGTGAATGAGTCTCTCAATTCTCTCAACTCCCAAAATTTTGCCATAACCTTCATGCCAGTCAGTGTCTTGTCTTGACCAATATACAAAATTGTGCTCTCCAAGGGTTATAGAAATTGAATTAGATCTAGTCCCTGCATTCACAGTGCTTTCTCTTCAATTAAAAACAAAAAATCAAACCCATTGCCACTGAGTTGGTGCTGACTCATGTTGACCCTATAGGACAGAGTGGAATTGCTCCATAAGGTTTCCAAAGAATGTCTATTGGATTTGAACTGCCAACCTTTTGGTTAGCAGCTATAGCACTTAACCACCACACTACCAGTATTTTCTTGTCTTTAATTAGGTAGGCATAAAAATCTGCAAATAAACTGTAGACTTGTCTATTTTTTCTGATTTTTGTTCTAGAAATACTAAGAGGTCATATTTTCTTGAAATACAGGTGTATTTCCCAACTATAAACATTAGACTTTGAGCCAAGCCAAAATAAACCTGATCACATTCTTAAAAGAATTGCTTTATGCATCTTAAAATACTGGTTTTATTTATCTAATTTTCTTGAATTTCCAAGAGAAAAGTGTTTATCTGTGTGACTAGTATCTTTATTAACTCTTTACTGATTTCTTTAGTATTCTGAAATCATCCCTGGAGCATGTGTCATGGGATTTTCATTTGTATGTGAAAGCTCATTTCAGCATGATATTTTGAGCATCTAATTATGCCAGACATTGGGTTAAGCATGAGAATATAAAAATAATTAATACCCATGCCACTGCCCTCCTGGTCTCAGACTACTCATTTCTGAATCAGTTAGACACTTGGTTTTTCTTTGTATGCTAAAGAGGAAACTTACAAGGAAATAGTTGAAACTAAAAAGTAGCAAATTGGTAAATATGAATAGACATCAGTATCATTTTATTATTTTTTTATTACTAAGGGCAGGTAGGTGTTTCTTTTTATTATATCTTGGACCTAGCACTATCTGTAATTACTTCACTTTAAACTGTTAGGAATTGTGCCCATATTTGAACTAACTACCACAATTGAATAGGTACATGTAATAAAATAGATTCAGATTTAAATTCACATCAGATAAAAAATCTGAACCTAATTCTGATAGCATCTGATAGATGCTTTGAGGGTAAATGAATCATTTAAAAGTGGACAGTTAACTATCAGCTTTCTGATATGTGGAGAGAAAAACTCAGAATCTTTTGAATTTCTTCCATCTATTTCCAACTTTTTAATAGCTTTTGCGTTACGAGTTTCTTGTAATAAGTGAAAGAGCTACCTTTTTCTACAACTGTTATTTTTGTGTCAGTTTTCTAATTAGAAACGACAGATGCAGAGTGCAATGAAAATGCAAAGGCAGCATTTTTATTCACGCTAAAATTGGTTTGTTTTGTTTGTAGAAACATCTTTCTTTGGAAGTCTGCATGCTTCAGTTTTTCTATGCTTATATTCAGAGGTAGGTAACTGATGTGAACCTTTCCTTATTGCATTAGTAATGGGTAAAATTAGTTAAGGAATAAGAGGAAAAGTCCCTGAACTCGAGCATTTTAATGAACCAATGCTAGAAACAGAAAACACTGTTTTGGGATATAATACAAGTCATGGGCTTCTTAATGATGCAGCCATCCTAAATCCTGCCAACCTGAAGTGTGTATATATAGGAAAGATACACTGGATATCAAAACACTGAATTGTGAGAAAATAATTTAAATATGGCATCTTGGTAGTGAGGTGGTTAAGAGCTCAGACTACTAATCAAAAGTCGGCAGTTGGAATCTATCAGCCACTCCTTGGACACCCAATGGGGGCAATTCTACTCTGTCCTATAGGGTCACTATGAATCAGAATCAACTGGACAGCACACAGCAATTTAAATATAAATTTAAATTTATAAAAATGAAATTTAAATTATAAATTGACAAAAGACTGAATCCTAGTCTTGAAACTGTCCATATTGCCACTGAATCTATTATTATTTTCATATAAATGAATATGATGGAATCTAATGTGATTAAAAGATGTTAGAAGTGATGATGTGAAGATATCTTTTTGTCATGGAATTCCAGCTTTGTGTTTAGCTGACCCCAGAAGAAAATTTACCTGATTTGAATTGTAATAACTTCTTGAGAATCTAAATCTTAATCTTTCTTGTAGTGTAATTCCATTTTAATCACCAAACTTGGCATCCGTTAAGTATCTATGACTAAGATTTACAAAGTTAAGTTGTTTGGTGTCTTTAAACAGATTGTGACTGAGAGGAAGGATGGCCTAAAATCAGAACTTACCCAGAGAGATGTACTGGGTTTAAGGACAGGTTGAAACAAAGATAGTCTTCATTTCTTTATAAGGGACAGAATGGTGTTCAGGATAAACTGACAGCTTTCCATAAGATGTGGAGATTCGTTTATGAAGGAAGCAGAGCTAATATAAGAGTGAAGTGGAGAGACCAGGGTAGGAAGATGACTGTGGTATCAGTAATTAAACTGAGATATATTGTAGTTGGATTTTAACTTTTAAGAGTCTGTATGATTAAAAGTTGGGATTTCTTTATCAAAAATCTTGATGAAGAAATCACACTTTAAATGTATTTAGTTTTTCTTCTTATGTTGATAAAAACATAAACATCTCAGAAATTTTGTTGTATCTATAGAAATTTAGGGATGCTCCAGAGAAATGAGTAGGAAAATGTGTTAAAGACTGTGGGAAGAGAAAACGAAGAAGTTTACAGTGGCGTTCTATTTATACAAACGATATTTGTCTTACAGGATTCCAGTGCCTAATTTAGTAGATAGCTGGGCATCACTGCTGATGCTTCTGAAAGACTCTATACAATTGAGTCTTCCAGCTCCAGGACAGTTTCTTCTACTGGGGTAAGAAATTTCACTGAATAATATTTCAAATAAAAGGATAATATCCATTGTCCCAATTGTTCAATAACAGATGTTTTTGGTCACATGTGATCGTCTCTACTCTTTGCATGGTGCACTCCAGGTGCAGAACTAGATGTGTACTAAAAGGCTTATAAAAAGGAGGGATGGTATGTGTTTATACTTACACAAGATATAAATGCAGTAATATAAACCTGTTAACAAAAGTGACTTTTGAGCGGAAGTGTAGGATTCAAAGGGGAGAGAGGCGATAAATGACCCTAAACATAAAGCTTGGAAAAGTCGTCCTCTCTATGTCATGGAGTTTTATGATATAGGTTAATAATTTGTGTGATTATGTGATTAGTGACACGCTTCTTCCCAATTAGTTTTTTCACTTCTTGTCAGAGATAATCATTATTTTCACTTCTGACACCGTTGATATAATCTGTTGTTTTTTTAATGATGTGTATATTCAAATACACATCTTGTATCTGGCTTCTTTCCCTCAACATGTGTGTGTGAGATTCATTCATATAATGTAATATAACTAATGTATTCACTTTTAGTTGTTTAGTATGCCATTGTATGAACATACCACAATTTATCTCTGCTGCTATTGCTGAATATTTGTGTTCTTCCTAGTTTTTGACTTTATAAATAATGCTGCTGTGAATATTCTGGTACATGGGCTTTTTATGCATATGTGTGTTCCTTTGAGTCACAGAGTATCTGTATTTGATAAAGAGTTTGAATGAAAATTGAGGCCACAAAGCCCCTTGCTCACTATGAGAAATTAGATTGCATCATTTTTTTACAGTGATATTTGTTGTTTTTGTTTTTTCTTTTAGGGTTCTAAATGAGTTTATTATGAAAAACCCTAGTTTAGAAAATAAAAAAGACCAAAGAGACCTTCAGGTAAGGCATCGTGAATTGAGGGTGGTTTCTAAATCTGTGTTTGTTAGTGTCCTCAGTTCTGAAATGGCCGAGTCAACTAAGATCACATGTGCAGTTTCTTTCAACTCATAACATTTCATTATACTATGAAAATCAGTGTGTATCATATCTGTTGCCCAAAATCTGACTAACAGGAGTTTATAACCGTGTATGGTGGTAGTGTATTTATTCATGATTCTTGGCTTCTTTAGGATGTGACACATAAAATAGTGGATGCAATTGGTGCAATTGCTGGTTCTTCTTTGGAACAGACAACATGGCTGCGACGGAATCTTGAAGTGAAAGCTTCTCCCAAAATAATAGTGGATGGAACCAATTTAGAATCTGACGTTGAAGGTATAGCTCTCGAGTA
The DNA here is from genome assembly GCA_028571685.1 of Heterohyrax brucei. Lineage (NCBI taxonomy): Eukaryota > Metazoa > Chordata > Mammalia > Hyracoidea > Procaviidae > Heterohyrax > Heterohyrax brucei. The sequence goes on from CM053144.1 coordinate 103,066,785, forward strand.
TTAAGTTTTATGTTTGTAGGCATATATTCATTAAGAAACTATTTTAACTAGAATTATTTTTTCTTAAATTGTCATCAAGTCAATTCCGATTCATAGCAACCATATAGGACAGAGTAGAACCACCCCATAGTTTCCAAGGAACCCCTGCTGGACTTGAACGGATCACCTTTTGGATAGCAGCTGTAGCACATAACTGCAATGCCACTAAGGTTTCTAAGAATTATCCATAAACCTACTGCTGTTGAGTCAGGTCTGACTCATAGCATCCAAGAATTATAAGTACCATAAAATCGTCCCTTTTTGTATGTTTAGTAGGTTGCTTTTTTCAGTGAGAAGGTACCTAATTGTATCTTTATTTTATCTGTGTTTTCTCTTATTCAGATATGTTATCACCTGCAATGGAAACCTCAAACATAACTCCCTCTGTGTATAGTGTTCATGCATTGACTTTACTGTCTGAGGTAAAGAGCAAGTTTTTTCACTAGAACTTTAATCTAGACAGTTTCACAAATACTAGCAAGTAATTTTTATGGAAAAGTTTTTAATTTGAAAAAACATTGTGTACTTCTAGAAATAGCTATAGAGAATTAACTGATTCAGCGCTGTATGTGTATTCAGATTAAGTATTAATTATAATTTCAGAGTTGCCTCCCCTCCCCACATAGGTTTTTTTTATGGTTGAGTGAAAATTTACATGACCATCTATGTGCAGCTCCCACTGCTGTCCCTGCCCGGTGACAGCACACTCTTCCTCTCTGTTCTATACATGTCATCCTCCTAACAATCTCCTATCCCGTCCTCTCCGCACTCTCCCCCCCGCCTCCAGTAAGAGATCAGCATAGTGACATCCTATAGATGCATGAAACCATAAAGTGCACACACGGTATGATCACTGTGGGTCGCCAAGTCCAATCCATTCCTGTCTGAAGAATTGAACTCCATTATGATTTATGGACAGGGGCAGCATCAGCACCAGGGGCCATGCTCCCAGGGAAACCCTGAGGCCCCTGGACCATCAGCTGTCATCTTTTAGTGGAGATCTCAGGATGCACCCCTTTTTACTCTTGTGTTGGCCAGACTCAACATTGCGAGCCCCATCATAGCTATCACTGGTGGTGGCTGGGCACCATCTGTTTCTTCTGGTCACATTTCAGTGCAGTCACCCACTCACATGGGTCTGTCTGTCTTATGCATTCTCTTTCCCCCATGTCATTTTGGTCCTTGGTGATCATTCCTGCTGAATTCGGACCATTTGGGGTACCTCAGATGGCAGCTTGGCAGCTTTTAAGATCCCAGACACCACTAACCATTGTGGGGTGCAGAAGACACTCTTAGCAAAACTCTAGTTGTGCCAACTGGACTTGATTTCCCCTGAGAGCATGGTCCCTGGCCCCCTGCCTCAGCTACTCTATCCTTGTAATATGGGGTTAATGTGGGAGGAGTAATCATGTTATGGTTATGTGAAGTCCAGTTAAAATTGATCTTCTTTCTAATGTGTGCTGTCCCAGATTTCACCCAACAAAATTTCTGTCAACTATCTAATCTATAACCAACCCTATTCCTCCCTCCCTCCTCCTCACCCTTGCAGCCATCAGAGTCTTTTCTTCTATGCATGAGTCTGTTTTTAAGCTCTTATTGTAGGGATCTCATACAATATTTGTCCTTCTGTTGCTGACTACTTTCATTTAACATATGTCCTCCAATTGAAACCAGGTTTTGAGATGTTTCCTAAAATCATAATTGTTCTTTATCATTGTATAATGTTCCATTGACTATATATACCATAGTTTACTTATCCATTTCCTCTGTTGTTGAGCATCTGGGTTGATTCCCATCTTTTTGCTGTTGTGGACTGTGCTGCAATAAACATTCATGTGCATGCATCAGTTGGTTGAATGCCCTTGATTCTGTAGGATATAATCCAAGCAGTGGAATTACTGGATCAAATAGTATATCTATTTCCAGCTTTTTAAGGAGGCACCAGATTGCTTTCCAAAGAGGTTGCAACATTTTGCAATCTCACCAACAGTGTAGGTGAGTTCCAGTTTCTCCACCAGCTCTCCAGCATTTGTTGTTTTGCGTTTTTTGGATCATGGCCAGCCTTCTTGGAGTGAGATGGTCTCATTGTGGTTTTGATTTGAATTTAATAGCTAATGATTGTGAGCATGTCTGCATGTGTTTTTTGGCTGCCTGGATCTCCTATTTAGAGAAGTGTCTTTCCATCTCGTTTGCTCATCGCTTAACTGGATGATTTACCTTTTTCTTATTGATATTTTATAGTACCTTATAGATTATAGAGATCAGACGTCAGTCTAACATATAGTTGCCAAATATTTTTTCCCGTTCTGTAGGTGGTCTTTTAATTCTTTTGATAAAGTCATTGGATGAGCAAAAATGTTTGATTCTTAGTAGTTCCCATTTGTCTATTTTCTCTTCTGGTGATCATGCATTGTTTGTCTGAATTTGAAGTCTGTCTGCATTGTGTATTAAAACTTCTGTTGTTGATCCTATTTTTTCTTGGATGAGCTTTGTAGTTTTAGATTTGATATTTAGGTATTTTTAATCTAGTTTGAGTTGGTTTTTGTATAAGGTATGAGATATGGGTCTTGTTTCAATTTATTGCAGATGGATATCCAATTCTGCCAGCACCATTTGTAGAAGAGATTGTTTTTACCCCAGTTTAGTGTCTTAGGGCCTTTGTTGATTATTAACTGTTCATAGGAAGATGGGGACATCTCTGGGGTCTCAATTCTGTTCCAATGATCTGTTTGTCTTTTTTTGTACCAGTACCAGGCTGTTTTGACACTGTGGCAGTGTAATAGGTTCTAAAGTCAGGTAGTGAGAGGCCTCCCAGTGTGTTGTTGTTCTTCAGGAGCCCACACACTTTAAGTGTATTTTTTAAGAAGAAAGGGTTCTTTATGGCAGTGTCTTAGTCACCTGGTACTGCTCTAACAGCCAATACCATGAGTGGAAGGCTTCATGAAGAGAAATTTTATTGTCATAGCTCGGTAAGCCACAAATCCATGTATGAGTTGCAAGTCCATTCAATAAGAGAAATTATCACGGTCTGGTAGTTATAAGTCCACTCAACAAGAGAAGTTATCACAGTCCAGTGGGCTGAGTCCAAATTCAAGGAGAGCATCTTGGCACAGGAACCTCAGGTCCAAAGGACATGCTGTGCTCTCGGTGGCTGCTTTCTTGGTGGTGTAGGTTCCCAGCTTTCTCTGCTCACTTCTCTCCCATATATCCCACAAGTCTGTAACTTGAGTCCTGCCTTACTAGCACAACTGCAGCCCATTCTCCATCATCAGTATCACAGAGACAGGATTTACAACACATAGGAGGAAGGACACCATATTGGGACCCCTACCCGAGTCAAATCAACACATAAATGTTTGAGGGGACACAGTTCAATCCATGACAGGCAGAGGTGGTATAATGATGCTTCCTAGGTATCTAGGATTTCTTACAAAGTATTTTTTTGAAGGATACCAGTTTCAGCTAGTAAGATTATATTATATTCTATTCCATTTTTTATGTTTTCTAGGTTTTGGCTCATCTTTTGGATATGGTTTTCTATAGTGATGAAAAGGAACGAGTTATTCCATTACTTATAAATATTATGCATTATGTTGTGCCCTACCTCCGAAATCACAGGTATTATTTACACAGATTTTTAAGTTCTTAAGTTGTGAGAAAAAGTTGTCTTCTCATTATTATTTTTGGAATTACTACAAAATGACATTATTTTTGCCTTGAATTAGAATGACTAAAAAAAGAAAAACGTATTCAGGTATCATTTCTCTGTGCTGTTTCATTTCTTCATGTCATTGTCTTAGATAAATGGTAATGTTTTGTATAATTTACTGTGATGATTAATGTTATAAGATGTAGTTTAAGGTGCTTTTCTTCCTTGTAGTGCACACAATGCCCCCAGTTACCGAGCTTGTGTCCAGCTGCTTAGCAGTCTCAGTGGGTATCAGTACACACGGAGGGCTTGGAAAAAAGAAGCCTTTGACCTCTTTATGGATCCCAGTTTTTTTCAGATGGATGCCTCTTGTGTTAGTCAGTAAGTTGCTGTCTTGTTTTTATTCAGCATGATCATGCATCTCACCAAGTCTACTGAGCTTAACTGTTAGTTGTACAAAGTAGAACACCATTTATTTAACAGTAAGAACAAAATCAATAATAAAATCTAAATTACACATTGTAATCCTTGTCTCTTTCAGTTGGAGAGCAATCATGGACAATTTAATGACACATGATAAGACAACATTTAGAGATCTGATGAGTGAGTATTATGGAATGCCAACCCAAGTAGTGTCTCTCCTATGCATAATTCATTCTTACTGTTCACTTTGCTTTTTTTCTGGAAACTACTAAATTTGGCTCTTTACAAGTTAAAACTTACACAGGACAAATTAGTGATAAATAGTGGATGAAAGGGGTCATGTCTAATTTGACTGTGTGTCTTCAACATCAAACCAAACCCTCTGCCATCAAGTCAGTTCCAGCTCAGCAACCATATTGCACAGAGTAGAATTGCCGTACAGTGTTTCCAGGGACTGGCTGATGGATTCAAATTGCTGATCGTTTGGTTAGCAGCCAAGTGCTTGACCATTGTGACAACAGGTCCATTTCTCCAGCTTGTGAGGTGACTGAAAAAACTGTGGCTTGGGTCACATGCACCTTCATGGCTATATTAGGTGCTCAATAAACAGTTATTTAGTGAATGAAAGACAAACCGGTGGGGGACAGGGAAAGGCAACTGGATTTGGTCTATCAGACAAGTCCCTTTTGGAATAGTGAGGCCAAGAAGGTCAGAATCACCATCCACTCCACTTCTACTCTACCTTGATTGATTTTATATGAGAGTTCTGTATAATGTATTGACAAGTTTTATTGATTTTTTTCTTTTTTTAATAGACTTAAATGGAATAAGTATCAGTCTGTAAGATTTCTCTGTAAATTCTGTGACCCTAACAGCAGTTTCTTCATCTGGCAAAAGGACAACATACTCTCTTTTCTGTCTGTTTCACAGGATTCTTGGGAAGGTTCAGAATCATCCATTCAAAAAAAACTTATTAAAAGACAACAGTTGGCCAAGCCCTGTGCTAACCTTAAAATAAATAGGATTATTTCAGGGAAAAGTTATGAAGTAACTGGGGAAAAAGAAAAAAAAAAAACACTTCAGAACAGTGAGTCCTGAAAGGCGGTGAACTGATATTTGAGCTGAAACTAAAGGAGCCAGCCCTGACAATGCCTAGGGACAGAATATTCCAGGCATAAAACCAAACCACACCCATCGGTGTGATTCCAACTTATAGCGACCCTATAAAAGATAGTAGTACTGCACCATAGGATTTCCAAGGAGAATGGGATGGATTTGAACTGCCAGCCTTGTAGTTAGCAGCTGAGCTCTTTAGCCACCACACCATAAAGGGCTGATTCCAGACATAGAGAACAGACACTACAAAGGCTCTGGGGTGGGAGCAAGCCTAGTAAGTTCAAAGAACAGCAAGTGAAACTGTCGTTACAGGAGGGGGAGCCAGAGCATGAATGGCAAGACATAAAGAGAGACAGGTCGGTGGACCACACCAGGCTAGAAATTATTTTATAAGCAATGCAAAGGATTTGGACAGATGATCTATAATACTAAACAACTTTATAAAATGATAACTGTTAGTGATTTTACCTTCTGAAGCCCAGTTATAAATTGTATTTCTGTATCACAATTCCTACCCTTTGGTCTTGTGGCTTGTGTATGCTGGGTCTGTTTGCCAGCTCTTGTGGCTCAGAGAGGAGCCCAACAGACTTCTCCCTCTTGGACATTGTAGAGTATCTGTAGCCAGTTCAAAAAAGCAGAAAGAGACAAATTCCTGTCCAGACTACTAGATGAATAGCTGTGTCAGTCTCTCACTGTTTTGTTTTTTTTTTTGTAGCTCGAGTAGCTGTGGCTCAAAGCAGTTCACTCAATCTCTTTGCAAACCGTGATGTGGAGCTAGAACAGAGAGCCATGCTTCTCAAAAGATTAGCATTTGCTATTTTTAGCAGTGAAATTGACCAGTATCAAAAATATCTTCCAGATATACAAGGTAAATCATGAAAAACCCTTTATTTTCTGTCTTCCAAACTAGTCTTTCCTTCTTTAGAAAATACTTTCCTTAAGCTGTAAGTTAGAGTGAAATACATGGAGTGTAGGCAGTTTGGTTCAGTGCTTTACTATTATGAATTTTTTCTATTGAAGCAACAAAAATTGTCACCAGTATCTATAAGGTGCCATTTTTAGAACTTCCCTAAATGTGGCCTCTATTTTATTGTTTAGTTCCCATGTGTTAGCAATTCATGTTTAGGTATGAGGTTTAAAGACTGTTTTGCTACAGGCAAATGTTTAGTGTTTTCTTTTTGTAGATAAGAGTTTATACCCTTAAGGATAGGACCAAAACACAGACAGAACCTGGAGATTTGGGCTAGAAGGTACATTTGGAGAGCAATAGTTTGAGCAGGAAGTTGTATAAAGTTTTTAATCGTCTTCATCAAATGGGCCTGGTGACCATCTGTGTCCTGAAGGATATTCCCAGCGTTTATGATCATTCCATGCCACCACATAGCTCCACACTGGCAAAGGTAACACTACCCAGAGCAGAATTTTTCCCAGCAAAACAAAATACCCCTCAGCAGAAAACATGGTGACTGGCCTGGGAATGACAGTTGTCATTCCTCTCATGAGATTATTTCTGTTCTCCCAGAAGATATTTTTCCTTCTTTCCAAAACCTTTATACCTGATGTGAAATATATGCCATTCCTAACATTTTTGTTTTGTCATTTGTAAGTTGACTAGGTTGTTCCTGATCAAAGTATGGCCCAGTGACCAAATATTAGGCTTTCATCCTATCCATAACACATACAGAAACTTAGAATAAGCATTTTAAACTTTATATCAATTTGATAATTTTTGAATAGTAAGAAAATGGTATTTGTCTCTTTTAATATTTAAAGTAATTTATCTTGATTATATTTTATGAAAGTATTAATCTTCAGCAGATTGGAGTTTTTCTTTAAATGGTCTTTCACTACAAAGAAGTTGGAAAGTGCTAGACTGGATGACATGAATGGTTTGTATGATAATGATTTAAATTGTTTAGTTAAAAGTATTACATTTCTTTCAGAGAGATTGGTTGAGAGTCTCCGTTTGCCCCAGGTGCCAACTCTTCACTCTCAAGTGTTCCTGTTTTTCAGAGTGTTACTTTTAAGAATGTCTCCACAACATCTTACCTCACTCTGGCCTACCATGATTACAGAACTTGTGAGTTAATTTTAATTCAGTCATCTTATGCATGTAAGTTAACAAACAGTATCATCATCTATTGAATGTGTACATCTTGGAAGAAGACTGAACTCAAATTAAGCTAGTTACTGACAATTTTTATAGTTGAAAAAAGTAAGTAAACTAAGGCACAGTCCATTTCCAAACAGCTTCAACTTCTAGATAGGCAACCTAGATTTCCAGTTCTTGTGAATCGTGACTTCATCTCATGTGGTTTAGTTGTCCCTTGTGCATCAAAGTTTTAATTGTGTCATGTCTAGTCAGGACTGGTTCCTCCCTGCAGCAACACCTCTAAGGTGAAGAGAGATAGTTGAGTCAGATATAGATCGGTTGACATAGGCATATACTCACTCTTGAAGTACGTCACTAGTTAAACTTGCTTCAGAGAGATTTTCACAAATATTTCATGTACTCTGAAAACAATAAAACCTGTCCAAATCCCACCTGTCACTGCCTTCTGTAAGAGGTCCACCTTTGAATGACTTGAAGGGTGACGGGAAAAGAAATGAGTAAGAAAGGAAAAGGAATCTGTCTTTGAAACTCTAGCATTTATAATCCGACCCCCCAATCCAATATTTTTCTGGTTTTTTTAACTATGGCTCTGTTCCATAGTGGACTTACTCCAAGTGATGATCAAGGTTTTATGTTGCTAATTGCAGTTTTACTTTTAGAAACTAAGATTTCAAAGATCATGAAGATAGAGCCTAAAATGTTTTAATAGTAATGAAAATACACAACATGGCGATTATCTGAAAGATTAAATATCCAGTTGAATCAAGCATTTAAAATTTATTCTGTGGTCTCCAGGTACAGGTATTTTTACTGATGGAACAGGAACTCACTGCTGATGAAGATATTTCACGGTAATACAGAATTCATTTCAATATATTTTCAGTTTTTTTAAATCATAAAATCATCCAGAATATTCCTTAACAACAGGTGTAGAACTTATCTGTTATGTTCTGTGTATTTAGTCCCTTATTATCTATTTGATCATACTTTAATATAATGTAGTTTCACATATTCATTGAGAATTTGAGACTGGATTAAGCTACTGGCATTTGTGACCTTTGGCATCTAGACACAAATTTAGCTTAAAATCATAAAACATTCTTTCAGCTAGATGAGTCACATCAGGTTTGGCAGAGCATGTCAGCAAAATCTGTTACGGCAGCTGACCTTTAAGCAAGATACTGGTATGTCTAAATTTTCCAGATGGCCCCAATTTAATGTACTGTAATTTTACTCTTTTTAGTAGAGGCAGTTTATCAATGTGAGACTAAATATATCTTATTTATACAGCAACTTATATACAAAAAACCCACAAACTGAAAAATTTATGAACAAGAATTGTTGTATTGTTACTGTATTGTTAGATGTACAACTTTAAGACTGTCTGTCTTGAATGTATTTTAATTCTTCTCATTGCTGTTAATAAATCATCAGTATTAATAACTGTGTCTATTATCAAGTTTTTCCTCCCCTGCAGAGAAACAGTAGCAGTGGAGTTTACTGGTTTTATACTTTGTATTTTTACATTCCTTGAGTGTGATGCAAGTTATTACATACTACTTTTTTGCATTCTAAAAAGGTTAAAAAGCAGAAATGAATTTTTTATAGAAAAGCAAAATTAATTTGATGACAACCTTGCTTAGCAATTACTGGCACAATTATATCACAGTGATTATAAAAAAAACAGCTGCGTTTTTCAGAGTAAATGGGTACAGCTGCTGACAACATTATTTCTTGCTTGCAGGACTTCAGGCCCCTCTGTGGCAGGCCTGGAGACTACCTATACAGGAGGTAATGGCTTTTCAACTTCATACAATAGCCAGCGGTGGTTAAACCTGTATCTCTCTGCCTGCAAATTTTTGGATTTAGCACTGGCTTTGCCCTCTGAAAATCTTCCTCAGTTTCAGATGTAAGTAAAAGCAAGGACATTAAATGGTTTACATTTGCTTGGCATCTCCAACTAGTTATTTGTATAAGCTGAAATATTCATAACTATTATAATGTAACAGTTCTGAGATGACAGAGTTACTGGAAGTCAGTGGGTTAGGTGCATATGTGGACAGACCTTTCAAGTAAGTGTTGAGGGAAGAGGCTAGAAAGGAACTAAGTCATGTAGGACTATACTGTGCAAACTATACTGAAGAATTGGAACTTGATCCTAAATCTATTGAAGCATTTCAGACAATGTCTTAGAAAGTTTATTTGGGTTCTCTAGTGTAAAGAAAGGAGACTGTAGATGAGCAAGACTGGAATCAAGGTTCTTTTGTTTATGATGAGAGTGGACTGCACTAAGGTGATGATAGAGGGAAATGGAGAAAACTAAGAAAGTCAAGTCTTAAAATTCCTTAACTGCTCAAAAAAAAATTTTACATGTAAACTTAAGAATAAACCCATAGCCTCCCAATCGATTCCCAACTCCTAGCAATGTGATAGGACAAACTAACTGGCCCACAAGGTTTCCACAGAGCATCAGGTCAACCGTTTGGTTTCCGGCTGAGCTGTTAACCACTGTGCCACTATTGCACCAAATTTAGGAATAACTGTATTAAGTTTTATCAAAATATGGCTAATTTTAGTATTTATCCACAAGATCAAAAATGTATTGGAATGTATTCTTCTTCTGGAATGGTATATTAGTAGGAAAAAAAGGGCAAAATATCAGAAATTTTTAAGTGTATTTGGAAATGCCTAAATCTCCAAAAACTGATTCAGAAGCTCATTTTTCATTCAATTTAATGGTAAGAACTAGAAATTATAAAACTAATTCCAGGCCCTTCCACCCCTATTTAAAAACCACATCTATTTCTTAATGAATTCTGTTAAACTGATGATACCTGTTAAACTGATCATACTTCTGGGAAAATTCAGAAAAGGATGCTAATAGGAATTGTTGGATGCTGATAGGAATTGTTGGAAAGTGGTCCGAGTTAGCCACAGTGCTTGTATTCACAAAGGCAGTAGAAAGTGTACTCTGTGGTCTTGACTTTTCCTGTCCCATGACAAGAACCAAAATGAGTTTAACCCCTGTACTTATCAAGATGTTTTTATTAGAAAGGGGAAGTTATACTATATGAACTAGTTTTTTACCCTAATCTCAAAAAAAGGAGCTTTCACCCACTTCCAGACTTTAGCAAGAAAGTATCTGAATTTTGATTATGCATTTCATTCTTTCATTGTGTGTTTGATTCATAAGTATTTAAAAGTAAGAGTTTAGAAATGGATAGCGGTGGTTGGGAAAAATGGTGACTGTCATTAATGCGGCAGACTGAAATTCTCTCGGCACATTCACCCCATACTGTGCACATGTTGAAGAGTCAGTCAGGTCTGTCAGACTGTGCTGCCATACAAAGAGATAATAAGCTAAATAAAAACAATTTACTTTTACAGACTTTTAGCCTGTTAACTAATGAGGAAAGAAGCATGTGAAATACTTACCTTGTGCTGATAAAAAAATAGCTCCCATATTATGCAACAAATGGATTATGTGGTGATGGGCACTTTACAAAAGTTTACATATAATACTATGTGGTAGTTAACAGCATCCTTGTTTACTAATTAAGAAAAGGCTCAGACAGTTTAAAAACATGCCTTTAGTGTCAGGGCAACAAGTGGCAGAACTGACAATTGGAACCCAGGGGTGGGGCCAGAACCTACACATGATGGCCTCATCCTAAAAAACAAAATCTGTTGTACTGATGTTAACTGCATTCTTCTACATGTAGGTACCGATGGGCCTTTATTCCAGAAGCCTCAGATGATTCAGGTTTGGAAGTCAGAAGGCAGGGAATACATCAACGAGAATTTAAACCTTATGTGGTACGACTGGCAAAACTTCTTCGGAAAAGGGCAAAGGTATTTATTACATTCTTTTTGTTTTGTTTTATGTAACTACATGTACTGGTGAGGCCCTTAGGTAAATACTTCGTGATTAACTGAGAACAGTATCAAGTTGAGCCGTTTTGAAAAAAATTCCCTGGCTTTCAGAATTAATGTCTATGATCCTGATTATGGCCAGACATTAAAAACACATCATATTGTAAAGCAGTGTTAGTCATATTACTCTTAAGAAGTACCTGTTAACAGGGAAGCACTTTACAGCCCCGCTGACCAGCTACTTCTTGAGCAACTCAGATCTTATATCCTGTTGTCTGATAACCTTCTCGCCAGTTACTTTTGACCTGACCTATAAATTTTGCACACTGAGTTTCTTCCCTTTGAAAAGGGAATTAATATTTTCGGAAGAAACTGAGTACACATAACCTAAGGTATTTTTCAGTCCCTGATAAAAATAATATTTAACATCATGAAATTTTAAGGGTCACATTTGCCTTCATTCCTAAAAATGCTTCAAAGTCTCATTTTAGCTCTCAGTATCCACTTCTTTTAATAGATAATGGCATTCTTTTGTGTATTTTAACATCTCTGCATAAATCTGCACACAGAATAGGCAATTTGAAAGTTATGATAGATTTTAACACTGCCTCCCACCCCTAAATCTTTCTTTAGAATTATACCTTTCAACTTTTAAAAAGAAAAAAGAATTCTTCTGTATATGAATAACATCTACATTAAAGTACTTGCCCCTCAAAAAATAAAAACCTTGGAACCGTTAACACTTAATGTCCTAGTCCCAAAAGGTTCCCATGTCAGCAGGTCAGAATTTAATAGATGCCTAATATCCATCTTACAATGCCAAAGAAGAGAGTCGATGGAGAAAATGCAATGCCACAAGGGATTTTTAGACCAAGTCTGTTAGATTTTTTTCAGCAGAATTAATTACTGGGTGAGGAAGTTTTGTTTTCATATTTAAAAAAACTGGCAGTCATACTTCATCAAAAATCAGAATAATAAAGGAAATAATCACTGACATTCTGTTTAACAGTCTGAGGTAACATAAATGCTAAATATTCATTTTCAGAGTCATTGTTTACATTTTTGGCTGACAGTAATAAATGCATTTCAGATCCTGATGCAGTACAGCTATGTAAGTGAATCTCAAGTCTCTCACAAAAGGTACTTTCCCTTAGTACATGGACTATTTTCTATAGTTCTTAACTTGTTAAGTAGATTTCAAGAACTCCCACCTGCAAGTTTAAAAACACTGACTGCACTTACCAAACCTATCTGTAACAGAAAGGCAGTAAAGGTTTCCCAGTATACAGCACCTACTTGGAGAAATTCCTCAAAGGGGAAAGTAAGAATTCACTTGAAACATTTACCATAAAGTATATCAATGAAGCCCATGGCCATCGAGTGGATCCCAATCACAGGGACACTATAGAGAGAGGAGAACGACCCTGTAGGGCTTTCAAGGCCGCAGTCTCTACCGAAGCAGACTGCCACAGCTTTCTCCCCAGGACTGGCTGCTGGGTTCAAGTTAGCACCCACCAGGACTCCACAAAGTATGAGGATGAAAGGTGGAAAATATGTTTGATATCATGCCTTTTGTACTTTAAATCTTTTAGTGTATATATCAGGCTGAGTACAGGTTTTTGCCCATCAGTTGGCTCTTTTTTAATAAATCTGTCATGTTTTCTCTTGCAATATCTTAAAAAAAACAATTTAGGGATGACCTTGGCTGTCTGTTTTGCGAGTCTTAGTTTGCAGTATGTGCTTTGCTTGCTCAGAAATTTTCCAGTCTGTGGGAGTCCGTGTTCCGGCAGCAGCTGTAGACTCCACTCCACAGACTAGGGGAATGGAGGAAGGCAATGAAACAGGAGGTTGTAGTTGAAGGATATGAGGAATTTTGTTTAAACTGCACTTGCTTCTTCAGGTGCTAAATAAATAAACAAAGATGGGGGTGAGAGTTGGGACCCAAATACCTAAGATAGAACTTCTAGGTACTTTTGTTTTGATGTGAGTGTCTAGGAGAATAATCATAATTACAGACCCTTAGCAATGTTGTTATATGACTGCAGGTACATAAGACTGTTGTTATTCTAGAATCTCATTAGTAATGCAAGTTTTTATAAGACCCCTCATTTTTGCCCCGTTGGCCCTACGGAGTAAGAAGAATGTTGTGGATGGAAACCACTTTCCCATCCATATCACTTTAAACAGGGTCTTCATGGCCAAAGATAATTTTCACTGAAATAAAGGCTATGAGTTCTCCTCTTTCCTTCCACAGGACAAGGAGGAGGACTTTAAGACAGTGATTTTGGAGGGATTGGAGATGGCCAAGCATCAGGTGAGGGGGGCTTTTTGATGCTTGTGAAATGGCAGCACATGCTGCAACATCTGGACCAGATACTGAGGTACAGACTCAGGTCTGGGTATCAACAGACACAAAAGTGGTGAACAGAAAGGAAGCCTTTCTACAAGTTTAGATCTAGTGACATCAAAAGAGAAATAGTTTGTATGGAAACATGCCTCAATTTTTGTTTTGTTGAGGGAAGTTAGTTCTAATTAGAGCTTTGAACTGGTTCTAACCAGTTCAGTGATGGCTGACAAAGTGGAACTGAGAAGGAACCCAGTTTGGGTGATCGAAAACAGTAAAGGGAAAAATTACAGGTGGGAGCTCTTTCAGGAGCTTAGTATCTAAGACTGCATTGTTGGCAGGACTGTGGAGAGCAGCACACATTCAGAGTGCTTGGCGGCAGTCTGTCAGTGGGTCACCACTGTTTGCAACTCTGTTCAGAATCCAGTGGGCAAGAGGTTTAGTTGCTATACATGTATATTGCTCATATTCTAAAAGGGAGATTCAGTGCTTGGACCTACAGTTTTTCCCATTATGTTTATCATTCCAGTTCACCCAAATTTCAAAAAAATTCAAGTCGGTTCTGGTTTCACTTCTTTGGCCATAAATGAACTGGGAAGAACCAGTGTGAAGCTTTGGTTCTAAATAAAAACAGCCTAAGTACTCTTCTTAAGAGTTTCGTAAAAGTTCCTCTTTTAAAGGCACATTTTGACAAAACTGTTTCAAGTTACGAAGTAATTCTTTTACATCTGGATATTAGCTGTGTGTAGACAGTTCACGCATTCTACTCCTTTTCATTCAGCAGAAATTCACCTCTTTGTCTGCTTGTTAAGTTGCCTTGGGGTCGGTTCCAACTTCTGACAACCTCCTACATGCAGGGTAGATTTCACCTGTAGGGTTTTCATGGCTGCTGATGACACCTTTCAGAAGCAGATAACCATGCGTATCTTCTGAGGCTCCTTGGGTGGTTCAGACTGCCCACTTTTAGCTAGCGGTCCAGTGCCTAACCATTTGTGCCACTCAGGAGCTCCTATATACCTGCTAATTACCATATAAATGCAGTCTGATAGTGAGCTAGAGGTGGTGTGTGCTCAGCCAGTAGTTGTCTCTGTAACTTGAGTAACGGTAATCAGTGATGGGAAACCCATTCACAGAACTCTCATCAAAGCCAGTGTTACAGGGAAAGGAAGCTGATCTTGTACATTCTGTAATCTAGGTGATTTTTGCTTGTTGTCTGCCTAGTTTCTGTTTTGACTTAGGGCTGTTTTCCTTTAAAACAAGTAAACCTTGCAGTCACCCAAAAGACCTGGATTTTGCATTTTTCTCCCTTACGAAATGAGTGATAGTAAACTACCTCAGCAATATTTGATCTTAGAAGGCAGAATCTTCCATTTGTTTACAGATATGACAGATTATAATTCTGTTTCCCAAGTCTCATTTAATGACTCTTTTCCTACCCAGTCCATCATGTTTGTTACTTTTAGTGGGTTGTTGTACCTATGATTCTGCCTGTTTAAACATCTCCAGTATTCTTAGGATCTTTCTGTAGAGATTAATAGCTACAGCTGTGTTTGTGTAACTTAGCTGGCGTCCTAAGACAGCCTCTCAGTATGTGTTTAGTTTTCACGTGCGTTCTCACTCAACTTCTCCAGTGCAAGGTAGAGATGAGGCTGTCCCTTTTTCTAAGTGAAGAACCTTTGTGTGTCTTGCCCAAAGGCACCACAAATTAAATGGCAGCGCTAGGTCACTAACCCAATTATTTTGACTCCAGGTCCAATTTTCCTTCCCATATTCTTTAGCCCAACGAAGCAGCAGGTAATTTCTCTCCTAAGACACCCTTTCCAGCTCCCTCTGTGGTCCACGAACATGGAGCTTGTGAGTGTGTGCAAAGCACAGCACAAACAGTCACTGATTCTTGCTGTGCCTGTCCAGAACCATGCTCCGTACTGAGTTTACCTGTGCAGCCTAGTTGGAAAATGTCAGATTTTGTAATAATTGGTACTAAAAGGCCTCAGTCAGGACTCTTAAGTCTGAAGTGGAGACTTACATCCTCCTTTGCATGCATTCTTGGCTGTTTTTATATCCTTATCAGTTTTCCCACCTGTTCATAAAAATTTTGCTTTTGTTTCTGCAGAAAACACCGGAGGAAGACAACTCAGGGAGAACGCTCGGCTGGGAGCCGGGGCACTTGCTGCTTACCGTCTGCACCGTGCGCAGCATCGAGCAGCTCCTGCCCTTCTTCAATGTCCTCAGCCAAGTCTTCAACAGCAAAGTCACAAGCCGATGTGCAGGACACTCAGGGAGCCCCATCCTCTACACAAACGCCTTTCCTAACAAGGACCTGAAACTGGAGAACCACAAACCATTTTCCAGCAAAGCCAGGCAAAAAATAGAAGAAATGGTAGAGAAGGATTTTCTAGAAGGAATGATAAAAACTTGAGCACCACAAGTGGCTCCATTTAGCTTAAATGTGAATTGCTTAAAACAAAAACCACTGAGTTGTATAGTTTTTGTTTTTTGTATGTAACAAAACACTTCAGGTTATATTTAATTTAAGTATTTGTAAATAACAACAAATGTCTGAATGTGACCTGAATCGAGTTTAAGTATTGCTGGCTCATACTGATTATGGTGCCTAAGAGAGAGCTATATATATACATATATATAGTCCATTGTTTATTGTCCTGAGTTGTCTTAAACTTGAAAAATATACACTGCACATTTTTTTTCTACTGGTTTCCTACTTTGCTTAATTTAAACAGATGGGGGATTTTTTTTTTTTCCATCATTAACAATGTCCTATTATCAGAATGATACTTCCCTGTCAGGTTTTAGAATGTATCACAGTTTTTTTTCCAAGTAGCTTCACTAAAGAGCAGTACGAAGCAACTGAAGCCTGGGCCATACACCCTTCACCCTTTTATCATCTAACCTCTCAGTACAGAGTAGAGACGTACAACCTCCATATTGGCCTCTGAAATCCTGGTGATGGAAAAGACGTTACACGGAGTTAAATGAGCTTTTATTTTACATCAGTGAGACTGAAATTATAGGTAAGTTTCTTTAAAACACAAAACTTAAGTATAAGGTTTAACTAGTTCTAAAGAATTACTCTGGTAGTGTTTAAGAATCAAATTTAGAAACAATCCAGTAAAGTGCACTGTCAACAAAATCTTCATCTTATCTATCACGATAATCTTGTAAAACCACCTTTTTAAAAATCCAGTTTCTCAGGAATGTAGAAATTGTCTTCAGAAACCTGATTGGGGTCTTTCTCCAATTCCTCCAGCCAGCTGAAATACTGCCAAACTTACTTCATGTGCAAGGCTGTCCGCATTTTCCTGCAAATTACATTCACGGCCGTTAGACGAGAAAGACACATCTACCATATACTACTTATAAATTTGGGCAAGGGGAGGCTGTTTTCTAATTTTGTTCACCAACATATTCAAATGAAAACCTTTTTTCTTCATCTTTTAGTAACAAATTCCCAGGCCTTTAAATAAATGGAAGACAGGTCGAATTCTTCTAAATAAGGTAAGCTTTAAGCTAAAATTCTGACTACAAAACTAGTTACCATTCCAAAAAAAAAAAAACCTTGTTTCTTGAGAAGGCCACAATTAGCCAGTCTTACAGCCTCATGCTACTTCTCATCATCAGGAACTATTCATTTATAATATTCTAGGATGGCCTGACTTTTTCAAAAAAAACAGCCAACTATTTTATAAATTAGTTACAGGTATGCTCTTTCTGAAGCCCCATTCAGCCTACTCTGCCCCAGCTATGTGGCCACCTTCATTAAGTATTTAAGGTAACATCAAAGCCCCAAAATAAGGCTGTCCCATAACAGAAATATTTTTATAAACAAGAGTTCTGACACAAAGATGAATTTCAGGCAGCATGGATGATGGTACCAATTTAAAAACAGACCACCATAAACTGCTTGTTTTCATAAAGTCATTGGGTTATAAAAGAAGGAAAAGAAAGGATAATACCTTTAGTGTATATCAATGTATTATTCAAGCCAAAGTTAAGAAACATGCCATTTTCAAGAAGAATAGAATACAGCCGAGGAAACAAGCTAAGGGAGTCTAATTCTGTTGTTCTATTGTAGTCTTTAAAAGGGCCCATCGTTTTTTCTCGTACATCCCCACTGAGACCTATGTTAGTCAACATTCGTTGCACATTGTTTTCAACAGAACTATCCCAGCTTACTTGGGAGTCTGCTTCTGCATACACTCGAACGACATCTTCTGTCCCAGAGGGCCGGACAAATGCTCGGGAAAGCCTGTACTTCTTCACCAAGCCATTGATGGACTCCTGAAGTCCTGGGGGGGTAACTGCTTGTCTTTCAGCATCGGTGGTACTAATAACTTGCCTGTCTGCAACCTAAGCACAAGTATTTTATATGTTACCATGTGTAACTTGCATTCAGAAATTTCACTTGTTCCATATACTTGACAGTGAAGTGCCAGATTTAGCAAAAGTTGAAACTGCATTAATAACTTGTTTCTTTGATCAGTTAGCAAACAGGAAAATTTCTACAGCTTGTCAGTCAGCTGTAAAGCCAATGACCTAAGAGCCTTATAACCCATCACTATCCTGTAGAACAGAGCAGAACTGCCCCATAGGGTTCAACACACAGCACCACAGCTCCTTTCAAAAAACTGGAAGTTGCCACTCATCCTCTTTTTTTTAAGAACAACAACCCCTATTATATAAAAGGGTCATGATTTCTCATGAGTATGCCAAAAAAACTAATCTGTAGCTAGTTTTGAGAGTTGTGGCTTTAGTATCTCTAATTATCTTTCACTAACTCTACTGGTGAATGTGTAAAACAGTATAAACCTGAAGAGAATTCATTAGCAATCTATCTCAAATGCCTTAAAACAAACTTCTCCTCCATTATGCCCACAGATTCCACTTCTCAGCACCTACACTCAGGACGTCCTCTGTAAAGAATGAACTGGGAGATGTTTTAAAAAAGAGATGGAGGAACTCATAGTATTAATAAACCTGGAAATAAAGTATGTGTCAAATAATAGTTGATGTATAACTATTCTGTAATATTTTTAAATGTGAGAAAATACAGTTAACCAGTTGCTGTCAGGTTAGCTGCTGACTCATGGCCACCCCATGTGTGTCAGTAGACCTGTGTTCCACAGGTTATTTTCAATTCCAGGTTATTTTCAATGGGTTATTTTCTAGGTCGGCTATGTGTGTGCACAGGAAGAAATACAATAGACATGCTTAGGAAAGAACTTTTTATATGCTGAGGAAACAAGCTAAGTGAGACAAGTTAGTCTCTCCCTTACCTTAACTTTGAGTTGCCTGTTTGGAAGGTCTGTATAGAAAGCATCCCACTGTTGTACAGTTAAGCCTTTCAGAGCCAAAATCGCCTCCGTCACCAGCATGTCAGAGATAGCATCACCAGCTGCCTGCAGGATAGGGAAGAAACAGAAGAAACCACTTTAACACAAACAAATCTTGGGGATGAATGGTTTCTGTCTTGGAAAACCAATCACAGTATCCTGTGCTCCTACCCAGCTATGCAGTGTTATTACCTAATGACTTTATAGCAATGAATAGGAAGAATAATGTAAGTTAATGGAAGGCAGCAGTAAAAGGTATACAAATACTGAACCTAGCTGAGAAACACGCCTTTACTCATCTATAAAATGTGATTAGGGTGGCACTAACATTCTGTGACTCAAATTTTTCTTTACAAGTAGATCACTTTAAATATTACAGATACCATATCATGACAGAGTGGTTAAGTGCTACCATTGCCAACTAACATGTCAGCAGCTTGACTCCACCAGGTGTTCCTTAGAAACTATGGGGTAGTTCTATTCTATCCTGTAGGAACACTATAAGTCATAATCAACAGCAATGGATCAATTCCTGATACTAGAATACATCATGGTAAAGTGGAAAAACATGAACTCTGGTATACACCTGAAGTTAGATCCTTACGCTACCACTTACTAGGTCTAAGCCTTTAGAAAATGGGATTATAACCCCTTTCACTGTTACTGTAAGAAATAACATGATACGCAGCAAATGCTCAAATATCAGATCCATCCCTTTTCCCTGTGCTATTCAGCTTTGCTTGTCCACAGCCCATGCTCTGCACTTCAGTCCCAACTGCATCTGACCCACACAGATGTCCTTTGTCAAAGGGAGAACCAATTATTACCTCCTCAAGGAAGTTCATTTAAAAATATATGTATTTTGTAATATATCTATGCTCAGTTGTTCAATCTAGGTAGATTCATTGTACTTGAAAATTTTCATCATACAAAGGAGGGGGAAATATGTAAAAAAACACATCACTTTAGTCACTTTAGTGTAAATCTCAATGGCAAGCAACACTGTTGCAGGGAAGCCAACAAGACTTAGCCCCTTTAATTTTTCACACGTATGCTCCATTCTGTCCATCTGGATAATACAAAGGTGACCAAGAGTCCACCACCCCATCAGTCCTGACCTGGTTAAATAAGTCAATCATGTTTTCAAGCATCTTAGCCACTTTCCTTTTGCTGTCTTCCAGTTCTTTTGCTAGTTGTTTTATCTTCATTTCAGCAGTTTTACTAAACAATACCTGCAGTGAAAGCATACAAAATAAATCAGTGAACACTCTCAAGCCCCAGGCATGATGACTATCAGACTAGCTAAACCACTCTGGAAACTCGTTGTGAATATGAAGGGACTGAGGGAGAAATGGCAGCCTCACAGAGCGAGGAACTAATAAGCAGAACGCAGACCCACCCCTGCCCAAAATGGTTTATTTGGATTATAAAATTGGTTATAAAGGTTGTAAATAGATGATTACAAAGAAGATGCCACTGTGACAAAAGGTGAACACAGACAAGTGCAGTACATTTGTCCCTCAGCCAGCTAAATCAGTTCTGTGTAACAGGTTACTGAAGCCTCAGTCTAGCTCCATTTTACTTTGAAACATCAAAATCACTGCAACCAGTACAGTTTACTAGTGTCAATTTTTCAAGGATATAAGCCAGGCAAAGAAAGAAAAGTCTTCATGTTTATCAGTTATGGGTACATGCTGTCACAGGTATTTACTACAATACACATCAAGCTCCTCAAGACTCCTCCATCATCATGGAATGCCTTCAGCCACGTCCTCATCGCTCTCCAGAGGCCTGACGCCGGGGAGCTGTGCGCCCTGCAGGCCAGACGCTGATTTACGTGAGGAGTTTGATCAGAACACAGCCACAACTATTCACGGACACTGAGCTGTATCCTTTAAAAGAGTGGGTCGTATGTGAATTATATCTCAATAAAAAGTATTTTTATAAAATTCTGACTTTGTAAATGTATAAAACTTTTTACTTTAAAAATGTTTCTAGAAGCTGTAACAAATTTTTTTTTAAGTTTATAACTTAACTCAAACTTTCCAATACTTTTCATTTCACCACAAGTACTGAAGTCTTTCCCACCTATGAACAATTCACAAAAAACATGTGGTCATAAAATTAACTGTATAAATTTAAAAATATTTAAGACAAATTAATAGTTTTTAATATTCAGAGAGGGATCACTACAATCTAAAGAAGACTTGTAACTTCCTAACAGAAGAATGAAGATCAGCTGAATAATCTTGTTCTACCACCATGTCAATCACATCACAAAGTGGATTACCTTATTACTACCCAGAAGCACGATGCCTGTCATAAAGAAAAGTGCCAGCTAAAGCTACAGTTCTGTTTAAGGGAACTTACTGTGCCATGACCATTCGCTTCAAAATAAACTCCAATGTCAAACTCTTGAGCCTTGTGGTGCAAATGTTTCACACCAGTTTTAGTACAGTAGACAGGTACCTGTGACAAACATAGGAGTTTAAAGAACCACAAAAAAAAAGTTAGTCAACAAGTATTACTGTGTAGTTACCACCCAAACAAGTGAGCAATTAAAATACAATGTGACACGTGTTAGAACAGGGGAGTGGGTACTTCAGGAACCACAGCAAACTGAAAAACCAGACGGGATCCCAGCTGGGGAGGACTCTCAGATGTGTCAGAGGAGAACCAGACTCCACAGGGTCAGCGTGGCTGACCGCTGGAAGAACGCCTCCAGACCTTTCTGAGCGACCTCTGGCGGCCCCCCAAAGGGTGGATGTGCACCACCAACCTTGCAGTCAGCAGCAAGCAATGAACCCCACGCACCACGCAGGGACCGGGGGAGGTACACAGCCCAAGGGTTAAAAGTGGGGTGAGAAATGCAGGCCTCCTTAGGGAGCCTGGTACGCAAAGAGAAGAGTGCAAGTACACAAACGACATACTCTTACTAGTCATCATGTGGAGAATGACTGAGAGCAGAGTTGGAAAGCTTGCTTCTGTAAAGGCCCGGAGAGCAAATCTCTCAGGCTTTGCAGGCCCCACGTTCCTTTCACAACTACCCAGTTCTGCTATTGTAGTACAAAAGTAGTCACAGGCAGTAATACATAAATAAGCCTGACTATTCAAATGAAATGCTCTTACACATACAGCAGCTTAGATCTAGGGACACAGTCTGCCCACCCTTGGCTTAAAGGAAAGCCAAGAGAACTAATGAGATCAGTGTTAAGTTTCTCAGACAAATAGTTAACACACTGGCTGCTAATCCAATGTTGGAGGTTCAAGTCCACCCAGAAGTACCCTGGAAGAAAGGCCTGATTACCTACTTCTGAAAAAAAACAACACTGAAAACGCTGTGGACCTCAGTTCTACTCTGACAAAAATGGGGTCACCATGAGTCAGATCTGACTCAGTGGCAACTATTTAATGGTAGGGACCACATCTACTCCTCAGTTATCATCTCCTCCAACATTTCACTTTCTTTACCTGACAGTTTGCACAACTGACATATGTCTGGCAATGACCCTTTTATGACCAGTGAGACACAGAGCGCACACTTTTTCTGCCTCTCAGGTCCAGCGGCAAATGTGTGTCCTACATAATATGTTGTGATCTGACATGGTCATCTATTTTCACATGATGCCCTTTTTATGTTAATGATCTAGTCCGTAAGTGAGAAAGGGATGTAATTCTACTACGAAATTTGGTGGCTGCACCAGCAACAGTAAGAAAACCGTTAAGTGGATGATATCCCACAATAAAGACTGATATATTGCAAAATGGATCAAGCAAGACAAGTATCTGATGGGATTTAGGGGACCTCAAGACTGGCAAGGGATAAGAATACTTAATCAAGACAGTGGGTTGACAAGTAATCATTTCTGATGTATTCAGTTTCTTAAGGTACTATCCTAGCTGTAAAAATTACGGCAGAAAATAAAATAAGAAAACAGTAACACAGGAATGGAGAATCCCTGTGGAATGCAGGTTAAATGGCCCCAGGTGGTAGAGTCCTTTGAGTTTTTACTATAACCATATGGTCACAAACTAGCAGCCTCCAGGTAACTTTTATTTTTTCTCACTATTTACATTTTGAATCCATTGTCACAATCTTAAAAGTAATTCACATGAAAATTTAGATTTCCACCTTCTCCTGAAGAATCTGGTAATAAAGACTGATGCTGAAAGCAGCTGGCCTGGCTGGCCTGGGTATACTCTCCCAAGTCTATATCCATTCACTTCACCTAGCCAGACTGTGTAGGAATCTGACTCGGCAACCCCTGCTTCATTAGACAAAATGCAAGTTTACAATGGTTAAATAAAGTTAAGGTAAATGTTACACAGTGAAAGGGGCACAACTGCTTATTCCCCAAGAAAAACAGTAACTTGTGGTTTGTGATGGTGTACACTGCTACCCATTAGTAACAGTCTAAGCAGGCCTCAGTATGTGATACTCCTTGTCTAAGTGATCTCTCTTTCCTATATACTGTAATTTCACCTAGCTTCTGTGAGGAACACATACAGGAAGCAGGTAAAGGCAAAAGCCCATAACTGTCAAGTCAATTTCAACTCTTGATGACCCTGTAAGACAGAGCAGAACTGTCCCACAGAGCTTCCGAGGAGTGCCTGGTAGATTCAAACCTCTGATCTTATTAGCAGCCAAATGCTTAACTACTGTTTCATCAGGGCCACATTTTGTTTCTCTTCTCTATATATTTATTTGTATTTTAGCCCACCTTCTGTGAGGAACAAGTATAAAAAAGTATAGAGTTCCAATTTTGGCTATCAACTCTTACTGTTAGAGCATGTAGAGTAGTACACAATCTTCTAGTGGATGTGGGAGCAAATTAGAAACAATCTCCTGCCAACCCAGAAAATCTCTCCACAGAGAGAAAGAAAACAGTTTTATTACTGAACTGATACACACCTGGCAACTAAAAGGTCAGCAGTTTGGCTCCACCAGGCATTCCTTGGAAACTCCATGGGCAGTACCCGGTTCTATAGGGTTGCTATGAGTCAGAATCGACTCAATGGCAATGGGTTTGGTTTTGTAATCTGGTAAGCATAATGTCAGATTGTGTGATGCATCACAGGCTATCTGCTAAAAAGTGCCAACACAGAAATCTTTTATATAACCAGGCAGATAGAACCCATTACATAGCTGTTTCCAAGATAAATAACTAGTCCTCAAAGTAAGAGGACTTTGGCAGCAGCACTAGTCACAATTTATACAAACCTTACCTCATAATTGGAGTTGACCATCTGTTAGCTAACTGTCCTTATCCAGATACTAAAACTAATACTAAATACTAATACTAAAACTTACCATATCTCTATCAGTTAGCCAGATGCTAAGACAAACGCTCAAAGCTAGGAAACAAGGACGCTTTCTCTGACGTAAACATTATAGTTTCAAGAGGTGGCCACAGGCCCTTGGGAAAAATCATTCCTGGGTTGTACAACTGACAAAGAGGCTTAGAACATTTTCCTAATTTTCAAAGAGGCAGAGAAAGAATTCTAAATTGTAAGTGTTCCAAAGAAAAAGCTTTTAGAAAAAAATAGAAGGTTTTTGGTCTCTAGTATCAAGGAGAGATAAATTCTTGATTTTTGTATAGCATTTAACCTTACATGGACAGTGACTCAGCTCCATGCATGACAGTCTACTGACTTTTATGAGGACAGTGTATTTCCTCACAGAAATATTAACTTTCAGAATCGTGAAACGGTTCATTACCTTCATAACTTCTTCAAGATACCGTGTTGAACTTCCATTTGCATATGCAGTTTGTACAACACCAATATTCAAGCTTTCTCCAATCTAGAGAAAACCAATGAGATTTAATTTGCCATCAGAAAATCAACAAAAACAAAAACATGAGTGTGCTCAAGAATGACATAAGATCATGAGCCACTTTAGCCATGCCTTGGTTTTCCACCTAAATGACTTATGGAAAATTCACGTGTAAACCAGAAAAACAGACTAAAATGTTTTTGAGCACTATTTAAATGTTTTTGAGCACTATAAAAAATGCCTTATAAGATCACACCTGATGGTTTGATGGCCTAAGGGTTCCCCTAGGGACATGGCCACTAGACCTGCTGCTGCCCCTAACCGGAAAACACCACTGAGGTCAACTCTTGGAACAAAAAATGGATTCAACTCGGGGACACAGTGTGACCATATGATGTATGTGTACTTTATGGTTCTATGCATTTATAGGATGGTGTCCTACTGGTCTCTCTCTAGATGGGAGATGGTGAAGTGGGGGAGACCGAATATTGTTAAGAGGGTAAGACATAAATAGAACAAAAAGGAGGAGTGTGCTGTCACTAGGCAAGGAAAGCAGAAGGAGCTGCAGATAGGCGGGCATGCAAATTTAACATGGATTGTATACTTTCAGTTAATTACAATAAAAAAAATTCCTTTATAAAGAAGTCTGTGATATAAACAATCATTTCTTGATCTTCATCTCTTTTAAGTGAAACTACTGAATTCTTGAAGTAAAATACACTTTGATTAAATTGTAATTATTTTCTACTATACATCAGGAAGCCCTGGTGGTTGACGTGTTGGGTGTTAACCGGACAGTTAGCAGTTCAAATCCACCAGCTGCTCCTTAGAAACTCTCTGAGGCAGTTCTTCTCAGTCCTATATGGTCACTATGAATCAGAACTGATGCAGCAGCCAGTGGGCTTGGTTTCCTTATTACATACCATGCTACAGCCAGTCTGATATTACAGACTGCCAAAAGAATAACCAGTCTGTCTTGGAAGCAGTACCATCAGAATGCTCCATCCAAGCAAGGATGGCAAGACTATGTCTCACATACTTTGTATATGTTACAAGAGGGACCGGACATCATGCTTGGTAAAGCCGAGGGTCAGTGTAAAAGAGGAAGCACCTCAATGAGATGGACAGGCACAGCAGCTACGAAAACAGGCTCACATAACGACTGTGAGGAGGGCGCAGGGCCAGGCAGTGTTTCTTCCTAGTGCAAAGAAGACTGCTGTGAGTTGGAACCCACTCAGTGGCACTGAACAACCAACTTAGCCTGACTGCTATTTCCCAAAGAACAAGAACATCTCACATTACAAAGCTTGTCACCATAATAAAAACATTAATATTTCAGATGATGAGA
The DNA here is from genome assembly GCA_028571685.1 of Heterohyrax brucei. Lineage (NCBI taxonomy): Eukaryota > Metazoa > Chordata > Mammalia > Hyracoidea > Procaviidae > Heterohyrax > Heterohyrax brucei. The sequence continues at coordinate 103,092,817 of CM053144.1, forward strand.
CTTCATGTTTAGATATGAGAAGTAAGAGGGTAATGGGAGAACTCTCACCATTGTCAGTTATGAAAAAACTAAAACTGCATCAAGTTTCAATCATAAAACGTTGCCAGTATAAGAAAAAAAGCATATTCAGGCTCCAAAACCAATGCCCAGTGTTGAAATGACTGAAATTAACCATGTCTTTTTCTATTTCTTAGCCATAAACATGTATGAAACTTTTCCATAAATTCTGCCTTTTAGACATTCAGATAACTGATCCTGAACTCTTCTGCTAGAAAATCTTGTTTCAAAAGTAACCAATCATCCCATCATACCTCCAACAGAAGCTCTTTAAGAAAACTGCTAATTAATGTCGCAATTTTGTCTCCATCTATGAGGTGAAACTGACCATCCGCATCTCGGTAATAATAAACAATTCTGTCTGCATCTCCATCAAAGGAACAGCATCTTTCATTGGACTTCATTTCCATTCCTAACACACAGAATAATTTAAAATCTCATTTCAGTAAATATAAGTTTTAAGTTTTTCTCTCATGTAACTAGGAAAAAGGTTTTCAATACAGTAGGATAACTACTTTTATGTGTTACAGATAGTACATCCACTATAATTTTTCCATGAGATAAGTTAAAATTATCCTTCCACATAAAAAAACCAATGTCTTAATCTTTCAATTCCATTCAGGTTTATTGATGGTGTTATAGGTCAACTTCTTTTACACAGCAAACTGAAACATTCAAAATCTATTTAAGCTAAAACTTGCTATAATACTAAGATAAAAATTCCATCTTACAGGACAGTTGGTTTATTTAAGACAAATTTCCTGTACAGTTTTGAAAGCTACAGTTATTAATACAATTTACTTAGTAGTGTGATGTCCTTTACATACATTTAAAACAAACAAAAACACCAAGCCCACTGCTGTCAAGTCAACTCCAACTCATGGCTACCCTACAGGAGACAGCAGAGCTGCCCAATAGGCTTCCAAGTAGTGCCCGGTGGATGTCAAAGGCTGACCTCTGGTAAGCAGTCAAACACTTCACTGCTGCACCACTGCGGCTCCAATACACAGATATAGGCATGTATCTTATTAGTAATTTAAGATATTAAGTAATTAAGAAGTTACTTGTTCTCAGGGTAAACAACATGAAACACTGATAAATACTACCAGAAAACTACAACCTGTGAGTTTGTAATTTCCATAGTTATCAAAAGTTTCAAGTGATTGTCTCATCAAATTTTTTAGAAAAGTTGGGTCTTTCTTAGCTGTAGTAGCCACAGAGTCACAAATCTAGCAAAACACAACTAAGAAGTGGGGTTTTCTTCCCAGGATATGAACAGACGGTTGGCAACAGAAAACAGAGAATCTATGGGTTTTGTTCATATTATATCTCCAGTGCCAAAGCGCAGTAGGGACATAAGTGCACAAATATTTAGAGACTGAAGAACTAAGTAACACAGAACTGAACTATCAGTCAGTAAATATAAAAACAAGCAATTCAATCAAAAGGAATTCACATTGGTTGACTACACCTAGTTTGACAATAACTTGAAAATTTAAGTGCCCCTCAGGTACAGCCTAAATTAACATCATTGAGTGAGGCCGCAGGATGAAGTCTACCGAATTCTGGAAAATGCATGCATGCTTCTGCTTCAAGGGGCAGCAGCAGCTACTCAACTGCAGCAGACCACTGCCACTAAAAACCCAGACATTCTGACTCACAGTGACCCTGTAGACAGACTAGATCTGACCCCACAGGGCTTCCAAGGTGCATCTGGTGGATTCAGAGTGCCTTCCAGTGCACCTCTGTGGCTCCTGTGCCATTACGGATGGCTATGTCGGCCCTCAGTGAAGATACACCACAACGTGGTATTTAAGTGCTACCATGCAATTTTTAAATGGTGGCAAAAAATGCAATTAAACACACACACACACACACACACAGCCAGAGCAAACTAAGTAACACACATGTCCAAGCCAATCTGGCCATGTGAACTTAGGATCCATAAGGTAGAGAAATCTCAACTACTACAACCTACAACTACAATCTGATGACAGTTTTCCTAACACGGCCACTGTAGACAACACTGATTCTGCCTGCCTGCAGACAATCATAACTCAGTGGAGTTGCATTCACAGTCCACGTCTCTTATTCAGATAAAAAGTGAAACACAATGACCCTTAACTACTGTTATCATTTAGGTCATGGTTTGCTAAGAGTGGCCCCCAAGCCGGCACAATCAACAAAGCCTAGGAACTTGTTAAAAATGCAATTTATTAAGCACCACCCTAGACCTACGAAATCTCAGAAAGTGTAGGATTGGGCTCTGCAACCTGTTCATAGACCCTCAAGGTCTTCTGTTGTATGCTCACATTCAGGGACCATAACTTTGGATTACTGTTTTCTCATTTTGCTTTTCTTTTGCATATTCCTAGATAGTGACATTACAGCCAGAGGAAGCAGACCATCCTCTGAACAGCACTGTCAAGCAGGAAAATTCCTAGTGGTCTGAAAGGGACAGCACCAAAACTAACTACATGACTTACCTGGATGCCTCCCTTTGTACTAGAAATGGACTTCAAAGTGCTTTCAAACCAAAACTGTACAGTGTTAGTGCTACATACCTTCAGGAGGTTTCTGATGACTTTTCACAAAATCAGCCCCACATAAATGATTGAGTTTCCCTTTGGTCCCATCATTAAATAGGTGAACCGACAGCCCCTGTGAGAAGTAGTGTTCCATTTCTCTTAGCTTCAGGGCCCCTATACCATTTGCACAGTCAACCTTCAGTGTTCTACATTCATCACCACTGCAAGAAGCCTTCAGAGGAAAAAGATGAACAGAAGAAACATTTCAAGTTATAAAAATATGTTTACACACCCACACAGACACAGACACACACACACACACACACATTTATATATAGCTCTATACACGTATACCAAATAGCTAATTTGTTGGAAGTAGGTTATTTTAACTGATTGCGGTACCGATGTCATACACAGAGTTCCTTTACCAATATCTAAACATGTGTTCTTGCTTGGTTTTGGGGTTAAAATACATGAATTAACTGAAATAATGTTTATATAAACAACCTAAATGCCCATTGATGGATGAATGGATAAAACTGTGGTATATGCATGCAATGGGTATTATTCAGCCCCCAAAAAGGAACAAAGTACTGATACATATGCATAAAATTAATGTGCTAAGAAGCCAGAAACAAAAGATCACATACTGTATAATACCTTTACATGACATACCCCATCACCCATATACAGACAGGCAAATTCCGAGAGATGGAAAGCAGGTTGGAGGCTATCAGGAGACAGGGAAAGAGGAACGAGGCATGGTTATTTAATGAATTCAGGGTGTTTTATAGTGTGTTAAAAGTGTTGAAATCAGACAGCTGGTAGCTGTACAACAGTGAATACCTGAAATCAACTTAACTGTACACCTTAAAATGTTGTTGTTAGGTGCCGTCTAGTTGGTTCCGACTCACAGCAACCCTATGCACAACAGAACAACATACTGCCCAGTTCTACGCCATGCCTACGATCGCTTTTACACTCAGGCCTATTTCTGCAGCCATGGTCAGTCCATCTCCTCGAGTCTTCCTCTTTTTCACTGACTGTCTACTTGGCCAGGCACAATGTCCTTCTCCAGGGATTGATCCCTCCTGACAATATGTCTGAAGAATATAAGATGTAGTCTCCCTGTGTTTGCTTCTAAAGAACACTCTGGTTGTACTTCTACCAGAACAGACCTGTTTGTTCTTTTGGCGGTCAATATTCAATATTCTTTTCCAATCACAGTTCAAATACATCAATTTTTCTGTCTTCCTTATCCTATCTTATCCTATCTTGTCCTTCCTTATCCTATTCATTATCCAGCTTTCAAATATATATGACGTGAATGAAAATACCATGGCTTGGGTCAGGCACACCTTTGTCTTCAAGATGACATCTCTACTTTTCAACACTTTAAACAAGTCCTTTGCAGATTCTCCTAATGCAGTGCAGTCTTTTGATTTCTTGACTGCTGCCTCCATGGGCATTGATTGTGAACTCAAGTTAAATGAAATCCTTGACAGCTTCAATCCTTTCTGCATTTATCATGATGTTGCTTACTGGTCTAGTTGTGAAGATTTTTGTTTTCTTGATGTTGAGGCTTGATCCATACTGAAGGGTGTGGTCTTTATCAGTAACTATTCAAATCATCTTCACCTCCAGCAAGCAGGGTTATCTGCATAACACAGGCATCAATCCTGATGTCTCATTCTTCTTCATATAGTCCAGCTTCTTGGATTACTTGCTCAGCATACATACTGAACAGGTATGGTGAAAGGATACAGGTCCTGATGCACACCTTTCTTGACTTCAAACCATGCAGTGTCCACTTGTTCTGCTTGCTTTACATTTTAAAATGGCTTTATTTACATGAATCTCATCTCGATTAAATATATGTACACGTGTGTGTGTGTACACACACACAGACACAAATTCTCAATTGATCTGTGTTGATTTATTCATTTATTTAACCTCTAACCACATTCAAGAGATTCCCACCTGTTTGGTAAGTTCCACAAAGGCCTTAGAGAGTTTCTGGTAGTAACCTTCTAGAGTTGCCTTTCCATATTCGCCTCCAGTATTTCGACAATACACCATGTAGTGCAGCTGGGGAGTTGTTAACAAGCCGTAATCTGTCAGAGATCCAAAAACAAATTCAAATGTAATAAAGACAAAAAATAAGTTTAAATGGATTCATTCTGTAGGAATTTCAGAATGATAGTCTTCAAAATGACATATTTCAGAAAGTACAAAAATGATCATTTTCAAGCTTCTAGATGTACAAATACTCACTGAAATCACCGTAACTGCATGTCACATACTGAATGACATATGTATATATAGGTAGTAAAAAAAACAGTGCCAAGATGGTAGCTTAACCAAATGCTACATAGTGTTCCTCTCCAACAAAGGCCCAAAAAATCAAGTGAAACACAGGCAGAGAACAATCATGAACCCTGAACAACAAAAAGGAAAGCTCAAGAACTGAATCAAATCCAACAACTGAAAAAAAAAGGTTGAACAAACACAGTGAATGAGGAGTAACATAGAACACAGTGGCTCTGCCAGGTAATCCAGCTCAACCTATGCATCTTGAGACAAAGCCAGTTATGACCCCAGGTAAGAACACAGGAAAGCAACTTCAGGAAATTCCCACAAGAGACAGAGAAGCTGTACAGATACAGCCAGAGAAGACAAATGGCTCATGATCCAGACATAAGAAAGGAAAACAAAGGAGGGCAAAAATCCCAGGGGTCCTGGGGTCCAGAGTCAGGTATGCTCATGGCTGCAGTCCCAGATATCTGCGGTAGGTGGCACACGCACGACAGTATATAAACAGAGTACTGGAGAGGGTTCTCAATTTGACCCACTCTAGGCACCTCCTCGCACTTGAACTTGATTGAGAGCAGGTCCTCACAGCTGGCTGCAGAACCCAGGAAATGCCAAGACAGAAGGTCCTTATTCTAGCCATCCCACCCAACCACAGACAATAACACAAGGCCCCCTACCCTAGCTCCATCTGCTACCCTCTCAGCCCATTCATCTGCCACCTACTGCCCCATCTCCCTCCTGGCAAGGAGTGGTGACCTCACAGGTCAAGAGTAGAACCACCTGCCACCTGCCAGCATTCCCTAACCCTGCAAGTGTTGACATCACACCTGTGTACTAACCCACTGGCCATCAACCCCTCCACTCTTCACCTCTGTGCAACGAGCTGCAGTGACAGCGCTCCCCACTTCACCAGATCTCTGAGCCGCTGGGTCAATGACTGAAGACCTGCATTCACCTCTCCCACACGACCAGCAAACAGAGGTCTGCCCTCACACTACAGACGCTACTCCATCCACCTGGAGATGGGGTGACCATCCTAGCACTGCCAAACTATTGAGCAGATTATCATACTCCTCGATGCCTATCCAGACATGCCAAAATAGAAGAGAACAGAAAAAAAGAAGCAGCAAATTTTGAATTAATGAAAACACCTTAATTCCTCAGAGATAACAGACAATATGAAATCATATTAAAAAAGCAGGACAAAATGGCTTAAGTAAGTAACCAAAATAAAGGACCAGAAAGCCTTGCTGAAGAAGAAATAGTAATGAAACTACTTGGTAAAATTCAAAAGACTTATATTTAGGATTCTCAAAGAGATCTAAGAAAACAGAGACAGAAGCAAGGGATAAATAGACAAAACTCTAAAATTTAAGAGAACAACAGAAATACAAAATGACAAACAAAAGCTATACAAAAACAGCAACTAGAAATGCAGATTAACAATAAAATATCAGAAACTCAACGGAAAGACACAGGTAGGAGTAGAAATGAATAAAGGAAAGGCAGGATCAATGAAACAGAGGACAAATTCCTTGATACTAATTTATTTGAGGAACATTCAGAAAAAGGAATAAAAATGCAGAAAGCCTAGGAGTTATATGGGACACTACCAAGAAGAATAACTTCTACATGTGATAGGAATTCCAGAACAAAAGGATAAAAAAACAGGTACAGAAAAAAATTTCTGAAGACTTGCTGGCAAAAGACTTCCCTAATATCACGCAAGAAGGATGGTATCCATCCCAGAACCTCACCCCACCCATACTACCAGACCACAAAAGAAAGTCACCAAGACTTATCATCATCAAACTTGCCAAAACCAAAGAATCCTGACAACAGCAACTTAAGAAAAGCCAATGGTCAGCTGTAAAGGAGAATCAGTATGACTAAGCTCTGACTCTTGGCAGAAATCATGTTGGCAAGAAAGCAATGGGATGGCATACATAAAATCATGAAAGAACGAAAATGCCAACCAAGAATTACATATCCAGCAAAACTCTCTCTCAAATACAATGGCAAAAACAGACAAAAAGAAATTAAGGGAATCTGTAAAAACCAAGACAACCTTACCTGAAATATAAAAGGGGAACCAGAGAGTCCTTAGGACAGAGAAACAACACAACAACCCAAGATTAAGACACACGACAGCTTTACCCAGACACCAAGATATATAACTCTCAAAAGAAAGCTACAAGACTGAAAAAAAGAAACCAAAGACATCAATATGTAAACAATGACAATTTCAAAATAAAAAAAAGGAGAAAAATCTATAAACTTCCATATGGAGAGGAAACCAAGGTGATTTCATGATATAACAGACTGTTTTACACTTAGGATGATAAAGGTAAATTTCAGAGTAACTACAAAGGAAATTAATAAACCTACTCATCTATTTCATTGATCCTGCCTTTCACTGATTTATTTCTACTCCTGCTTAAGTCCTTCCACTGAGCTTCTGAAATTTTACTGTTAATCTCCTGCACTTCTAGTTGCTATTTTGTATGGTGTTTGTTTATTTAGTCGTTCTGTCATACAAACTCACGCAACACAAAATCAGTTAACAACAAAGGAAATGAAAAGAAAATTTATACATAAAAAGAGCTCAGTACAGAAAAGTCAGTAGAACATCCACACCACAAACAACAATAAAATGACAGCAATCTTGGCTCTTTTAGCTATGGAAGATCACACTAAGTATATATAGGTTAAAAGTATCAATCAAGAGAAAGAGAGTAATAGAATGGATTACAAAAACATGACCCTTCACTCAGTTATCTATGAGACACAACTTAAAAACACCAAGATATAAATAAGCTACAAATTAAAAAAAGGAAAGAATCACATAAAGCAAACATGAACCAAAAAAGAGCAGGAGTGGCAATATTAATCTCTGGGGGAAAAAAAACTTCAAGGCAAAATCTACCACTAAAGATAAAGGACATTATATAAAGGCTCAATTCACCAAGAGGATATAACCACAATAAATATTTACATACCAAATGACAGAGCTCAAAAATATACAAACTGTAACAGCATCAAAAAGAGAAAATAGATTCCCGTAGCAGTAGGAGACTTTCACACATCCCTTCCAATGAGAGACCAACTAGAAAGAAACCCAGTGAAGACACAGAATCTCTAAACACCAGAGCTGTCAAGTAGATTTTGACTATTAGCAGCCCTACAGGACACAGTACGACAGTCCCAGACTGTTTCCAGGGCTATAAACCCTTAGAGAAGAAGACTGCCACATCTTTTGTTTAGCAGCCAAGCGCTTTAACCACTGTGCCACCGGAGTTCCTCTAACCTCACAGACATATCAGTTTTACACCAATAATGTGTACCTCCTGTGGTTGCCAACTGCTCCCTTCCCACAGAAGGTATTTTCCAAAGTGTGTTACACTAATCTTTTTTAACAGAAATACGTAAAAAAAAAAAAAAATTACAATAATTCTTATGAAAACATTTCACTGGAGGGAGTGCAGTTGGCAAATACAGAAGGTGAACATTATTTACATAAAAAAATATGGTATAAAGAACATGCCACCTAACAGCGGCAGAGTACACATTCTTCTCCAATGCACACGATCATTCTCCAGAACAGACCATATTTCAGATCACAAAGCTAACTTCAATAAATTCAAAAATGTCAAAATAGTAAAGCATCTCCTCTGATCACACTATAAAATTAGAAATCAACATGAAGAACACAGGAGAAAATTTAAACCTAACAATGCATTTAAAAGCCATTAGGTAACAGATGAAATTTTTAAAAATTCCTAGAACCAAATGAGACTAAAAATATGCCAAAACCTCTGGGACACAGCAAAAGCAGTACTCAAGGATCAATTTATAGCAATAAACACACACATTTAAAAAGCAAAAGGTGCCAAGTGCTGCTCTTCCTATAATGTGGCAGTACAATCCTTTTCTCCATCCCACATTTCCCATGTCCACTCAACCAGCTTATGTCCTTTCCTGCCTTCTCATCTCACCTCCAGACATGAACTGACCATTTAGTCTCAAGAATCTAAATTTACTTGAGCTAACAAGCACACTCCTCATGAGTATCATTTTGTCTTGTAGACCAGTCTAATCTGTCTGAAGAGTTGGCTTCAGGAACGGTTTCAGTTGTAGGCTAAAAGAGTGTCCAGGGACGATGTCTTCTGGGGTCCGTGCAGTTTTGCTCAGACCGTTAAGTCAGGTCTTTTTACCAGAATTGAGTTCTGCACCCCACTTTACTTCTGCTTGGTCAGGGACTCTCTGTTACACGACTCATCAGGATACTCACTGATAGTAGCCAGGACGCATCCAGTTCTTTCGGTCTCAGGCTGACAGAGTCTCTGGTTTGTGTGTCCCGTTCTGTCTCTTGGACTAATATTTTCCTTGTGTCTTTGGTGTTCTTCATTCTCCTTTGCTCTGGTTGGGCTGGGACCAAACTGATGCATCTTACATGCCTGCTTACTGGCTTGTAAGACCTCAGATGCCACTCACCAAAACAGAAGCTTGCCAACTGCTTTTGAATGCTTTTCAGCAAAATGTTACTTACATGTAATACTTTGTTCGATAATTTTCACATTTAGTTGGATCACTTTTCTTTGGAAAAGACATAAACATAGACCTCTTCCGGTCAGTTGGCCAGGAAACTGTCATCCAAGTTTCTCAGCATAGATGACTATTTCCAGCACTGCATTTGTTTGTTGAAACATCTTAATCAGTATTCCATCATTTTCTGGAGCCTTATTTTTCACCAATGCCTTCAATACAGTTGGATATCTGCCTTCAGTATCATCAGTTCTTGTTCATATGCTACCTTCTGAAAGAGTTGAATGTCAACTCTTTTTGGTATCATGATTCTATGTACTCCTTCTATCTTCTTCCTTCTTCTTGTAATGCTGTCCCCACAGAATCCTTAATCAACAATACTGCAACTTGAGGCTTGAACTGTATCTTCAATTCTTTCACCTTCACAAATATCAAATATGTTCTTCCTTTCCTGTTTTTCAACTCCAGGTTTTTACATATCATAATGCTTTGCCTTCTCAGGCAGCCCTTGGTAATCTGTTCAGTTCTTTTGCCTTATTTCTTTCACCTGCTTCCACTGCTACTCAGTGTTCAACAGCAAGTTTCAGAGTTTCTTCTAATATACATTTTGGTCTTTTCTTTCTTTCCTGTCTTTTTAAGGACCTCTTTCTTTCTTCATGTATGATGTGCTTCATGTCACTACACAACTCATTCAGTCTTCGATCACTACCATCCAACATGTCAAATCTATTCTTGTTATGGTCTCTGAACTCAGATGCGACATACTCAAGGTCATACTTTGGCTCTCATGGACGTTCTAATCTTCTTCAGGTTCAACTTGAACTTGCATATGAGAAATTAATCAGTTGCTCTGTTCCACAGTCATTCCCTGGCCTTGTTCTGACTGATAATACTGAGCTTTTCCATCCTCTCTTTCCATTTGGAGAAGTCCACATATGCAGACACCATTGATGTTGGTGAGAAAAGGTATTTGCAATCAAGTCATTGGTCTTAAAAAAATTCTACCATGAGCTCTCCAGCATCACTTCTATCACCAAGGCCATATTTTCCAGCTACTGAACCTTCTTCTTTCTAACTTTTATATTCCAATCAGCAGTAATTATCAACATATCCTGATTGCATGTTCAATTTCAGACTGCAGAAGGTGACAAAAAGAAAATCTCCAAAAAACTGCAGAAGTCAGGCACGGACAAGCAAAATGGATGAATAACAACAGGCAAACCAGGGAAGAAATGGGCAAGAGGGCTAACACACCGCAGGGCTTACTACCAAAGTCACAGAACAATTCATGTGTCAATTAATGACTGGAAAACTATCTCACTATGTAAGCTTTCACCTAAAGCACAACAAAATGTTTAAAAAAAAGATTAGTATAGACAGATAATAACATAAATATAAAACATATAGAAAGTAATTCAGTTCTGCTTTCAAAAACATTGCAAGTTCTGTAATTCAGATCACCCTTCCTCTGAAACAACCAAAAAATGCTAAGAGATAAATCTTTTCTTAAAAAGAATGGCAGATCTAACAAGGTTAGATAAATTAGCAGGCCAAAATCTGGGTGAAGGGACAAACCCCAAGAGGTATGTTAATGAAATCCAGTCCGACGGCCACAGAAATTGAACTGTGTTCCTTAGTACAAAAAGGTCCAAGCTATTCTAAGATGCAGAAGCTAGTAAAAGACCAGGCTTTCAGGAAACTGAAACTCTAAGGGACTGTATCTTCAGTGCAAGGGTGGATCAGAAGTTCTCACTCCTGAGAAAGAGGAAGTTTGGGAGGATCAGATGAGGTGACGAAATTACAGGAGGTAGTTTTAAGTGGGTAAGAGGTTAGATTAGCTTAATGAAAGGAGAGAAATGAGACATCAATGGTTCAGTAGAATTCTTGCCTGCAAGAGACTCAGGTTCCATCACAGGCCACGTGCAGCCACCAACCACCACCCATCCGTCAGGGGTGGCTTATGAGCTGCTGTGATGTTGAGAGGTTTCAGCAGAGCTTCCAGACTCAGACAGACCACGAAAAAAGGCCTGGTGATTTACTTCCAAAAATCGGCCAATATAAACCCTACTGATAACAATGGCCTAGCCTACAAGTGAACAGGAGAACAGTGTAGGACCAGGCAGTTTGTCTCAATGTGCACAGGGTTAGTAGGAGTCAGGGCAGACTCAACAACAGCTAACAATGACCTAACAGTTAATCCAAAGCACAAACAAAAGAGGGGGGAAAAGTACTACCAATACTAAAATTACCAGGTAAACATTTACTAAATGACTTTTCTTTACAGCTATTCAATAAAAATGTTCATATTCAACCCAGAACCCTGAAAGTCATTCCCTATAGCATAATCTAACCTTTGCACACATCACAAAATCCTTCGAACACTAATTGTCAAATTTTCCATTTCTAGTTCTTTTATCATCACTCTTGCAGCAGTCTCCTACTGTCTCCTTTGCTTTCTTACAACATTCCTATACCTTCTCTAGGGAGCCCTGCTGGTGTGGCTGCTAAGTGCAGAGCTGCTAACCAAAGGGTCAGTGGTCTGAACCCACCAGCAGCTCTGTCTCTGGCACTCCAGAGTGCCACAGAGTGCTTCCAAAAAACTGCAGCCTTGGAAACGTTATGGGGCAATCTGATGGCACCCAACAACAACAACCCCTTCTCTACACAACAGTCAGTGACCATCTAAAATGAGAACCTGATGTTATTCTCTGCATAAAATCCTTCAAGGGTCCCACGAATTTAGAATAAAATACCAAATCCTTACTAGAACTAAAAGTCTTGGCATGACTGGTCCCTTGCTTACCTCCTAACCTTCCCTTCCACTACCCTCCCCCATTCTTCCTATAGTACAGCTACACTAACCTTCTTTCATTTCCTGACAGTGAGATGCAAGTTAGGAAAAAAAAAAAAATCCCTCTCAAATTCTTCTAAGCTAAAGCACTACGAGTACCTGAGTGGCACAAACAGTTGTTCACCTGACTACCAGCCCACAGGCTTCAGTGTGAACCAGTCTTGTGGTTCCTCGGGAGACAGGCCTGATGATCTGTGTCCCAAAGTCACAGCCCTGAAAACCCTACCGAGCAGGTCTCCTCTGCACATGTGGGGTCACCCTGAGCCAGAACTCACTGCCTGGCAACAACACAACACCACAAAGAATGAGATTTCTGGTAATCAAGTAAGAGTGCTGGAAAGATCAATCTCTCTGCCTTTGGCAAAAAGAATGATGTTTTGGCTAGGTTCAAACTGAGAGACAGTAAGCTAATTAAGTGTAGACAAACACCTGGATCAGTGCTTTCCAAATTATAGGAATTTACTTTGTGACACTATACCAAAATGAGATCAATCAAATCAACCCATTATCAGGTCTGTCCCCGACACTCCACTTGTGTTCTGAGACCAACCATGTATCTAGTACTTCTTCCTCTAACACTAACTACTCAGAGCTAAGTGAGACCTGACAGTCTGACTTACTGAAGGCAGTCTTCCAAACTGCCAAGTTTGACCAAGAACTCAGATGACAATCACCACCTGGAGTCTCCAGGACACCATCACTTCAGACCTGCTGGCTACAAACTTGGAGTTTTCCTGCCACACCCTGAGGCTATCAGCCACAAATGCAAGGGAGAACATAAAGGGAAACTAAGAGGTTGTAACATTCTCCTTTAAAAACCAGGGACAAGGCTACCTTTTGTTTGCAGAAGGTTTTCTAGACTGGGATGGGGAGTTGACTTTGTTTTTAACTGTATTTCCCAAACAGAAGTTCTTGCTGCCCAAGGCCCTCCCGACTTCGGCCTTGCCGGCTCCCGCTATGCTTCTTTGGGTTTTGCTAAAACAATTCAACGTTCAAGGAAAAGTATTATACTTACAACTACACTTGCATTACAACAGAAGGGACACAAACGAAGAGAGACGTACAGAAAGGTCTGGGGAGGTTTTCAATGCTGAGTTTTCAAGTATTAAAAAGCCAAGTGCTGCCTTTCCACAGGCATCTTTTTTTACAAACCAGGCAGCCTCCTAGTCCAGGGCTTTAATGGTACCCCATTACACAGGCACGACTGAGTCACACTCCCACTTTCCTGAGGAATCACTTAATGCTGTCTCTGGCTAGGCCATTCCTCACCTGAGTCACCTCATTAGCATTTACGAGCACAACCTGGTTCCAAGGCCTGCTGAGAATTTATACTTCTAACAAGCTCCCAGGCAATGCTAACGCTGTTGCTTGGGGACCAAACCTGAGAACCACTAGCAGAGCAGTGGTTCTCAAAATTTACCACGATTATCATATTCACCTGGGTATCCCCGCTAAACTGTAGATTCTGATCCAGTAAATTTAGGGTGGAAATGCAAATTCTCAGCAGGAGTTCAAACTTGAACAAACCTGTCTGAAGCCCTGGTCTAGAGGCCTCACCAAGGACACAGCAATCAATGGAAAAAATTCCAGGGTCTCAGAGGTTACCTCTCAGGTACTAAGGAGAAACATGCAATTCTTCGGTTAATGTTAAATGTTAACCCTACAGAGAAGCTATCAGCATTTCTGCATTTTTAATGAAACAGAACAAATGTGTGACATGTAGTACAGGTAAATAAACATCATATACTGAAACTTGTGTTTAGGTTACATACACAAGCACACAAACACATGCAAAACAGGTTTCTTACTGAGTTGTTATAAACAGTACAGTACAAACCACACAGCAGGCAGTCAGAGTTTGATGAACCAATAAACCAATTTTAAAAAGGAGACAGGTAACTGAAGCTATGAAAAGCAGTAGGTTACCTAGAAAAACTGTGCTAACTGCCAGGTGAAGAGTGTCCATCGTAAAAAAGAACAGGAGCCAGCACTGATTCTCAGTGAGGAACAGTGGCCAAGGAAGTCGAAGTTTCAACAAGAGAGGAGTTTTAATAGTATGGAAAGCTATGAAAAAAAAAATTCAACTGAACAAAAAACTTCAAAACAAGAATTGTTCCACTTATTAGTAGGTCACCCTTTTGGGTACCTGACAAAACAATGTACCCTTCCTAGAAAAGTGCACGCGCAGGGAACAGTGCACACAATTCCAGCGGGTCACGGAGTGCCTGCAGCTGATCAGACTCCACGGCTCACTGTGCCCTAGATTCGACAATTAGAATTCATGAGTATAAGCCAAATTATTCCACGCGAGGGACAAGGACAGAGACTAATCTTAAACCAGCTCAGGAATGACTGGAAGATGAGGCAATAGAGATGATAATCAGACCCTTAACAACCTGTGTTACACAGGCAACAACTCTACTTGCTGAAAAGGGGACCTGAACCACTTACTGATGAAGATCAAAGACCACACAGCCTTCAGTACAGATTACATCTCAACATAAAGAAGAAAACAAAAATCCTCACAACTGGAACAATAAGCAACATCCTAAAAATGGAGAAAAGAAAGACGTTGTCAAGCAGTTCCTTTTACTTGGATCCATAAACAACAGCATGGAAGCAGCGTGAAGAAATCCAACAACACGCTACAGTGGGCAAATCTCCTGCAAAAGACCTCTTCATAGTGCTAAAAGAGCAAAAACATCACCTGGAAGAGTCAAGTGAGCCTGACCTGGTGTTTTCAATTGCCTCATATGCATGTGAAAGCTAGACAATGAATAACGAAGACTAAAAAAGAACTGATGCCTTTGAATTGTGGTGCTGGTGAAGAATACGGAATTCACCATGGGTTGCCAATAGAATGAATAAAATCTGTCTTGGAAACACTGCCAGAATGCAGTGGATGGCGACTCTACTTCTCACGGACTTTGGATAAGTTATAATCAAGAGGGATCAGTGCCTGGAGAAGGGCATCACACTTGGTAGAGCAGAGGGCCAGTGAAACAGAGGAAGATCCTCAACAAGACGGAGTGTCTCAGTGGCTACTACAATGCACTTAAGCACAGCCACAACCATGCGGTACCATGCAGGATTTCGCTGTGTCACCGAGTTAGACCTGGTTCCATCGCGCCTAACAACAAGCAGAATGAGCCTTTTATAAATCAGATGAACTGTGAAGGTACTGAACATGGCAGGAGCTAGAAGAGTTTAAAAGTTCATAATGCTTTTTTTTTTTTAACGTGAAAGATCTCACGCTAGGAAAATTTTCATAAGACATTGGAGTCATTGCTTGAACCAGGGACAGGAGTGATAGGAGAATCCTAGTCTTCCTTCTCTTGCATTGCAAAGAGCCACCTGTCAAAACTAAAAACTGTAACTATGTATAGACCAAAGGTATTTTCCATCACTATTTAACAGGAAACAGCTGATTCCACAGGCCACTGGCTATAAGCAATACCTAATATTGACAAAAATTCCAGAGTATGAGCACCTTCAGAGTACTTCAAGGGTTTCTGCACGTACGAAAGAGAAATGTGTAAGATCAGAACTTCCTACCTACACCACCTATAGTACTTCCCTACCCACCACCCACTACCGCAGAGCTGAAAGCACAATACACACACATCCAGAAAATGGTTAAATATCTGAGTTCGTTTTTTATAGCTTTTATCTGTTTTGAAACTTTTAAGTAAATATGTATTGCTTTCACAATTTTCTAAGCAGACTTTTTAAAGATTAATGTACAGCTCAGGGTAACGACTTACCATGGAACTGACCCCCTAAAATAGTCACGCCATCTATTACAGATTGTGAAAGTTTCTCACTGCTGGGCCTAGTAAAGAAAGAAAACCAATAGAGTTGCTTGTTTTCAAAGAAAACGTAGACATGTGATGCAAATTTAAGGACAGTAGTAAGTCCATCGTACTTTAAATGAATCTATCAACTCTGAAAAACCCACTACTGTCAAGTCATAGAGACTCTACAGGACGGAACAGAACTGCCCTATAAGGGTTTCTAAAAAGCACCTGGTGGATTTTAACTGCTAACTTTTTGGTTAGCAGATGTAGCTCTAACTACCATGACACCAGGGTTTCTAAAGAAAGGCAAAAGCTGCCAGGTATGATGTAACACAGATTGCTGATACTTTCCACAGAACTTCAGAATGAGAAAATGATACCAATATTTGAACTACTAACAATGCAGATTACAAAGTAAATGTCTAGAGTTAACAGCATAGTGGTGCAGTGGTTCAAGTGCTTGATCACCAACCAAAAAGTTGGTGGTTCAAACCCACTGGCCACTCTGTGGAAGAAAGATGTGGTGGTCTGCTTCGTAAAAATTACAGCCCTGAGGGACAGTTTTACTTTGTGATACAGCATCACTGTGAGTTGGAGTGCACTCGGTGGCAGTAGGTTTGGTTTGGTTTTTTACTTGCTCTAGGGAAAAATACACCTATAGAAGTTGGGTGGAGTAGGCAGGCTAGGGGGACTTTTAAGTCCCCCCTTTCATGCCAGAAAAACTGTTTTTTTGCATCCATTATTTTATTTCATCTTCACAAAAACCCTGTGACAGGCCTGTCATCATCTTTCAAATGAGGAACTGGAAGATCCAAAAGGCTAAGTGGCCTGCTCCAATCCTGTGAGTATGAACAGTCGGCTTCCCCAGAGTATGATTCCAAAACCTCACCCAGCAACAGTGACTCACTCCTGCTGCTGTTCTTAGTTGCCATGGAATCAATGCAGCTCATGGTGACCCCATGTGCAGAGTACAACTGAGCTCCACGGGGTGTATAAGGCTGTGACCTTTTGGAATGAGACGGCCAGGCGTGCTTCACAGGCGCCTCTGCCTATCAGTTAACAGAGGCGCACTTAACCCCTTGTGCCACCCAGCCACCTGACTTACTCTTACATCCTATCAGAAAAGTCTGGTACATCAAGAAGCCACTCAGGGCAGTTCTATTCCACTTAATTCTTTTTAATTCATCTTAGGTACTAAAATAGATGCAAGCATTCCTAATGCTTTTTCAAAACTGCCTTCACCAGCAGTTCCTATGCTACCTGATAACTCTACCAGTAACTATGATACTCACCTGGTATCTCTACCAATAACTACAAAGGCATCTTGTTGCAAATCCACAGCTTCCTTCTCACTGATGCCCATCAGCACTCGCTGCATATCCTTCTCCTCAGCGTTTGCCAAACAGGTGGCATGCTCCTCCCATGATGGTGCCAACATTTCACCCAAAGGATCAACCAATTTCACACCATTGTCTTCCTTAAAAAAAAAAAAAGCAATCTGTGCAAACTCACAAGCAACAAAGACAGTTATGGCAGAGTAGCTTCAACAGTGCCCACAAATTAAAAGCCAGATGTTTTATTTACATTATCTCATTAGATCCTCATGACACACCTACCAATCTTACTATGAGAAAACAGATTCAGAGAGGCTAGGAAATTTGCTTATGCCCAAACAGCATATAAGTATCAGTGCTGACATTAAAAGTCTATGTGACTCTCAACTATAATACCTACCTTGCCACCCTGGCACTATCAACCAACTACGGCTCAACTGCAGCAGAACAAGTGTACCTCCTGAGCCTTCTGCCTAGAACTCTGTCTCCAAGAATCCAGTGGCCAGCCTGCTAATCAGTGGGTGGGCAAAGAAGCTAAAAACTGACTCCCAACTCTGTTCTGTTCAAATTCCTGGAAAGAAAGTTTAGTTAGGAGTCATGCCAACTGAAGGAAACAGTTCAGAATGGCTCTGAATGAGGTTTCTATTTCATGAACAAAGAAATCTGCGGCACTTCCTAAAATTACCAATCAATCACAGTGATTCTTACATTCTGGTATCTACACATCTACCATGAGCAGACATTCAGAATCCAACAAGCAGTGTCCTCTTCTTCAGGGGCAGGAGGAGGTCACAATTCTTCACTAACTTATGTAGCTGTAACTTGCAGCCAATTTTGATATAAAAGTAAAAATCTAATGCCTTAGCATCACACAGAAGCATATTATTGAAACGATGTATTGGTGAACTGTACCAAAAACCAAAACCAAACCCACTGCCGTTGAGTCAGATCCAACTCATAGCGACCCTATAGGTCAGGGTAGAACTGCCCTACAGAGTTTCCAAGAAGCACCTGGAGGATTTGAATCACCAACCTTTTGGTTAGCAGATGTAGAAATTAACCCACTACACCTCCATGGTTTTCACTGGTGAACTATAGGCAGTACATAATAAAATAAGAGGAACACTTTGAATACAAACTTTTTAGGAAAACAAGAGCCACTGCGCCTCATCAGTATTCTGCTTAAAACTCGTTTTTGGATCCCTGGAACCACTTGTTTAGAGGCTCATTCAGGATAGGAAACTAGTCTCAGCTATACAAAACCAGTCTGAAAATATTCAAAATACATTGTCTTTTCAAATGTTTGCCTTTCCTTCCCTTCCCACTCCCACCCTAAATCTGTTTCATCACTTCTGGCAGAAATAACACCTGATACTGTCTCAATGACTACCTCGGAAGAACATTCTGCTATTTTTCTAATATGCACACTCCAAAAAAATTACAGTGTTCCATTTCTTTCTCTCCACAACTGCAAAGTCATGAGCTATTCTATTCAGAAAAAGCTGTTAGAAATCCAAAGACACATAATGATGAGAAGGCACATTCCTAGAATGAGAATCTGCACTTTGAGTCCAAGGGTTCAGGTACCCTTGGATCTCATAAATACCCTTGATCTCATAAATAAAGTTTTATCAGGGCACTAAACGCATTACCTCAGGATTGTGTGACGCAGTTACCATGACTCCTATTGTAGATTTTGTCTGTTTTGATCTCAGTACAGCCAACAATCCCATCCGAAACATGACATGATCAAGATGTTCTGCCTTTGTTCGAAATCCAGCAGTCCCATATTGGAGAAGGAGTCCTTTGGGCTTGGCATGTAATGTGGAGTATTTTGTAATGGCGTCCAGATCCATGTCTACAGAAGTACCAAATAATTTTCATACATAATAAAAAATCTCAAGGACCTTTTGCTTGAAAAGCTGTCACTCTTCCCTAACAGGTCTAACACTCTTCTTTACTGTCCTTCATTGCATTGATGAACAGAAAGTTAGAGAAAATGGTGGGAGAGAAAATTTGTTTTTGTCCACTTAGAAAAAGATGCCTAGTCCAAAGTGATCAGATTTCTCACAAGCGTGAAAACATGTTTTTAAAAAATAACTAATCAGTAATGTATTATGATTACTCATAAGGGTGTAAATTAGCCTTGCTGAACTCACGAAGTGTTTTTTTAAAAAAAAAAGTCAGAATAAAATGCTTCCATCCTTAAATAGGTTTCAGGTCCTAAAAGGTAAATTCAACGAGTATGCAAATGTTTTAACTAAAAGTTCGTTTTCCAAAGCCAGTGGCTGCTCAAAGAAAAAAAAAAAAAAGTGCTCTTTTCCCTCCATTCAATTTTAGAAACCTTTTGTTTCTCTCTTCTCTCTGTCCTGGCACTCAACAGTGAGGCCCCACGCAGGCCGGTGCATAAGAGCCCCCAGAATCAGACCCTCAGACCCGTCCTCCCAGGTAGTGGGTGGGTGTGTCTGGCAAGCGGTCCATAGGTCTGGAACAGCCGACCTGCTAGCTGCCGGTCGGGCTGAGGATTCTGCCAACTCAGTTTCCCCGACACCCCCATCCTCGACTCCAAACCTCGGGGCCCCCTCACCTCTGCCAGAACTACCCGTCACCTCCACCACGCGGAGAACACGATCCCTGGTACCCTGAGCCCGCAGACGTGGCCCAGAGTGTCTTCCGGCCCCTGGTCGCGCCCACGAGCCAATCACGGCGAAGGAGGGGCCGCCGCCGGCCCCGCCCCTGCTGCCCTTCCGCCTGGCGCCACGCGCGCCTGCGTAATTGCGATTCCGGTGTTGAGCGTGCCGTATAGCAGTTTCCATTGAAAGACCAGAAGGGTGAGAGCCGAGGCTCTAGGGCTAGCCGCCGACGGTGAACTGGGAATAGCCGCTAAGGGTCTGAGGCCCGCAGAGCACTGCAGCTGGCAGATACGTAGCTACTGCCTGCAAACTTGGGCCTTAGGGGGAAGGCAGGCGCCCTGTTACTGGGAAGCCGGGGTTCCCCGTGGTTCTGAATCGGGGAAACGAGCCCCGATTCGGAGTCTCGGCCACAGTGAGCATCACCCGCTTCTCGATTCTAGAGGTTCACCTCCCAAATCTTGAACTCAGAGAATCCTTTCCCGGCCACCTCTCTCCCGAGCTCGCAATAACCGTCATTTCCTTTATCTATCCGTAAGTTCCCTCACCCCTCAGAGCCGAGGCTGGTGAGCGCAAGTCGTTCCGCACTCCTGACAGAGGTGGGAGGCCTTCCCCGATGTAACTCGGGATCCGAGCGGTATTCGGAACCAGACTTCCTTATTTTCCGGGAGCACCGGTTTGCTGAGCGTCTACCGCTAGAGGTTGCCAACCACATTAAAAAAAAATATATGTATCTGTTGCTCTCCAGTTCACTCGACTGTTGCAGACCACACACAAAGGAATAATTTAGGACTCTCGTAGAAAGTGGAGATTTTCTGTGTTTATTGGGGGGAGCAGCGAGGAATGGGAATCTGTAGTTTAACAAAGTATCTCAAAGGAATGCTTGCGTACTAGATTTTGGGGTCAGGAGATAAAGCAGAAGGGTGTAACTGGCCCGATCTGTGCCCACAGCTCTGGCTACCACGTACAAGGGACCTTCGGCAAATCTGTCTGAACGCGCTGACGTTGACAAAGCAGTATCCCTGGGAGTTAGTCGGGCTTCCGGGAAGGTCCATTCGAGGCAGCATGTCTGCTTCAGTGCAAGAATGCCTGCAGCTTCAGCTGCTGGAGATGGAAATGCTGCTTTCTATGTTTCCTAACCAAGGAGAACTAAAGCTTGAAGATGTAAATACCCTGACGCATGTAAAGAGATACTTGGAAGGCAAACGGGAGGCGCTACCACCAAGAATCGAATTTGTGATTACACTCCAGATTGAGGAGCCCAAGGTGGGTGCCCTGAATTGTTTTCAACGTTGCCTCACTGAAATGCCTGGAACGTGAGCGTCCTGCTCAAGACACAAATAGGGAATCTTCCAGATGTACGATGTTTACTTGTTTGAAAGCAAAATCTATTCTGTTTCCTCTTTTAAAGATACAAAAACTATAACGTATAAATGTAAAATATGAGACATCCTGTATATTCTCTTTAACATATATTGTGGGTTTTACAGACATATGTACCTATTTTTATCAAATGTGACCAGTATTTTTATTTAAAACATCTTGCAGTCTTAGACAACCACTATTACTCTGTTCATACATCCAGTTTTTTACAATCCAACTGTTGTAATATTGACTACTTTATACATATGGCATGGTAATTTTCATAAATTTTGCCTTTTGCAAAACTCTCTTTTACTGAGTGAATGAATATTTTTTTAATGGCGCCATAACACAGAAGACAAATAACTATGCAAAATCTGAACACTAGAAATGAGTGCTTCCCCTGATTGCTTCATTTCTGGCAACATCAGTATAACACAGGTACCTTGTGAACTGGACATTTGAAAATCACCTTTCTACTTATTTCCTTCTGATCTTTCGATCGCCATTCACTCAGAGGCACCTTCCTAGTACCGCAGACTGGGTCTTGTCCCTGTGATGACACGTTTCCATGGAACCTTGTGCCTTTCCATGGTAATGCTTCTCAAAATCGGAATTAAATATTTGATGGGTGTAATTGATTAGTTTCTGTCTCTTACTAGACTGTAGACATCATGGTAAGCAGAGCTTCTTCACTTTTTCCCAACACAGAGTACCTGGCACATTTTGTGTATTCAATAAATATTTGAAAAATAATTGCATAAATGGAAAGAGTGTGTTCGGCAGATAGCTGATAGTGGCAGTAATTATTACGTATCACAAGCAGTTACCATTGATAAACTAACGTGATTTTATGGTGTTTAACTGTTTGATTTTTATTTTAAGATGAAAATTGATTTACAAGTCACCATGCCTCACAGCTACCCCTATGCCACACTGCAGCTGTTTGGACGGTCATCAGAACTTGACAGGCATCAACAGCTGCTTCTCAACAAGAGTCTCACTTCCTATATAGAGACTTTTGATCCAGGTGAGCTCTGTGTGTGTGCAGCAATCCAGTGGATACAGGACAATAGCGCATCCTATGTCTTGAACAAAAAGCACGTTGGTGAACCACCTGCACAAGCAAAGCCAGTCAAGAGAACGTTCCTCCGAATGTGGATCTACAGCCACCATATATATCAGCAGGACCTGAGGAAGAAGATTCTGGATGCTGGGCAAAGGTTAGATGTGACTGGATTTTGCATGACAGGAAAGCCTGGTATAATCTGTGTAGAGGGCTTCAAAGAGCACTGTGAGGAATTCTGGCACACAATTAGGTATCCCAGTTGGAAACACATTTCCTGTAAGCATGCTGAAAGTATTGAAACTGAAGAAAATGGGGAAGACCTCCGCCTTTTCCATTCTTTTGAAGAATTACTTTTTGAAGCCCATGGTGACTATGGATTAAGGAATGACTATCACATGAATCTGGGCCAGTTCTTAGAATTTCTCAAAAAGCATAAAAGCGAGCATGTTTTTCAGATATTATTTGGTATTGAAAGCAAAAATTGAGAATCCTAGGAGGGAAGTGAGAAGCCTGTGCTTATAATTTCACTACATATTTCTGTTAATAAGACCAAGATAAAAGGGCAGGTGGCAATTCAGCATCCTCTGTGAGACACCTAGCTCGGGAATTTTCACCTAGTAGTGAAACAGGCCTTTTGACGGCAGTGTAATTGTGTTAATGCCATGTCCTTGTATTAAATTATATGAAAACTACTTATTCTAATAAAAACTATCAATTTAACCAGTGGAGCTGATTGATTAGAGAGAAGGTCAAAGCCCACAGTTGGTGTCAAAAATCAAATTACACTTATGAATTCACAAATAAGTAATGTCTCTGCATTTCATAATCCTAGTACACATGTGACCAACCATATTTTCTTTCATTGTAGCAGTGATTTCTAGATCTAGTTTAAAGGAGAACACAGGCAAAACTTCTTACTGAAAATTTTAAACCCTATTTTGAGGTTTTTTTTTTTTTTACCAAAACTAAACCCTATCTGTAATGGCAGAAGAACAATAGTGATGAAATCGTGAGAGTAATAAATATGATAGTGCTGTGTCTGGGCTACTTGTGTCACTTGGTTAGTTTTGTCACTTGGTTAATGACAGTAAGGATAATGAAACCAATGTTTTTAATCCAATCCTTATACACACAAAAATACATAACTTCTTGTCAATGAAGTATCCCCCTGATTTCATCTCCCCTTGGCCTGTGTGCCAATGTACATTACCACATAAGACAAGAAGTGCTGTAGGGAGCAGCAAGGATGGCTCGGTGCCATCAGCTCACTGGGAAAAAGAAACACTACATTTTGGTGCTAAGTCATTACCAGCTCCTCTGAGAATTCCAAGCCACACAGGCTTGTCTCGCCTTTTGCAAATGAGAGCATTCCAGTAGGAGTTTACTTAATGATTAAAGTTGCTATGAGTCTGCATTGACTCGATGGCACTGGGTTGGGTTTAAAGAAAGAAAAAAAAAAACCCAGTTAAGTAGCTCTTGCTGTATCTTCTCCTCGCGAAGAAGGCCTCACGG
The DNA here is from genome assembly GCA_028571685.1 of Heterohyrax brucei. Taxonomy (NCBI): domain Eukaryota; kingdom Metazoa; phylum Chordata; class Mammalia; order Hyracoidea; family Procaviidae; genus Heterohyrax; species Heterohyrax brucei. The sequence continues at coordinate 103,116,815 of CM053144.1, forward strand.
CCTTTGCCAAGAATTGCTGGCAACATCACAGCTCTGTCTGGTTCCCATGGTCTCTGTTTAGCTACTGCTACCTTTTCTCAGAGAGCATTTCATTGTCCTGCTGGGTCCTCTACAGCTTCAGTCAGGCACTCCATTGATGTCCTCAATCCTCAAAATGCCAAAGCTGAGTGCTAGGATTGTGTAACCTGGAGAGGAATGCCTAGCTCCCTGTTACATGCTATATTCCTTTTGAAGGATGTCTAAACAGTGCTGTGTATATGCTTAGAGTTTACAGAACTGAGAAAACAGTGCATCATGTCCAGGCTACAAATATGTTATCATTCAGCAAGTAGAGTGCCTACCTGTCCAGCAGATACCTACTAGTCAGACTCTGTCCTGCTCTTACCATTAGGCCTTGGAACTGGGACTACCATGTCCCGTCTGCTTTCCTAGCTCAGAGTGAGTTTCCTTGTAGGATACAACTTCAAGACAAGGCTCCCCTTGGGCCTGCTCTGTGAGATAATCCAGTTTGTGCATTGGTGTGTTAGCCTTGAAGATGGCAAGGACTCAAGCTGGGGCCCCACACTTTACCTATACACAAAGGGAAACATTTCCATAGACTCACTTCTCAATGTTTACTATGAGTGGGAACAACACAGGAGTCATTTTTCTACATCATTTTTCTAAGCTCAATAAGTATAATTAGAATCCATAAGTTATAAGGCCTTAAACAGGTTTAACTCTATTAACTGCTTTTTGAGGAGACAATATGTTCCACTAGTCAACCTCATAGAAGTTTATATTTTTAGGATAAAGTATCTATAGAAATATAACTGAGCTTAAAGAACAAAATACGTAACAAATAATTATTCACGTAATTATTCAGATAAACTGGAATAAAGTCTAGTTTAAGAACCCTCTAGGATATTCCTGGAGGGTTTTTTTTTTGTTTTTTTGTTTTTGTTTTTGCCATAAAACTTGTTTCATTAACTTACTGAGAAATATTTTACACACAGCAAAATACACTCATTTTAAATGTATAATATGGTAAGTTTTTACAAATATGCTGGAGTCCTGCCCGTCTAGTGGTTAAGGTCAGCAGTTCAAATTCACCAGCTGCTCCTTGGAAACCCTATGTGGTAGTTTTTCCCTGTCCTGTAGAGTCCTTATGACTTGGAAACAACTCAATGGCAACGTTTTTGGTTTTTAACCACTTAGTCAAATTATAGAACACGCCTAACACCCCAAATATCATTCTGGAGCAATTTTCAATAATTTTTCAGAACCTGCTTTTATATGTCCAATATGAGCATGTGGCAATATTTTTATCCCTCCCAGAAGTATTGCCAATAGATGTTAATAATAAATAATAAACATTAATTATGGGAGAAGTATAGATTTTGTGAAAAATAAAAATGTATACATATATAATTCAAACCTCAGCCTTGACCGCTGGTTTTATTTGCCCACATGATAGGAGAACACACAACTTCCTCCCAGTGTGTACCTACACACACACACACACATACTGAGACAACAGACCTAATACAAAAAACCTAAACCAAACCCACTACAACTGAGTCGATCTTCACTCATAGTGACCCTGTAGGATAGAGTAGAACTGCCCTATAGCGTTTTTCAAGGAACACCTAGAAGATTCCGTTGACTATTAACCACTATGCCACCAGGGTTTCTGACCATAACACAGGAGTTACTAAACATCCCTGTATAAAATCAGAAATATGTTGTCTGTGAACTCAAGTCTCCACATATGACTGCTTACATGCCGTTCCAACTCAGAGCTTTAGAAGGCTTGCAGGTAGCCTATCAGACGTCTCCATGTAAACATTTGAACAGCCCAACTCTCTTTAATTTTCTTTTATTTCAAGCAGCCCAGTAATAAGCAAAAAGAACAACTATTTTCTGAAGAGGTCATGATTTTGCTAAAAAAAAAAATATGGTTCCACAGAGAATCCTGGTTTGCCACAGAAACTCTGAAGACTATTGGATCTCTCTGATAGGGTCCACATGGATGAACTATGTTCACTGCAGCCTGGACCAGCTGGAGAGAACTCTTTTTTTTTTTTTTCTTTTTTCTTAGCCAAGTCAAAGCATTTGGACCAACCCGTAAGTGAGGTGGAGCAGGACACCCAATAGTGAGAGACACTGACCTCACACTAAAGTTCTTAGTGGTAGGACAAACAAAGCACACAATCTGTTCTTCATTCTGGAGGGGACATCTCAACATGCACCAGAAGAAATACGACTGAGTTGGTAGGCTCTTGTGCTTTCATGGGGTTTTTCTCCCACCCTGTGGCATGCACAGGCCTTATCAGCTCCATCTTCAGTGTGATGGAAAGATAATCAAGATCTTTTACTAAGATTACATTCTAGCACAAAGAGGTTTAATGTAACACTGAAAAATGACAATCAGTGTATATCACTGCTTATTGAGAGAATGAGCAAACTGCTTCAGATGCTATTACTAGAATGAAAACCAGGGGAGATGGGCAAGCATCAGTAAAGTCAATAGCTACCTACTGATTTGGTCTAGGAAAGAAAATGAGTCTGACAAGCAGCTATAGTTTGAATCATCATCTGTTTAAGTTACGAATATGTGAATATGTGCTATCATGTAATGAAACTAACCAAACTGACCCAATGCTGTTGAGGTAATTCTGACTTGTACCACCCTATAGGATAGAGTAGAAGTGCCCCATAGAGTTTCTAAGGAGCAGTTGACCTTTTGGTTAGCAGTCAATCATGTTAAATCCTGATGTGATAAAAATTAACATCCCTGACACTTTAAAAACTTTCAGTGATGGGATTTAACTCTGCAAATCATTCTTTTGACTACCTTAGTTCTATCAAAAACCACATGGTACTTCGTACCAGAATAACCCTTTATTTATGTAGAAGGATCCATTTTGGCATTACTGCCACAGCTGACAAGGAAATCAACTATAACTCTTCACGCAAGAACTGGGAAAATACCTGGAAGCTGGATTCAGAACTCTGCTGCATCTACTGTGGCACAGATGTGAATTGAAATCCTATTTATTACTGCATTCCTTTAACATCCACTTTGTCCCATTGATCACAATGGTTTCAGAGACCCTGCTGTTGTTGAAGTTAATTGCCATCAAATCAGTTCCAACTTGTTGAGGACTCTATGTACAACAGAATGGAACCCTGCCTATGCTCTCATCACACTTGCAGGTATGCTTCAGCCCGTTGTTGCAGCCACTGTGGCAATTTATCTTGTTAATGGTCTTCCTCTTGTTCACTGACTCTCTACCAAGTATGATGACCTTCTTCAGGGACTGGTCCTTCCCGATAACTTGTCTAAAGTATGTAAGACACAGTCTCGCCATCCTTGCTTACAAGGAGCATTATGGCTGTACTTATTTCAAGACAGATGTGTCCCTTCTTTAGGTAGTTCATAGTATATTCAGTATTTTTTTCTAACATCACAAAACAAAGGCATAAGTTCTTCAGTTTCCCTTATTCATTGTCCAGCTTTTGCATGCATATGATGTGACTGAAAACACCATGGCTTGGGTCAAACATATACTAAGTTTTCAAGGTGACATGTTGCTTAACACTCTGAAGAGGTCTTTTGCAACAGATTTGCCGAAGCAATGTGTTTTTTGACTTCTTGAGTACTGCTTCCATGGGTGTTGACTGTGGATCCATGTAAAATGAAATCCTTGACAATGTCAGTCTTTTCTCTGTTTATCATGATGTTGCTTAATCTCAGTTGTGAGGATTTTTGTTTTCTCTAGGTTGAGATGTAATCCAAACTGAAGGCTGTGCTCTTTGATCTGAATCAGTAGGTACTTCAAGTCCTCTTCACTTTCAGCAAGCAAGGTTGTGTCACCTGCATGTCACAGGTTGTTAATGAGTCTTCTTCCAATCCTGATGCCCTGTTCTTCACAAAGTCCAGCTTCTCAGATTAAGCGCTCAGCATACAGATTAAATAAGTGTGGTGAAAGGATGCAACCCAGATACACATCTCTCCTGACTTTAAACCATGCAGTGCCTCCTTGTTCTGTTTGAACAACTGCCTCTTGATTTATGTACAGGTTCTTCATGAGCACAATTCAGTGCCCTGGAATTCCTATTGCTTGCAATGTTATCCACAACTTGTTATGGTCTACCCAGTCAAATGCCTTTGCATAGTTAAGAAAACACAGACAAACATCTGTCTGGTGTTCTGTACTTTCATTGACATCCTCAGTGCTATCCCCAGTTCCACGTGCTCTTCTGAATCCAGCTTGAGTTTTTGGCAGTTCCCTGTCAATGTACCACACAGCCACTTTCGAATGATCTTCAGCAAAATTTTACTTGCATGAGATAAAGATATTGTTTGATCATTTGTACACTTAGTTGGATCATGTCTCCTGGGTATAGGCATAAATATGGTCTCCTCTGGTCAGCTGGACAGGTAGTTGTCCTCCAAATTTCTTGGCACAGTGAGTGAGCACTTCCAGCAGTGCATCCATTTGTTGAAACACCTCAGTTGATATTCTGTCAATTCCTGAAGCCTTGTTTTTCACCAATGCCTTCAGTGCAGCTAGGGCTTCTTTCAACACCACTGGTTGTTGAACACATACTACTTTCTGAAATGGCTGAATGTTGGCCGATTCTGTTTGGTATAATGACTCTGTGTATTCTTTCCATCTCCTTTTGACACTTCCTGTGTTGTTTGATATTTCCCCTATAGAATCCTTCACCATGGCAACTCAAGGCTTGAGTTTTTTTCAGTTTTTTCAGCTTGAGAAATGCACAGCATGTTCTTCCCTTCTGGTTTTCTGCCTTCAGGTTTTCTTTACACTTGTCTTACTTTGTCTTCTTGAGCTGCCCATTGAAATCTTCTGCTTGATTCTTTTACTTCATTTGTTCTTTTTCACTTTATCTACTCAACATTCAAGAGCAAGTTTCATAGTCTCTTTTGATACACATTTTGATCTTTTCTTTCCTAGAAATTTACATTCATACAGAGCATTGTCAGATGCTTCCCCAACAGTCTAGGAGTTTCCTTTTTGTTACTTACAGTATTGTTTCAGAGTTCTCACCCTCAAGGATCTTCATCTTCCTGTCATTCACGTCCTGGGGGGGAATTTGGTGAGGACCTCAACAGTCTATCCTGGTGGTTCCATGCTGACTTTTCTGCTATTGTTGTTTTACATATCAAGTAGGGACTATGTAGGCTACCCATTAGATTTGCCCTAAAGTAGGGCTGATATTCGCTGGTATAAACTGACGTGACTGTCAGTTGTTTATAGACACATCTATTTTTCTTGATTAGGTGCTGTTGTGGTTGTTAATTATGAACATCATTTCAGGACTTAGGGCTTTATGATTAACCCCCAAAATTCCTGTAGATTGAACTATTCTGATTACACTAGACCTCCTTACTGTTACAGTAACTCTGTCTTCCTTGTCTGTAATAGTTAATTGCTACAAAGTGCTATCAGGCCCCTATGAATCCTAAGATTCTGTTACCTCCATGGAAGCCCATTTTAACCACAGTATTCACAACAAACCTCCTAGTTTAGAGAGAAGAGCCATCAAAACTCTTCACCAGTATATTTCTCAGATCTCAGTGAATACCAGGACTTCAAACTGGTTCTGTCCACTGTAGTCATGGCCCATGAAGGGAAACCCAAGTGGACTTGAATTTTTTAAAATGTGAGTGAAGTGTAACAGTAACCAGAATGCAAAAAGTTACAGGATGAAGCCCTGCTAGAAATTCCATCTCCCTCTTAGAAATCAGTGGCAGCAAATGAGTCACACAGCAACTAAAGCTCTTGATTAGATTTTTAGCAGAGGCAGAAACAGCCATGGTGGTTGGCTCGGTCAATTTGAATATTTTTTTCTCTTCACAGACCTGTCAGTAGAACAGTCTCATATATCAGGTTCCTTAAAGCATTCACTACTCCTCACCCAAGTCTTCCATTCCAGAGCTTTGACCATAATTTTTCCCATTCAGTTTATTGTTCTGCTTCACCCACATTTTAAAAACCTGGGTCTGTTCCAATTTCACCTTGTCAGCCATGGCTGAATGATTCAAAATTGTTTGAAGCCCTGCTGGAAAGAGGATCACTGATAAATCCTTTCAGGAGACTTACAGGATCATTGGACTGGGACAGTCAGATTACACACAAGAAACACACTTCCACATTCCTAAGTGTGAACTTCTTTGAAGTCCTCTTTTATTAGAAGGAATGTCTTCCTTCTCAATTTCATTTAATGTGAGGCCTTACTAAAGCCATGTTTCAGTCAACTACCTGAACCAGTAAGAATTACTCCCAGCTCCTCAAAGCCAAGCCAAGTGCCGTCAAGTCGGATCCGAGCTCCTCAAGGCCATACAAGGAATCCAGTACATGTGGTGAATGCCCCTATATCAATCAATTCTGCCTGACTCAAAATTCAATTTCTCCTGCCTTGGTTTAGCATCCTCAGAATCCCATACATTTTTCCTCAAGTTGTTGCCAAGACAAATGAGTCAAGTTTATAATTGTTTGGTGTGTAAATCTCCTCCTCCTGAGTTTGCCTTTATAACTGAACCCACCACAGGCCTTCCCATGTTGGAATATGACTTTATGCATGTAGTGATTAATGAGAAGAAGTATGGGAGCAATACCAGATAAACTGGCTCTCCTTAGCATCCTCAGAATCATCAAAGCAAGGCAGCGACACCCTCATCACACAGTAAGAGCTCTCGCTTTTGTTAACAAGGGAAGGCAAGTCACGTGTCCTAATTTGTGCCTGCGGGATGTCCTGAGGTACCAAACTATCAGTGCTCAATGTGGTCACTCTTATTTAGGATGTGCTGAATCCTCCAAATCCCTACAATAGATCTCTATTCCAAATCTTTGGCCCTATGCTTTCTTGGTCAATACTGTTTTCCATCCCTTAATTTGTAGTGGTGCCTTTAGTTACTAAGGTCTCACATATTTAGGGTCCATCTGTGAGCCTCCTATTCTTGTGACATTAATGTATACGTAAACATCTGTTAGAGGACTGTCCCTCTTTGCTTTTATTTTTCTTTCAAACTGATTTAATTATGTCTGGCCATTATTTTTTCAATTTTGGAGAGAGGTCAGTTAAAATATCCAACTAACATAGTGGATTTGTCTACTTTTACTTCTGCCAATTTCTGCTCCACATATTTCAAAGCTATTTTATTAGAAGCATACTCAACTAGAATTGTTGTATCTTCTGACAATTAACCCTTTTCATTAGTATCTCTTTTAAGATGCCTTGTCAGAAAGTCTACTTGTCTGATATTAGTAAAGCCATATCAGTTTTCATTGAACTTACAGTTCAGGCAAGATTATCTTTTTCAATCATTTTACTTCCAAACTGTGTCATTATATTTAAGATATAACGACACATAGTTGGATCTTTTTTTAATCTAGTTACCAAGTATAGTTTTGAGCAAACATTTCCTAGAGATGTAAGCTGCACCTTTCTCATGTACATTATACCTCACAATCCAGTATTAGAGTTATTGGTACAGATCAGTCACTGCACAACCTGTACTATCCCAACATGGTGGCAATTAGGCAGAATGGTTACTGAGTGATTCCATCATTTTGCTATCATGGATTGTGCTGTGATAAACATTCTTGTGGATGTGTCCATTGGTGTGAAAGGCCTTGATTCTGTAGGATATATTCCAAGTAGTGGAATTACTGGTATATCAATATCTATTTTTTTAAGGAAGCACTAGATTGCTTTCCAAAGAGGCTGGACCATTCTGCAACCCCACCAACAGTTTAGGAGAGTTCCAATCTCTCCACAGCCTCTCGAGCATTTGTTGTTTTGTGTTTTTTGGATCATGGCCAACGTTGTTGGGGTGAGATGGTATCTCATTGTAGTTTTGATTTGAATTTCTTTAATAACTAAAGATCGTGAACATGTCCGCATGTGTTTTTTGGCTGCCTGGATCTCCTCTTTAGTGAAGTGTCTGTCCATCTCCTTTGCCCATCGCTTAATTGGATGATTTATCTTCTTCTTATTGGTATTTTGTAGTATCTTATAGATTATGGAGATCAGGCATCGGTCTGACATAGAGTTGCCAAATATTTTTTCCCATTCTGTAGGTGTTCTTTCAATTCTATTAATAAAGTCTTTGGATGAGCAAAAGTGTTTGATTCTTAATAGTTCCCATTTATCTATTTTCTCTTCTGATGATTGTAGTTTGTTTGACAGATTTTGGAGTCTGTCCACACTGTGTATGAAAACTTCCATTGTCGTTCCTACCTTTTCTTGGATGAGCTTTATCATTTTAGGTTTGATATTTAGGTCTTTTATCCAATTGGACTCATGGCTCATGGCGACTTGGTTTATCCAATTGGAGTTGGTTTTTGTATAAAGTGTAAGAGATGGATCTTGTTTCAGTTTATTGCAGATGGATATCCAATTTTGCCAGCACCACTTGTTGAAGATACTGTTTTTACCCCAGTTTAATGTCTTAGGGCCTTTGTCGAATATTGACTGTTCACAGGCAGATGGTGTCATCTCTGGGGTCTCAATTCTGTTCCATTGATCGATCTGTCTGTTCTTGTACCACTACCAGGCTTTTTTGACCACGGTGGCAGTGTAGTATGTTCTCAGGTTGGGTAATGAGAGGGTTCCTAGTGTGTTCTTCTTCTTTAGTAGTATTTTATGTATCTGGGGCTTCTTCTCTTTCCAAACAAAATCGGTGATTTGTTTCTCCATCTCATTAAAAAATGATGCTGGAACTTGTATTGGGATTACATTATATAAGTAGATTGCTTTGGGTAAAATAGACATTTTCCCAATGTTAAGTCTTCCTATCCATGAGCAGGGTAGGTTTTTCCATTTATCTAAGTCTCTCTTAGTTTCTTGTAGTGAGGGCTTGTAGTTCTCTTTGTACAGGTCTGTTATTTCTCTGGTTAGATTAATTCCTAGGTACTTCATCTTCTTAGGGGCTATAGTAGATGGTACTGATTTGATGATTTCTTCATTAACAGTCTCGTTGTTGGTACAAAGGAATCCTACTGATTGACTTATGTTTATCTTGTATCCTGAGACTTTGCTGAACTCTTCTATCAGTTTGAGTAGTTTACTTATAGATTCTTTGGGATTCTCTGCATATACAATCATATCCTCTGCAAACAGGGAGATTTTAACTTCTTTTTTGCTTATGCAGATACTCTTTATTTCTTGGTCTTGTCTAACTGTTCTGGCTAGAACTTCTAGTACAATGTTGAACAGGAGAGGTGAGAGTGGGCATCCTTGTCTAGTTCCTGTTCTCAAGGGAAAGTCTGTCAGTCTCTCTCCATTCAGGATGACGTGGGCAATTGGCTTTGTATAACTGGCCCTTATTACGTTGAGGAATTTGCCGTTTGTGCCTATTTTGCTAAACATTTTTAGCATCAATGGCTGTTGAACTTTATCAAATGCCTTTTCTGCATCAGTGGACAAAATCAGGTGATTTTTGTCTTTTGTGTTATTTATGTGGTTAATCACAATTGTTTTTCTAATTCCATCTTTTTTTTTTTTAATTTTATTGTGGTAAAATATACATAACAAAAATTATAGATATGAACATTTTAAAACACCATTTTAACTATTTTTAACATGTAGAATTCAGTGACATTAACCAAATTTACTATATTGTGCTACCATCACCACTGTCAATTTCCAAAAGTTTTATTTCAACCCAAGAAGAAACTCAATGTCTCCTTCAGTAATGACCCTGATTCCTGCCCTCCAGCCATCCCCTGGTAACCACTAATAAACTCAGCCATTTTGTTTTTAATATAGCTACTAGTAAATTTTAGACTACACTTACATAGCTCACCTTTTTTTAAATTGGACAGTACTGTTCTGCAGTATAATAAAAGGAACATATGAGGACTGACAAGTTTGTGAACTCATCCTGGAAAAAGTGCTACATATTTGAGTGCTGAATATCACCAGTCACTTTTGAAGCACTTTGCTTGGGAAGTTATGCACTGACACCAGCACCTAGTCAACCCTTCAAAGCAAATTTGGAACTCTTTCTGGAATGGCCATTGGAGATGTCATTTTGTTACCCTGATGTCCTGAATGTCATCAAAATGTCTTCCTTTCAATATTTCCTTTATATCTAGGTAAAGAAAAAAGTCACTGGGGGTCAGATTACGTGAGTAGTAGGAAGGGTGTTCCAACACTTAAGATGATCAAAGAGTACAGCCTTTGGTATGGATTGCACCTCAACATGAAGAAAACAAAAATTCTCACAAGTGTTACCAATACGCAATATCACGGTAAATGGAGAAAAGATTGAGGTGGTCAATGATTTCACTTTACTTGGTTCCACAATCATCACCTACAGAGGTAGCAATCAAGAAATCAAAAGATGCATTTCATTGGGCAAATCCGCTGCAAAAGATCTCTTTAAAGTGTTGAAAAGTAAAGATATCTTCTTGAAGATTAAGGGGCATCTGACTGAAATAATGGTATTTTCTATCTCATCACATCCATGCAAAAGCTGGACAATAAATAAAGAAAACAGAAGAATTGATGTCTTTGAATTGCGGTATTGGAGAAAAATATTAAAAATACCATGAACCTCCAAAAGAACAATCAAATCTCTCCTGGAGTAAGTAGAATGACAGTGCTCCATGGGAGCAAGGATGGTGAGACTGTATCTTACATACTTTTGACGTTTTGCCAGGAGGGATCAATTCCTGCAGAATGTCATCATGCTCGGTATGGTAGAGGGTCAGCAAATAGAGGAAGACCCACAACAAGATGGACTGGTGCAGTGGCTGCAACAAAATGCTTAAACATAACACTGACTATGGGCATGGCACAGGACTTGGTAGTGTTTTCTTCTGTTGTGCATGGATTCACTAGAATCGGAACTGACTCGACAGCACCTAATGACAACAGCAACAGCGAGTAATCATGGAATGTTTGTTTTGTTGTCTTTCCATGAGGACAAGTATCTCACTCATCATAGCATCCAGCACATATTATTATGAAAAAAACAAACCCAATCCACTGTTGTTGAGATTATTGCAACTCACAGAAACTCTACAGGACACAGGAGAACTGCTCCATAGTTTCCAAGGAGCACTTGAGAGATAGAAACTGCTGACAGCAGACACAGCACGTAACAATTATGCCACCACCATTTCCATATATGATGATGTTATCAAAACAAGTTCATGCTAAAATTAGAATTTATAAGCATATTTTAAAAAGTCATGATACCTATTCGTATGACCTCCAAGACTAAACATTAACAATTTAAAATGTTAATAGCATTGTAAGAAAGGACAATTATTTTATAACTTTATTCATTTACTTTTTCTGTGTTTTAATAAATTATTTTGCATAGCAATGTAAGACAACGAGAAAACAGACAAGAAACTGACAAGTATTCTCTATCTTAGGTATTCTTTATCTTTTCTAAATAACTATATTGAGGAATCTCTTAACTGTTACCTTCAGAAACATCCTACCCCTTCTACTCCCTTCTAAGTAATCTGTGCAACCTTCAGCTTTCCATAAAATCATTTGATATTGTAGTTTATCTTGAAACACATCTTGCATTCTTTAAAATATTTCTTCAAAAACAGAAAACTCCCCTAAAAATAAATAGCAAATGTTTTTGCACTTAAACTTAAGAACGAAAGTATTTTCATTACTACAATGACCAATTTTTAAAGTAAAACTCAAATTTAATTTCTGGGGCTGCAACTATTCTTCCCCCTAGAATGCCAGCCAAAGCCAAGTGCCATCGAGTTGGATCTGACTCATGGCGACCCTAGGGGCCAGGGTAGAACTGACCCCCATAGTTATAAAAATATTTTAATGTCTGATGCAAAGATAATTTCTGATACTGAAACTATTTTTCTCCAAACTCAAAGACAAGTAAGTTTACTGTAACACAGTGAACTCTCAGTTGCTTGAGCTAATCAAGGGCATGTTAGGTGTGATGGTCAAGGTTATGTGTCAGCTTTGCTGGGCAATGATTTTCAGTAGTTTGGCAGTTGTATGATGTTGGGATCACTTCCATGATAAGATTTGATATAATACGATCACCTCCATGATGGGATCTGCAGTCAACTCAATCAGCTGACAGTTTCCTTAAACACACAGCCTGCATCAAATAAAAGTAGACTTTCTGGCAAGCCTCATAGGTTTGGCTTGCTCTGGATCCTACAGCTGGCTCCTGTTAGTCTGCCCCATGCTTCCTGGGACTTGAGTTAGCAGCTTACCTATGGTTTTATCTACCAATCTTTGGGTTTGTTGATTTTCATAACCTAGGAGCAAGAGCCCTGTACCATGACCTACCAATCTTGAGGTAGCCAGCCCCTACAACTATTTGAATCAAGAGAAGCTTCTCTCCTAATCCACATACTTGGGATGTCACAGCCTCTACAACTGCATGAACCATGTCCTTGATGTAAAATCTATACATCCATTTATATGCTTTATGGTCTTGCTTCTTCTCTAAGAAAATCCACCCTAAGATGTTCGGGCAGTTTGCTAAAATAGGAACTGATCGTCTTTGGGAACCATAGTCTCCCACCTGACCCCTCAGATCCTTGTGTTAAGACGCCAGCTCTTTGGCTAGGCAGCCCTTTATCTAGCAGCTTCCCCACTCTCCACTAAAGCCCTCTCACTGCTTAGGCTGTACTACACTGAAGGTACCTGGATAGAGGCTACAGTCTGAAAAAGGCCCAGTAGCAAAAGTATCATAGTTGACAGATATGGCATTTGGTGAGGAGAAACAAACTTACTTCTAGAACGAATTTTTCATCAAGAACTAAGATAAAACTTAATTACGTTGTAACAATGCAAAGAATATTAAAACCTAAGGTTGCATAATGCATTGTAAAGAGCAATGATCTTTCGTGGAAATGTTAAAATCCAATCACACAAAATGAACAAATATTATCAAGGACTGGGATGGAAATATCTAAGAACTTATTTCTCTCTAGATAACAAAATAACTGTTGTTTTTACTTTACCAAAAGTTCATCTAGCCCTAAATTCATTTTTATTTTTAATAAAACAAGTTTTTAACAAGACGGTCGATAAAGGAATTGTAGATTTTAATACTAAGCATATCGATCATTAATTTTGGTCTAGGCATTCATTTTTTTATTTTGTTTTTAAGTTGCTATCAAGTAGATTCTGCCTTAGCAGAATCAGAACTACCCCATAGTTTCCAAGACTGTAAATTTTTACAGAAACAGACTGCAACATCTTTCTGAGTGGGTAGTGAGTTTGAGCTGCTGACTTTTCTGTTAGCAGGTCAGCATTTAACAATTGCACCACTAGGGTTCCTTTCCCATTGGTTGCCTTTACAAAAATGATGAGTTCTACAGTAGAAGGCACAATAGCTTTTAAAGAGAATCTGAAAAAACTAAGACAGAAACCATAAATAAGTAGAAGACAAATGAAACAAAATTGTCTGGTGTAATGTTTATTTTGATTTATATTAATATTATTCTATAAATTATTAAGTTATTGAAGTAGAATTATCTCAAATGTGGTTTACAAATTATTATAAAAGATTCCAATCTTTAAAACTTATGAAAGACTTCAAGATCTCATTAGTGGAGTTAGAAAGGTCAGCTATTGTTTCTGCCAGTCACTTTGGTCTATATTTTCTGGGCTTCTTTAGGCCAGAAGTAACCATCAGGTAGAATCTCATCATAATTAGTACTATACATTTGAGAGCGGACAAATGCTTCCTTGTTTTGGGGCTCTGGATAAACAGTGGCTGTCTTTTCTTGGTAGGCATCTTTGACAATCTAAAAAAGAGAAAATAAGATTAATTATTAAGTATAGGTGATGATGAAGATAGGTCAGTAGAAGTTTTTGAGAGTTGCAAAAAATTAACTTACAGTTTCTGTTTCTAAAAAATTAGTTATCTTGTCTGTTTCTAAAAAATTAGTTATAAGAAAAGTACACATACATAAAAACAAATTAAAAAACGAAACCCATCATCATCAAGTTGATTCCAACTCATAGCAATCCTACAGGAGAGCAGAACCACCCTATAGGGTGTATCTGGTAGACTGGAAACGCTGAACTTTTGGTTAGCAGCCATAATTTTGAACTACTACACCACCAAGGTGTCCACATATACACAGGAGGACATAAAGAAAAAATGCAACCAGAAGTCATATAGCAACACAGGGAAATGAGCATGTAGCAAAAGGGGAAGATGGCATCATCAGCTAGGGAAAGTGTGAATAGTGGAAAATTATTCATGTATGATTGTAGCAGGAGTTCTCAGATAAACCGATATTGACATAGTCTGACTAATAATTAACTTGAACTGAAGATCCAGAAATTCCTGCAGGCTTGAACTTGAATATCTTGAATTTTCAAGATTTCATATTCTCACCACACTGTTCTGAAAAACCTCTTTATTTTACTGTAGAACCTATCGTAACTAACTGGTTGCTGTCAAATCTATTCCAACTCATAGTGACCCTATTAAAAAACCAAACCCACTGCTGCCGAGTCAATTCCAACTCACAGTGAGCCTATAGGACAGAGCAGAATTGCTCCATAGTTTCGAAAGAGTGCCTGACAGAATTGAACTGCTGACTTTTTGGTTAGCAGACGTTGCACTTAACAGTCATGCCACCAGGGTTTCCTATAGATTCTCTTAATCCTGTTCATCTATTCTACCTGGACTCCATCCATGGTCAGTTTCACAGATCCTTGCCAATATCATACAAATGCTTGTCTCCAAGGCTTTGTGTTATATTCACCGTTCTAGCTCCCAACCTGGGGAAGGAACACTCAGGGCTGGCTTTCTCCTTTAATGGCTATCTTTGGAGAACCAAGCTATGGGTCTACTGTGGTGTCATATTTTTCTTAACCTGAATTGGGCTTATTAAAGTCTTTTATCTTTACTCTTTTATCCTTTTTAAAAACACTCTATCATAGTTAAAAGGCAATTTCAAACCTTCCCCTGCGTTCAACTCTTTATTTCAATCTACTGAGAATATTTTAAGTGAAAGCAATGTAACAATTCACACTGTCTCCGCTATCTTCATAATTCTCTCTTCCCCTAATATCTTTAAGAAATATGGATTTCCTTTTTCAAAAGTCATCCCTCCATATATGCTCTTTACCTCGCTTCAGCTTTAAAAAAATCACTAAAGATATTTCCATGATAGCATTATTTGGAGAAGTCTGATTTCAGAGAATCTCAGAATGATTACATAGTTCTTCTCAAGGTGAAATTATGCATCTATGAAAATTTATAAAGACTATGCAGTATCATGAAGAAATGCCTGTGAAAAAAGCAGGATACAAAAGTATGTATACATCATGGTTACAATGACCTGATGAAAGAAAGCACACATATGAAAAAAAGGATTGGAAACAAACATACCAAAACGATAATAATGCCTGTGGTAGAAAGGAGACTATCAAACGTTCTCTTTTCTTCTATTTTCCAAAGTGTAAATATATGCCATTCTTAGTTCACAGTTTCATTGAGATATAATTCTGTCACCACAAAGTTCAACTATGTAAGTGTACAATCTGATTATTTTCAGTAAATTTACAGCATTGAGAAGCTCCTATCACATTTAGTTTTAGAACATTTTCCTCACCACAGAAAGAGTCCTCGTGCCTACTTACAATGGCTATATTATTTTATGATAAAACATTTTGTTTTACTACGAGCATACACCATGTGGAAGTTGACTTCCTCTTTTTCCTCCCAGGACACACTGCATTAACGATTCCTTCTCTCACTGAAATCTTTATTCCCTCTTTTTCAACACCAAACTCTCTGAGTGGTGTATGTTTTCATGTTTATGTGACTCCTTAACCTCTTGCGCTACTGAAACTGCTTTTGTCAAAGTCTCTGATAACTTCCAAAATACCAAATAATGTAAGTCAGCATCTGTTTGTCTCATCAGGATATGGTTTTGTTGATCATAACTTTCATTTCTATCCTGAAATAGTCTATTTCAATTTTTGACATGGTGCTTATTTCTGTCTCTTCTTAAAATTTTGACCATTCCTGTTCTTAACTGTCTTCTTATCTCTTCAATTCTCCGTTTTCATTCCTTTCTATCCTTTCCTAGCAACTTCAAACACTCCTAGAGATTCCCCTGAGTATAATTCACAACATCATTACATCTAGCCTGTCTTCATGTTTCTGTCATTTCCATCATCCTTTTCAAACTGTACATCTGAAGGTGCCACTAAGACCTCCAACTCAGACCTCATCTTCCTCCCTGAAGCTGGTTCTTTGTCCTCACTACCAATTCCTGTCTAGGCACCCATCATTCTTCCATGACTCTGGGTGTCATATCTGAGTCTTTTCACACTTTTCTTTCTGTCCCTGCTTTCTCACTTCCTTATCTAGCTATATGCTAACTCCTTTTCATTTAAATCTCCAAAATGAACTTAAAATAATAGCATGTGCATTAGTATATTAATAGTTCAAACCGGGAGATAAAACTCAGTAGAAAATATGAATCCACTCTTTCATAAACAAATAGAAAGATTAAAGTTTTTTGAAGGATTATTTGTATTTTGAAGTACCTACCCTCCAATCAATAAGACTGAATTCCAAACAATTTTTAAATCCACAATTTTGCACCAGGAATGATTTTGCAACCCAGCAATAGATATCTAGCAATGTCTGGAGACATTTTTGCTAGTCACAACTGGGAGTATGGAGTGCTACTGGCATCTGGTGAATAGAAGCAAGGGATGAAGATAAACATGATTCCCAGGACAACTCTTCACGCAAAGAATCACACAAAGAACATGTCTAGAGTGCGCAGACCAAGAAACCGTAGCTTAAACACGCAACTACATTAAAGAAAAGTTATTTTCTCTCCATCATGGATTGAATTATAGTCCCCCCAAAACAGGTGTGGCAGTTTGGCTGGACCTTGATGCCTAGTCTTGTGTAATAATCCTCCATGTTGGAAATCCTGTCTTGTTGATGTTGACGAGAGAGAATGGGCACAGCTGTGTTGGTGGGGCAGGACTCAGTGGGTAAGACTGTCTTGTGTCTTGAGGCAGTCTCTTGAGATACAGAGGAAAGAAGCTAGCAGAGACATTTGGGGACTTCATACCACCAATAAGCTGTGCCAAAAGCTGAGCACATCCTTTGGAAAGGACTGGGGTCCGTGCACCTCAGAAACTTCCAGCCCAGGGGAAGACTGACAGCAAGGACCTTCCTCCAGATCCAGCAAAGAAAGCTTTCCCCTGGAGCTGACACCATGAATTTGGACTTTTAGCCTACTGGACTGTGACAAAATAAAATTTCTCTCTTTAAAGTCATCCACTTGTGATATTTGTTACAGCAGCGCTAGATGACTAAAATACTCTCATTTTAGTTACAGAAAATTTCCCTGAATTTAGATTCTATTTGGCTAGCTCCTGCAACAGCTCAGCCACCACCCCAACAGCCTGTAAGTTCTTTGCCTGCATTGTTCTGCCCACCTCCCAGTAACACCAGTCATGACATTGGTCATTTAAGATGCTATACGTGGAGACGTGGGCCAGCCAGCCAAGTGCTGTCGAGTCGGATCCGACTCATGGCGACCCTAGGAAGATGTGTAATAATTTAGCTGCATCAAGGTTTAAAATCACTGTATCACATGTGCAATATTTTGGTGAATATCACAAAAGTATCTTAAAAAGTTGAAATGGGAGCACTGAACTGAAAGAAATCTCTAATGAATTATCGGAGTTACAGGGAAAGGGGTAAGGATTAATCAATTAATGACTCAGTCCAATTGTTCCATTCTTCCCTAAGAATTAATAATGGTTCTTAAGCTCTACTGAGGCATTGTGCTTCATTTCTCTGATGTGGTAAGTTGGTATTTCAGATACACACTTCAAAAAAGCTGATTTCTGGTACTTAAAAGTGCGTATTTATCAAGAGAAAGAAATGAAAAATAATGAAGAGGGAATAAGCGTGGTTTTACCTTTTCTGCAATTTTCAGAGAAACATCTCTAATGGTGTTCAAAGGAGGATAAAGCCGGCCCTCTTCCAAGTGTTTATCTGATACTTGCTGGGCTATAACCTTAAACAAACAAACAAACAAAAGAAACCAAGTTAATACTTCAAACTATACAATGTAGTGTTAAGGAGTAGTGAATAGCCCATTGTAAGTAAATGGTCACATATAATGGTCAAGTATAGGACTAGATTAATGTAATCATTTAATTTTGTCTCCCCATTTTTATTGATAGAATAACTGAGCAGAGGGAGGCTTGGCGATTGGTGCGATCACATAATTATCAAAAAACTGTGATTATAATCCAGGGCCAGTTCTTTTTCTACTGTACCATGAAAAGCTAGGTACTTACCATTTAGCTATACTACGAAACAAGAAGAAACAGGTGATAAGAAGGAAGAAGAATATCGAAAAAGATTATACAGGTGGTGGAAAAGGACCCGAGAAGGAGAAGGCATCCAAAGCAGATCATCCCTTTACTCCTAGCTCCTGTAGTCTTGAACTCATAAAAAATGTTCGGTGCTGTCAAGTCAATTCCAACTCATAACGACCACAAAGAACAGAACAGAACTGCTCCACAGGGTTTCCAGGGAGCAGCCTGTGCAGTCTTGCAGAGGAGGTTGTTATCGTTAGCAGCAATCAAGTCAGTCTCCAGCTCACGACTACCCCGTGCCAAATGAACGACACGCTGCCCACCCCTGCGCCATCTTCATGATTGGTTGCTGATTGGGCCATTGTGATCCACGGGGTTTTCATTGGCTGGGTTTTGGAAGTAGGTCACCAGCCTTTTTTCCTTGTCTTTGTCTGAAAGCTCCACTGAAGCCTGTACGGTACCACAATGAGAAAAAACCAAACCAAATTCTGACACACAGCAGCCTGACACAGTTTTTAAGGACGTAATTTTTATGGAAGAAGACAGCTACATCTTTGTCCTATGGAGTGATTGGTGGGTTTGAACTGCCACCTTTTTGGTTGTCAGCCAAGCACATTAACCACTGCACTATCAAGGTTCCTCTTCAGCATCATAGCAATCTACAAGCCACTACTGACAGATGGTTAGCGGCTGTGCATGAAGAACATTGGCCAGGCTTGAAACCAGGTCTCCTGCATGAAGCATAAGAATTCGACTATTAAATCATCAGTGCTCTCATGAACACCAACTCTACACAGTCTGTAACTTTACACAAATTCTGGATTATTTCAAATCACCTTGCTAGTCTCAGCATTTACTCTCCTCAAACCATTCCTTATATATCTAAATCAAACAAGGTTCAATTATTTATTGAACCTTAAGTAGATTCCAATGCACAGCGTCCTTATAAGACAGAGTAGAAGTACCCCACATGGTTTCCAAGGAACGCCTGGTGGACTCAACTTCTGGCCTTTTGGATAGCAGCCAAACTCTTAACCACTATGCCATCAAGGTTTTCAGGGTGTTCTTGGTTTGAGACAGAGATTTAGTCCCTGACTATGATGAATCTTAATCAGCTTGTAGCTGAGCCTTTATTTAATAAAACTGTGGATACAGGGAAGAAACAGAAAACTTTCTTCACTTGAGAAGTTTTATTTCTTAATACCTTTTAGATTTTTTTCAATTCTAGAATTATTTCTGAAATACTTTTTGTTGCTACCAGCCAACAAGTTCCTGTCCTTGAGACATTTATAATTCCATGAGGTAACAGAGTACAGAAAACTATACCTCTGAAAGAGAAGACAACCAAAAATACCCAGTGTTGCCTTTGAGTCCATTCCAACTCACAGTGAAGTTAACAGTAAAACGAATGCTACCATTAAGAAACCCAGAGGAAGAGTGGTTTTCAGAAGGCTTCATAGAGGAGGGAGGCTTGAGTCTGGAACTGATGGAAGGTTAGAACTTAGACAACTAGGAAAGGGGGTGGACATTCCAGACACAAGGCAGAGTCAGACCAAAGTCAGAGACAAGTGGGCTCCATTTGGGAAACCTGAGTGTCCTGATCTGCAGGAGCCAAAGATACCCCAAAGAAATGATTTGGGAGCACTCTCAATGCCGAAATAAACCCTGCTTGCATAGTGGTTAAATGCCATGGCTGCTAACCAAAACACAGGCTGTTCTATTCCACCAGACACTCCTTGGAAACTCTGTGAGAAACTCTCTGTAAGTTGCTGTAAGTCGGAATCAACTTGATGGCAGAGGGTAGTGAGTGGGTTAAATTCTACAGGTGGCTGATGACTTCTGAACAAAGATATTCAGATACCAGTTGAGGGCAAGAGGTGAAATAAAATTGCTACTATAAGTGTTATTTGATTAAATATTAGCTTACATAGTGTTAAAAAATAAAATAAAATGTTCAAATCCAGGATTCTGGTGAAGCAAAATGATCTTCTTAGTGTGTTCTTAGCTCTGGAACAGTCTACACTGAACCTGGTAGAATTCTGTTGTCTTATACCCTTTTCCAGAGTGTTGATCATAAATAATTTTATAAACAATGTTTATTTAAATGAGTTTATTTCTTGCCTTTTGTGAGGGTTAGGATTGTGTGTCAACTTGGCTGGACTATGATTCTCAGTGTTTATATATGTAACTACTCCCATGATTGCATCTGATGTAAGCAATCAATCACTTTAAAGGGATTTTCCTTGAAGGTGTGGCCTGTATCCAAATATTTTCGCTTGCTCTAGATCCTACAGCTGCCTCTGATTCATCTAATTTCTGGCTCTTGAAAGTTGAGCTATTAGCTTATCTGCAGATCCTGGAATTCCTCAATCTTCACAGCCTGAGATTGGGATCCCTGCTCTCTGCCCGCTGATGTTGGGTTCACCAGCTCTTGTGGCTATGTGAATTGAGAGAAGCTTCCATCCTGATCCACAGATGTGGGATGCTCCAGCCTCTACAATCCCATGAGCCACTTCTTTGGTATAAATCTCTGTCTCTCTCTTCTGTATGTACATACTGCAATGGTTTTGCTCTCTAGAGAACCCAGCCCTAAGACACTATTGTAAACGGGATGTTGAACAAAACTTGTCCTTTGCCCCAGAATTGGTGATCAGGGTAAAGATGTTTCTCAGAGCCTAGCTGCGCTCTTTTCCCCAAGACTCAAGGTGCTAGTATGGAGGGAGAGAGAGAGAAAACTATTTTGCACTGCATACTACTGAAGGTCTCTTATATTACAAGACACAGAGATGATATTTGAATTGGATATAAAATTTTAAACTAGAAAGATGTTTAATTATTGTTTACTGCTATATTCTTAATACCTAGAATAATGCCTGACACAGAGTAGAATTCAGTTAACACTTATTGAAAGACTAAGTGAACAGAAAATTATGGGATATTACTAAGACACTATGAAGAAGAAAATGCGAAATTTGATGTAAAAGATGATTGAAGACAGTGACGGGACAAAATAAAACCACTTCATGAAAATTCTTCATTGGATAGAGATTTAAAAAAAAACATAAACTTTGTTACTCCTTTCTCTGCAAAGTTTACTTGTGACAGGTTTAAATCAGTTGGTATTTTGTTAAGTAAAAACCTTTATAGCTATTTAGTACCACTATTTAATACAATGTATAAAAATGAATACCACAGTCTTAAAAGGTCTACTGCACAGTGATTCAACGTTATGCTCTGATGTGAGATTCTAACCCCACCAAATCCTATGTTTTTGAATTGGGGCAAATTACTTAATGTTATGGATTGACTATGCACCCCCAAAATATTTTTAACTTCTTGGCTAGCACATTATTCCCAGTATTGTGTGATTGTCCATCATTTTTATCAGCTGATGTGATTTTCCTAAGTGTTATAAATCCTGCCCCTACAATGTTAATGAGATGGGATTATTGGAAATTATATCAATGAAGCAAAACTCAATATAAAATATTAGGTGTTTTAAGTCAGTCTCTTTTGACATATAAAAAAGAGAACCTAACAGAGAAAACATATGTTACCAAGAAAGCAATGCCAGGAACGGACCTGAAGTTCCTGCCCTGAGAAACTCCTAGACCAGAGGAAAACTGATGACAAGGGCCTTCTGCAGAACCAATAGAGAGAGAGAAAGCCTTTCCTGGAGCTGGCACTTTGAATTTTCACTTCTAGACTCCTAGACTATAGGAGAATAAATTTCTTATTGTGAAAGTCATCTACTTGTGGCATTTCCATTATAGCAGCACCAGGTAACTAAGACACTTCATCTTTCCGAATCTCAGTTTTCTCATTGTTACCAGAGGGATAATGATAACAGTTCTTCATTCATACGGTTCAGTGAAATAATCTTATTTACCACTATGTTTAACAAAGTAGGTTAATAAGTCTTTGCTATTCTACTTAAAAAAGAGCTGGTAGGTAGTCAGTATGGTAGAATGGAAGTAAAACAGATTTTGGAGTCAAATACAGTTCTACAACGTATTTAGTTTATTAGCTATTTGATTTGCAGCCATTATACAACCAATCAGCTTGAAAGCTTTTCATCTGTAACAGAGGGTAGTTGTGAAGATTATATGAGATAATATATACACTGCAACTATTACCATGTCTGTATACAGCTGGCATTCAACACCATTGCTTTTTGTCTAGAATGATGCATATATATCAATAAAAGGATTAGATGGAAGATGGGTGGGTAAAGAAGAACAAGTCTGAATCTTTGCTTTCCATGTACATCTCTGCCATGAGAGGGAACCATGAAATTCTGAACAGAGTTGAGAAGCACTGAATGAAAGGCACTGATACTTGTGAGGTGCAAGACAGAGAGCATACAGGAGTCTTAGTCTCCATCTCATCTATTGACTCAGTCACTGAAAAATCATTTACTGTCTTTCATATGCAATGGGTTATCTCCTTCCAGCCACATGTGGGTGCTTTCAAGTAATCTCTCTCCTTTTCATTTGGACAATGTTATGGCAGCTGGATTTGTGGTTATCCAGAATCTTAAATTAATCAAAGGCTTCTTCTAGATGTTGTTGTCTGCAGTGACCATTTTTGAAGTCTTCTGATGAGGTGTCAGGAAGAGAGGGCTGGTACAGATCAGAGGGAGCAAAACAGATTATTTAGGAAGAGTGGTATAGGATAAAAGGCTGAGGTTTGCTGCCAAGACGTGAACAGGCTGCTGTACAAACCACGCAGGACCAGAAGGGCTGGCTGAGGGGTGCACCTCTGATCAGAGGTCCACAAGACTTTTCAGAGTGCTAAGAAAACCAAAAGTCTCTTGTTATATACCATTCAGTAGATTCTGACTCAGTTGGAACTCTGTCTGACAGAGGAGAACTGCCCCAGACAGCTTCCTAGGCTGTAATCTTGAAGAGGGCAGATAAGCAGGTCTTTTCTCCCACGGAGCTGCTAGCAGATTCAAATCACCAACCTTTCAGTTATCAGCTCAGCACTTAACCTCTGTGCTACCACGGCTCCTTGAAAGTCTCTTACTGGTATAAATGTCCAGAAATACTCTCTGGGATTGGTGCCAGTCCATGTGACATCTAGTCCCATGAGTGATCCAACTAGTATTTTTGATAATGATCTTAGTAGCTATTAAACTTAGCGTTGCTGAATAAAAAAATCCACACAGGTATCCACTATTTTATTTCCGTTATCTACAAAATATACTCTAGACTAGAAGGCTTTTCTTCTTGCTACAATATATAAGCCAGTTCTCTTACATTGAACTTAACAGGTATTTACTAAGTTTCTGATATGTTCTTACTATTATGCTAGGTACTATTGGAATCTCAAAAGAAATATGACTCTCTTTCAAAAAGGTAATTTACAATTTAATTGCAGAGCCAACTTGTTTAAATTGTCAACAGCAAAATACAGTTATGACTAAAATTCTCTGTCAAAATGTTTGATAAAGACAGCTAACGAGAAAGGCCAAAATGAGCCAGAATAGTCATGAAAGAACTCAAAGATGAGGTGGCACTTAAGGAGTGCCCTGAAGAACGGGGCTTAGATGGGAGGAGACTAATTCCAGGGCTCTCCAGACAGAATAATGGATAGAAGGGCTATACAGATGTACAACCTGTGGCGTGTGGGAACACTACAAGGTGAGGGAAAACGGAAAGAACGGAAAGCTTCTAAGCTTTGGTGCCTATTTCTAAGAGATGTGAATGTTGAAGATGATGGAAGATGATGAATATGATTTCCAACATGTGTATGAAGATATGACAAGGCATTTTAGTAGGTTTATCTGGCAGATAATCAGAGACATGGTAAGAGATGACAACAGAAAGGTACAGATTTGGACATTATAGAGTGAAGATAATGAAAACAACAGTAGGAAGGAGATCTACAAAAGCATAAAAACAGAAGAAAAATGTAAGGGCAAAAATGAATGCTAGAAACAAATTCCTTAGTAAAAATGAACCTGAAAAGGAGACAAAGAAAACTGCAATGAGCCATAATGGAACTGGTATGAAAGTTAGGAATTTTATATTGAGTAAGAGAGCAAAATTCAGTAGAAAGGCCAAAAGATGATGTCAGGGAGATGACCTGGATATGACATGAATGACAGCACCACATTATATGTTTTGTTCTTTAAAGTTTTTTGGCAGCAACTACCACTTTTCCTGTATGGCACTGGAAAAAAATTGTCATGAAATTTGTCACTAGAGGGTGCTAGAGTTATTTAGGAAGAAAACACTGGCTACTGTGAGTAAAAGATTTATCCTTTTTTACCTTCTGATAGGGCTGTTAAAAAGACAGTGGCTACATTTTTCTTAATTCAAGAACAACTTGAAAAAGTTCTCAATAACTAGCCATCTACTTATGCTTTATATATAGATAATATACTTCAGTTGAAGAAAGCCTGAAACATGAGCCATCATTCTTCTAAACGCAGTGAAGCCAAAAGCTAGGAATGAAAACATTCTAACATGCAGCAATCTGTTCTGCTACATGGATGCTAGGTACTGAACATTCAGGGCACATGAGTCACAACAACAACAACAAAATCTGTCTGTATTCTTGGGGTTCCACCTTATAAAGGGGAAAATACAATCATTGCATTATAAAAAGATTTTAATATTCATTGATTTTAAATTGGTTCAGTTCAGTCATAATGTTGTGCAGTAGTTTAATTTTAAGAGAAGAAATTAACTCAAATTTCTTGTTCCTGAATGAAATCCTGTGCAAGTCTGAAAATACATCAGTGGGATGAACATTCTGACCACTCCAACAATACCGTCTGTCCCTGGATGGAACACGCTGCAATTGTTGGAGTGCTCTGTGTTCTGCCATGTATATTCTTAACACTACTACCACAAAAAGAGTCAATTCTGAGAAACAAATCCACGATTTTACAAATATATGCCTAATCACCATGGTCCACTTCTGCATCCCCCCTGTGGAAATTAGGGGTCAAGGGGAACTGAGGAGAACATGAAGGTGATGCTATGTGTCATTCCATGAGCGAGAAAGGTCTTCGTCTAACCTAAGAGTTTCCTGTCTTTTGCCAATATCTATGTAACTAAAATGTTAACTTGTTATTAGGGTAACTTGCAAGGAGGGCAAATTCTCTGTCTTTGCATTTCTTAACAGCATGAGATCCCCAGTGCATCCTCTGTTCTCTGATGTTATGGAAATCTTCCCTGAAGAACCAGACTGAAGCCCATTTCTCCGGTTCTTTTAATGATTTTTCAGTCCAGTCACTTTTGAGTTATTTCTGACTCCGGTGTCAGGGTAAGATTATGTTCCATATGGTTTTCAATGGTTTTTCCTTTTTTTTTTGGTTGCTTTATTATGATTAAGTGAAAGCATACAATCCAAGTCAATTCTGCATACTTGCTTCTCTACAATTCTATCTGCTCTCCCCATCCTGTGACAGCACACTCCTCCTTTTCACTCTACTTCTAGTATCTTCCCAGTGAACACCTGTCCCCACCTCTCCACCCTTTCCTATCCCTCTAGAAAGAAACCCTGTAGGACAGCCTTCTATAAATGTATAAAAGCACAAAGTACACACACTGCTTGCTTATCCTGTATCCCCAAGTTCAGTCTATTCTTTGTCCGAAGGGTAGACCTCAGCACTGGCTTCAGGTTGGTTAATTTTTTTTTAAAGTAAATTGCCAGGTCTTTCTTCTGGGGTGTCTCTGTGTCGCTTTGAACCTCTAACCTTTTGGCTAAAAGCATTAACTGTGCTACCTCAGCATTCCAATTTTATAGATACTTAATTCAATATTTTAATTTCTTTTCAGCTTAAAGTAATAGAGTAGCTTCTGTTTTTCACCCTGAACCCTGATTGATAAACATTTCTTCAATATATCATATCAGAATGTCATTTTATAGCTTCAACATGTTATTATTTTGGAAAGTTCTCAGTGGAGAAATAATTATTTCTTGTCATTTGAAAATAGTGTTTGTTAACTATCTTATTACTATCACAGAATTTGCATGGAAGTGTAAAGATAAAAAGGAGTCTCTTTTAAGAAGAAGGTCACAATTTTCTATTGATTACCGCCAAGTAATCTTTTAGTAGGGATTCACAATGAATCCTCGACCACTCCCTGGAAAAAACTTCCACTTATTTAGACTTAAGTCTTCTATAGAATAAGCATAGATGCTAGGTATATAAAACATCAGACAACTACATGGTGCTCACTTTGCATTTTATACCTTGACAAACTTATTTTACTATATACCTCAGCAGTTGTGAGAAAGATCTGGTCAGTGATATGCCTCAGTCCACATGCCACAACACCAAGAGCTACTCCAGGAAACACATATGCATTGTTGCCTTGGCCAGGATATAGAGTTTGTCCATTTGGAAGAGTGACGGCATCAAAAGGACTGCCACTGGCAAAGATAGCACGTCCCTGCAACAGATACACACAACTCATGTTAAAAAGGAGCAGGATTACTGTAATGATTCAAAAAAGAAGGTATATTAAAAAATAAAAAAGAGAAGCATGATATTTTAAAAGAAATACAACAGAATCACTTCAGAGTCAAAATAACAAGCATTTTTAAAGAAGCCTGATTTTTCATTAATTCCCTAATAATCTGTGTAGGTTTTTGTGATGTTGGGTAATGTGGTCCACAGTGAGTGGTTCTTACTATTCCCTGTCTTTCTCTCTACTCAAGGAGAAGTGTGCAAGACATCCCAAGACCACTCCTCTATTCTCTGCAGTGGTCTAACTTTCTGAAGATAAAGAGTCACAAGTTAATACCAGAAATTGGGAATAGCAACATTTCAGGATAGAGTTCAGGGATCACATTTCCAAAATAATCACTAGGTCACATTTTATTTATTTCTATACATTAAAGAACTATATGGAAAACAATATAAGGGAAAAACTACCACAAGTGAGATTAACCAACAAGGGAAAGAGTACATTATCAAGCACTGTCAATTATTATCTTTGTTTTTGTTTTTAGTCTCATTATTTTGTGTTTGGGAAACCTCACATGTGACATTCTTTAATATGGCATTCACGTAGGGCCCGCTAGGTGCTGCATTTTCTACTGCTCACCCTAAGCGGGACATCTGTCTGACCTGGAGGGTGACACGGCTGATTTGGCTGACAGTACTTGGGATTCCAAAATGTGAAGAGAAACTCTCAAGAACAAATTTTCACAGTTTAAGTGATCCAGCACCAGATCTCCCAAACATATTCCAAATGATGATAGACTAGGTTACAACTGTCATATTTCTTAGATCTGTAGTATGGACCAATTATGATATTACCAATACCAACTTAATATTCATTTCAAACAAAAGCTATACTTTTTGATTCTTTCTGAAGTTGTATAATACAAAGATTTCAACCTTCTTCAAGATATAAAAAATGAATATACTTAGAGATTCTCATCTAGGTGTCTATAAGAATGTGGGTTTTTTGGTGCAAATTTAGGTTTTGCTTTCAGATAGTCTATATCTTTAATTCTGTTTAGCAGATGTTTTCATTACATGCAACTTTCCAATATAAGTAAACTAATATTTGACATATATAGGACTTTGAGTACAATATTTGAGAAAGAGAACTACAGGATTACATGTAAGTTTATCTTCCTTCTTTTACTCCCACTCTTCCTGCCTAGCTTTCTATAATCACTATATTTCAAGAAGGAATGAAATTCAATAAATCATAATTATATAAACATTCTCACATATATGGGCTGTTAATATAGACGAGATCTAACCATATCATTTTTAGATTTCAGCTTTCCTCATGCAGTACTCAGTAACTTTTCTCATCTTTAATCTGTGCTTGCCACAGCAGAAACTCACATCCAGGCCAACAGATAGAACTCTTCTTCTTTGTAACTCTTTCACTGAACCAGTGTCTACATTTTCAGGTCTTAAGATGATTTTAAATTTTATGCATAAAACACAGGCTGTTAGGCAAGATCATAAGACAGAGTGTAGGCCATTTATATCAGACAAATTTAAAAACACAATCATACGAACTGGCTACTTTAGTTGTACTGTTGGTAAGTCTCTAAACCCCTGGGGTCCACTGAGACATGCCAAGACAAAATTACAAATTAAACAGTTCTTTATATTTTACTACTACATGCATGGCAACATGCCAACACTTTGTTATTGCTCAGACAACAATTGTCTTTCTTTCTTTTTTGAAGGCTTTAAAGATTACTGAATGATATACAAGGCTAATTCTCAAATCTACAGCTGAGATAAAAATATGTTATTAAGGAAATTGATGCTATTCAAAATAACAGAAAATGTGTGGAGTAACTCCTTGTCAAAAATTCATTAATTCTAATAATAAGTATTTACGGATATAATTTTAAAGAAGTTGAGTCATCAAGTTGTGATGTGTAGAGTGAGATAACTTTGTCATGTTTAACTTTTCTAATTTATCTTAGATTTATTTCTAAAATAAAAGTGTTAGATATATATGACTCACCTTTTATTTTGCTATAATGACATTTTCAAGTCTCAGAAGGTAAAAAAAGCCTCTTATCAAATATTATCTAAATATATATTAATATAAACATTGATAAAGTAAGTCACATTTTTTGAAATAGTGAAGTATTGAAGTACTGGGGATTTCTACCCAAAGCTGGCCTGGTATCAATACAGCTGTCCAAATGCTCCACCCATGGCATCAAAATCCAAACCGAAGATTTAGCAAAGCAAAAATTGTGGTTTTATACCATGTGATTCAATGTTTTAGAATAGCTAGTTAAAAACTGTCCTAATAAGCATGTAAAACCAAGCCCTTTCCTTTTTTACTTAACTTTTATAGTATGCAAATCTGAGATACTTCCAAGTCCCTTGAGGAATTATTACCATTATAACATTACAAAGTTTATTTTACTTTATTCATGAAGTGAATTGACCCAACAGCATTCTTGAAAAGGAAACAGAAGAAAATAGTACTTACTCCTACTGATTTGTTCATCTTTCTTTCAAAATTGGATGTATAATTTTTTAAATAAGGTTAAGCAGTAAGTAGGAGACCCTGGGTGGCAGAGACAATAAAAGGTTCACATATATATTAAAGGGTTGGCATATAAGTTAAAGGGTTGGCAGTTCAAATCCACCCACAAGTGCCGGTGATATGCATCTGAAGGTCACAGTCCTAAAAACCCTAGGAAGCAGTTCTACTGTGCACACAAGGGGTTGCAGGAGTTGGAATCTACTCAATGGCAACTGATACCCACAAGAAGTAAGTCCCTTAAATATACTGGGCTTCTGTAAAATGAATAAAATTGTGGTCTTTAAAATACCAGCTACACTTTTGCGTTTACCTCAGTTAGTTTATAGCACTGCTCTGCAGAACATTCTGCTTTGCTAGTTGGATTACTCAAAGCAAAAATTATGGGCCGCTCGTTGAAGGCAGCCATATCTTTCAGAATTTGTTCTGTGAATGCACCACCGATGGCAGCCACTCCTAATGAAGAAAGAGAAATCACTGGTTAGGACTGTTGTTGCTTCATTCATCCAAGAGTCCCAGGCCCAGAAAATACAGAGGCATGTCAGGTCATTTCTAAAGGTCACTCAGCTAAATATAGAACATTTATTAGTCACGTGTAGTGATTAAAAAAAAAAGATGTTTGCTAATGCCAACAATCTGTAAGGTTATGATTCTACAAGTATTTATAAAAACCAACTACAGATATAATGTGACACATAATACACTGAATTAAAGGGCCATCACTTGAAATTTTGATTACAGGCATTTGTATCAGGAAAACTAAAATGTGTCCAAACTAGACTGTGTCTCTGTAAATAACTGTATGAATACACTCCAGTCTGTTAAGTTATAAATGTCTTATAAACCAATACTCCACTTAAGACGTGGGGCACTGGTGGTTCAGTGGTAGAATTCTTGCCTTCCAGGTAAGAGAGCAGAGTTTGACTTCCAGCCTACACATGTCACACACACTACTGCCTCTCAGTCAGTGGAGCCTTGTGTGCTGCTAAGGATGCTACACAGGTTTCTGTGGAGCTCTCAGACTAAGACAGACAAGGAACAAATGCCTGGTGATCTACTTCTAAAATTCAGCCAAGGAAAACTCTATGAATAACAATGTCCAATCAGCAACCAACAAGGCAATGGTGAAGGATCAGGCAGCATTTCCGTCTGCTGTGATGAGACTGCCACCAGTCAGGGAACTGACTCACTAATACCTAAAACAGCTATCCAATTCAACTGTGAATATGAAGTATCACCCATTAAAAGAATTCTAACAGAAAATTATTAGGGGAATCAATGTTTTCTTATGCCTCAAAATTCAGCATAAAAAACTTAATTTGGGGAGCAAGAGTTTACCTATGAGAACAGTTGGTTTTATTTTTTGAACAATGGCTTCTAGGTTCTTCATCTCTTCATGATCTTGGGCAAATTCTTCTTTCTCCTGTGTTAAGGAAGCACGTCCCTAAAAGCAAATGAAAAGAAACAATGAATCTGCTCAACATGTGTGTGAGTCAAGGAAATTTTAGAATGTTATATATATTACCAGTATTTACACGTAACAGTCTCACATATTACACCAACTAAACCCACTGCCATCAAGTCGAGTCTGATGAACCATGACCCTATAGGACAGAGTAAAACTGTCCCACAGAGTTCCTAAGGGGCACCTAGCAGATTCGAACTACTGACTTTTTTTGTATGGCAGCTGTAGCACTTAACCACTATGCCTCCGTGTGCTGTGGTGATTCTTACAGTCTCTCTTCCATTTGCCCTAGTCTAATTTTATCCATTCTTTCAACAATTAAAATTTACATGTCAGACAACAGTCTCGGTATTGGATACAAAAGTGAACAAAATAAAGTCTTTCCCTTATTTAATTATTATTTAATCCAAAAAACTCTAAGTCTTTCAGAAATTAGGATTAGCAAATGGTAAGGAAAAATACAATTTTACCTAACATTACTTATTACACACTAATACAGCACTGCCTCAGAATCTAGAGTTGGTTTTAGCTGCAGCACTACCAGTGTATGTATCATTAAGAATGAAAGTTGATGCCACATTTATACTGCAATACAAATATATTTGTATCACAACATAAATTATGATTTAAATATTAGCTTTTCTAGGAGACTTGGGGTGCAATGGTTAAGTGCTGAGAACTGAATGGTCAGTAGTTGAAAGCCCCCAGCAGCTCCATGGGAGAAAACACTTGGCATCTGCTCCTGTAGTGATTTCAACCTAGGAAGCCAGAACTGTAGGGCAGTTGTACTCTGTCCTGCAGGGTCACTACCACTAAGGAGCAACCGTATGGCACAGAAGAGTAATACTAGCTTTCTTGAATAAGTATTAGTTTCATGTTTTTGTCTGTAATGTTTTGATTGTGACTGTGCCATTTGTTGTTCAGGAAACATCTAATTATAATGTTCTGACTACAATTATGATCTTCGGCTACATAATAAATCAGAGTAATTCCTCCCACATTTTTGGATAATTATGTGACTTTGATTTAGGGGAAGAACTAATCTGAACTATTGACTCCAGTCGTTCATCATCCCTTTGTGTCTCAAGGCTCTTTGCCAGGTAACTTTGCAGTTTCTTCTACAAAAGACTATATGCTTTCCTACTCCTGGTCTTTGGACTTGCCCATGTAGTTTACTTTGCCCAATAAAATGTGGACTCAAGTGATAGCGTGCCAGCACCACGCTTAGGCCTTTAGAGGGAGTGGTGTTTTTTCTGGGTCTCCAGTGCCTTTGCTTTTGCTTCCAAAGCACGTGACCTGGCTGGCCTGCTGGTCCAGGAAGAATGACAGACTTGTCAAGAGAACTTATACCCAACCTGTAGCCTAGGGTCACTCAGCTGAGATCTTCAGAGCTACCCAAACGCATGAGAAATACTTCTTGCTCATTACTGAGACTTGTGGCTTTTGGGAATGCAACAGCAGACACTGACTTCAATTTTGGCTATCCACTCCATCCTCTTTTTTACTCAACATGGTTCCTACTACTGCACTGAAAGTAAGGGGTTGCTCTTACGGAATGAATTTTTGTGTTTTGGGTACTTCTTGAAGAGTACTTGATTAAAACTTAACTAATACACATGTTTAGAGTAGTGCTCTCTTCATTTTAGATATCTGAAAATACAGAAATGATCAGGAGATGTTCTCTTAACAAGTCCTACCTTTTAGGAAGGCTGGAGATTAAATCATTAAAACCAAGAAAGTTGTATATGCAATTTTTAAAGATTCCCAGTAATACACACTCTACTATTTTTCCATATTTAACCAACTCTTTTTTTCACTCTAAACTAGACTTCTGCTTTCTGTGATTTTTACTGAACTTTATACTATTGTCCATAAATAATCCTTTGTACATTTGAAGATGGATACATAATCACATCTCCTTTCCCAGGCTAAGAACCCCAGTGCTTTTAATACCTTCTATTGCACCCATCTTTCTTCCCAGTAACCAAGGAGATGGCTCTTCCTTGGACTCTCAGGTACTTCTGAAATCCTTTAAATACTACACAAATGAAAAATGTATCCCATCACAGGAATAACCAATGTTGAAATATGGTCAAATAATTACTGTATTTTCTCGTTTTTGCTTGTAATGCTACATGAATCCTTTCTCAGCTATACTTCTTTAATAACAGCAACATATAATAATCTTCACCTTGTGGTCTACTTTGAAACAAAGCAGAATGATCGTGAGAGAAGACAATATTGATAAAACTTGCAGGACTGTTAAAAGACTAGAATGAGGAAATACTGAAAATAGTTTTCAGAGGAAAATATGCCTTCAATTTGTTTGTTTAAATAAATGCATGAGCTCCCCAAACAGTAAGATTCCACAGAATCCATGGTAAAACATCATGACCCACAGCATGAAACAGAAGAATTAGCGTTCACCACAAAGGCTTGCTGAGAGCAGCTGGGTTTTCCCAGTCCAAGAAAACCACCAGCTCTTGACCAGTTGACTGCTGACAAACAACACGACAATGAAAGTGTGTCCAAACCTTTTCTGCTATGCAGTTTAAAGTGAAATTTACATGTGATTCCTGTAAAAATGGAAATCTATTCATTCTCATAAGACTACCAAGCCAAGAAGTATTCACCCATAAAAGAAAATACAAGTAGTGTAAGAGTAGAAATCTCAGAAATTAATTACATAATCAAAATTGAACTAGTAAAAAATAGGGGTTATTGCCAAAAAAGAAGAGGCTTACCACTTCTCTTTATACTGTAAGTAGACGTGTAAACATACATGGTCTGACAATTACATCACTAACTGAATTGTTCTAAGTGCTACATACCTCACTGCTGTGTATCACTACGGTCACCTTTGGAGCACTCCCCTTGGGAAGCTGTGCACTAACTCCAGCACCTAGGCCACCCTTCAGAGCAATTCTGAAACTCTTCTTGGAATGGCCACTGTGCACGGTAGCAAGTTCACAAACTTAATTGTATACTCATCTCTAAGGGAGTTTTTAGCCAGTAACAAATGGCTGTGTTGGAACAGTATCCCTACTCACCTGATCCACCCCCGAATGACTTTTTTTTTTTACCCAAAGATAAAAGAAGTATTGAAAGGAAGGCATTTTGGTGACATTCAGGACATCAAGGGTAATACGACAACAGCTCTGATGGCCATCCAGAGAAAGAGTTCCAAAATTGCTTTGAAGGGTGAGCTAGGCACTAGCATTGGTGCATAGCTTCCAAAGGGGAGTACTTTAAAGGTGACCATAGTGATACTCAGCAATGAGGCATGTAGCACTTTTGGGGGATGAATTCATGAACTTAACTGGCAGTCCTCATACATTAAAAATCAACTGAAAAGGATGCATAATCTGAAAATAGAGAGAGACACAATCCCCATTTTCTTAATGCAAAGATTTAAAAATATTCCGTAGTGCAGTGTCGAAGATCATCCAAAATGGGACTTTTTTCAGATTTAAATGTATTTTGTGTTATTCTCACCAGTGTTGAAGTCAACATATCTATAAGTTTTAACAAATGTGTTCTCTAGTGACAGAAATAGAATGCCTTCTAATATCAATAGTAAAATTCTGAAAATTTTTAGTGATATTCAGAAAACAGAAGAAAAGCTCCCCTAATTAGACACAGTAAGTGCTGTTTGTAGGTGTTATAGACCAAGCGTAAGGAAAAAGCAGCACTGAATCTTTATATAGGCTCTTTTATCTGTTTCTATAAAACAGTTGAGATTCATGATGACAGTAGTGCTGATGAAGCTGAACAAGATTTGTGGTTACCGAAACTGCCTCGACACCAGAACATCTTGAGGAAAATACAGATTCCTGAGTCCTGCTCCCAGATATTCTAATCCAATTTCAGGTTAATGTTCTCGAATCCAATTTTTTTTTTTTTTTTCAGATTTCCAGATGAGTAGAATGACCAGCCTGTTTTGAAAATTACTGTACTAAATTAGCTACCAGATCTCTATTAAAGGCATTGTAAAAGATGTGAAATATGCTTTCCAAAAAAAAAAAAGCAGAAAATGATGCATTCTAAAGAATGAAAGCTACAGAATACAGGCTGACAGTTACAAGTCTCTAATGCTATTTTTTCAACTGAAAACCTGAGTGTCTTAGTCATCCAGTGTTCCTGTAACAGAAATACCGTAAGTGGATGGCTTTAGTAAAGAAAAATTCATTCTCTCACAGAAAAGTAAGTTGAAAGCTCAAATTCCAAGTGTCAGCTCCAGGAGAAGGCTTTATCTGTTGGCTCAGGAGGAATGCCCTTGTCAATCTTTCTCTGACTGGGAGCTTCTGAGGCACAGGGACCCTAAATCCACAGGATGTGCTCTGTGCCATGTACTTCTTTGCTGCTGCTACGAGGTCCCCAGTTCTCTCTATTTGGTTCTCTCCTGATGCTATGATGTCCCCAGCTCTCTCTGCTTGCTTCTCTCTTTCATATCCCAAGAGATTAAGAATGCTTCAAGACACAACATAATCTTATAGTTTGAGTCCTGCCTCACCAACACTGCCTCCCATCTTTCCTCATTAAGCACATGGACGCAGGATTTATAACATACAGAAAAATCACACAACACCAGAAATCAAGGCCCAGCCAAACTGATGCACACATTTCTGGAGGGACACAATCCAGTTAAGGACACTGAAACACAACTGAAAAATGCTTAATGTGGTCTAAAACCTCTACGTCATCTTGACTGAGAGGCAAACCATAAAGAAGAGAGGTAAACACTGCAGGAAAGGGAAACATGCATGCTTTTATCATGAGTAACTATTAATCATAGTATCATCCTGTCAGCTTCTGGCCACTGAAGGTAGAATTTGGCAAGACGATGTTCCATCTAGTAAGAAATATAAATTACCCCAGCCTCACTATCAAAGGCTTAAATCTTGCTGATGACTTCTAAAAGTTGAGAGAATACTGAAAGAAGGTTAGGAATCACAGAACGTTAATATTAGCACTACTGAAGACCTACACTTGCCAAAAATGGAAAAAAAAAAAAAAAAAGAAGAAGAAAAACAAGGGTCTCCCCAATATTTTCTATACCATTTTCAAATGAAAAATTACTGGAATATGACCTCTTTTAGAGCTGGTAACATGGGTCACAGGGGAGCTTCTTTTACCTTTGGACTTTTATTTTCTGAACTCATGGCTCATTTTTTATTCCTCCTTTTTCCAAAATCTGATTTAGAATCTGCAGTTAGCCTAAGGCACCTACTTAAGCTAAGGTGCACACTCTTCACCAGTATCATTTTATATCTTATACCCTAGTCCAATCTTTGCCTGAAGGGTTGTCTTCAGAATGGTTCCAGCTCTGAGCTAACTGAGAGTCCAGGGGCCAGGCCTTCCAGGGACCCTCCAGTCTGTTGGACCATCCATCATGTCTGGTCTTTTAATGGAGTTCTAGTTTCTGCACACACGTTTTTCTTCTGCTACGTCAGGGACTCTATGTTGTGTTCCCTAACAGGACAGCCATTGGTGGTGGCCAGACACCATCCATTTCTTCTGGTCTCATTCTGATGTGGTGTCTGGATTATATGGCCCTTTCTATCTCTTAGGTTTATATTTTCCTTATGTCTTTGGTGTCCTTCATTCTCTTCTGCTTCAGGTAGGTTGGGATCAAAAGATGCTATTTAGATAGGTGCTTACTAGCATTTAAGACCCCAGATGCCGCTCACCAAAGTGGAAGGCAGAATATTTTCTTAAAAACACTTTGACCCCAATACAAGTTCCTGCAACATTTTCTAATGAGGTGGAGAAACAAATC
Organism: Heterohyrax brucei; assembly: GCA_028571685.1. Classification (NCBI taxonomy): domain Eukaryota; kingdom Metazoa; phylum Chordata; class Mammalia; order Hyracoidea; family Procaviidae; genus Heterohyrax; species Heterohyrax brucei. The sequence continues at coordinate 103,153,407 of CM053144.1, forward strand.
ACCAATTTTGTTTGGAAAGGGAAGAAGCCCTGGCTACATAAGGTACTACTAAAGAAGAAAGAACACACTGGGAGGCCTCTCGTTACCCAATCTTAGAAGATATTACACTGCCACAGTGGTCAAAACAGCCCAATACTGGTACAAGAACAGACAGATCAATCGATGTACAGAATTGAGACCCCAGAGATGACACCATCTGCCTATGAACAGTCAATATTTGACAAAGGCCCTAAGACATTAAACTGGGGTAAAAACAGTATCTTCAACAAATGATGCTGGCAGAATTGGATATCCATCTGCAATAAATTGAAACAAGATCCATATCTTACACCTTATACAAAAACCAACTCCAACTGGATAAAAGACCTAAGTATCAAATCTAAAGCAATAAAGCTCATCCAAGAAAAGGTAGGAACAACAATGGAAGTTTTAATACACAATGCAGACAGACTTCAAAATCTGTGAAACAAACCACAATCAACACAAGAGAACATAAATAAATGGGAACTACTAAGAATCAAACACTTTTGCTCATTCAAAGACTTTATTAATAGAATTAAAAGAACACCTACAGAATGGGAAAAAAATATTTGGCAACTCTATGTCAGATCAATGCCTGATCTCCATAATCTATAAGGTACTACAAAATATCAATAAGAAGAAGATAAATCATTCAATTAAGTGATGGGCAAAAGAGATGGACAGACATTTCTCTAAAGAGGAGATCCAGGCAGCCAAAAAAACCATGTGGACATGTTCATGATCTTTATTTATTAAAGAAATTCAAATCAAAACTACAATGAGATACCATCTCACCCCAACATGGTTGGCCATGATCCAAAAAACACCAAACAACAAATGCTGCAGAGGCTGTGGAGAAAGCAGAACTCTCCCACACTGTTGGTGGGGTTGCAAAATAGTCCAGCCTCTTTGGAAAGCAATCTGGCACTTCCTTAAAAAAATGGATATAGATACACCATTTGACCCAGTAATTCCACTACTTGGAATATATCCTACAGAATGAAGGCCATTCACACCAATGGACACATGCACAAGAATGTTTATAGCAGCACAGTCCACGATAGCAAAAAGATGGAATCAACCCAGATGCCCAACAACAGAGGAATGGATAGGTAAACTATGGTACATATACTCAATGGAGCACTACGCAATGATAAAGAACAATGACGACTCTAGGAAACATCTCATGACCTGGTTTCAACTGAAAGACATTATGTTGGGTGAAAGTAGTCAAAGACAAAAGGACAAATATTGTATGAGACCCCTATGACAAGAACTCAAAAACAGACTTATGTATAGAAGAAAAGACTCTCTGACGGCTGCAAGGGAGGGGAGGGAGGGAGAGGGTGGGGGGAGGGTTTAGATTAGATAGTTGGTAGAAATCTGGTTGGGTGAAATCGGTGATAGCACACATTAGAAAGAAGATCACTTTTAACTGGACTTCAGCATTACTTGAATACTCTTCCATCTTAACCCGATATTGCAAGGACAGAATAGCTCGGGCAAGGGGAAGGGGACCATGCTGTTACATGAAATCAAGGCCAATTGGCACAACTAGCATTTTGCTAAGAGGGCTCTTTGCACCCTACATTGGTGAGTGGCACCTGCGGTCTTCAAAGCTGCCAAGCTGCCATCCGAGGGCACAGCAAATGGTCCCAACTCAGCAAGAATGGATGCTCACTGAGGACCAAAATGACATGGGGTAAAGACAACCCAGAAGACAGAGAAACCCACATGAATGGTGCCTACATCAACTTGGGACCGGAAGAACCGGATGGCGCCCAGCCACCACCAGTGATAGCTGTGATGGAGCTCACTAAGTTGAGACTCACTGGCAACACAAGAATAAAAGGGGGTGCACCCTGAGATCTCCACTAAAAGACTGCAACTGATGGTCCAGCAGCTTCAGGGTTCCTCTGGGAGCATGGCCCCTGGGCCTGATGCTGCCCTTGCCCGTACATCATAACGAAGGTCCACTCTTCAGACACGAATGGATTGGACTTGGCAATGCAGAGTGACCATATGTTGGATGTACTTTATGGTTATACGCATCTATAGGATATCATCCTGCTGACCTCTGGCTGGAGTTAGGGGAGTGGATTTCTTTTCCTGTCATTCCATTTCGAGACTTCCTTGATGAAATGTGTTTTGTCTTCCTTTTTGACAGTGTGTGGATACCTCTTACCTCAGAAATCTCAAATTCTATTTTTAAGAGTCTATATTTACACCATAAAGGGTTGAATACATATTATAAGTACAAAGGGAATTCTTTGCCATGTCACTGCTTCTTCAATGTTCTGCTCCTTTTATTCCATGTTGACTCTTAGTACAGAGAAGACGACATGATTAGATTGAATTACTATCTCTTTCCAAAGCAGGTATGCTTTGGTGGGAGCTGGGATTGGCTGAGAGTTCAGTAAGGAAGAAGGGCAGGTGGCCAAGATTACAAGATTATGGATTAGGATTTGATTACCCAGGGCAGGTGTAAGTAAATTAGTTACAGGTTGCCACTGACAAATATGTATTCCTTCCTATACATAGGCACTAGAAGAAACTCTTCCACAAGTGCTTACCTGGGATCTACGCTTGCTCTGGCTATTTGTCCCACTTTATCGGACTCCTCTTGTTGCGCGGCCATCAGCATGTTAAAGCCGGACCTGGCAAGTCTCTGAACCTGTACGCAGACAGTGCCCTTCCAGGGCACTGCGACTAGCACTTCACTGCACTGGTTGTAACACAAGTACACATGCTGACTGAAGAGCTCAGAGCCATGTCTCATCACCTCAGGACAAATTTTAAAAATTTATTTGCCACATTGGATCAAAATGAGGGGTAAATACTGGTCATAATTCCAGATAGTTGGTGGTTAACTGCATGAGTATCTAAATTTGTATTTTAAAAATCAATGTCCATAATTTTCCGACTGGCTAAAAGACTCACATCTGGCTAAAAGATTCATCTTTTACCTCTGTTCTTTTTAATATCTAGACATACATTAATCATACTGTATATGAAATAGAAAAGAGAAAAAGAAAATCAAGCTAGGTAATTTCACCAAGCTACAAAGTCTCTCAGAAGTTAGAATTATCACTGCTATTTGTATAAACCACAGAGAATAATACATATTAACAATCATTCAAGGTACTGGCAACACCAATGGCTGAAATTCTGATAAAGTAGCAGAGTGAAGGAAGAGTTTCTTCATATACCTTGGAGTTTCAAGCCCTAGACCTAACAATTACACTGTCAGGAAAGAAACAAAGGAAAGAAAAATGGTAAATGTTGATTGAACTGTTAGTGGTAATTCTATCTAAATCTCCCAGGTCAAAATCTTGAAGTCATCCTTCACTCCTCTGTCCCTGTCGCATCTCCACACGATCTCCCAAGATATAGCACGCAGCCCCTATTCTGTCCTAGGTACCTTGGCCTCCTTTTCTTTGAACACGCCACATTGTTCCTATTAGAGGCATTTTTTTTTTAATTTTTATTTTTATTTAACATAACTGAGTGAAAATGTACATTCACATATAAATTTACATGCCCCCCTATATGCAGCTTCCACTGCTCTCCCTGTCCGGTGACTGCACACTATTCCTCTCTGCTCCATGCATGTCTCATCCTCCCAACAGCCTCCTTTCCCCTCCTCTCCGTCCACTCCCCTTCCTCCAGCCAGATTTCAGCAAGATGACATCCTACAGATGTATAGAACCATAAAGTGCTTCCAATATATGGTTACTCTGCATTGCCAAGTCCAATCCATTCCTGTCCAAAGAGTGGACCTTTGTTATAATTTATGGGAAAGGGCAGCATCAGGGCCGGGGGCCATGCTCTCAGAGGAACCCCAAAACCGCTGGACCATCAATTGAGGTCTTTTAGTGGAGATCTCATGATGCACCTCTTTTTATTCTTGTGTTGCCAGTGAGGCTCCTCTCTGTGAGCTCCGTCGTGGCTATCACTGGTGGTGGCCGGGCACCATCCGGTTCTTCCGGTCCCAAGTCGATGTAGGCACCCACTCTTGTGGGTCTCTCTGTCTTCTCGGTTGTCTTTACCGCATGCCATTTTGGCCCTCGGTGAGCATCCGTTCCTGTTGAGTTCGGACCATTTGCTGTGTCCTCGGATGGCAGCTTGGCAGCTTTTAAGACCCCAGACGCCACTCATCAATTTGGGGTGCAGAGAGCTCTCTTAGCAAAATGCTAGTTGTGCCACTTGGCCTGGAATTCGCCTAAGAGCATGGTCCCCCGCCCCCCGCCCCAGCTACTCTATCCTTGCAGTATTGAGTTAAGATGGAAGGGGTACTCAAGTTATGCTGAAGTCCACTTAATGTTGTTCTTGTTCCTAATGTGTGCTGTCACCACTTTCTCCCAACTAGATTTCTATTAACTATCTAAACTAAACCCTCCCCCCCTCGCTCTCCCTCCCTCCCCTCCCTTGCAGCTGTCAAAGAGTCTTTTCTTCTATACACAAGTCTGTTTTTGAGATCTTATCGTAGAGGTCTGTTCCCATTAGAGGCATTTTATTCCTTTTGATCCCTCTCTCTGGAACACTCTTCCCCAGATACTATTATGACTTGATCCTTCATCTTCCCATCTTTGCTCAAATTTTACTTTCATCCAGAGGGGGCCTTCCCTGAAGACCCTATTGAATATTGCAAAACACCTATCTTCTTCTCTAATCCCTCTTTCTAGCTTTATTTATCTTTATCATATTTATTGTCTGTCATACTACCCCTGATTTAATTGTTTCTCTGTTTCTTCTAACACTAACTAAAGTATAGCTCCTTTAGGATAGGGATTTAGGCTGTTTTGTTCATTGTTGTACTCCCATTGTGTGCAACAGTGCCTGGCACAAGGTAGGCTTAAAATACACTTGTTAAGTATCTCTGAACAAAAAGTAAATGCTACTATAAAAAGATACCTATAACAATCTCCTTCTACAGAAGCCAAACATTAAATTCTACAGCAAAAATGAATAAATGAATGTATTAAAATCATTTGAGAAATTACTTAGAACAAAATTCAAACCACTCTATAGTCTTCATCTGGGTTAGATGAACACTACTTCTTATGATATCTACTAATATCCTGTTTTATATTTTGATTTTTTATTTTTAATGTTGTGCAATTAATTTATTAGTGGAAGCCAAAACATATTTACTTGAGGAAGAAATTAAGTCTGGACTGGTTTTGTTGTTTCTTATCCTCCCTGAAAATGCTCTGAATTAACACTGTGAGATTTAAATACAGTAAAACTTGCAAAAGCTGGTGATTACCTAAGGTGAAAATCTGTCAGAGAAGGAAAACTCAAATCTTTTCCACTAGAACGAGCAACAGGAAAGTGGTAAAACTGTACCCTGTCAGGCAGAAATCTTGTAACACCCAGGAAAACAAGGCAGTACCATCAAGTTCTGGCTGTCCCAGGTTTCACTGTACAAATAACGCTGGCTAAGCTCCTTTCTCTTCTTTATTGCTTTTATTCTCCTCCTAATTTTTTATTTTGGGAGACTTCTTTTAATCAAGTATTGGTTTCTCTGTATTCAAATATGTCTATTTTCATTGGCTAAACGGATGTATCAATTCTTTCCTATAAAAAATTCTAAAGTGATTGAATATGATCAATGACCAAGTGTCCTATTTCAATCAGCTTTACTGATATCTTATTTAAAATACTCATATTCTACAGTAGAAATTCATTCTGTCACACATATAGATATGAGGTTAATGATGCAAAATGCTATAGCTGTGATGCCGAAAACAAAAATAGAAAACACGATAAATAAAAATAGTTGTCTAGTCTGATGAAGATAACTCTACAGATGAGCTGAGCTAACAGATTTTATTTTTTGGTTTTATATCTTTAATAAGTGAAGAAGTCTGACAATACTTTTTATTTAAAACTCATGACTTTTTAAATTTATTATAAGGAATGAGATTAGATATTAATAAAATGAAATGATTATTGTTTTGGGGGATATGTTGTAAAAGTATTGAGACATGGAGGGTAACAAATTCAAAACTAAATCATGTAAATTTGAAAGCAAGTTTATCCTGTTACTAGTTACTCTGAAATTTACCATTCTACAGCAAAAATCAGTGTATGAATTTTGAATGTTTAAAACAATGGAAGAAAAACTGGTTAATTAAAGCTTGATGTGTTCCTTTTACGTCGAAGACTGAACAAGTGATTAAATATATAACAGCCATTAAAAAACAGGTTTCTTTATCGTGGCATGCACAATATATGCTCTTCTTAATTTTGGCAACTGAAAAACATGAAGTAAGAGTGACTGGGTCTAGCCAGGAACTTCACAGTTATTTGAAATACTGTAGCTCATGGAATTTGGAGTCTCAGTTCAGTAAGCCTATGTTAAAATCATTTGAGGTACTAAAATCTACACAATTTATACAGATCATATAAAAATGCCATTAGAAACCACAAAAGAAAACCACAGTCTTCCACTTTTTAGAGTCTTAAATGTTTTATATTCCCAAGTACAGCATAACTTGTCTAGCTTTTCCCATGTTTCCAACTATTTACCTGCTGACAATCCCCAAATCTCTATCTCCAACCCAAACCCGTATTGTGAGTGTAAGTCTTGTGTCTCCAGCTGCCCAGGGGACATCGCCTCCTGAGATCTCCACAGGCACCTTAAATTTTCTATGTTCATTCTTTTTTCCTTCTTTACATTAGCTGCTGCATCACACACCTAGTCACTCAAGGAGACCAGATACAGTCCTTCCACCCTACTTCCTCTCTCATATTTAGTAAGTTACTAAGCATGACAATTCTATGTCCAACATCGGTATGGAATCAAACTTCTTTCTCTCATTCCCAGACCAGTGATTTAACTCAAGCTCCCATTATTTTTTTTATCCAGATCACTGCCATAGTTATGTAACTACATAGCTTCCTTTCCTATTTCCCCTCTCTACAAGGCCCTGCCACTGCAACACCCTCAGAAGGACGGAAGCAGCAAACCTCCCCCGCATTAAGTTTCAGTTGCTCACATCTAGGATTCAGAAAATCTTTCATTATTGCCATCACTTCCTTTCAGACCTAATCCTTAAATGTTCTCTTATACTAAAATATTTTCTTGCATGTACTGGTTCATCTGACTGGAAGGCCATTTACTAATTTATTCAGTTATTTAAGAAATATTTATTGCCTGGCATGTATGAGATACTGTGTAGGCTTTTTAAGATATAAAGAGATAAAATCATGATCTTTAGCTTCAGTCAATATCTCACAGTAAATCTGTCATCGTTCTGCATGTTTCAGTTTTGAACATAGCAAGTTCAAGATATCTACGGAGTCTTTATCTTAAGAGATCCTTTGTTTTAAAATCTCCCTCAGTATTCTCCCTGGTCATTCCTTAAAATCCCTTGTCACATAATAAGAGGGTTTATATACATATATTTTCTAGCAGTTTAAGGAAGAATTTATTGATGTGTAAAGATGACACAAGTAATAATGCCTAGTCATATTTGGTTCTCACCTAACCTTATAAAGTAGGTTACCTCTAATGAAGCTGTAGAAACTGAGGCTTACATAAGTTAATATTCAAGCAACTCACTTAGTAAGGCCCTGTCCAGAATTTTCTATGCAAATTCTTCAAAACACTGGTTGAGAGAAAATAGACTGGTAGCAGCTAAAACAGTACCTACCTCATTTTTTCCCCCTCATTTCTAGTGGCAACCCTGGTGGTGGCAAGGTGGTTAAATGTTATGCCTGCTACACAAAAAGTCAGCAGTTTGAATATGTCAGGTGCTCCTTGGAAACTGTGGAGCAGTACTACTCTGTCCTATAGGGTCACCATGAACCCAAATCAACTTGATAGCAGTGGGTTTGGGGTTTCTTTCTAACATGAGATTTGAAATATGGCTCTTGACAAGAGGTGCTAGATCTGGACATTTTGCCTGTATCAGTATTCAATTGCCTCAGTAACAAACTAAACCAATTCAAGTGCACTCACAACCCAGAGAGCTGTAAGGAACCCACTCACATCATAGATGGGCTTCATTCCTGAGTCAGTGTTACATTCAGACGAATACTGATGCTAGTACATGGCCTGGTCCTTCATGTTTAAGGGGGATGACTGAAGCTAGAGGTAGTCTCTGAGATGGTCAGCCAGAATGGCATACTGATTTTCCTTTGGTTAACCAGTGACAGATACTTACCTTAACTATTAGTCCTTTCGAGTCAACCAACCATATCTTTTTGATGGCTTTCTCCTTTGGTAAGCCTTCTTTTTCCATAGCCATAACAATCAGGCTTGCAATCCCTAAGGCAGCCTAAGAAAGAGGTTATAAAAACAAAGCTTTTAAAAGTTATTTAAAATGACATTTATACCAAGAGTTAAATTTCACTCCATTTGATCTCGGTGAGTAAGGTAGTAGGAAATGGCTCTGTCTTCTGAGCTGAAGAGCTATTTCATTCATTTATCCTTGGAGGAAAGTTTATGTTTCACATTTGGGTTAAGCCAAGTGACAATTATTTACTCTCTTTAGTATAAAAGAAGTATTCTTATACACCCTGCTATTCAGCCATAGATAAACCACTGATATTCTTGATTGTCAGTATTTTTAATTCTGTTAATACATTCAAGATTTGTTCCAACAAGAAAGAATTGAATTTAAAATAATGAACTTGTGAACCTTGCTCAGGGAATTGTAATGTTAGGAATTGTAATTGTTAGGATCAAGCTCCTCTAATTGAATTTCCAGAATGAAGCCTGGTCATTTGGATGGGAACTTGACCAATTAGACAGCTGACTACAACTTACATAAAATCTCTTTTCTCCAGCAATTATGTACTCTCTTTCTTACTTTGCAGAATGAATGTACTGTAAAATTTCATGCAAGATAAAAAGAATCAATTTATTTTGTCTTTAATAAATTTCGTGATAACCTGTGCATTTTCTAAAATCTCTTTAAGGACAAACAAGAGCCAAGTTTAAATCATCTAACCATGAATACCCCTGTCCCGCTGAGTGTCAAGAATTGGCCTGTACCATTCATTAAGTCCTCAGAAATTCAAAGAAGAGATTTATTCAAATTAAATACAGCATGTAATAGCCCACAGAAATAAAAAATTTAGGAAAACCTCAAATTTTAATGAGTTGCTATTGATCCCTAGTTTTGCCTTTATTTCAGTGGGAAAATGTTTTCATGATTCGCATTTTTCTATCTGGCGTTTAAGTTCTAACCTTTTTATTTTGTTTTACTTTAAGAACATGCAAAAGTCAATGCAGCCATACAGTACACATGAATTTATACCAGTGTAGTACATTGTTTTACTCATAACCATACTAAGTTTAAAGTTTTAAAGCTGTCTTAAAGTATATATACAGTCACAAAGTTTTTTCCATTTATTCTATACTCTATAATTCTAAACAGATTTTGGCAGTTTTCCCAAAAGAGGGTTCAAATTCAGGTAACATTTAAATTCTTAGTGTAGGGTGAGTTATTACTACTGCAGTTGCTTTCTTCTTTAGAGTGAAAAATTATTGAAAATGATAACAAAGCACTGTATAATTTAATCCTGCTGCTGTCTCCTTCCAGTTATTGAAGACATTTTGGTTCTTTCGCATATGAAAAATTATATTATACTTTGAGTCTACATCTGAATTAAAAAAATGTTTAAAAATATGTATATAGTTATACACGTACACATTGACTGGTGAGTTAAATATGAAACATTCTACATGTGTCACTGGAGGACACTGAATACCAGCACTAGATACAACAGTTTACCTACTTAGAGGCCGTCACACATCATTGTGTATGGAAACGTCCCTCCCACACACAGCACCTTAAAGATGAGCAATAAAACCTTTGGCAGCATTATCTGATAAGTTTACTCATTATAAATCTGCAAAATATGTCTTCATACCAAATTAAGTTCTTTATGAAAAAATTAACATATCTCAAAATCTGATTTATGAATCTCATAACAAAGCCTACGGTGCTAGTACAATGAAAAGTTTGAAAGAATACCTTAAACCTCAAATTAGCCAAAGCCAAGTGCCACCTCAAATTAGTGACGCATTAAACCTAATGGTGCGTTTTGGAGAACACAAGCGTTATGTAAAGCAGATACCTCTCCAGCTCCCTGGAACAGTATTGTCTGATCAGACAGCTTGTTCTTGGTTATTCGAAGAGCTGCAAGAAGACCTGCAACTGCCACAGATGCTGTGCCTGAAACAAGCAAGAAATATCTCTGAGTGATCCTCCAAGGGGCCCTGCCAAATTCTAAACCTTAATTATTTGTTCACATCTTGAAACCATCAGGCAACCAGTTAACTGGTACAGAAAGGGAACTTGTAGTTACATGATCCCACACTTGCATTTGAGGTGATATTCTCAGGCCACTGACATGAATGTTTTAAGATAGCAGCTTAATTCTGTTCTTGAAAGTTTCCCAAAAAGATGATTCTGTGACTTATTTTGGTTTTCCAATGAGTGAGAGCCTGCGGTTTAGATTCCTATTTGGATTGCATTTCAACTTGCTTACTAGAAGAATAAATGTAGAGGATTTTTTTTCTTGATATATATTTCTCACGATTGTGAATTTACTATTAAGAGTTATAATTTGCTTATCTCAGAGGCGAAAATTACTATATAGAGATTGTCCTTCAGTAGATACACTAAAGTGCTTCCACTCAGCAAATACTGACTTTCTACTTGCGCCGGGACATCACTGTAAGGGCTGCCAGGCTGGCAGCAGAAAAAACACACCAAGTCTTTCCTGTCATGGAATTTTAGGAGGGAAATATCCCCCAAGAGTCTAAGAGACAGATGGCAGGAACAGAAAGTAATCAGGATCACATCTTACAGCTTTACCAGTGGTAAAGCAAGATTGGTAAAACTTCTGCTTTACTTGAATAGCTCCTTTCTGGTAAAGGATGGAGTTCAACCCTCTAACAGGATTTGACATGAAAATACCCTTCTAAGATTGTGAATCTCACTTAGATCCTTAAAGCTCTTGCAAACTAGGCTCTAATCTCTTGAAAACAAAGATAAGAAAGCACGTACATGCCTGAGACTGACCTGCTTGCTGCCTTGCTTCATGTGACTTTCAAGGGACACAGTTCATTACAAATATATTCATCCTGGATCCAAAATGGCCCCTTTGGCACTGGTATACAAGCAGCACTCAAACAGCGGTGGCTACCACTGCTGCCTTCTCCTACGCGGTCCTTTGACGTCTTTTACTCTACTTTCATCTATGCTCCTTTTTCTCCGTACTTAATTCAGGAGCCTGGGTGGGACAATGGTTAAGTGTTCAGCTCTAACAGAAAGGCTGACAGTTCAAACCCACCAGTCACTCCTTGCGAGGCAGACTTGGCAATCTGCTCCTGTAAAGATTACAGTCTAGAACACCACGGGGCAGTGTCCTCCAGGTCAGTATGAGTGGGAACCGACTGGACGGCACACAACCACCGGTGGACACATCAGCTCAGACGGCAGGGAGCTCTCCCGTTGACTTGAAAGTGATTCCTGCTATTTTACTTACGTTCATTTCACGACATTCCAGGTGAAACATTTTAAAATATACTGGCTCTACTAAAATGATACACTTCTTGAGGCAACATACATTTATATACATAATTATGAAAATAGTAAATTGTTTCACACATTTAATAAACATTTCCTGAGCAACAGTGAGGCACTAAGTGTTGCAGGCACAGAAGTAAACAGGCTACAGTTCATTACTCACAGAGTCCACGATGTAGTCTAGGGGACAAAGAATTAAATATGGAATGACAACAGATGCTACATTTAATCTATGATGGAGGAATTTAAACATTTTTATATTTACATACTGTCACTGGAGTCCCTGAGAGGTTCAAACAGTCCAGTGTTTCACAACTAATTAGAAGACTGTCAATTTGAACTCACCCAGGGGGCTTTAAGAAAGGCCTGGAAAATTGCCAGAAATGCCAAGTAATTTACTTCTAAAAGTCACAGCCTTGAAAACCCAACAGGGTGCAGTTGTACTCTCTACAATATGTGAGGCTGGCATTAGTTGAAACTGACTTGATGGCAATTAGTTTTTGTATCTAGCATCAATGCTTCTGTAAAATTAGAAACTAAGTGAATATTTGTTTGTTACATATTTGAGCAGTTTATTAACAATGAATATTACATTAGGAGCCCTGGTGGCATAACAGTCAGGCGTGTAGATGGTAACTGAAGGGCTGGCATTTGAACTCATTTAGAGGCTTTGTGGGAAAAAGATCTGGGAATCAGCTTCCATCAAGATGAGAGCCTAGAAAACCCTGTGGAGCAGTTCTACTCTGTCACATGGCGTCACTATGTGTCAGAATTGACAGGACAACAACAACACTTACTATCATACACAGCTACTATACTAAATGTTTTACAGACGTGATCTCACAATAACCCTAAGAGATAAAGGTGTTATCACATTTCTCACTTTACAACTGAAGAAAATGAGGTTCAGTGAAGTTAAGAACTTTCTTTGTCAAAGAACACCTAAGATGTCAAGTCAGACTTTGAAATGAAGCATCCTAAGTCTAGAATCTGTGAATTTAACTATTATCCATAAACTAGCTTATAACTATCATTTTTGAAAAACTCATTTAATTTATGTCATGACACCCACATGATGGACAGACACAAAGAGGCTCTTTTAAGTGCTAAGGAAGGGGTTATATCTGCTACTCTGTGTCTTTATAACTTTAGCCCTTAAAATAATACACATGCAAAGTTAGTACACAATAAATGCCTGCTGGTAACAGTAGTGATGGGAATGACATTTCTTGATAATACATACTGAATCTAACATTTTAATTTGGAAAATTAATGGCTAATAACAACTAAAATCAGATTTTATTACATTTTTTAATTGGCTTTCTCTGTATGATCATCTTTGGTAAATCCCAAAGGTGTTGGGCAAAAATTAATATAAAATTCATTTAGGATACAAACTGTGCTTTCTTCTTCATGCCTCACCAGTTCTAACTGTGTTCCTGTGCTGCATGGGCATTCACAGATCACAGAGCAGTGCCCTTGCTTTCAACATAATTGCATAGCTCCACTTCTTCATAGCTTCTGCCTGAAATAAAACCTCGTAGCTTCCAGCAGTATCTTCCAGCTTTCCTGCAGTATCTACAACTCACCCCTAGTATATTCACCCTTTTCAATCTTTCAGTTTTTCTCTTGGAAGATTTGGTAGTCATAAATAAGGTCACAAGAAACAATCATCATAGAAGGCCTTCTGTGTGTGTCTTACATGTTTTAAAATTAGGAACACAATATGGATCACAAAAATAAAATGCTTGCAATTTTGACCTACCAATACAATAAATTAACAATTGTAGTAAGCTACATATTATGCAAAAGCCACCGTTGTATGCATTATTTATTTGAAAAAGCTACACAAAAATACGGCTAATCTATATAAGGAAGATATCATGAAAGGGTTAGAATATTTGTCTGGAAAATCAAGATAATTCACTAGAGTTGTTAAACAGATGAATGAGAATTTAAGCTAGAAAATGATGCATAAACATCTGGTTATTAAGTTGTTGTTCACAAACAGTATTTCAAGTTATCTCGGGTTCTTCCGAAGTCAATTAGCCAGAAGGCTGGAACTGAGGATCTTTAAATTCTGGCATAACAGTTAGGCCATAGGGTTCTAACCACCAAAATCTTGTTGGTTCAAACTCATCAGTCGTTTCCTTGGAGGAAAGACATGACGATTTGCTCCTGTGAGGGTATACAGCTTGAGGAACCCTATGGGGCAATTCTACTGTGACATACAGGGTCACTAAGAATTGGAATTGACTGGACAGCACACCCCAACAGCAACAAAGCTCTTATTCAACTCTTACTGTGTGATTTTAAAGAGTTTTTACACACACCATCTCCATCACCATCACAAGGGTTAACCAGTTGAAGAGTCCAAGTTAAAGTATAATCAGTGCTATGGATTACATTATGCTCCCCCCAAATTACATACTGTAAATCCTCACCCTTATACATGCGGATTTGGGAATGGGGGTCTTTGTTATGTTAATGAAGAATCCATGTCAGTGTAGGGTATGTTTTAAGCCAATCACTTTTTGAGGTCTAACAGATCAGATGAGGCACAGAAGATATACAGATGGAAGGAGACTGAAAGCAACGCCACTTGAAGATGGCCAAGGACCAAGGAACAGAAGCTGAAAAGAGACAAAGACCTTATCCCAGTGCTGACAGAGACCAAAAGTCTTCCCTTAGAACTAGTGCTCTGAATTCAGGTTTCTACACTCCTAAACTGGGAGAAAATTCACTAAAGCCACACACTTGCAGTGTTTCTGTTATAAGCAGATCTGGAGAACTAGACAATCAGCAGTCACTGTATATGTATTAGCATTTGGATTTTAAATAGAACTAGGCATGTAAGGTCAGAAAGACAACATACTCCAAAAGATAACTAATACGATGATTTATATTCACACAGTTAGTCTAGATTATTCCATATTAGAACTCACAATGTTTTAGGCTTAGAGATATTGCCCCAAGCAAGATAAAACGGGTCTATCTACACTGGATATCAGAGTCTTATATTTAAATTTGTATCTCACAATATTTCCTAAGGCCATGTAAGACATCTTAAACTTCTCTTCATAGAATTAATAAAAATTCAAAAGATATCATTAGCACTACCAAAAAGTTAACTTGAACATGATTGTTGCACATGGTCTGGTACTACCTCAACTTAAATGCATTGCAGTGAAGGGAGTAAATATAAAAAATCACCTATTTCATAAAAAATGCAAGTTTTTCACAATAGATTATTTTATAATAGCATTTGTTTAGAGGTTAAAATAAAAAAATTTTAGTAAGCAGACAGAGGTATGGCTGAAATTTATATCTGTACTATCAGTTTTAAACAGCATTTAAAATTTAATAGTGTCAGCAAGATACTAAAGAGATTGAATGTTCCTGAAATTTTAGAAACTCCTGCTTTTATTTGTATATATGACTTCAACATAAACAGTGGCCACAATCATCTGGGGTATCTGATATTAGTCTGAAAGAATGATCTCTATAATACAACAGTTTATTAAACCTGATTGGAATTGTTGTACATACAGTAAGGGTGACTGCAATTCAACAATTACAATCTTCTGTTGCTATTCAAGAAACAGAGCACACAAAGTGTATGAACTAGAAGTATCAGAGGATAGGTAAAGTTGTCCAGGTAGGAGCCAACACATCTATAGTAGGTATGGCCTGAGCACAGTACTGAGGGATTAATGTGAAAGGCTTAGGAAGACAGATTCAGGGCAGCCCATAGTAGGTGGGACAAGCCTGCAGAATATGGAGGCCAGGATGACTTCTTACTAAAAATGGATATTTAAAAAAGATATGAATTCATATGATCAAAGAAACCAGGAGAAGACATTAACAACAAAATTCTAGAAGGCAAAAGGCAGATGGGCAAATGCAACTGACTTAGCAGACTTGAGAAAGCTGGATTCTTGGCCAGCAGCAGAAAAGCTACAAAGCAATTAGACTCACATAGTGAAACTCTCAAATGGCACAGATACAGGAAGCACCAACAATCTTCCTGAAGGTAAAACTGTGAAACAAAAACAAACAAGTAACTCACTGCTATTCGATTGATTCTGACTCCTAGCAACTCTGTATGAGAGGAGAACTGCTCTATAGGGTTTCCAAGACTATAATCTCTCTGGAAGAAGTATGCTACATCTTTCTCCTGCAGAGCAGCTGGTAGGTTCAAATTGCCAAGTTTTCAGTCCCAGCTGAGCATGTAATATACTGTGCCACCAGGCCTCCTTATAAAAACAGGACTCACCAAAAGTCTGATTAAGAAGCAGTTAGAATCCTCTTGAGAAATCCTCCTGAAAGACTAAATAAACTTTTGCGAGATTTATAATCAGGAATGTTTCCTTAAGGTCTTGATATCCATTCTCTTTAAAATATAATCATTAAGGGAGATAATGCTCTCAGTTTCTGTGAGAGGGTTCCAGCCTTAGTTCTGCGGGCTCCAGTCTGTCAAAAGACCTCCTTTCATAAAGATATGAGAAATTTATATTTACTTTGGAAAAACAGCAATTAACAATTAACAACTCTCCTCATTCCCACCCCCCTGCCAGCTACCACAATGACTGGGAGAATTTGGGATAAACAACCTGAAACAAACTGTGCTGACAAACTCTCTTCTTTGAGGACTACTTCTCGTTTACCTTCAGACCATGTGAAATGGGCTGCATTAACTTAGCTGTATAAAGGCTGAGGTTTCTTTCTGTCTCTGCAGTAAGGAAACATTAACAATTATAAATTTTCTTGCTTATATGACTAGGAAAAACTTTAGGGGAGAAAATATGGGTTCAGTTGTGACTTTGTACTTCTTGTCTATGTAGTATTCAAATGGTGATGTCAAGAAGGTAGTTAGATATGCAGGCTGAGGTCAGTTCTGGGCCAGAGATAATGATTTAGAATTTGAAAATCAGTGCTGTGCAAGCATTTAGGACAGCTGGATTGATAATGTGTGAGTGGCCACAAAGGAAGAAATTCAAGTGAACTTGAACCTTTAAGTAGGGTCAGAAAAATGTGATACACGGCAGATGACTGAGAAGAAATGATCAGAGGAGTAGGAGAAGGCAAGAGAGCAAAGAAACAAAAGGGGGCAGTAGAGACAACACTGAAGTCATGTAAAGGAGGAAATGAAAAAATGGCTATTGAGTCTGGCAATTACATTACCAGAGATCTTTCAGAGAGCTAGTTCAGGGCTAAAGATGGAGGGTATGTGCAGAACAGGAAATAGGAGGTGATAAACAGAGTGGAGCAGATGTAAGGTACTTCTCAGAGAAGCTTAGATAAGGAAAAAAAGAGATGGAAACTGCGCTGTGAGTGGGTAAGAATGCAGGGTGGAGGCAAATATTTGATTCTTACTTTTGAAGAAGGAAAAGAGTTACACGAGAAGGGAATACAGGGTTGAGGCTGACATTTTCAGAAGGAAGGTAATTTAAGCATGGTTATAGGCAAAGGCACTTGGCTGGTTGGCATAGGCAAAGCGAGAAAAGCAGTAGACACAGACTGAAGATAAAGGAAAAAAAGCTACTTTATGCATTCTCCCCATATGGTTGGGTCTCATTATTAGTAAAATATGAAAAAATTTCACTAGACTATTTTGCAGTAAAGATACTTGATAAAATGTTTCTACATTCTGATTCATGTGCTTTTTCTGTAAATATGCAGAGACACAATCTTTAATGTAACAAATTATTTTAAATATTTTCTTGCAGTTTAGTATAAAAGAGAGCTAGAATGCATAGGAATGTGATTAAGGAATCTACCACAAGTGTTTTGGCATATTAATTTTGAATATTAAACCAAGTGAGTATTTAAAAAAAATCTATGAAGAAGAGGAAGGAGTAAAAGTAGGGAGAATGCCACTTTCTCTGTCTTGTCTGCTATACTAAGTTATATCTAATATTTTATCAAACAGGTGAACAAAAAATCATTGTGGTCAATTTTAACTCATAGTGACCCTTTAGGATGGAGTAGAACTGCCACATATGGTTTCCAAGGAGTAGCTGCTGGACTCTAATTGCCAACCTTTTGGTCTTAACCACAGTGCCATCAAGGTTCCTTGTTAAGCAAGTGGTGTCAAACAAGTGGTGACATAATGAAGAATGCAAGGCCATTTGTAGGAGATTATAGAAAATCCCCAATTACAATATAATTAATACTGACATCACTTTGAAAAGAATACTAATGGGAGTGAAAGGCTTCTGATATTAAATAGTTCAGCTTACAAAAGACTATACTTTAGATATTTTTGATGTTATGCCTCAACAACTGTGTCATAAGTGATCTTTTTCAACTTAAAAAAATTATACATACATGTTCACTGTAGCAAATGCATTCAAAAATTAAAATCCAGGGGGAAAAAGGGATTTTTTGTTTTCGAAAATCACTAACAATCTTGTTGTCCAGGGATAATCATTCTCAGCATTTTTCCAGATTTTTTTCTATATTCAAAAGAATTTAATTACAAAAAATATTTCATTCCATACTTGGGAATATTTTACCATGTTAACAATATATTTTAGAATAATACTTTTATAGCTATAATACTCTACCCTATGAAACTATGATAATTTACTTAACCAAACCTCTATGTTGAACATTTATAAGGCTTCTGATTTTAAAATAACATGGCAATAAGTATTCTTGTACAGTTTTTTATATACATTTCTTTCCTTAGGATGTTATTAAAACTAAATTGTGAGGTTGAAGATCTTCATGTTTTTAAGACTTTTGATATGTATTGCTCCAAAAATTGTACTAATCCACCATCAGTGTATGAATACTCTTTTGGTAAAGCATCATTAAAAAATTGTTTTAAAACAATTTTGCCAACTTTAGAGAGAAAATAAATTCCTCATTTCTGGATTAAGAAATTTTTAAAAACCTTTATCAAACCTCCTCAAGACTGGTAATCCGCTTCCAAAAGTTCCACAGCCTTGAAAACCACAGCAGTTCTACTCTGCCCACATGGTGTTGCCATAAGCCAGAACCAGCTCTATGGCAGCTAACTAACAACAGCAACTGTAAAATTTTAAAAGAACATGTTTGCTGGCCCTTGGCATTCTTTCTTTTGTGAAATATCTGTTCTATTATGTCTCATTCTGATCTTTTCAATTGTCAAAGCATTCAATACAAGATTCCCAAAACCCACTGCCACCAAGTTGATTCTGACTTGCAGTGAACCAATAGGACAGAGTAGAAGACTCTAGAGGGTTTCCAAGGGTATAATTTTTATGGGAGCAGATTGTTACATCTTTCTCCAGGGTACAAGATTAGGCTATATTTACCTTATTAAACAAAAACCTGGGGCGGAGTCAAGATGGCGGACTAAACACACATCTCCCTAAATCCCTCTGGAAACCAAGACCTGAACTGATAATTAAATGGAGCCTTCTGAACACCTACTGAGCCCTAGGACACAGCATAAGGCTATTAATTTGGACTTCATACCACTGAACAGAAGACCTCCTCTCTTTTGCCTTCCCTGCTCTTGGTGAGTGCTGGCTTTCATGGACTGAAGGTAACTCACCATTTTAACTTTTTTTCTCTGTCTTAGCTGGTGGGCAGAGCTGGGACTTGACTAGCAGCTAATCTCAGATGCACAGCTGGTGGAATTGGAGGGTGAGATTGCCACATTGTGAGAGCCTGGGTTTCCACCCTGTGTATCTCAGTACCTTTGGCCTTTCTTTCCACCTCTGCCATTGAGTAGCCTGTACCAAGGCAGACAGGGAACTTGTGCAGGATGCCATCTTGTTCCACTGGGAGGTGGATATGCCCATACGGAGGCCTCAGTTGGACCTAATTCCTAGGTTGGGAGGCAGCACCTGCTTGGAGGAGAGCACTTCTCTGACAGAAAAGCAGTATTTTAAACAGTGTCACCTATGGCTGGGGCCCAGCAACAGACATCAGCAGGGCAATAGCCTTTCTGTATTTTGAACTAGTTTATAACACCTGGGGTTGGATATAGAGGTGCTTACTTTGCCAGCTGGGCAGAGGGACCTGTACATCTGAAAACCTGACTGACTTTGGAAGTTGTCAAATACCTTTTACCTTTCATTTTAAGACGGCCTAGAGAAACTTGGCTAGAGAAACAACTGTGGTCCATCCTCACAGCATCTCTCCCAGTCTTTACTGCTTCACATGAAGCCGAAAAAGCAACAAACTCGGGATAAAACCATAACAAAGAAATCACCCACGGCTTCAGAAGGCCCCCAAAAGAAACATTCAAAGAATTTCCCAGATGAAGAAACCTTTTTCAAACTATCAGAAGGTTACTACTACATCTTATACACAAAAACCTAACAGAGCAAGCTACTTTATTATAGCTAAAATTTCTAGGTGTGATATTAGGATTATTTTACAACAGTTGTTCCAGGAAGACTATAATAAGAAAAATCTCTTCTGTGGCTGATTCCAAATGACCAGAGTTTGAGACTTTATTCTCTGAATCTGAATTTGTGGAGTTTTGGTGAACTTGAGATTAGAAAATTAAATGTCCAATTTGTTAGCCCAGCCACGAGCCGTCAAGCTGGATCCAACTCATGGCAACCCTAGGGGCCAGAGTAGAACTGATTTCTTGAGTATTCAAGGAGCACCTGGTGGATTCCAATTTGTTAACAGTGAATATTTTATTCTATTGAATTTGTGCTTTGTTTTCAGCTAAAAAATAATTTATGAGGATATATTAAGTTCTAAAGTAAATTTTTAACTAATACCTACATCATTTAAGATTATTTCAGATTGTAGTAGAGTGGTTAAGTTCTATACCTGTTAACCAAAAGGCTGCCAGTTCAAATCCACCAGGTGCTCCTTGGAAACTCTATGGAGAAGTTCTACTGTGTTCCACAGGGCACTGTGAGTCAGAATCTACTCAACAGCTATGGATGTGGTTTAATCTAACAGATTTTTAATGACATTTTTCTTTAATCAAATGCTTGTTATGAAATGTCTTTAAATAACACATCTGTTCAAAAAAAAAAAAACAGCTGCCTCAAGGGCATAAAAACATTTATTTACACGGCAAGGCTGAATAGTCACATGATTATTTTTATTGGCACTGGAATGCAATTTTTGTGTCCATAGAGAGTAAAAGTATTACATTTGTGGGCATAATGATAAAAACATAACATTAAAAAGATAAAATAGAAAAACACAGGGAAAATGTGTCACCAACAACACAACTTTGGCATCAAGTAATGCAAAGAATGGTTTAGTAATTCTTAGTGAGAGCCCAAATAACTTACCAAAAGTTGTCTCTGGTCAGAGATTAGACACATTTTCCTCAAACCTGTCTTTTTTTGGCTAAGACAGTGGCACCCTAAAACCTCTACATGGAAATAAACAGAATGTATGTATGCAGATTATATTTTAGACTGTATTAGTTGGGATGCAAATTTATTTCATTCCTCCATATTGGTAATCTGCTGCAATGAATAGTCTTTAATGAGCCTCAAGATCTCTCCACATACAGTGCTCCTCACCTTGGCATGGCAACTTGTCTCAGATTTCTGCGCTCTGGACTTCAGATCTGAAGCAGTCCAGGCCCTGACCTCTGAATCCCTGGCTTAGGCTAACAGAAATTCTGACACTGACTTCCAATTGCTCATTTTGTTTGTTGACTTGGATTTCTTATTCTTTTTCTTAAATCGAACTCTGATTCTTAATATTTCTATTACAATCAGTCAAAGTTATGTAATACTGGTCTTTAACTTTTGTGTAGATGTTTTAAGCAGTCACACAAAATAAAAAGATACAAAATATTAAAAAAGGAACAGTATAGCTTTATTCAGTAGTTTACTGGTGGCTTTTTGGTGACTACTGCAAAATTTAACTGATACCTAAGTTAGAGGTGTTGGTCTACAAAACCTACGTTTGTAGCCTCAAAGGTGCTGTGTTCACGTTAGGGTCACAGCACAGTAAAATTATGCTGCCATTCTATAGCTAACACTTATAATTCTTAACACTGGAAAATTTTAGGTTATTTTCTTTCTGAAATCCTCCAAATATTCATTTCTCACTAATAATTAAATAATAACAATAACACAAACCAAACCCACTGGTGTCAAATTTATTCTGACTCATAGCAATCCTCTACGACAGAGTGCAACTGCCCCATAGCTCCCAAGGAGCACCTGATAAATTCAAACTACTGACCTTTTGGTTAATAGCCATACCACTTAACTACTATACCATAAGGAATTCCTGTGAATAAATACTGCATTCAAAATTAAATATAAAAATGAGGCAAAGTAAACAATGGAAGCATCTTTGCCATGAAAATGGGCACTAAAATAACAACACAGCTAAAACTAAAGGATTTGGAGACAAGCTATACACAATTAATTACTTTAATCTGTCTCAAAAGGTATAAAGAAGCTTATAATTTTTAAACTCAATATATTTAGCTACCTATGTCTTAAGTACAGTAACCTTTAAAAGTTATATTTATTGCAGCACAGTCCACAACAGCCAAAAGATGGAATCAATCCAGATGCCCATGAACAGACAAACTGATAAACAAACTATGGTACATGTACTCAATGAAACACTATGCAATGATAAGAACAATGATGATTTTAGGAAGCATCCCATAACCTGGTTTCAACTGGAAGACATTATGTTGAAGTAAATCAGCCATCAGCAAAAGGCCAAATATTGTATGAGACCCCTACTATCAGGACTTAAAAATAGACTCATGTACAGAAGAAAAGACTCTTTGATGGCAACAAGGGAGAGGGTTGGTCATAGATTAGATAGCTGATAGAAATTTGGTTAGGTTAAAGCAGTAATAGCACACAGAAGAAAGTAGATCAACTTAAGTGGACTTCAACATAAACTGAAAACTCTTCTAATCTTAACCTAATATTGCAAAAATAGAGTAGCAGGGGCGGGATCTGGGGACAATGCTCTTGGGGGACATCAGGGCCAAATGACATAATTAGCCTATTGTTAAGAGAGTCTTCTGCACTCTATATTGGTGAGTGGCGTCTGGCATCTTAAAAGCTCGCAAGCTGCCATCTGAGGTACACCAAATGGTCCTACTTTATCCGGAACAGATGATCACTGAGAAAAAGAAAGACACAAGGGAAAAAGAGCCCAGGAGACAGAAAGACCCATGTGAATGGGAGACTGCCTCAACATGTGACCAGAAGAACCCAATGGTGCCCAGCTACTACAAAAGATAGCTGTGATGGGACACACGATGTTGAGTCTCTGTGGCAACACGAGAAAAAGATGGTTGCAGCTCAAGAACTCTACTAAAAGACCACAACTGACAGTCTGATGACCTGGGGGATCCCCTGGGAGCATCACCCCTAGACCTGCTACTGTCCCTGTCCAGAAAATGCTACTGAGGTCAACTCTTCAGACAAAAATGGACTGGACTTCAGCACACAGTATGATCATGTGGTGTGTGTACTTTATGGTTCTATGCATTTATAGGATGTTGTCCTACTGGTCTCTTTCTAGATGGGAGAGGAGAGGGTGGGAAGGAGGGGACACGAGATGGTTAAGATGATACAACAAGCATAAAATGATAAGGAGGAGTGTGCTGTCACCAGACAAGTAGAGCAGAAGGAGCTGCAGATAGGCAGACATGCAAATTTAATTTGGATTGTATACTTTCACTTAATCACACACACACGTTATATTTATAAAGCATATTTCTGTCGACAGGGCATCTTCACAAACATTATCTAATTTTGTCTTCAACGTAAGTTCAGTGAGAACATTATCATGCCCATTTTACATATGAACTTTTCTTTGATCATTTTATTTCTAGTAAAATTCACCCTTATTCCACTTTGGCTACCTTCTTCCTAAATTTCTTCTTGGCATCACTCACCATCACTCAGAACCAACCTTTCTTGGAAGTTCATTAGAATATTTCACTTGTGATCTATAGTCTCTATCTTTCCAGTTCTTATACTCATTTATTCTCATTATAACCATACTGTAACTTCATGGGACCACCTAGGCCCTCTACCCTATGTATTAGCCCCTTGTGGGTTAACTCCCTTCCCTGTTCTCTTCAAAATTATGACTGATTGAAAGAAGTTTGAAGAGAGAAGTACACACACTTGTATTTTTAAACAATGAGTAATATGTTTCATGTACCTCATTATTTATCCATAATTACTGGAAATTTTATCAGATTTTTGAGAGTTCTTTCTTTAGACATAATTTAGTACATTCTAGAGTTACATAATACTTCTTTCAAATTTGTGAAATTAAATGAGAAATAACACATAAAGGCATCAAGTATAATTTGTCCATATAAACAAAGCAAAACAAAACAGACGTGTTGCTGTTGAGTTGATTCTGACTCATGGTGACCCTACAGGACAGGGAAGAACTGTCCCATAGGGTTGCCAATGAGCAGCTGATGGATTTGAACTGCCAAACATTATGGTAAGCAGCCAAGCTCTTTACCCTGTACTACCAGGGCTCCATAACAGATACTTAATAAAGATTTATTAAGCCTAAAAGATAAAATTATGAACTAAGTCAGGATATGCTGTTCTGGATCCATATGCAATAAAATTCTATTACCTTGAATATCATCATTGAAAGTACAATACTGGTTGCGATACTTTTTCAGAAGACGAAACGCATTCACATTGGCAAAATCTTCATACTGAATAAGGCAATTCATGCCATACCTGTGTGACAAAATAAATAAATAATAGAAATCACATTAAAAGAGGTTAAAGGAATAACACTTTAAAACAAAATTACCTTCTAGGTAATGCAAAAAATATTTTCTATTAAAAGTACTACGTGTTGCTTACTACAAATATGTAATATCATGGCTATTTGGACAATATATACTGCATGCTTATTACAGGAAAGACAGTATGTTACTGCTGTAATATCATACAAAGATGATCAAAACAGATCCCCATTCTTAAACAATTTAAAAATCAGTAGAAGCAAATAATATCAAAATGAGTGAGAAGTAATATAAAGGTTGTGTAAACAAGAAATTCAAAATGTTCAGGGTGACAAAGGAACTGAGTTTTGGTAGCTAGTTATGATGGCACAGCTGGAGATGGAGAGAGTTACAGATGGGCAGAGTAGCAGGTGCAAAATAAAGGAGGCGAAATGTGAGAAAAATTTGTTTAAAAAAATGGCAAGAAACTCAATATACCTAGGTGCTCTGTGGGGAAAAGACCTGGCGATCTGCTCCTGTAAAGACTGCAGCCTAGAAAGCTCTATGGGCAGTTCTAGCCTATCATATTGGGGTTGCCATGAGTCAAAATCAACCAAACAGCACCTAACAACAAGATAAAAGAGGGTAGTGAAAGATAAGGTCATAATTTTACATTGGTAACTTTAAATGTCTAATTTTGGAATACTTATTTTATTCTATAGCAATGGCCCAACACTGGGGGGGCTTTAAGCTTTAAGGTATACAGGATGGATTTTAATCTCTAAAATTAATTAACTGTCCCTTTATTCAAAAGACTATCAATCTGTTGTGAGGGAAATTAACACTGTTGATAATCCATGTATTGCATTGCCACAGAAAGGTACATAACTTTGAAGATCTTTGCTGCTGTATGTAGATACATGGTCTCCAGTCCCAGACTCTCATTGTCACCCTACTTGTGATTCCTTTTATTTGTCCTCAGTCAGCTTCTTCTTCCATTACATTTACTATGTTTACTGCTAATCTTCCCCAACCCTTTTAAATCCTGACTGGCTTCCATCTTCCTAGCATAATGTATGATTTACCTCAACTGCTTAATCCATCCCCCATCTCCATATTTAGTAATATTTTCAAACATCAGTGGACAAAGTGTTTCTCTTCCTGTTCAAGACACCCTTACGTATAGCCAGGGAAAACCCTATGGATTACAAAGGTCTGAGCTGCAACAGATCAGGGAGACGGTGAAGGACTGTACAGTGCTTCATTTCCTTGTGTAAGAAGGCACCGTGAGTCAGAGGACAACTCAGTGGCTGCTAACAAGTATTTTACATAAATATTAACTCACTTGTTACTCACAACGACCCTGTAAGATAAAACCAAATGAAACCCACTGTTGTTGAGTTGATTCTGACTCATAGCAACCCTAAAGACAGTAGAATTGCCCAATAGAGTTCCCAAGGAGTGTCTGGTGGATTTGAACCGCTGATCTTCTAGTTAGCAGCTCTAGCACTTAACAACTGCACCACTAGGACCCTATATGACAGACATTATTATTACCCTCATTTTATAGATGAGGAGATAGTCACACTATCTTGAATTGATATTGCTCATTAATGATAGCCTGTCTATTCATCTACCTATAAAGAGCCCTGTAGCATGGTAGTTAAAGAAGTAGGTTGCTAACCAAAAGGCCAGTGGTTTGAATCCACCAGCTACTCCATGGGAGAAAGATGGCACAGTCTGCTTCCATAAAGATTTATGACCTTGGAAACCTCATGGGGTAGGTCAACTCTGTGTCACAGGGTCACTATAAATCACAGTCGACCCCACGGCACACAATAACAGTAACTGTTTGGTTTTTCATCAGAGAAGACATAAAAATTAATAATGATACAATGAAAAGACGTTCAATCATTATTCATTAAACAAAAACCAAATTCATTGTCTTTGAGTCAATTCCAACCCATAGTGACCCTATCAGACAGACTACAACTGGCCCTTTGTTTCCAAGGCTATAAATCTTTATAGAAGCAGATTGCCTTATCTTTCTCCCGCAGAATGGCTGGTGGCCTTGAACTGCTGACCTTTGTGTTATTCACTAGGGAAATAAAATTTAAAGCTGTAATGAAATACCACTATACCCCCAAATGATTATATACAACAAAGGAGAGACAATATCAAGAGGTGGAGAAACAGAAACTCTTATAGAATGCTGGTGGGAATGCAAAATGATACACCCACTTTGTAAAACAGTTTGACAGTGTCTTAAAATGTCAAACACAAAATTACCAAATGACTGAGCAGTAATGAGTGCCAATAAAATGGCATAATGAGTTGTCTATTTTCTCCCCACCCTCCCCCTTTTTTTAAAACAAAACTATAAGCCAGGTCTTGAAAGCATATTGATAGTATTTCAATACAGTATAATTTAGTAATTGAAAACCTGCATATTTCTAATCATTAGAAATAACCCCAAAATTAAGACAATCATAAAGAAAATTACAATGGAAAGTAATCATCCTACTCCTAATGGTTAATACTTTCCTGATATGGCAGCACAGTGGATAAGAGCTCAGCTGCTAAGCAAAAGTCAGCAGTGTGATCTACCAACCACTCCTTGGTAACTCTGTGGTGCCATTCTACTCTCTTCTACAGAGTTGCTCTGAGTCAGAATCAACTCAACAGTAACAGATTTGGTTTGGTTGGTTTGATACTCAGAAGGTACCAATGGGAACTCAGTGATTCTCACTATAATTTTTTGTTGTTGTTAGGTGCTGTTGAGTCACTTCTGACTCATAGCAACCCTATAGGACAGAGTAGAATGGCTCCATTAAGTTTTCAAGGAATGCCTGGTATATTTCAACTGCTGACGTCCTGGTTCACAGGAGTAGTACTTCACCACTCACTCCCA
The DNA here is from genome assembly GCA_028571685.1 of Heterohyrax brucei. Taxonomy (NCBI): domain Eukaryota; kingdom Metazoa; phylum Chordata; class Mammalia; order Hyracoidea; family Procaviidae; genus Heterohyrax; species Heterohyrax brucei. The sequence continues at coordinate 103,180,558 of CM053144.1, forward strand.
GGGTTTCCACTTCTTAAAAAACAACAAACAAACCCAATGCTATCGAGTCAATGCTGGCTCTTAGTGACCCTATAAGACAGAATACAACTGCCCCATAGAGTTTCCAATGTGCGTCTGGCAGGTATGAGCTGCCGATCTTTTGGTTAACAGCTGTAACACAACCATTATGCTATCAGGGTGTCGAACTTCTAGCCACTTAAAATGTCCCTATCCTTTCTCTGTTATTTCAAAACAAGAAAACATAAAAATAAAAATAATAAGAAGAAAAAAGTAAAATCCAGTGCCATCAAGTCAGGTCCAGTTCATAGCGACCTTACAGGTTGGTGTAACATTGCCCCATAGAGTTTCCAAGGAGCACCAGGCAGATTTGAACTGCCTTCCTTTTGATAAGCAGACAAAGCACTTAACCCACTAAGCTACTGGGGTTTCCAAGAGGTAAGTACTTCCATATAATGGCAGAAGGCAGATTAACATAAACGTCAAAACCCAATTTTGACTCATAGCAACCTACAGAACAGTGTAGAACTTCCCCATGAGGTTTTCAAGAAGCAGTTGGTAGATCTGAACTGCCAACCTTCTGGTCAGCAGTCATGCTCTTAACCACTATACCAGCAGGACTCCAATGTTGCCATAAACCAAATCAAACCCATAAGCTGTTGAGCTAATTCTGACTCACAGCAATGCTAGAGATACTTTCAATTTACACAATACTGGAGAAGTTTACCAATCTGTTCAGACAACATGTTTAATTGTATGCTTAGGGAAACCAAAATGGATAAGAGCTTGGCTGCTAATAAAAAGGAAGGCAGTACAAATCTACCTAGCTCTCCTTGGAAACCCTATAACACATTTCTACTCTGTCCTATAGGGTTTCTACGAGTTGGAATTGACTCAAAGGCAACAGGTTTGGTTATTTCTTTGGCAATATTACATTCCAACAGTTGGGAAAAGGAAAAGGCAGACAAAAAGAAGTGAAAATTTACAAGTAATAAGAAAGATCAGTATTCATTCTTCTAAAGAACCACATTCCATACTCTGTATATATGATGGTATTTTTCTTCTTCCAAGGTAAGCCTTAGCTAGCTTTATTAAAAACTGCAAAAATGTTATTAAGAACAGGTAAAAGCATTTCCAAATGTTTAAATTATTTTTTTTACAACACTAGCAGAGAAGAAAACATTGTAGTAGCAACTCAGTACCCCAAATCCAAATGAAAGCTGATAATCATTTGGTGCTGGCCATTGCTCCTCTCCCACATCTCAGGGTCTAAGCAGTCCTTTAGAAAGTAACGGCTGTCCCTGCTTTTAGACAGTGCCCTCATATGTCATGTACTCGTGGTCTAGCAGCATTAGATGATCTGTCACTATGTTTGGAAGCAGCAGAACCTGTGGTTTCAGTATGTGAGGAGGAATCAGTACCTTCTCAGTTCTATTCCTGGATCTACTGCTTATTTGGTTCTGTGGCTTTGGGCTTGTTATAATTTCCCAGTGGTTAAAATGAAGTCCCCACAAAATGGCATGTCTTCAGTGTTTAGGACATAATGTGGTTAGACTATAAATTTACAATGTTTTCTAAGTGAATCTGAGAATAGACATAGACAGTAAAATCAAGACCAGGATACTTTGTCATTTACAAAAGTTTATCATAGAGTTATCCCCTATAGAATACTGCACATCAGTTTTTATTTTATGACTTTTCTCCACATAGTGTTTAACTCTGATATAACTCCTAAAGAGTCAGAGGAAGACATTCTGAACTGATTTTTGAGATGCAAGGATCTTGCGTCATATAATAAAAGAAAGCCACATACAGGATATTTTCTTCCAGTTTGAACCAACCTTGTTACTCTGAAATTATAAGTAGCAGAACATGTAGAAGTCAGCCAATTCAATTCTACATAACTATGAAAAGAACCTACTATTTTACAATCAAAATATCACATAAAATGGCGGGTGTAAATGGTTTCTAGAAGTAACAGAAAATACTACCCATAAAATTAACCTATAAAAACTGGAAAGAATTTACGCATGCGGTATGTTAAAGTCAGACAAAGTCTTTATTACAGTGACTAATTGGTACATCTAGCACTTTGTAAGTACCAGACACTATGCTCCCCACTTTACAAAGATTATCATATCTAATTCTCTAAGCAACCCATTGAGGAAGCTACTGTTATCTTACTTTCCAGATGAAGTAACTGTAGTTCAGAGAGATTAGAAGTCTGGGCTGAGTTTATACTATTAACAAGTGGTAGAATATGGACTAAATCACTGACTCCATGGTTTTAACTGGCTCCACCAGAGCACCAAAATAATGATCAAGTAAATAAAGTGAACAGTATAACTAAAGAATTGCATCAATAGTTATAATCTTGTGATAATATTAGCAAAACAGCATTTGCATGCCCTCAACATACCATGTCTTTTATTGTAGAAAGAATATGGATGACGTTGGTAAAAATATGAGTCTCCAGTCATGAAGAAGAAGAGGCAAGAATGAGGCTACAGAGCTAAGCAGGGCCAGCAGAGTCCCTAATCTGTGTTATGGGATTTGAAGTTCATTCTAAGAATAGGACATTAGGCAAGAGCATGGTATGATCAGTTTTCATTTTTACAAAAACTCTATGTCAAGAGGGTTAAGAATGGGTTGGAAAACATAAGACTGCAAGAAGTTCAGTTAAGAGACTGCTACAAAACCCTGAGCAAGGTACTAAAAACTAGAATTAGGATAGAAAGATACACATATATTCAAGAGATATTTGAGGGGAAGAGTTTAGCCGTATAAGGTGATGAGAAGTAGATAACAATGGAGGAGAAATCAGGGATGAATCCCAAGGGTTCTAACATGGGCAGCATGGTAGACAATTGGGGGTATTTAAAAAAAAAGGAAAAGAAAGACAGGCTTCATGCAGGACAAGCAGGGTTAGTAAGGAAAATCATGAGTGTAGCTTTGGATACGCCATGTCTTAGCTGCCTTAGAGATACAGAAGATAGTTGTCCTGAAAAATTAGGATATATGAATTTAGTGTTTCAGAGTTAGAGCAGGTGCTGAGGAAGACAATGCCCATGATAAATCTAAAGTGGTATGTAGTAAACACCACCAGTAATGAAGATCTCAAGAACACGTGAGGCCAGTATGTAAGGTCATTCATATGGAGACTATTGTTGTGTGCCACTGAGTCGATTCTCATTCACAGTGACCCTATAGGACAGGGTAAAACTGATTCATGGAGTTTCCTAAACTGTAATCTTATGAGAGCAGATCACCAGTGTTTTCCTACTGCAGAGCTGCTGGTGAGTTTGTACCACTGACCTCTCAGTTAGCTGCCAAGAACTTAACTATTGTATCACCAGGGCTCCTGACATGGAAATTACAGAAAGTTGAAAGCAAAAGAAGAAGCAAGAATGAGGAAGAAAAACAAATAAACTGGGAGAAGACAGAGATATGATAGAACTAACTGACTAAGCATTAAAAACATATAGGGGGAAGGTGAGGTCAAGATGGTGGAACAGTAGGAGTTTCTTGTCATTCATTGTCTTAGAACAATGACCCCCCCCCCAATGAATGAATCAGTTATGACAAATCTAGAAGCCCTGATCATCAAGACAAAGCTGAAGAGTCAGGCTGAGTAGCCAGGTGAAGGAGAAACAATGTAAAAGCTGTGGAAAAGTGCCAATCATGAAGCTACCAGTGCTCTGGTGGCTGAGTCAGCCACTGCACACAGGCTGAAGTTAGCAGTAGCACTCAGGACATGTCTCACTGAGTAAAGGGTGGTGGCAAGTCTGTACCCCTCCAGAGTGAGATGGGAGTGGTCATGGACCTACAAATATTAAGCATCTAACCTACTGCATGGAAGCAAAATAACCCCTCCCCACAGAGTTTCACCACACAGAAGTACTTGTTCTCCTCACCCACTTCCCACATCACTCCAATCCAATCCCAGTCTGGCAGTATTCAGTAACTGCCACACCCCTAAGCCAGTGGGTTATGTGCACCCACACCAGACTCACATCTTTAAAAAACACAATGCCCCCTAAACCAAGAACTGAAGGCAAATTGGGACATTCTGCCCTTTCATTCAGCCACTGGCATAAGGGTTCCGCAGACTTGCAGCAACCTTTAACCCTGCCTAGACATGTGTAGACCAATTCAACACCATGTCCTCATTAGCATAAAACATGAGGACATGCATTAGAGGCCAACTTTCAATTGCAGCAGCCAAGGAGGGAGCTGCAGTTTCACAACATCTGAGACTGCCCTGACCCTTAAGTAGGGACCTCACCAGGAGTCTGAGGGCTGGTGGTACAACACATTTCATCTAGCCACTGAGACAGAGGTCTCAGAATAAGCAGTGCCTCTCTCCATCTTTCCAGTCAACAGCACCAGGTGTCCAAGGATTGGCTGCAACTACTCATTCTCCTACCAAATGTGCTTTACAGAACTGGTACATGCCCTTAGTCAGCCATCAGCACCCTGCATTGCTCTACACACAGCCCTCTACTACAGCCAAATTCAGGGCATTAGCCCTGGAGAAAGCTCCTTGTTGTCAATCGTCCTCTAAGCTGCGTGCCTCTGAGGCATAGGGATCCTGGGTCCAAAGGACATGCTGTGTTTCCAGCACTGTTTTCCTGATGGTATGAGGTCCTCAACTCTCTGCTTGCTTCATACGTTTTTGAGTGGGACAGAATTCAGTCCAGCACATTCCACCCTTTGCCCTCCCATCACATCCTTGCAACATACAAAACACATTCATATCATAGCATAAGTCTTAACTCCAGGTTCAGAGTACAAAAATTCCTCTTTTTTTGTGAAATCTGGAATATAAATTGCCTGCTTCCAAAGGTTCGGTGACAGAACAGGCACAAGTTAGACATTACCATTACAAATGGGAGAAATTGCAGGAAAAGACAGGGTAACAGGTACCAAGCAAGTCGATAGAACACGTTATATTAGCCCAGAAGAGTTTGACAATAATCTTCTGCTCTCTGAGAGATTTTACACAATGGCCTCACTCTCCAAACACCCTACACAGGCCAGTTTCTCTGGGACTGCAGATAAGAGACTGCACCACACACTCAGTGACCAATAAACACCCTAGACACTTGTTCATAATAAAAGTGAACAGACTCCCGGGTTCACATACCGAAAATCTGCTCCAACCACCTGGATACGGGATGTGAAAGCTTCAAAGATGATAATAACCAAAGGGGCTCAAATTCATGGTCTACTGGGGTATATCAAAGCAAAATAAAAAAGTGGGACATATTTAAAAAAAAAACGCAGTAAGTAAATGCAATATACTGATGCCTCAGAGACAACAGCCAATATCAAATATCATAAAGATGCAGATGAAGATGCTTTTAGAACGTGATCAAAATAACCAGGAAAATTTCAGAGGGAAGATAAAATAATAGAATTACCTGAGACAGAATTCAAAGAGTAATGCAGACATTCTCCAAGAGATCAGGAACAAGATCAGGCAAAACTCAGACCAGGCCAAGAAACACAGACAAAGCCACAGAAGAACTCAGGAAAACAATACAAGAACACAGCAACAAACTCAACAGCTTTCTGGAAACTACAGGGACAGGAACTAAAAATCCAAAAGATTAACAGCAAAATTTTGGAAATAGAAAGGTCGTAGGAGCAGAAATGAGACAATGGAAGTCAAAAGGAGTGAGACTGAAGATAAATCCCTTGACATCAGTTTATTTGAGGAAAAATCAGAAGGAAGAATTTCACAAAATGACGAAACTCTAAGGATTATGTGGGATATTATCAAGACAAAACAAACAAACAGTGATTCAAGTACCAGAAAAGGGGAGATAACAGAACACACAGAGAGAATTATTGAAGATATGATGAAAGAAAACTTCCCTGATATCATGGAAGATGGGAAGATACCTATCCAAGAAGCTTAACAAAACCCACACAGGTTAGATGCCAAAAGAAAATCACCAAGATATATTGAAATCAAACTTCCCATAGCCAAAGACAAAGATAAAATCTCGAGAGCACATAGTGACAAATGAAAAGTCACCTACAAAGAGAACCAATAAGACTAAGCTCAGACTGTTCAGTAGAAAAAATGCAGGCAAGAAGGCAATTAAATGACATATAAAAAGCCTTACAAAGGGGGTGGAACCTGTGAGCTAGTAATCACATGTCTAGCAAAACTGTCCCCTAAATACAATATTGAAATTTCATCACTTCTGGATAAACAGAACTTAAGGGAATTTGTAAAAGCAAAACCAAAATTAAAAGAAATATTAAAAACAGTTCTCTGGTTAGACAACTAACAATATCAGACAGTCCAAGACTAGAACACAGGACAGATTAACCAGTTATCAACCCAGATAGGGAGGTTGCAAAAACAAGTTAAAGCTAAAGGCAGAAAATAAGGCATCAGGGACATCAACAGGTAAATGCTGATAATGCCAAAACAAAGAGGGCATAAACAGTGTATCACAGAATTTCCACAAATTAGAGCTATTTGAAAAAATAAAAAATAAATTTAAACTTAGAAAACTAAAAGTAAATTTTAAAGTAACTACAAAGGATGCTAACAAACCTATCCATCAAAATAAAAATGGACAAAAACATGAAGACTCAGAAAACAGACAATCAACAATAATGAAACCTATGAAAAGAAAATACATAAAGGAAAATGACTGAGCCCAGAAAATTAAGTCTAACAAAGAAACTGTCAATACTACAACAAAATACATAGAACTAAAAGTTGTAAATTCAAATCTCCTAGAAATTACACTGAATGTAAATGGACTAAATATACCAATAAAGAGACAGTGAGTGGCAGAATAAATTTAAAAAAAAATTTTAAATGAAAAACCACCACATGATCTGTCTATATGCTGCTGTCATGGACTGAATAGTGTCCTCCAAGAAATTGGTGCAGTAATTTGGCTAGGCCATAGTTCCTGGTATTGTATGATTTTCCTATATACTGTAAATCCTGCCTCTATGCTGTTAGTGAGGGAGAATGGGTAGTGATTGTGTTACTGACACAGGACTCAATCTGTAAGACTTGTGACTTAAAGTAGTCTTTGGGGATATAAAGGAAAGGGAACCTCATGCCATCAGAAAGGAAGTGATGCCAGGAGCAAAGTGTTTCCTTTGGATCCAGGATCCCTGTGCCTCAGAAGCTCCCTTAGAAGTTCAGCAGAAGAATGACATCAAGGACCTTCCTCCAGAGCCAGCAGAGAAAGACTGCAGCTGATGCATGAAATTGGACTTTTAGCTTACTTTTCTGTGGGAAAATAAATTTCTCTTTGTTAAAGCCATCCACTTGTGGTATTTCTGTTGCAACAGAAAGCACTAGGTGACTAAGACAGAATTTGGTACTGGGATTGGGATACTGCTTGAAGAGACATCTGAACTGTGGAAGCAGTTTTGAAACTGTGAATGAATAGAAGACTTAGAAGGAATTGAGCAGAACTGTTAATACTAAGGAAGGCACAGATGGTGAGAAACAAAAGCAGCACACCAGCAACTCAGAACTAAGAGACCAGCACAACAGAGTGCTAGAGCCAATCCATGGAATCAGAGAGCTGAGCACCTATGTGCAGGTTTCCTGGTAGAATGTGGTGCTTCTGGGCACTTATTAGTAGAGCTATAGAGCTTGAGAACACTTGCCCCAGCAGCACAGATGCAGGTGTAAGGTACTGGGCTTAGAGGCCACAGGACGTAGATGCTGAAGAGACAAGGAACACAAGAAGAGCTGACTCAGTCTCAAAAAGTATGGCTATGACCTCACAGGTCTTGCAGGATGGAGCAATGGCTTCTGGCATTTCTTTTTTTTTTTTTTTTTTGTATTGTGACTGAGTGGAAGTAGTATACAATGCAAATTAAATTTGCATACCCGCCTATCTGCACTTCCTTCTGGTCTCCTAGCCCGGTGACAGCACACTGTTCCTTTCTGTTGTATATATATTATATCCTGCTAACAATGTCCTATCTCCTTTCATCTCCTTTCATCTGTCCTTTCATCTGCCTTCTGGTAAGAGGCCAGTAGGATTGCATCCTGCAGACACATAGAACCATAAAGTGGACACACCATATGGTCACTTTATACCCTAGAGTCCAATCCATTCCTGTTGGAAGAGTTGACCTCAGTAATGAATAATGATCTGGGGCAGCAGCAGGTCTAGGGGTCATGCTCCTAGGGGAAGCCTCAGGCCATTGGACCACCAATTGCAGTCTTTTAGTGGAGTTCTTGAGGTGCATCCATCTTTTTTGTGTGTTGCCAGTGGGACCTACCTGACATAGTGTGCCCTATCACAGCTGTCCTTGGTGGTGGCTGGGCATCATCTAGTTCTTCTGATCCCATGTTGATACAGTCATCCAGACACATGAGTCCTTCTGTTTTCACGGCTCTTTTTCTCTTATGTCCTTGTCAGCTGAGATGGGATCATTTGGTGTACTCAGATGGCAGCTTGCTAGCTTTTAAGACCCCAGACACCATTCGTCAATATGGGGTGCAGAAGACTCTCTTAGCAATAGGTTAATTATGCCAATTGGCCTCAATGTCCCCTGAGAGCATGGTCCACAGACCTTGCAATATTAGGGTAAGAATAGAAAAGTTCTCAGTTTATGCTGAAGTCCAGTTAAGATAATCTTCTTTCTGGTGTGTGCTGTCACTGCTTTTACCCAACCAAATTTCTATCAGCTTGGCTTCCGTTATTTCTAAGGATGAAGTCTCCACTTAATTGAACTAGAGTATTTGTGCACCTAAAGCCAAAGGAGCAGACCTGCTGTCCCAGTGGGCCTGGAAAGAAAAGCTGCACACCAGGGCCACAGACCCTTCCCTCAGAATCTGGAAAGTGTGGCAAGTCTGGAGAGTGAGGCCATTGTGTAAAATCTCTCAGAGAGCAGAAGATTATTTTCAAACTCTTCTGGGCTAATATAACGTGTTCTATCGACTTGCTTGGTACCTGTTACCCTGTCTTTTCCTGCAATTTCTCCCATTTGTAATGGTAATGTCTAACGTGCCTGTTCTGTCACCGAACCTTTGGAAGCAGGCAATTTATATTCCAGATTTCACAAAAAAAGAGGAATTTTTGTACTCTGAACCTGGAGTTAAGACTTATGCTATGATATGAATGTGTTTTGTATGTTGCAAGGATGTGATGGGAGGGCAAAGGGTGGAATGTGCTGGACTGAATTCTGTCCCACTCAAAAACGTATGAAGCAAGCAGAGAGTTGAGGACCTCATACCATCAGGAAAACAGTGCTGGAAACACAGCATGTCCTTTGGACCCAGGATCCCTATGCCTCAGAGGCACGCAGCTTAGAGGACGATTGACAACAAGGAGCTTTCTCCAGGGCTAATGCCCTGAATTTGGGCTTTTAGCCTACTTTCCTGTGAGAAAATAAGTTTCTCTTTGTTAAAGCCATCCACTTGTGGTATGTCTATTACAGTAGCACTAGATAACTAAGACAGTTGTCAGTAAGAAACATACATTAGACTTGGAGACACAAACTAAAGCTCAAAGAATGAAAATCCATATATATATCAAGCAAACAACAACAAAAAAGAGCAGGACTGTGAAGTGATACAATTGCTTTTGAAAATTAGTTGGTACTTCCCTAAAACAGCTAGAAAATAGAAATACCACAGGATCTAGCAATCCCACTCCTAGGAATATATTCTAGAGAAATAAGAACCATCACATGACTGGACATATGCCTACCCATGTTCACTGCAGCATTGTCTATAACAGCAAAAGGATTGAAACAACCTAGGTGCCCATCAACAGATAAATGAAAAAACAAATTATGGTTCAAACACACAATGGAATACCATGAAATAATAAAGGATAATGATGAATCCTTGAAACAGTTCACAGCATGGATAACTGTGGAAGTTCACTGATGAGCGAAATTCACCAATCACGAAAGGTAAAATATTACATGGTATCAGTAATATAAGAACTCAAGAAAAGATATAAACATATAAAAAAAGCATTAATTGATAGCTATGAGGATGGGAAAAAGGGAGAAAGGAAGTCACTAACCAGACAGTAATTAAGGATCAACTTCAGTGAAGGGAAAGATAACACACAATACAGGGGAAACCAAAACTCAATTCCATGAAGTAGAATCTGATTCATAGCGACCTTAGAACTGCCCCACAGAGTTTCTAAGAAATGCCTGAGGATGTGAACTGCCAACCTTTTAGTTAGCAGATGTAGCACTTAACTCACTACACCACCAGGGTTTCCATTACAGGGGAAGTCAGCACTAATGGACTAAGACAAAAGCTAAGAAGTTTCCCGGACACATTCAAATACTTTGCAGAACAGAGTGGCCGGGGATGAGGAACATCAGCAGGAATCTGCAGAGTTCCAGGGTAATACCATAAAGAGAGAACCACACTCATTTTTGTTCTGTTTGTTTAAAAAGTCTCACTGTAAGTGAAATCTCAAAGTTACAGCAGAAATGAAAAGGACAGCTACCACCCACCACAGTCAGCCACGATGGGTGACACAATGTAGAGTCCCTGATGCAACATGAGAAAAAGAGGTATGCAGCCCAAAAACTCTACTAAAAGACCTGAATTGATGATCCAACAGCCTGGAGGATCCCATACAAACATGGCCACTGAACCTGCTGCTTTTCCTGACCAGTTAGGAGGTCAACTCTTCACACAAGGATGGACCATGTAGTGTGAATGCTTTATGGTTTTATGCATTTATGGGAAGCTGTCCTACTGTTCTCTTTCTAGATGGAAAAGAAGACAGTGAAGAGGGAGGGACAGGTGCTTGTTTAGAGGATATTAGAAGTACAGAATGAAAAGGAGGGGTGCCCTGTCACCAGGTGGGAAGAGCAGTGGGAGGTGCAGATTGGTGGGCATGCAAAACCGATTTGGATTGTATACTTTGACTTAATCATAACTGAAAAAAGAAAAAAAAAAGCAAAGGAAATTTGTATGCATAGCCAGTTGAAATAAACTTAAAAAAGATATGTAGGGGGCAGAGGGGAAGACAAGCTAGTTGAATGGAGATGAGAAACACAGGGCAGAAAGCAAAAGTGTGCTCTGACAGGGCAGGGAGAGCAGCTCGAGTTGCATGGCAGTGTGGGAGAAAGATTTTGTATGACAAGTTGACTTGGATTGTAAACTTTCACTTAAAGCACAATAAAATAAAAAGAAGAACCAGAGAACCCCTGAGACAACTGAAAAGGAAGGAACCAACATTGCCAAGACCTTGATTTGGACTTTTAGCTTCCAGAACTGTAAGAAAATAAATTTCTGTTCTTTAAAGACCCCCCCCCCCAAAAAAGGATACCCATTTTTTGACCACAGCATACCACAAGCATCCACTGCTGGTGAGTCAATTCTGACTCATAGTGACCTTAAAGGATGCAGCAGTGCCCCTATCGAGTTTCCAAGAAGTACCTGGTAGATTTGAACTGCTGACCTTTTGGTTACCAGTTATAGCAGTTAAGCACTATGCCACCAGGGTTTCCTTTGACCACAGAGTTAATAAAAATTTATGCATATTATTTTTAAAAAGCCAAGAACTATACATTTAGAAACAGCTGAAAGCACAAAGCAAATATAAATTGCAAATCTTGCTGCTCTGGCAAAATCATCTGGACTGTCAAAGTTTCAACACTTAACATCTTTCATAACTAGCATCCAACTACTGATAATATGTACTGAAGTGATGTCCACTTATAATTCTATATAAAAAACAGTATTTCTTATGACAGTATCATTACCTAATACTAATAAAAATGCCAAAATATCATGTTCCCTGCTCTATAAATAAGCTCTTTTTCTTCTCAGATACTGGAGGTTTCATGAACTAATCCATCATATGTTCCAGCGACTTTGAAGAATTTTAAGCCTGTGAAGCTTTACAACTGTTTCTGTTGGCACCTGTGTGTACTTCGCATACGGGTGCCTTTACCTGCATGCCAATGATTTTTTTCCCCCCTTAAAATAGCTGAAGTATTGAAGTATTTCATGCAACATACTAAAAATAGCACTCTGTTGGCAGAATCCCTGTTTAATTCTGAACAGTCCTTAGGATGAAAACTTGATGTTGCTAATGTAATTCTAGAAATTGTTTTGACTTTCTTTTACATGAAATCATTTTAAAATCAATCTGATACTTCTTAAAATTTACAAATATGCTTATATTTCAGCTTAAATTTTCAAGAAGCAACACTGTGCTAACTGATATACTTCTCAAATCTGATTTTAAAAGCTATCTTTGTGTATAAGAGTGATGTTAGGTAGTCTAATACAGAGGTGGTAAAAAGTTCCATAATGTATTATTTCTAATAATTTTATTTTGAAGTCATAAGGGAATATTAGCCAACACACAAGTGATATGTGCCTGAAACAATACTGTATAAACAGAACAGTTACAATAAAGTTCATAATCCACTAGGCTTGGAATCTAACTGCCTAGATTTGAATTCTGGCTCTTTAAATTATAAGCTGAGTATTTTTGGTCAAAGTCTCTGTCTTTCCACTACTCTTCTGAGAATTGCTTTTGCCATTCTAACCCAATAAAAAGAACCAGAAAAATATACCCAACAGAAGTCAGCTTAGTAACTCTGTATCCAGGTTTAGAAAAGGTCTGACTAGGCATCAGCTGGATTAGTGAAGGGGAGGATGACAGACTAAGTTATGTGTCCATTTGACTAGGCTATGGTGTTCAGTTGTCTGACCCAACAATAGTCCAAATGCTGCTCTTAAGGTATAATGTATATGTGATCAACAGTCACAATCATATTAACATTTATAGTGACTGACCTTAAGGAAATTACCCTCAGAAATGAGGGGTCTTCATCTAATCAGCTGAATCCCTTGAGAGCAAAAATCTGAGGTTTTTCCCAAAAGAAAGAATTTTGCCTGCAGACTGCAGTATTAACTCTTGCCTGACTTTCAAGCCTGCCAGCCCACCCTACAAACTTCAAACTCAAGGCACAACATGTACTTTTGCCTGAATTTCTAGCCTGCTGGCCTGTCCTACAGATTTTAGACTTCTCTGACCTCACAATGGCATAAGCCAGTGGCTTAAAAGAAATCTATTTACACATACATATGTACACACATACAGGCAGTCTCCTGTTGGCTCTGTTTCTCTGGCAAACCCTTACTAATACAGAAAGGGGAAAAAAAATCTGATAATTTTGCTTGTAGTGCAATCTAGACAGAAGAAAGTAGTTTTAATCTCTCTGATGAAAGGTCTCTGAATAAAACTGTGACTGTAAATGAGGTACATGTGGAAAGACATTTAAACTTTGCATTTTCCAGACAAGAACACTGGTAAAAATGTTTTCCATAAATGTGAGAGACACATAAATAACCTCTGAAAAAAATTACAGTTCATGCTTACAAGAGCATAGAAAAGCATCCTTACTTCTTAGCATTATAAATGTTGTTGTTTTTACTAGGCACTGTAGAGTCAGTTCTAACTCATAGCAAACCCACACAGGACAGAACAAAACACTGCACAGTCCTGTGCTATGCCCACAATTGTAATGCCTACCCCATTGTTGCAGCCACTGTGACCATCCATCTCACTGGGGGTCTTCCTTTTTCACTGACCCTCTGCTTTACCAAGCATGATGATCTTCTCTAGGGACAGATCCCTCTTGATAACACGTCCAAAGTATGTGAGATGTAGTTTTATCATTCTTGCTTCTGAGAAGGACTTGGTTGTACCTCCTGCAAGGCAGATCTGTTCATTCTCTTGGCAGTCCATGGTATATTCAATATCCTCCTCCAACACCGCAATTTAAAGGCATCAGTTCTTCTACTGTCTTCCTTACTCACATACATATGATGCAACTGAAAATACCATGGACTCAGGTACATATCTTAGTCTTCAAAGTGACATCTTTGCTTTTCAGTACTTTAAAGAGGTCTTTTGAAGCAGGTTTTCCCAATCCAACATGTCTTTTGATTTCTTGACTACTACTTCCATGGGCACTGGTTATGAATCCAAGTAAAATGAAATTCTTGAAACTCTCAGTCTCTTCTCCATTCATCACAATGCTGTTTATTGGTTCAGTTGCAAGAGTTTGTTTTCTTTCTGTTTATGTGTAATTCATACTGAAGGCGGTGGTCTTTGATCTTCATCAGTGTTTCAAATCGTCTTCCCTTTCATCAAGCAAAATTGTATCTGCATAATGCAGGTTGTTAGCAGTCTTCCTCCAATCTTGATGCCCCATTCCTTTTTGTGTAGTCCAGCTTCTTAGATTACTTGCTTAGCATACAGATTGAATAGGTATACTGAGGATACAATCCTGACATATACCTTTCCTAACTTTAAACTATATTATCATTCTGTTCAAATGTCTGCTTCTTGATCAACGTACAGATTCCTCATGAGCACAATTAAGTGTCCTGCAATTCTCATTCTCCACAGTGTTATCCATAATTTGTTAGAATCTACTGTAGAATGCCGTGGCATGGTCACTAAAACACAGGTAAACATCCTTCTGGCATTCTCTGCTTTCAGCTAAGACCCACCTGACATGAGCAAGAATATTCCTGATTCCACACCTCTTCTGAATCCAGTCTGAATTTCTAACAGTTCCCTGTCAATGTACTGCTGCAGCTGCTTGAGTGATCTTTAGCAAAATTTTACTTTTGAATGATATTAATCATGTTATTTGATAATTTCTGCATTTAGTTGGACCACTTTTGTTGGCAATAGGCATAAATATGGATCTCTGCCAGTTGGTTAGCCAGGTAACTGTCCTACAAATTTCTTGGCATAGACAAGTAAGCATCTCCAATGCTGCATCTGTTTGTTGAAGCATCTCAATTGATAGTTCATCAATTTGGGGAGCCTTGTTTTTTGACAATGCCTTCAATGCAGCTTCAACTTATTCCTCAGTACCAGCAATTCCTGTTCATATGCTACCTCTTGAAATTGTTGAATACTGACCAATTCTTTTGGTATAATGGCTCTGTGTGTTCCTTCCATTTTCTTTTGATGCCTCCTCAGTCATTTAATATTTTCCATGTAGAATTCTTTACTATTGCAACTCAAGGCTTGAATTTTTTTCTTCAGTTCTTTCAGCTTCAGTAATGCAGAACATGTTCTTCCCTTTTGGTTTTTTATTTCCAGCTCTTCACACATGTCATTACAATACTTTACTTTGTCTCCTTGAGTTGCCCTTTGGAATCTTCAGTTCAGTTGTTTTACTTTTATCATTTCATCCTTTAGCTTCAGCAACTTATTGTTCAAGAACAAGTTTCAGAGTCTCGTCTGACATCTACTTTGGTCCTTTCTTTCTTTCCTGTCTTTTTAATGACCTTTTGTTTTCCTCATGTGTGATGCCCTTGATGTCATTCCACAACTTTTGTGGTCTTCAGTCATTAACAATAAACACATCAAATCTATTCCTGAGATGGTGTCTGTCTTAGATACCTAGTGCCAGTGAAATAGAAACACACAAGTAGAGGGCTTTAACAGAGAGTAATTTATTTTCTCCAAGAAAAGTAGGCTAAAAGTCCAAATTCAGGGCATGAGATCAAGGTAAAGTCTTTCCCTGTTAGCTGAAGAAGGAGGTCCTTGTCAATCTTCTCATGGACTGGGAGCTTCCAAGGCACAGGAATCTATTGGTCCAAAGGAATCACTCTGTTCCCTGCATTGCTTTCTTGTCAGTATGAGGTCCCCAACTGCCTGCTTGACTCAAGGTACAATACAATGTTATAGATTGTATTCTGCCTCAATAACATAACCACTGCCTGTCCTCCCGCAATACCATCAGAAAGGAGGATGTACACATACAGAAATTTTATAAATACTGAGAATCATCATCTACCCAAATTGCTAAATATGGTTTTGGGTAGACCCATTTTAACACACGACAGTCTGTAAACTCAGGTAGGATATAATCAAGGTCATAGGTTGGCTCTCACGGGCTTTTTCTAATCTTCTTCAGTTTTTATTTGAACTTTCATATGAGAAATTTATGGTCTGTGCTACAATCAGCCCCTGGCCTTGTTCTGTCTGATGATACTGAGCTTTTTCCATTGTTTCCTTCCACAGATGTAACTGATTTGATTCCTGGGTATTCCATCTGGTGAGATCCATGTGGACAGTCACCGTTTATATTAGTTGTTTTAGTCAGCTAGTGCTGCTCTAACAGAAATATAACAGAGTGGATGGCTTTAACAAAGGAAAGTTTATTCTTACACAGTCCAGTAGGCTGCAAGTCCAAATTCAGGATGTCCACTCCAGGGGAAGGCTTTCTCCCTTGTGGGCTCTGGAGGAAAGTCCGGTATTGCGTTAGTCTTTGTCCAGGGAGAATCCTGGGACAGCAACCTCGGGTCTGAGGTTCATGTCGTTACAAAAGCTCTTCTCCCAGTGCTGCTTTCTTGATGGTGTGAGGTTACCAATTCTCTGCTTGCTTCTCTTTCCTTTTTATCTCTTGTAAGATGAAAGGATCAAGGGTGGACAAGCCATACTCCAGGGAAACTCCATTTACAGTGGAGCAGGGAGGTAACCCTATGAAGGAATTTACAGTTCCACCCTAATCCTTTAACATACAGCATAGAAAAATCACAAAATGGAGGATAATCACAAAATATTGGGAATCATGACCACACAAACAGCTACACATATTTTTGGGGGGACACAATTCAATCCACGACATTAGTGAAAAAGGTTATTTGCAGTAAAGAAGTCACTGGTCTTACAAAAGTCTATCATGCAATCTCTGGCATCATTTCTATCACCAAGGCCATATTTTCCAACTACTGATCCTTCTTTTTTTTGTTTCTAACTTTTGCATTCCGATCCCCATTAATTACCAATACACCCTGAATGCATGTTCAATTTAAGACAACATAAGTTGGTAAAAAATATCTTCAAATTCTTCATCTTTTGGCCTTTATTGGTTGGTGCATAAATCTGAATAGTTGTATTAACTGGTCTTCCTTGCAGGTATATGTATAGTATCATATCATTGACATTACTGAACTTCAGGATGGATCTTGAAATGTTCTTTTTGATGATGAATGCAACACCATTCCTCTTCAAGCTGTCATTCCAAGCACAGGAGACAATACACTTGTCTGAGTCAAAATCGCCTATCCATTCCATTTCAGTTCATTAATGCCTAGGATACTGATGTTTATGCATCCCGTTTCGTTTTCCATGATTCCCAGTTTTCCCAGATTCAGACTTTGTACATTCCATGTTCCAATTATTAATGGATGTTTGAAGCTATTTTTTCTCATTTTGAGTCATGCCACATCAGTAAACACAGGTCCCCCAAACTTGACTCCATCCACATTGAGGTCAACTCCAATTTGAGGGGTCAGCTTTACTCCAGTTGTCTTTTGAGTGCCTTCCAACCACTAATGTTCTTTCATCACTAGAGATTAGAACGCTGATTCTAGGTTTTCATAAACAAAATCTTTTGTATTTGGTTTCTTTTACTCAGCAAGATATTTTTGAGATTTATCCATATTGTAAATGAATTAATAAACAGTTACTTTTTATTGCTAAATTCTAAGGCATTGTGTGTCTATACCACAATTTATTCATCTATCAATGGACAGTTTGACTCCAGTTTTTGAATATTACAAATAAAGTTGTGAATATTTGTATGTGTTCAATTTCACCTATTATTATAAAAATGCCATGGAATGTAATTGCTTTGTAGAACATAGATTATGTGTATATAAGAAACTGTTTTCCAATGTCATTATACCATTTTACCCTCCCACTAGCAAATATAATTCCAGCACCAAATTCCTCACCAACACTTGTTATTGTCAGTCATTTCAATTTAACATTTTTGAAGCTGAAAGAACTGAAAACTCAAGCCTCAAATTCTATTACGAGGAATTTCATGTAGGAAAAAAATTAAAAGAATACAAAAAGAAAATATAGGCAGTACATGAAAAATAACTAGTTGACTCTTTGGCCGTATCAGGAGATAGTACATGATCAAGAACTGCTGGTACTGAAAAAAGTTCTAGCTTCAATAAAAGAATTGGTGAAAAACAAGTCTCCTGGAAATGGTGGAATTTCAGTCATGAGACGCTTCAACAAATGGATAGAACACCACTTAGTTGTCTATGTCAAGAAATTTCCAAGACAGCTACCTGACCAACTGATTGTAAGAGATCAAAATAAGTGTCCATTTCAAAGAAGGGCAATTAAATAAACTGAGGAAATTACTGAATACTGTCATTAATATCACCTTCTAGCAAAATCAACAGCACTTGGCTGGCTAGCAAAACTTTGATAAAGGCAAAAAAAAAAAAAGTGACTACACCTATATGTAAACAGAGACCTGCCAGAAGTTCATGCTGGATTTAAAAGAGGGCAAAATCAAAAACGCATGGCCATCGAGTCAATTCTGGCTCATAGTGACCCTATAAGAAAGAGTAGAACTGCCCCCATAGAGTTCTAAAGAGCACGTGGTGGATTCGAACTGCTGAAATTTTGTTTAGCAGCCATTGCGCCTAAACACTATGTCACCACGGTTTCCCCAGAAGAGGGCATGCAACAAGAATTATCACTTCAGTGGGTGGAGCCAAGATAGTGGACTAGACATGCATCTCCTAATTCTCTCTGAAAACTGAGGCCTGGATTGATAATTGAAAGGAACACTTTGAACACCCAGGGAAGCCTAGGATATGGCATAAGGTTATCTGATCAGACTACAAGCCACTAAATGGGAAACTTCCTCTCTCTGGCACAAGCTGGGACACACTAAGCCCTGCTCCTACTGGCCTGTCACTTGGCCAGACTATAGGCACTGACACTTTTGTTGTTATTGTTGTTACTCAGGAGGCAGGGGACGGCATGAACTGGCAAACACACTGAACTGCAGTGCTAAAGTAGAAAGTGTATACCACAGCAGAGAGATACTTCATGGGATAGCCACATTTTGAGAGCCTGCTCCTGACTCAGGGCACCACTGCCCCCTCACCATCTCTTTTCAGAGCTCTGCTATACATTCTGCTGTTTCACAGTGGGAAGAGCAGTTTGGCCAGGATGTTTCATGGTGGGAAGAGCAGTTTGGCCGGGATGCCACCTTGGTTGGCTAGGAGGCAGAGTCACCCAACAAGAGGCCTCAGCAGGAGCTAATTCCCAAGCTGAGAAGCACTGTCATTCCATAAAGCGCTTTTCCAGAAGAAAGGCTGTGTTTAGCACAGTGTCACCTTATAGGTAGGGCCTCACTGAGGATGGCAGCAAGGCCATAACACCCACTATGTTAAACCACATCACAACATCTGGGAAGGCAGGGCCTGCCACATCTGACAGTCTGCCTGATTTTGGCAGTTGTCAGATAGCTCCTAAATTTTTAAAGAAGACTGCCTGGAGAAATAACTGCTGGGCAGCCCAGCAGCATCTCTTCCACTTTACTGACCAACACCATAAAATCAGTTGATAGCCCCCTAGTGACTCCATAAGTAGGGCACCATCTTTGCCAAATAGGAGGCAGAGCCTGCCACCATAGAGAGTCCACTGAGGCCAGTCACTAGAATACACAGAGGCGGGTGATGACCAACTCCCTTCTCAGAACTATGCCTCAGCTCCTGTTGAGATAACACCAGAGAAACTAAACAGCTTCCATATGGCCTGAAGGCAACAAACCATCTCTGGACTGTTAAAGAAACACTGCACCATGGCCCTAGAAAACTCTCAAAGAATAAAAAAATTCCCAGATGAAGAAGGCTTTCTGAAACTATCAGAGGTCAAGTACAAAAGAACTATATATAGAACCCTCCTAGAGATTAAACAAAATGCAGCAGAGCAAAATGAAAAATTAAGCAAGCTATTTGAATTGATGGAACAATCTGAAATCCAGCAGCTCAATAACAAAATGGAAGAGTTAGATGAGTCAATCCAAAGCCAAAAGAGCAGAATTGAGCAGACGGAAGTCAGATTTAGTGAGCTTCATGACAGAGCAACTAACACCAACACTTATGAGGAGAAACCAGAGAAAAGAAATAAGACAAATGAAGAAGCATTAAGAAACGTGGGATTCTATAAAAAGGAAAAATCTACGAATAATTGGAATTCCTGAACAGGGAAGGACAGCTGAAAGCACAGAGTATATTGTTGAGTTGCTGACAGAACACTTCCCTGAAATTACAAAAGAAGAGAACATAGATATCCATGACATGTATCAAACACCACGAAAACTAGACCCCAAAAGAAAGACACCAAGACATAATCAAGCTTAATGAAATGAAACATAAACAGATTCTTTTAAAGGCAGTGAGGCTCTAAGTAAAGCTAACATTCAGAGGAAAACTCTGTCGGTTTTTGTCTGACTTCTCAGTGGAAATGATGTTGGCAAAGAGGCAGGCAGGTGACACTTTCAAAGCCTTGAAGGAGAAAAACTTCCAACCAAGAATTACGTATTTTGCAAAACTGTCTCTCAGACATGAAGGTGAAACTGAGACACTTGCAGATAAACAGACACTTACAGACTTTGTAAAAACCAAACTAAAACTACAAGAAATACTGAAAGAACCTCTTTGCTTAGAAAAACAAAACCATTAAGTGTATATTTAAGGAGGTAATATAGACACAGTATCCAGAAATCTATTCAGGGTAGTCATAAAGCTCGATCAAAGCTATTAAAAGAAGGGACCAATCATCACATCACAAAAATTCTGACACCATCACACTAAAAAGATGGATATACTACACTAGTTATAGTACTTTCAGACACAGAGGAAGTTAAAAAGATATGCAGAAGTTAAAATTGGGTTTATGCTTAAAATATTAAAGGAGATCACAGGGGTAGCTGCAAAGCACAATAACAGTGCAACATATCAAAACAAGAAACATAATACAGGAGTCTCAACAAACACAAAACCAACACTGAAAAGATGAAAAGTCAACTCATAAAGGAGAGAAAACAGAGAAAACACCAACACAAAAATAAATAAATCAAAAGGACAGCACTAAACACATACCTATCAATAATTACACTGAATGTAAATAGACTGAGTGCTCCAATAAAGAGACAACAAGTGATATCCTGAATCAAAAGACATGATCTGTCTGTATGTTGCTTACAAACAAGAAACACATCTTAGACTTAAAGATATGAATAAACTGAAAATTACAATATACAAAGAAGAGCAGGTGTGACAGTACTAAACTCATATAAAATAGATTTTAATGTAAAATCCACCATCATGGACAAGGATTGCTGAAAGGCTCAATACTCAAGCAGGACTTAACAATATTAAATATTTATGCACCCAATACCAGAGCGTCTAAATAGATTGTACAAACACTGACAACACTGAAAACTGAGATAGATCATTCCACAATAATAGCTGGAGACTTCAACACTCCCTTTTCAGTAATGAATAGATCATCCAGAAAAGAAGCTCAATGAAGACACAGATCTTACTGCAACAACTAACTAAATAGACCACATTGACATATACACATTTTATCCATCAACAGATAAGGACACCTTCTTCTTCAATGCACATGGAACATTTTCCAGAATAGACCGTGTGTTAGGGCATTAAGAAAATCTCAACAAAATCCAAACCATCAAATTATTGCAAAGCATCTTCTTAGTCCATAAAGCCATATAAGTCTAAATCAATAGCAGAAAAAACGTAGACAGGAATCTGAAGTCAAGGAAGCAGAACAACACCTTGCTCAAAAAGCCATGGGTTATAGACAATATCAAGGACGAAATACAGAAATTTACGGAATCAAATGACAGTAAAAACACATCCTACCAGAACCTATGGAATACAGCAAAAGCGGTGCTCAGAGGTCAATTTATCTCTAAACTGCATACATCCGGAAAGAAGAAAAGCCCCAAATTAAAGAATTAACCCCACACATTGAACAAATAGAAAGAGAGCAACAGAAGGCACCAGAAGAAAATAGATTATAAGGATCAGAGCAGAACTAAATGAATTAGAGAATAAAAGAACAATTGAAAAAATTAACAAAACTAAAAGCTGGTTCTTTGAAAAGATCAACAAAATTGATAAACTATTGGCTAAACTTACTAAAGAAAAACAGGAAAAGACACAAATAACCTGATTAAGAAATGAGATGAGAGATCTCACAACAGACCCAGTTGAAATCAAAAGTATCATTAAGAAAATACTACAAAACACTGTACTCTAACAGGTTTGAAAACCTAGAGGAAATGGACAAATTTCTAGATTCCTATCACCCACGAAGATTAGCACAAGGAGAAGCAGAACAACTTAATAAATCTATCACAAATGAAGAAATGGAAAAAGTCATCAAAAATCTGCCAACTAAAAAAAGTCCTGGCCCAGAAGCCTTCACTAGAGAATTCTATCAAACTTTTAGAGAAGAGTTAACTCTGTTGCTATCGAGGCTATTTCTCACTACAGAAAGTGATGGAATACTCCCAAATTCATTCTATAAAGTCAGCACACCCCTGATACCCTGATACCACATAAAAGATACCAAAGATCACACAAAAAAAGAAAATTACAGACCAATATCACTCATGAACCTAGATGAAAAAATCTTCAACAAAATCCTAGACAATAGAACTCAACAGCATATAAAAAAAAATAACTCATCATGATCAAGTTGGTTTCATTCCAGGGACACAAGGCTGGTTCAACATCAGAAAAACAATTCATGTAATCAACTATATAAATTACACAAAAGATAAGAATCACCTGATCTTGTCAATTGATGTAGAAAAAGCATCTGACAGAGTCCACCATCTATTCATGCTAAAAACTCTCAGATAAATATGAATAGAGGGGAAATTCCTGGGTGCAATTACTGACATTTACACAGAGCCAACTACCTTCATTGTCCCAAATGGTGAAAGATCGAAAGAATTCCTCTTGAGAATGGGAACTTGACAAGGATGCCCACTCTCACCAGTTCTATTCAACATTATACTAGAAGTTCTAGCCAGAGCAACTAGACAAGACAAAAAAATAAAGGGCATCTGTATCAACAACGAAGAAGTAAAAATCTCCCTATTCATAGATGATATGATCATATAGACAGAGAATCCAAAGGAATCCATATGTAAACTACTGGAACTAATAGATGAGTTCAGCAAAGTATCAGGATACAAGAAAAATGTAAGTAAATCAGGACGATTCCTTTATACCAACAAAGAATTCATCAAAGAAGAAATCACCAAATCAATACCACTTACTATAGCCTCCAAGAAGATAAAATATCTAGAAATAAATATAACTAGAGAAATAAGAGACCCAGAGAGTACTACAAGTCCTTACTGTAAGAAACCAAAAAAGACTTACAAAACTGGAGAAACCTACCCTGCTCATGGATAGGAAGATTTAACATTGTGAAGAAGTCTATTTTACCTAAAGTGATCTACTTATACAATGCAATCCCAATACAAATTGCAGTTTCATTTTTTAATAAGATGGAGAAACAAATCACCGACTTTGTTTGCACTGCTGAAGAAGAGGAACACAATGGGAGGCCTCACACTACCCAACCTCAGAAACTATTACACTCCCACCATAGTCAAAACAGCCTGTTACAGATACAGAAAGAGATATATAGAACAATGGAACCACGGTGAGACCCCAGAGATGCCACCATATTCTCGTGAACAGCTGATATTTGACAAAGGAGCCAGGATTGTAATTTGGGGTAAAAACAGTCCCTTTAGCAAATGGTGTTGGAAAAATTGGGTATCTATTTGTAAAAAACTGAAACAAGACCCATATCTCACACCTTACACAAAAACTAATTCTAAATGGATCAAAGACCTAAATGTCAAACCTAAAATGATAAAAATCATGAAAGAAAAAATAGGATTAACGATGGATGTACTAGCACACAGCTTGGATAGACTTCAAACTCTAATAAACAAAGTATGATTAACAAAAGAGAAAATAGATAAATAGTAACTACTAGAATCAAACACTTTTGTTCATCCAAAAACTGTATCAAAAGAGTTAAAAGACCATCTACAGAATGGGGAAAGATTAACTGGCAACTACATATCGGACCATTGTCTGATCTCCATAATCTACAACACTGTCCAAAATATCAACAAGAAAAAGGTAAATAACCCAATTACGTGATGGACAAAGGAGATGGGTAGACATTACAGAGGACATCCAGGCAGTCAAAAGACATCTAAGAATATGCTCACGATCATTAGCTATCAGAGAAATCCAAGTCAAAACTACAATGAGACATCATCTCACCCCAACAAGATTGGCCATGGGCCAAGAAACATAAAAAAACAAATGTTGGTGAGGCTGTGGAGAAATTGGAACTCTCCTACACTGCTGGTGGGATTGCAAGTTGGTATAATGTCTTTGGAAAGCAATTGGAGGTTCCTTTAAAAGCTGGAGATAGATATACCATTTGATCCTGTAATTCCACTGCTTAGAATTTATCCTTCAAAAACAAAGGCTGTCATATGAACAGACGCGTGTACATGAATGTTACTGTAGCACAGTCCACAATAGCAAAAAGATGGAATCAATGCAGATGCCCAACAACAGATGAATGGATAAATAAACTATGGTATATACATGCAATTGAACGCTATGATGAAAAAAAACACTATGATAAAAAAACAATGTAGATTTTAGAAAATATCTCATGACTTGGTTTTAATTGGAAGACACTGTGCTGTGTGAAATCAGTCAGTGGCACAAAGACAAATATTGTATGAGACCCCTACTATAAGGACTTAAAAATAGACTCATGTACAGAAGAAAAGACTCTGACAGTTGCAAGGGAGGAGAGGGAGGGAAAAGGCTGTTCACAGACTAGATAGTTGATAGAAATTTATTTGGGTGAAAACAGTGACAGCACACAGTAGAAAGAAGATCAACTTAACTAGACTTCAAAATAAGCTAAAAACTATTCTAACCTTAACCCAATATTCCATGAATAGAGTAGCAGGGGTAGAGATCTGAGGATCACGCTCTCAATGGACATCGAGGCCAACTGGCATAACTAATCTATTGCTAAGAGAGTCTTCTGCACCCCGTGTTGGTGAGCAGCATCTGGGGTCTTAGAAACTATCTGCCATCTCAGGTACACCAAATGGTCCCAACTTATCTGGAACAGACAATCACCAAGAACAACACAGACACAAGGAAAATGGAGAATCAGATGGTGCCCAGCCACTAACAAAGACAGCTGAGATGGGGCACACAACGTCAAATCCCAGTGGCAACATGAGAAAAAGAGAAGTGTACCTCAAGAACTCCACTTAAAGACTGCAGTTGACAGTCAGGCAGCCCAAGGGTTCACTTGGGACCATGGCCCTTAGACCTGATGCTGCCCCTGACCAGAAAACATTACTGAGGTCAACTCGTTGGACAGGAGTAAACTAGACTTGAGGACACAATGTGACCACATGGTATGTGTACTTGATGTTTCTATGAGTCTATAGGATGCTGTCCTACTGGCCTCTTACTAGAAGGGAGAGGGGAGGATGAAGAGGAGACGATACAAGATTGTTAAGAGGATATGACATATACAGAACAAAAAGGAGGAGTGTGCTGTCACTGAGCAAGGAGAGCACAAGGAGCTACAGACAGGTGGGAATGCAAATTTAATTTGGATTGCATACTTTCACTTAATCAAAATTTTAGAAAAAAGAGTAATCACTGCTGGTGTCATATGAACTTCGGACACTCGCAGAGAATATAAGAAAGATGTTTACCTATGTTTTGTCAACTACGCAAAGGCATCCAAACTATAAGTAGTATTACAAAGAGTGTGAATACCAGAACACTTATTTGTGCTCATGCAAAACCTGTACACAGATTAAAAGGCAGCTGTTCAAACAGAACAAAGCAATACTACATGGTTTAAAACTGGAAAAGGTATGCATCAGAGTTGTGAAATGACAGTGGGGTGCTGTTATTAAGAGCTCAGGCTGCCAAGATGGGAATGCAATATTGTACAATTTTTTCCCTCAATTCTGATTCTTAAACTTGTCTTTGTAGACACAAGAAGCATTAATGGATTCAATGTTTGTATATTGCAAAATATTCTATGCTATAAATATGACAGAATTTATTGATGGACATTTAGATTGTCTCCAATTTTTCACTATTATAAACAATGCTGCTAGAACAACTTTCTCTGAAGTTGAAGTACTACGTAATAGGTTAAGATAATCTTAACTGTATTGCCAAATTGTCTTATGAACTTACATTTCTGCAAGCAATGTAAAGGTTAATTTGCAACTTCACAAACACTAGACAGTCATAGTTGAAGTTTTGCAGTGTAACAGATATGAAATGACATCTAGTATGTGTGAAATGGCAGTGTAGTACTAAGAAACCATGGAGGTATGTCGCTCAGGCATCTCTTCAAGAAAATACTTGCAATTCACTTGCTAGGAACTCAGTTTGCTGTCTCCAGCCACAGAGCCTTTTAATATCCGTTGCACTATTAGATCCAAGGCCACACTCTTCTTGGAGAGCCTCTGATCAATTGTGGAATATGGCAGGCAGCAGTACCAGAGCCTGGCCATTCCTACACAATGTGGTGCTCATCTGAGACCCCTCCACTGGGTTGGCTGAGACTCTGTCACACATGCATTGTGATGTGAGGCACTTCTTGCTCAGTCTGCTTCTTATATGTGCATCATGGTCTGAAGGCTACAATACATCTCTTACACCACAATCTTGTTTCAGTAACTGCTTCATGGAAATCTCAAACTGACACCAACGGAGCAGATTAGAACCCAAGCCTCCACTGAGTTGAGCTGTTTAGATTTGTATCTCAGCTCTTCCTCTTATTATCTCTGGACCTTATCAGCAGATGTCTTAGTCACCTAGCATTGCTATAACAGAAACAGCACAAGTGAATGACTTTAACAAAGAAAAATCTATCATCTCACAAGCTAGGGGTAGAAGTCCAAATTCAGGGCACCAGCTCCTCAGGAAGACTATTCTCTCTGTCAGTTCTAGAGGAAGTCCTAGTCATCAATCTTCCTCTGATCTAACAATCTCTCCATGCAGGGATCCCAGGTCCAAAGGGTATGCTGTGTTCCCATCACTTCTTTCTAGGTTGTATGTGGTCATGTCTTCTATGCTCACTTCTCTCTTTCATATCTCAAAAGAGACTGACTTAAAACACAGCATACTCTTATAGACTGAATCATGTCTCATTAACATAACTGCTACCAATCTTGCCTTACTAACATCATAGAGGTAGGATTTACAACACTGGAAAATCACATCAGATAACAAAACAGTAGACAGCCACACAATATTGGGAGTAATGGCCTAGCCAAGCTGACAGACATTTTTGGAGGACACAATTTAGTCCTTAACAGCAAGTTACATAATTTTCCTGTTTCAGTTTCTTCATTTTTAAAATGGGAATACTTACAGTATCTACCCACAAGGTTGGCAGTTCAAATCCACCAAGTGCTCCCTGAATACTCTGGGGGTCAGTTCTACCCTGGCCCCAAGGGTCGCCATGAGTCGGACCCAACTCGACGGCACTTGGCTTGGCTACATATCTACCTTGTAAATTTACGAGATGAAATTAATGCAAGGCCTTGGAACAACATCTGACACATAACAAAAAGTCAACTTTATTTTCCATTTTGTTCTGCTGCATTTTGTTTAATCTCTAGGAGGGTTCTATATATAATTATTTTGTACTCAACCTCTGATAGTTTCAAAAAGACTTTCATTTGGGAAATTTTTTGAATCTTTATTTGGGGAGTTTCCCGGAGCATTTAAATGATTAACTATGGTTTGCTGTCTATGTGCCATCTAGACACTGTTTGATTTCTCTGGTGTTACCTCAACAGGAGCTGAGGCATAGTTCTAAGAAAGGAGCTGGTTACCAGCTGTCTCTGCTCTAGTGATTTTCCTGAGGAGGACTCCCTAGGGTGGAAGTCTCTGCCTACTGGATGGCAAAGGTGCTGCCTACTCATGGAGATACTGGAGGCTGTTATAAGGACTTAAGAATAGAATTATCTACAGAAGAAAATAAGTTCATTGGCTACAAGGGCAGGGGGTGAGGGTTTATCACAGGTGAGACAATTGATAGATGTTAGAAATTTTATTCATTTACTGTAATAAAAATAAAAATTTTTAAAAAGTCAACTAATTATTATTGTTTGCCCATGACGTGGAGCTATACCTACTTCAGTATTATTTATTGCTATAGCTTTAACTCTTTTTACAGCTAAATTTATTAAATAGTAAGAAATTTCACAAAGCCCCACAAAATTTGAAAAGGGATAAAGGTGTAAGAAGGAAGTAAGTTAGATAACACTTTTTAGCCAGAGTTTTATGAAAGAACCAGGTCCTCTATTACTAGGGACAGCTCCAACAGATTGTAGGAGAAAAGAAGTACATAACACTTTAATGGAGAACAAGCAAGCGTAACTACAGCTGAGTCACAGGAAAGCAGGAATTGATTTTTGAAATTTGGTTATACTTTAATCACAAGCACATGTGGAAGAAAGATTTCCCCACTCTTGCTCATATGACCTGTATTAGTCACTTCGTTTTCCCATAAGTTGATAACAATAACATTTTGTGGTCTGTGGGATCCAAAAAATGTGTAAGGTTTATATTCTCATATCCCCAGTTAAAAAGAAACCTTGCAATAAAAGAGAATACCAATTCAGAGTGATTCTGGTTGCAAGTCAAAATATCAAGTACAGGACATTCCAAATACCTCACATACCATGCAATATAAGGTAGTAAGGAATACATAAGAAGTTTATAACTTCCAGTGAAAATTTTCAATTTTATAGTCAGAATATAAAGTAGTAAGGATATTTAAACACGTAGAGATCACTAAACCAATTCACTTGGCATGCTGAGGACCTTGGAGATATGAATAAGAATTATCCTTGATGCCAAGCCAACAAGACAATCAAAATAAATAAAGAAATATTTTAAAAAGCATACATAAAAGCTTACTTTAAAAGACTAGGCATTGAAAAGTCTTAACACTGACGTAAGATCCTTCTAGACAAAGAGAAACACTTTTTTTCCTGGAGCATAATATTGCTATCTTAACTATCCCTATTGCTGTGTTAAAATTTAAAAGATACCTATAGCAACTGTTATAGAAGATAATTTGTGTGCAACATTAAGCATTCCCTGATTTAACTACATATTCAAGATACAAGATATCACACTTACTATTCATCTGTTTTATTTATTTTTTTACATTCTGTTGTTAGTAATATGTACTAAATACAACACTAAAATATATCTTTGTTTACATGTAATGTTTTCAACTCATAAAGACAAGATTGGGTTTATAAAGATATTGATAAGTTGCAATAAAATACCGAAAACTAAAAAAAGAAATACTTATGTCAGAACCACAGCTTCAAACTCATTTGGTCAGAATTGAACCCCCAGTGAGAATTTGTATTTCTAACAAGTTCCTAGGTGATGCTAATATTTCTGGTTAGCAATTCATTCTGAGAATCACTAGCAAAGCAATACATAAATTATATATAAAGAATCACTAGAGGATCCTGTTACAATGCAGATCAATATTCAGATTCAGTACATATCTGGAGTAGTAATGCAAATTCTCAGCAGGGATTTGAATCGGAACAAATTGGTTCAAAGCCCTGATGCAGAACCTACTTATGACAAAGTCATTACAATGAAACATGGTCATAAGCCAGAGACTACCTGTACTAGGTTAGCAGCCAAGCACTTAACCACTGCACTGTGAGGGCTCCTACATTCTAAGCCTTGAAACTTCAGTATATGACAGACTTTTAAAAAAACACCTGAAACAGGAGAGGGTGAAACAAAGGGTATCAGGAGAAAAGTTAGGGATAATTACATACTGTACTCTCAGATATTCCCATCAGTCAATGCATTAGGGAAGATGTGATTTGCTCCATTAACTGATGAGTGAAATAGCAATTTAGTCAGCTACTTACTCTGTCTTGTCTGTTCCCTAAGCCCAAGGACTGGATTCACACTAGAGCCTTGGTGACCTTTTCTGTGAAACTAGGGAGACACACACTTATTAATAGAATTAGTGTCTCTAGTTATACATTTAGCAGACTATATAGCTTTGTAAACAGATAGTCTATTTATACATATTTATAGAATTAGGCTATGTATACTCACATCTGTTTACTACATTTATGTACGTTCTTGGAATATGTGTAACAGACTAGAATATATTTAGAATAAATACATATATAGAGAACAAATCTACATAATATATTTACTCCATGAGTAAGTCTTTTGCAAAACTACACATAAGGATAAACAATGACAAAATGTACTACATATCAGTGCGATCTTCTTCTAGTTTGAATTCACATAAATGTTCCTTTAAAGGTAGTTGTCTAAGTTCAGTTATCAAATTTTAACCAAGTATATTAAAAGGTTATAAAAAGTCAACCACCTCAATTCAAAACATATTTTCAACAAAAATTCTAAAACTTAAATGTTAACCACATGAATAACAATGACATTCTGTGATTAAAAGTAAGTTTTCCTTCTAGAATAAAGTATTTTCATTAAAAAAAAAAATGTTTTTTTCCTCTTTAAGTATAATGATACTAGTATATTTAGATGATTTCTTTTAGTGCCAGATCAGGCAAAATCACTCCCATTTTTAAAATATTTTGTCTCCTGACAAGTATCTACTTCATACTATCTGTTATGAAATGAATGTTATATGAAACCATCTCTGCTGTTTCAGTTAAGTCATTTTATGCCAAGGCTTTGTAACTGTATTAACACATGTGCCCTAGTGAACTTTCCAGTTATTTGGTTAAGTGCCTATTAACCTTTTCACGTCATGCACTATACTTTGATAATGAAAAAAAGCTGAGTTCTCAGTGAAACTGTCCTAAGCCTTATCTCATTTGACTCACCGCTGCATTTGGCCCTGTCACTCCCTCCTTTCATGAAGCTGTGTTCTTCAGCTCCCTGTTACCTTTGTAGCATCTGGCTCCTTTCCTCCGCTGGGCTAATACTTAAATACTAGTGTTTTCCAGTGCTCTGCTAACACTGAATTACAGAGGAAGAGAATACAGAATTATCTTATGCTTACTACCTGATTTCTTTTACTGCCATTGTGACTTCTTTTAGGACATGAATAAATGTTTATATACGTGGCTAAATCACACAGAATTAAAGAAAGTGCATTTTGATTCCTGACAACAGAGAAAAGGAAATGTCTGACAAAAATACTGCCAGAAGTTAAGCAGAAGATGGACCCAGAGAAGCAGCTTATGAAAGTGCTTTGCCTTTTCACCTTCTCTCTTCTGTCTCCAAGAGAAAACACTGCTGTAGAGTCAATTCCAACTCATAGTTACCCTACAGAACAGACAGGTTCTAAGGCTGGAATCTTTTCAGAAGTAGACTATCACATCTTTCTCCTGCAGAGGAGATGGGGAGTACAAACCACCAACCTTTCAGTTAGCAGCCAAATGTTTAACCACTGTACAACCACAGACAGGGTATATTAAAAGCAAACACAAAGACATACAAATAAACAAACTAGAAGGTTTGGAATTTTTGGAGCAGTTACTCTTTGTGTACATAATACCTAGTATATTAGAGATGAACACACAGCTAATCATAGTAAATTCAGTTGAAGTCCACTAAAATTTAAGTTTTTATATTTTTCAGAAGATTCACAAAAACTTGTTTTAGTTTTTACAGCTATCATCTTTGCTTTATAAAAGTAGAAACTTGGGTAATTTAAATATAGACTAGAAGGCCTATTTAATCAATCACTAACTCATCAATATAAAATCTATCAAGAAGTATTGATTTCAGAGTATAAGATATATGTTGGAACTTAAACCAAAAACCAACATGTAAGCGGTGGATATTGATTTTGAAGTCTGATTTGGAAAATACGAGCAGTCATAAGACCACAAATGAACTCCATTTCTAAGTCTATCATTAAGTTAAATTTCTACGTAAGTTGCAACAGTTAGGTATAGTTCATATCTATCATCAGTCAGTAAAATGTTTTCTCTTTCTATACAAAAAAAACATTAAACACTTCCAAATAAAGTAAAAAATCTGTAATATAACAATATGTTCATAATAATGTTTTGATGCATGTTGCAGAGTGGTATCTGTTTGTTACTACAAACAACTGCAGGTACTTCAATATTTTAATACAATAAGCACCACAGAGGCTGATGCATAACTGTGGGTTGTACATAAGCCAAACGATTATAACCTGGGGAATACCTATATACCAACTTAGCTGTTCTTGCTGCTGCTGGCCTAAAAATGATGTTACTTTAAAATACCACTAAATTACATATAGTTACAGCTTCTATCATTTTCTGCCAAATACTCAAATACAGAGAACTGCATACACAGTAATTTGCCAGCTTGAGTGTCAGAAAATTCCAAGCTTACTACAAATGTGGCATCAGAATCAAATCCATTTAAGAGTGAATGAGGATTAGTTTTTTATTACACCTGACATCCCTGCAAGTAGACTGTATATATACCTACAGATGGTTCTGGCTTGCTATGGCTCCAACACACACGGCAATTTCAATTAACCATGGTTTAGTTAAATCACAATTCCCCCAACAGCCAGGTTCAAATTTCTGTTACTGTAGCATATTAAAAACAAACAAATACTGCTGTCAAGACAATTCTGACTCATAGCAACCCTATGGGACAGAGTAGAACTGCTCCAAAGAGTTTCTAAGGAGCCCCTGGTAGATCCAAACTGCTGACCTTTTGGTTAGCAGTCATAGCACTTAACTACTATACCACTAGGGTTTCCTCTCTAGCGTATTCACTGTGAGTCATTGCATCGAGTACAGATTTTGCCACTGCCTTTCTTGTCTACAAAGCACTATGTGAAGAACAGATATGTGTCATGATCAGCACTCCTTTCAGAGGCGGTCAGCAATTGGTCACCACACAGCTGCTCTTCAATTCATGCACAGACAGCAAAGCATGCAGTTATACTGCTTCTTTTGTCTTCTTGTGATAAACTTCCAAAGATGTTATACAAAAATGGATAACAAAAGAGAGACTTGGCAAAGATGTCAACTGGGAAAGGTGAAAGTACAGCAAAGAAATAAAAGATAATTACATTGGAAGTAAAAACAGATGTGACTAAAGTTTTGAAAATGGTGACAGCCAAATGAAAACAGGGTGAGACGTAGGACTGTATGGAAACTATAGTTCAAACTGTAGTGAAAAAGTCTGATGAATACCAAAAGCAAGATAAAGGCATTTCAACATCTTTTAGCTTAAACTGCACTAGGAACAAAATGTCCTTTATGGTTGAAATGGAACATTTACTTTTATTTTGAAGATCTTAATAAAAAACAAAAAACTTCCAATCACTGTAGCATGTAGGCCAAGGCACTGAAGTTAGTTGCCACACTGGGAGAAAGCAAAGCAACAAAACAAAACAAAACACAGTGAGCGCAAGCAGATTGAATCTTTTGCTGCCAAAAAAAGGCTGGTTTACTTGTTTCAGCAATGGAGATGAACTGATAAATGTTCACCTATGTGGTATAGACAATAATGCTATAAAATCTTCACCCAGGAGAACTTAATAACATAAATGGAAAAAGTAGTTGTGATGAAACTGTAATGATGTCCCAGAGGAAGAGACACCAGAAAAAAACAAATCTTCAAATGAAAGGAATTCTCAGAAATACTTCACAACACTGAAAACACAAAGCATAAAATGCTAATGGCTACCCAAACTTAGAAAGGGGTGTAACAATTAGCAGAGAAACAGGAAAGATGCTTTGCGGTATATGACAACAAGATGGCAGGTGCTGCTCAAACTACTCTTGATAAGATTTTACAAAGAAATGAACATTTTAATTCTCTATGTTTCAAAATACAAGGTACTAAAATAAATTCTTTATGACAATGGCAAGACTTTGACTTGCTTATTTTGAACACATCTTAAGGAAAGATCAACTGCTAGGAAAGGACATCAAGTTTGATAAAGTACAGGGTCAGCAAAGCTAAGAGAAACCCTCAAGGTGATGAAATAACATAAGAGCTACAACAAGGAACTTCAACATACCAGTAATCATGAAGATAGCACAGGACCAGACAACCTTTCATTCTGTTACACATCAGGTTACTATGAGTCAGAGCCAACCTGGGAGCAACTAACAAAAATTAAAATGTTGTTAGTTGTCATCAAGTCCGTTTGTACTCACAGGGACCGTATGTGTGTCAGAGTAGAACTGTGTTCTATAGATTCTTCAAGGCCGTGACATTTTGTTTTAGAAGCAGATCACCAGGCCTGTCTTTGAAGGCACTTCTGGGTGAGTTCCACGAGGTCTGATAAGTCCATGAACTTATTCATTCTAAGGGCCACATACCTTATTTCTGAATACCACTATGGTAACCTCTGAAGAACTCTCCCCTTAGGAAGATATTCACCGATGCCAGGGCCTAGTCCACACTTCAAAGCAATTGTGGAACTGTTTCTGGAATGGCCATTGCATACGGTGGCACAATGGCAAGTTAGTGAACTTAACTGTATAGTTGTTTGTGAGGGAGTTTTAGCCAGTAAACAAGTAACTGTATTGAAACACCCTCCCCATTCAGCAGACCTGCCCCCCAGTGACTTTTTCTTTACCTGAAGATAAAGGAAATATTGAAAGGAAAACATTTTGATGACATTTAGGACATCAAGGGTAATATGATGACAATTCTGATGGCCATTCCAGACAGAAAGTTCCAAAACTGCTTTGAAGTGTGGACTAGGTGCTGGCATTGGCACACTCCCCCAAGGGGAGTACTTCAAAGCTGACCATAGTGATACTCAGCAATGAGGTACACAGCACTTTTTCTAGGGTAAGTTTGCAAACTTAACTGTCAGACCTCATATCCACCAACCTTTGGCTAGCAATTAACCATCTGTGCCACCCACGCTCTCCTACAAATTGTAGTATATTAAATAAGTACTAGCTTTACCAATCTCATTCTACATTATATTTACAACCAACAGGAAGAGAGGTTTCAACATTCTGACAAAAAAAAGTTGGTGGAACAATCACAAACTTTTTCACTGATTATCAAGATCTGTTAATAACTGAAATTGTAATTTGCATGGTCATTTGTACAGCTCTGTACTACCATACAAAGAGAGGACAACTGCTGTGGGCTGAGAGCTACTATGTCCTAGCCCCCTTGCCCCCTCCCCCCTCTCCCCATCTTTTATACCTCTCTGCTTGGAATCTTGAAACTATTTACAGAATAATAAGAACTATTCCTTGAAGTTATTAGCCCAGAAAAAGCTATCTGTAATATATAGGCCCAAAGCTAGAACTATTTCCTTGAAACTGTTTACAGGATAATAGCTCAGGTTAAACTATTTGCATGTTCCTGTCCTTTGTTCTATAACAAAGATCATCACCATTTGGGGCTATGTCCCGCTGTTGACTTCCTACCTGTTAAGCCTATAAATAAAGTTTGTGTTACCAGAACAGTGTCCATGATTCTCCATCAGAGACCATGGTCCCATTTGGCCCCAACTTTATCTTGTGTGATGTGTTTATTTGTTCTTGTGTGAGTGATATGTTTTATGTGTGAGTGAGATTTCTCATCCTTTCACCTGTTCACATTTGGCCTTTGGACTTTATCCAGCTCTGGCCACTGGAATGGCAGACTCGATTTTTGGCGCCCAACGTGGGGCCGAAGAGTGGACTATCGCTGAGGAGGCTGCAAGGTGAGAGGACACCTCTGATAAAACACATGCACATACAGAACTGAATAGTGGGGGGAGGTGCAAAAGACACACCATGTGTAAAAACGGCAATTTAAGAATGGGTGCTGTACACACAGATGTTTTACGCCTTATTGAAGGTGAAAGGAGGAAAAAGTAAAAAGGATTGCAAAGAAAGTAAAAAGATTGAGCCAGTTTTTAAGTTTTGTGCAAGACATATGTCCTTATTTTCCAGAGCAGGGGACAGTTTGAATTGGCCACTGTCCCCGAGGTTTGCTGCAGAAACCTGCCAATAAATTATTCCTTGAACCCTACATTGTTTCTGCACTTGTCAGTTATAGTGACAGGCAGATGAATTTAGATTCAATTTGGCAACGTATTTTGGTGAGCGAGCCAGGATCAAGGGGACTCCTGCAGTAAGTCCTTTGCCAGGGAAGAGCCAACTTTTTCTCTACTCTACTTAACATCTGCTAAGGCCCTCTGTGAACAGGTTGGAGAGTGGCTGTGGTAATTGAGGAATTCGGGCCAGGGCACTCCCTGGTGGATTCTGAAGGCCTGGCTGGTGCCACCGCAGTAACTCTGGTCCAGAAAGGTGAGGGTCTGTTCCATTCAAAAGCCAAGGATTGGTTCCATAAGATAATTTGTGGGCATGGGTCAGACACTGAAAAGCCAAAGGGCATCTGCCACTTTAAGGCTCCCGTGACAGGACCAGGTGGTGCTAAGAGCAGACAAGGAGAGTATCTGCCCCCTGCAAGACAAACTCTGCACAATGTGAGGCACACTGTCCAAAGCATAACACTTCCCATTTCCCTGGTCCTCTGGTACCCTGTCACGATAAAAAGCAGATTCCTCAGTCTCCTTTCCTTTCCTCCTTTTTGGCTCGACTCAGGACAAGGGATGCTTGGGGAGGTTCCCTCTCTCCACCTGGAGAGACGGTCCGGAGGTATGACTTCTCCCTTAAAGGACTGTTCACCAGCACCCCATGTCAATTCACTAAATTAAAGAGGTTTCAAGTGCCTTATCTTGTTAGCACACAGAGAACTAGGTTGAAGCTTCTGCCTAAGTGTTTGCTTTATTGGAACTCCTGTCTGTCTTGGTACCGTCTGTCTCGTATGAGGAACGTCTGTCCCAATTAAAGTATTCTCTGTATCTGTATACTCTGTAACGTGTGAAATAATGCCTCTGTTCCTTAAGAGAGTCTATTGGGGCAAATTCTGAGTCTCTATGGGTACCCACTTGTAATAACATGGCCTAGCCAGGTATTAAACTCCAGAGACTTAAACAATCAAATGGATCCATAAGGTTATCTTTTCATCATACAATTAAAATGCTTGTGAGTTCTCTTTTTAATTAAAGAAACAGTCTGTGTACATAGTGGTGAAGCTGAGTATGTGTGTCTGGTAAAGTGTGAGGCCTTGTATGTGTGTCTGAGAAAAATCTAAATTTCTGGGTTCCATGGAAATTGAAGTACGCTACACAGCCTACTGTTTTTAAAAGGAAAAGCTGAGTTCTTCAAGCTATTGAACCTTTTTGCTTCAGGGGCAAAATGAGAAAACAGCCCAATTTACAACTTCATGGCTCTCAAGGAGGAGGCCTGAACAGTGTCTCATTTACATTAGAAAAGATAAGGGACTAGTTCTTAAGCTACTTTTTTAGCTGTGGACCTACAGAAATAAAATGAGTGGTTTTGCTGACTCCCTAGGTCTTTTAGAATGTGTTGGTCATATCAAAACAAAAAGGGGGAGTCCTCCCTCCACCATACAAAATTACACCATCCACAATTATTAATTTGGTCCTCTATACTTTAATTTTTTTTTTTAATTAATGAAGATGGCACCACAGCAGCCAAGAGGCATTATTGCCCCTTACCTCCATCTCAGGACAAGCACAGATGGGTATATTGGAAAGATCCCTCCTCAGGGGAGTGGAATGATCTTCGTCCACTGGTTAGGGGAGACAAGGTTTTGTTTTTATCTCTTCAGAAGGAATGGGACTCGTGTGGATTCCTGCAAGATTTGTGTGAGTGTAATGGACCACTGGGTGCCACTACTGATCAGATGGACCCCCAGAGGAAACGACAACCAGCTGACACTGAACATGGAGAAGGATACTCCAACGAGGCCCCAGTGACAAACCCTCGAGGATCTAATACTCTGAATCGCTGAGCTTCTTCACTAACTTGGGACAGCTGGAAGCTGAATCTTCCAGCAACAACTGATGGAGCTGGCCCTGGCACATCATAAAACCAAGCTGACTATACAAAATTAGAGGGAAGGATGCTCATATCCCTGTATGTGCCCGAAGGATTCTTCCCTTCTTATCTGCCTACCTGTTTGTCTGATTCTGTGGCCTTTCTTCCTTATAGAATCTTCATATTCTGTTGTTCCTAAATGACAGCATTTCTTTTGTTTGCTATAACCAAAGGGATGTTTTGTATAGGCCCCATACGTGAGATTGTCTTGTGTCTTCCTGGCCATGTGGAGGTTGAGGCCTCCCAGGGGCTGATGCCATGTACTCAGCTATAAGCTGGACCAATTTTAGAAAAGAAACCTCATTTCCCCAAGTCTGACAGCAGCCAGGGCTCTGCCCAGAGGCGGTGAAATCCAAAGGCAGCTGGTGGGTGTAGAAGCCACGGCACATAGGCTGCAAAGGAGACATAACTTCTTCACATCACCCCATGTCACCCTGTTTGGCCTAGTAGCCAAAGACATAAGATTCTTCCTCACAGGAGGAACAACCTAAGACAGGCACAGCCACACTGGCTAGCCAGAGACGGGTAAGATTCCTCATGGGAGGGACAACCTAAGACAGGCACAGTCACAAAGGGGCTATCAGGAAGAATGACTGGCTAGCCAGAGACAGGTAAGATTCTGCATGGGAGGGACAACCTCAGACAGGCACAGTCACAAAGGGGCTATCAGAAGGAACCTTTGGGGTCATAGAACTGGGGCTCAGGCCTTCATTCCCCACAAGGTCTCCTGCCCCCAAGGTTGTCTCGAGTCCCATGCCCAGCTCAGGATGTGACCCAGGTGACAGAGACATGGCAAGTAGCAGCTACCCTGGCCATACTAAAAATTTGTCTTTATCTGCCGCTTTCTTCTTTCGCTTATTACCTTATTGATAGTTTCCTATATAAAAACAAAAAGGGGAGACGACCTGTTTTAGAAAATAACACTGAGTTATTTATAAAACATTCTATCATCAACAAATTGCTAAAGAAAAGAGACAATTCATATGCTACACTGCAGTTCTCTGTAAACTCTAGGGGTGTAATGGTTAAGTACTGTGGCTACTAAACAAAAAATTAGCAGTCTGAACCCACCAGAAGCTCCTTGGAAACTGGGGCTGTTCTACTTTGTTCCTCACACAGTGATTAAAGCACTTAGCTGCTAACTGAAAGGTCAGCAGCTGGAAATCACCAGCTGTTCTGCACAAGGAAAGACCTGGTGAGCTGCCACTGTGAAGACTATAGCCTAGGAACCCCTATGGGGTAGCTCCACTATGGCTTACAGGTTCGCTGAGTCATAACTGACTCGATAGCATAAAACAACATATTTCTCTAGCTCTACAGTGAACTGTTAAGAAAGTGGTTTAACACAATTTTTAGAATGAATTAGAGCACTTTAAGTCTTAAAACAGACAGCTGTCTGATTTGAAATAAACAATCCCGCTTCAAAGAAATACTTAACAAGAGATGAACTTATATACTCCTTTAGAAGACAACACAGCAATATTCTGTCAAATATAACTTTTAATAATTTTGTGAAATAAATACTGAAAATAAGCCTAGCCACTTAGATGTCTTTTCTAAACAGAATATATTTTTATGTCTACTTGATGTTAAGATTGCAATACTAATCTTTTAATGACTACAAATTCTTTTATAATAAGTGAAACTCAATCACTTTTGAATCTAAGTACAAAGTCCCAGGAGGCCTAGCTCTCAGTTCCACCACTGTTTTAATTAGGATCAACAAACAATTCTACACTGGCCAAAAATATACCTGAAAGTCAATGCCATATGCTACAAGTAGGTTACCATGGGTCACAGATAATTACAGGCCAAGAAAGATCAGAGGCTCAGTTGGGCTTCTAGCAGAGTAATTAAAATATTATGTATTCTAAGTAACACAACATATAGGACATGCTAAGGCAAGGTCTTACTTTGAATTGTCAAACTAAAAACTGAGAATGGTTTAGAATTTAAGTGAGTTGGCCAGAAAGCTTCCGTATCTCCTTAGACATCCTCTCATCTGCATCCCAGACTTTAATCTATGGTCAGTGCTTGTTTCTCCTTACACTATTGAATTCCTTGGCCTCCCTGTACTTGAAGTATCTGCTAGACTATCTTTCAAGTCTAGGCTCCTTTAACTGCTCTATCTTTTTTAGCTACCTATGTTTTGGCAAGATGGTGAAGAATTCAAACAATAAGAAAAAAGGCAGCTATGTACTTCAGTAAAAGAATTGATCCAACAACCATACTGACTAACCAGGCAGAAACATGGCAGCTTTTTTATCCTTAGACTCACTAGTAACACGTCATTGGGCACTAGCTGATTGTAACCTAAATGTTAGTAGGTAAGTCTAATCAGACTATCTATATCCCCAGGACTTCAGATAATACTTGGAATATGGCAAACACTCAATATTTGCTGAATGAATAAATGAATTAATGTTAAAGGAAAAATATCTGATATTTAATCAAATATAACATTTTAAAAAAAATACTATTTGTCAGCTTGTTTTTACACCCATCTCACAAATAAAACATGCTTTCCTGTACTGTCTTGTACTTCTGAAATCTAACTTTACAGAAGTATTTAAGAACATTCCAGGAAAGATCTTACATCTGGCATATAAAACGGTGTTGAGAGCAGGTGTTTAGGTATTCAAACATAAAACACTTACTTGTGAGTTGTAATTGACTCAGCAGCAGTGTGTTTTTGGTTTTGTGAAAAAAAACTTTGACAGCTTTCTACATATGTATGCAGATTTAGGCAGTGTTACACAATAATTAAAGTCAATTTCATGGAAATATAACTCGAAAACATTATTAAGGGATGGTAAATTAAAATGAATAAAGAGAACAAAACTTGCCTCTAACTATAGTTCACACAGTTCTGAAAAAGAAAAAAATTAATACTAGTTTATTCTCCTTTCAAAAGCCAGGAGAGAGAAGTCAGATGTGCCTTCTCTGATACATCAGCTTCTCATTTTTTATTAGGTGCTCTTTCTGTAACCTCTTACAGTGTCTAAACTCATTTCCATTACATGGCATCATGGATTGAATTGTGTCCCCTCAAAAATATGTGTAGCCATGTGGCTGGGCCATGCTTCCCAGTATCTTGTGATTGTGCTCCATTTTGTGGTTTTCCTATGCTGTATGTTAAAAGATTAGGGTGGGACTGTAAGTTCCTTTATAAATTCACCTCCCTGCTCCACTGTAAAGGGAGTTTCCCTGAAGTATGGCTTGCCCCACCCTTAATCCTTTCATCCTATGAGAGATACAAGGAAAGGGAAGCAGGCAGAGAATTGGGAACCTCACACCATCAAGAAAGCAGCACTGGGAGAAGAGCACATCCTTCAGACCTGAGGTTCCTGTAACAAGATGCTCCTTGGACAAAGACTGATGCAATACCAGACTTCCCTCCAGAGCCGACCATGGGGCAAGCCTTCCCCTGGAGCGGACATCCTGATTTTGGAATTGCAGCCTACTGGACCATTTAAGAATAAACCTTCCGTTGTTACAGCCACCCACTTTGTGGTATTTCTGTTAGAGCAGCCCTAGCTGACTAAAACACACGGCTTTTGAAAATGTACATGTATTTGTCTTTTCCCTCCATCTGACTGAGTTCCTTAAGAGTACTTAGAAAGTGAGTGCTTAGCACATAAGGGATGCTCAAAGTATCCAGTGAAAAAATAAACAATTTAAGGTATGGCAAATATTTTCTTCAACCAAGTTTACAGAAATCATTGGCATGACATGGTGTAGCAGAATGTGCTAATTTATCTCACCATGTGATCAACAATGTTTGTTTTTCCTTTACCCTCACTATCATTTGAAAGGCCTGGTTGGGCAATGGTTAATCATTGTACTACTAACCAGAAGGTCTACAGTCAAACTCACCAGTGTCTCCACAGTAGAGTAGGAAAGATCTAGAGATCTGCTGCTGTAAACTTTACAGCCTGGAAAACTCTATGCGCTAGTTCTGCTCTGTCATATAGGGTCACTATAAGTTGGAATAAACTTGAAGGCAATCAACAACACCATCATTTATTTGTTTTCGGATCCAACTCGACGGCACTTGGCTTGGCGAGTATATCAATATAGTGGTATAGCTAGCTTATCTTATATGAGGAAAGTTACATCAAAAAATCATAAAAACTAGTATAACTGTGAATCACACTGAAGAGAACATACACTTTAAGTCTTGCTTTGGATATGGTATGCTCTTTTCCTACACATATAGCATTTTATTGCTAAAATCGACCAAACTGTCAAACTGAAATGGCTATCTTTCTCTTCAAAAAAATCTCTGGGAAAAGGTTTTACTCTCTAGGCTGGCACTGGGAACCCTGTAGTGTAGCAGTTAAGAGCTATCAACCAGACAATGAATCCACACAGCACTCTTTAGAAACCCCATGGGGCAGTTCTACTCTGTCCTATAGAGTTGCTCTGAGTCAGAATCAACTCAAGGTCAACAAGCATTCCAGCATGTAAAATTTCTGACAACCAATGAGTTTTCTCATGAATGTATAATAAAACATAGTTGTAGATCAATATTTAATAGCAACTAATGAATATTAGAGACACGATTCTAAAGAAAAAATGACTCCTACATGTTTTGAGATTTTACAAAAATAACAGCTGAATTCTTATCAAGGTAACCGACAGAGACTAGGCTCCACTAAAATTCAATTTAGGAACAAAAGAAAAAACAAAGTGTGATGGCTTGTAACGGCTTAGCTGAATGAAATCTTCTTGTAAAGCAGAATTACAATTTCAGAAGAAATCCATTGTGTGATAACGGTTTAACAAAAATATGTATAAAAGTGGAATATATTTGCTTATTTTGTCTTTTCTTGAGATTAGAATGAGATTAGAAGCAGTGAATGGGAAAGCCATTTATTATAAACGCAAATATATTACTGACTCATACAACAGCTTTAACCAACTGAACATAATAATAATAGTTAATACATTATGTCCCATGGTCTGTACTAAATCAAGTGCTTTTTTTTTTCCTGTTTTTCTCTTTGACCTTCATCAAAAAGCATGAAACTAGGTAGTTGCCAGTTAAATCTTAATGTGAAATATTTTCAAAGTATACATAAATGAAATGCATTAAGCAGTTATTTATTGAGTGCTTCCTAGTAGTCAGGTTCCATTCTAGGATCTAGCGATAAAGCAGTGAACAAAACATACAAAATCCCTGCAGACACAGAGTTTATATTCTATTTGTTGGATACAAATAATTAATTTAAAAATAAGAAAATGATAACATATCATATGGTGATAAATGATATAGAGAAAAAAAGCAGAGAAAGGGAGACAGAGAAAGCCAGGGTGAAGGGTATCATTTCAAATAGAATGATGGAGGGAAAAGTTCACTGAGAAGATAAGATGTGAAGAAAGATTTCACAGAAGAGAGGGAAGAAAAGAAGGAGTGAACAGGCAGAGAATATATTTCAGATTCAAGAAAATAAGCATTAAAGAAATATACCCAAAGTACTTAAGAATCAGCAGGAGTTAGAATGTTCTTTGCATGAAACTTCTAATGAATTCATATAAATTTTCCATTTGTTTATATCACAAATAAAATATCCTAAAACTATTCAGGCTAATTATATTCAGGGAAAGAGGAAAGTGCATGGTTGTCAACCATATCACGTAATTTCCCATCTCTGCTCTTTCACAGTTGTTTTTGTTACATGCTGTTGAGTCAGTTCTGACTCATAGCAACCCTATCCACTACAGAACAAAATACTGCCTGGTCTTGTACCATGCCCACAATCATTTCTATGCTTCAGCCCATTGGTGCAGCCATTGTGTCAATCCATGTCACTGAAGGTCTTCTTCTTTTTCATTTATCCTTCACTCTACCAAGCATGATGTCTTTCTCTGGGGACTTATCTCTCCTGACAACATGTCCAAAGTATATAAGATGCAGTCCCATCATCTTTGCTTCCAGGGAGCACTCTGGTTGTACTTCTTCCACAATAGATCTGTTTGTTCTTTTGGCAGTCCACGGTACATTCGATATTCTTCTCCAGAACCACAATTCAATTCTTCTGTATTCATTATTCACTGTCCAGCTTTTGCATGCTTATGATGTCACTGAAAATACCATGGCTTTGGTCATGTGTGCCTTAATCTTCAAGGTGACATCTTTACTTTTCAACATTTTAAAGAGTTCCTATGCAGCAAATTTTCCCAGTATAATGCATCTTTTGATTTTTTGGCTGCAACTTCCATGAGCGTTGAACTGATACATGCAGGCAACTAAAAGTTGTTCTTTATATGTAGTTCAGGGAGCTCACAGAGGGTGGAAGAGGACAAGCTAGAAAGGTAGAGTAGATGGGCCAGATCATAAACAAATTTATACGCAGAAGGCAAAAATAGTTTTATAAAGGGGTAAAAATGAGTTCATGAGGGCTTATTAATATGATACAAAAGATAATTACAAGTCACAACAGGGTTGAAAGTGAACCACATAAAAAAACAGGATTCTTTATGCAGATAAGACTGGATACAGAGATGATAAAAGGAGTCCGCCAAAGAGGTTGTTTTAGTAATAAAGATATAAAGTGGCCAAGGTTTAGGAAAGTTGGGTTATGATTATAGAAATGGAGTCCAGGGATAGAATGGAGAGATTTTGTAATGAGTCTGTTCCTGAGATAAACACAAAGAACCACACTAGAGATCACAGAAGATACTCAAGAAGAAATGTCTGCTGTGAGATACAATCAGGTGACACCAGTACAGATGTTTGAAGAGAGGGAAGGAAGGAGGAAGAGAGAGGGAGAGATGCAAAGAGACCCCAACAACTGGTGTAGCTGATTAGCAACAAATGATTTATGTAAAATCAACTTGTTTTTCAACTTTACAGAGCTAATAGGTTTCAGTATTTATGTCTCATTTTTTCATCATAGAGGTAATATTTATTATGCTTTGAATCTGACTATACAATTAATGGAACAGTTCTACTCTGTCCTACAGAGTTGCTATGAGTCAAAATCAACTCTGCAGCAG
Organism: Heterohyrax brucei; assembly: GCA_028571685.1. Taxonomy (NCBI): domain Eukaryota; kingdom Metazoa; phylum Chordata; class Mammalia; order Hyracoidea; family Procaviidae; genus Heterohyrax; species Heterohyrax brucei. The sequence goes on from CM053144.1 coordinate 103,225,474, forward strand.
TGGTTTTGGTTTGATTTTGTTACACAATTAATACATAGTGCAGGAATAAGGCAGGCCAAACAAAAAGTTTTTGAAATTTTTTCCTCTTGAATTAATCCCCTTGCCATCTGTTTCTTGAGCTACTGGTGAAATAAATTTGGGGCTGCAAGAAACAGCTAAAGTTTATGCAAAACAAAACAGCTTAAAATGCTGAATGAGAAGTCTGTTGCTTTGGGTTAAGAATAATTATATGATATGTGATGCTTAATCTATGAAGATCAAACATTTTCAACTGACTCATAATGATCACAAACACGGAATCATTAAATGTTATGGTATAATCAAGCTGTCAGTGCTGAAACAGAATACAGCTTTTTTTACTACTTTTTCACAATACCAAAGTTGAAAGACTTGAAGAAGTATTTAATTCTAATAAATCCTCCCACTCAAGGCACAAATCTTTATGTCCTTAAGCCCATGCACTTAGAGTGACAGAGAGCTCATGAATAATATTACCAATAGAAACAACTAGGAATAACAACTACCAAGTGATTACCATGTACAAGCATTGTGTCAAGTACTTTCACACACATTATTTTATTTTAGGACAATTCCAACAATTAAATGTTCACCTAACCCTGAATCAAACTTACCAGCCTACAACTTTCATCTGATTTACTGGTCCCAGTCATCTTTCCAGAAGTCTCTGGGTGGTGGAATAGCTAAGCACTTGAATACTAACTGAAAGTTTGGTGGTTTGAACCCACCGGGAGATACCTTAGAATAGAGGTCTGGTGACAGGCTTCCAAAAAATTGGCCACTGAAAACTCTATGGAGCACAGTTGTACTTTGACAATATAGGATCACCATGAGAACTGACTTGACAACAACTGGAAAAAAAGTTACCTTTCCTGATGACTCTCAATCCCCCAAGTACCCCTATGAGGCTGAAACTATTGTTATTCCCCCCATTATACAGGATAGAAAACTAAGCCTTAAAAAAGTTGAGTAACTTTGACAAGACTGCAAAGGTGGTCAGTGGGGGAGCAAGGCTTATCTTATCACATGTCTCTGAGAACGGAATTTGTGATCTGGCAAAAATCAGGTTTTTGATTGAGAGGGTCAGATCCCAAATCACCAGTTCACTGAAGTAGGAAATGTCATTCTTTGGGGCCTCTGAGGAAGTGGACTGCCAGTCTCCCTTAGGTAACATCATGGCAACATATGCGAGTGTGATTAAGGCCTCTTTCCAACTTTGAATTTCTACATGTCCTCAATCTAATTATTTTGGTTAACAATAAAATTTAATAGTTACTTATGTTTTTTAGCCAGAAATGTAGTAGCTTTTAACCTATATATCACAGGATGTGATATTACTTTGAATGAGCATATAATAAAAATGAGTCATTGTCCCTGGATACCACAAAGAAAAACAGTCTCAAGAATTAATCACTATATCATGGTTACATTTGGGGAAAGGAAAAAACAAAAAAAAACAAAAACATGGTATGCTGTGTTAATTCTAGCTTGGTTCACACTTTGTGAAATAAAAATAACACTCGGATGATGGAAAATTAGGTTAGCCAGAATGTGATCATCTTGGTAATACAAATAATTAATTTGTTTTTATATCTTGATTATAGCAATTTTCATACAAATTTTGTTACAGCTTTAAATAGTAGAACTTTAAAATACGTCAATTCAAAAATATTTACTATCGACTTGCATTAAATGTAGTTAGATAACTTCATGTAACATATCAACTTTATTATTAACCTGCAACTTCTCAAGCAGGATAATCTATTAGGAGATCTCAGAGAATTAGATATTCAGCATTTCATGTCCTTTCCTCAAGGAAATGATGCCAGTAATTTATCAAAAGCAAGGCACGCTTAAAATGTGGTTTTCTAAACACGGTGAAAGCTTTGCGGTGATCTATGCACATTCTCTTCCCTGTCCCTCATTTGAGTGGCTCAATCCAATTCAATGAATGTTTACTGCATGTTTATTCTATGTCAGGTACTGGTACAGAACTTGTTCATGAGTACAATAAATCCCTATCCTTGGGGAGTGTACATTCTAGTGGGGAAGACACAAAATAAACAGTAAACATAAAAAATTACATAATATTTTTAGAAGGTGACAAATGCTATCGGAAGAAGACAAAGTTGAGCAAAGTAAAGGTACCAGAAGCCACAGAGAAGAAGCAGTAGCGCAGGTCTAAGTATTACGCGGGGTAGTCAGGGTAAACCTCAGTGATAAGGTAAGATTTGAGCAATACATGCAAATAAAGTTTTAAAAATATTTTTTTAATTGTGCTTTAAATGAAGCCTTACAGAGTAAATCAGTTTTTCCATAGAAAATCAGTCCATACATTGTTTTATGACACTGGATGCCAACCCCATGACAAGTCAAAATCCTCCCCTTCTCAAGTAGTGGGAGAAAAATGAGTGTGCAAAACTAGAACTAAACTAAAAGACCAAATTGGATGGTCTGACAGAGTGTAGGGTCCCCTGAGGACAAAGCTCCTGAACTCCTCTGTTAGTCCAGAGCTGAATCTAGTAAGGAAGTCAACTCTTCAGACATAGATTGGACTGGACTGTAAGACCGTGACGCTGGCGAAGTGTATGCTTCTTGACTTAAAAAGATCCAAGAGGATGTCTGAGCCACTCCTGTATGAAGGCAAGATGAGGGGGTGGAGGGGCCAGGCGGGTGAAAGGCAGGAGTGTGCTGTCACAGGGTGGGGAGAACAGTTACGAGTTCCATAGCGGTATAGGTGAGGGGTTTTATATAGCAAATTGATTTGGATCATAAACTTTCACTTAAAGCACAAAAGTTTTTTTCACTAAACCAAAAAAACACCAAAACTTGCCCCTTCTCTGCCTTCAGACCCCTGTTTCCTTTTGTCCAGCTCTCCTGTCCCCTCCTGCCCTCCTGCCCTTGCCCCTGGGCTGGTGGGCTCATTCACAACCCTGAAAATGGTTTAGTGTATTACTGTTTGTTTGAGGAGACTGCCTAATCTTAGGCTGAGGGTGAACCTCAGGAATGACTTCAGTTCTGAGTTAAAAGGGTATCCAGAGGCTGTACTCATGTGGTTTCTCTATCTCTGTCAAGCCAGTAAGTCTAGTTTTCTTTTGTGAATTTGAATTTTGTCCTACATTTTTCTCCATCTGTCTGGAACCTTCTAAACGTGATCCCTGCCAGAGAAGTTGATGGTTGTAGCCAGGCACGATTTAGCTGTGCTGGACTCAGTCAGGTGGAGGCTGTGATATTTGTGATCCAGTAGTAGTCTGAACTAATCTTTCTCTTGTGTCTTTAATTTTCATCATTCTGCCTCGCTCTAGACTAGTGGTGCCAGTGGAGTATCTTAGATGGCCACTTACAAACTTTTAGGAACTCAGACACTACTCACCAAAATAGGATTTACAACACTTTTTTATAAACTATGTTATGCCAATTGAGATGTCCCCTGCGACCATGGTCTCTAGCCCTCAGTCCAGTAATTTGGCCTCTCATGGAATTTGGATATATCTATGAAATTTCCATGACTTTGCCTTAGTCTGGTTTTGCTTACTTCCCCAGTATTGTGTATTGTCTTAACCTTCACCAAAGTTACCACTTATCTACTGTTGAGCTAGCGTTTTCCCCTCCTGCCCCTGATAACTATCAAAGATTGCTTCTTTCTTTTTGTAAACTTTTTCATGAATTTTTATAATAGTAGTCTCATTTAGTATTTGTCTTCTTGAGTTTGACTTATTTCACTCAGCATAATGCCCTCCAGATTCATCCATGCTATGAGATGCTTAGATTCATCATTGTTCATTACTGTTGAGTAGCATATTCTACTGCGTGTATGTACCCTAGTTAGTTTATCCATTCATCTGTTGATCAGTACTTAAACTGTTTCCACCCTTATGCTATTGTGAATTATGCTGCAATTAACATGGGTATGCAGATCTTACTTCCCTAGGATATATTCCTAGGAGTGAGATTATGTATGGTATTTCTGGTTCTAGCTTTTTAATGAAGCGCCATATTGTTTTTCAAAATGTTTATACCATTTTGTACCCCCACCAGCAGTGCATATAGGAGTTTAGATTTCCCTGCAGCCTCTCCAACATTTCTTATGTTCTGTTATTTTGGATTCCTGTCAGAAATGACAGGGTAAGATGGTATCTCACTGTAGTTTTGATTTGCGTTTCTCTAATACAAGTGATCACAAGCAACTCCTCTTGCGTGTGTGTCTGTTAGTCATCTTAATGTCATCTTTGGTGAAATGTCTATTCACATTCCTTGGCCATTTTTAAACAGGACTGTTTTTTTTTGTTATAGAAATGTTGGATATTTTAGTAGACTTTAGAGATTAGACCTTTGCTAGACATGTCATAATAGTCAATTTTTTTTACCAGTCTGTAGCTTCTCTTTTCACACTTTTGATGAAGTCTTTTGGTGAAAAATAAGTGTTTAGTTTTTATAAGATTTCAGTTAGCTAGCTTACCTTCTGGTGTTTGTGTATTGTTAATTATGGTTTGTATCCTATTTATGCTGGGTATTAGGGCTTCTAGACTTGATCCTAATTATTCTTCTTTGATCTTTATAGTTTTTTATTTTATATTTAGGTCTCTGATCCATTTTGAACTAGTTTTTGTATACTGTATGAGGTATGGGTCCTGTTTCATTTTTTTAACAGATGACAACAAGTTTCTACAGACAGAGATGCCAGTACCATTAGTTAAAAAGAAAGGCTTTTCTCCATTTGATGGACTTTGGGCTTTTGTAGATCAAGTTACTGTAGGTAGATATATTTACATCAAGGTTCTTGCTTCTGTTCCTTTGGTCATTGTATTTGTCATACCAGTACTAGCTGCTTTGACTACCACAGTAAGATAGTACGTTTGGAGGTTAATTAGTGGGAGGCATACTACTTTCTTCATCTTCTTCAACAGTGCTTTACTTATCTGGGGCCTCTTTCTTTGCCAGTAAAGTTAACAATTAGTTTCTCCATCTCATTAAAGAATGTTGTTGGTATTTAGATTGGGATTTCACTGTATTTGTAGATTGCTTTGGATAAAATTGACATTTTCACAACATTGAGTCTACCTATCCATGAGCAACAATATGTTTTTCCATTTATGTAGGTCTCTTTTGGCTTCCTGAAATAGTGCTTTGTGGCTTTCTTTCTATAGGTCATTTACATCCCTAGTTAGATTTACTCTTAAGTATTTTATTTTATTTTTTAAGGGGCAATTATAAGTGGCATTGCTTTCCTGATTTCCTTTTCATAACTCTCTTTACTGGCATATAGGATTCCAACTGATTTTTGTATGTTGATAATGTGTCTCATGATACTGCTGAATCTTTCTATTGGTTCTAATAATTTTCTTGTGGAGTCTTTTGAGTTCTCTAGGTATAGTCTCATATCATCTGCATATAGGGACAATTTTACTTCTTTCTGACCACTGTGGATGTTCTTTCTTTCTTTTTCTTGCCTTATTACTCTGGTTGTGACTTCCAGCACAATGTCAAACAAAAGTGGTGATAAGGGCATTTTTTGCCTTATTCCTGTTCTCAGGGGGAATGTTTTCGGCCTGTCTCTGTTGAGAATGATATTGGTTGTTGATTTTGCAGAGATGCCCTTTATTATGATGAGGAATTTCACTCCATAACTATTTTATTGTTTTTTTTTCTTCTTTTTCTTTTAATCAGGAATGGGTACCTGACTTTATTAAATACCTTCTCCACATTGAATGAGATGATCATGTGATCCTTTTCCTTTATCTATATAGTGGATTATTTGGATTGATTGCTAATGTTGAGCTGTCCTTGCACACTTGGCATAAATTCCACTTGATTATGCTGTACTATTTTATTGATATGATGCTTACTCTGTTGGCTAGGGCTTTGTTTAGAACTTGCACATCTATATTTTTTACATCTATATTCACAAGAGATATTAGTCTGTAATTTTCTTTTTTTGTAGTATCTTTGCCTGGTTTTGGTATCAGGGTTATACTGGCTTCACAGAAAGAATTTGGAAGTATTCTTTCCTTTTCCATGTTCTGAAATAGTTTGAGTAAGGCTAATATGAGCTCTTCTCTGAATGTTTGGTAGAATTTTTCAGTGAAGCCATTTGGGACAGGACTTTTTTTGGCTGGGAGTTTTTTTTTTTTTTTAATTATTGTTTCAGTCTCTTCCATTGTTATGAGTCTGTTCAGATTTTCAACTGCAGTTTTTGTTAGTTTGGGTAAGCAGATTTTTTCTAGAAATGTGTCCATTTCCTCTAGGTTTTCAAAGTTGTTGGAATATAGTTTTTCACAGTACTTTATTTGCTTCCACTTCTGTTTTTGTCAATTTAGCCAATGGTTTGTGAATTTTGTTGTAACTTTCAAAGAATAAACTTGTTTTTGTTGATTCTACTGTTTTTATATTCTTTATTTTCATTTATTTCTGCTCTGATCTTGACTATTTCATTTGGTGGATATGGGTTTCTTTTGCTGTTTTCTTTGTGTGTGTTTGAATTGTATAGCTAATGTTTTGATTTTTATCCTCTTCTTTATTTGATGTGTATACTTATTGCTATAAACTAACTTCTGAGCATTGTCTTTGTTGTTTTCTGAATATAATCTTAAGGTATTTCTTTATACAGATCTCAAGGTCTGTTGATTCTGAGAGGAAGACAGGTAATACAGGATGCAATAGGAATTTATTAAAATACTTTCCTTCCTCAGAGTAAATTTAAAGCCTAAAACATAAAGGTATCTATGTAATAAAAACCTTCAAATCTTCAGTTCACTAAAAACCAAAAACCCACTGCCATTGAATCAATTCCAACTCATAGTGATTCTAAAAGACAGAGTAGAATTACTCTGTAGAGTTTCCAAAGAGCACCTGGCAGATTTGAACTGCTGACCTCTTGGTTGGCAGACACAGCACTTAATAACTACATGACCAGTGTTTCTTTAGTTTACTACTATAGACAATAGTTACTTGATTTGAAAAATTGCATGTTTTTCTAATTTGTGTTAAGAGATCCATCTTTCCTTTAAGTACATGTCACTGCAGTTTCATGAAGTTTAGATTAAATATTTAAGTAAGTTTTCAATAGTATTTATTTTATACCTGCTATTTGGCCTGCTGGTATAGTGATTAAATGCTATAGCTGTTACACAAAAAGGTCAGCAGCACAAATCCAGGTACTCTAGGAAATTCTATGGGGCAGTTTTACTACATCCTATAGGGTAGCCAAGAATCAGAATTCACTCAACAGCAACAGGTTTTTGGATGTGGTACAATATAACACAGAATACTCAGAAAACACAAATTCCTGCATAACAAAGTTCTTTTTATGACCTAACATATAATCCAGTTAAAAAAAAAGGTGGGGTGGGCACAATGACAGATCAAGAACTCTATTAAATGACCAGCGTTGATGGTCCAACAACCTGGAGGGTCCTTGAGAACATGGTCCCGGAACTTGCTGCTAGCCCAGAGCTGAAACCAGTACTGAAGCCAATACTTCAGACAAAGAACCGACTGGACTTCGGGACACACAGTGATGCATGCGGTGTGTGTACCTTATGGTTTAATATAGATATGAGGCTGTCCTACCAGTTTCTTTTTAGAGGGGAGAGGAAATGGTGGAGATGAAAGGACAAGTGTTGGTTGAGTAAATACTGGAAGGAAAGAGTGAAAAAAAGAAGTGTGCTGTCACAGGGTGAGGAGAGCAGATAAAATTGCAAACAGGCAGGTACTCAGGGTTTTATATGGAAACTTGACTTGGATAGTAAACCTTCACTTAATGACAATAAAAACACATTTTAAAAAATAGGGCACAATGGAATAATACATTCTGGAGACTCGTAAAAATAGAATAAAACCTGTTTAAAATATAGTTGGATCCAACTCGATGGCACTTGGCTGGCTTGGCTATACCCATATTAAAAGAATGCTGGAATTAATTCATTTAATTAGAATGAAATGAGATTAAGCAAGGAAAGCATCTAAAAGCAAAGAATTACCCACCAAATTCAGAAAGGAGAGTAAACTTTATATGGTGACGTTCTACTCCTTCAACATTTGGCTGGGATATGGGCTGAGATGATGTATACCATCACTAAAATACTAAGTATATATTGACCTCAAACATTTTATGGAATGTAAATATATCTAGAGCCATACTTACATGAATATAATGCATGCCCATAGACTTCAAATTCTCTCATAAAGTGTTTTTGATCATTTGAAAAAAGTAGAAAGACATAAATAGAAATAATTAGTTGGTATTTTGAGAAAAAATTTCACTAGAGTTAAAACTTAAATCGGATCTCTTTTGGATGAGAAAATGGAAAAAAAAATTCTCAGTCATAAATCTGATTTGAGTCATGTTCCTCAGTAACATGTTTGCTGATTTTTCCTATAATGAAAGACATTCTTTCTACTTTATTTTTTTCCCCAAGCACTTTACATCACTTCTGGACCACAGGGAAGAACAGCAAGTGGTGTCTTGTAGTCATTTATTTTCACCATTTCCTCATAAAAACCAAAGTAAATTATGCTGATCAAAGTGACAGGTAGAATTCAAAAGTTCTAACAAATTTATAAGCAAAATCACTAAGTTATGAAATATATCCCAGTCACCTATACAGATCAGCCATAAAAAAGCAATGATGGGAACAGGCAGAAGAAGGTAACACAGAAAGTCAGTCATGACATTAAATGCAACTGAGATGGCAGAAGGATGGATAAGAGGACAACAGAAAAAGTCTCTTTCATCTGTGGAGGTCAAGAAATTACAAGTATAGCAGCAGAAAAGAATGGCTTGGAGAAACTAACTAACCCAGAATAGGATAGAGAGCACATTAATTTACCCGGTAACTTCTTTAAAAAGAAAGATAGCAACAACAACACCACACTTGGCTTAAATCTGGCTATAACAATTCTGAGTCATACTCCTTTGAAATCTTGTATGTGATGGAAAACTACAACCAACTTGATAATTTCTCTGAGTAGTTTCATCTGCCTCAGGCACACAGCCAAGACATCAGTTCAATATCGACTCAGCAAAGAAAATTTCATTTTATGAAAACACTATCATCATACCTTGCAGCAAATGGTAGATGGCATGGCTTTATACTAATGTTATTTCTCTTTAACGTTATGTGATAGATCATGGTAAAATTTGTGATGTTAGCCAAAATTATCTAAAAGTTATCTAAATATTACAATAGTCATTTATGTGGCCATTCCTAGTGCATCTCAATGATTTTAATTTTAATCATTTAAAATAAAAATGGAAAAAGTATAGTTCTATCTATATATAAAAATGTACATATATACATAGATATGTATACATATACATATGTGCATATATACGTGTGTGTGTGTATATATATATATATATTTAGTTTTTACTGTTGCCATGAGCCGGATCCGACTCGATGGCACTTGGCTGGCACTGCAATTAAAACCTACTACTGTTGAGTCAGGTCAGACTCATAGCAACACCATAAGTCAGGGTAGAACTGCCCCATAGACTTTCCAAGGAGTGCCTGTTGGATTTGAACCGCCAACCTTTTGGTTAGCAGATGTAGCACTTAACCACTACGCCACTAGGGCTTCCTTTTACTGCAACAGTAGTTTTTACTTCTTTCTCTTAAAAATTATAATACGAGCTTTTTAATCTTCACTTCTTGAGCTCACTTCAATGCTCAGAAACAGTGGCTCTTTTTTCCTCTAAGTTAATAATCATGAATGAAGTTCTGACATAGAAAATTTTAGACAATAAAGCTAAAGCTGTCACAGCTTTTCTTATTAACTTTGAGGGGCAACTGATTCTGAACTTCATCAGATCAAAGATTAGATAAAGGAGACTATCAATTTGAAGGCATTCTCCTGACATATAGAGTTTCACATTCTGGAAAGAATCCTAGGAGATGGTATAAACTCACTGTCAAAATAGTTCCTAGAAATGTGGTGGGGGGAATGGCCAGCACTGAAGAAGGCTAACATGCCAGATTAATACTGTGGTAGATAGCAGAAGAGGGGATCACAAGGCTCAGAGAAGCAGACATGCTTAAGCACATACTCATAAGCTTTAACAGATGATTGTTTCACAGGAAAGCCGGGAAAACATACCATTTACCAGAGCCATAAAGAATATATGCTAGTGAGGTGAGCACCAACACCACTAAGTTCACTCGTGGCTTGTTTCGGAAGGCAGGAGGACAAATGAAAGGCCGTTACAGAACTAGGCTACCTGGTAGCAATGAGAAGCCACGTAACGACAACTATCATGAGACTGGCAAGGCTGAGGGACAAAGGGGCTGAATCACAGAGTTACTGAGATAGTAACAGAATCAGACATACCTAGAAGTAAAATACACAGACAAGCAGCTGCCAAGGTTGCTACTCAATATATATCATAAAAGAAATGAAAGATGGGTGATCACAAAGACGAGGATAGTTGGACCAATAAATCACAATTTCTTGCTGAGTTTCTAAACCTGAACTGGTTTTTAGATGTGGAATCCACTAACTGAAGACGGCCTAGTCTAGAAGGAAAGCTCTTGCAATAGCATAGAAGAATACAGGAAAATAGTGTCCCTTGTCCTTCTGCAAAGGAAACTGAAGTCCTTGACTCACGTAACCGTGCACTGTGGAAAAGGAATATGAAGTTTCATGTACTGTTGGGCACAAGGTCCTAGTGGACAGTGATACCTGGAGACCCGAAGCATCAACACAACCCCCTAGAGTACACTTATATATGAGCGTCAGTAATAAATAGAGCCTGGCCTTTAGCTGTAGAGTAACAGCTATCATCACAGAGAAAGCATTTAAAACTGCCTCATCACAACTTAACCAAGAAAGTAAAAACAAACCTGCCAACCAACCAACACAGTGTCCTAAGGGAAGGGTAGGAAAACTGTCAGAAATTAGTGTTCCTTAAGCAAGCAGGGGTTGTACCTTAAAGGTAACTGTCATGGATTGAATTACGTCCCCCCCCAAAAAATATGTGTAGCCATGCGGCTGGGCCATGATTCCCAGTATCTTGTGACTGTCCTCCATTGTGTGGTTTTCCTAAACTGTGTGTTAAAGGATCAGAGTGGAACTGTAAATCCCTTCCACTGTAAAGGGAGTTTCCCTGGAGTATGGCTTGCCCCACCCTTAATCCTTTCATCCTATGAGACATAAAAGGACAGAGAAGCAGGCAGAGATTTGGGAACCTCGCACCATCAAGAAATCCGCACCTGGAGGACAGCAAGTCCTTCAGACCTGAGGTTCCTGCGTCAAGATGCTCCCTGGACAAAGACTGATGCAATACCGAACCTTTTTCCAGAGCCAACAAAGGAGAAAGTCTTCCCCTGGAGCGGACATCCTGAATTTGGACTTGCAGCCAATCAGACTGTGTAAGATACAAACTTTCCTTTGCTAAAGGCATCCACTCTGTGGTATTTCTGTTAGAGCAGCCCTAGCTGACTAAAGCAGTAACCAAGGCTGTTGGTGGGCTCACACTATAGCTGACTTCTCCTTTTATCCATTACTATTTGTGTTGCCCAGCATCCCAGGGATGCTCCTTAAGACACTGCATCTCAGAATCTGATTCCTGGGTAAGCTAACTTGCAACAGTCATCTGTTTTCTAGAAAACTTTTCCAAAGCACTATCACAGTACAGTGGTTAAGTGCTCCAGCAGTATGAATCTGCCAGGCACTCTTTGGAAACTCTATGGGGCAGTTCTACTCTGTCCCCTAGGGTTGCTGTCAGTTGAATCGACTTTCATGGCAGTGGGTTCGGTTTTGGTCTTATCGTGCTAGGAGGCAGCTTTGAAAAACTCTTTGGGCCTTCCCCCTAAGCAGAGCTCAGAAGTATAGCTCTTGTAAATTCCAGTTACCATATCATTTATCTTAGTAAACCTTTAACATCTTTAAAGAAAAAGAAATAATTTTTCTTGATTCTAGAGTAAACTGAACATTCAAAATTAGCTATCTCATTTTCTCCATGAAGTTTTCACTGGTCTCAAATCATAATTTCTTCTTTACTTCACCATCATTTTAAGCACAAGGACCATACATCTCATATTCATAACCTGTTTAACAGCATCTCTGTAAGTATGTTAAACTTGTCTTTATTTGTACAAATAGACAGTGAAAAAAAATACCTCAGGACTTTCATATACTCTCATAGTATTCTGCATACAATCTCTTGATTTATGCTGCCACTTAGAAAGTTATAAATCATTTCAAGTACTGTAAAACTCTGTAAGAGCGTTTTACAGAGAACACACTTTAAACAGGAAAAACTACTGGAAATTGACTGTACTATGCCACCTTCAAATTAAATTCTGTAGAGTGTCTCAACAATTTCTACTAATAAATACAACTTCATCATATAAGCTAATAAATAATAAGAATAAATAAATCTGGGATTTTGTTTTTAAAAAGTAGTCAACACTAATAGGCAAATATGCTATGCAATAAAACCTTGGATAATGAGAAGTTCAATATATTCTCAATATTTCCAAGCTGTTGAAAGTACTTTTTTATTGCTAGATACAACTTCTTAAGAATAACATTATGATAAAAAGAAACCAGAAGTATGTCTCTAGTTATAGTTGATTCTAGTGATGAATTTATTTCTGTGAAAAACCAAGGTAACATCTATTTGTTTTTAAATAGTACATGATTTCTGAGGCTATGCACTAATGAATGCAAAGACTATTAAAACCAAAAAACCCAAAGCCCTGCTGTCAAGTCAATTCTGACTCATAGTGACCCTATAGGATAGAGCAGAACTGCCCATCATTTTCAAGGAGCACCAGGCAGATTCGAACTGCCAGCATTTTGGTTGGCAGCTGCAGCACTTAGCCATTACCCCACCAGGGTTTTTGTAGACTTAACCAGAAATTCATGGACTGTAATGGGATGTTGCTGCACTGTCTGCACTGTGCTAATTCATTCTCAGTCTCTGTCTCTTTCTCTGCTTCTCCTACCACTCAAGAGTCAAAAGGAGCCATGAAGAAGATTTAAGACCAGATTTTACCAGCTTTCAGAAACAATGAAACACAGACTAACAATAAGCACAAAAAGGTTTGCTCAGATTATTTTGTAACTGCCTCATTCACCACAATCGTGTGCTTCAATAACCACAGGATATAAAGATTCTTATACAACAAAGGTATTTTAAGGGATAGCAACAGAGACAACCTTTTTCGCAATAGATATATGGTATTACTACTTGACCAAAATCAGGTATAACTTATCATTATTAATCCATCCTACATAAAACTTATAAATTTTGTACAGTTTCTTATGTTAGCTATCTTTAAATTTTGAAATTTAACTCAAATATAGATAAAGATTATACATACGTGGAAGAAACTGCCTTCATGAATTCATCCAAAAAGTCATCATATTCATGACCTCTCACTCTCCTCTGCTGTAGTCCAATGTACAATGGATCTTTAAGTAACTCCTATTAAAGAATAAATACATTACCAGAGAAACAGAAACAACTATGGTTAAATACCTTAATCTTTCTGAAGCTTAGTTTCTTCATACGTATAATAGAAGCAGAAACAGAAATAAAAATACTGCCATACGGACTCAGAATTAACATACAGACTTACCATTTAGTATTACCTAGATATATTTTAGCAATTATGTGCCAAATAAGAAAAATAACTGCTAAACATTAAACACGTTACAGATTATTCCAAGAATAAAAGAAATAAAATCTCTCAGTAGAGCCAATTAGAAAAGCTCAGTTCAGATTTTACAGGAAAAATTTATCACCCAGAGAAATAATACTGGCTTTTGAAATACTAGTTCAGGAAATAGACAGCAATTGCCTTCTCAGATTTAGTTTCCCTTTATAAAAGCAAAATATCCAAATAACACTTAGATGATAATTTTAATGTGATAGTTGGCTTTAAAAAGAAATTATTTTAGCCAGACCTTTTCTAAAGTAAACAAAACAGTGTTTATTATATCAATGGCCACCTAAGATACTCCACTAGTGCCAGTCCATCTGGAGCAAGGGAGAATGAAGAAAGCCAAAGAAACACGGGAAAGATCTGTACAAAGGACTTACAGAGCACAACTACCATAGCCTCTACCAGACTGAGTCCAGCACAACTAGATGGTGCCCAGCTCCTCCAACTGTCTGCTCTAACAGGGATCATAACTGAGGATCCTGGACAGGGCTAGAGAAAAACGTAGAAAAATTTCTAACTCACAAAAAAGACCAGTCTTACTGGACTGGCAGAGACTAAAGAAACCTTGAGTACGGCCCTTGACACATTTTTAACTCAGTACTGTAGTTACTTCTGGGGCTCACCCTTCAGTCAAAGATTGGACGTGTCCTTAAAAGAAAACAAAATAAATGGGCGCAAGAACACAGGGGCAAGGATAAGAAGGCAGGAGGAGACAGGAAAGCTGGTAAAAAGGAACCCAAGGTTGAGAAGAGCAGAGTGTTGACATGCTATGGGGTTGGCCACTAATATCACAAAACAATGTATGTACTAATTGTTTAACGAGAAACTAATTTGCTCAGTAAACCTTTTTCTAAAGAACAGTAAAAACTTATTTGATAAAGTGATATATCCGAGACAACATCATGCTGTTCTAGTTTTAGTATCTGTACTGTTATTATTTCTACTAAATCATTTTTTAAAATGTACTTTATTTTGTGATGGTTGTTGGGAATATGCAGCTAAAACATAAAGCAATTCAAGTTTCCACATGTACAATTTAGTGACATTATATTCTTCTAATTGTATAACCAATCTCACGCTCCTTTTCTGACTTGTTTTCCCCATAAACTCACTGCCCTTAAATGCTCTTATCTAAGCTTTAGAGATGTTATTGTCAATTTGATCCCATATAGGTAAATCTTTGTCAAGGATAGAATTGTGTCCCCCCAAAAACTGTGTAGTAATTTGGTAGGGTCATGATTCCCAGTATTGTATGATGTTCTGATGTGTTGTAAATCTTGCCTCTATGATGTTAATGAGGGAGAATGGGTGCCAGTTGTGTTGATAGTACAGGACTTAATGTGTAACACTGTGTTGTGCCTTGAGGCAATCTCCTGGGATATAAAGGAAAGGGAAGCAAACAGAGTTGCGGGCCTCATACCACCAAAAAGCAGTGCCAGGAGCAGAGTATATCCTTTAGGAAGGACCAGCAGACCCTGTGTCTCGCAAGCTGCCAGCCCAGAAGAAGACTGACAACAAGGACTTTCTTCCAGAGCCAACAGAAAAAGATTTCCTCTGGAATTGATGCCCTGAATTTGGACTTGTAGCCTACTGGACTGTGACAGAATAAAATTTCTGTTTGCTAAAGCTATCCACTTGTAGTATTCTGTTACAGCAGTACCAGATGACTAAGGCAATCTTCAAACGGCACAATGCTCAAGGAAGACAGTTTACTAGTGAAGCTGAACTATGCTTTTAAACCGTCAGGGGATATTTTTGGTTGAAGGTTTAAGGATTTTCTTAGGTCAAAGGTGAAGGGTTTTATCCAGTCTCCGCGGCTCCAGAAAAAACTCGATTCTGTTGGAACATTAAATGAATTTTTAATCGAAGTGTAATTTGTACAGAGTTTAATATAACCACTCTTAACAGAAATTCCCAGTAAATTACAGATAGAAAAGAACTTCCTAAACCTAAAAAAGGACATCTGTGAAAAACCCACAGCTAACAGCATACTAAACAATGAAAGTCTTAATGCTGTCTCTTTTAGGGTCAGGAACAAGACAATTGCGCACTATTGCCACTCCATTCAGTACTGCACTAGAGATCCCAGACATTACAATAACGCAAGGAAAAGGAAAGTAGCTGTGCAGACCGGAAAGAGAAGAGTTAAACTTTTCATTTGCAAACATAGAATCATGTTATTAGATAATTCTAAGTAATCTACCACAAAGGAAAAAAAAAAAGTCCACTAGCAATGACAGTGAATTTAACACAAAGGGCACAGATCAAAATGATTTTGTTGTTGTTGTTACTTGTTGTCACATTGATTCCAACTCAAGGTGACCCCATATGTGCACTGTAGAAATGTACTTTAGAGGATTTTCAGTAATGCAGCCTTTGGAAGTAGATCACCAGGCCTGTCTGCTGAGGTGCCTCTCGGTGCATTTCAAGTGGCAATTGTTCGGCTTGAAGTCAAACACTTAACTGTATCACCCACCAACCAACGTCATAGTACAAATATCCATTGTATCTCAAAATACTAGCAATGGATATTTGAAAATGAAATAAAATACACAATCCAAACCACAATAGCATCTTAAAATATGAAATTTGTAGGAGCATACTTAACAAAATATTTTTAAGACCTGCACACTGGAAACCGGAAAACATTGCTGAAAGAAGCCGCAGAAGACTTAAGAGGTTAGGTGTTACATCTGCTAACCAAAAGGTCAGCAGTTCAACTTTGCCAGGTGCTCTGTGGAAATTTTACGGGGCAGTTCCATGATGTGTTACAAGGTGGCTATGGGTTGGAATCTACTCCATGGCAGTAGGTTTCCTTTGATAGGTAAACTGCTTTTTCAGGCTAAGGAAACATGGCAATTCATGTCACATAATAGTGAAACAACTGACAAAACTGTACCTCTTTAACATTTTGGAAAAGAAGAAAATATACCTAAGGAGCTTGCGAACATTAACTAAGAAGAATTCCAGGTAGCACACTGAGTGTGTAAACTGTTCTCCTCACTGCCCTATGATACCAAAACCTAAACCAAACCCACTGCCATCGATTTGGGTTTCACTCATAGTGACCCTATAGGTCAGAGTAGAACTGTCCTATAGAGTTTCCAGGAGCACCTGGCAGATTTCAACTGCTGACCGTTTAGTTAGCAAACGTAGCACTTAACCCACTACGCCACCAGTTTCTGCTATATAAGGTAGTTCAAAACAGAAGTTTAGTTTGTGAACAAAATTTAAAGGAAATACAGAAGATCAAGGACTTGCTTCTAAAATATTTCCAAAGTAAAATAAGACTTGAGAACAAAGATCAAATTAGGAACACTGTCATGGACTGAGTTATGTTCCCCCCAAAATGTGTGTATCGATTTGGCTGGGCCATAAAAAAATAGAAAAACCCCACTGCCGTCCAGTCAGGTTCAACTCATAGTGAGCTTACACGTTAAGAATAGAACTGCCCCACAGAATTACCAGAGATCACCTGGTGGATTTTGTTAGGTGGAAACCCAAGCCCTCTTCCCTACCATTCCCGGAGTGGCACGGCCGGCCGGCTGAGTCAAAATGTTTTATCTGCCAGCTATTCCTGAAATTCCATCCAAATGAGACGAGCTGCCCATCCGAATAGCTATCACTCCTTTCCCATAGGCTCAACTCCACCAAAATGAGAACCCCTTATGTTAATTAAGTAATTTTAATTGTCCACAACCCCATAGGCTACTTGCCACGGACACCATTCTCATCATCACGGGTGCTGTTTTCAGCGCTGTCCTCAGTAAGGTCCACCGGGCCCCTTTGTAAGCCCCCAAACCCCGAGCCAGCGCCTGGTTTCACAGGCTCCCTCCTGGGAGCTCTGTAAAGCCACCCTGGACGCAAATAAACTTTTCCTTTTCTTTCTCCTCCTTTCTCTGGTTTTTCTTCTACATACTTTTAATTAAGCGAAACTCACTGCACCCAAAAATCTCTAACAGATTTGAACTGTCGACCTTTTGGACGCCATCAGGGTTTCCTGGCTGGTCAATGGTTCCCCGATATTATGTGATTTTCCTATGTGCTGTGAATCCTACCTTTAAGATAGTAATAAGAGAGGATAGGTGGTGCTTTTGTCAATGGGGCAGGACTCAAACTATAGGATTGTATCACACCTTGAAGCAATCTCTTGGGATATAAAGGAAAGGAAAGCAAGCAGAGTTGCAGACCTTTTACCAGCAGGAAAGAAGTAGTGCTGGAGCAGAGCATGTCCTTTGGACCCAGGGTCCCTGAGCCTCAGAAGCTGCCAGTCCAGGGGAAGAAAGACAACAAGGACCTTCTTCCAGAACCAACAGAGAATGACTTCCCCTGGAGCTGATGATCTGAATTTGGGCTTTTAGCCTACTTTTCTGTGAGAAGATGAATTTCTCTTTTTAAAGTGATCCATTTGTGGTATTTCTGTTCTAGCAGCAGTAGGTGACTAAGACAGTTATAGTTTTAATAGCTTTTTTTTTAATGTGTTAAAGGTATAGCCTAATAGACTATCTGGCTAGACAAAAGGAATGCATCTGCATAGCACTCTGACATACTATCTAATTTATCGTAATGCTCTGTTTTGAAAGAATTGTGGGTTAGGCCTTTGTCCAAGAGAAGAGAATATAATCTGTTACATGAAAAACTCAACTGTTTTGAAAGTGTCATACTAACTTTCATTAATTGGGACAGAGACACTACACAACAAAAATACTTCTCTGGATTCCCAATGCTGTATAGGCAGCAAGCAGGAAGAGACAGCTCTTCAGTTGTAAACATGGGCTATTTCTTAGTTAAAAGGAAGAATGTCCAGAAAACAGATCCAAGAGCCTGAAGCGTGAAGGAAAAGCCTTAGTTAATAATGAACTATGGAACCACTCCCAGGAAAGAGAAGTAGGATGTACTCAAAGAGCATCCTGTGTACCCAAAGCAAGTGACATGGTAACACACGCCCAGTGTGATTGCAGAAACTTTACGGACCAGTAGGAGATACATGATTCCTACTCCTTGTCCCACTGCTGTATGCTTGGTAGTATGAGAGCAGATTAAGAGGAACCATAATCAAAGAGCAAAACCCCAAAAGCCTCATTTGCATCTAGATCTGACTTAGATGAAACGGTGCTGAACTTTGAGTTTGCTGTTGTTACTGGAGTGGAAACCTGTGGAATTCTGGGATGGAGGTGATCATATTTTGCATGTGGAACATGAATAATTTGTGAAAGATAAGAATTCACATACAGATAGGTCCCAGCTGTCCCACAGTCCCTGGACAAGATGCCAACCCACAAAATCAAACACTAAGAAAATAGCAATTTTTTAAGCCAATGAGTTTAGAATAGTTTGTCACAGATAAATGATATGCTTTTAAAGGTGGAGAGGTAGTTCTAAGAAGGCTGAACCATTTGAACCATCTGAGTTGAGACTTATTTGAAACCAAGACAGATCATGTTTTAGTCAGCTAGGGCTGCTCTAACAGAAATATCAGAGTGGATGGCTTAAAAAAGGAAAGTTTATTCTCACACAGTTCGGTAGGTTACAAGTCCAAATTCAGGATGTCCGCTCCAGGGGAAGGCTTTCCCCTTGTCGGCTCTGGAGGAAAGTCCAATATTGTATCAGTATTTGACCAGGGAGCATCTTGGCGCAGGAACCTCAGGTCTGAACTACAGGCTCTTCTCCCAGTGCTACTTTCTTGATAGTGTGAGGTTCCCAATTCTCTTCCTACTTCCCTTTCCTTTTATCTCTTGCAGGATGAAAGGATTAAGGGTGGGGCAAGCCACACTCTAGGGAAACTCCCTTTACAGTGGACCAGGGAGGTGACCTTCTGAAGAGATTTACAGTCCCATTGTAATACTTGAACATACAGCATAGGAAAACCACACAACGGAGGACAGTCACAAGATACTGGGACTCGTGGTCCAGCCATATGGCTACACATATTTAGGGGGGGACACAATTCTCTCCAGGACAGATTATAACTCAGTTTCTACCTCTTTCATTGACAAACTGTCCTAATTTGGCCAAAATCACATGGTCATCCAGTTTATAATGTACTACACTAACGAAGACTTAAGGCCTCCCTGTGATCTGAAAGTTAAAAAGTTAAATTATATAAATGTACTTCAGATGCCATATAAAATCTGAAGGCAAGTTTTTTATACAGCCTATCTGCTCCTCGAGGCATATAAACTTTAAACAATCTGTTGTTGGGCTACTGAACAGCTAAAGTTGAAGTGCCAATATGCTACTAATGGTTGCCAGAATTACAACACTTTCTCCATGTCTGGAATATATTTGCATTTTCTCAAATGTGAATTAGGAAAAGAACACAATTATGAAAAGATGTTGCATGTTTCACATCCCCCCGCCTTTCCCATACAAATGTTGTTGTTGTCCTTGTTAGGTGCTGTTGAGTCAGTTCTGAGTCAGTTCTAACTCATAGCGATGCTACACTACAGAATGAAACACTGTCCAGTTTTGCACCATGTCCAAAATCATTTTTATGCTTAAGCCCATTGCTGCGGCCACTGTGTCAATACATCTCATTGAGGGTCTTCCTCTTTTTCCCTGACCCTCCACTCTACCAAGCATGATGACTTTCTCCATCCTCACAACATGTCCAAAGTATGTAAGGCACAGTCTTGCCATCTTTGCTTCCAAGGAGCACTCTGGTTGTACTTCTTTCAGAACAGATCTGCTTGTTCTTTGGGCAGTCCATGGTACATTCAACGTTGTTTTCCAATACTACAATTCAAAGGCATCAATTCTTTTTCTGTCTCTTTTGTTCACTGTCCAGCTTTCCCATACATATGATGTGACTGAAAATACCATAGCTTGGGTCAGGCACACTTTAGCCTTCAAGGCGACATCTTTACTTTTCAATATCTGAAAGTAGTCCTTGGCAGTGGATTTTCCCAGTGCAATGCGTCTTCTGATTTTCTGACTGCTGTTTCCATGGGCATTGATTGTAGACCGAAGTAAAATGAAATCCTTGACAATCCCATACCAATATTCAAATACATATCACAAATAAGGCTGAATACAAAGTAGAGTGAACTACAAAGACTTACAAACAACAAAACAGAGCTTTTAGATTAAATCCCAAAAAGCATAAGAGTTTTCTGGTTCCCATAATTTTTTTTTTTTTTTAATTTCATGATAATTAAGGCTTGAATAACAAATGCATTCTTGGAAAGCTGGCTGACAAAACATCATTTATT
Source organism: Heterohyrax brucei (assembly GCA_028571685.1). NCBI lineage: Eukaryota > Metazoa > Chordata > Mammalia > Hyracoidea > Procaviidae > Heterohyrax > Heterohyrax brucei. The sequence continues at coordinate 103,246,373 of CM053144.1, forward strand.
ATTTATAAATAGCAATTCAGCAAGATTAGTCAGCTATGATAATGACTCCACAAATCAAATAGCCTGAAACAAGAGAACTGATACTAATTCACTGGATTAAACACAAAACATATCTCAGATGGAGGAATAAATGAGAGAGAGAGTATTAAGCAAACACTCAAAATAAAAAGCTAGGGCTTTGTTAGTCCTAGTAACCACATGTAATGGATCCCTGGTGTTGCAGTAGTTAAGAATTCAACTGTTACCAAAAGGTAGGCAGTTTGAATCTACGACCTTTTCTTGGGAAATCCTATGGAGCAGGTCTAGTCTGTCCTACATGGTTGTTGTGAGTATAAATAAGCTTCAGGGAAATCTGATTTCTATTTTGTATGACATACAATGCATACAGTGTCAATGTAAAATATACATGCACGTTGCTGTTGTTAGGTGTCAGCAAATTAGTTCTGACTCATAGTGACAACAGAATAAACATTGCCCAGTCCTGCACTGCACTCACAATCAGTTTTATGCTTGAGCCCACAGTTGTAGCCAATGGGTCAATCTAACTTACTGAAAGTCTTCCTCTTTTTCACTGACCTTCCACCTCACCAAGCATTATGTACTTATCTAGGGATTGATCCCTCCTTACATGTCCAAACCATGTAAGACACAGTCTTCCCGTCTTTGCTTCTCAGCAGCACTCTGGTTGTATTTCTTCCCCAACATATCTGCTTATTCTTTTGGCAATCCATGGTACATTCTATCTTCTTCTCCAACACCGTAATTCAAAGGTTATCAATTCTTCGTCTTTCTTCCTTATTCACTGTCCAGCTTCTGCATGTATGAGGACTGCCAATTAAGTTCACAAACTGATCCTAGAAAAAGTGCTACACACATCATTATTGAATACCACTATGGTCAACTTAGAAGTGCTCCCCTTGGGAAGTTATGCACTGATGCCAGTGCCTAATTCATCCTTCAAACCAATTTTGGAACTCTATTTCTGGAATGGCCATTAAAGCTGTCATCATATTACCCTTGATGTCCTGCACATCATCAAAATGTCTTCCTTTCAATATCTCCTTTATCTTCAGGTAAAGAAAAAAGTCATGGGGGCCAGATCAGGTGAGTACAAAGGGTATTCCAATAGAGTTATCTGTTTACTGGTTAAAACTCCCTCACAGACAACTATACAGTTAAGTTCGTGAACTTGCCAACATGTGCAATGGCCATTCTAAAAAGAGCTCCCAGACTGCTTTGAAAGATGGACTAGGCACTGGCATCAGTGCATAGCTTCCCAAGAGGAGTACTTCAAAGATGACTATAGTGATATTCAGCAATGAAGTATGTAGCACTTACAACAAATAAGCTCACAGACTTAACTGTCACATCTCGTAAGATGCAACTGAAAATACCATGGGTTGGGTCAGGTGCATCTTACTATTCAAGGTGACACATTTACTTTTCAACACTTCAAAGAGATCTTTTGCAGCTGATTTTCCCAACGTGTCTTTTGATTTCTTAATTGCTTCTTCCATAGGCACTGACTGTGGAACCAAGTAAAATGAAATCCTTCACAACATCAATCGTTTCTCCATTTATCATGATGGTGCTTACTGGTCCAGCTGTGAGGATTTTTGTTTTCTTGATGTTGAGGTGTAATCCATACTGAAGGTTGTGGTCTTTGATCTCCATCAGTGTTTCAAATCCTCTTCACTTTCAGCAAGCTAGGGTTACGTCTTCTGCATAATGCATATTGTTAATGAGTCTTCCTCCAAACTTGATGCCTCACTCTTCTTCATATAGTCCAGCTTCTTGGATTTTTTGTTTGGCATACAGACTGAAAAGGTATAGTCAAGGGATACAACCCTGACACACACCTTTCCTGACTTTAAACCATGCAGTGTCCCCTTGTTCTGTTTGAAGGACTGCCTCTTGATCCATGTACAGATTCCTCATAAGCACACTTAAGTATTATGGAATTCCTATTCTCTGCAATGTTATCATCCACACAATCAAATACTTTTGCATAGTCAATAAAACACAGGTAAACATCTTTCTAGCATTCTCTGATTTCAGCCAAGATCTATCTGACATCAGCAATGATACCCTCAATTCCAATTCTTCTGAATCCAGCTTGAATTTCTGGCAGTTCCCTGTCAATATGCTGTGTCACTTCCTTTTGAATGATCTTTAGCAAAGATCATTTTCTCGTGATAATAATGATATTGTTCAATAATTTCTGCCTTCCATTTTTAAGCTGAAAGAACTGAAGAAAAATTTCAAGCCTCAAGTTGTGATAGTGAAGGATTTTACAGGGAAAATATTAAATGACTCAGAGAGCATCAAAATAAGCTGGAAGGAATACACAAAGTCATTACACCAGAAAGAACTGGCAACAGTCAACCATTTCAAGAGATACCATACGATCAGGAACCAATGATACTGAAGGAAGAAGTCGAAGCTGCATTGAAGGCATTGGTGAAAAACAAGGCTCAAGGAAATGATGAAATATCAACTGAAATATTTCAACCAGCATCTGCAGTGTTTGAAGTGCTCACTGGTCTATGCCAACAAATTTGGAGGACAGCTACCTGGGAAACTGACTGGAAGAGATCCATATTTATGGCTACTCCCAAGAAAGGTGATCCAGTGGAATGCAGAAATTATCACACAACACATGCAGGAGAGAAGAAAAAAGATTATGAGGAGAAGAGTAAAGAACAAGTTATATAAATATGAGTGCAAAAAAAGAAGATCAAGAGAGTATACGTTAGCTGAGTTATACTAATTATCTTATTTGCTAGTGCTATATCAGTTTTGGAGTCTTGGGAACTTATGTTTGAAACATTCATTTACTTAGAGCTAGTAGTAATCATGGAAACCCTGGTGGCATAGTAGTTAAGAAGTATGGCTGGTAATCGAAAGGTAGGTAGTTCAAATCCACCAGGGAGTTCTTGGAAACTCTATGGGGCACTTTTAGTCTGTCCTATGGGGTTGCCATGAGTCAGAATTGACTGGACCGTTTTTTTGTTTCTCATATTTTTACTGCGTCCATTTGCGTTTCTGATAATTAAAACATTTTCAGATCTTTTTTTAACTACTAGTAACATTTATCCATCTCAGAAATATTTTAGAGCATTAAAAAGTAAAACTGAAAACAGAGGATACCAGTAATCTCTATCAACTCAGAGCCAGTCACCTTTAATATCTTGATGCATATTCTTTTAGATCCTTTGCTACGTATTTACTCATTTATAATAATTACCTGTCCAAATTTGGAAGAATATCATTAACTGTTTCACAAATTATTTTCATATAAGTACATTCTGTAAAGAGTTTTCATGTCAACAAATGAAGATTTTTAACATTTGTAATCTGTATTGAATGTTTTCCCTCCTAGAGAGGTTGTACAAATTAACACTTCTCCCAGCAATATATACAAGCATGCCTATTTTGCTGTAGCCTCAAGTAAGAATTATCTTTTCACATTTCTATATATCTGTATATATGGTAGGCACAAAAATCCCATTTAGTAGTATTAATTTGTGTTTCTTTTCTAATACTGTTGAATATTTCTAAACTTGCCCATCTGCATTAATTCACCTGCGTGTTACCTATTTCCACGTCATTAGGTAATCTATATACTGGATATTTGACATTTTTTATTGCTTTTAAACTGTTCTGTACAGTTTAAGAATATTCAACATCTTTTCCAGCTATTAGTGTTTTCAATACTCCCCATTTAGCATTTCTTTTAAAATTTTATTTATATTATACAGAAAGTAACTTTCATTGTTATTTACTCATTATTCTAAAAAATAATATTCTACAAAGATACAACTTTTCTGTTTTTCCAGATTTATATCATCAATAAAATTAAACTAACAGCCACAGTCACTCAAAAGGCTAAAGTATCACTTCGAGAACATCAGCATCTATGTGAGCTGGGATAACAGTTAAAAAATGCTAGAAATAAAAATGATTAAAATCTTTAGATTGTGTTGCAGTAAGGCTGAAGCAGATCCCAGGATTACATATTCGTAATACACATTTCTGATAATTCTGAAGTAGTAAGTCCTTGGAAGAGGACTTCAGAACCACTAATTTCGTCTTATTAAGTTAAAATGAAACCATTCTCACATGCTTATCTATGTTCACTGCAGCACTACTCACAATAGCAAAGAGATGGAAACAACCTAAGTGCCCATTAGCAGACAAATAGACAACTAAAATGTAGTATCTACATCCAACGGAATACTACACAACACTAAAGAAAAAGGAGTTCCCAAAATGCATCACAATATGAAGGAACCAGAGGATGTTATGAGGTCTGACAATTACATTCGAGGAACTGCCCAAAAAACTCAGTAAGATTTCATAACCTGGATATATCTCACAGCTGCATTCCTGTCAACATGTTGCTATGTCTTGCTGACTGGTGTCCATTATTGTTGCATGTTTTTGTGTGCCACTGCAAGAATGTTGGAGGTTGAATTAGAGCAATGAACAAACATTAAATTACTTTTTTAAACTTGGCAAGAGTGAAAGTGAAATCAGGGACAGGTTTGTCCAAGTTTATGGGGATCATGCCACGAAGAAAACTGCAGTGCAGAAAGGGATTAAACATTTTTCTGAGTGGGGAGAAAGCGGCACTGATGAAGAGAGGTTGGAGCAGCCAGTAATAAGCAAAACTTATGACAACATTGCAAACATTTGCATCAACTGGACACAGAGCTAGTCAAGTTTACCATCTGGAGGTGCTGAAAAGCTGCACACAACAGTTAGATGAAAACAACCTGAACTTTTGGCCATCAACTCAAGGCTCTTACATGATGACAACGCACCAGCTGACACAGCACTGTCTGTGAGGGAGTTTATAGCCAGTAAACAAATAATAACATTTGAAAACCCTACCTACTCACCTGATCTGGCACCCAATGACTTTTTTCTTTACCCCAAGATAAAGGAAATATTGAAAGGAAGAACATTATGATGACATTCAGGACATCAAGGGTAATACGATGATAGCTCTGATGGCCACTCCAGAAAAGGAGTTTCAAAGTTGCTTTGAAGGATGGACTAGGCACTGAAATCAGTGCATAGCTTCCAAAGGGGAGCACTTAGGAGGTGACCGTGCTGATATTCAGCAGTGAGGTGTGTAACAATTTTTCTAGGATGAGTTCATGAATCTAATTATCAGACCCTCATATACTGAGAGAAATAAGTCAATCACCGACAAATATTATGGCTTGGCTCAGTTTTGTGAAATGACATGAATAGATAAATAGACAGAAATTACCCTGAGTGGTGTACTTAGGTTAAGCGCTGCGTCTGCTAACCAAAAGGTCAGAAATTTGAATCCACCAGCTATTCTTTGGAAACCCTATGGGACAGTTCTACTTTATACAGGATCACTGTGAGTTGGAGTTAACTCCAGCAATGAGAATGTTCATTAGTGCTTACCAGGGATGGCTGAGGGTGGGGAAAGAGAGCAACTCACTCTCTAAATAGTAGACAGTTGTTATTTTCGGTGACAGGAAACATAACACTGAATTAAGGTGAAATGTGTACAGCTTGACAAAGGGAAACTAGATAATTAAGATGTACACAAGAACAAAGGACTTTCTGATAACTGTTATCATATTTATAATGTTGCAAGAACAGCAAAAACAACCAAATATATTTGCCTTGTCAACAGCTAATTCCTTGTCTATTTTTTTTGCCACTTAATATAGCTATTTATACAAAAACAGGAAAAGGTATGTAACTTATATAAAGAGAGATCAAGTTTTCTTTAAAGTTTTTCAGGTTATTCCGGATAAAGAAATGAAGTGGTTTATCAACTTGTTTTTTACATTTTTATTGTGAAGTGTAAAAAAGGATGAAGATTCAAAATAGAGATTCAAAAGTATTACACAGGAATGCTATGACTGAAAACAGATTCCCACATTTAAAAGTGTGAAGACATAAAAATGCCACTACATTTTACACAAACCCATGAACTCAGCCATATTTTCATTAACCATGTATTCCTCTTCTCAGTAATGCTGTAGTGCCAGAGTAAATAAAATGTTAGAACGAATAAAGTAAGGACATTTAGGGTTGGCAACTAGTTTCATTCCAAATGTTATTTTCTATTCTCCATTAGGCATTCATGAAGAGTGATCATGAAAAACTTACATTATTCCTAAGTTAGAATACTTCTAACATATTTGGAATTCCAATAGCTCACAACAGAAACAGAAAGTCGTATGTTGGAGTACTTTTACTTTAAGCAACAGAAAAGTTAATCTAAAATCTCAAATAATCTCTATTTTTACTCTGAAATGTAAATTTGCTACTGCTAAAGAATACAGGTGATACATACAGTTCAAAATCAATAAAATCATGAGAAATCTGAATAAAAGATCAAAATGTATTTTGCTAATAAATACATCTCTGCTAGTTTTTAAAAAGGACAAGGTAAGCATACATCCTTTTTATATTTAATCATGCTTTTGATAAGCCAAATAAAATCTCTCTCTCTCATTTCTTCCATTTGTGTCAATTTGTTGTACTGTGGGGACTTGTGTGTTGCTGTGATGTCAAAAGCTATGCCACCAGCATTCAGATACCAGCAGGATCACCCATGGTGGGCAAGTTTCAACTGAGCTTCCAGACTAACACAGACTAGGAAAAAGGGCTTGGAAGTCTATTTCTGAAAAAATTAGCCACTTAGAAATACTACGACCAGCAGTGGAACACTGCCTGATATAGCGCTGGAGGAAGAGCCCCCCCAGGTTGTAAGGCACTCAAAAGACAACTGGGGAAGAGCTACCTATTCAAAGTAGAGTCAACCTTAATGATGTGGATGGAGTCAGGCTTTTACAACATTCATTTCATGATGTGGCACAACTCAAAATGAGATGCAACAGCTCGAAACAGCCATTAACAGTGGAAAGTGGAATGTACAAAGTAGGAATCTAGGAAAACTGGAAAATGTCAAAAATGAAATAGAACACATACACACTGATATCGTAGCCATCAGTGAGCTGAAAGGGACTGGTATGGGCCATTTTGAATCACACGTCTATTATGCTTGGAAGGACAACTTGAAGAACAATGGTGTTTGTTGCATTCATCATCAAAAAGAATGTTTCAAGATCCGTCCTGAAGTAAAAAGCTGTGAGTGATAGGATAATATCTACATGCCTACAAGAAAGGCCAGTTAATACAACTGTTATTCAAATTTACACACCAACCATTAACACCAAAGATGAATAAATTGAAAACTTTTACCAGCTTCTGCAGTCTGAAACTGATTGAACATGCAATCTAGATGCACTGATAATTCCTGGTGATTTGAATACAGAAGTTGGAAACAAAGAAGGATTGGTGACAGAAATGATGCTGGAGATCACATGACAGAATTTTGCAAGACCAACACCTTCTTCATTGCAAATATCTTTTCTCCACCAACATAAATGGTGACTATACATATGGATGGAATACACAGAAATCAAAGTGACTACATTCATGATGGAAAAGCTCAGTATCATCAGTCAGAACAAGGATAGGTGCTGACTGCGGCACAGAACATCAATTGCTCATGTGGAAGTTCAAATAGAAACTGAAAAAAATTAGAAGAAGTCCACAAGAGCTAAACCAAAGTACAATCTTAAGTATATCCCACCTGGCTTTAGAGACCATCTCGAGAACAGATTTGATGTGTTGAACCCTAATGACCAAAGATCAGAAGAGTTGTGGAATGAAATCAAAGACATTATAACATGATGAAAGCAAGAGGTCCTTAATAAGATAAGAAAGAAAAGAACAAATTGGGTATCAGAAGAGACTCTGAAACTTGCTCTTGAACATCAAGCAATTACAACAAAAGGAAGGAACGATGAAATAAAAGAAGTGAACAAAAGACTTCAAAGGCCAGCTTGAGAAGACAAAGTATTATAATCACATGTGCAAAGAACTAGAACTAGAAAACCAAAGGAAGAACATGCTTGGCATTTCTCAAGCTGCAAGACCTGAAGAACAAACTCAAGCCTTGAGTTGCAACAGTGACAGATTCTACAGGAAAAATAGGAAATGAGTCGGCAAGCACCAAAAGAAAATGTAAAGAATATAGTCATCATACTAAAAAGAACTGGTCAACATTCAACCATTGTAAGATGCAGAATACAATCAGGAAGTGATGGAACTGAAGGGAGAAATCAAAACTGCAATGACGGGCACTGGCAAACAACACAGCTTCAGGAATCGATGGAATATCAGTTTACATGTTTCAAAAAACAAACAGTGCTAGAAATGCTCATCCATCTAGGCCAATCAGGTTGGAAGACAGCTACCTAGGCAACTGACTGGAAGAGATCCATATTTATGCCTATTCCCAAGAAAGATGATCCAACAAGATGAAATTATTGAACAAAATCATTAACAACACGACAGCAAAATTTTGCTAACGATCATTCAAAAGTGACTGCAGCAGCACATTGCCAGTGAACTGCCAGTAGTTCAAGCAGGCTTCAGAAGAGGACACAGAATCAGGGATATCACTGCTGACTGTCAGACTGATCTAAGCAGAAAGCATAGGATCCAGAAAGATGTTCACCTATGTTTTATTAACTATACAAAGGCATTCAGCTGTGTGGATCATAACAAACTATGGATAACACTGTGGAGAATGGGAAATTCAGAACATTTAATTATGCTCATGAGGAATCTGTACATAAATCAAGAAGTCCTTCAAACAGAACAAGGTAACACTGCATGGTTTAAAGTCAAAAAAGATGTGCATCACAGTTTATCCTTTCACCATACCTTTTCAATCTGTACGCCAAACAACTAAACTAAGAAACTACACTATACAAAAAAACAACAAAGCATCAGGATTGGAGGGAGGTGACACAACAGATGCCCAACAACAGAAGAATGGATGGGTAAACTTTGGTATATATACTCAGTGGAGTACTATACATTAATAAAGAACAATGCTGATAGCTGGAAACATCTCTCAATTTGGTCTCAACTGAAGGACATTATGTTGAGTGAAACTAGTCAGTGACAGAAGGACAATTATTATATGAGACCCCTACAATAAAAACTTAACAGCATACTCATACATAATAGAAAAGACTCTTTGACGGCTACAAGGGTGGGGAGGGCGGGAGGGTGAGGGGTGAGGGTTTAGATTAGATAGTTGCTAGAAATTTGGTTGGGTGAAATTGGTGACAATACACATTAGTAAGAAGATCAATATTAATGCGACTTCGACACAACTTGTGTATTCCTCCTCTCTTAACCGAATATTGTTAAGCACAGTGTATGTACACTTTCATTTTTTATTTAATAAAAAAAATCACACAAATAAGCTAGTCTTTCACCTTAAGAATCCAGAAAAAGTAGAGAAAATTAAACTTACATCAAGTAGAAAGAAGGAAACAAGAAAATTAGAGTGAACATAAGCAAAATTAAACAACAGAAAAAGAAACAAACAAACAAAAAAAAGATAGTTCTTGGAAAAGATCCACATAGTTGACAAATCGTTAGCTTTGCTAACCAAGAAAAAAAGAAAAAAGACTCAAAGTATTTAAAATCACAAACAAAAGAAGAGCCATTACTACTGATTGAAGGGAAGTACCACAGAACATAAGGAAATACTACAAATAATCACATGGCAAAAATTACATAATCTATGAAACACTGGTGGTGTAGTGGTTACATGCTACACCTGCTAACCAAAAGGTTGCCAGTTCAAATCTACCAGGTGCTCCTTGGAAACTCTATGGGGCAGTTGTACTCTGTCCTATAAGGTCACTATGAATAGGAATTGATTTGATGGCAACAGTTCTGTTTGTTTGTTTTTCCATCACTCATAACTAATCCTAAATACTTGTAATAAAAAATCATTGATAGTATACATTACTTAACATATTGATACAAATTTTAAAAAAATAAAACAATAACACAAGTAATGCAGGAAGAAGAAACACTACACAATCCCCTAATCACATACATGAGGTTCTACAGAGACTTTTAGAACAAGATTTCAAATTGATTAATTTTATTAAGTCCTATGGAATGGTTCCCATATATTACCAAAATCATATTTCAAAAAAGAGACTATAATATCTTAACATAAAACATACACTGTAGAGGTTAATGCTGTAAATACTTATCAAAGAATAAGAAAATATTAAGAAAGTAGAGGAAACATTGGTGGCATAATGGTTAAGAGCCCAGCTCCTAACCAAAAGGTCAGCAATCTGAATTCACCAGGCAGTCCTTGGAACCTCTACGGGACAGTATACAGTTCTGTCCTATAGGGTCCCTATGAGTCAGAAGCAACCTGACAGCAATGATTTGTTGTTTGTTTGTTTTAAAGAAAGCTGCAATGAGATTAAAGGTAAAAGGGCAAGAGAAAGGAACATTTTCTTATATAAGAGTTAAGACAGAGGGAGTTGGAAACAGGGATTAAGAAGGGAGAGACAGAGCAAAAACAACAAATTTCATGATGTCTCTGGAACAAGCTCAAACAGTAAGAATTTGTATCCTTTTTTAAAGTGAACAGCTAGCTGTATTATAAGCTTAAATTGCTTACCTCATTTTCTGTTCCCACGTCCAGAGTAATAGGCAAACACTCTTGAGGATTCATCCCCCCACAGGCTGTATACAGAGCCAATTTACCCACAGGAATGCCCATCCCATTACAGCCAAGGTCTCCCAAGCCAAGAATACGTTCTCCATCAGTCACCACAATAGCCTAGAAGACAAAACACCCCTTAATATGTAGCTTTTTCATAAACCCTGGTGTACAGTCCTTGACTCCATATCCGAAGTCACTACTTATATAGTGAAATATTAAGCAGTTACAAAACACTGAATGTACAGGGAAAAGATTTTATGTGATCTTAAGTATGGCAGAATGAAGAGGAGAAATACACTTGATATGTATTTCTTAAATGGTATACACACAAGCAACTGAAACCAAAAACCAAATCCAAATCTACTGCTGTTGAGTGGATTCCAACTTATAACAACCCTACAGGACAGTGTAGAACTGTTCCAGAGAGTTTTCCAGGAGTAACTGACAGAGTTGAACTGTTGCTCTTCTAGCAGAAGTAGCCTTTAACCACAAAATTTCAACTACTTAATTAAGTTACTGAACACAAGAAGAGAGGATATGCACATAAAGATTCAAACCTAAATACTTAAGTCAAAAGAGCAAGTGAGAAAAGTGCAGGGAGTGAAAGTGAAATTTAGGGTACGTCTGTGAGTAGTGGCATCCACTTTAAGGACAATTACAGTACAACCAATAGTTAAATATTACATAACTTCTGAGTAGACTAAAGAGTTTACATCCCTTTTCTTTATGCATCCTGGCACTATCTTCTTATTTCTACAATAATGTTGTCCCATTCTCTTTACCTCCTATAACCACTTGATACTGCCTACCGTCTTTGAAATACACCCAATTTATTCAGCTACTCCTCTTGAATTTAATGAATTTTATTTAGTTTATTTTTAATCAGCTTAAATAGCTAAGAAGTATACATATTAATCATGTGGAGATTTTAACTTTACGTATTTTGATGTAATTACTGAAATTAATGCATCAAACATCTTTAATCTATGATTCATGGCCATGATAATAAGCTAAGCAAAACATAATTTATTAGGTTTTCTGCAAACTCCTACCATCCTCACTTCTAATGAAGCCTTGGAAAGACCCCTGTTGTTTGACCTTGGAGAACAGGATGAATTTACTCTCAGTTTCTTATTTGAAAAATGAGAATAATGAGTAAGCCTAATAAGATTCAGAACCATTCTGTTTTGTCTACCACCACACCTAATACAGCTTTTGGTACAGAGTAAGTGATAATAATCATTAGTTAACTGAATTACTCAATGATTTGATAAAATAAGATCATTATACATAAAGAACACAGTTCCTAGAACATTAAAAACTTTTAAGAAATGGTAGCTATTATCACTATTGCAATCATGATGTCTAATGGATATAGAGTTACAGCATTTTAGAAGTATAGAGGAATTCATAGAACATTCAGTCCATCCATTTCATTTTATAGATTAGGACACTGAGCTCAGGGAACTGAAATAAAACGGCTCATGTGACTCACCTGGTTAACACTAAAGAACTAGAACCCATTATCTTAACTTCTAGTATGATGCTTTGCATTATACTACTTTGCAGAACATATTTTAAAATGTATTTTTTAGATACTTTCCCTCAAATTCCACTTCACCTATATTACGCTGCTAACTAACTGAAAAGTTGAGAGCTCAAATCCTCAAGCCACTCTATGGGAGAAAGCTGTAGCAATCTGCTTCCATAAAGATTACAGTCTTAGAAACCCTATGGAGCAGTTCTACTCTGTCCCATAGGGTCAATATGAGTTTGAATTGAACTGACAGAACAATAAGTTTTCCTTTTTTTAAATTTTGTTTATATTATGAAGAACAGTCTTAAAACATACAAAGGAATTAGCTGAGAAATTGTTTTTACATATTCTGTATAGTTCAGCACTTGGCTTGGCATAGTTTATCTTTGGAAAATCTCTCATGTCTAACTGCAAATGGGTCAGTTTGCTATACTTTTTTAGAAGGGAAAACCTGATACCATTAAGTCAGTTAGCTATGATGTAAAAATAAGAAAGATAAACCAAAGAGAAAAAACCATTGCCCTCAAGTTGATTCTGACTCATAGTGATCCTGTAGGGCAGAGTAAGACAGCTTGATAGAATTCCTAAAGCTGTAGCCTTTATGGAAACAGACTCACATATCTTTCACGCAGCCTTTGGGGTTAGCAGCTCAGTGCTTAACCACTGTACTACCAGGGCTCCTTAGAAGGATAAGCAAACACTTCTTATATAGAGAGCTATAACTTTCCTTTTTTAAATTTTCATACTTAAATTTTTCAAATTCAAAATACTTCAAAATTGTATCTAATAAACATCATTATTCTGTTAATGTACCTATCATGGAGACTTGGTGGCACAGTGGTTAACAGCTCAGGTGCTAATCAACAGGTCAGCAGTTCAAATCCACCAGCTGCTCCTTGGAAACTCTATGGGGCAGCACTACTTTGCCCTATAGGGTCTCCAAGAGTTGAAATCAACTCTGTGGCAATAGGGTTTGGGTACAATGCTTATCACAAGTAAAGGTAATTTTATATATCATTAACGATCTGTATCTTTGTGAATACGTCCCTTATATAGTAAAAATTCACTTGGCTCAGATACATTTATCAGTATTTTTCATGTGCATGGGGATTTAAGGAGATTGATGCTGTCTCATATAATTTAGTTATGATCAGAATATTTATATAATGTGTGCCAATTTTCATCAAATATAATTAAACTCAGAGTTGCTGCTTGTGATTTTCATCAATTTCAACATTTCCAAAAAACAGACTTAAAACGGCATAGCATTCTCATTTACTTTTCACAGCACATCTATATAAAACTAAGCATATGTCTTGAATAGAAAGTGAAATCATCATTCTCTTTTGTTTTCTTTGTAAGTTTTATTGCCCAAGTTCTTCTATCATTCCTGGACTGTTCAATCAATTATATAACCCTACCACGGATATTTACACAGGGGAGCCCTGGTGGCACAGTGGTTAAACACTCACCTGCTGTCCAAAAGTAAGATCTGCAGTTCAAACCCACAAGTCACTCCTTGGAAACCCTATGTGGCAGTTCTACTCTGTCCTATAGGGTCACTATGCGTTGGAATTGACTTGACTGTAGCAGGCTATATAGGTAGTAGTTTGAATGGATTTTAAAATCAGTTTTGAATCATTTTATATTTTACCTCAGTTTTATGCCTTCTTTATACTAATGCTCACTTGTAGCATTGTATCTCCAATATCTCAACATTACAGAGTAGATTTTAGTAGTGAAAGAATTCTCTGACAGAAAAAAATTTGTTACATACTAGTTTATGTCAATAATGTATGTTTCAGTGATTAATCTTAATGTCAGTGTATAGATTATTATCTAGGCATTATTTGAATACATACATTCTGTGTTACCTGTGCAGAGGTTCTCCTGACCATGCACAGATGCTCACACACAAATTCTTCTTCACTTTGTGTCCTGTATTCATCCCTTCTTTTCATTTCCTAAGGTCTGCACTTCTGTTATAGCCTGCACAAATATAGAACCCTCCCTTCTCCTTCTAAACTATTCTAAAAGCCATCTCAAGATTAATGTTCCTCAAATATTACTGATACCAAGCCACTCCCTTGCTTAAGGATAACTGCTTACTATCCAGCTGTTGTGACTGTAGCAACATCTACCTGTCTACACTCTCTGATTCACTGTGTTTTAAAATTTTCTCTAGATTTCTGGTTAAAATGTAAGTATCCTTCTTCTTGGAGAATAAGACATTTACAGTTCATAAAATTAACACATTTCTTAGGGTAGTTTCTAAGAAAAAAAATCTGTGGACAGTGTTATCTAGCAGTTGGGAGAAAAGTTGAGGGAGCAACTTAGGTAGGGCAAGTGAAAACATTGGAGAGATTGGAAATGGCAGGAAACTTTTACAGGTTTGCCTAACATGAACCTTAGGAAGCAGAATCAATCAATTCCATCCATAATTGCTCAAAATGAAAAGACCATTTAAAAAGTCACCCTAGTCTTAAAGTAAACTGCAAAGTTTCTAGGCACCCAACAGAAAAGGCAAGCCAAAGAGCAGACATACATGCCTCACCCTTCTTAGTCAAGGAAAGTAGGAAAGTAGCTTAAGATCTCTTATTTAAGGCTTCTGAGTCAGCTGTGGTGCCTGCATCCAAGGTCTACCACTACTAGGCACGTTCGACTTACATAACTCACTGGTGTCTTTCTTTCCTCAATGAATGATCATAATAACCGTAAGAGTTAATCCATGTAAAGTGCCTCACACAGAGAAAGCCAGCAAGCACCCAACACTACTGCTGCTTTTGTTTTCATTAGTTAATGCACACAGGGAAGCCAAACGCGCTACTTTAGTCACCATGAATAAACAGATTAACAGATGTTTGGGCCTATTTACACGTTCACTCTAAGAAATGCTATTGCAACTTTCACATTTATTATAACTTACAATAAGTAAGGAAATAGTAAAAAAAAAAAAATTCAGATAGAAATAATGAGGAAGCAGTATCTAACAGCATCAGAATAAAATTAATCCTCCTTGTAAATATAAAAGGGATACAAATAAGGTGATAGTCATTAGAAAAGGCATGCGACCTAAAATCCTAATTGTCAATGTTTTATGGAGACACAAAAAAGAACAAATTTGCTATTGTGGAAAAATTTGATAACTTACCCTGACAACCTCTTCTGGCCATGCCTTAAGAATTGAAGCAATGTGGCCTTTATCATGGATACTAATAAAGAGACCTCTGGAAAGAAAAAAGGGATATTTTAATTTTCTTCAGAATCTGTCAGCATTTTAAAAATTCCATGAACATTACAAAATAAGGAAGAAATCACTTTAAACAATGCATTGGCAAACTATATTCTTCTGTTACATATTCTAAAATATTTTTTAATTAAGGCAACAGTCACCATTTTTATGTACAGAGAACTTAAATACGGTTATCAATTCTACTCATACATTCATAGTCATACATTACTACAATACCATATATAAAAGTACTCTGAAAAACAAAGTGAAGTACATATAAATTGGCATTTTCAGCATGTAGCCAATTTACCGCATATACCTGTGGGATGGAGATGGCCGATATGACTAATACTGGGCTGTCCTTTCATGTGGAGCTTACTTGATTCTTTGATTTGTGGTGTGAGTTGCTATCTGCAACTCTGTGATTTAGACTTTCAACTGAAATCTTCAACACTCCCCTCCACCCACACATGCTTCTATGAAAGTATAACAAGTAACTTAAAAACAAAAATATTAAAATTTTATGTATCTTAGCCTCATATTTAAAGATTTACCTTAGTATTCTTAACATCCGCTGGTGTTATGGTTAAGAGCTACAGCTGCTAACCAAAAGGTTGGCAGTTCAAATCCACTGGGTACTCTTTGGAAACTCTGTAAGGGGGCAGTTCTACTCTGTCTTACCTGCTTGCTATGAATCAGAATCAAATCAACAGCAGTGGTTTTTCTTTTGTTGTACAGTAGTTAAGGGTTCAGCTCCTAACCCAAAGGTGGGCAATTTGAATTCACCAGCTGTTCCTTGGAAACCCTATGGAGCAGATAGACTCTATCCTATAGAGTTGCTATGGGTCAAAAATCATCTTGACGGCAGGGGCTCTGGTTTGGGTTTATCATTTAATATAAGCCAAAAGATATTAAAATACCACAGACAACATTTGTACAGTTGAATGAATTGTTAAGAGGCTATCAATCTTTCTGTACAATATCCACTAAAGTACAGAGAACCTTGCCAGCTACCCAAAAATCCTACACATACTTACCTGGAAAACTGGTAATTGAAATCCAGAGATTTAATCATATTTGTGTTCAATTTTTTAGACAAAATACTTTATGGGTTGGTATATTTCCCAAATCCAAACTAAACCTATCACTGTTGAGTCAGATTTCAACTCCATGATGGACTGAACTATGTCCATTGACAATGTGTAGAAACTTGGTTGTTTATGGATAACATCTAAATTCATTAATTCTGTTTTTTCAATTCATTTGCTGGAACACTTTTCTAAAGGAAAACTTAGCCACATCTACTATTTGGTTTACTCAGTGGTTCAAATGATATAGGAAAAAGACAAATGCTTGCTTCTTTCTCATCAGTATTTTTTAAAATAAAGAATTGACTTACTAACCTCCTTCAAGAATTTCCAATTAGTTGTTTTTGTTTTTACTTAAATTACTATTAACTCACAGATCAAAACATACTTTATATTTATTCCATCCATCAGTAATTTTCCTTATTGATACTCAAATTATCCATCCCATCCTTAGCAGTGGAAGACTCTTCAAGTTAGCACCTGGGTCCTTCTGACATTACTATAGCTGTTCTTCAAAGAGCCCTAATGGCACAGTGGAAACCCTGGTGGCATAGTGATTAAGCGCTATGTCTGCTAATCAAATGGTGGCAGTTCAAATGTACCAGGCATTCCTTGGAAACTCTATGGTGCAGTTCTGCCTGGACCTATACAGTCACTGTGAGTCAAAATTCACTTGGTAGCAGTGGTTTGGGCTTTCTTTTGCTTTCATGGAAAAGTAGTTAAGAGTCTGGCTGCTAACTGAAAGGTGGTTCAGATCTACCAGTCTCTCCATGGAGAGTCTGCTTCCATAAAGATTAGAGCCTTGGAAACTTTATATGGGACAGGTTCTGCTCTATGTAATACGGTTGCTGTGAGTCAGAACCAACTTGACAGCAACAAGTTTGGTTCTCTGTTATAAGATGTTCCAGGTTTATGAAATACATTTTCTTCCCAGACCTGAAAAAGCAAAATTTCCCCCAATTCCTAGTTCCTTTTAGCAGAAAATTGTATTTCAAGACCACAGTCTAAGAAGTAGGGTTGTTTATTGCTACTAGATGATCAAAGTATTGCTAAGCATTGTTACCGAAAAATCACAAAACAATGTTAAGATTCATTTTTTATTTATGACCACAAATCTCAAGTGGACACTTACCTCTTATAAAGAATATTAATAAGATTCCCTAGTAAATTCAAGTCACACTGTAAATAGCACCACTTACTCCTTGTCTTTCTCCTCACATCTCCCACATCTATGCCCCTCACTGTCAGCTGACAACCTAATTTCAACTTCAGAATAGGGTACAGGCAGTAAGGTAAAAACTATGCCATCTTTCTGAAACAAATTCTTTTAATTTATCTGCATCTTAATTCACATTCACTATCTTGCTTCCTGTTCTAATAGAGGAAATCTGCTGACCAGTACATGGCCATCCTTTTACTTGGGCTCTGGATCCTGTGCCATCTCAGCTTCTCACAGGCTTCACCACTGCAATGCAGCCACTTCTATCCTGAACCATCATTTTCTTAACTAGATGATTCTTACTTGCATACAAAAATAGCAAAAACAAGGAAAATAATAAAACCATCCTTAAACCTCACAACCTTCATCTATCTCTCCATTATTCATCCCCCTGCATAGCAAAACTCCTTGAAAGACTCAATATATTTATCATCTTTATAATACTTATAAGTACCTGACATTATCTTACTTACTTGTTCACATGTTTACTGTCTGTCTCCTCCCTGACACCATCCTGCCCCAGTACATGTATGTATAGTCGGATCCGACTCGACGGCACTTGGCTTTTTTTTGGCTTTGGCATATATACTTGAAGTAACAAAATCCCTGAGGGCAGAGACTCTATTTTGCTGATTTTTGCAATCCTACTGCCTTTAAGTGTTTTAGCACATAGCATGTGTCCAGTAATATGTGCACTGACTAAAGTTCCAGAAAAATAAAGCTTCTATAATCAGATATTTTTAAAGCACAGAAAGCATGAAGGAAACACTGATTTACACTGACTAATCAAGTAACCAAAAATTCTATTACGACACTACGTGTTATAGGCAGATCACTGATAATCATCTGACTCAAAAAACATTAATTTACCAGGTTGGTGTTAAATTATACCCTTTTCTATTTATTGCTGTTTCACATGAATTTATTTTGTATCTCTGAAATTATTACAACTTCTTCATAAGTCATGGGTTTTTTTTTCAGCTTTCGGTCATATCCAACCTGTTCCCATGTAATCAACAGTGTCAATAAATAATTATGAAATTAAAATACTTTTGCATTTTTTTAAGCAGATCCTGTTTTTGAACTAAGATGTTCTTGGTGTCACATCATTAAATAATATTTATAAGATTCTTATTAGTGAGCCAAGGTTGTCCAAATTAACACTGATCTCACGAAATAGCATCCTTTATTTTTTATTAAACAAAAGGGACCATGAACAGTAAAATTAGCACCAAATAGATTCCAAAGTTTATTACACAAAGATCTGAGTTCACATTTAGCCATTTGTTCACTTACAATCTCTTACCACACACAAAGGTTCATTTGTGGCAAAAATGTGTACTCTTGGGGAGAGCTCAACAAATTAAGAACCTGTAATGTTCTGCCAAAGTGGAGCATTTTGAGAGTTACTTGCAATAGTTCCAGGAAAGTCACCATTATTTAAAATCCAATGAGTCAAAAAACCAAAGCCACTAGCACCAAGCCAACTCCTACTCATAATGATCCCATAGGATGGAGAACTGTCCCATGGGGGTTCCAAGGAATGCTTGGTGGATTCTAACTGCCAACCTTTTGGTTAGCAGCTGTAGCTCTTAACTATATGCCAACCCTCTGAGATGGCCAAAAATATTTCAACACAGAAATGACTCATACTTGCTGGTATAAAGTTGGATAGAAAACATTAATCTTCAGTGTTAAATACATAGATGTGTGTGTGTATGCACATACTCATAGATACACCTCTCATTATCAGATGGAAAGTTTAGATAAACACATTATCAATCACATTTTAATTACAAAATCCACTTCTCAGCCCATGTTCTTACTCAATTTATTTAGAATATTTTTGGTTTTATTAAAAAAGTATGTGAAATATATCAATTAAAAACACCATTTTATGTCAAAACTGAGAATTTTTAAATGTGGATTATTTTCTCATGTATATATAGTTCAAATTTTTCTCAACCTCTAACATTGCACATTTTCTACTTTAAAAATAGATTTAGAAAATGAGATGATAGTCTCACTGTTTCATGTTTACTCAGATAGCATCCCTAATGAAGCTTATTTTATAATCATAATAGAGTTCACTTTCAAGCATTCAACTTTCCATTGTAACTAGACTATTTTTCTTCTGAAATAATTTAAGTGCAGTACTCTTTAAGAAAAAAGAAAATTAGTATAAAACCTCTTAAAGCCCCTTTTCAGTACTACTTAATAAATTAAGCTTATCAATAAAACATATGCTAAGCACTTGTGTTATTTGTATCCACTGGGGAAAATCTCCAAACTGCAACTGGATTATAAAAGATAATATTCCCCAGCACCTTTCTCTCTAGTAGGAAATGAGTATGAGACCCTGGCAAACTTTCTGTAATAATTCATTCTTCAATTATAAAAACTGATTTTAATACCTTTGAAATGATAAAATTAGGCCCCATATTTTTCACAAATAAGTATTAGTGAGTCTTGGAAGTTAATGCAAAGTTGAGTTATATCAGCAGGTTTGGGCTGATGGGGGGAAAAAAAAGCTAATTTCAGGTAAAATGTAGGCCCAGATATCAGGAGGTAGAAAGGCTAGAGGTGAAGAGTTAGGAGTCACACGCTTAGTACTGAAAGCAGTAGCCATAGTAAGGGAGAATATAAGGGAAAAAAGAAAAGCTCAAGGGGAAAGCATTACAAATTTGCAGCCACAATAAAAGGGCAGGATGATTTTACAAGTCCTTGAGGAAACAATAATAAACACTGTTTCAATAACCAAGGAAAGTCAAGGGCTGACAATTTAAAATTATCAATATTATCAAATTTTGCACTTAAAGGGAATATTTTAAAAAAAATTAATTTGAAGCTTACAAAAAATTGAAGTAGTATATGACAAAGAATTATTTTTCCTGAATGATTTGAGATTAAGCACCAACATGATGTTCCAATACCACCAAATAACTTCTCCAAACAAAAACATTGTCCCACATAATCACAATCAGGAAATACATGCTGATAACGTTACTGATGTCTCATCTTCACATTCTGTTACATTTTACCAGTTGTCCAAGCAATGTCCTTCCTAAGAAAAGAATCCAGTTCAAAATCCCACACTGCATTTAACTGTCATGGCTCTTTAGGTCCCCTTCAATCTGGAATATTTCTTTAGTCTTTCTTTGACTTTCATACCTCTCATATTTTTGAAGTGACACATTGTTACAAGTTGCTGTCATTACATTGTTACAAGTTACTGTTTCTGCACAATGCCCCTGCATTTGGTTTTGTGTGATGTTTATTCATGAACAGATTCAAATTAAACATCTTTGACTTCTATGTCCCTCCAACAGGTCCTCATCACTGTTGGAGTGCTTCCTTGCTTTCTGACACAAAACGTCCCAAGCTTATCCTTTAATTACCCTGCCCAAGACATGAAATCCATAATTTTTCCAAAAAGTCCTGAAACTCTTTTCAGTGATCCTTGAAAACAACTGCTTGAGCAGCTATCCTAAATCCATTCAAACATCATGGTCTCTCCAGTGTCAGCTAGAGTAGCTAAAGCAATCAGAAGAAACAATAACATAAAAGAGCTGAACAGAAGACTTCAAAGGGTAACTTGAGAAGACAAAATAATGCACTAGAATTAAACATCACTGTCAGCTAGGCCCTTGTAACTCAACTCACTTCTTCAGGTACCTGCCCACTATCTCTTCCTAGGTTATCCAGAAGTGCCACTTCACACTTCCCCCGTGTCAGCTTCCACTCCTCTTCACTCTCACTAGATTAGCACTTTTTTTTTATTGTGAAAAGAAAACAAGGACTCATAACATCTTGCTACCCACTTATAACCTTCCTTCTACCGCTACACTTTCTTGACGTACAGTATCTGTGAGTAAAATACTAGTGTTTCTCTCCAGTTTCCCCTGGCTCTGACCCTAGCGAGACACTCTTCAGCCTTCTTCCGCATCCCCGATTTCTGCTTACCTCTTAACCCTTGTCTTCCAGATTCCAATGGTTATCTCTTCTCTCTTTTCACTCAAATGCACTGTAAAGGCCAAGGGTCTCACTGTTTTGCTCCTATCCTTAGACTCATTTTCAAGGTCCATTCACTTTAAACTTCTGTTGACCTTCTGATCTTTTGACTTCACCTCTTGTTTTCAGTCCCACCCTTGCTCTTGGAATTAACTCAGATTGAGAAATGTATAGTTTTAACTCAGTAATTTCAAAGGATTTGTTTAGGCATCTCTAATTTCTCCAGCTCGTCTTCACTGGTAGGGTAGCTCCTAATTACTCATCAAAGTTCTAGTGTTATTTCCTCTTGGAAATATTTCCTGGCTCATTTCTCAAGCTGCATTTAGAATCTCTCTGTAATCCACAGAACCTTGCTGTTTTTCCCTTTTATAACACTGAACATTTATATATTGAACATATAACATTTATAACATTGAATACTTATCATACAATTTTTCACTTTCTCATAATTTGTCCTACTATATTACAAGGTATAGAATTCAGTAATTACTTCTAGTAGAGAAAAAAGACAGAAACAGGAAAGACTGAAAATAAGGAGAAAAGAAGATAGTTTAGTTGTGATTATAGCAGAAAATCTCAAATGGAGAATACTGAAGAGTTATGACAATCAAAAGGCTAACAGTTCAAATTGACCAGGTGTGCCTTGGAAACTCTATGAGCCAGCTCTACTCTGTCCTATAGGGTCACTGTGAGTTGGAATCAACTTCACAGCAGTGGGTTTTTTTTTATTTCAGTACAGGATATAATTTGGGGGATTTTCTGAAAACAGCAGGGCCAAAGCAAAGAATAGAAGAAATCAAAATTTAGGCACAAAATCACATTGAAAGGATACTACTACAGATTTAACTTGAATAAGTCCTAAGCCTTGGTACCTGTGATCTTATTTGGAAACAGGATCTTTCAAGAGGTTATCAGCTAACGCCAGGTCATACTGGAGCACGGTGGGTCCTAATCCAGTACAAGTGGTGAGCTTACTAAAAGAAGGAGAGACACAGAAAGAAGTAAGCCATGTTAACAAAGAAGCAGAAACTGAATCTAGAAGTCTAGGCATATCCAAGATCCTCCTCAACTGTCATTAGAAGCTAGGAGAGAGGCTCAGAAGAAATCAACTGGGCTGACACCCTGAATTTAGCCTTCTAGCATCTAGAACTGTAAGACAATAAATTTCTGTTTCTTTAAGTCAACCAGTTTGTGATACTGTATTATAGCAGTTCCAAGAAACTAATACAGGTCACAAGAATCACAGCCAATACCCTATTCTAGGACTTGGAGCACTTGAGGACCTAGCAATCATTCATTCCAGATCTTAAGGTTAACACTGGGGCAACAATTTATAGATCTTAACAACAGCAAAGACAGAAACAATGACAGAACCAACTCACAGTTCCAAAGCCACTAAATATGAGGGCAAATCACAATTCACGAGATCACACCAGATTTGGAAGAAAGATAACTAAGGCTGTTTAAGTGCTTCAGACTAAAGTCTGGTACTGCTTAGGGGAGAAAAAAAAAGGCTGAGATGAGATGAGCTTATGAGAAGGAAGGCACCCAAAGGAGAGTGCAGGGATCAGTGGCAGGAGACATCCATTTGACTGAAAACCAATTCTAACTACCACAGAACTTTATTTTATTTTATTCTTTAATTGAGAGCAGAGAAAAGAGTAGATTCCTCATAGCCTCTGGTCATCTATTTCCAAGAGAATAAGTTTTCTTTATTATCATTTAAAATCCTAATATTATTAATACATGTGATTGTTTTCGTCATATCAAGTAGCCATTTGATTTTCCTCTGTAATGGTAGTCTCATGAATTTATTATATTTATTGCAGATATTATTTAAAGCTCTATTCTCTTCCAAGAGTAAAAAGTAGTGTGGTGGGCAGACTTCTATGTGGCTTCTAAGATCTCCTAGCCCCTTGTTGGACACACATTGCAGAATCTGCAGGACTGTGCAGATGAGTTTGACTTCCTTGGTTGGATTATGCTACACAGCTGACCTTAAGACATGAAGGTTATCTGGATGGAGCTTAGGACTTCAAAAGCACTCTAAAAGCTGGTTAGAAAGAGAAGCCAGAAGAAGTTCAAATCATGAGAAAGACTCAATATATCATTACTGTCTTAAAGATAAAAGAATAGCAAGTCCAGATAGCAGATTTCAATATATATATAGGTCACTATGAGTTGGAAATAACTTGACAGCATCAGGTTTTTGTTTTTTTAAAAAACACAAAAAGCAATTGCATAAGTACCAGCTACTTGCCAAGCATCCCTCATGTACATGCTGTTTGAGTTAGTAAACTCTATTAGAATAGGAAAATTACTTTATCTCACATCTAGGCTGATATCTCAGGTTTCCTTTCTGACATTAAAAATAATAGCAGTGAAGTCAAGGCAAAAATAAAATTTTTTCTCACTATTAAGCAAAATTACAACATGTTCTATCAAACATGTTTTAGAAATACAAAGAAAAACATTTCCTCAGTTGATGTCTATGGAATGAGAATCATATCTAGGGCCAATATAAACTAACTATGCAACAGAATCCAAAAGCAGAAATAGAGACACTTGGTGATACAACTGCACCAGAGTAATGTCATTGCTTTTTAGAAAGGAAGTTAATGGCACTGGGCACAAGAAACAGCAATGAAGAAAGAGATCCAGTAGAATTCAAATACATACAAACAAGTAACACTTAGACCATTCAAATTTCTCCACTGTATACATGAACCTTACTCTGGCTCATAATCCTCTGGCCCAAAACTTCATGGAGTCTCTACCACTCGTGTAAACCACTTTCATTACTCATGTTGCTGTTGTGGTAAACACAAAAAAGTTTATTCTAATACTTTCATTCTCATTTCTCTGATAAAGAGCATTCTTAGATAGCAAGAGCTTTGTACCGTTTTCAGATTCTTTTCAAATAGGAAACCCTGGCAGCGTAGCAGTTGTTTGTATGGTTGCTAACCAAAAAGTCACCAGTTCAAATTTATCAGACATTCCTTGGAAACTCTATGGGGCAGTTATACTCTGTCCTATAGGGTCACTCTGAGTTGGAATCAACTTGATGGCTATGGGTTTGGTGTGGGTTTGGGGTTTTCAAACACCTAAGGAGCTCTGGTGGTACAATGGTTAAAGTGCAAGACCACTGACCAAAAAGTTCAGTGGTTTGAAACCACCAGCTGCTCGTCAGGAGAAAGATGTGCCAGTCTGCTTCTGTAAAGATTACAGCCTTGGAACCCTGTGGAGTCACTGTGAATTGAAATCGACCTGATAGACTTGATGGCAGTGGGCTGGTTTCAGTTTCAAACAGCTAATGAAGTAAACCCTAAAGCTTTAACTCTGGGCTTCTATCCACAAATCTTTCTTTTCTCACTGCTTCTTGCTTTGGAATCTATATTCTTGTGAGAGTAGCTTATCTAAACTCAAAACTAATCAATCAAACCATTCAATTAGTCTTATTTCTTTTTCTAATGTTGTAGAAAACTAATAGAGATCCACATGTGTTCATATGCTGAGAACTGCAGGAAGAGGCCTGTCTTAATCTAAAACGGAAAACTGCTGTTCATATACATTGTCCCTGGTATTTTTTTTTTCTTCTGCTTTTCACAGAAAAGAAAATTCATCAACAAAAAAAATTCAAGCCATATGGACAGATTTGGTAGACTGCCAAACACAGTTCAAGCAAATTCCTTTGGAGCTAGGCCATTTTGCCAAAAGATTTTCCAGGGGAGGTGGCCACTGCTCAGCCCTAAGAAACTGGCCCCTTCCCCAATAACCTTAACTCCTAAATCTCTACACAAATTCAAATTAATATCATCCCCAGATATTTGTTACTAGCTTTCTTTAAGCCTTTCACAAGCAAAAAATATGCTTTCAAAAAAACAAGCTGTATTATCATATCAATAAGTCTCTGAGGGAAATTAACAGATGAACATAAGTTAACTTGATTCACAAAAAAAGTTCTCTGGGTACTTCCTTTGGGGAGCTTGCCTGAGTTTCAGATCTCTCTGGGTTACATGCTCCTCCTATAAGATCTCATATATCCTACAGTAGGGGAGTTCCTATCACAGCATCTATCACACAGTACAAGTATCCCCAACTCATAATGGTGCTCCATTCTAATGACTCCATCATAAATGGATTTTGACATGTCAAATACCTTTTTTTTTTAGTTTCCAGTATTACTGCCTCTTATTATCAATATCTTTATAAATATTTGCCTTTTGGTATTGGAGACATTACATATAAACTTACTGATATACTTTAATACAGTATGTAGTACATATTACTAACAATAAGACGTACCAAAGTAGATGATACATTGTAACTTCAATACAGGGACTACCTAAATTATAATTGTTTGCTTAACTGTGTGTCACTTCCATTAGATAGCATGTTTCATGAGGCTGTTTTACTCATTCTATTAACACCATCACCTAACATAGGTTTGGTACATAGAAGGCAGATCAAAGACAGTTATCAATTCTTTGGTACTTCTCCCACAGAGAAATGGAGTCTGTGTCCCCTCCCCTTGACTCTGGATGACCCTGGTAATGCTTCTGGGTAACTGAATATGACAGAAGTAACCCTGTGCCAGTTTTCAGCCAATTTTTTTTTTAAAATAGCAGATTCTGTTTACTATCTCTCAGAACACTTGCTCTTGGAGACCCAAGACTGCCATGCTATGAAAAAGTCCAAGCTAGTTCCATGGAAAGAAAGAGATGCCCGCCATCCCACCCCAGCCCAGACATCAGACAGGTGACAAAGAAGTCTCCTCAGATATCTGGTCCAGTCAAGCCATCAGACGACTCCAGATGCAGCCACTGCCGGACTGACACTTGATGAGAATCTCTAAGTAAGAACGGCCTAACTCAGCCCAGCCAGCTCACAGAAGTATGAGTAGGAATATAACAAACTGAATTTGGGGGTAGGTTGTTGTACAGCAGTAATAGTCAATTAACAATAGACACTTCCATGGGAATTTTTAAAAAAACATTTAACAGCTTTCTTAAAACTTTTCAAATAGTCTTCATGGGGTATGGTTTGAAAAAATCTTCTGTTTAGTAGTAGTACATAAGTAGTTTTAAGGTAATAAATTTTCAGATGTTTAATTTCATAGCTCCTCCCTAAATCAGTCTTATCTAGGACCTAGTCAGGTTCTCTGAACATGAGTCTGTTCACACGGATTCTCCATTCTCTAGATTCTTTCCTACAAGATCTTCTGTTTCACAAAAGAAAGACCCTTTATTATCCACCCTGAGGTTTACTTTCATGCACTGTTCCACAGTGAAAAAAATCTTTGAAATATTATTGAAAATGAGAAGGCTTGCCTTGTTCCATTTACTATATATTCCTGTTACAAGCAAGCTGCAGCCTTAAAATTGATGTATTTTAGTTCTAAACTCTATTCTATAGGGTTGTTATGAGTCAGAACTGACTCAAAAGCAACAGGACAACAGGGTAGCCTTGGTGGTATTATCTGGATAAAGACTACAAAATACTATCCTCCAGGAGGTTTTCCTTCTCCTTTCCTCCCTCCTTCCTTCTCTCTCTCTCTCTCAAAGTAAACAAAAAAGCTACTCCATATGCCTTGACACTGCTCACATTAACACATTACAGACTTTAAAATGCATAGAGCTCAGATTACTTATTTACGTCATTAGTCGAATTAATTTTATTAGCACAATCTTTGATATTATTTATTGCACTTCGGGCTCTACTGTCCTACACGAGAAATAATGAAGAGAAATAAGATAAAAAAAAAAAAAACAAACATGGCCACTTTCAAAACTTCAACAGTCACTTGTTAGGAATAGTTCTAAGTGCAAGATAATAAATTAGAATCTATATTTGATATGAAAATAATCTTTGCAAAAAGAAGTCTGCAACATCAATTTCCTATTTATGTCAATGAAAAAGAAAAACAGTAAACTCATCTTGTCACATGAAAAAGGAAACTTCCCAATATCAAATAAATTTTTCCTGGATGAGGGATTTCTTGTAATCTGAAAAATTTACATAGTTTAAAGTACTTAACACTTTCTGCCTGTCTTCAGAAATACTTTCTTGGAGGTACAAATACGCTTTACTGGTCATGAGGTAGAATAACACATTAACTCCTTTTGTATTCTATGTGTACTTATAAAAACAGCTTTCTAGTCACCTTTTAAAATACTGAGTTTTAAATTTGCTAGTGTCATGGAAGTATATTTATAACATACAATTTATATTTACATACAATTTTTCTAAATCTTTTAATATTAAAAATGTTAGTTGATGTGGTTGCTATACTTTCCCATTCTTGTATTTTGAAAAGTACATTTTATAACATCATGACTATGTTCTAATTATAACTACTGTAATCATAGCATCAAACATTTCAATATTTCAAAAAATGATTCTCTTAATCAAAGACTTCTATTGTACTTTAGATGAATGTTTACAGAACACACTAGTTTCTCATTAAATAGTTAATACACATATTGTCTCATGACATTGGTTAGCAACCCCCTGACATGTTAATACTCTCTTTTCTTGACCTTGGGATCACAATTACTAACTTTCCCATCCCCTCCTGTTTTCTAGTACTGGACTCTGGGCTGCTGTGCCCCTTTAACCTTGCTTTGTTTTATGGGCCTGGTGGTGTCATGGTTAAGAGCTACAGCTGCTAACCAAAAGGTCAGCAGCTCAAATCTAGCAGGTGCTTCTTGGAAACTCTATAGGAGCAGCTCTACTCTGTCCTGTAAGGTCTCTATGAGTCAGAGTCGACTCGATAGCAATAGGTTTTTGGTCTTAATCCTTAGCTGAAGGGAGAAGCTGAGTTACTGAACTGAAAGAGTGTCCGGGGGCTGTACTTTCAGGGTTTCTCCAGTCTGTAAGGCCAGCTAAGTTTGGTGTGCTTTTTGGTTTTCTGTTCTTTTTTTTTTTTTTTAATTGTAATTACGTGGAAGTGTACAAATCCAGCTTAAATTTGCATGCCCACCTATCTGCATCTCCTTCTGCTCTCCTTGACTGGTGACAGCACACTGCTTCTTTCCCTTCTATGCATATCACATCCTCTTAACAATCTCCTGTCCCCTCAAGTCCAGTTGATTCCTGTCTGAAGAACTGACATTAGTGATGATTTATGTTCAGGGACAGCATCAGGTATAGGGGCCAGGATGCCAGGGGAACCCCCAGGCCTTCAGACCATCAACTGCATGTCTGGTCTTTTTTGGGAATTTAAAATTTTGTTCTACATTTGTCTCCAACTCTGTCCGGGACCTTCAACTGTGATCCCTATCAGAGAAGTCAGTGGTGGGACTCAGGCACCAACTAGTGGTACTGGACTCAGTCTGGTGTAGGCTGTGGTAGATATGGTCCATTAGACCTTTGGACTGTTCTTTCCCTTATACTCTTAGTTTTTTTTCATTCCTCCTTGCCTCTGAGAGAGTGAGACCAGAGGAGTAGTCTAAATGGCCACTCACAGGCTTTTAAGACACCAGACCCTACACACCAAAGTAGAATTAGAACACCTTCCTTACAAACTATATTATGGCAATTCAGCTACCTAGTCCCAGAGGCCCGCACAGCGCTCAGTCCAGCAGTTCAGACCCTCAGGGAGTTTGGATATATCCTTGGAGCTTCCACGTCCTTGCCTTGTCCAAGCTGTGCTGGCTTCCTCAGTGTTGTGTACGGACTCAGTCTTCACCAGAGTTGCTACTATCTACTGTCTAGGCAGTGTTTTTCCATCCCCAACCCTCCCCTACCTCATAACCATTGAAGACTGTTTCTTATTTGTGCATAAACCCTAGAAAAATAATTTGTGCTTGGTAAGCTAAGAATTTGATATTTCAGAATATCAGGTGCCCCTAAACTTCAGGTTAATCAGTTTTTAATTTCTCTTCTATATGTCCTCTGAAAAGACTCACCAAGACAGGTTTAAGAGGGATAATTTTGTTTACACAATACAACAATACTCATTTTACAGATAAAGAACCTAGAGATCCGAGAATTTATGTTACAGACCCAAAATCACACAGTTACAAAGAAGCAATGCAGGGCTTCAAATCAAGTCTCCTTGGATCTAAAGCACATACTGGGCTTTCAAGTTGGACACACTGTTGACATTAGATGGTGTCAAATCAGTTTTGATTCGTAACTATTCTATAGGACACAGCAGACTTGCCCTATAGGGTTTCAAGGAGTAGTTGCCGGATTTCAACTGCTAACCATAGTCGCGCTCTTAATCACTACATCACCAGGGTTATGAGCAATGTTTATTCATGCTTTCTTGTCCATTTATTCACTGTACAAAGCCTAGCTCTGCTAGGCTCTGGGGCACAGGTGAATACATAGTTGCTGCCCTCAAGGAAAAAAACAGTGAATTCAGACAGAAAAGAAAGTCAGTTGCGACAGGGCAATGTGATCCATAGACTGTGAAAGTGCCCAGGCAGGGGGAGGACTACTCAACCTGGGAGTGGAGAGCCAAGAGAGAGTAGTACAATGTAGCAATGTCTACAAAGAAGACAGCAGATTACAAAAATCCTTGAACATCTTGCTAAAAAGCTTAGATTTTACCAAGGAGGAAATAAGGCAGCTATTCAATGACTGTAGTCATTGAGTATGTCTTTCCGAAAAATCCTTCTCTCAGTGATAGTTTTTAACAGTGAATAGTAGTAGTACAGGAAATAAACGAGAAGGGCCAATCTAAAAGAATGGCAGTGGGGACTGAATGAATAGGAAGATTCATTGATAATTAGAGCCAAAACTGACACAGCTTACAAAGGGATGGAAGTGTAAAAAATCCTGAATCCTTCCCAGGTGCCTGCTGTAGGGACTGAGTGCATGGTGTGCCATTTTAAAGTCAGGAAGCCTGCCTGACTTGGATGTTAGGCTGGAGAGTATGCAGGTGTAGACATCCTGACAGTTGAAAGTATAGTAATAAGCTCAGGAAAAAAAGATCTGGGCTAGAGATACTGACTTGGAGGTCTTTTGGGTTACAAACCAGTAAGAGAATATAAAAGGAGAAAATGGCACCCTAAATAAAATCAGAGAGGACCAACATTTCAGTGGGTCGAGTAGATCACTGCAACTTAGCTGTACTGATTAAGAATGAAATAAATTATACTGAAAGAGGAAATGTGCTGGGTTTAGTCATGGGAAAAAATGTTAAGCCAATGAATTCATAGGGGATATGGAAAGAAATACATAAGATAAGGAGGATTAAGCTGTAAAATGTTTACATTCTTGCAATCACAAGAGAGAAGCCAAGAACACAGCTGGAGTTAGATTCTTGTGGAGCAAAGGATCCAGCTGAGACTGAAATGTACATAGTTATAGAGCTCCACCGCCACAATAATAATATTTCAATTTAATTTTAAAAAGTAGGTATATAGGAATCAAATAAAAATTCCTTAGGAGTAGAGTTGAACATGGTTTTTCTGTAGAGGGAAGAAGAGGTTGGTTCAAGAAGGATTTACACAGTGCACAAAGTACAACATTATGAGAGGAGGGACCTGGGTTACAAACAAAAAGAATTCTACCTGACCTGTAAGATTCAGAAATTTTATGTACATCTGATTTTCTTTATCCCCTGCTTCTGTACTTAGATTTGGTGTAAACACACTAGGTGTTTGGTTAGCCATGTCTCCTCATCTGCTGACAGCCATCACTAAGAGACTGTGGAGTTATTCCTCTGTAAACTAGTTAATGCTACCAACAGCTTGGTTAGATTACAGATTTGCTTCATTTCCTTGCTCTGTAGAATGACAATCAAGACCACTCAGTGTGTTAAGACTGACGGCACAGGAGCGCACACTGCAAAGTCACCTTACTGGTCTTCCCAGTCCTATTCTACCACTTCATCTCCAATCTACTGTCCATCCACACAACATTCGGAGCAGTCTTTTAAACTTTAATTGGAGATACCATTCTCCTGCTTTAATTGCTTCAATTGTTCTCCAAATGGATTAAAATAACAGTAGAATTCTACCACAGCCACCACGTCCCATATGTGATTCTGGCCTATCGCAGACCTCATCTCATGCCATCTCCTCCACTTTCAGTAATCGTGAACATGGTGTCTATCTCCTCAGCCTGAAATGCTCTTTTCATTGGTTTCACAAATGACATAGTCATTCAACTATTAGCTTAAGTATTGCCTCCTGAGAGACACATCCCTGATTATACTATGAAAGTCTCCTTGTTATTGTTTATCACTGTGTCCTGTTCATTTACTTTAGTAACTGTATAAACTATACTCACATATTTATTTGTTTACTAATATCATCTTTAAGTTTCACAAAGGTAGGACATGTCTTTTATTGACCAACAGTCAGTGGCGGGCATGCAGTAGACACCCAATAAATGTTTATCAAAGGAAAGGAAGAACAGAAGGAATAACAAACATAGGGTATTCACAAAAAGATTTTGAAGAAATGGAAGAGGTGGGAAAGAAACAAAGCAAAGACCTTGTTTTAGTCAGCTAGGGCTGTTCTAACAGAAATACCACAGAGTGGATGGCTTTAACAAAGAAAGATTTATTCTTACACAGTCCGGTAGGTTGCAAGTCCATATTCAGGGTGTCCGCTCCAGGGAAAAACTTTCCCCTTATCGGCTCTGGAGGAAAGTCCGGTATTACATCAGTCATTGTCCAGGGAGTGTCCTAACGCAAGAACCTCTGGTCTGAACGGACGCGCTCTGCTCCCGGTGCTGCTTGCTTGATGGTAGCGAGGTTCTCGAATTGTCCTTGGTTCTTTTTCCTTTTATTCCTTGCAAGCTAAAAGCATTAAGGGTGGGGCAAGCCATGCTCCAGGGAAACTTCCCCCATAGCAGGAATTCACAGCCCCACCCTAATCCTTTAACATACAGGTTAGCAAAACCACACAATGGAGGACAGTCCCAAGATACTGGGAACCATATCCCAGCCACGTGGCTGCACACATTTTTGGGGGGACACAATTCAAACCATGACAGACCTTCTGGAAAAAACAAATGGTCAACAATACTATTTGACAATTTCTAAAATCAAGATTGAATGTCAAACTACTATCACAACTTGTGTTAGAAAATGTTATTAGTGCATAAAATATATATTATGATTAACTTCTTCTGTAAAGCAATATATAAAATTCTTCACATGTAAACAGTCCAGTATTTGGGAGAACAATTTTAACGAACAAATTTAAGGAACCATTTTAGCTTTTAAAAATCAGAATACTTATTAGTCAGTGAGGAAAGGGTCAAGAAGCTTCCCACTGGATGGAGTGCAGCATCTCTGACTAACTCAGATCAAAGTAGAAATAAAATCAATCTAAAAAGACTCAACCCAAAACCAAACCACTGCCACTGAGTTGGGTCTGACTCATAGTGACCCTAAAGGTCAGAGGACTGCCCCATAGAGTATCCAAGGAGCACCTAGAGGATATTAACTGCCAACCTTTTGGTTATCATTGGTTTAGGAGGACTAAAAAACAACCCAAACCAAAAACTCATCGGCATCAAGTTGATTCCAACCCACAGTGACCCTGTAAGGCAGTGTAGCCCTGCTCATAGTGTTCCTAAGACTGTAATCTTTATGGAAGCAGAGACTGCTGTGTATTTTCCCACCTAGTTGCTGCTGGCTTTTTGAGCTGTTGGGCTTTCAGTTAGCAGCCAAGTGCTTAACCAGTAGGCACCATGGCTCCTCTACAAGGACTATGAAGTAGAAAACATAAATTTTGTCCCAACTCAGATACTACATTAGTGATTCTGAGTAGATTAAAATGAGTTTAAAAAAAAAATCAACCATTACTAAAACTTATTGACTCCATCTCCACACACAACTCAACTACTGCTTCCAAATAAATAATATCCCCAAAAAAGCATATAAAAATAATTTTAGATAAATTCTCCTTCATTTATTCAATTTTAAAAACTAGTATGAGTATGCAAATTAAGTATAAATTAACAGACTGATGTTCTGATAGTTAAAATCCAAAGGCCATAGTCTAAACATACATTATTTTGTCAAGAAAACTGGTGAAAATAAACCTCGGAATTTCCATATGTACACATGGGACACAGGTGGGAAAGGAGAACAGAAGCAAACTAATCTGTTTCTTTCTCTTCATCTACTGAGTGGGGAGAGGAGAAAGACTTTGCTTCAGAAAAAAAATATTTCTAATAATTTCTCCATTAGCAAAACTGTAACTAAGTTAGGTAAAACATCTGAAAATAAATGAGAGTTTAGAAGCATATATGGAAAAACAAATACTATGAAAAACATACGTAAAAATAAAACTATAAAAAATTTTAAAAAGGATGTAATTTTTTCAAACACAAAAATTATACTTTTTATCCATTGAGATTAGAGAAATTTTAAACTAAGACATTATATACAAGATACAACTATGTAAACTGACATGTTTGCATGGGTGTCTGGGGAATGGAGGGAAAATTTTGACAAGACCAGATATCAAATTACTTAATAAAGCCTGTTTAAAATAATTGTTTAAAGAGCTTTTCTTTTTTTCAACAATTCTTAAAACTGTGATACAAGCTTTCTAAATCAGAAAACAGTGTTACTTGAAATGGTGTGTAAGTCAGTTGTATCTTAGGAGCTATTTCAAACTGCTTTATGCTATTTTCCAAAAAATTCACAAAATTTTCAATTCATAGTAACCATAAAATTTAACTGGTTTCCAATAACTCCCAGTGCAGGAAACTTATCTGTAACATTTAAAACCAATGATTTTCCAAACTATTCAAATATTTGGTGGGAAATAAAGAAGTCTATTCTAATATCTGAAACCCTAGAGGCACAGTAGGTAAGTGCTATGGCTGCTAAGCAAAAGGTTGGCAGTATGAATCCACCAGGTGCTCTTTGGAAACTCTATGGGGCAGTTCTACACTGTCCTATGGGATTACAATGAGTTGGAATTGACTTCATAGCAATGGTTATTTTTATTTATTTACTTAATTTTAATTCCAGTATCAGATAGTTAAATTATCACAAGAAGCTTTCTTTACCTAGTAACTTAGAAGTTACATAGTAACTTCTGACCATTGATTTTAGTCCTGCATTATGAGGCTATACCATGGTAGTATACTCTTTCTCCTACAGGAAAATCTTTCAAATAATAGAAGACTTAATCTATATTCCTTTCAAGCCTTTTATTTTAGGATAAACATTCTCATTTTCTCTAAATCTTTGCTTTTCCTTAAAAAAAAAAATTTAATGTATGGAGCAGAGAGGAATAGTGTGCAGTCACCGGACAGGGAGAGCAGTGGAGGCTGCATGTAGGTGGGCATGTAAATTTATACGTGAATGTACATTTTCACTCAGTTATGTTAAA
The DNA here is from genome assembly GCA_028571685.1 of Heterohyrax brucei. NCBI lineage: Eukaryota > Metazoa > Chordata > Mammalia > Hyracoidea > Procaviidae > Heterohyrax > Heterohyrax brucei. The sequence continues at coordinate 103,281,394 of CM053144.1, forward strand.
TAAAAAAAAAAGAAAAAAATTTATACTGTTAGTAATGAAGACTGAGATCTATAATCCTCCTTAAAAAGACAGATTGTTCTTGAAGATAGAAAAAAATGTCCAAATAACATAATTTTCATAAATAGTACCCGAGCCAAAACTTGGCAATTTTTCTTAATTCTCCATATGCTATGTACACACTTAAATCAAAACCCTGGCTGTACCACACAGATTGTAGAAAAATTATTTTTGGATCTTAAATTTCCATTCATGTTTTCCATATTTAAAGTCTCTTGATGAACATGGAGACTTGATGAACTGTCATTTTATACTTCTGGTCTTTTACAGTAAGAGATAAGTTTCACTGCCTTGCTAAAAAAATTTATATGTCTATGTATAAGTTTAGACCATACTTAGAGTTTGATGTGAAAAATTGATATTTGGATTGTGTCTACATTTTTTCCATTCTCCGAAGTTTTCCTGCTTAAAGCAATGCTTAAAAAACAAGATAGTCTGGCATTTTATACTAATGCTAAAAATACACTGAATTTCCAACACTTAAGATACAAGATTCACCACTTCTCTGTCAGTTTGTCCTACTGTGGGTGCTTGCATGTTGCTGTGACTGGAAGCCATGCCACCAGTACACAGGTGCCAGCAGGGTCAACTGTGGTGGACAGCTTTCAGCTGAACTTCCAGACTCAGAAAGGCTAGGAAGAAGGACCTGGCAGCATACTTTTGAAAAGAATTAGTCAGTGAAAACCTTATAGATCGGAGAAGAACACCACGCCAGATATAGTGCCAGAAAACGAGCCCCTCAGGTTGGAAGGGACTCAAAAGACAACTGGGGGAGGGCTGCCTCTCAAAGGAGAGTTGACCTTCATGACGTGGATGGAGTCAGGCTTTCAGAACCTTCATTTGCTGATGTGGCATGACTCAAACCAAAAAGAAACAGCTACAGACATCCATTAATACTCCAAACATGGAATGGACAAAGTACAAAGATAGGAAAACTGGAAATCATCCCAAATGAAATGGAACACGTAAACACTGACATCTTAGGCATTAGTGAGCTGAAATGGACTGGTATTGGCTACTCTGAGTCAGAAAATCATATGGTCTACTATGCTAGGAGTGAAAACTTGAAGAGGAATGGTGTTGTATTCATTGTCAAAAAGGATATTTCAAGATTAGGACAAGTTCAATGCTGTCAGTGATAGGAAAATATCCATAGGCCTACAAGGAAGGCCAGTTACTATGACTATTACTCAAATTTATGTACCAACCACTGATGCCAAAGAAGAAATAAAAATTTTTACCAGCTTCTGCAGTCCAAAAGTGATCAAACATGCAATCAGGATGCATTGGTAATTACTGCTGATTGGAATGCAAAAGTTGGAAACAATGAAGAAGGATCAGTAGCTAGAAAATATGATAAGAAATAATGCCAGAGATCACATGACAGAATTTTGAGAGACCAACAACTTCTTCATTGCAAATCCCTTTTTCCACCAATATAATCAGCAACTATACACACAGGCTTCACCAGAGACAATACACAGGAATCAAATCAACCACATTTGTAGAAAGAGATGACAGAAAAGCTCAGCATCATCATTCAGTGTAAGACCAGGTGCTGACTGCAGAAAGACCATCAATTGCTCATATGCAACTTCAAACTGAAACTGAAGAAAATCAGAACAAGTCCATGAGAACCAAAGTGTGACCTTGAGTATATCCCATCTAAGTTTAGAGATTAACTCGAGAATAGATTTGATGCATTAAACACTAGTGACCAAAGACTAGATGAGTTGTGGAATGACATCAAAGACATCATTCATGAAGAAAGTAAGAGGTTTTTAAAAAGACAAGAAAGAAAGAAAAGATCAAACTGAATGTCAGAGAGACTCTGAAACTTGCTCCTGAACATCAAGTAGCTAAAGCAAAAGGAAGGAATGATGAAGTTTAAGAACTGAACAGAAGATTTCAAAGGGCAGCTTGAAAAGACAAAGTAAAGTATTACAAGGACATATGTAAAGAGCTGGAGATAGAAAACCAAAAGAGAATAACATTCTTAGCATTTCTTAAACTGAAGGAACTGACGAAAAAATTCAAGCCTTGAGTTGCTATAGTGAATGATTCTGCACAGAAAGTAGTAAATGATGCAGGAACATCAAAAGAACATGGAAGGAACACACAAAGTTACTATACTAAAAAGAACTGGTCACACTTTCAACCATTTCAAGACATAGAATATGATCAGTAATCAATTGTATTGAAGGAGAAATCAAAGGTGCACTTAAGTCATTGGCAAAAAACAAGGCTCCAGGAATTAATGAAATTATCAATTGAGGTGTTTCAACAAATGGATAAAAGAATAAAATTTCTAACATCTATCAATTATCTCTCATCTACGATAAACCATCAGCCCTGACCAACCCATGTGGCCAGCACAGTCATTTTCTTCTTTGGATAATTCTCTTGTTAAGTCCTTATAACAGGTGTCTCATACAAAATTTGCCCTTTTGACACTGATAGATTTTACTCAGCACGATGTCTTCCAAATGAGACCACTTTAAGAGATGTTTTCTAAAATTGTCATGTTTTATCATAGCATAGTATTCCATTGAGTATATGTACCATAGTTTGCTCATCCATTCATCTGTTGATGGGCATTGGGGTTGATTCCAACTTTTTGCTATTGTGGACTGTGCTGCAACAAACATTTGTGTACATGTGTCTGTTTGTGTGACAACCTTTGTTTCTGAAGGCTAAATTCCAGGCAGTGGAATTACACGATCAAATGATATATCTATCTCCAGCTTTTTAAGGAAGCACCAGACTGTTTTCCAAAGAGGTTGTACCATTTTGCAATCCCACAGCAGTGCAGGAGAGTTCGTTTCTCCACAGCCTCTCCAGCATTTGTTGTTTTGTGTTTTTTGGATTATGGCAAATCTTGTTGGGGTGAGATGGTATCTCATTGTAGTTTTGATTTGAATTTCTTTAATAGCCAATGATCATGAGCAATTCTGCATGTGTCGTTCAGTTACCTGGATATCCTCTTTAGAGAAATGTCTGTCCATCTCCTTTGCCCATCGCTTAATTGGATTATTTACCCTTTTCTTGTTGATATTTTGTAAAACCTTATAGATTATGGAGATCAGAAGTCGGTCTGACACAGAGCTGCCAAATATTTTTCCCCATTCTGTAGGTGGTCTTTTAATTCTTTTGATGAAGCCTCTGGATGAACAAAAGTGTCTGATTCTTAGTAATTCCCATTTATCTATTTTCCCTTCTGTTGAATGTGCTTTGTCAGATTTTGAAGTCTGTCTACATTGTCTTAAAACTTCCATTGTTGATTCTATTTTATCTTGGATGAGCTTTATTGTTTTAGATTTTATATTTAGGTCTTTTATCCAATTTGAGTTGGTTTTTGCATAACATGTGGGATATGGGTCTTGTTTCAATTTTTGAAGATGAATATCCAATTTTGCAAATACCATTTCTTAAAGAGACTGTTCTAACCCCAGTTTAAAATCTTGGGGCCTTTGTCAACTATCAACTGTTGGTAGGAGGAAGGTGGCATCTCCAGGGTCTCTATTTCTGTTCCATTGGTCTATATGTCTCTTTTTGTACCAGTATCAGGTAGTTTTGACTACTGTAGCAGTGTAATAGGTTCTAAAGTCAGGTAGTGAGAGGCCTCTCAATGCGTTCTTCTTCTTCAGTAGTGTTTTACTTATCTGAGGTTTCTTCCCTTTCCAAACAAAGATAATGATTTGTTTCTCCATCTCATTAAAAAATGTCGCTGGAATTTGCATTGGGATTGCATTATATAAGTAGATTGCTTTGGGCAAAATAGACATTTTCACAGTGTTGAGTCTTCCTATCCATGAGCAGGGTAGATTACTCCATTTATCTAAGTCTCTCTTAGTTTCTTGTAGTAAGGTCTTGTAGTTCTCTTTGTAAAGATCTCTTATTTCTCTAGTTAGATTTATTCCTAGGTATTTTATCTTCTTGGGGGCTATAGTAAATGGAATTGATTTGGTGATTTCTTCTTTAATAATCTCATTTTTAGTATAAAGGAATCCTACTGATTTACTTATGTTTATCTGATATCCCAATACTTTGCTGAACTCCTCTACTAGTTCCAAAACTTTACTTATGGATTCCTTTGGATTCACTGTATAAACAATCATACCATCTGCAAAGAGGGAGATTTTTACTTCTTCACTGCTGATATGGATGCCCTTTATTTCTTTGTCCTATCTAATTGCTCTGGCTAGAACTTCTAGCACAATGGTGAATGGAAGTGGTGAGAGCGGGCATTGCAAAGGGAATTCTTTCAGTCTTTCACCATTCAGGATGATGAAGGCGGTTGGCTTTGTGTAGATGCTACCAATTGCATTGAGGAATTTCCCCTCTATTCCTATTTTTCTGAGAGTTTTAAGCATGAATGGGTGTTGAACTTTGTCAAATGCCTCTTCTGCATCAATTGACAAAATCAAGTGGCTCTTATCTTTTGTGTTATTAATGTGGTTGATTACATTAATTGTTTTTCTGATGTTGAACCAGCATTGCATCCCTGGAATGAAACCAGCTTGATCATGATGAGTGGGTTTTCTTATATGCTGTTGAATTCTATTGGCTAGAATTTTGTTGAAGATTTTTGCATTTAGGTTCATGAGTGATACTGTACTGTAACTTTCTTTTTTTGTGGGATCTTTCCCTGGCTTTGGTATCAGGGTTATGCTGGCTTCATAGAATGAATTTGGGAGTACTCCATCCCTTTCTATGGTGTGAAACAGCTTCAACAGTCTTGGAGTTAACTCTTCTCTAAAAGTTAGGGAAGCCACAAAATTTAATCAAAGCTACAGTATTATAATAAGGGAATCTGTGATCATATCATGACAACCATAATACCATCACATTAAAAGAGGGATACACTACAGTAGTTGTAGTTGTTTCAGATGCAGAGGAAGTTTCAGAGTTATGCGGTAGTTAAAACTGGGTTTAGTCTTAGTATGTTAAGAGGGATAAACATGTGGCCATAAAGCAGATTAACAATGCATTGCATCAAAATAAGAAATGCAATACAGGAGTCTCAACAAACACAAAACCAACAATGAAAACAACAACCCACAAAGAAGAATGCCCCAGAACAGAACGTTAAGAGCAATATAGAAAACATTAACATAAAAGTAATTACATCAAAATGATGCACTAAGCATATACCTATCAATAATTACATTGAATGTAAATGGATTGAACACTCCAGTAAAGAGACAGTGAGTGACATCCTGGATCAAAAGACAAGAGCCATCTATATGTTGCTTACAAGAAACGCACCTTAAAGATATGAACAAATTGAAAATTAAAGGTTAAAATAATATATGTAAAATCCACTACTGTGGACCAGGATGGCCACTATTTATTGCTGAAAGTTTCAATACTCAAGCAGGACTTAACAATATTAAATATTTATACACCCAATACCAGAGCACCTAAACACATTGGACAAACACTGACAACACAGAGAAATGAGATAGATCATTTCACAATAATAGTTGGAAACTTCAACACTCCCCTTTCGGTTATGGATAGATCATCCAGAAAAAAGCTCAGTAAAGATGCAGAAGATCTTATTGCAACAATCAACCAACTTGACCTTATCAACATATACAGATCTTTTCATCCATCAGGAGACAAGTACACCTTCTTGTTCAATGCTCATGGAACATTCTCCAGAAAAGACCATGTGTTAGGTCATAAAACAATTCTCTATAAAATCCAAACCACTGATTTGCTGGAAAGTCTCTTCCCAGACCATAAAGCTATAAAACTTGAAATCAATAACAGCAAATTCATAGGTAGAAATTCAAACTTACAGAAACTGAACAACACTTTGCTCAAAAAGCCTTGGGTTATAGAAGAAATTAAGGACAAAATAAAGAAATTTATGGATTCAAATGAAAATGAAAACAAATCCTACCAGAATTTATGGGATACAGCAAAAGCAGTGCTCGGAGTTCAGTTTATCTCTATAACTAGACACATCTGGAAAGAAGAAAGGGCACAAATTAAAGCATTAACCTTACAACTTGAACAAGGAGAAAGAGAACAACAGAAGAATCCCTCAGGCATCAGAAGAAAATAGATTATAAGGATCAGAGCAGAACTAAATGAACTAGAGAATAGAAAAACAATTGAAAAAATTAACAAAATCAAAAGCTGGCTCTTTGAAAAGATCAATAAAATTGTAAACTTACGAGAGAACAGCAAAAGATACAAATAACCCGATTAAGAAATGAGATGGGAGTTGTTACAACAGACCCAGCTGAAATAAAAAATATCGTAACAGAATACTATGAAAGGCTGTACTCTAACAGGTTTGAAAACCTAGGGGAAATGGACAAATTTCTAGATCCATATGACTCACCAAGATTATCACAAGGAGAAGTAGATCACCTTAATACATCTATCACAAAGGAAGAGATTGAAAAAGTCACCAAAAATCTACCAACCAAAAAAAAGTCCTGGCCCAGATGACTTCACCAGAGACTTCTACCAGACTTTTGGAGAAGAGTTAATTCCAATACTATAACAAAGTTCTTTAAGAAAATGTTCTCCATCCCACTTTGGTGAGTGGCATCTTGGTCTTAAATGCTAAGAAGCAGCCATCTAAGAAGCATCAATTGGTCTCATCTCACCTGGAGCAGAAAATAATGAAAAACATCAAAGATGTAAGGAAAATATGAACCTTAAAGACAGAAAGGGCCACATAATCCACAGACTAGACTGCATCAGAATAAGACCAAAAGAACTAGATGGTATCTGGCAATTACAATGAATGCTCTGGCAAGGAACACAACACAGTCCCTGACAAAGCGAGAGAAAACGGGGGCACAGAATTTGAACTCTATTAAAATGGACAGACTTCTTGGTCCAACAGACTAGAGGATCCCTGGAAGACAAAGCCCTGGGACTCACTGCTAGCCCACAGTTGAAACCATTTCTGAAGCCAACTACTCAAACAAAGATTGGACTGAATTTACAAGACATAAAATGATACTAGTGAAGAGTATGCTTCTTGGCTGGAGTAGATACATGAGACTAACTGGGCAGCTCCTGTCCAGAGGTGAGATGAAAGGGTAGAGGGGGACAGGAACTAGATGAATGGACATGGGAAATAAGGGGTGGAAAGGAGGAATGTGGTGTCACAGTGTGGGGAGAGCAGCTAGAGTTACATAGCCAAGTTTGTGTGAGTTTTTGTATGACAAACTGACTTGTAAACTTTCACTGAAAGCACAATATTAAAAAAAAGAAGAACATTATGAGTCAAAAGCAACTTAACAGCATGTAACGACAACAATAAATACATCTTCTACTATGAGTGGAAGAACAGAGTGTTCTTAAGTTGCTAAGTCAACAACACACATTAACAGAGCACCTACCAGGTGCATGGGAAGTATAAGAATAATTTATAAATATAATTTTCTTTTTCTAGAAGATAACAATCTAGTTGGGACTAAACAAACAGTGAAATATCAACAAAACAGATAAAGAATACTTTGATAGAACCTTAGAAATATCAAAAGCCAGAAAAAGATTTACTGCCAAATCCAAGGACCAAAAGGTATGTAGCTAATAAGAACTCAAAGAAAAAAGAGATGATTCTTGGAAAATGCAGTGTAAAATACAGTAAGTAGAAATATTTCCCAAAATACAATACAAATCTACTTTAGCTGTCCTCCACATATACCTGCATTATCAATCTGTGTAAAGCTTTTCCTTAAAAAAACTAAAAAGTTTCACAGGGCACCAGTAATTTATATAACACAGCAAGATCAGCATTCCACAAAACTTCAAAAGAAATGTGTTGGCTTCCAAAATTCAGATTCCAGTGTACAAATTAACTATAATTAGGTGTAGCTGACATAAGCAGATTTTACTACCAAATAGTGGAAATTCCACAAGAACCAAAATGCTATGGGCACATGGGAACAAGATACTTCAAGTAAGCCCAACCAAGTAAGCCCAACAACATTTTTAAAAATAATTATCCATGACATCTTGGAAAACCCACACAAAGTTCCTATGCCAAAGAGAAAAGATATTACATACTAAACCAATAAATGGCTATTCCAGCATCACACCTTGGGGAAAAAAACTTTGAGAAGTAGATTTATTAACATACAAATATATTTTCAATACCCTCGTGGTGCAGTGGCAAAGGGTTTGGCTTCTAACCCAAAGGTTGGCAAGCCAAATCCACCAGTTGTTCCTTGGAAACACTATAGGGGTAGCTCTCCTCTGTCCTATAGTGTTGCTGTAGGGCAAAATCAACTGGTGGCAACTGGTTTTGGTTAGACTTTAACGCCATATTCAAAATAAAAAATAAACATCCAGCCATAGAAAAAAATATTATCATTAAGAGATACACCCAGTCCTCACTTATCAGACACAGGTTCCAAAGGTCACATGGTTGTGCAAAAATCAGCATAATGCAAAAAGAAAAATTTTTTCTTCTGTTTTCAGACCATCTATTTGTTGATTTTTTTATTATTATTCAGAAATTATGATCACAGAAATAATAACACCTAAGACTTACTGATGTGTTCATTACTGTGACAAGTCTAGTCAGGGATTATTTTTCTGTGGAGAAAGAGGCTTAGAGGAGGCAAAGTTGCATAAAGCTGGGCTCTGTGACTGCAGGGTCTATGTCTTAACCACTTCACCATCCTCCTGTACTGGGTCCAAGCTTCCCTCTTGGAGTTGCTCCAGGAGTTCACGCTCTCCCCTGCAAGCACTAAGTTCACAATCCAGGAGTCTGCTTGGCCCTTGGCGCCTAGCAAGTCACTAAGGCTTGGGGCTTCCTGTGACAGCACTGAAAGCCCAGCCTCAAAAAAGACCCCACCAAGGGAGAGGCTTCAGGCCCAGCTGGCTCACTTTGGGATGTCATTAAATTTGCAGGCCGTTTCTTCCAAACACCCTCTCTGACATCTTTCTTTCCTCCCTTCCCACCCCACAGCAATTTCAAACTTCTGCACTGAAGGCCACAGGGCAACCGGGAGCCCATTGGTTTGAAGCTATTTACACTTCTTCCCAGAAGCCAGGGCCATGAAGGTGGTTATCCCATGTAGCAGCTGGACCTGGTACCCTCACTGATAGGAGGACATAGAAGGCACCAGACAGCATGGCCCAGCTTCCTGACAGCCACCTGGAGACCCTCCCCAAGGGAGGGGAGGCTCCACAGTAATTGCTACCATGCCCACCATCACACTCACCACCTCTTTCATACATAAAAAAACCAGATAGATTATTTTACTTCTGTTGTAAATGAAAAATGTCAAATAATGAGACAGTCATTAGGAGTCAGTGTAAATTAAAAAGAACAAGATAGAAAGATGTACTTGCTTGCCACTTCATTAATCTCACTACTTAAGGAGTACTATTCCTAACTGAATATGTTCTTAATGGCGACTACCAAATCCACACAAGGTAAATCTAATAAAAAGTAAACATACATATAAGAGATACAGCACTCCTGTTCACCTTTGCCTTAGAATATCTACTGTTGCTGGTAAAACTTAACATTTGTCAGTTTGGGTTTTCAAAAAGAAAGAATATGAGCCGATGCCAGAAAGATCCATTATTAATCAAAGACTTTCACAGTTTCCTTTCTGATTAAACACAATGCCTAAATTAATTCCACATATCACATTTTCAGACAGGTTCCTTGTCTTATAATTAATGGAGGGTTGTGAGTATTATTCTGCTAAGGACCTCAAAACATACACATTAAAAAGCATGATAAAAAACTATCATGAAGAGATTATGCAGAAATGGTTTAGAAACCTTTTCTGTTAGTAAAGCATTTCTTTACTTACATTTCAAATACTGCAGAAAATTTGAAGGCAGTATACAATTAATACTGCCACCTCAATTAAAGATTTGCAAGCATGCCCCTGTCCATAAATCATAATGGAGGTCAACTTTTCGGACAGGAACGGATTGGACTTGGCGACACAGAGTGACCATGTTGTGTGTGTACTTTATGGTTTCATGCATCTATAGGATGTCACCCTGCTGACCTCTTACTGGAGGTGGGGAAGAGGGTAGAGAGGAGGGGACAGACTAGTAGGAGGATTTGAAATGTATACAATGGAGAGGAGGAGTGTGCTGTCCAGGCAGGGAGAGCAGTGGGAGCTGAACATTGGTGGGCATGCGAATATATATGGGATTGTACATTTTAATTCAACCATAATAAAAAAAATTAAAGATTAAAAAAAAAAAAAGATTTGCAAGCAGTTTTCCAAAAATATTCTCCTCCCTCCCTCCACCTTTTTCTCTCTTCCTCCCCAGCTATCTATCTTTTTATTTATCTATTATTAATTTGGAGGGATGCCCCTTTGATCAAATACATTAAAATAAATAACAATGTCAGATAAATAAAAATTATAAATATCCTTAAACAAGTTCAGTTCTGGTTTTGCCATCAGATGGGTTCAGGTCCAGTCTGGTTTTGCCCCAAATGAGATTATCTCTACTTCTTACTTACTATCTCATTATCTGACATTTTGCATTTAAAGACAGTAGTAAAAAATCAGTTACCTTATTTTTTTAATGCATTTAGGAGGCAGTGGGCATGGCAGCAATGGCTGCAAAGTATCCCCTCCCTTGAGGAGTGTTTTCAGGTGGCCCCCAGGAAGCTGTGTCACCCCGCCTAGAGCCCTCCAGTCCCTCTTATTATCAGAGAGCCACCCCCAGCTGCTGCAGGGGATGGCCCCCTCCTTGGACACAGACTCTGAATGGAAGTGCAGGCAGCACCCAGCCAACAGATGTCTGTCTGGCTTCCCAGTTCCTATGTGGCTTGAGGATCTATAGCTCAAAACGGCTGTGGAGTGGGAAATGAGGAAAGAAAGAAGCATCAGAGAGGGTGTTTAGAAGAAATGTCTGCAAGTTCAATGACATCCCAAAGTGAGTCACCCTGGGCCTGAAGCCTCCTCCTCAGTGGGGCTGGTGTGCAGTCAGTTTCCCAGTGCCCTAGCATGAAGCCCAGAGACTTGGAGATTTGCCAAGCCCCAAGTGCAGAGCAGGCTCATCAATGCAGAGCTTGCAGGGACTAGACTGGAGACCTGGAGACCACTTCAAGATGAAAGCTGTGACCCCGCCCAACAGGAAGGTGAACTGGCTAAGCGGTGGGCCCTCCAGTCACATAGCCCAGCTTTATCCAGCTTTGGCTCCTCCAAACCTCCTTCTCTAAAGTGGAATAATCCCTAACAGGACTTGTCACAGTGGTGAGCAAATTAGTAAATCTTAATGATTATTTCTATGATCATATTTTCTAAAAAAAAATCTGACAAATGGATGATCTGAACACATGGGAAAAGAAAAATCTTCCAATTTCACATAATGCTGATTTTTGCATAATAACGTGGTCTTTGGAACCTAACCATGCTTATAAGGGAGGAGTAGATGTATAAAAATATTTTGTATTTTTAGGTTTTAAACTTAGTATTTGTGCACAAAGGATGGTAGGATATAGTATTATTCATAATTTACACAGGCAGAAACTGAAGCACAGAAGGTTAAATAATTTATCCCAGGTTACAAGTAAGAGGCAAAACCTAACAAAATGTACTCTGGATCCCACACTTTTAATTAATACAATGCAGCCCACAGCACAACAGGAAATCTTGATGACTTTCTTTATCTTTATTCAGAGTCTGACTTTTCCCTAATTGTACTGCTACCCTCCTTTGTAAGCTACCTCGATCTCCCACTGGGTTTACAGCAATAGTCTCCTAACCTCCTAAAATATTCTTCTTTTACTTGTTGTGGTGGTCAGGATTATGTCAACTGGCTACTCCATGTTTGGCTGCTGTATTAAGCAGCAGGGCGGGGCCTGTGGTGGCTTCCAGCCCCTCAGCTCTCATCTCTGTCTTCCACCACCTACCGTCGGTCTGCTCACATAGCCAGCAGCTCCTGCTCTCTTCTGACGGCCGGTTCCTGGCCTTGAACTAGCAGCTGTTGGATGCATCAACCCTTACAGCCGGTGCTTGAGAGTCCTGTTCCCTGACCTGCCAATCCTGGGTTCGCCAGTCTCTGGAGCTCTATCTCGCCACCAGCCTGGGATCCGCCAACCTACACAACCAGTGATCTAGAACTCTTGGTCTCTGACCTGCCAACCAGCTCCTGTGGCCATGTGAGACTTGTGCCAGGATTTGGGGATGTTCAGCTTCTGCAATTGCATGAGCTGTTTCCAATATATATATCTTTCCTTGCACTATACAGATATAAATCCTTCCTTCTACATACACGTTACTGGTTTTGCTTCCCTAGAAAACCCAGCCTAAGACCCTTGTTACATTCACTTCTCTAAACATCCATCAGAGTGTGCTTTAAAAAACATCAATCAGACGATGTCATGCTACTGCTTAAGACCATTAGGAACTTCCACGGAACAGTAAAAGCCAGAGTTCTTTAAACTGTCTATAAGAAACTAGAGGCTCTGCACTGTCCCATTTACCATACCTTTGTTACCTTCTCTCATCCCACTGCAGCCACACTGGTCTTGCTGACCCTTCCCACGGAGGGCCTTGGTACTGGTTATTCCCTTTGCCTAGCACAGACTTTCCTTCCCATCTACACGGTTCCCTTCCTTACTTACCATCCTCTCTAAAGCAACTGGTACCCTGATCCCCTTTTTCCCGCTCTATATTTTCTCCATCACTTACTACACCTTCAAATATTGTAGATAATTTCCTTACTCTTTATTTCTATGTCTATCTCTTCTACTGTAAGACTGATATGTACATCCATTTAGACCAGGCTTTTATCAAAACATATAGTACACGGTAGGTGCTCAAAAAACAATTTTTGCTATTTTCGTTCCTGTGTCAACTTCAAGCCAAATATTTTGTTTAAACTAAGCTCTTCTTCATTTTTCAGTTTTTCTGAGTACTTCTCAATATTAGAAATCTCAAAATTTCAAAAAATATTCTTAAGTTATATTTAAAAGTCATATTGTATACATGTTTCATTACATTTCTTTATATACAAATGTATTATATATACATGAAGAGACATTTATGATGTCCTATTCAGAGAAAACAGTAAGAAACAGTTTTATAAAGTGTGATCTCTTCTGCAATAAAAAAGGTATATATTTGCTTTTATCAAGTTTGAGTTATGATGGGAATAGATATTCAAAAAACATTTCTTCCAGCAGCTAGAGTTACACAGCACTGTGTGTGTGTTTATACGACAAATTGATACGGATCATAAACTTTCACTTAAATTAGCACAATAAAATGCTTAAAAAAATAAAAAGCAAACATTTCTTTTGTTTTCTTCAGCTCCTTTGCATTTTGTCATTTTTCAATAATGAATACATAAAGTACACACACCACATGTTTGCTGTGTCCCCAGATTCAGTCCATTCCTTGCCTGAAGCACTGAACTCAGCTCTGCTTTCAGATCTGGGCCAGCAGCAAGTTTAGCAGCCATGTTCCCAGGGGACCCTCCAAGCTGTTGGACCATCAGTTCAGGTCTTTATTAACAGAGTTCTTCATCTGCACTCCCCGTTTCCTCCTACTGCATCAGAGGCTCTATCTTGTGTCCCCTGTCAGGGCTGTCTTTGGTGGAGGCTGGGTACCACCTGGTTCTTCTGGCCTGGTGCTGATGTAGTCTCCCAATCACATGGATCCTTCTGTCTCCTGGGCTCCTTTTTCCTAATGTTTCATGCTCTCAGTTGTCAACTGTCCTATGTGGCTTAGTACCAAATGATGTTTCTCAGATGGCAGCCTGCTCACTTCTAAGACGCAGACACCACTCACCAATATGCTGTCCAGAAGACCCTCTGAGCAAAAGACTAGTTATGCTAACTAACCTCAATGTGCCCCAAGAACATGGTCCCTAGACCCCCATCCCTGTTTCTCTGTCCCTTGAAATGTTGGGCTAAATCTAGAAAATCCTTTTGCTCATGGTGTCGTCCAGTCATGCTCACCTGGCTTCCATTGCGTGCTGTCACTCCCTTTACCCAACCGAATTCCCATCGGCTATCTAATCTGTGAACAACCTTCTCCCTCCCTCCCCACCCTCACAGCCATCGAGAGTCTTTTCTTCTATGCCAAGCCAAGTCATTTTTTAAGTCCTTATAATAGTGGTCTCATACAATATTTCTCCTTTTGCAGCTGACTGATTTCACTCAGCATAATGTCTTCTGGTTATGAGCAAAACAACAATATTCTTATGTAACTAAACAATTATTCAAAATATAACTACTGAATTCCAACTTTTATATGCAAAAAAACTATGCGTTCACTATTAATATGGCCATTACATAAATGCAGCAAAGATACGTAATATTAATGTCCTTTAACAGACTATCTGCAGATATTTCTCTAATATTTTTCTTTATACAAATGGATGGGACAAAAGCACAGTAAATAATTATCACTACACATCAATACATCTAAGTGAAATCCATATTTTCAATCTAACTTTTAAGTGTGACTTCTCAAATATTCCTTTCAAAGGAAGTACTTTCACTAGGCTTTTATATTTGTGATATAAAGTTATAGTACTTTTTTCAATCTTTAAATTCAGAGGTATAAGTAGCACCAACATACTCATATTCAACTTTAGTTTCTCTTGTTGCTGTTTTAAAAAGTATTAGTATTTATTTGTTGATTTCAATTTCTTTGTTTCAAAAAGTATTTTAAAATGACATAATGAATAAAAGAAAGCTATGGATTTAGAAAAACTTTATTCTATCCGCTATTTGCTTTTAAAGGTGACTACTCCACTGAAGAATTTTAAAAAGTTTTACCTTAAGGTAATTTAATGACAACTCTAAATTTAGAAAATAGTACTCTCCACATTTTCAGCTACATTTGAATTTGAAATTTTTCTTAATGATAACACACCTGATCCACAAATTTAATTATGGTTAATTACTTTTTCATTCCAAGCAAATAACAAGTTCATTGTTCACAAAAGGAAACCAAAACAATGAATTTTTCATGATCCAAATCTATACAGAAAACACCCTATTTTTTTTAGTGTGTTCTATGTATTGATCCTTAACATTCTTTTAAATGAAGTCTGAATTATTTTTATTTTTCCAAACTTGAATTTCATTTGACAATTTTATTCAATTACTACAAAAATCTTACTGAAACAAAATTAATTTTTGTTCAAATTAAAAGTTTACATACCTGGGCTTCCGAAATACCAAACTATATTCTTGGCAAGCCAGACCCACAGTTGGAGTATAAACAACTGGCATGAATTTCTCAATGTCAGACATAAGCACTCTATAAAAGAGCTTTTCATTTCTATCTTGAAGATCCATTAAAAGAAGGTACCTGTGGAAATTGGACATCATTAGACCTGTATGACAACAAAATCATGAAACAGCTGCTTTATAAGCTAAACATTCTTCAACCAAGTAGAATGTATTTTTTAGGTTAGAGATGGAATATTTTATTGTAAAAAAAGATACCTTTGTATTTTTAAACACCTCAAAGAATGAATAATTGTAAATCTGTGTTATTCACAAGTTAAAATTAGTGCTGAAACAGCACAACCTGAATACCTGAAAGACTTTATCCATGGAATTTTTCTAGCATATATGATTTTGTCTGATGCAAAAAAAGGAAGGAGTTTCCTGGATTCTCTTTTTCTTAGAGCATTGGCTTTAGAAACTATAAGTGTAAATTTTTTTTCTCCATAAGTTGTTAACAGTTTCAAAACCACCACACTGCTACTGTGTCACTTCTAACTCATAGCAACCCTATAGGACATAGTACAACTGCCCAAGGGAGTTTCTGAGGACTGCCTGGAGGATTCAAACAGCTGACGTTTTGGTTTGGAGCTGTAGCACTTAACCACTAAGGTACCAGGATTTCCTTCCAGTTTTACTACCTAGGAATGCTTCCTCGAGAATTTGGCAGGCGTCTCTTTAGCCAGTAAAGAGGCAGGACCAAGATAGTGGAGTAAATGGATACTTCCTACAGCCCCTCTAACAACAAAGACCCTAAAGAACAAGTGAATTTAGTGCACATAACATCCTTGGAGCTCTGAGCATCAAAGAGTAAGTTGAGAAACCAGACTGAGCAAAGAGGAAAGGAAAATAGTGCCAGAAGTACCTGACCTGCCAGGGAGCAGCTATGTGGTGGGCCCAGCATGCGGTGATTGGAGAATCCACTCTCATCTCCAGAGCAAGTGAGGGATAGTACCAGATTGCCAAAAGCTAAGTTGTTAAGTGTAACCTACCCTCATGTGGATCTGAATCTTTAGTTTGATGTGGGCCTGTCTCCCTTCTCCCAGCATTCCTCCATGGCTTCTCTAAACTATTTCTGGCACTAGAGTTTGATGCAACTAACTGAGCCAGAAGTAGAACTCTTCAAGCTTACCCTAAGCCATTCTTTGAGACTTGGAAGAAAAGAATTTAACAAACTCAGAGAGTCATGAAAAAGAAAAAACAATTTTTCTGCCCATTCCTCTAAGCAGGGAAGTCACCTAGATTCATACGTAAGGGGATACACCAATCTCACAGACACTCAGGGATAGCTGTTAACCCCCTGCAGTTCTCAGAGGCTACACCCAGACACCTGTTCCTATACCAATCATCCCTGTCCATTCATGACAGTAGGCAATAGCCTGCACCACATACTTGGTGACTGACTACTGGACACCTGAGCTGACTCCATGTAAGAAAAGTAAACTGTAGGTTTTAAAACAAGAAGCTAGAACACAGTAGGCAAACATAAATAACTACAACTACTGATGGCTGGGAAACAAAAGTCCACATCAAAGCACTTAAAGGGGCAGATCATGATCTCTTTGGTGAGCTCCTAAACAAAAAATCAAATTTTCCAGAGGTTCCTGGAATTATCAGAGGTAGTATACAGAGGATTAATACTTAAACTCTTCAAGAGATGAGAAAGGAGATGAAACAAAATGCAGCAGAGCATAATGACAAATTGAACAGGCTACAAGAAAGCACTGAGTGGCAAGAATTAAAAATTCAGAAAATTAATGATAAAGTTACAGAATTAGACAACTCAACAGAAAGTCAAAGAAAAAGAATTGAGGCAATGGAAGCCTGAATTAGATAAAACACATGACATCAGCAGAGAAAAATCAGTAAAAAGAACATTAAAAAACCAAGAAATATTAAGGATCAGGTGGGACTCTGTGAAGAAGAATTACCTATGAGTGATTGGAGTACTAGAACAGGGGGGAATAACTGAAAACACAAAATTGCTGAAGATTCGCTCACAGAAAACCTCACTGCTATCATGAGAGATGAGAAAATACCTATTCAAGATGCTCATCTAACTCCACACAAGGTAGATCCCAAAAGAAAGATACCAAGGCATATTATAATCAAACTTACCAAAACCAAAGATAAGGAAACACTTTCAAAACTAGGTAGGGATAAATGAAAAATAAACTATATAGGAAATCTGTAAGATTAAGCTCAGACTACTCAGCAGAAACCATGCACACAAGAAAGCAATGGGATGACATATCCAAAGCCTTGAACGAAAATAACTGCCAGCCAAGAATTATGTATTCAGCAAAAGTGTCTCTCAAATATGACGGCACAATAAGGACATTTCTAGATTAACAGATGTTCAGGGAATCTGCAAAAACCAAGCTAAAACTACAAGAAATACTAAAGAGACTAGAAAACCAGTAACACCAGGTAACAACCTAACACCAGAACACAGAACAGAGCAACTGGGTATTAGCCCAAATGGAGGAATCAGAAAAATATATCATAGGCAAAACACTAAAAATAGAGAAACAGAGATGTCATTATGTAAACAGTATTTAAAAAAAAAAAAAGAGGGAATCCTCCTCAAAATGTAGTCATAAATCTTTCATATGGAGAGGAAGTCCAGATAACATAAAGAAATCATAGACTGGTTTAAATTTAGAAAAACAAGGGTAAATATTAAAGCAACCACAAAGGCAACTATCAATCCTATGCATCAAAATAAAAAATAAGAAAAACATGAAGTTTTAGCAAATACAAAACCAACAACACTGAAAAACATGAAAATACTTGAAGAAAAAATACCACAGAAAATTGAGTGGAAAGAAGGAAGTGTCTACAACACACAATGAAAACCATCAAAATGACAGCACTAAGGTCATACCTGTCAATAATCATGCTGAATGTAAATGGTCTAAATGTACCACTAAAGAGATGGAGAATGGTAGATTGGATAAAATGTAATCAGTAAGGGGCAAACAATTCCCCTGTCTCTCAGTTTCTGTGGAAGGGTAAAAATTGAATTCTGTGAGCTTCAACCTTACTTTAAACCATCATAAAGATATGAGTTTCTTTTTCCTTCAGATAAAGGCAATTAACAAGTACTGGTGGCTATCCTAGCTATGAAGTGAATTTAAGTTAAACAATGTGTGATACGTGGTCCTTTTAAGTCCTTTTATTGAGTATTGTTTATTGTTTACCTTCAGAACATGTGTGAAATACACTGCACATGCTTAGTGAGTTTATCCAGTGAATTAGTTACTTTTGTGTGTGGTCTTTCTAGTCATGGTCTTATAACTCTCACTGACTAGATGGGACTGTGTGATAGCGTATTGTGGCCTACAAAGAGGAGTGGTCAGTTTTGCCTTAAAAGAGAGCCATTCCAGAACAAAGAAGAGGAGCCCATCATCATCAAGACAGGACAAAAGAGCAGAACAGACCTGGCAGCACAGATCCAGCAGCAGGAGATGGCAAGGTGGGTTTCACAGCCCACAGAGAAAGAACGATTTGTGCCTTTGGGCACAGGCTAAGGGCCAGGAAAAGGCATACTTGTGAGCACAGCTGGGAAGAGGTTATTCTGATGGAAGAACTGTATCCTGAGAGTTCCTGAGTGTGAACTGTAACTGTGACTTCTCTAATAAACCCCAAAATTAAGAATATGGGCTGTGAGTTCTGTGTAGCCATTGTAATGAATTATTGAATCTAGCAGAAAAGTAGAATGTTGTGGGAGGGATGGCTGGTGCCCGAGTTGGTAAAAATAACAGAGAGGGGACATGTCTGACCTCCACCTCACAGGAATCAGCATTGAGCCACTGATCTCGGTTCTCCTTCCCCTTTATGGGGTTGAGAGAAGTCACACACCCTCCCATGCCATTTTTACAGATTCCTTTCTGTCTCTGTAATCTTTTCAGCAGATTACCCTTGATGCCTAACTTTCTGTTTTAATGCTTACTCAGTAATAAAAGCATTTTCATTCTCTACTTTCATGGAGTTTAGTGAGTTAGTTTTTAAAACTCTATTTGGCCAGGGATGACCAAAGAAAATGAAAAATAGGAAATCAGTGAGGCAGTACAGCCCTGGTATTAACAATAACTGTCCAGTTGATAGGTTTTATTCAAGCAACTCTTCTTACTAATTATATCTAATAGTCTTTTCTTTTTAGTGACATTTGTGACCGAGAGTTATCTTCCTAGGTGTACACCTCAATCTCTCCTTCACACCATCCACAAAAATTAACTCAGAATTGATCACAGATCTAGAAGTAAGCCAGCTGTAAGAGACAAAGCAATAAACTTTCTGGAACAAAACATAGGATAAAATAGCTCTGGTCTGAGGTTAGACAATGATTATTTAAGACACAAATATTATAAGCCATAAAAGAAAAAAATTGATACATTATATTTAAAACTTTTGCTCTTTGAATGACACTGTTAAGAAAACGATGAGGCAAGCCACAGACTGCGAGTACAGCTGAACTCTTACAGTTCAACAAGACAAATAACTTTCCCCAAAAGATGCAAAAACTTAAACATCAGGCAAAAGATATACAGGTGAGCAGTAAGCACACAAAAAGATAGCCAACATCACTAATCATCAAGGAAATAAAATGAAAACTAAATTACAATGACAGACCATTACACACCGAGTAGAACACATTAAAAATTTCAGAAGACTGAAAGATCAAATGTTGGAGAATATGTGGAGCAGAAGGAACTCCCATCAATTGCTGGTAGGAACCAACACTGAACAATCACTATTAAAAAATGGCTATCTTCTGTAAAGGTAACCACATTTACCATTTGAACTGGCAATTCCACTCTAGATTATTTATCTAAGTATTCCTATTAACACGGCACCGCTCTTACGCATCCATCTTCAAAGAATACAGAAGCAGCAGTTCAACTTACGGCATGGCAAAGACAGAACAGATAGTGTCTGCTACCTTTCATGGAGAGCATCTGGGATCTTAAAAGACTATTTTAAATAGGTAGCCATCTAATAAATGCAAAGAAAGCAAGTCCATGCAGGAGACACTCTTATACCAGGGATCACTGAATTTCTATATAACCTCTTCATCAGAAGGGGGAGTTGCAAAGGAGCCCCTGAAACCTAGATGCTTGTCATAATGAGAGGCTTTTGCTAATAATGTATGACAGACTCCATTTTTGTTGTTCACTGCTCTGAGTTGACTCTCAAAAATCAGCCAGAATACCTCAGGAAGCCTATGGGCTCGCCTCCCTTACTTTCCTCTCATAGAGTGCTTACAGCAAGAACACCTACTCACACTGGTCCCCCCGATATCCACAGGTTACCAAGAAGTTACCTGACTCACTATTCATTATTAATAAAACAATGCTAAAGGCATCTTACAGTTGTCTGGTATCTGTTAAAACAAGGTTTTGTAAATGTCGACCTTGTAAATTTCTGAATTTCCTGTATTTAAAATCTGAAAAATTTCTTTCACTAGAGTACATCGATGTATTTCATTAAGTGCTGCCTGATCCAGATTACTTTATTCCTTCAATAAAAACTCTTTGCTTTAATTTTAACAGAGTCCAGTTTGCTCTTTGACAGCGTATTTTAATAAAAGCCAAAATGCCACTACCATGGAGATATCACCTAAGACTCATTTATAGTAGTGGTTAAGTGCTACGGATACTAACCCAAAGGCTGGCAGCAGTATGAATCCACCAGTCACCCCTTGGAAACCATGTGGGACTGTTCTGTTCTATAGAGTTGCTATGAGTCAGAATTAACTCAATGGCAGTGCACTTGATTTATTTCATTTTGGTACTAGGCCTTGAGCTAGCTACTTTTTAATGCTCACAACAGTATTTTCAAATATCTGTTACTCCTTCCAACCTACAGATGGGGGGAAAAAAATGAAGCTTAGAGAGGTTAAGTACCTTAAAAAGAAAAGGTGGTGTCAAAAGCAGATAGTGAGGCACAGATTCATGGCATTGGTTGCAGTTGTTTGCACAAGTACCCATGGCTAGAGAAACTAGAATCTCAACCTAAAAAGCCTAAAAACCAAACCCACTGCCATTGCATTGATTCCGACTCACAGTGACCGTATGCGACAGAGCAGAACTGCCCTATAGGGTTTCCAAGGCTGTAAATCTTTGTGGAAGCAGACTGAAACTTGTCTCTTTGGCAGAATGGCTGCTGAGCATGAACTTAGGACCTTTTCCTTAGCAGCCAAGTGCTTAAGCATTGCACCACCAGGGCCCCTAGAATTTCAACCTAGAGGTCTCCTAATCTCAGGTGTGGAATTTACATGAACGTTACCCACATTCTTTGTCCTTCGTTCCTGAGAGGTAACTCTAAATTTTCAGAACCTCCTGTTAGTGGTTAAATTATACTGCATCTGCTAACTAAAAAGTCTCCAGCTTGAATCTGCTACGGCTCCTTGGAAACTCTATGGGGAAGTTCTACTCCGCTCTCTAGGGTCATTATGAGTAGGAATCAACTTGATGGCAGTGTGTTTGGGGTTTTATCTCAGAAAATCCTGGTGGGATAGTGGTTAAGTGCTATGTCTGCTAACCAAAAGGTCGGCAGTTCGAATGCACCAGGCACTCCTTGGAAACTCTATAGGGTACTTCTACCCTATCATATAGGTTGCTATGAGTTGAAACTGACTTGATGGCAATGGGTTTTCTTGTTTCTTTCGTTTTATTTATAGGTCTGCAGAACACACCTGAGAGTTTATGATAATGAGATGACTCTCAGGTAGGGATTGCCTAGTCCAGGTCTTCCTAGGTGACTTCAGTGGAAGAGGGGAAAAGGACGAAATGATTCAATCAATCAAATCTATGAACAGCCAAGCCAAGCCAAGTGCCATCGAGTCTATGAAAACAGGACTCAGTACAGGCTCTGGACACAGGGAAAAACATCTGCTCCTGAAAGGGAAATACATCCTCTTTGGGGCACGGTAGTTTAGCACTGGAAACCTTGTCAGACCTCACCCTGTACATCTCTTTTTGGGGCTACTCTTGATTTGTATAATTTATCATAAAGTTGTAATGGTAGAACAGTGCTTTCCACAGGTTCTGTGAGTCATTCTAGCAAACTTTTTAACACAAAGTCAGCAGGTCAACAGTGAGAAGACTGGGAACTCCCAGGCTTACAGCTGGCATACCAAAGAAGCAGAGAAAATCCATAAATTTATAAAGAGCAGGTCAAAAGTGAGAGGTGCCCTGGTGACTCACAAGCTTGTGCTGGCATCTGAAGTCTCAGGCAAGAGTTGGCAGTCTGGAGGACTGTGTCTTTTTAGTTTTCAGATCTGACTTTGCTCCAGGTGGTCAGAGTTAAAGAAAGAAAGGCTGCATGTGCAGCTAGTGTCAGAACAGAAGTGGACCCGATTTAACAGAACTGAATTGAATTGGATTGATCCTTACACAAAATCAGGATATATTACCTTCATTCTTGTACAAACATGAAAACTTAATTCTAAACAAAGTGACCAACCTAAAAATTTGAAAACAAGTATACTTTCATTTACAACATACTGAAAGTTGGACTAAAAATATTTTAACTTATTTGCTTGGTCTATGATAAAAATTCCTAATAATTTACTTTTATGTTAAGGATTTTTATCACAGAAGTAGTCTTTGTGAGGATACAGTTTTAAAAAGAAAATTTTATTTCATTCAAATGTTCCTAGAGGGAGTATAGATTATATATCATTGTATTTATGGGCTAATTGTTCTCAAACTTGACTACTCTTTCCAAATCATTATATACAATATTTTAACTTTCTCATCTAACAAAAAATAAACCAGACAATAGTTTAAGAGAAACATAAAAGTAACTATGAGGAATGTTACCTGTCAAAGTCAGAGTTCAGACGCTCAAAGTTTTTAATTACTTGAAGGACCTGGATATCCTGACTAATGACGCGAGGTGGTAACAGCCCACGAATGTTCAGTTGCTGTCTCTCATCCGGGGTAAACGCTAAGTCCTACAAGGAAAATGAAGGCAATAATTTCAGGGGGAAAAAATACTACACACACACACACACACACACAAATAAAATCAAACTAAAATGTAGAATTAGAAATCAGAATATCTTGCATCACTCTGAACATGGCCATGCAACCTGAATAAATCATTTAATCTCTCTATACTTCAATTTCCTCATCTTTAAAAATTACAGTACTGTAATATTTTCAGAGTCATGCTGTTCAGATATTGCTAGGATGAAATCAGAGAGTGGAAGGGAGAGAACTATTTGAAGACACGAATGAAGACACAGTCAGCCTTATAAACGTCATTACATATAAAAATACACAGTGGTTATCATACAAGATTTTAAAGTCATGAAAATATGTAGGCCACCTATGATCTGTTGTGCTTCCACTTATAAAAAAGATTTGGGGAATGAGTCATATACAATCTTGAGGAACGGTTCTAATACTCTTCTGGTTTATCTCCTATATTCTTACAGACATCTAGCTACACAACACTTCTCAACTATTCCATGAACACACTACATCTTTTTATTCTCCCATTACACCATGGTAAAGAACGTCATCTCTGCTTGTCTGTCCTTCAAATCTCACCTGACATATTCCCTCCTCTCTAAAGCCTTTCCAGATCCACATACATTAAAACACTACTATTTGGACACCAATGTACACTGTAGCACTATCCACAATAGCCAAAAGGCAGAAACAATCTAAATACCCATCAACAAATAAATGAATAAATAAAATGTGACACATACATACAATGGAACATTACTCAACCATAAAGAGAAATGAAGTCCTAAGACACGCTATAACATGGATCAATCTTGGAAACACTATGCTGAGTTTAGTAAGCCAGTCACAAAAAGACAAATATCACATGATCCCATTATATGAAACATCTACAACAGGTAAATATATAAAGAGTAAAGTTTATTAGTGGTTATCAGGAAGGTAGGGATGAGGAAAGGAGGTGTCATTATTTAGGAAGCACTGAGTATCTGTTTACGGCGTTAGAAAACCTAGCAGTGGATATTGGTGATACTTGTTCAGCATGATTAATGTAATTTGTGTCAATAAATTGCACATTTAAAAAAATGTTGAATTGGCAAACATGCTATACATACTGTTTGCAACAATTAAAAGAAGCAGCCTACTATTATTCCTATGGTATCTGTTTCCATGAACACTGACTACATGAAACAATCTAATAGTGTTTGTGAGACTCAAAAGTAAACAAGATGGTTTGATACAAAAACCCCACAACAATGCAAGAGTTTATGTGATGGGATAGGTGGGGAAGTAACAGCAGAGAAGCCACAGTGGTTGTTAATGGCAGAGAATGGCCTGGAAGACTGGGACGAAGAGTTCTCCTAGAAAGAAATTCCCATGAAAATACTGAAACTTGAGAAGCTGCTATTTGGGTCCTTCTAACTAACTGTGATTTACTGTATCTTTGCATCAAGCACAAGTGTACCGCCATGCTGCTGACACTCACTGTGACCCCTGCTGATGTTTCTAAATAACCCAATGGGTATGTATGAACCTGTTCCGTAACTTTTCATTGGGTATTTCTGTACTCATCATCCTCCATCTCCGTATACTTCTCGCAATGATTGAATAGCAATTTTTGTGTCCTTATGAAACTTATTACTAGTAGAAAAGTACAATTTGGTTCATCCCAGAAGGAAAAACAGAATACTGATTGATTAGGAATGAACACGTCCAATTCTTGAAGGTGGATAAGGGAGGTCAACAGGTGAACGACATCTTTTCTTTTAATTTTTTATATAATTCTTAAACCTCAGATACTGATAAAGAGACATAGTTAATCAGCCTCCTGGGTCAGGAACATAAAAAGAAGAGAGACACATAGATTTTCTCCTTAATAATCACTAGGGGAACCTCTGGAGGCCTAGAGCTTAGCTGCTAACCAAAAGGTGGGCAGTTGTGTTCACCAGCTGCTCCTTGGGAACCCTATGGGGTACTTCCACTTTGTTCCATAAGGTCATTACAAGTCAGAATGGACTCAAGGGCAAGAGGTTTGGTTTCTGGGTAGTGAAAGCTCCAGGCTGTCAGCAAGAGCTAGCTGGAACTAATAGCTCCATAACCCCAGCATGACGAGCTGTGCCCAACATCTACCTCCTGTAAGCTCTCCAACTGCTATCAACATAGTTGGCACCGAGCTACAGATATTTTTATCCCCTAGTAAAACTACTCTTGTGACTGTGAAAGCCCCCACTATACATTCAGTTGGGGGACTCTTTGACGTTCTGATATTTGGGGACAGCACCAGGATTGTCTTTGCAGAAGGGTAACTCACAATGTCAAACTGTGTCACCAGGTCACCTTCTCATGGATACATGAGAACAGAGACCAGTGCAGCGTGTCAGTCTTGTATCAGGTGAACATTTATGGTGTCACCTCAGCCCCTTGCCTGTCATTTACTTTTCTTTTTAAAAAATTTTTATTGTGCTTTAAGGAAAAGATTACAATCCAAGTCATTTTGTTATATGTAAACTTGCACATACTGCTATACAACTCTAGCTGCTCTCCCCAAATGGTGACAGCACACTTCCCCTTTCCAGCCTGTATTACTCATGTCCATGCAACCAGCTCCACTTCCCCTCCCCTCTCTCATTTCACCTCTGGACAGGAGCTGCCCAGTTAGCCTCTATATAGCTAAACTCAGAAGTACAATCTTCACCAGTATCACTGTATGTCTTACAGCCAAAAAAACCCAAACCTACTACCATCGAGTGGATTCCAACTCACAGCAACTCTGTATGTTATCTAGTCCAATCTTTGTCTGAAGAGTTGGCTTCAGGAATGGTTTCAGCCCTGGGCTAATGGTCAGTCTGGGGGCCATGTCTTCTGGGGAACCTCAAGTCTGGGCCATCAAATCTGGTCTCTTTAATAGAGTTCTAGTTCTGCACACCTAATTTTCTCCCACTATGTCAGGGATCTGTGCTGTATTCCCTGTCACAGCACTCACTGGTGGTGGCCAGGCAAAATCTGGTTCTTCTGGTCTCCTTCTGATGAGTCTTCTGGATTATATGGCCCTTTCTGTCTCTCATGCTCATATTTTCCTATGTTTTTTTGTCTTTCATGCTCTTCTGCTCCAGGTGAGTTGGGACCAATTGATGCTACTTAGATGGCTGCTTGCTAGCATTTAAGATTCAGATGCTACTCACCAAAATGGGACGCAGCATTTTCTCAAAAAATCTTTGTCATGCCAACTGACCTAGATGTCTCCTGAAGCCGTGTCCCCAGACCTCTTCCCTGGCTACTCTGTCCTTCAGAATGATGGGTAACATTTTGGAAACCTCTCAGCTTTGGTTTACTCCAGTTGTTGTGTCCCTCCTTCCACCTAATCTAATTCTTATCTATTATCTAATCAATGAATACCTCTTTCCCTCCCTTCTCACCCTTGTAACCATCAAAGACTGTTTTGTTCAGTGTTTAAAACTTTTCTTCAGTCCTTATGACTGCAACTGACTAATTTTACTCAGCATTATATCTTCCAGATTCCTCATGCTGTTCCCCAAGATCATCTTTATTCTTTATCATTCCATAGTATTACATTTTATGAATATAACATAGTATGTTTATTTATTCATCTATTGATAGGCACCTTGGTTGATTTCACCTTTTTGCTATTGTAGACAGTGCTGCAACAAATGTTGGTGTGCAGGTATTTATTTGTATGACAGTTGTTATTTCTCTAGGATATATTCCAAAAAGTAGAATTTTTGGATTGTATGGCATTTCTGTTTTTAGGTTTTTAAGGAAGTGCCAATTACCAAAGTGGTTGTATCATTTTGTATTCCCGCCAGCAGTGTATAAGTGTTTCGGTCTCTCCACAACTTCTCCAACATTTCTTATTTTGTGTTCTTTTGATTAATGTCAGTCTTGTTGGGTGGTATCTTGTTGTAGTTTTGATTGGGATTTTCCTAGTGCCATTTTCTTTTCAATTTGTGGTTTATGCCTCTACACCAGGACAGGTTTTGTTACTATATCAGAACATGTTACATCTGACATCAGAACACAGAACATGGTCCATGAAACCATGACATTTTGTCTGTTTTCTTCACTGCTTTATCCCTATTGCCTGACATTATTAGTACTCAATAATTTGTTTAATAAATGATATAGAAATAATCTTTAATATTTCTATTTAGAGAAATTGAAATTTTAAAAATTAATAAAGCTGTTGCTTATGAAACTGATTAAGCATATTTATACAGGTAAAATTCCATAAAAATTTTATTCTGCAACAGAAATAGAAACTTGTATGAAAACACCATCTGTAAAATAAAAGGAATACTTTACTAGTTAAAGATATAACTAGAAAGGTTGAATATTTAACGTAAAATGCCACAAAATAGGTTTTTGAAATGAAATATAATTATATACAGTGTTTTATGTGTCTAGTGCTAGTATAACAGAAATAGCACAAATGAGTGGCTTTAACAAACAGAAATTTATTTTTTCACAGTTGAGGAGACTATGAGTCAGAATCAACTTGACAGCAGTGGGCTTGGTTTGGGGTTTTAGGAGGCTATAAATCTGAATTCAGGGTGCCAGCTCCAAGGGGAAGGCTTTCTCTTTCTGCCAATTCTGGAGAAAGTTTCTTGTGTCTTTGAGCTTCTGCTCCTCCTGGGTGATCTTAATGTGGCTTGGCGTCTTCCTTCCCCTATCTTGACTTGCTAATTTGGGTTTAATCCTTTTTATATCTCAAGAAGAGACTGATGGCACAAGGACAAATATCGTATGAGACCCCTACTACAAGGACTTAAAAACAGATTTCATGTACAGAAGAAAAGACTCTTTGACATCTGCAAGGGAGGGAACGAAGAGAAGGAGAGAACTGGTTATAGATTAGACAGTTGATAGAAATTTTGTTGGGTGAAATCAGTGACAGCACACGTTAGAAAGAAGATCAATTTAAGTGGACTTCAACACAACCTGAAAACTCTTCCAATCTTAACCCAATACGGTAAGGACAGAGTAGCAGGGGCCGGGGGACCAGGGACCATGCTCTCAGGGGATATCTAGGCCAACTGGCATAACTAGCCTACTGCTAAGACAGTCATCTCCACTCCATATGGATAAGTGGCATCTAGAGTCTTAAAAGCTAGCAAGCTGCCATCTGAGGTACACCAAATCATCCCAACTCAGCAGGAAAAAATGATTACCAAGGACCAAAACGACACAGAGGAAAGAGAAGACAGAAAGACCCACGTGAATGGGTGACTACATCAAAATGTGACCAGAAGAATGAGATGGTGCCTGGCACCTCAGTGACAGCCATGATGGGGCTCACAAAGTTGAGTCCCAGTGGCAATACAAGAATAAGAAGGGATGCACCCTGAGAACTCCACTAAAAGACCACAGCTCATGGTCCAAAGGCCTGGAGCATGGTCCCCAGACTTGATGCTGCCCCTGATCATAAATCACTACTGAGGTCAACTCCTCAGACAGGAATGGTTTGGACTCGGTGACCCAGAGTGACCATATCATGAGTGCACTTTATAGTTCTATGCGTCTATAGGATGCTGTCCTACGTCTCTTACTAGAGGGTAGCGGAGAGGGCAGAGAAGATGGGAAAGGGGACTGTTAGGAGGATATGACTTGTATGCAACAGAAAGGAAGAGTGTGCTATCACCAAGCAAGGAGAGCAGTAGGAGCTGCACATAGGCAGGCATGTGAATTTAAACCAGATTGTACACTTTCACTCCATCACGAGAGACAGAGACAGAGACAGAGAGAAGAGATTTGACACAGGATATGCTCTACACTAATCCTGTGTCATTAAAAAAGACAATCCATTCTCAAATTGTAGTAATAACCATTGGCATAAAGGTTAGGATTTATAAGACATATTTGGGGAGGCATAATTCCACCCATAACACACAGTGATATATATGAAAAAGAAAGAAAATTGATAGACTTTTCTAACAAAAATGAAGAGTGAGAGTTTCAAAAATACATGCCAGCCAAATAGGTATATATGAAAAAACAGTCAAGTACTCAATGTTATGCCTTAGAAATCTGCTCATTTTAAAAAAAAAAAAAAGTCATCAAAACATCAATATACTGAGAATACGACTGGTCAGAAGTACTAACATATGCTCCTTTGCTCATTTAATAATGGCACTTTAATAATCATTTACTGCTATAGTTATAGTCTTTTCACATACATTTTCCAAAATCTGATTTGAAACAATAGGTCTCCATTACCTATGTAATGGAAATGATAATGCCATCTGGAAATCTTTTGCTATCCTTTGATATTTAGTAGCCACACACGCCCATGAACTGTTGGCCAAATTTTCCAAGACTCACTGAAGTGTCAGTTCAACTCTTAAAAATGTATATAAAGAACTAAGACTTAGAAATATGGAAGCTGGGCCAAGTTAAGGTCTTACTGTTGGGTTTATATTCTACCACAACCCTTTTTGAGTGGAAAACAAATGAACAAAAAAACTAAATTAATAAGCTTTGAAGTCTTAAAACCTCCATATAATTTAAAATCTATGCAGTTAATTTCATTTAAGCCACTGCTTTTAAGAAAAAAGGCACTTACGTATGAAACTTCTAGCAACTAACAAAGCCCCAAAAAGTACTCAGAGAAACATTAAGTAGAATTTTGAATCATTTTATAATCCTAGCTCTACTTCAGTTTTTCATATTAACAAAGCACATTTATAAAGACATGTTTTACAGAAATTTGTAAACAGGTCAGTATGCCTAAAACTTGACAGGGAAACGCTAGTTTTGAGATAGGTCAGATTGACAAGATTGACAGAGACCAGTTGGTAAAAACAGCCTGGACCTCTAAACTATTTCCTTATTTCTTGACATGTGCCATGTTACTAGTAACAAGTTCTTCTTTTGTTCCTTTCTTGTTCCTCTTAAAGTGTTGTTTTGTTTTGTTTTTTAAGACACCCACTGTGAGATTACACGCAGTTTGAACAGGTAACTGTTGCCTCACCTTCCACTAGGGGGAAGCAGCAAGCTGGGACCCACTCCAGGGATTCAAAACAAGATCCCCAAAGTCGGTCAATAATTAACATATACAGCAATGCTAAAGCAACTGCATCTTGAAGACACGCGTGTGCACCTCACGAATATACACTACCTGATTACCATAGCCCCTTACACGTAAGCTCCCACTTTACTATCCTAGATGAGTCACACTTGGAGATGCTTAGTCCTCAGCTGACTCCTTTTACTTGTCACAGGAAAACAGACTTGCCAAACTTTGGGGCAGCTCTGTCTTCCTTGTGTACCTTACTTGAGGAAAGACAAAGACTCTGTGTCAGACACTGGTAACAGTTTAACGCTGATACATTCTCCTTATTCAACGCAAGTGTAACACCTACCTATTTCAAATAATTCTTACCTTACCACCATCCTGTAGAGCCTATCCAACAAAGAATAAAGCATCTAAAATATACATGCAGGCTCTAGCTTTCATTTGACTTCTAAAGTCTTTAATGTAGTTGAAAAGATTAAATGTCTATATGTATATTAGGTTTCCAGACAACCTGTAATTCTAATTCCCTAAAAAGCGACCTCATAAAGTCTAAGTTCCACCTTGGGTTTTCTCCTTTTCTGTCTCCCTTTTACTTTCTGCACTCTTCTGTGGACTGGATCCCCAGACAGCAGAATGGTATGTTGTTTCACTGCTGAGGGCAGCAAACAGGACAACTATTCTTCTGGACTCTACTAATTAATCCACGTATATCTTCGGCAGAAAACTGAGACTATCAAGGAGAAGTGAAACAAAACTCCTGGCATAACAAGAGACTTATATTAGAAACTATGTTTGCACGGGACAAACATTGCAGACAAAGAACCCTTGTCCTGAGCAATTTATCAGAAATTATTACCACAAAAATAGAATAAAATAGTTTCTATTTCCTACACAAACTGTCTTTAATGTTTCCAATGAACTTTAGTGGCTTGCCTTATTTTTCACCTAGATATTGACTGTAAATAAACAAGTTGAATTTTAAAAAAGGAAAGTATAATCTAAATCATAAAAATTGTATGAGGGATCAACATGTGTATAATAGTTCATTATATTAACCAAATTTAATGATTCAAATGTTTGAATTCATGATCATATTAGGGCAAAGATGCATGTATGCTTTGTTCAACTGATATATTCTTGTGTCTAGAAGAATAATTCTTGTTATTTTGTAGGCAATCAACAAAAATGTGCTGGATTAAGTAATCAGTGATTTGCTGTAACTAAACAATTGCTAGAAATCCTGGTGGGGTAATGGTTAAGTGCTACAGCTGCTAACCTGGGGGTTAACAGTTAAAGTTCACCAGGTGCTCCTTAGAAACTCTACGGGGCAATTCTACTCTGTCCTATAGGGTCCCTATGAGTTGAATTAACTCATGGCAGTAAGTTTTTGGTACACAATTGCTACTGTATGCTTCAGAGAACACACAGCAAAAGAGTGAGCAAGGAACATTATAAAAAACTAGAAAGGTGGAGTGTGATAATGACAAAAGGCTTGAAATGATATATAAGTCCTTCACCTGATGAATGGATAAAACAACTGAGGTACACGTGTATGATAAAATATTATTCAATAGTAAAAAGGAGCAAGCTACTGATATATGAAACAGATAATTCTCAGAAACACCAGGCTACAAAAAGTAGTAAGACAGAAAAGGCTACATACTGTATGACTGCATTTATATGACATTCTGGAAGAAAAAAAGGTATTTATATGACATTCTGTCTTAGAGACAGAAAAGATCAGTGGTTGCCAGGGTTTGGAAGGAGAGAAAAGCTGACTCACCTCCCCAATTTTCTAATATCTGGTTTTTTCCTAATCAATTTTCTTTGAATCCTTAACCAAAATAATTTCGTAATTTAAAATAATTTTAACTTAATTACATTAACCCCCAAGCCCACTGACATCTAGTTTGTTCTGACTCATACTGACTCTACAGGACACAGTAGAACTGCCCCATCAAGTTTCCAGGGAGCGCCTAGTGGATTTGAATTGTCAATGTTTTGGTTAGCAGCTGTAGCTCTTAACCACTGTAGCACATTTGATAAATAGGGACTTGCATATTATACAGCACATTTGCCCTAAGCAATATTTCTCCATCTCAAAATAGTTTTATAATTAACTATAATAATAATTTTTGAGAAAAAAGTTACATGTAAAAAGTATGGACGGAGAGGCCTTTATATTGTTATAAAATTCTGAAGGAAAGATATCAAATGCTTTAATGTTGAAATATTTTCAAATCTATTAACACAGTTTATGTATATATAGTACCTCTACAGAAAGAGAAATAGTACTAATTTGTCCTAGAAACATTATACTGAAGGGTTCTTTCTCCCAACAATTCCAGAGTGCCAAAAATTATTCACCGAACTTAGTATTTTAAAATCCTCATGCCAACACAGGTAATAATATTTATAATTTTCTTGGTCATATGCAACCTTGTTTAAAAAAAAAAATCAGCCAGGTAATATATAATCGAAGATAAAGTCGTATCAGAATAATAAAACATAATTATCTTAAATGCATTCGGATCAACATGCAACCAAATTCTCTACCAATAATCTTCTTTAAGAGGCAGAAAAATCAACTATTGAAAACAAATAATATATTAGCTATAGTTTCTTTAAAACATATTAGCTAGTTTAATTACAAAACAATTGATTTCTACTTGTATCTACTTTTAAATCAGTATAACTAATTAATATAAAAATATGTCAAATATACTTTAGGATAAGATGGCCCTGGGCCAAGCCAAGTGCCGTCGAGTCAGAAGACGGCCCTAGATGCTCTAAAATTTACTGTAAAATATAAAAAAATGTACAACATCCAAAAATTCTACTAAAAAAGCAAATGAATTTTCAAAAAGGCAGACAGAATTTTAACTAAAGAGTTTATTTCTCACCGAAAGGTCAGAGTACTAATCTTTATACATTTCTTAAGTTGTTAATCATCAATGTCAACATGACTTTTCAAATACATCTGTTGAAATCATTTACAAAGTTTCAAAATCATTTCAGCAAGATGGAATACTACTGTCTTCAAAGAAGTTTTAAGACAAATGTTGTCAAGTCACAAAACCATTAAAGTACCTGTTAAATAAATCAGACCGGTAATTCTTTGTCAACATTTCAAACTCTCCATGTACACAAATTGTGAAAAAGTCAAATCTAAGAACTTAGATTGAAACACGTTTGAAAAATCCAAATCTAATGAGTAATAGCAGTTCCTAATACAGTCCCAAGTTACTACATGGGCACTCACCCTCTTCCAGGACATCCTATATATGCAACCCTGGTGGCAGAGTGATTAAGAGCTTACCTGATAATTAAAACGTCAGCAGTTCAATCTACCAACTGCTCCCTGGAAACCCTATAGGTCAGTTTTATTCTATGCTATAGCATCATTGTGAGTCTGAACTGACACAGTGGGAACAAGTTTGGCTGCTTTTTTTAATTTGTATGTGTCCCAGACAAAATCCTGTAAATACGCTTATAGTAGCATATATAGTGATAACTCATCTAGAGAACCAGCAAAATTAGCATTACAAGATCATCTTCTATTATGCCTTCATTTGACTTCTTAACTCTTTGGGGTATGGAAGAATCTACAGAATATAAAAAATTAGAGAATGATTTTAACTAAATTACTTACTAATTAACTTACACATGAATTTGTAAATGTCCCTTTCTTCCTGTGTCCCTCATCTATTTCTGAATAGTGATCTCCTTCAAAAAGGTTTTTCTGTTCTCTCTCAATTAATGAGATGTTCTCCAATGGGCTCCCAAAAGCATCGTGTGCTTCTTATCAAGAGGTTTTCCACATTGTAATATTTATTTTTAGTTTATGTTTCATCTAGAAGCCTGGATGCTCCCAAACAAAGACACTATGCCATTCATATCTGTATGTCAACATCGACTACAGTGTCAGGTCATCAGTAAATTTTAAATAAACATAGAGGCAAACAAATCTTTCAATATGAAGCTATTTTTCTGTTCTACAGATGTAAGAAAATATTTTGAATAACTTATCACCCAGTTAAAATTTCAAACAAAGATATTTTATGTTGCATATACAAGGAATGTTCACGATTTGAAATCTACCAAATAAACAATGAACTTTTCACACATACATTACAAAATTTAGTTAAAATAATCCACTACTGTCTGGCCTTCAAAATCAACCCTGATGCGCTCAAAACCATATCTACATGTTAAGGCAAATGCCAGAGCCTCTGGGGAATTTTGAAAGTATATTCACCTAATGCAAAGTTTCTCAACCCTGGCATTATTGACATACTGGGCCAGATAATTCTTTACTGTAGATGGCTGTTCTGCACATTATAGGATGACTGGAAATATCTCTGGCTCCACTCTCTAGAAGCTAAATGTCCCCCAGTTGTGACAACCATAAATTTGCCCAGATATTGCAAATGTGCCCTGGAATTTGAATACAGGGAGGAATCATCCCAATATGGAACCAGAGGAGAAATGTCCTAAGATTGTGAGTCAACATCTTAATGCTTTTTTTCTTTTCCTGCTGTTTGGTCCCAAATGTGGAAACCCTGGTGGTATACTGGGTTAAGTGCCACATCTGCTAACCAAAAGGTCAGCAGTTCAAATCCTCCAGGCGCTTCTTGGAAACTCTATGAGGCAGTTCTACTCTGATTTCTCGGGTCGCTATGAGTCGGATCTGACTCAACGGCAGTGGTTGGGGTCCCAAATGCAAATACAATCTCAATAAGTAAGAAGCTGGGAGGAAGGGAGGGGACAGATTACAGGTTTGACTTAATGCCCAAAGGAATGAGGTGGGGAGGAGCTCAGAGAGACAGAGAGCATCAGACAGATCACAGAAAGGAGGAAGCTCAAGTGAATGATTCAGTTCAAGTTGTCTACCAACTTCTTGGCTAATTTCTGGTCTAGGTTTGCATGAATCTGACCCAAAACAGTTTATCAACGGCTTTCAGAATTCAGCCACGAGATATACTATTGTACAGATCCCATATTGGCCATCAGGTGGTGCACAAGAGGTACAGCGACACTACAAAGAAGGCTTTAAAAACTGATGTTGGAACCATAGGCCCTAGAAGGAGAGGCCAAACTTATAAAGGAACCTATCCAGGTTGCTGATGATCAAAATCAAAACAAAACCAACAGCATTCCCCTTAGGATTTAAGGATTTAACTAAGACCTAGAATTTCATAACAAGCAAAATGTTTTCATAACATAATATGCACAATGACACACTAAAAAATTACTCAGCATATAAAGAAACAGGAAAATGTGAGCTAGCTATGGAAAAGACAGCCAATAGATGCCAATTCCAAGATGGCACAAAAAAATGAAATTATAAAGGCAGTTATTACAACAGTGTTTCAAAAATATAGGGGCCAAATCCTTGGAAAGAACATAAAGATGGAGAGTCTTAGCCAAGAAACAGAAGTTACAAGGAAAAATCAAACAGAAATTTTAGAACTGAAAAATGAAATAACTTAAGTAAAATATTCATTGGATGGGCTCCACAGCAAAATGGAGATGACAGCAGGGTCACTGAGCTTTGAATCCGTCACTTAGAAAAGACTGAAAAAAATAAAGAGCCTCAAGGACCTGTGAAACAATACCAAAAGGCCTAACATTTGTGTTATCAGAGTCCTAGGAAAGGAAAAAGAAAAATTGAAGAAATTATGGCTGAAAAATCACTAAATTTTGAAAAAGACATACTAACATTACAGATTCAAGAATTTCAGTGAACCCCAAAGAGCATACAAAGAAACACAAATCCAAAAATATTATATTCAAACTTGTCAAAAACTAAGAACAAAGAAGAAGCCTTTAAAACAGCTATAAGAAGGCACACAAGAGAAAAATAATGTCTTACATGTACCAAAGCCAAAGAAAGCACTGCACAAGTTGAGTCCAGCTGATTTCAACATAGTGACTTTATGGGACACACTGATCTGTCCTCTAGGATTTCAAGGCTGTAAATCTCTTAATGAAGAACACTGGCACATCCTCCTTCCACAAAGAGGCTATTGGGTGGTAGGTTCAAACTACTGACCTTTCAGGTAGCAGCAGAGTATTTAACCACCACACCACCTGGACTCCCTGCATTGCATACAAGGTAATAGCAGTTCACCTGCATATCAGCATTTCCAGCTCGTGCTTTTAAATTGCTGTTTCTTAGCATCTGTTGAATCAGTACTGTCTCTGTTATATATTAAGCTTTATTATTAAGCTTGACTTTTCAGAGAAGTATTACTCATACATTTCTCCCGCTTCTCAATAATTTCACGATTCAGAAAGATGTAAATTTCCTGAGGAATGCAAGGAAGGAAATGTTATATATGGAAACAATTTTTTGTCTCTGATGTATGCTGCATTGGCAGTGGTAAGTTGAAGTCATCTATTTCTAGTGTTTTTGTCTACTGCTTCATACATGATGTATAGTGTCTTTTTAATGAAACTGACTGCTGTTATTTGTTGCATTGATATTCATAAATCTTGTAACTTCATTTAGCATTATAGCTTTCATCATTACAAAAAAGTCTTTGTCTCATTTAATGCTTTTGATGCCAATTCTGCATTGTCTGACATCAAGACTGTGGCCCTTGGTTTCTTACTACTTGCATTTTCCCATGTTTATTTTTAGCCTTTCTGTAACACTTGGCTCTGGATGTGTTGCTTACATACAGCAGTTTGTTTTGCCTTTGTGAGACAATCTAGTTGTTCTATGAGTTATGCTCATTTCCATTTATTGATATGACTAACTTGTTGGGCTTCAATTCTGTTGTTTGCTGTCATTGCTGTTGTTAGGTGCCATTGAGTTGGTTCAGCCTCTGCGACCATAAGAACAATGGAATGGAACACTGCCTGCTCTTGCACCTTCCTCACAATTATTGCTATCATTGAGCCCATTGTTGCAGCCACTGTGGCAATCTGTTTTGTTGAGAGTCTTCTATTTTCACCGATCTTGTATTTTGCCAAACATGATGCCCTGTTTCAGGATTATCCCTCCTGACAACAAAGTATGTGAGATACAGGCTCACCATCCTTGCTTCTAAGAAGTAGCTTGGTTGTACTTCTTCTAAGACATATTTTCAATCTCTTGGCAGTCCCTGGGATATTCAACATTCATTGTCATCTTGTATATGCATATGAGGCAACTGAAAACATCATGGCTTGAATCAGGTGCATCTTAGTCCTCAAGGTGACATCTTTGCTTTTTGACACTTTAGGTCTTTTGCAGCAGATTTGCCCAGGGGCATCTGTCTTTTGGTTTCTTGACTGCTGCTTCTATGGGTGTTGATTGTGGAACCAAATAAAAGGAAATCTTTGACAACTTCAATCTTTTTGCCATTTATCGTGATGCGCTTATCAGTCCAGTTGTGAGGATTTTAGTTTCCTTGATGTTGAGGTGTAATCCATACTGAAGGCTGTGGTTTTTGATCTTCATGAGTAAGTACTTCAAGTCCTCTTCACTTGCAGCATGCCAGGTTGCGTCATTTGCGTAATGTAAGTCATTAATAAGTCTTCCTCCAATTAGGATTCCCCATTCTTCTTCATATAGTCCAGCTTCTCAAATTATGTGCTCAGATTGGATCAATGTGGTGAAAGGATACAACCCAGACACACACCCTTACTGACTTTAAACCACATAGCATCCTCTTGTTCTGTCAATTGACTGTTTCTTGGTCTAACTAAAGGCTCCTCATAAACACAATTAAGTGTTCCAGTATCCCCATTCTCCACATTTTCTATAGTTTGTTAATTATGGATAATTACACAGTCAGCGCCTTAACATAGTCAATAAAATACAGGTAAACATCTTCCTATTGTTCTCTGCTTTCAGTCAGGATCCATTGACATCAGCAGTGACATTCCTGGTTCCATGTTCTCCTCTAAACCTGGCTTGAATCAGTGGCAGTTCCCTGTTGATAGACTGCTGCAGCTACTTCTGAAAGATCTTCAGGAAAATTTTGCTAGCATGTGATATTAATTATGCCAGCCAAAAGCCAAGTGCCGTCGAGTCGGATCTGATCACCTTTCTTAGGAACAGGCATAAATATGGATCTCTTCCAGTTCGTTAGCCAGGTTGGCTATCTTTCAAATTTCCTCACATAGATGAGTGAACCCTTCCAGTGCCACAAACATCTGTTTAAACATCTCAACTGGTATTCTATCAATTCCCAGGGCCTTTTTTTCACCAGTACCTTCAATGTAGCTTGGACCTCTTCTTTTAGTACCATCAGTTCCTGACCTTACGTTACTTCCTGAAATGAATGAATGTCGACCAATTCTTTTTAATACAATGACTGTGTACTCCTTCCATCTTCTTTTGATGTTTCATAAGTCATTTAATATTTTTCCAGTAGACTCTTTCAGCACTGCATCTCAAGGCTTGAATTCAGTCCTTTGAGTTTCAGAAATGCTGAGCATGTTCTTGACACTTTTGGTTTTCTAACTCCAGCTCTTGGCACATGTCAATATAATACTTTACTCTGTCTTCTCAAGTTGCCCTTTGAAATCTTCTGTTTAGCAATTTCCCTTCAACATTGTTCCCTTTTGCTTTAGCTATTTGATGTTCAGCAGCAAGTTTCAGTCTCTTCTGCCATCCAATTAAGTCTTTTCTTTCTCTCCTTTTTTTAGTGACCTCTAGATTTCTTCATGTATGACATCCTTGATGTCATTACACAAACTTCTCTGGTCTTCAGTCATTAGTGCTCAATGCATCAAATCTGTGCTTCAGAAAGTATCTTGGTTCAGGTGGGATGTACTCAAGGTCATACTTTGACTCCTGTGGACTTCTTACTTTCCTCAGTTTCACCTTGAACCTGCCTGTGAGTGACTAACAGTCTGACTCACAGTTAACCCCTGGCCTTGTTCTGACTGATACTGAGCTTTTCCATTGTCTCTTTCTACAGATACCATAGATTTGATTCTTGTGTATTTCATCTGGCAAGAAACATGTGTATAGTTGCTATTTATGTTGGTGAAACAAGGTATTTGCAACGAAGATGTCATTAGTCTTACAAAATTCATATAATCTCTGGCAAAGTTTCTATCACCAAGGCCATTATTTTCCAACTACTGATTCTTCTTTGTTTCCAAGTTTTGCATTCCAATCATCAGTAATTATCAGTGTACCTTGACTGCATGTGATCAATTTTAGACTGCAGAAGTTGGTAAAATATATATATATGTATATCTATATATATATATATATATAGCTTCAATTACGTCATCTTTGGCCTTGGTGGTGGTTGTATAAATCTGAGTAACAGCTGTATAAACCAGCTTTCACTGTAGCTGAATGGATGTTATCCTATCACTGACAGTGTTGTATGTCAAGATAGATCTTGTATTAACTTTACGTAAAAATTAAATACAAGCAAGATCTTAAATTCAGTAAAAATTTCAGAGGTCCACAAAAAGAATCCCATTACTCAAGTTTCGGTTTCTTTTTGGCTCTGAACATAAAAAGTAAAGACTCAGAGTCTTTGTTGACCAACCAAAACTGTCACTATCTGCAATAACATTCTCAG
This sequence comes from Heterohyrax brucei, assembly GCA_028571685.1. Classification (NCBI taxonomy): domain Eukaryota; kingdom Metazoa; phylum Chordata; class Mammalia; order Hyracoidea; family Procaviidae; genus Heterohyrax; species Heterohyrax brucei. Next base: position 103,321,213 of record CM053144.1, read on the forward strand.
TTTCAAGGTGGTTGATTTAAAAAATACCTCATTTGTACATCTAAATGAAAGAAGAAAGGAGACTGGGCCAGTATGGTCAAGGCACTCTATAACACCATTTGCAATATTAAGATGCACAAAACTATAATAATCCTCCCAGATATGTAAATACACTACTTAAAGAAGTCTTATAGCAGGAGTTTTGTAAAATTATGGATTGTCATTCATTAGTGAATCACAGTCAACATATCTGAAAAACAAAAATATAACAGAATTTAAAAACCAAAAGTTTCTGTCAAGGCAAATCCAACCCATAGCTACCCCGTAGAACACAGCAGAACTGCCTCAGTTTCCAAGAAGCAGCTAGCTGCTGGATTCAAACTGCTGATCTTTTGGTTAGCAGCTGAGCTCTTAATCACTGCACCACTAGGGTACCAGAGTGTATGAAACATAGCAAAGAGAAATATTGAATCATAATTTTTTCAATTACATATTTCTATGTATACTGTGTAACAATCAAAAAATTTTGAGAATACCTTAGAGAACTTGCAAGACAATCAAGACAACTGAAATATATTTTAATATATTCTAAGTTTAAGGGCTTAGAATATGTCAATTAATATAATTAATATATCAATATATTAATATTATGATGGAGTCTTAGAACTCCTTCAGTCTCTGGTTCTCCAGGTCCCAGAGAAACAGTCTAGAATTTAATTATCCCAGTGCTAAACATGTGATTATGAATATAGGAATGAACATGCAAGTACTTTTGCTGATGTTCTAATTATTACCTGATTATTAAAAAAAAATCCTAGCATTTTTAGGTCTGTTGTTGTTAGGTGCTGTCAACTTGATTCCAACTCATACCAACCCTGTGTACACTGAACTAACAGCTAGCCCTGTATCATCCTTCCAGCTGTTGCTATGTGTGAGACCACTGTTGCAGTCACTGTGTCAGTCCAACTCATTAAACATCTTCCTCTTTCTCAGTGACTCTCTACTTTACCAACCCTGATGTCCTTCTCCAAGTACTGGTTCCTCCTGATAACACGGCCAAATTATCTCAGATGAAGTCTCTCTATTCTTGTTTCTAAGGAGCTTTCCAATTGTACTTCTTCCAAGACTTGTTTGCTCATGATATATTTGATACAATTTGCCAACACTACAACTCAAAGGTTTCAGTTCTTCTTTGGTCTTCCTTAACCATTGTCCAGCTGTCACATGCATTATGAGGAAAATGAAAATTCCAGAGTACCTTAGTCCTCAAAATCACATCTCTGTTTTGTAACACTTTAAAGAGGTCTTTTGCTGCAGATTTACCCAACGCAACACACCATTTAATTTCTTGACTGTTGTTTTCATGGGTGTTGATTGTGGATCCAAGTAAAATGAAAGCCTTGACAATTTTAGTATTTTCTCCATTTATCATGATGATGCTTACTGATCCAATTGTGAGGACTTTTTTCTTCTTCTTCATGTTGAAGTGTAACCCATACTGAAGGCTATAATCTTTGGTCTTTATCAGTAATTGCTTTAATTTCTCTTCATTTTTAGCAAGCAAGGTCATGTTATCTGCACAATGAATGTAGGCTGGTTATAACTCTTCCTCCAATCCTGATTCTTAATTTTTCTTCACATAGTCTAGCTTCTCAGATTGTTAAGTCTAGAGTTTGTATATTAGCATTGCAGCCCTTTTCAACCACCTAACGTGCATGTGAAAGTTGCTAATGTAAAAAGGAAGACAGAGAATTGATGTTTGAACTATGATGCTAGCAAAAGAGACCAAATATTTTATGGACTGCCAAGAGAAAATAAAACCAGGACGTTCCTTATATGTAAGCATGGCAAGACTTCAACATGCTCATTTGGGGCACATTATCAGAAAAATACAATCACTAGAAAATCGTCACAACTGGACCAGTAAGCAACAGTCTCATAAATGGAGAAAGGATTGAGGCTATCAAGGATTCTATTTTACTTGGGTCCACAATCAACACCCATGGAAATAGCAGTCAAGAAACCAAGACGCATTGCATTAGAAAAATCTGCTGCAAAGGATCTTTTAAAGTATTGAAAAGTAAAGATATCACCTTGAAGACTAAAGTGTGACTGACTCAAGCCACGGTATTTTCAATTGCATCACATGCATGTGAAAGCTGGCCCATGAACAAAGAAGACAGAAGAAGAATTGATGTCTTTGAATCGTGGTGTTGGAGAATGTACCATGGACTACCAAGAAAAGAAACAGATCTGCTCCAGAAGAAGTGCAACCAGAGTGCTCCTTGGAAGCAAAGACGGTAAGACTGTATCTTATATACTTTGGCCATGTTGTCAAGAAGGATCAGCCCCTGGTGAAGGACATCATGCTTGGTAGAGTGGAGGGCCAATGAAGAAGAGGAAGACCCCAATGAGATGGACCAACACAGTGGCTGCAACAATAGGCTTAAGCATGAAAACAACCGTGGACGTGGTGTAAGACCAGGCAGTGTTGCATTCTGTTGGGCATAGAATCACTGTGAGTCAAAGCCAACTCAATGGCACCTAACAACAACAACAACAAAAAAGAACTATCTTTTTGATAAAACAGAAGGCAAACAAAAATGAAAGAAACCCTTATCGACTGACATAATGGCTACACCAATGGACTCAAACATAGCAGTGATTATGAAGGTGCTGCAGGACAAGCAACATTTCCTTTCTCTTACAAATAAAGCTGCCATGAGTTGGAGCAGACTCCATGGCAACTAACAACATACAGCAGCTCTAACAGTTACCTTATCCAGTTGTTAAAGAACATTATTCATTATTATATTACGTAACTTCCCAAACTACGAGGTTGAACTACAGAAACTTAGAGTCATATAGTCTTCTCTCATCCCTTTCAATTCAAAGATCACAAGTTTCTGAAAATACTTTATTCAACAGCTGAGGTAGATTTATCTTCAGAGCCTTTGAGAAAATATTGGTGTTTGAAATTCTCTAAATTTATTAAAGACAAACACAATCTTTTGTTTTAACGTATATTACATATACTAAGCTAAAAATGAATTAACATACAAACCATAAAATATTTTATATATCTTTGTAAGAACACAAATAACAACACTTTAAACCTAAGAAAACTTCTTAATGATTTCAGTTAGGAAAATAACCAAGTTATTTCTACAAAACTGTTACATATTTGGTGATTAATGTTCAATCCATATACTGTCAACAAAGTTTGATGAATCGACTCAATAACATAAAATAAACAAGTAAGTATGAATAGGTGAATCAGGCAATCTGGAGACTTCATATAACAATATTTGGTTATGTCAACTTTGAAAACCATTTGAAAATTATACAAATATTTGCTTGGTCAGAGTAAAGTGATTATTTCCAAACTAAAAAGTAAACAAAGGCTAGTTTCACATCACAGGGACTTTTAAATTTCATGTCTTTAGAATTCACTCCCTCTTACCACAATAATTTTAACTGCTAAAAGCATAGCTCTGCCTTTCCATAATAATCCATGTTCTTTCATACAACCAGCTCCTTACACACTTTGTACAAAGCAATGAGAAGCAAAAAGCTTTCCTTTTTCTTTATCTTCACAATGACATTCATTAACCTATACTGGCATTCTGTGAAAAAACACAGAAGACTGCAAAGGTCATGAGATAACATGCTCACTCATATGATCAAGAGTACAATGTAAATCTGTCTCCCTCAGAGAAGACGTAGTCTTATTTTTTCCTATTCATAAATAAAATAAGCACAATCATGCCACCAAGACTGAAGAAGGAAGAGGATACACACACTACAAAAAAAAGCACTTTATAATTGCCTCAACTATGAGTTCAGAGTCTCTTTTCTATATAAGTACTAGCATCATAATAATTAGTAGTAATAATAAAAACTTGTTTTTCATAACTTAGAAAAAGTTTTACATGTACTATTGGAAATAATCCTTTTACTATGTGAGTGAATGGGCAAAACAGAAATCATAATTACAGCTGATATGTAAGTGCTCTGACAGCAGGAACTTTGTCATGTAGCCTTATTCACTGCTTTATTCCTTGCAACCAGAATACTGCCTAGCATTGAATAGGTTCTGAATAAATAGTTGTTAAATAAAAAAAAAATGAATGAAATTATCACATTATTTTACAAGAGGTATACCCCAAAACTCACAATTGCTAAGCAGAAGAGTTGGGACATGGCTACATTTCTTCTAGGCACAAAGTCTTAAAATGTTCAGTTCATTACCCACATTTCCCACACCAGCCCAAAGTTAGAGGGAAATCAGAGCAGCAAAAATCAAATCAACCTCAAACCTCCCCCATCTTCAATATTCCCTGCACTGTACTCCATATCACCAGTCTCAAGAGTCCTTAAATTAAGTTCACCTTTCTACTTCTTAGCACACATTTTATTTTGTTTTACCTACAAAAGTGCAGTAGTTGTATAGACCACATTGTTGAAATGTTGGTATGCTGTTATTACCACTGCTGCTCTAGTTGCAGCAAGGCAGGACACAAGTATCAAGGCTTATATGGCTCAACATCTTCCTTACAATGACTTTCACATCAGTAAGATTCCATGTTTAATAATAAATCAGTTTCTCATATTGCTGAAGCAACTTCAGAGAACTCTAGTAGGTGAAACATTCCAAATGATTCATTCTGGTAAAGTTTACCTTGAAGAAAAACAGGAAGCTTACGGTACTTTTCCTTCATAGCTTAGGTACAAGTAGTCTTTACTCATGGGGCTTGTTTCTATCTTTTTAACCTAGCTCTGCAGCACACACAGCTATGTCTTGATGTGCTAGGACACAAGAGCTACAATAGCGCTTCCCTAGAAGCTCATTTTTAGGTTGAAAAGTTAATAACGCTGACCAAAAATAACTTGGATAAAAACAGCATCACTAATTTAAGCTGAATGAAATTGTCTATAAAACTGATGACTAGTGTCTTGAAGATTTATTTGTAGACCATGTCATTCGTTAATCTTAAAGATACCGAAACCACGTAGGCACAAATTAATTTATGCTAGAAATAGCAATTAGTGTTAGTTACCGCAAGAGTCAAGTGATGAAGATCTGTGTTAGTGCACTGGAAGACTTCTTGTGGGCCAGATTATGAGATAGTTTGTTACAGTAAGGCATCTTTTTTATATTGTTGTGTGCCCTTCAGTCAGTTCAAACTCATAGAGACTGTACAGGGTAGAGCAGAACTGCCCCATAGGGTTTCCAAAGCTGCAATATTTACAGCAGCAGTTCACCAGGTCTCTTCTGAAGAGGGGCTGGTTGGGTCCCAATCACTGACCTTTTGATTAGTGTCATCAGAGCTCCTAGATCTCTTAGAAGCCAAGGTTATTAGGCAAATTTACAAAGTCAGTACAAATTGCTGGCCTACTAGAAAAAATTAAGGCCCCAAAGTCTCAACTGTAGTGCAAATTAAGGTAAAAAGTTCCATGGGTATGGTTTCAATGGAACACATAAGGATATTCTATTATTTCCATGGGGTACCTACCATACAACTGTCTTAGAATTGCATAAGTAAAGCTTATCCAATCAAATGCACCAAAGTTGGTGAACTAGCTTTAGAATTAAATTTGATATTATATAGATAATATAGCTCAGTTGTAAATTCAAAAGTGTGTTCTTAACAAATATTAATGCTGTGCCTTTCTATCTTTTATGGAAGATCTCTGTGACACTATTATTCTTTAAAGTGGGTATTAACCCACAGAGGTGAACAGAAGTTGTAAAGATTTTAATATAAATTACTGATGTAGACATAGTAAAGACCTATTCACTCCTGCCTATTCCACCCACCCATTCTTAGAAACACCTTTGATGTGAGGAAATTTAAACAGGTTATACAACTCATGTCGTCCTTCGCAAGTGGTGGTCCATAATTTGGTCATAATTAGAAAAGTCAAACAGTATGAAAGTCACAAATTGTTTTGTCATATTTAATTTTACCTTTGGTCTATTGAAAACAGAACCCAACCTGCAGAATAACAGAAGGCAAGGGGAAAAAATAATCAGCCTAGCAGTTAAATTTATTTAAGAAAAAAAGTAAGTAGGAGCTATTTTAAACTTTATAATGCTTTATGACTGTCAGTAGATTTGTAAAAGTTGCCTATCACCACAAAACTTGAGAAGAACTTGCACTAGCTGTAACTGATTAAAATAAATGAAATCACAAATCTTCTAGCCACGAATAATGATCAACACATCACCAATAATACGATCAGGAGAAAAAGTGAGGTCCAGATCTTCCTGAAAAACGGTGTCTATTAAAAGTATGATCAAAATGACTACACAGACTTCTGTGGTGCTGATGGCATTTTCCATCTACTGAATAAAATGGAAATGTCAAAAGCACACAAATACAGATACACAAGGAACAATCCAGAGACAAGCATAACTGCTTCTTAGTGTCTGGATAAGCAAAATGATAAATTTTGTACTAGCTTTCATTTCAAGGAAATCTCAAGTGTTTTGGCTATTAACTACAAATTACCAGAGAAGAAAGACAAAATGTTACCAGGATCTTTTTTTTTTCTTCTTGACTGCCAGAATGCCTGATTTTAAAGAAATTGCAATGGCTTTGCCCACAGTTCAATGTTTAGGAGTTTTCCACCGGGCCACGCACTATTAGGCCATGCAAAATGTCCTACACAGAAGCCACCCACCATGAATTCCCAGACTCTTAGCACAATCACTCCAGAAACCTAATTACACTCACTTGTAGACTGTTCATGTGATCTGAAGCACAGACACCTTCCTTTCAGTCCAGGCCAGACCAGTAGGGTGGCTTCTTTCTACAGCAGTCTCCAATAATTACCACAACGAGTGGAACCAGTAATGGGGTGGAACGCCAACGCTGACCTGGCAACCCACCTACCACCTTCACATGAATGCACAATTCATGCACTGTGATACTACTTTCTTTGGCTTAGTTCTTGTTCTTTGGAGACGAGTGGCCCAAAAGTCTTCTAAATGAGTTACATCTTCACCTCTATTAGCAAAATAGGATGCCCAGGCATGCAGACACCGAGCACCAGCCTACCATCCCATTCTAGGGCACACACACCCAATTGGGTGCCCGCCTCATTCCGCCGGTACCACCGCTGGTACCAGCTCACGAAGTTGCCTGCAGGCCTCCGCTGCCGGGGCAGCCTCCCCACCCCCGCCCCCCGACACCTTCCTGGGGAGCAGGAGGAGCAGGGACGAGGGAATGTGTGTGTTCAGGGGACCCATGTGAAAGGGCCGGACGCTGATGGCGAGGGGCTCTCGGGCTGCCGGGAGGGAATGCAGACTCACCTTGTTGAGGTGAGGGTTTCTCGTTACCAGGTAGCCGCGCTCGTGGGTGTGGCGGCGGCGAGGGGCTGCGGGCTCCATGGCTGCTCACGGGCGGTTCGGCGGCGGCGCGGGGCTGGCGCGGGCGGCGCGCGGGGCGGACGGCAGATGCTGCCGGGGCGCCCGTGCCGACTGCGGCGCTGGAGGCTGCCCGGAAGGGCCTGAGGCCGGGGGCGGGCGCGGGTGGCGAGAGAGGGAGGACGCCGCGGCGGGAGGAGCCGCGCCGAGCTGCTGTCTCCGCAGGGCAGCCTGCGAGAAGCAGAAGCGCTGAGTCATGGCAGGAGCTCAGCAGCCGATCCGCGAGTCAAGGGGGAGATTGAGGCCCGGGCGGCGCCGGCCGCGCCTGAAGGGAGGCGCCCCCGGAAGCCTCCCACTCCGCGACCCGCCGGCACCCCTGCGGCGGGAGTCGCTCCTGCCGCACACAGGGCTCGTGCTCACTGTCACGGTTATGGTCACAGCAATTGTCATAGCCTGTCTGTCTAGGGGGACGTGTCTAAGCGTGAGGCACCAAATGATGTCCTTCCTCAGAGACAGAAGAGACTGTGGCCGGGGTCCTTTGCCCCCCGGTGGACACCATCACCCTTGGGAGCCACGGGGTGCTACGAGGAGAAGCTGTGAGAGCTGAGAGATTCTGGCACAAGAGAAAGTTCCTCGGGTAGAGAAGTAGGTTAGAGGATGCGAGCACTCCTGAAGGGAACCCAGCGGCTGTTTACCAAAAGATCAGACTCATCTCTTCACCGTCCTTTTCTCTTCTGAAGGCCTGTTGATTCCCTGGCTGTCTTGGATGCTGGCCGTGCCCGGGGGGGGGGGGGGGGCGAAGTAGGAGGGTACCAACTCTGACCCAGAAAGCCCAGGTCCAAGTGGACTCGGGGGAAAAGGCAAATCAAAAGCTCACGGGCCTTGAAATACTCAGTGGATTCCTGTCGATTATCCATGGGAATTTTATTTTAATGTCATTAAATAAGATCAAGGAGTTAAAGTGCAGAAATGCAATGAGTACCCATATTTATCTTGTATATAATTTTCCTAACAGTTCTGTAAGCCAAGATGTTCTAAAAGCACTGTTCTCCTTGAATTGATGCTCGGCACCTCAAGTCTTTTATGACTTTATTTCCTACATTGTCCAACAACAACGAAAAAAAAAGGTCAGAGTCTACAATCTTCTAGCTCTGGAATTTTGTATTCTCTTATTGTTATTTTTATTTGAAGGTTCAAGAAGAGCGGGAGTACCAATCAGATCATGGCACGCTGAAAGGTGTATCTGACCAAAAAAGACAAAAAAAACCTAAAGTTTTTTTTATGCCCCAGTTTCCTTTTTAATTAAATGGGATATTGTTCCTACTGTAGTCAGCTCTACATCATAACACAAAATATAGTATTTGGGGATTATTTATTTCATATTTCAAAAAATTAAAAACCTGTTCAGTCACAATATTTCCGTTTTTTCACTTATGTTACTTAACAGGAAGATTTGGTCATTCTTGTATCTAGAGTATCTCTGGCCCAGTCTTTGAATTTTCCAGAATCAGCTTTTTTACAGATAATATTTTATTGTCAGCACAAAGTTCTTTGATAACATCTCACACTCAAATAACACCTTTCGTTGTGAATCCCATAATCCGTAAATAATTAACCCTACAGCATCAGACAGAAAGGTACACTTCACAAAATTAATGAGAAGGTGTATTTTACAAAACTGACTCTCATGAATTGACTTAGGTACATTATAATTAGAGTGCTTATCTGAGACAAAAACACTCTATCAACAACAGGCCTAAAAGCTAAACACAGATGCTTAAGAAGCAAAAATGTTAGTACACAGAGCTTTATTATAACACAGCTCTTATTACATGTATTTAGATACATTGCTTGTTTCTGGGATATAATATCCTAGACAGAAAAGCTATTATAAATACAGGGATTAGCCCCAAAAGGGTGTGTGGCCTGTGTCCCCAAGCCAGCCTTATATAGAATTACAATATCCTCCTAGCATAGGTCAAGTTCATCACGCCTTGTTCATTTACCTCTCTTAAAAGAGACCTCTAGTCATCTTAAATAACAGGATGAGGCCTAGCAGAAGGAAAAATTTTATATATGCATGTGCTATTCCACGACTCTTGAGAAGAAGTTATTTTTTCACATGCAGAACGCCAACATTTTCAGTCCCATTAAACCTGTAAGGTTAGGATTAGGTGCCCATTTCCCTGGGCAGTGGAAATGGTTTGTACTTGACTACCAGCATAAAGATAGACTGTTTTAGCCCAAAGCAAGCACCTAGGAAATATATTGTTTGCTTTAATGTTTCTTGTGAAAAAAACTACAGTTGTTAAGTCACCCTCCTCACAATTGGTATTGTTAAAAATGGATGTGATTCACAGATTAAGGGACTCCAGTCTGAGAGTTTCTGTCAGGCAGGTGAGAATCAGTCTTTTTTTTTTTTTTTTTTTTGCCCAAGTTAAAGTAAATTCAGTAGACAATGAGGACTTATGATACAGACTAAGATTGCAGGTGCTCTGGTGTAATGTCATTAGAATTTTAAGTACAGAAATTCAGGAAATTTCTAATAGCACATGGAGCAGCAATTCAAATATTTTTACCTTTATGAGAAACATATCTAATAGAAAAGAGATGTAGCTATATAGGGTGGTTTGTGATGTTAAATAAATGATTCTACATTTCTTGACACCAAAACAACAAACAAACTGTTGCCCATGAAATGGATTCCAACTTATAGGGACACTATCAGATAGAGCGCCATGAGTCGGATCCGACTCGACGGCACTTGGCTTGGCTATCAGATAGAGTAGATCTGCCTCATAGGGTTCCCAAGGCTGTAATATTTCCTGAAGGAGGCTGCTAGGTCTTTCTCTCACAGAGCTGCTGATACGTTTGAACCACCAATCTTTTGGTTAGCAACTGAGCACTTAACAACTGTGCTACCAGGTTTCATTATAAATACTTATGTTTTTACAGTATAAATATCACTAAAACCCACTGCCATCAAGTCGGGTCCGACTCATAGCGACCCTACGGGTCAGAGTAGGACTGCCTCATAGACTTCCCAAGGAGGGCCTGATGGATTTGAACTGCCTACCTTTCAGTTCTCAGACATGGCACTTAACCTACAGTGCTTCCAGGGTTCCACAGTATACATCGAGGTTTTATATTCACATAGGGTTACTTTCAGGGTAACTAAAAAAAATTACATTGCCTTACACAACCTTATTAAACTTTCACTTTATGCTTATGATAAAGTAAATATTTTTTGAAATTGCTTATTTTTGCTTAAATTTTAGGTTTTCAAATTGGAGATATTTCTCATGCAGGTGCTTGGAAATACAATAGAATCCATGGAATTTTTTTTAGTCTTCCTCTCCCAGCCCCCCATGATATCAACATAGTATACCTTACAATATTTACCTACTTAGGTCCAGGGTCAACTATGAATTACATGCTAAAACTTGCCACTCCACTGTCCTTTGCACCTATACCAGTCCAAACCCCATGTCTAGGTTGAGAAGTGGTAAGGCTATACAAGAAGCAAGAATGTTTGGTAAATCTTGAAGAATATTTCAATTATCTATTTGTGTGTAACCTATAATCCTAAAATTTAGTCACCTGAGAAGATAACAATTCATTATCTGGAAGAGTTTCTGTGGGTTAGAAGTTTGGGAAAGGCTTGGCTGCTTAGTTCTGGGTCAGGATCTCTTAGTGCAGTTATGGTTAAAATATGGCTGGAACTGGAAAATAGGCATTAAGAATAGCTGGAGGCAAGCCAAATCAACTCCTCTTTCTTAGTCTCTACATCTCCACATAGTCCCAGAGCTTCTCCCAACTGGTCTCTCAGCATAGGCTAATTTGACTTCCTCACAGCATAGCAGGCTCAGGGCAGTCAAAGTACTTACGTGGAGTCTGAAGGCTACAGAACAAGTATTCAAGGATCAAGTATTCAAGGCTTCAGAGCAAATATTTAAGGTACATTTCCTTTGACGACCTTTGCCTTAGAAATATATTATCACTTCTTGATAGCACACAGTAGAAGGGAGATCAACATTGCTGGCCTATGCTAAAAGCTAAGAGGCTTCCTAAATACAATTTGAAGGTCAGAATAGCAGAGACAACGGTTCTGGGATCATGATGTCAAGGGAGATCTGGGCCAATTGGCATAATTTTTTTTTCCCCAAGAAAATGCTCTGCATCCCATTTTGGTGAGTGGCATCTGGGGTCTTAAAAGCTAGCAAGTTGCCATCTAAGTAGTAATCAATTGGTCCCAATCCACCTGGAGCAGAAGAGAACAAAAGATATAAAAGACATGAAGAAAATATGAACCCAAGAGTCAGAAGGGGTCATATAGTTAGGAGACTACAGCAGCATGAGACTAGAAGAACTAGATGGTGCCTGGCTGCCACCAATGACTGCTCTGACAGACAACACAATGTAGACTTCCTGGCACAGTGGGAGAAAAATGGTGTTGTAGATCTAGAACTCTTTGGAAAGACCAGACTTGGTGGTACTATATCCTGGAAGATCTCCTGAGGATATAGCTCCCAGGCTTACTGCTATCCCCAAGCTGAAACTAATACCAAAGCTAATTCTTCAGATAGATTGAACTGACTATAAGACACGGAGTGATGTTGGTGAAGTGTGTGCTTCTTGGTCTAGATATATACATGAGACTGTTGAGCAGCTCTATTATAGAGGAGAGATGGGAGGGTGGGGGGAGGAGGCAGGAGCTGAATAAATGAATATGGGACATACAGAGTGAAAGGAGGAGTGTGCTATCCCAGAGTGGAGAGAGCACCTAGAGTTGCATGGGGGGAGGGGAGAGTTGGGGAGGGTTTATATGGCAAGTTGATTGGTTTGTAAATTTTGACTTAAAGTGCAATAAAATACTAAAAAAGAAAAAAGAAATATATTGTCATTTCTCGCATACTGTCCTAATCCAGTCACAAGAGCCTATCTCAATGGGAGGAATCCTAAAGTCACATTTCAGGAACTACGAGTTCAACAGGAGATATGCTGCAACCATCATTAAACACAATGTACCTACCCCAGAGGAGTATGAAGAAGTCTATTTAATTGTTTCCATTTCATCTGAAATACACAGTAGTGTGTGAATTTGCTGTAGATGAATTGTCAATACAGCACAAAATGTGGATAAGTGAACAAGCTGAGAAAAATCTATTCCAAAAAAAGCAATTTCTAGGATATATCATAATTCAGTTTAGATTCAGGCCCTAAACCTTACTAGACTGTCAGTGTATCAGACATTAGAGTTGTTAATGTTGTTAATGAGCACAAAAAGATTTCTAAGTGTCTTCTCAATTATTTTCAAAGTGGTTTATTTGATGAAGTATATTTTGTTCTAATACCTTCAAGACTGGAATCTACAGAAAAATACACATTAGCTCTCAGCCAGAATACAAAATTAGCCACAATATCGAGAATATTTACAAGGACCAGTGGAAGAACTATATAATAGATACAGAAGGCATTTTGGCACATAGGAACCACATAGTGATTTTGATGTTAAAAGAATACCATATTAAAATTAACAATGGAAAACAGATAGAAAATTTGTTTAATTTGGAAAAAAAAATACATTCTCAAACTGTTGATGATCTGTTTCATTTTATAGTTCTATAATGCTTGAAGTTCACATAAGGAGTATATACTATTTTTGAAACAGGGTGATTGGGCACTAAACTATTTAGAATATACTCAGGAGTGAATATAATTAAAGAAATAGAAAAATTTAAGAATCAACAGTTTATTCTTCCCATTCTAAAGATCGTTTGAATTGATGATTTGGCATTATACTTCATTACCTTCCTGCTGTATAGATACCTTAAGACCTCTGACTGCTTGCCAGTAGACACCAAACCCAACCATATAATGCAACATGGACACTGGAAGGACAAGTTTCATAATACCTTATTCTGCCAAACACCTGTACAGAACCACTCTGTTCTGCTTACTTTGAGAAACTAGACTAAAAACAAATTATATCAATGATCTAAAGACAAAAAAGTTAAAGAACTTTGTAGACATGTTAACCTCTTTTCGTAATAGTACATGTTGGATTTATCATGTAACTCAGATTCACCTAAAAAACAAGTTATCAAATTACTTAGTTAATAATTAATTTTCAAATGCAGCCTGTTAGTAGTAACTGTCTAAATCCAATCTATGCCTTTTTACTTCTCAGCAACTGTTCTAGTCAGCTAGTGCTTCTCTGACAGAAAGACCAAAAGTGGAAGACTTCGACCAAAAAAAGTTTATTCTTACACGGTCCAGTAGACTACAGGTCCAAATTCAGGATGTCTGCTCTAGGGCAAGTCTTTCCCCTTTGTCGGCTTTGGAGGAAAGTCCTTGTGTTGCATCAGTCTTTGGCCAGGGAACATCTTGGTGCAAGAACGTCAGGTCTGAAGGACACACTGTTCTCCCAGTGCTAGTTTCTTGATGGTGTGAGGGTCCCTACTCTCTGCTTGTTCCCCTTTCATCCGTTGTAGGACAAAAGGTAGGGCAAGCCACACTTCAGAGAAAACTTTCCTTACAATGGAGCAGGGAGGTGACCTTAGGAAGGAATTTACAGTCCCACCTTCATCCTCTTTACCATAAAGCATAGGAAAATCATAAAATGGAGGACACACATTTGGGGGGGAACACAGTTCAATCCGTGACATTCTACCCTTCAGCCCCCCAAAATAACATCTTTGAAACATGTACCACGTTCATCCCATCATATGAAGAGTTAAAGCAAAAAACAACCATTTCTCTACATCTATGAAATCAAGGGTATAAATTATCTGCCTCCAAAGTACAATAGTAGAAGAGGCAGGTACAGGCTATACATTTCCGCCACAAAGTGGAGAAATTGCAGTGAAAAAAGGCATTAACAAGCAACAAGCAAGTCAGCAAAACACATTACAGGAGCCCTCAAAGCTTAGAAAATAACCTTGCATTTTCAGAGACATTTAACACAATGACCCTGTCCTCCAGATTCTAGGCATTGGCCACACTCTCTGGATTCTGGGTGGAAAACCCCCGGTTCTGTGCCACAATGCTGCCTTCTAGGCCCATTGGGACAGCAACTCTGCCCCCTTAATTTAGGTACACCCTAAGCCCAGCTGAGTGGCAATTCCACCCTTACAAAATCGGGAAGCCCTGGCCTCAACTTTGTGAAACTCTGAAGTTATGGCTAGACGCTTTGAGACAGCTTCTCATGCTCTTTGTCTCCTCAGCTTCTGCTTCCTGTGACCTCATAGCCTGGGCCTCAAGCCCACGTCTATCCTGCTGGGAAAGTGTTCCAAAACTCTGTAGCTCCACCACTTTAAATGCCCAGTGGCACTCCACTCTGCCAGGAAGCCTCCTGCACCCAAGCTCTCAGCTTTCTCACTCCATGAGTCAGCAAGCCTAGCTCTACCAATTCAAGTGCCTGGAGGCATCCCACTCTGCCAGGAAACCTCTGTGCACAGACACTCAGCTCTCTTGTTCTGTGGGTTGGCTCCAGCACTGTCTCATGCTGTCCTGGTTCTGCCACTGCCATTGCTGCTGCTGCTGGTCCTCTGATGCTCATTTCTTACCATCTGCACCTTCATTAGTGTTAACATTTCTCCTCGGTTCTTTCTAAGTCTTCTGTCTGTTCAATTTTAAAATTGCCTCCACACATTTTAGGTGTTTGTTAGAGCAGCACCCCACTCCCTCAGTACCAAGTTCTATTTTAGTCAGCTAGTGCTGCTCTAACAGAAATACCAGGAGTGAATGGCTTTAGCAAAGAAAAGTTTATTCTTACACAGCCCAGTAGGTTAGAAGTCCAAATTCAGGATGTCCACTCCAGAGTAAGGCTTTCCCTTTGTCAGCTAAGGAATAAAGTCCTTGTGTTGCATCAGCCTTTGGCCAGGGAACATCTTGGCACAGCAACCTCAGGTCTAAAGGACATGCTCTTCTCCCAGTGCTGGTTTCTTGACAGTATAAAGTTCACTACTCTCTACTTGCTTCCCTTTCCTTTTATCACTTGTAGGACACAAGGTGGTACAAGCCACACTCTAGAGAAACTCCCTTTACAGTGGAGCAGGGAGATGACTTTAGGAAGGAATTTACAGTCCCACCCTAATCCTCTTTACCATACAGCATAGGAAAATCACAAAATGGAGGACAATCATAAAATACTGGGGATCATGGCCCAGCCACACGGCTACACACATTTTCAGGTATACACAGTTCAATCCATGACAGTAACCATCTATGCATTTTGAAGAATTTTTCACAGTTAGATAAAGAATATATAAAATGCTATTTATTTTCAAGTGACAGTTTCAAACACAAAAAATAATGGTTAAAAAAACTATTTAAATTTATTCTCTGAATGAATAACTAATACCCTAAAATTGCCGTTAGTTTCTAGTACCATATTATTTATCTTCTCATCTCAAACATATGAAAATAATGAATTAATGTATCTTACACACCCAAAAGAGTTAACCTTATTTGGTTGCTCTATTTAATTTGACTAAGCTTACAAGACAGGCTATTCTTTGTTTGGAGATCAATTCACACCATGTAGACTTTGTTAACTTGAAGCCCATGGGCTATATCTAGCAGTCAGTGTCTAGTAACCTGCCAGAAATACAACTAAGCCAGGATTAGACACCAAGCATCATGCTATAATGTCAACAGAAACTTGGCATTTCAAAACCAGTTCTAAGCTGAAGTTCCTAATTTAGTGGCAGAGCTCCAGATCCTCTTGTTTATGGAGAAGGGGGATATGTGCATGAAGGGTTGGACTCAGGAGAGTTATACAACAGATTCATTCATTATGAATGAAAAGACCTGTTAGAAAGCACCTACACCAGAATGGAAATGTGAAGTATTACTGTAAATCCTGCTGTAGTGGAAAACCACCCTGAAGACAGGGTCCAGCTTCTGAAAGAGAATTGGGAAGACTTTGGGCAGGAGAAAATGTCATATAGATTTTGTAGCAAGATTTCTAAGTGACTTTGGGATTTTAAAAATAACCAGATTTTGCCAGTGCTGAGGTCAACTTTTCAGACAAGAATGGACTGGAGTTAGGGACACAGTGTGAGCATACAGTGTGTATACTTTATCATTTTATACGTTTATAGGAGGCTGTCTTACTGCTTTCTTTCTGGGTGTGACAGAAGAGGGTGGAGAGGAAGGTGTAGGTGCTCATTAAGAGGATACTAGAAGTACAGAGTGAAAGGATGAATGTGCTGTCACTGGGTGAGGAAAGCAGATGGAGCTGCACATAGACAAGCATGCAGAATTTATTTGGATTGTATACTTTCACTGACTCATAATAAAAAAAAATGAACTAAAAAAATGAATAACCAGGCTTTGCATATTTATTTTCCTCACAATTTATTTAACTCATCAAGACATTTTCAAATTAGGGAATAACTTGTATTCACACAAGAGCCTTTATATGTAATGGTTAATGTCTAGACTGTTGATATTCAGATCTGGAGATAAGTATTCTTTGCTGAACTATGTGCAATAATAAAAGCTGAAGTGTACGTTCAGTTCTATGCCTTGCCCTCCCCCACCTCACTGCGCCATCCCTCAAGTCAGTTTATCCTCTGTAACTAATGGAACAGAAAGAGGATCCTTAGAGCACTTTCCTTTCCTTACTCTTTGGAAGCTACTCTGTCATGCAGTTAAACTGGCCAGCAAAGAAAGGGGACTGAGACGACTATGCTCACACCACTGCCTATTGTGATGGAGAGTAAGAGTCATACAAGAATTAAGTTGACACGTGAGCCAAAACCATACAAAAAGACACTGAGTAATCTCCCAACACTCAACTTCATCCCTTATCTTTCTTTCTTCAAGCTTTACTAAGTAACTCTTGATATAGTGAGGAAAAAGAATTAAAAAAGACAGAACGGAAAAGGAAAGAGGCTTCCACAAAACAGCCAAGTTAGAGCAAAACTGTTTAAAAAAAGAAAAGCTCTGTTCAAAGTGAGTGTCCTTAACCAAAATGCCTTCAAGGTCTTAGAGTTTAGAAATTGCTGTTTGCCAGAGAATAAGTATTTGAGAGTTTTACACATCAAGCCCTAGAGACTGTTTTATGCTTTGGTTTCGTTTCCCTGTCTACAAGGAAACAAATATATAGTGGTAGAAAATATATTATGCTAATACAAATATTAAGTCCCTTGGACTTTGTGACAGTGTATAGTTTTTACTGCAGTGCTTCCTTCTGATGCTATCAGTCTGAGACAGTAAGCCTATCTCAAGAAATGAAAAGTTTTTTTAATCAAAGTATTTTCCTTCAACCTACATATTTTCTTTATAAGTAGATCTTCACATAGAAATTAGAGCTGTATATAGGGGAAGTAAAAGCACATAAAAACAAAGCCATACAAATGCCAAGCCTTGCAGTAATTTCTGAACAATTAAAGAGCAGCAAAGAGAGACATAGAACAGGATTTAAATTACTGCACCTAAAATTCACACTTTTTGTTGTGTCCTAATTCCAATCCTGTAACTCAAGGGAAAAAAATGTACCGTCAATTTTCCCAAAGTTAGCTTATTTTACACCTACATCAAAACTGAGGAAAACAGATCCCCCAGGATATCTACTAGCAAACAAAAATACAAAATTACAAGCACTGCAAGGATGAAGTAGAACCTTCATGTATTGCAGGAATATAAAATGATGTAGTTGCTGTGGAAACTGGTTTGCCAGTTCCTTAAAAAGTTAAATACAGACTATTCATATGACCCCAAACTTCTACTCCTGCATATATTCCCCAAAGAACTGAAAGTAGGTACTCAAACACGTATTTATACACCAATGATCATGCAGCACAATTCACAATAGCCAAAAGTGCAAACAACCCAAGTGTCCATCAACAGATGAATACAGAAACAAAATTTAACAGACATATGACAGAATATGAGATCCAGTATAAGAAATATCTTTATCAAGATCATGTCATTCTTTCAAAGGAAAACCTGTCCGTAATAGATTGCCGTGTTTTCTTTTTACCAACCAAAGCATGCCATCCTTCATATGAGGCCTCTTCTTTCTCCCTTTGCCCATGCAAGAGCTCCAGCCCTCACTGTCCATCTCAGTATTGACCTGAAATCAACAATACTCACCTGAGAGAGTGCTTTTGCATGCATTGCTAGCATGTTTCAGGAAAAAAGGCACTGATTAAGTTTTATGCTAAGTTTTAAAAAATCAAATTTGAACGTCAGTTCTCCAGGGAAACAAAATGATTAAATTTTAAATTGAACCAAACTTTCCAAGGTCAATGTGTTCCACACGTATGTTGTATCAACATAGTTGCATAACCATTTCTTTCCGAATAAGGACTAATTCAGTGCCCACATCCAGTAAAATGTTTTTTTGTTGTTGTTTTTTAATCTTAATTTTAAATTTCTCTCAGAGATGAATGACCACACTGAACAATGTGTTTGTTCTTGGTCGTCTGAGAATTCATTTTATGTTGAGTTTCAAAATTTTAATTCTAAATCCTTTTATTTAGTTTTCAGAACATACACTATAATAATTTTTTATACTTGACTGACTTACATAATCATTATTTTGAGTTCTTAAGAAAATTGCTTTAGCAATAAGAGAAATTCTGCCAATCTTGTTTTTTTTTTCTTTTAAAAAGTATATTAACACAAACACATGAAGTCAAAGGCCTGTGTCACTGTTACCATTATACATAGTTATACCTATATGCTGGAAACCCTGGTGGTATAGTGATTAAGTGCTATGTCGGCTAACCAAAAGGTTGGCAAATCAGATCCTCCAGGTGTTCCTTGGAAACTCTACAGGTCAGTTCTATTCTGTCCTATAGGGCCACTATGTGTTGGAACACAATTGTTGGCAGTGAGTTTGGTTTTTGACTTATTGACATGTTACTATTGCTGAAGAGGAGCCCTAGTTAGCCCATCTGCTAACCAAAATGTTGCCAGTTCAAATATACCAATAGCTACTTGGAAAGCATAGGGGACAGTTCTACCTGTCCTGTGGGGTTGCCAGGAGTTGGAATTGACTTGATGATAATGAGTTTGGTTTTTATTGTTCAGGTAAGGTAGAATTAGATTTAAATTAATAGCCTTAGTAGTTCTTTGGAAACCTCGGTGGCGTTAAGTATTATGGCTATTGTTCATCAAAAGTTTGGTAGTTCAAATCCACCAGGTGCTCCTTGGAAATTCTATGGGGAAGTTCTACTCTGTCCTATAGGGTCACTATCAGTCAGAATCAACTCTACAACAGTGAGCTTTTGGTTTTTTGTTTTAAATAGTTCCGTGCCAGCCTGGAGAGGAGACTCTAACAGAACGACCCAGGGCTCCGTCATTATCTGTACCCCCTGACAGATCTACTTTTTCAACGAAGGGGTAAGATACTATACTTTTCAAAAATGCAATGTGATAGTATTTATCTCATGACTTTTTTTCCTAATTATAAAAATAAACCAAACTAATTGCCATCAAGTCACTTCTGACTCACGGTGACCCTATATGTTTCAGAGCAGAACTGCACTCTATAGGATTTTTCAATGACTATCGTCTTTCAAAAGTAGATCCATCAGACTTTTCTTGCAAGGCAACTGTCTGTGGATTTGTATTGCCAGTTTTCCAATCTGTAGCCCAGCCCTTAATCATATGCAACACCCAAGGACTCCCGAATTACAAAAATAGTTGATACATAACACAGAAAATTTAGAAAATACAAGGGACAATCATCCAAACGTGTATGTACTCTACTATTAGCAGAAAGCTTGGCAGTTCAAACCTACCCAAAGGGACTTTGGAGGACAGAATTGGCAGTCTGTTTCCAAAAGATCACAGCTTTGAAAATCCTATGGGGTAATTCTACTCTGCACGTGAGTGGTCACAATGAGTTGGTATCAACTTGACAGCAACTTACAATAGCAAGCAATGTATTAATTACATTAATAAATGACCTGGAGATGAAAAGAATAGTTAATAATAGTAGAGGAGAGAACTGAGACTCAGAAAGAAGAATATGGGTGGAAGTTACAATATAAACTGTAGAAAAGTGAATGTAAAGACCCGATTTTTTAAAAAAAAAATTGTTCATGGCAGGAAGGACACAGTGTTTCCAAGTGGGTACTTCTAGTTGGTGACAACTGAGTCAGCATTAGACTACAACCACTACACAAAAAAGATAATACAAGGACATGTGCTGCTTTAGTCAGCTGGTGCTGCTCTAACAGAAATACCACAGAGTGGATGGCTTTAACAAAGGAGAGTTTGTTCTTACACAGTCCGGTGGGCCACGAGTCGAAATTCAGGATGTCCACTCCAGGGGAAGGTTTTCCCCATCATTGGCTGTGGAGAAAAGTCCAGTGCTGTGTCAGCCTTTGTCTGGGAACTGTCTTGGAGCAGGAACCTCAGGGATGAAGGACGCATTCTTCTCCCGGTGCTGCTTTCTTGATGGTGTGAGGTTCCCAATTCTCAGCCTGCTTCCCTTTCCTTTTATCTCTTGCAGAATGAAAGAATTAAGGATGGGGTAAGCCATACTCCAGGGAAACTCCTTTTACAGTGGAGTAGGGAGGTGATCTTATAAAGGGATTTATAGTCCACCCTAATCCTTTTATACAGCACAGGAAAATCACAAACAGTAGGTGATTGTTTGGGGGACACAGTTCAATCCACGACATGTGCCATGAGTGAGTAAAGAATCCATATGAAGGAAAGAGATACTCTCGCTATATTCCATATTGTTTGGGCTACATCTGGAGTTGTTATTTTCAGTCTAAGGATACATTTAAAGTGGGAAATTGACAACTGGAGTTTGTTAGGCTCATAATCATTGTAGAAGTTCTAGAAATCATACTAAATAAGAAATAGTTGAAGAGACTGGAGGCATTCAGCTTGAAGAAGAAAAACTCAGTGAAGACACTGCAGTTTCCTTCAGCAGTTGGAAAAGTTTTTAACCTGACTGTTTCAGAGAAGTGTAAATGGTGTCAAAAGACAAAAGAACTGTCATTCAGATTATAGTTTGTGACACTGCCTTAGGAAGATCTTGCCTAGAGTAGCCAACCAGTAACTAGTACTGTTTTAGTTATCTAGTGCTGGTTTAATAGAAATACCACAAGTAGGTGACTTTAACTAGAGAAATTTTATTTGTCACAGCGCAGTAAACTAAAAGTACAAATTTAGGGAGTCAGCTCCAGGAAAAGGCTGTCTCTGCCAGCACTGGAGGAAGGTCCTTGTCTTCAGTCTTCCTCTGGACTGGAAGCTTGCGAGACACAGAGACCCCCGTCCTTTCCACTCAGCTCCCAGCACTGGTTGTTGGGTTATCAGATCCCCAAATCTCAACCAGCCTCCCTTTCCCTCGTATATCCCAGGAGGCTACCTCAAGGTTCAAAATAATGCCACACATCGAATCTTGTTCTACCAACACAACTGCCACCCATCCACCCTCACTGACTTGATGGAGGCAGGAATTCCAACGTGGAGGAACATCACACAGCACCAGGAATCTGGCCTAGCTAATTGCTATGGATTCTGGGGAACACAATTCTATCCATGACAAGTATATAATCGTTTTTATTTTCTGCATAACAGGTATTGTTACATATTCAATTAATCTTTTCCTATAAATGTTTTCATTTATTTACTGTTTGCTAATCTGTTTCTTCTCACCTGAATGTGATTTCCCTGATAGTAAGGTTGGAGAAATTAGAATAATTATATACTCAATATCTTGAATGATACTCATTTAGTATTTATTGAATGAATTATAGTGAAGCAGATTTGGGTTCAACAGGGGAAAGAATGCTTTGTCTGTGGGGACAAGGGAAGGCAGGACTATCACTCACAAGCACATTTTGCATCAGCTTATATTATCATCATACGGTTAGTTACCAGCTCTATTTTTTCAGTAGTTATATACCAGACATAGGAAAGGAAGCCAATTCTCAGATAAGTGGTTTACAGTGGCTGATGTTGCAGCAACTGGATTTGTAGTCTGGCTTAGTTCCAAAGCCAATGGACTATTTACTATACAGCAAATGGGAAGAGCTTCTCATGGAAATTCATGTCCCATTACCGGTAAACTTTAAGCCAAGGCTGCGTGAATTTCGTCTGGGTGCTAAATTATGTTAAATAATGGATTCTTACATTGAGTAAGAAACCGTGGTGGTATAGTGGGTTAAGTACTACATCTGCTAACCAAAAGGTCAGCAGTTCAAATCTGCCAGGCACTCCTTGGAAACTCTATTAGGGCAGTTCTACTCTGACCTCTAGGGTCGCTATGCATCAAACCCAACCAGATGGCAGTGAGAAAGGAAGAAAAAGCTTTTAAGAAGATACCACTTAAATTCTAGAAGGTCTGGGTGCAGGGCTTGTGAGCCTGTAAATGAGTAATTGTAAACAGCTGAAAATGGCTGGAATGCATGACATCAGACCCTCTACGGGTCTGCCCTGCTGAATGTGACCTCTGCACCCACACCCAGGCCTATCTACTTTCCTCCTTGGTGAATTCACCTGAGGAAGTAACATTTGTCACACTGTTTAGATAAGAAGGCACTAGATTACTTTCTGAGAAAGTTTGCAAACCCTACTTGAATCAATGTCTGCTTTCTGCGTGATGCCTAAATTAGGGTTGGGGAGTCAGAGAGCAGCTCCACCCCCCACCATAGAGATCCTGAGATAAGTTCAGTTTCTAAGGAGAAGGTTAAAGTCCAGATGCCTCTCTACAGCACCAGCCCAAGATGCTCCTTCCCACCCCCCATAGAAATCCCTCATAAGCCCAGTTTC
Source organism: Heterohyrax brucei (assembly GCA_028571685.1). Classification (NCBI taxonomy): domain Eukaryota; kingdom Metazoa; phylum Chordata; class Mammalia; order Hyracoidea; family Procaviidae; genus Heterohyrax; species Heterohyrax brucei. The sequence continues at coordinate 103,344,317 of CM053144.1, forward strand.
TAAGGAGGGGACAGCTTCTTCCCATGTAACTTACTGCTGCTTATCTAATGCCTCTTTAAGTATGCTGGACCAATAGAAATGCAATATGAAAATCTGTATACCTGTAACTGCCAATTAAGAGAATACATGGAAATGCCTTTGTCTGCTTTCTTGGAAAAACGTATAAATAGATGTGTCTGATAATGGAATAGTGCACGTGGCTATTTTTTGGACTTGAGTCTATCTGCTAGTTAATAGACAGCATCTTCCACTGCAAACAAGATAGGCTTCTAGGTATTTTCTGCCCCATGGGCTGAACTTAACTTTTCCCTGTTACAGCAGTGGGTGGGTCTTTTTTTTAGGTGGATTTATTTTATTTTATTTTTCCTTTTCTTTTTTTTTTTTTAAATTTATTGGGACTGAGTGAAAGTGTACAATAAATTCACATGCCTGCCTATGTGCAGCTCCCACTGTTCTCCCTACCTGGTGACAGCACGCTCCTCCTATCCATTCTATACATGTCATATCCCCCTAACAATCTCCTGTCCTCTCCTCTTCACCCTCTGCCCCTCATCCAATAAGAGGCCAGCGGGATGACATTCCACAGATGCACAGAACCATAAAGTGCACACACAATATGGTCACTCTGTGTCGTTGAGTCCAATCCATTACTGTCTGAAGAGCTGACCTCAGTAATGATTTATAGGTTTTTTTTTTTTTTAATTGAATAGGGTGCTGGACAAATTCAACTCTAAGATTCTATGATTCCCTGACAGAAGTAGCCCATTCATCATAGGAACAGATTCCATAACAAAATCTCTTTACTGTAGAAATAACAAAGAAAGGAAACCTCTTCCAAAAGTGTTGCTTAGAACCAAAATACAAGAATTGTACAATTGTTGGAACATCATCACTTTATCCTAGCCAGATGGTGTAGAAAGTAAACATAGAAGTATACTTACATTTCAAATTCTAAGCTCGTACAGTCCACAAGCGAAAAACAGAAACTTTGAAGCTATGAAGCGGACATTTGTCAATGAAGTAAGTGAACTTTACAGTGCTCAGGGTAAATGTCTAGGCAAAGCTTACATAATTTGGCAATGTCCCAGGAATCATTCTTAGAAAGAATTAGTATTCCTATTACAGTATTAGAGGCTGATACAAATCACTTTTAAATAAAAATGTGTTACATTTGTTACATTTATCTTACATACAGAATACATTCCAAATGAATATTTGGAATACTTGGGGAAAAAACTCATGCCAGTGTTTTCTAAAGAAGTTTCTATAAGCCAGATATTGGTGAACAATTCATGAATCAGAAATACTTATCTCAAGTGTTTAATAGGAGTTATGTGGATTTGTGAGCAACAACAACAACAAAAATCTGTCGCGAGATATGTTATGGTGTGGAAGTAAAACAACAAACTTGCTTTTCTAGACGGTAAGAAACTTTGTCAGAATTTCCAAAATCTTAAACACTTCCCAACTTGCCAACTTTTGCTAATCCTTTTTGGCTCAGTTTCTTAATGCTTTTAAATAGGGATGTTCTTTTTTTAAAATATTTTTCAAATGCTATGTTGGGTTTAGTAACTACTTGTATGAAATTAATATACTTCTTAATTAGTGCAAACACTAAGAATGCAAACAAGTTATAATGTGGACTATAAAATATTGGTATGTTTAGTCACTGATCACAACATGAAAGTGACTTGTGATATCTGAAATAATCTTGAAATGATTGAAAGGGAGAAAAGAAACTGAATTTAGGGCACAAAGTAGATGGAAAACAAAAATGTACTTACAAAACTGAATTAAGAGAGTCTTCCATATGTGCATCTGGCACACACAATTTGCCTAGCAAATGTTCATTTCCTTCCTTTCTACTAATTACACTTTCAACTTTTGGCAAAACGGAACATGGTTGTACAGTTGTGTCTCATTTTGCACTATAGGCTTGTTCCTTGGAAGTGGAAATGAAATATCTTAAGTGGATTATTAGAATTTGTTTAAATAGTCTTTATTAACAAATAACAACTTCTCATTTATAATGCTGAATTGTTTTAGCTCAGTTTTGCTATGGAATAATGGCTTTACCTGCATAAGGTTGAGAACAGAAAAGGCGTTATATGACACTTCCCTAGGCAGGTGAATGAGTAAACCGATAAATTGTGTTTACTCTAAGGGTCAGCATGGTAGACTCCACCCAAGTCCAGGTGTCTCATTATTATGCTTTTGGTTGAATAAAACATCTCATATTCTAGAATCAGAAAGGGTGAATATAGCTTACTTAGATGTAAACACACTGGTCAAGTTATAAAAATTCTATCAATTGTTAGGACAACTTTATCACTATACGATACCCAAGAGAAAATCGAGATGGAATTACTGGAAACAAGTAGAAAACCATTATAGTGATCCACAGTGGAGAAAAAGCCGGGTCAGACATAGGAGACAACCTAGTATCTAGAAGAAACTGTGGTAGCTGTATGCTCTTGGCTTAATAATGTGGCATTCCTAATGACTGGCTACAGCCACTTTATTTCACACCAAGGTTAGGATGCCAGAATCCTGCTGTTCTACAAAAATACATTTGCCAAAATCATTCTCTTTCCACCCCATTGCATATTCTGTTTTCCCTTGCCTGTAGAAACACAGTTTTAAATATAGTTGTATAGACCACAGTCTTAAACATATACCTCATTGCCAGTAGAAGAGAGTTGTTATAAAAACATGTAATTTATAAAGTTGTGTAATTATATAAGGGAAAACTTCAGAGATGTTCTGATTTAGTCTTCATCAGTTTTTTTTTCATTTGTTTTAACTTTTGAGAAGAGTACATCAGGGACATTGTAGAACAGCGAGTCATTAGTACTCTGTGTCTTAAGAGTAACCAAATGCTTGTGATTTCTGATTTCTGTTGCAAAAAATTGGCATTTTTATTTGTCAGTGTAAAGAAGGTGATTGTATTCAAGACTAAGTAGTTTCTTGTCGCTCACACACACAGAGAAGAACATCTGCTTTGTAACAATGCAGAACCGTAACACTTCTGTTCCTGTCATACCCACTCAACTAAAGTCCTCTTGTCGTGTTCCAGACTGCGAAGACAACATGCATTATTGCCCCCTGACTGCCGTTGTTAGTTGCAGTCAAACTGATTCCAGCTCATGTTTGCCCCATGTGTGCAGAGTGGAACTGCTCCACACAGTTTTCAGGGCTGTGATCTTTCAGAAGTAGATGGGCAGGCCTTTCATCAGAGGTGCTTGTGCGTCTGTTCCTGCCACCAATCTTTCGTCTAGTAGCTGAGCACTTAACCATTCGCTATACTCAGGGACTCCACGTCCGCTGAAAAGAAAACTAACATTTGTTGGACAACTATTTTGCTAGGCACATGCACTCACACTATTTTAATTCTTACCATATATGTACATTTAATTCTTACTGAAACCCCCAATCAACACCCCTTCATTCCCATTGTTTATCTTGCTAACCACCAGCTTGTCTTGAGCAACCTTTTTCAAGAAATCACTATGGGTACTATCTCTGTCCACTAAACCTACTCACCCTAGACCTTGGAGCGTGCCCAAATTGAGATCACGTCCTTCATCTGACCTGGACCCAATTATTGCCAGAAAGGAAGATACTTCCCAGCCCATGGTTTCGTGCCAGAACATCTGAGAAGTGATACCAACATCCACTGAGAGATGATGTAACATCTGGATGTGTGAGGGCTAAGCCTAAAGGTGGAGAGTTTCCACACCAAACCCAACCTGTGGACACCACTGGAAAGAAAAACCTTCCCAGCCCCCTCAGACAAAGACCACATGGCATTCCCGTCGCTAGAATGGAATGACTTCTCATCTGCATTGACAAAAACCTGCCACTTTCTGTTTCCCTTCCAAGTGGTGTCCAGCTTATTTTGATGAGCCAGTAAAACAGGACAAGAACCTGAGTGGCATTCTATGACATTACTACTGTCCTGCAAAATCAGTGTATGTTGTCTCTAAACTACATTGATAATTTCTCTTTGAAGAAGCACCCAGGTTATACACGTAGATGTTACGTTTCCTTATAGCAATCTGTCTACAGGTAAAATTATGATGAGATACTGCGGTGGTCAGGATTATGTCAACTTGGCTACTTCATACTTGGCTGCTGTATTAAGTGGCAGGGTGGGGCCTGTGGTGGCTTCCCGTCCCTCAGCTCTCATCTCTCCGTCTTCCACCACCTACTGTCGGTCTGCTTACATAGCCAGAAGCTCCTGCTCTCTTCTGGCATCTGGTTCCTGGCCTTGAACTAGCAGCTGTTGGATTCAACAACCCTTACAGCTGGCTCTTGGGAGTCCTGTTCTCTGACCTGCTGATCCTGGGTTCGCCAGCCTCTACAGCTCTGTCTCGCCACCAGCTTGGGGTCCACCAACCAACACAACCAGTGATCTAGAACTCTGGTCTCTGACCTGCTGACCTTGGGTTCACCAGCTCCTGTGCCCATGTGAGACTTGTGCCACCACTTGTGAAGTTCAGCTTCTGTGATTGCGTGACCTGTTTCCTACGTTTATATCTCTCTTTATATATCTTTCCTTGTACTTTATATATATAAATCTTTGCTTGTACATACATGTGTTACTGATTTTGCTTCCCTAGAAACCCCAGCCTAAGACAGATAGATTGGAAGCTGGGTTCAGTATGACAGCCACCAGTCATATACCAAACAAGCCAAACCCATAGCCAATGAGTCAATATGAACTCATATTGACCCTGTAGGACAAAGTGGAGCTGCTCCATAGGGTTTCAAAGGAACAGCTGGTAGATTTGAACCGCTGACCTTTTGGTTAGCAGCCAAATGCTTAACTACTGCATCACCAGGGCTCCACTAATCTCACATAGTTATTTAAATTTAAATCAGCTAAAATTAAATAAAATTAAAAATTCAGTTGCCAACTGAATTTGTGGCTGGTGACTATCACATTAGCAACAAGCACAGATTATAGAACATTTCCATCATTGCAAAAAGTGCCGTTGGATGGTGCTGATTGAAAGTTTGCAACAATTAGAACAAATAGCTTTTTAAAACAATCTTTTTAAAATTACTAAATAATTTATCACAGCAAATGAATAAAATTTCTAACATCTATCAACTATCTCAACAGCACTTGGCTAGACTGGCATCAACTATCTCATCTAGGATAAGCCCCCCACCCCCGCTCTCATAGCTGTCAAAGAGTTTTTTCCATCGGTAGATAACTCAGTTTATTTCAAAGGGCAAAAGTAGGAAAGCAAGGAAGCGCGCTGCTAGAGTCACATCTGCTCAGCTCTAAGGGAATTACAGAAGAGACAAAAGTGGGAAAACAGACAAGCCTGCTGCTAGAACCATGTCTGCCAGCATCCAAGAAATATTGCACCACAGACAAGAATGGGAAAACCAACAAGCATGCTGTCAAAGCCATGTCTGTGTGAGTGTAAAACAATGTTACAGAACCATCACTGTACACAAGGCCTGGCGATTAAGCCCACAAGCTTAACTGTTGTTAAGTGTTAGACCTCATTGCTGAATATCACCTTTAAAGCACTGTTCTGGGAAAGCTATGCACAAATGCCAGCACCTAATCCACCTTTCAGAGCAATTTTGGAACTCTCTCTGTGATGGCGATTGCACAGAGTGGCACGGTGGGCAGTTTGCAAACTTAATTGTACAGTTGTCTGTGAGATGAGTTTTTATCCAGTAAAAAAATAATTGCATAGGAATGTGCTCCCTACTCACCTGATCTGGCCCCTAATGACTTTTTTCTTTACCCAGAGATAAAGGTAATATTGAAAGGAAGACCTTTTGATGACATTCAGGACATCAAGAGTAATACAACAACTACTGTGGTGGCCATTCCAGAAAAAGTGTTCCAAAATTTCTCTGAAGGGTAGACTACGCACTGGTGTTGGTGTATAGCTTCCCAAAGCGAGTGCTTTGAAGGTGACTGTAGTGATATTCAGCAGTGAGATATTACATTACAACTGGGCAAAACCGATGAAAGCTTCACCTTTTCATACACTGGCTAGAAACTGTGATGTTAATATTTTGAATCATCTTTCTTAACAATCATTGCTACAACTTTCAATAATGACAGTCAGGAGCATCTCCATGGGTCCAACAAATTTTCTATCCACTAAATGATAATAGAAAAGGTAACAGTGGAAAATCTTTCGTGTTCTGGCTTATGTGAAAGGTTTCCTAAAAGATATTTTCCAAGATTTCCCTTTCTATTGTCTTTAGACCTCAGGGTCCAGTTGGTGCATCCTTGTGAGTCCCTGTGAACCCAGCTGGGTTACATTCTCTGTACTCACAGATAAATAATGCTTCCAATATTGTTTTCTAAATCATTACCTCCTTTTAATCAGAGATTGGAGGCAACACATCAGTGATCAATACTTGGACTTGTCGAACCTCTAGATGGCAACCATGGCAGGCTCCTTGCACTCCCAGTACTTATTCTCTACTGTATACCATTGGTTCTTCACCAGTATCTTAAGACTGATGTTCTCATCAATCACATCGAGGAGTAAGCAGATTCAAAGTGTGTCACCATTTTAGCTTGACGCCTTCTTTTGCCTCTTAGGCATGTAAAACAATACAAGACAGGTTTTATTACACTTAATACTGTCAGGATACAGACTAAGAAGAGTGCTATTTCTTACAGTAGTGATATAGCCCATGTACTTATTCCTGTCAGTAAAACAAACCAATCTGGTGCTTGTAAGGATGTCACAGTGTGTAACCAAGTAGTTTGCTTTCTCATTCCATATGTTTCTTTTCTACAGTACAAATTATACTTTCTTAGGCTGATAAAGACTCTAAGGCTGTTCTGTTATCGCATGTCAACTTGGTTTATGATATCAGGGATCAGTGTTGTGTTTCTACCCTATTTACAACTTTGTCTGCTGTTTGTCCCATAGTGATTGATAAATTTCTTAAAGATTTCTCTTATTCAGTTACAAGGTCTGGCAATTAAGTCCGCAAACTTAATTGTTCTAAGTGCTACATACCTCACTGCTGAATATCGCTAGAGTCACCTTCGAAATACTCCCCCTTGGGAAGCTATGTACCAAAGCCAGCACCTAGGCCACCCTTCAAAGTAGTTTGGGAACTCTTTCTGGAATGGTCAGTGCACACAGTGGCAAGGTAGCAAGTTCACAAACTTAATTGTCTAGTTGTCTGTGAGAGAGTTTTTAGCCAGGCAACAAATAACTTTATTGGAACATTCTCACTACTCGCCTGACCTAGCCCCCAAAGACTTTTCTCTTTACCCAAAGATAAAGGAAATATTGAAAGGAAGACATCTGGATGACACTAAGGACATCAAGGGTGATACAACAATAGCTTCAAAGGCCATTCCAGAAAAAAGACTTCCAAAACTGCTTTGAAGAGTGGATTAGGTGCTGTTGTGGGTGCATAGCTTCCCAAAGGGAGTACTGTGAAGGTGACCATAATGATATTCAGCAATGAGATATGCAGCACTTTTTCTAGGATGAGTTCATGAACTTAACTGGCCGTCCTCATATACCCAAAGTCAGAATCAATGCTAGTAACCATGCCCTAAGTTTTGGACCAGTGAGTTTTCTTCTGATTCTCATTTTACAATGAGTAACAAATTAGCATTACCTTTCTAGTGTTTACTAGCATCATTACTATGAATATCTAAAGGTAATTCTAAAGTTCCCAAACTGCATTGTCCATGCCTTCACCAGGAATCTAAACAAGAGATTGTTCACATAATTCATTGCCATTTGGAAAGGAATTATCTAAATTTGTATAATGGAACCTGCCACATAAAATACATATCCACAAGTAGTACTCACTAGAGAAAACAGAAAGTATAGAAAAGCTTACATATGACAGTTTTCATTAGAGAATTAACGATTAACAATATAGGATGAACCCTCCTGTTGGAGGTCTTTAGCTAACAGCAGGTTCCCCTCCTTGGTTTGCCTGTTAACAGTCATGGGCCTCCTTCTCAGAAGCAGAAGTTGAACCTAAGACAAAATGGAATTTGAGCCTTGAGGTTGCTCTCTGAGACAATGGTTTTTTTAAGATAGTTTTTTTATAGCAAGAGAGTGAGAGTTTGATTACCAACAGTGGACAACTATGTCATACAACATTATCTTGAAGACCGATTAAGCTATTTACCAATCTACAATCTTAAACATAGCTCTCAGTCTGATCTTTGGAGTCACTTTCACAAAACAGATTGAATTCCTTAAAAAATAAAAATAAAAAAGCACAAGGCCCAGAGCAAAACAGTCTTACTAGTTTATCTTGACCATTGTTTGACTCACAGTAGCTTCAGGAACCTCTCTCCCTCCACCCCTTATAATTAAGCTCAGAGTTCAAAGGGAAATCCAAAGGCAGTAGCCTGTGTAGGTCACTCTTTCTATGAAAGGCAGAAATCTGGATTCCAGGAGAATTAAAACTTTCTCATGGTTTTGTCCTTTGGATTATAATCTTGTTTGGAATTTTTAATCAAAAATGTTTAATAAATAATAATTGAACACTGTCTGGTTTTTAAGATCCCAGGCAACATAAAGCAAACTAGAAACTAACATTAGGCCAATTGTCTAAGTAAACCAAGGAAACCATGACCCTAAGACCTTTGAATAAGGAAACAAATCTCACAAGATATTTGTTTATGGATAAGCAATGTCAGTAACTGTTTATCATACACCTCAGCAGCACCTGCATTCAGTAAATCCTTACCTTGTTGCTGAACCAAAAGCGAGTTCATTCTGCCTGTTACTGCAGCCAAAATTCAGAGTCAGTGAAAGTTTCAGCAATTCTTTATTAATGGACAAGCATGCAAGTCTGTGGAACAGCAAGAATAGTTTCTCCAAGACTGTCCCAGTTGGATTACAATTCCATTAGCTTTTATAGCCAGGTACAAAGGGATTTGCATCTAGAAAATGTCAAACTTTTGTCACAGGACGGAACAGGGAGTCACAGGATTCCTTTTATATATATATATACACACATATATGTAATTTATTTATTGCGATTGAATGAAAGTGTACAATCCAGTTTAAATTTGCCTGCCTGGATCTGACTCAACGGCACTTGGCTTGGATGGCCTGTGTGCAGCTCCTACTGCTCTTCTTGCCTGGTGACAGCACACTCCTCCTTTCTGTTCTATACATGTCATATTCTCTTAACAATCTCCTATCCTCTCTTCTCCATCCTCTCTGTTCCTCTCTAGTAAGAGGCCACTAGGACGACATTCTATAGATACTAGAACCATAAAGTGCACACATGATACGGTCACTCTGGGTCACCAAGTTCAATTTATTCCTGTCCAAGGAGCTGAGTTCAGTAATGATTTACGGGCAGGAGCAGCATCAGGTCTAGGGGCCATGCTCCCGGGGGAACCCTGAGGCCTTTGGATGATCAGTTGCGGCCTTTTAGTGGAGTTCTCAGGGTACACTACTTTTTATTCTTGTGTTGCCTCTGAGACTCAACTTTGTGAGTCCTATCATGGCTGTCACTGGTGGTAGCCAGGCATCAACTGGTCTTCTGGTAACATGCTGAAGTAGTCACCCTTTCAAGTGGGTCTTGTTGTCTTCTGGGTTCTCCTTCCCTCATGCCATCATCTGTTCCTGCTGAGTTGGGACCATGTGGTACAAGATTCCTTTACATCTTATCAAACAATGTCATTACCTCCTTGAAGGTCTGACACAATTCATTCACTACCCCTGAGACAGGGAGAGGAATGCAAGCCTGTTGATCTGGCTTGGGGGAGTCAGGACATGGGATGGAATCTAGGTGACCTTTATTAAGTTCTGTACCCACTAACAAGCTTGAGTATTAATATAAATGTAGGAACATTTATCTGTTTAAGACACAAGCAGTTTCTTGATTGAAGTAATAGGAAATCTAATGCTATTCTAATTAGTAAAATCATAGCTCAGAATCTTCTCTGGTTAAGATATTTACAGCTTTCCTAAGTTTACCAACAAGAATGTTACAATATCTAAACCCATTAGTTAAATAAATTAGGAATAAGGAAATGGTTTATCATAAACAGAAATAGGACTTTAAAACATCATCAATGTTCCCAAATAAAACTCATAGTATCCTTTTTCTTACTCAGCCTTATGTAGTTATTTTGTGTCCCATGTGATTCTGGATCAGCCACAGCCTGTGAACCCATCAGATTTTTCACAGGAGTTCTGGAAATCTTGATTGAATCTAGTTAGTCTTTCTCATAAGTTCAACATAGTCTGTCTTTTTTGTTGAGGTATTCTAGCCAAACAGTGTCAGTGTCATGGATTGAATTGTGTCACTCCAAAAATATGTGTAGCCACTTGGCTGGGCCATGATTCCCAGTATCTTGTGACTGTCCTCCATTGTGTGGTTTTCCTAAACTGTATGTTAAAGGATTAGAGTGGGGCTATAAATCCCTTCATAGGATTACCTCCCTGCTCCACTGTAGAGAGAGTTTCCCTGGAGTATGGCTTGCCCCACCCCTAATCCTTTCATCCTACAGGAGATAAAAGGACAGAGAAGCAGGCAGAGAATTGGGAACCTCGAACCATCAAGCAAGCAGCACCAGGAGAAGAGCGTGTCCTTCAGACCTGAGGTTCCTGCGCCAAGATGCTCCCTGGACAAAGAAAGATGCAATCCCGGACTTTCCTCCAGAGCCAACAAGGGGGAAAGACTTCCTCTGGAGCAGACATCCTGAATACGGACTTGCAGCCTACCGGACTGTGTGTAAGAATAAACCTTCCTGTGTTATAGCCATCCACTCTTTGGTATTTCTGTTACAGCAGCCCTAGCTGACTAAAACAGTCAGCAAATCAGAAAAGTAAACACTAATCTGCAGATAACAAAAGCTAATATCACCAAAATTAATTTATAAAAGTAAGTAACAGCCAAACACCTAGAAAGACCTAATAGAATCAAATCAGTTAAAAAAAAATTTTGGACAATAATGTTTTATATATAACCATTAGCTGTATTTTAAATAACTTCAGATATAATACATAATAGTCTTCAGGAATATTGCCATATGGTTAGAATACACCAAGATCGTATATCCCAAGATTATCAAGTCTCTGAGTATCTAACTAATAAAAAGAAAAAAAACAATTCATAGGTAAATTATTTGAATTGCTCAATCAAAGCATTGACTTTGATGATGTTGGGTTTAAAAAATAAGTTGTAATCAAGTTATCAATAAAGAAACAATAATAAAATTATGACATAAAATTATGCTGGTGTGCATATTAGTTAAGTGCTACATCTGCTAACCAAAGGGTCAGCAGTTCAAAGCCTCCAGGTGCTCCTTGTAAACTTTGTAGGGCATTCTGTTTTGACCTGTAGAGTCACTATCAGTCAGAATCAACTTGATGGCAGTAGCTTTGGCTATATGATACTGGGCTAAAGCATTATAGTAAATACTAACTTATAAATTTTAACCAAAAGAGAATGAGGAGTATTTCTTGATTTTAACATGCCCCATATGATTTTTCACATAAAAGATTTTAGCATTTTTTCTTCATTAAAAATATTCTGTGGCTTTCTATGAAGTTTCATAGTTGCCAGTTTATTACAGATTATTTAGATACAATAATTAATTTATTTAACCAAAGTCTAAAGTAAAATCCTTAGCTTTTTTTGTTTTTTTCTAAAAGCCTGTGGCTTAGTGTTCACCTCAGAATCTTATTCTAATGACAGGCCAAGTCTTTGCCTTTGGAACAGTTTACACAAAGAATAAACTAACCATTTAACTCAAAAATCAAATAAAATTGTTATTTTAAGTGGGAAACTTAATTATTTGTTTTATATGCTAGGTAACATTAAAGCTCCTAAGAAACCTCATGAATCAAACCACTAAACTTCAGTCAAACAAAATTTTTGAATGTATCAAATAAATTTCTGTTCTCAATAAACCTCTTAAATATATTGCCTGTGTTGCATAACTCACATAGCACATCCTTTTAAATGACAAAAAGGAACACATTCATTAGCAAAGTTAAACGTATATATTCTTTCTCTTGTGGAATAAAAAGCAAAAGTGTATAAATTTGAATTAAAATATCTATGAATTTAACGTCAATAAATTACCTAAAATGTCTTAGAAATACTTTAAGCCTGTGTATCGTAAAACACTACTGTAATTGAAATAAAGTTTGTTTAAACATTCCAATTTTTTATTTTTATTATGACTGAGTGAAAATGTACATTCCCATATAAATTTACATGCCCACCTATACGCAGCTTCCACTGCTCTCCCTGTCCGGTGACAGCACACTATTCCTCTCCGCCCCATACATGTCTCATCCTCCCAACAGTCTCCTTTCCCCTCCTCTCCACCCACTCTCCTTCCTTCAGCCAGAGGTCAGCAGGATGATATCCTATAGATTCACAGAACCATAAAGTGCATCCAATATATGCTCACTCTGCGTTGCCAAGTCCAATCCATTCATGTCCGAAGAGTGGACCTTCGTTATGATTTATGGGCAAGGGCAGCATCAGGGCCAGGGGCCATGCTCGCAGGGGAACTCTGAAACCATTGGACCATCAATTGCAGTCTTTTAGTGGAGATCTCAGGGTGCACCCCTTTTTATTCTTGTGTTGCCGGTGAGACTCAACTTAGTGAGCTCCATCGCAGCTATCACCGGTGGTGGCCGGGCACCATCCGGTTCTTCCGGTCCCAAGTCTATGTAGGCACCCACTGATGTGGGTCTCTCTATCTTCTGGGTTGTCTTTACCCCATAAACATTCCAAATTTTTATTCAACTTTTAATTGTTTCTCGTATTTTCCTCATCTAATTTTAGCCTTTAAAGGTTTATTAGCTGGCTTTGGAAATCACAAAATCTCTGCTGAGTTGGCCAATTCATTGATACAGCTGTAACCTTAGGCTCTGACTACTGCTAAGAACATTTTTCCAGGCCATTTTAGATGTGTCTCAAAGTTCCCCTGCAGTAAATAACTTGTTTACAGCTTTTTTTTTTTTTTTTTACAGTTTGGATTCACCTGGTATTTGGTAACTATAGCAAAGCAGCAATTCTTCCTTATCTTTGTTTTTGTCTTAAAAAGTCTCACTTAGATGGAAAGCCTCAAACGCTTCCAGGAGCTAAACGAACTTGAAGACTGGGGGGATCTATCCCAGCCCCATCCTCCTTATTTTTTTTTTAGCTCAAGGTAGAAGATCAGATCTTTCCAAATTATTTACATGTAATTCAGCTTATCTAAGTATGTTGAAAGGCAAAAGATAACTAATTTCTTTCTTTCTTACTATTCTGGAAGTGCTATTTTTACTTTAAGGCAAAACTATCCTTTTTCTTTAAATAAAACACATTTTACATAATACTGAGCTTAAGTTACTTAGAAAGGTTTTGTTTTTAAGACTGACTTACAGGATATAAAGATCTTAGGTAGTTTTCAAATAGGACCAATTTTTACAAAAATTTCTACAAGTAGCTACTAAAATTCTAAATTATAAGATAGATACAAGATGCTGTTTTTCTGGACAAAGAAAGAACTGAGGTTCCAAGACAGACTTACAAAAAAATAGCAACTCTCAGCCATAGCCACCAACCTAATACAAGACAGAAACTTGGACACCATCTTCTAGACCAGAAGCAAGCTCTGAGAACAAGAGGAGACTAAAAGATTACATAAACTCACTGAACAGAATCACACAAAACAAGGATATGGGAATGCTAGCTTATTAAAGTGTATATGGCCATTTTCTTAGAAGATTGACTCATCTGAACAGATGAAACAGGCTCTTGATAAAAATTTATTAACTTGCTGGAGCTTCAGATGGAAGAATATTAGATCTTTTGACAAAACCGGAATATCAAACAAAAATTTCCCTAAGCAGGAAACAAAGGAGAACATAAATAAAAGTTTGTTTTCCCACAATGGTTACTGAAATGCACCACTCCTTCTAGTATACTCAGCTAATAATGTTTCAAAATATGAGCCCCAAAAGTGTGTCCCAGTCAAAATCAAAACTAAACCCATTACATTCAAGTCCATTTCAATTCATAGTAATCCTGTAGGACAAGTAGAAGTGCTCCATAGGGTTTCCAAGGAGTGGCTGGCAGATTGGAACTGCCAACCATTTGCTTAGGAGACGTGCCACTTAACCACGACGCCATCAAGGTTTCAAGTGTCTCAGTGGTAGGAGGGAAATTCAGGCTCAGTCATCAACTATAAAGTTTTAAGCTCCAAGTTTTTGGTTTCCTTCTTTTTGAACTTAATTCATTCTGCTGACTGCAGAGCTAGTGTTTTAGTCAGCTAGGCTGCTCTAACAGAAATACCACAGAGTGGATGGCTTTAACAAACAAAGATTTATTCTTACACAGTCCGGTAGGTTGCAAGTCCATATTCAGGGTGTCCGCTCCAGGGAAAGACTTTCCCCCTGTCGGCTCTGGAGTAAAGTCCGGTATTGCATCAGTCTTTGTCCAGGGAGCGTCCTAACGAAAGAACCTCTGGTCTGAAGGACGCGCTCTGCTCCCGGTGCTGCTTGCTTGATGGTAGCGAGGTTCTCAAATTGTCCTTTGTCTCTTTTTCCTTTCATTCCTTGCAAGCTAAAAGCATTAAGGGTGGGGCAAGCCATACTCCAGGGAAACTCCCCCACAGCGGGAATTCACAGCCGCACCCTAATCCTTTAACATACAGGTTAGCAAAACCACACAATGGAGGACAGTCCCAAGATACTGGGAACCATATCCCAGCCACGTGGCTGCACACATTTTTGGGGGGACACAATTCCAACCATGACAGCTAGTCTTTTATTTTTCCAATTGAAAAGTACTTAAAGGTAGTGATGATTTTAATTTTAACACTGTAAATTTTTCGTTTAGAAGCTATATCATAAAACAGGTAAGCAACTACCACATCTTCCTAAAATTTCATAAAACAGGTCAGGAGCTGCCACCTCCCCCTGCAAATTTGGCACAGTAGAGCACTGTTTTCAAGGTTTACTGTAACTCGTAAAAGAGTCCCAAATTTCAAGGCTTATGGTGATGCAGAACTCTTTGGAAACAGAATGACTTCTTTAATGTCTTGAACACTCGAAGCGCAACCAAAACCGCAGTTTACCGAAAGAGTTACTAAGAGTCGCTCCTAACCAACAGGTCAAGAAAAAAATCTGAGATTTCCTTTAATCAATCAACCAGTTTTTCAAACAAATATGCCCAACAAAAATAAAACATAAGAAAGAGAGCAAACATTAGTAAGTAAGGGCTGATTTACTGAGACTGCTCACTCGTTGGTGTTGAAGGAATGTGGACTGGAACCTGTGGGTTGAGAAGATAGGAATTTTCCTTTGCCTGCTTCTGCTACACAGTCCGGGTCTCCCCGAGTTCCACTGGATTCATAACTTGAGAAGCCTTGCAGACTATGCCACTAAACTCTTTTAGGAGAAAAACATCCCAAAGCTTAGTAAAGCACAAAGAGTTTTATTTGGCATATGAATATACTCAAAAGACAAAAGT
Source organism: Heterohyrax brucei (assembly GCA_028571685.1). Lineage (NCBI taxonomy): Eukaryota > Metazoa > Chordata > Mammalia > Hyracoidea > Procaviidae > Heterohyrax > Heterohyrax brucei. The sequence goes on from CM053144.1 coordinate 103,359,785, forward strand.
AGGAAAGCAGACAAGCATGCTGTTAGAAGTGTATCTGCTCACATTCAAGGAAATTACAGAACAGACAAAAGTGAGAAAATGGATAAGCCTGCTGCTTGAGCCATGTCTGTCTGAATCCAAGGAATATTACAGACTTGGCAAGAATAGGAAAATGGACAAACATATTGTCACAGCCATGTCTGCCCAATTCCAAGGAAATTATAGAAGAGGCCAAAGCCAAGCCAATAGAAGAGGCAGAAGTGGGAAAACAGACAAGTACGCCGCCATAGGCACGACAGCCTGAGTCCTGGTAATCATACAAGTACGTGGGCAAAACAAAAAGGTTTAATTGCACGGGGAAAACCAATTCCAGGATTTAAGAGTTATAATAATAACGCTGCAATTATATGTAGCTCTATTTAACATCACTTGAGTGTTACAGTTTAACTGTCTTTCCACGAAAATTTGACAGAACAGAATGTCAAGTTTTTTGATCTAGGAGCGTTTTCTTCTGGAGCCTGTCCTTCCTCTAGCTAAACATCAAAGAAGACTCTAGCGACAGCAGAGCTGGGCTCACTGGTAGGTCCTATTTCCAGTTAGGATTCTCTGACCCACCTGGGGCTGCCTGTAGCCTAAATTTGCATGTCCTGGTCTCGCCATAGAATTTATGTTCTCTGCAAATCCCAGGGAATTAATGATCATATCTTTTGGATCCTTAGTGTTTTGCTAAGCTTAAATCTCTGTTTGTAAAAAATACTTTCTTTCCATTCAGAGGGGCACTTTTTAGTGTGATTTCTTTTCCTTTCCCAGATGCATCCCAAGTAATTCATTTCCATTATCATCTGAGCACCAAAGAGGTCAAGAAACGTTGACTGATGGCAACGGGTTTGATTTTTGTTTTAGTCACCTCTTGGTTCAACTGTCTGTTTTGTTTTTGCCACATTTTAAAAACAGATGATTTTTAGTGGTGGGGGGTAGGGAACTGAAGAAACTGCAGACTTTCTTCAAAACTAAAAATAGCTGATAATTTACAGATGCTTTCATCTATTTTCATAGCATCATAATAACAAAATAGTGGTGCTTTTTAATTTTAAGAGATTTTCATATTAATTCCTTTAATGTTCCCAACAGTCCTATGAGGTGAGTGTTACTATTCTGTATATTTTATGAAAACTATAGAAAAAATCCAAGTAGGTTAGAGACCTTGGGTGACAATAATGGCTTATAGAAAAATTGTCTCTCTCTATAAGCCCTGGTGGCATGGTGATTAAGTGCTCAGCTGCTAAGCAGGAGGTTAGAAGTTTGAACCCACAGGAGCTCTGAGGGGGAAGGCTGTGGTGATCTCCTTCTGGGAAGATTACAGCCTTGAAAATCCCATAGAGCAGTCCTACTCTCCCTACGGGGTAGAGTTAGGAGGAGCTCAAATGGCAATGAGTTTGGTTTTTTGGTTTGTTCTCTGTTGTCATGGCTCACTACCATTGTCTTCTGGTAATCTGGGTGTGGGCTCCTTCTGCTTAACTAAAACTCCTCCCACAAGGTTTCCCACAACCTCTTTGTTGCTCTACCCAAAGGGAACCTTTCAATTCTTAAGTATGGAGAAATATCATCAACACTTGGCTTTGTGGGCCACACCCAGCCAAGGTTTCTAGGACACCACAACTCTCCTTTGACTGTTCTCTTGCTTAACTGCTTGTTCCTGTCAGGACTCAACTTCCTTGGAACTTTCCAACAGATAGAAAGCAGAGATATTGGAATGGCTTACTTAGGTAGGGCTTGGTAGAAACTTCTAGTTGATTGCCATTTGTTAGAAAAAGAATTACCTTACATAAAGTAATTTGGCCTTTATCCTTGGTTACTGAGAGGTCACTCTTGGAATTCCTGAATAATTGAGTGTCTTTATAACCTTGGTGGCCTTAAGATCTAGAACTACTAACCAAAAGGTCAGTAGTTCAAATCTACCAGGAACTCCTTGAAAACCTTTGGAGCAGTTCTGCTCTGTCCTATAAGGTTACTATCGTCAGAACTGACTCAACAGCAATGGGTTTTTGTGTTGCTATTATTTTCATCTAGAGAAGTAGTGGTGGCACAGTAGTTAAGAGCTCAGCTGCCAACCCACAGACTGATGGTTCAAACCTACCAGCCACTCCATGGGAGAGAGATGTGACAGTCTGTTCCTGTAAAGATTTACAGCCTTGGAAACTCTCTGGGGGAGTTCTGAGTCACTGTGAGTCAAAATCTACCCCAGGCTGTGGGTTTCAGTTTTTATTATCTAAGACCTCAAGATAACAACTGAGGATGTGTGTGAAAGAACAGGGTCTTCACCAAGTCACAAAGACCATAAGGTGGCCTGATATCAGCTGGCCTCAGGAGTTGGTGGGGTGGACAGTATAGGGGGAGGACATGATTCAATCAATAGTGACTATGTAATGAAGCCAGTAAAAGCTCTGGATGCAGAAGCTCCATGGATTTTCTGATTGATGAAAGATGCTGATGTGTGTGGGAGGCCAATGTAGTCCATGGTAGAAAATGGAAGTTTAGTGGTAGGAATTTACTGAGACCTTGTCCTACGTACCTCTTCATTTCTCTCTCTCTCTTTTTCCTATAATAAGTATAATACAATCATAAGTATAATGTTTTCTTTGAGTCATTCCAGTGAATTATTCAATATGAGGTAGTAGTGAGAGTTGGCAGGTCAGAAGTATAGAAAGGAGACTTGAAACCCCTGAGTGTATAGCTGGTATCCTGAGAAGGCAGAGGGAAAATCCTGAATTTGCAGCCAGAAGATCAGAAACAGGTGTGTCATATAGGCTCCCAAATTTGTGGCTGGCATTTGAATTCTCAGCCTTCCTAGGCGGTCTAGAGGGTTGTCTCCTTGTGAGATATGACCTATCCGCATGTGGTAAGGGTCAGAAAAAGAAGTGTTACATGGACAGCTGGCACTAGTATTAAACAGAGAAGTTTCATGTTTGATCAAAAGTAAGTAAATGAGCTCTACCTCTGTTTAGACATCTTACCTTGAAGCACACTGAGCTCTGAAGAAAAGCCAGATCTTTCAATTAGTATTTCCTGAGTATTAGGTATTATCCTAAGTACTGAGAACATGACTGGGTACAAGACAAACAGATTTATGTTTTTATGGGATGTGCATTCTAACAGCAGGAGATAAATCATGAATGATGAAATAAGATAATTTCTGACAGCAAAAATCACTGTAGAATAATTCAAATGAGGTGATACCAGTAGAGGAGATGAGGTACAAAGAATTTACAGTAGATGTCAAGGTTAGAAAGCCTCTCTGAACAGAATTTGAGTTGAGACCTGAATGATTTGGTGATTATGCAAAGGTCTAGGGAAGAGCATCCTGGGCAGAAGGCACGTACGCAAGTCCTTAATATGAAGAAAAAGTTAATGAGTTGACAGAACAGAAAGGAGTAAGGCAACAGAAAGGAGTGCATAATGAATGAGTGGGAAATGTGAGACGGTGCTGGAAAAGAAGAGTCTGGTCAGGCATGACCCCTATAGGCAGTGGTGACTTTAAATTTTAATTATACTGGAAAATCCTTGAAGGATTTTAAGCAGGAGAGTCAGAACAACAGATTTATAGCTTTTTGAAAAACTCACTGTGTGAAAAAAGAATTATAGGGGATAAGAGTGGATGTAGAAGAGAAGTTTTGGGGTATTGAAAAAGTCTGGAGAAAATATGATGGTAGTTTGGATTAAGGTGGCAACAGAAATCGGGAGTCATGAACAGATCCAGGATGTATTTGAAAAGGGAACCAACTTGTTGAATGAATTAGATGGAGGGAAAGAAAGGATCAAAAGGGACACCTAAATTTATGGCATGAGAGAAATTATGAGGTCAGACAATTGGGTTCATGAACTCATCCTAGAAAAAGTGCTACATATTTCATTGCTGAGTATCACTGTGGTCATCTTCAAACTACTCCCCTTGGGAAGCTATGCATTTATGCCAGTGCCTAGCCCACCCTTCAAAGCAATTTTGGAACTCTTTTTCTGGAACGGCCACCAGAACTGTAGTTGTATTACCCATGATGACCTGAATGGCATCCAAATGTCTTCCTTCCACTATTTCCTTTATCTTCAGGTAAAGGAACAAGTCATTGTGGGACCAGATCAGGTGAGTAGGGAGGCTGTTCCGATACAGTTATTTGTTTGCTGGCTAAAAACTCCCTTACAGACTATACATGTAAGTTTGTGAACCTGCCACCTTGCTACCATGTGCAATGGCTGTTTCAGAAAGAGGTCCAAAATTGCTTTAAAGGGTGGGCTAGGTTCTGGTGTTGGTGCATAGCTTCTCAATGGGAGTACTTTGAAAGTGACCACAATGATATTCAGCAATAAGGTTGTAACACTTAGAACAATTAAATTTCTGGGTTTAATTGTTGGACCTCGTAGGTTCAGGAAGGTGGACAAGAGGTAAGTTTATGAGGAGCTATCAATCTGTATTATGGATTGAATTGTGTCTCACCCCCCTAACTAAATGTGTGTGTGTGTGTGTGTGTCTTACTCCAAAGCTACAGAACTTTGAGACACTTGTCCCAGCAGGGAAGACATGGATGGTGAGGCCCAACAGGCCAAGAGACCAACCTGAGTCTTGATGGTGGAGCCATGGTCTCTGCGATTTCTAACGGTAGAGTCTCAAGTCATTGATACTCTACATGGACTAGTTAAATAGTGTACCCAAAGTGAAAGGAGAAGGGTTTCAGTTTAGTGGGCCTGGAAGGCAGAGCAGAAGCCCAGGGCAACAGTTGTTCATCCATTATTCGGAGAGCTTGGCCAACACCACGAATCTGGAGGGCAAGGCAATTGCCTAAATAGTCTCAGAACAGAGGGTTGTTTTTTAAGTAGTGAAAGCTCATGTAATGTGTTCTTCTGAATTGCTTGGTGCCTGTTATCTTTCCTTTCTCTCCAATTTCTCTAATTTTTAATGGGAAAGTGTAGCTTGTGCCTACTGTTCCACCACTGTACTTTGGAAGTAAATAACTTGTATTCCAGATTTTGCACATGAAGAGAAATTTTTGGATTTTGGACTTGGAGTACATTTAAGATTTTGTTATCACATGATGGGGTGAATGTGTTTTACATGTGGCAAGGACGTGGGATCCAAAGGGTGGATTGTCGTGGTTTGAATTGTATTCCCCCCAAAATGTATGTCAAGTTGGCTAGGGAATACACATTCTAACAGCAGGAGATAGGTTATAAAGGAGGAAATAAGGTAATTTCAGATAACAAAAATCACTATAGAATAATTCAGTGTGATGCCAATAGAAGAAAATGAGGTAGAAGGAATCTACAGAAGATGTCAAGGTCAGGGAGCCCAAAACTGTACACTGTCCATGATTTTCTTATGTGATGTGATTATCCTATGTGTTGTAAATCCTACCTCCATGATGTTAATGAGACAAGATTAGGGGCAGTTATGTAAATGAGGCAGGAGTCAGTCTACAAGTGTCTTAAGTCAATGTCTTTTGAGATAGAACAGAAAGAAGCAATCAGACATGGGAGCCTCATACCACCAAGAAAGCAGCACTGGGAACAGAATGTGTCCTTTGCATCCAGGGTCCCTGTGTGGAACAGCTCATCCACTGTGTAAGATTGATGACAAGGACTTTCTTCTAGTGGTGTCAGACAGAGAAAGGCTTCCTCTGGAGCTGACACCATGAATTAGGACTTCTAACCTATTTACTTGTGAGATAATAAACTGTTGAAGCCATCCACTTGTTGTATTTCTGTTATACCAGCACTGGGTGACTAAGATAATCAGGCACTGCATATATGTATCCAGAGCTTCAGGAAAGAGTTCCAGTTCAAGTTGTACATTTAGGAGTCAACAACACAGACAGTAAACTGGTCATAAACCAAATGGGAACATAAGGAGAGTATGGTTTTCCTGTGTTATTTATCAGATTCAATGGTAACCATTATTATACATTGTGAATGTACATTTGATATGCTATATGCTAGAGGTACTTTTAGGCACTCACATAAGTACCTGGGAAAAGGAGCCAATATCCTTCCATTACATTTTCAACACTATAATCCTCAAAAGCATATGTCAGTTTCTGAAGTCAGTGACACTTCACACGCTAATAATAAAATAAATATACTCCCTGTCTGCTGTAAAAACAGAGAGCAGAATTGTCATCTTTATTTCCTGGTGCATTCCTACCTGTATAACAACTGTAGTAAGTACAATGACTCTTTGCTGTTACTCATCTCTGAGTACAGAGGGAAGCAGAAAAGCCCTGAACATAATTGCACTCTTGGCCCATCTGCGTCTACGTCATGCTGAGTCATCACTGCATAATTGCAGCGAGTCTTTCATGGCACATCCCCCAAAATGTGTCAAGCTGGATGTGGAGCAACCAGCAGGCAGTTTGTCCAAGGTTTACTCATGCCTAATCTCATTTCTTAAATACTCGTGTAAATTATCCTTTTATGTTTATTCTAACAGCAGGTCAAACACCTCTGGAACTCACTCAACCCTATTCAGATGTTAGAAGTGCTTACTCATAAAAGTATCTTTTTCATCGTTCTTATGCTTAGCCACAATTTAGTCACACCCATAGTTTCTGTTACAGTCTTAACATTGTGGCAGTTTTATAATCTTTATTTTGCACCCAAAGTGGAATTGGAATGAAAAATTATATTCCTCATTTATAGAGTGTTTAGATTAAATGACTATTTCCTTCAAAACAACTGTTTCCTTCAAACTTTAGAATTCTATTTAAAGTAAATGCTGCATGGTTACTACATAATAAAGTACATAAGTATTACAACTAGTCTTCTTATAACCCAAACACCAAACCCAATGCCATCAAGTCTGCTCCAACTCAGTGACCCGATAGCACAGAGTACAACTGCCAGGTAGAGTTTCCAAGGACTAGCTGGTGGATTTCAACTGCTCACCTTTGGGTTAGCAGCTGAGCTCTTAACCATTCTACCACAAGGACTTCAGTGGTCTTTCAGTCTTGTCTAAATGCTTCTGGTGATCAAAAATATTCTCCTCACTGACACATTCTATTCTAATATAGCATGGTGGTAAAGTTGATGTATACAGTGTGACTAGCACATTAAAACCAATGGAAAAAACCCTTTACCACTGAGTAAATTTTGACTTACAGCGATGACCTAGGACACAGGAGCAGAGTAGAAGTGCCCACTAGAGTTTCCATGAGTGGTGGATTCAAACTGCTTAATGTTTGGTCAGCAGCCAAGCTCTTAACTATTGTGCCACCAGGGCTCTGACTGGTCCATCCCCAAAACCAAAACTAAACACACCAGCATGAAGTCAATTCTGACTCATAGTAACCCTATAGGACAGAGTAGAACTGTCCCACAGGGTTTCCAAGGAGTTCCTGGTAGATTCAAACTGGCAACCTTTTGGTTAGTGGCTGTAACTTCTAACCACTACACCACCAGGGTTTCCAGCTGACACGTAAACCACCAATCCATTGTCAGTGAGTCGTTTCCAACTCACTGTGACCGTGTAGGTCATAGTAAATCCAATTCATAGAGATTCCACGGAGCACCCGATGGCTTCAAGCTGCCGACCTTTTGGTTATCAGCTATAGCACTTAACCACTACATGTCACAGGCACATAGTAGCACTGTAAATATTAACACATGAGCTTTGGATCAAGCACTTCTCATTTTGGCTCATAGCTCTGCTTCTTTATAGCTGTGATAGTGGGCGTTTTTATGAGCTCTACTTTTGTTATCTATAAAATATGGTTAAGGTATTTTTCCCATATGACTAATGTAAAGATTAAATGTAACAGTCTTAGAACAATGCCTGGCAATACTGAGCATCAATAAATGGTAGTAAGCACAACAATGTCTATCACATGTGGTGAGTTCTCCCCTCACACCTTTCATCCCATCCCATTCAAACACATGGACCACTAGAAATGCAATTTTCCATTGCTTCAAAGGGGTGACTTCAAGTAAAAAAAGACTTCAAAAATGTCAAATTTTTGCCAGAAGGATCTGTAAGGATTAAGTGAACTGAATTTTCCCCACTGTGCCTCCTCTTACCCTCTGAGTAGATAAAAGACCTTTGTGCAGAGTGAAAGAAGAGGAGAAATTAGAGTGTTACATTTTGCTAAATGTTCCCCTGCCCCTGGCCTACTTCCACTCCTCCTGTCTTCTGTCATGCCTGGTTTGTAGTTTGTATGCAAAAAAGCGCCTGTCCAAGGAGTCTAGCCTGTGCCTCTCCAAATAAAACCTGTGCCCTGGTGCAAGGCTGGGTCCACCCAGGAAAACGGGAGGCTTTTTTTAACCACAAAAGCACTAAGCCATGCTAGATGAAACTGCATAGGCTCAGATGTAGGAGCTTTGTCTAATTCATAGGAAGCCCCACAAAGGTTCTGGACAGACAATTCCAGATCAGAACATAGTGACACTGAGTCTTGCTGCTCTCTGACAGTTTTGGCAGTCAATAAGTTCCATTAAGTGTTTCCCAGATCACCACATCCTGGGAAATTGCAAGAAAAACTGTTAACTGTCTGAGGCCATTTCACAGTCTTCACACACTCCAGTAGGCTCAGGGAGCAGCTAGATATCTTCCCAGGTGGCTGAGCATTGTCTACATATGACCCAAGAGCACGAGGGCCTTGAGGGCTGTTTACCCTAGGATATAGGGGTGTGGTGCGGAAATATCAGCAGATGCCATTATGAAAGGTGGATCATGTCTGAGCATTAGAGAGTTTTCTTCAATGAAGAGGATGCTAGAATGTCACAAGAATGTAATTAGAAGGCCAAAGACTTTGTCAATACTGTTCTTGATGGATCCTGGGCACATAGTCAATAGGTGTTTGTTGAAGGACTGAAGGTACAAAGAAAGAAATAGGACAGATAAAGGGTGATGATTAGGTGCTCCCTTCCCACTGACACCACAGTACACTAGTTCTCTATTACTATGTAACATTATCACAAATTTTACTACTTAGTTATAACACACAGTTATTTTTTTCACAGTGTGGCAGGTCAGAAATTCAAGCAAAGCTCAGCCATGTGCCTGTTTAAGGTCTCAGTCAAGGTGCTGACAGGGGCTATGTGGTCTCATCTGGGGCCTAACTAGGGAAGGATTTGCCTTCAAGCTCAGATTGTTGGCAGAGCTAATCTCTCTGTAGTAGTAGAACTGAAGGCCTCATTTTCTTGCTAGCTGTGGCCTGTAGGCTGCCCTCAGCTCATAAATGCCACCCTCAGTGCATAGACACCTCCACAGCTCAAAAAGGCCATCTACAGTACCTTGTCTGGTGGCTTTCCTCAGTTTAGCTACTAGCTTTCTCAAAACCAGAAACAAAGAGACTCCAGCATTGTGGTTACTACCACTTTATGTAACATAACCTCTCTCTCTCTTTCTTCCTTTCCCTCTTTCTCTTTCTTTCACACACACACACACACACACACACACACACACACACACACACACAACAACTTACATGTGATCACATTCACCTTATTACCTGTTACAGGTCCTAACCATCAAACCCACTGCCATCAAGTTAATTTCAACTGATATCAACCCTGTAGGTCAAAGTTGCCCCATAGAGTTTCAAAGAACACCTGGCAGTTTTTGTTTTTTTTCTCATAAGTTTTGTGTGTGTGTGTGTGTGTAACTAAGTAAAAGTATACAATTCAAATCAGTTCTGCATGCCTGCTTATCAGCAGTTCCATCTGCTCTCCTCACCCAGTGATAGCATCTTCTTCTTTTTCACTCTATGTTTCTAGTATCCTCTTAACTAGCAGCTGTCCCCTCCTCTCTACTCTCTTCACTCCCATCTAGAAAGAAATCAGCAGGACAGCCTCCTGTAACTGCACAGAACCATAAAGTACATGCACCATATGGTCACACTGTATCCCTGAGTCCAGTTCATTTTTGTCGGAAGTGTTGACCTCAGTACTGGTTTCCAGTCAGGACCAGTGGCAGGTCTAGCTGTCATGTTCCTAGGGGACCCACCAGGCTGTCAGACCAGCAGTTCTGGCCTTTTAGTAGAGTTCTTGAGCTGCACGCTTCTTTTTCTCATGTTGCCTCAGGGGCTCTGCATTGTGTCACCCATCACAGCTGCCTTTGGTGGTGGCCAAGGCACCTGGTAGGTTTGAACTACAGACCTTTTGTCTAGCAGATGTAGCACTTAACCACTACACCATCAGGGGTTCCAGTCCTAACTACAGAAGGGATAAATGCCAGGGAGTAGGGGTCACAGAGTCCATCTAAGATTCTCTCTATCACATATGGCATAATTTTTCTGACTCGAGTCTAGAAGAATGGAGAGGGGAGGTATCTTGGACTCACTAAGTTTACCCTGAAATGATGTTGTTTTTCCTCCTACAGTTAACTTAAAGTGGAGACTGGAGACAAAATCTAATAGAAAAAAATGTATACATTATTGCATACCTTAATACATGATTTAAAAATACTTACTATTGGAACTATTGTTCTCATTTCATTGACCAAAATGTTTCTATAGTTTCTATCTGGCAGTAATATTTCTACCGACTGGTGCCACAGAAATCCAATTTATCTTTTGCTCAATAATCATCTTGAAATATACGAACACAGAAATCCTGTCTCAGTTTTCTCCTGGCGTGTATCCCTAGGTTCACGAAGCATTCATCACAGTTCTAGCCTGCGACCGTAGTTACCGCTATATGAGCATGCTCAAACACTTCCATTTTATCTGAAGACTAATGTGCCAAACTAGGCTTTATACTTTATTAGAATAATATGTAAAATTCTCCAAATTCTTCTAAACAGGATTAATCTCTTTTAACTTGAAAAAAGGCACACTATGGTGATAATCATGAGCATACAATAGGAACTCCAGTTTTGGCATTTAAATGAATTTATAATTCCCTTTGTTCTGAACTCTGTCAGATTTTAGCAATCAGCATTACAAATGCTAATAACATTGTGATTTTTATAAAATAATTTTGTCATTTAGAAAAGTCATTGTTGATAGTGTCTCATAAAAATTAATCAAGTAATTAAAAAGTGTATAATATATCATTAAAGTGAATTACATACAATCTTATTTATATCTTTGCAGAAGGTTGCAGAATGGCCTTAAAGTGTTCTGAGCAAAAAGCAGATGGCATAAACATCAGCTAAATCCAAATGGAAAACCAGTCTATTCAGAAGGTAAAACTGTTTTATAAGGGTTTTAAATTTCCCACTTTCGTGTGGGAATGGCTTTTGGCTTCTGATGGATGTCAAAGCTAATTGTATGTCAGACAACAGAATTCTGGCGTTGTGTTCTGTGACTAACGGCATGGCCAACAACTACTGCTTAACAGTCTTTCCAGATTTTCCAGTTTGCTTGAGTAGCTTTCAAGCTGGCTTCTTGCTGGACAATGAGATCCTGACAAGTGGCTCCTGAAGACAACCCTGCAGGTGTAGCCACTAGGATGCTTTGTCACTGGTCTTCGAAGTGTACCATTTGATTCTAAGCATTATGCAGTGTGGTCTAATGGCCAAAGCCTGGAAAGAAATCAAGATTTATAAGGCTCATCCTTGCTACTGCAGCAGATCTCTGAGCCACCAAAAAGTACACACATGACAGATGCGTCTGTATCAGCAAGATATAGTAGCTTAAAACATCCCCATTTGGTAACCTGAAACCGTTGTTTTTTATTTTTTGATAAGTGATTATAAAAGGTTTGTGGTGCTCTAGTGTCTTGTGTGTGATACTGGAAACCAAAGCACCAGAATTTCAAATACCAACAAGGTTACCTGTGGTGGGCAGCTTTCAGTGAAACTACGTGAAACAGACTAGGAAGAAGGACCTGATATTCTACTTCTGAAAAAAATGACAAACTAAAACTTTATGAATAGCAGCAGAACGCTGTCAGGTATAGTGCCAACAGATGAGCCCCTTCAGTAGGAAGGGACTCAAAATACAACTGAGTAAGAGCTGTTTCCTCAAAGCAGAGTAAACCTTAATGACACGGATAGAGTAAAGCTTTTGGGAACCTCATTTGCTGAGGCGGCATAACTCAAAATGAGAAGAAAGAACTGCAAACATCCGTTAGTACTCAGAACATGGAAAGTACAAAGGATGAATTAAGGAAAACTGAAATGGATAGCTTAAATATTGATCTATCAGACATTAGTGAAATGTACTGATATTGGCCATTGTGAATCAATTACGTGGTCTACTATGCTAGGAATGACAGATTAAGGACTAATGGCATCACATTCATCATCAGAAATGCAATGCTGTCAGTAATAGGACATGCCTATTGTTATCCACACGCCCACAAGGAGGGCCACTTAGTCCAGTTGGTACAACTATTATTCGAACTTAGACACCAGCCACTAATGTCAAAAATGAGGAAGTTACCAACTTCTGGAGTTTAAAACCGATCAAATATGCAACCAGCATGCATTGATAATTACTGGTGATTGAAACACAAAAGTTGGAAACAAAGAAAATAATTTAGTAATTGGAAAATATGGCCTTGAAGATGGAGAGTTTGGGGGTGTATCATATAAAGGTGCCTCACAGGGTCCAGGTGGAATCAAGCACCTGTTAGCTGAAGCAGTGGCCAACTTCATACTGGATTGCACGTTTTACATCTTTACCCTTTAACCACCCATTCTATGCTGGTGCTCCGTGGAATCCCATTTCAAAATAAGCTAGAACCACTTAAGTCTTTTTTATTGGCTCCACTTTCAGGGGGGTCCAAGCTAAGAGAGACTTTATGGAATTATAGAGCATCTTGCTCCTGATAAAATGCCTGTCCACCCACATGCTGTATATTCTGGCTAGTTTCCACAACTGAAAATGGAACAGGAATCATAAAAGACAATGCAAAATCTGGAGATGATTTTCTGTAAGTAGTAACTGAGTTTCTTCACATATTATTGTTTTATTACTACAGGAGACAGACCTATCTTAAAATCTTCCCAGCAACTGTTTCCAAGTGATGTAAACGGGGGAAAAAAAATTTGACAACAATGTAGGAATTTCATGTCTTCATATGCATTTCTGACATGTTGCTTCTATCACTGGTTTGTGAGTATTCACTACTTGTATAAGGAAGCTGATTCATAAAGAACATTATTGCTAAAGCAGTGAGACTGGCAACTTCCCGGTAAGTGAAACAGGTATGTTTGACTCACGTGCGTGATAGGAATAGAAGAGAAACAGGAACATGGAAATGGGGGTAGGATCTCTGAGGTGTGAATCGGGAAGCACGGAAGCTGGTTAGCTCTGTGTCGAGACAAGTTGTCTGGGTCACCTAGTGCTGCTAAACAGAAATAACACAGATGAATGGCTATAAAAAGAGTAATTTTATTTTGTCACAGTCCAGTAGGCTAAAAGTCCAAATTTAGGGTGTCAGCTCCAAAGGAAAGCCTTTTCCTCTGGCTCTGGAGGAAGGTCTTGGTCATCAATCTTCCCATGGAAGGGTAGCTTCTGATGTGCAGGGACCCTGGGTCCTTTCCAAAGGACAGGCTCAGCTGCCAGCATTTCTTTCCTGGTGGTATGACGTCCACCAAGTCTCTCGAGAGCTTTTTTTATTTTGTATGCTAGCAGATCACCTCAAGGCACAGTACAATCTTACAGAGTCCTATCGCACTGGAATAACTGCTGCCTGTCCTCCATCGCTAACATCCTAGAGGCAGGATTTCCAACCCGGAGGAACAACACACAACACCAGGAATCATGGGCCTACATAGATTTTTGGGTGGACACCATTCAATCCACGACACAAATTAACAGCCCATAGGCCCTCACAGACCCTAGCTGCCTCAGCCAACTCACTAGACAAGCACTTTGGTTTTGGTCTCTCTTGGACTTTCAGGAGCTGCATCTAGATGGGGCCTGAAGGCACGAGAGTACAAGAGCATCTTATATAAAACCAGGCAAGGAGAGCAGTGGGAGCTGCATATAGCTGGGCATGCAGATTTATAAGGGAATGTACGTTTTTACTCAAATCATCATCATAATAATAAAACAAAAAAACCTGGGTTCTGGAAACTAACAAGGCTGCTATGCAGAGAAGCAAAACACAGAGTCTACCACTGGGTCACCTGGCAGAGGGAGCAGGCTAAGAATCCCCAATTCAAAACTGAGAAGCCCTTGTACAGAACAGCTGCACTTTTGTAGTATCCCATAAGTCACAACTCTGGGTGAGAAGTGACCACTAAAGATACCACGACAACCTCTCAGCTCTTTCTGTTCAAGGTTCCTGAAGCGACATGCCTGCGTCACGTACAAGCTGGTTAGAAATGTGGAATCTTAGACCTGCTGAATCATATTCTGCATTTTTAACAAGATCCTTGTTTGATTCTCATGTACACAGAAGTTTGCGAAGCACTGGCCTAGTGTATACTTGTAATATATTTTAAGCCTAGTATGCGGTGTTCTTAGTCATTTGTGTTAAGCAGTTTGACCCAGGGAGTTTCAACAAGTAAAGCTATAACTCCCTCTGGCACACTGGGAAACGTGTGGGGACATTTTGATTGTCACTGTGATTGTGCAGGCATCGGCATTTAGTGGGCAGGCACCAGTAAATATCCTGCAGTGTGTGGGACAGTCTCACAAAGCAAAGAATTGTCCCACCCAGATGCTCCTGGTGAGAAAAATGTTGTCAGTTTCTTTGTCTGTAAAATAAGTTGTTGGGCTAGATAGATTCTAGTGTTTCTCCACCTCTAAGAATCCTTTATTCTATCCCAGTCTACCAACTGGTCATTCAGAAAGCTCCCAGTTCTGTCTGCCCCTCCCTCTAATTATGGCTGCTGGCAACTCAAGTCACTTTCATTTAAACAACCCAATGGAACTGGTCACAGAGATTAACTTAATGAACATAAATACATATCACTTTGTATTAAATGTAACTTGCTCATTCTGGTTAGAATTCAAAGAGGCCTTTTAGTCAGTTAAACAAATTTGTCATTACAATACAAAGCAGTTCATAAATTCTTAAAGCCAGAAAAATCTTTTTCTGGATAGTAGTTAAATGTAATCATTGCCATGTCAGAAACTAGCTGAGTTCTCTCCCACTTTTACAACTCTGTCCTGTTTGGATCTTGCTGAAGATTTGGCTGGGATGGCATAGGGGTAGAACCAGGACTTCTAACCAGTGAGGACCTGTTCAAACACCCGCTGACAAGTGGAGATTTCTAACAATTTCCAAGGTGATGCTACTGCTGTTGGATAGGGACCAATTCTGAAAACCACTAGTAGAGCAAACATGTTGCCTTTTGAATCCTTTCCAACCCATAGTGGTCCTAGAGACAGAGTGCAGCTGCCCCATAGAGCTTCCAAGGAGCGGCTAGCGGGTTTGCACTGCCGACTTTCCAGTTAGCCACTGTAGCACTTTACACCACACATGATTAGCATAGTGTGAGTGATGGTGACCCTAGGGACGGCACTTGGCAGTGTGAGTCAAGGCAGAGCAGAAGCAGCTCAAAGATAACACAAGTAGACCAATTAAAGGCCCAGTAACAGATCACTTACATATGGAAGTTTGTTATATGTCAGACCAGGCATTACAAATCACTGGGGAGAGGATGCTGAAATAACCAGTTGTCCATCCTGAGAAAAGGCATTTCAATCTCTACTTCATATAATTTCCTAGAATAAGTTTTAGGTGAATAAAAGAAATAAATATGAACAGAAAAACTTTCAAGCTTTTAAAAGAAAATATAGGAGACTATAAGCTAGACTAAGTTAAAATTTTTTAAACTTATTCTTTACATAAAAACACACCATAAAGGAAATGAGGACAAGCCCCAAACTGAAAGAAGTTATGTGTAATTCATGTACTTGATTAGGGACTAGTACCTAGAACACATAAAAGCAGTCCTACAGATCAGTTAAAAATAAAGTAGATAACCCAGTTAGGAGGGGAAACAAATCGAAGATTAAGGTAAAAAGTCCTTTCAAAGAAGAAGAAACTTGAATGACCAATATATGTTTAGGAAAAAGTGTTCAGTGTTACTGGTAATCAAGAGACACACCTTTTACACAATGAGATTCTCTATCATATCTATTAGGTTGGCAAAAATTAAAAAGTCTTCCAATACCAATACTGTGAAGAAAGTTAAGAAACAAGAATTTCCATCCACAACTAGATGGAGTTTAAACTAGTAGAGCCACTTTGGAGAGAGATTGAAAACATACATGATTGAAAATATGTATACTCTAAAACTAACAATTCTACTCCTAAGCATATAAACTGTGAGAAATTCTGTTGCACCTGGAGTCCTGTGCAAGAATGTTCTCTGCAACATTGAGATAGATAAGACTTGGAAGAAACCTAAATCATAATATCATAATAAATTATGATATAATCACAAAAGGGAATATCACACTGTAAAATGATTCTACCAGAGTTATGCCTCACAACAAGCCTTGGATAAACAGGCTAACTCTATCATTGCTTGACCAGTGACAGCTTTCAGACCTTTACCCATCTTCCCTTCTTGCCTTACATCTGGGCAACCTAGATGCACTTGTCCAGTGCAAATTCTCCCTAGTCTACCCCCTTAGATACTGTAAGGGTTCAACTCACTTTCTTGTCTTAATCTTGCCTCACTTCTGACCAAACCTAACCCCTTCTCTTTGGAGAATCCTTCTTCCCTCAGCTGTGCGAATAATGAACTTCACTGAGCATTTATTGGTGCCCGTGTGTCATTACTTCAGAAGTCCTTGAAAATTCCTGGGGGGGGGGGAGCCTTCCTAGCATCCGGCTAGGGATACTAGGTGCCCAAATAAAATAACGGTTATTCTCAAGAACAACAGCAAGTATTAAAAAAAAGCCAAACAAACAACAGGTTGCAGAAAGTTTCAGACAGCATGATACCACTTACGCAAATTTTTTAAAACATGCAGAAACAATATAACAATATTACATATTGTTTATAGATATGTGGAAACTTCGGTGGCATAGTGGGTAAGCACTATGTCTGCTAACCAAAAGGTCAGCAGTTCAAATCTGCCAGGTGCTCCTTGGAAACTCTATGGAACAGTTCTACTCTGTCCTATAGGGTCACTGTGAGTCAGAAGCCACTTGAAGGCAGTGGGTTTTATAGACACATGTTAAACCAAAACCCAACTCACTGCTGTTGAGTCAATTCTGACTCACAGCGACCCTACAGGACAGAGTAGAACCGCCCCACAGAGTCCAAAGAGAACCTGGTAGATTCAAACTGCTGACCTTCACAATTAGTAGACACAGCACTTAACCACTGTGCAACCAGGGTTTCAAAAGCACATGTTAAAGAAAATATAAAAACAAACAGAAATGACAAACATCTAATTCAAAATAGTGGTTGCTTCTGATGGAAATGTGTCAGGAAAATACACAGGGATTTCATTTGGGTCAGTAATAGTTCGTTAACTTGGCAATAGTTACAAGATGATTCATAATAATACTATTTATATTTTTTCTTATGTCTGAAATATTTCATAGATTTGTTAAAGGGAAGATAAAAAAGAAAAAGAAAAAAGAAATCTGCATGTACCTTGTGGAATGTACCATCTGAAAAAAATGTGTCAATAAAATGAATGTGAGGTTTGTAAACAAATTGGCCTTCTCTGAGATGAGTGGTTCATGACTGGGAGGCAATAAATGTGCTGAATAAGGAGGTACAGAACAAGGAAAATAAACAATGTATTCATGTCCTTTGTTGTGCAACAAACCCCACAATGTTAGCAGTTTAAACCAACTCCCACTTATTGATTACTTCACCTATTGTGTAGGTCAGAAGTCCTGTCACCCCTAGCTGAACTCTCTTCTCAAGATCTCAAAGGCTGAAAGTAAGGTGTCAGTGAGACTGTGTCTTCATCTAGAGGCTATGGGAACCTTGTTTGGGTTCTTAGCAAAATTCAGTCCCTGTATATGACCGATGCCTCAGTTTCTTTGCTGCCTGTCAACCAGGGACTGTTCCCAGCTTTTAGCAGCCACCTACTTTCCTTGCTCCATGATGACTTTCTCATTCAAAGTCAGCAGTGGAGATTTTCTCCGTCTCCTTTTAATGCCTCTGATGTTTAGAATTTCTCTTACTCCCTCTATCTCTGACCCCGATGTAAAGGGCTCATGTGATCGGGTCAGGACCACCCAGACAATCTCCCTGTCTTAAATGTCAACTGATTTGGTTGACCTTAGTCACATCTCTTTACAGTAACACCTAGATTAGTATTCACTTAGACAACTGGCATTAGGTGAGTGCACCAGGGCCTAGGACTTTTGGGGGACATCAGAATTCTCCTTACCATAGATCACGATTGGGCAGAATAGAGGCAATAACATCAGCATCAGGAGAATTATGAAGGAGTGGGTCATATATGTCCCCAAAATAAACAAGCAAACTCATTGCCATCTAGTGGATTTCAACTCGTAACAACCCTATAGAGTGGAGTAGAAATGCCCCAGACAGCTTCCAAGGAGTGCCTGGTAGATCTGAACTGCCAACCTTTTGATTAATAGCTGCAACACTTACCCACCACATCACTATGTGTTCTAGATTTTTTTTTAAATTATGATTAAATGAAAATGTACATTTGCATATAAATTTGCATGCCCACCTATGTGTTGTAGATATTTAATGTTAAAGCCTAACATATTCCATAAACATCAGTCTCCAAGGTATTAGTGAGCTGAAATGGACTGGTACTGGCATTTTGAATTGGACAACCATATGGCCTTTGATGCTAAGAATGACAACTTGAAGAGGAACATTGTTGTACTCATGGTCAAAAAGAACATTTTAATACCTATCCTGAAATACAATTCTGTTGGTGATAGGATAACATCCACACACTTACAAGGAGGAGGAGTTAATATAACTATTACTCAAACTTAGGCACTAACCATAGAGGCCAAAGATGGTGAAATTGAAGATTTTTACCAATTTCTGCAGGCCACAATTAATAGAACATGCAGTAAGGACACATTTATGACTACTGGTGATTGGAATGTGAAAATTAGAAATGAAGAAGGACTGGTAGTGGAAAATATGACCTTGGTGATAGAAATCAAGCCAGAGATTACAAGATAGTATTATGCAAGACCAGTAACTTCTTCATTGCAAATACCTTTTTCAACAACATAAATGGCAAATGTGCACACGTACTTTGACATATGGGATACATAAGGGATCAAACCAATCTGTGAAAAGGGACACTGGCAAAGCTTAATATCAGTTAGAACAAGGCCAGGAGCCAATCGTGGAACAGACCATCAGTTGCTCATATGCAAGTTCAAGTTGAAGCTGAAGAAAATCAGAACAAGTCCACAGGAGCCCAAGTACAACCTTGTGTATATCCCACCTGAATTTAGATATCGTCTGAAGAATGGATTCAATGCATTGTACACTAGTGACTGAAGACCAGGTGAGTTGTGGAATCACACCAGGGACATGAAGAAAGCAAGAGGTCATTAGAAAGACAGGAATGAGCGAGAAGACCACAATGGATGTTAGAAGAGATTCTGAAAGTTGCTCTTGAAAGCTGAGTAGCTAAAGCAAAAGAAAGAAATGATAACGTAAAAGGACTGAACTGATTTCAAAGGGCTACTCAAGAAGACGTATTTTAATGACATACACAAAACCTGAAGTTAGAAAACTAACAGCACAGAATGTGCTCTGCATTTCTCAAACTGAAAGAACTGAAATAAAAATTCAAGACATAAAGTGAAATACTGAAGGATTTTATGGGGAGAATGTTAAACAGTGTGCAAAGTATCAAAAGAAGATGGAAAGAATACAGACAGTCACTATACCAAAAAGATTTGGTCAATGTTCAACCGTTTCAGGAGGTAGGATACAACTGAGAACCAATGATACTGAAGGAAGAGGTCTAAGCTGCTCTGAAAGTACTGGTGCAAAACAAGACTCCAGGAACTGATTGAAGACCAATTGAGATGTCTCCGCAAATGCCTGCGGTGCTGAAAGTGCTCAATTAAGAAATTTGGAAGACAGCTCCCTGGTCAACCAGTAGGAAGAGATATCTACTCTCACCTATTCCAAAGAAAAGTGATCCAGCTGAATGAGGAAATTTATCAAATAATATCATTCCTATCATAGATGAGTAAAATGTTGCTGAAGAGCATTCAACAGTTGCTGCAGTGGGAAATTGAGGGGTATCGTTACTGATACTTGGTGAATCTTGCCTGAAAGCAGAGAATACTAGAAAGAATACCTGTTTTAGCCGCTATGCAAAGGTATTCAACTGTGTGAATCATAAGCACCTAAGCATTAGGGCCCAACTCAAATGTCCTCTCCTTCATGAAGTTTTCCTTGATCTAACCCACCCCCAACTGAAAGGAACCTTTTCCCACCTGAACTGATCTTAGCATTTTGTTCAAATTTAAAGGGCATGTCACTTGCTACTTCCTATTATGGTTGTTCGTGTGCATCTTGTAGCCTTTCCTCCTTGACTGAGTCTTCCTTGAGTAGTAACTGACTTTTTTTTTTCTAGGGCACCCATACCTGGAGAAGAAACCATAGGTAAATACTGTAGCTACTAACCACAAGGTTGGTGGTTCAAATCCACCAGGATCTCCTTGGAAACTCTTTGGGACCATTCTACTCTGCCCTACATAGTCACTATCAGTTGGAATCAACTCAATGCAAAAGATTTGGAACTGGCAGAACATCTGGCACTATATGTGCTTTAAAGCAATTCATTTGTCACCTGAACAACTACATCTTTTGTCTCTATCTCAGTGCCAAAAGTGAAGAAAAAATGAACATCATCATTACTAAGGTTTACTAAGGAATGACACTAGCTACATCAAAGAGACCTTAGCTGCATGTCACAGAAATATTTCCCCAAATTCCCCAAAGTTCACTTTTACCACTTCACAAGCAAATCTTTGATTAAGTATAACCTCCACACGTGCACAGGCTTGCATCATACCTGCATGCCTGGAAGCTTCTGTCAAATCAACGTCTGAGGGAGTCAGTTCCAACAGGCACTCTAGCCCAAATATCTGTGAAAACATCTCCTCTGCAGCTTTCCAAAGTTCAACCACATTACTAAAGAGGGAAGACGACACTTCCTTAAGAAATCAGGCAAAAAACAAAAGTTGACATAAAACTGATCCAGTGAATATTTCTTATAGACATGACTGCCATGAAATCTTCCTTTGTATGGTTTTGATGAATCCTGTAGTGCTAACATTTGATGGAAATACACGCTGAGTTTAACTCAGACTTAACTCATATTACTGCCTCTTTATGGAAGTTACGTGGTTCTTTCTCAGAACACCGTAAGTTAGATTCTGGCTTCCAAATCAAATATTTTGAGGACCATTTATTTTGATAGACCAGTATGTTGCTTTAACCAATTACTTTGTTGCATTCAAATTAATGAGGTGATAGTAATTAAAAGATAAAATATGCTCTTAAATCCAGTTATTTATTTAGGAATTAATGACAAGGCTCACATGGCACACTAGCACATTATACATATAGACACATGGGCATATCTACACACTTCTGTGCTTACACACATGCATTCATTTACACACACCTTCTAGAAGGAATCAGACATTTTCAAATAGAAGAAAATAAACAATGCAAAATTATAATAGTGAGAAGTACTTGAATTGGAAGCTCAAAAATGCTTTTGAGTCAGTAGTTTATTCTCTACATCCCCAAGTACAGTAGTAAGGTAGTAGAATTTGTAAAATGGAATAATAAAACTTGATGACGCCAAAAGAACAGCAAAGAAAGAAAGAACATGTGGGACAAACAGAAAACGAATACTGAGATTGTAGACGTAAAATCATGTCAATAATTACAGTGAATATGAGAGAATTAAACATTCTAAAAGTCAGATATTGCTAGATTGAATTAACAATACCCAACAAAATTCTTATATCAACTTTAAACGTAGGGACAAAGAACAGTTAAAAGGATGGAAACACAAATAACACATACCATGTGAATATCAACCATAAGAAAGCCAATATGGCTATATTTACAACAAACATGGTATACTCTAAGGCAAACATGTGAAAAGGGGCACCTCATAGTGATAAAAGGGTCAGTTTGACAGAAAGACATACTCTTAATGCACATATGCCTGAAAACACTCACTCAAAATGTGAACTGAACTAAAAAATAGTAGAAATAAAAGGACTAATAGACACTTCTACAATTAAAATTGAAGATTTTAAAACCACTTCTTTCTGTAATTGACGGATCAGTTAGACAAAAAAAAAAAAATCAGTAACAGTTTAGAAGACATGAGCAACGACCTTAACCAATATGACCTAACTGAATATTTATATAGTGTTTAGAGACTGCTATACCTAACAACTGAAAAAAAAAAAGAATACTTCTTATATGCATGTAGAACATTCATCAAAATAGATCATATTCTAGACTATAAAAAAATCCCAATCTACTTCAAAGGACCAAATATTCACAATATATTTTCTTACCACAAATGACATTAAACCAAAAGTCAATAACAAAAGATAACTAGGAATTTCCCTATATGTGGAAGTTAAATGACATTCTTCTGAATTATCCATCAAAGACGAAAGCAAAAGAAAACTTAGAAACTATTTTGTACTGAATGAAACAAAAATACAAATACTGACTATAAAATTTATTTGTTTAAATTCATGTATTGCAAAACAAAGTTTTAAAGTTAACAATCTAAGCTTCCATTTCAAGAAACTAGCAAAGGAAAGCAAATTAATAAATGACATATGTTTTAGTCAGCTAGGCTGCTCTAACAGAAATACCACAGAGTGGATGGCTTTAACAAACAAAGATTTATTCTTACACAGTCCGGTGGGTTGCAAGCCCATATTCAGGGTGTCCGCTCCAGGGAAAGACTTTCCCCTTGTCGGCTCTGGAGGAAAGTCCGGTATTGCATCAGTCTTTGTCCAGGGAGCGTCCTAACGCAAGAACCTCTGGTCTGAAGGACACGCTCTGCTCCCGGTGCTGCTTGCTTGATGGTAGCGAGGTTCTCAAATTGTCCTTGGTTCTTTTTCCTTTTATTCCTTGCAAGCTAAAAGCATTAAGGGTGGGGCAAGCCATACTCCAGGGAAACTTCCCCCACAGCAGGAATTCACAGCCCCACCCTAATCCTTTAACATACAGGTTAGCAAAACCACACAATGGAGGACATTTCCAAGATACTGGGAACCATATCCCAGCCACATGGCTGCACTCATTTTTGGGGGACACAATTCAAACCATGACATCCCACCGTTTGACAACCCAAAAATCACATCACAAAACATTTAACACGTTCATCTCACCATAGCAAAATTATGTCCATCCATATAACAGAAGTCTTAAATCAGTTCCAAGTCCAAAATACAAAAACTCTTCTACATCTGTGAAACTTAGAAGGCATTAACAGGCAACAGGCAAGTCAACAGAACACATTACATTAGCCCTCAAAGCTTTGGAAATACTCGTACGTTTTCTGAGACATTCTACACAACAGCAATGCTCTCCAGACTCTAGGTATCAGCCACACTTTCAGGTTTCTGAGTGGAGACCTCCAGCCCCGTGCTACAACTCTGCCTTCAAGGCCCACTTGGACAGAAACTCTGTCCCATTGGCTTTAGGAGCACCCTAAGCCCAACTGAGTGGCAATTCCACCCTTACGAACACAGCTTTTAAAGTTAACAATCTAAGCTTCCATTTCAAGAAACTAGCAAAGGAAAGCAAATTAATAAATGACATACAAGACTTGTACACAGGAAACTATCTAACATTGTCTATAGAAATTCAAGAGAACCAAGTAAATGAACAGATATATTATTGGCCTGATATTGTAAAGATGTCAGTTCTCCCTAAGTTGATCTATAGAGTGAAAACAATCTCAGTCAAAAACCATATAAGTTTTTGCATTTTTCTATGTGTAAATTTGGTAAGCTGAATTTTATATATTATAAATTTGAAGAATCTAGATTAGCAAGAAACTCTTGGGAAAGAAAAGGAATGAGATTGAATGACATGTACTAACAGATTTTAAACTTTTTATAAAACTCTAATAATTAAGATAGTGTGATATTGGCATAAAGATACACAAATAGGTTGACAAAACTGAAGACAGAGGCCAGAGGTAAACTTACATACATATGTCTGTTTTATTTTACCACAGAAACCCATGTATTTTAAAGAGAAAGGATCATTTACAGAGAGTGGTGCTAGAACAATTAGCTATTGACATGAAAAAGAAAAATTGATCCTTATCCAATACCATACACAAAAATCATCTCTGAATAGACCAGAGATCTAAATCTGTATCTAAAACTACTTGAAATAGGCAGAGATTTAAAAAAAGAAAGAAGAAAAAAGGCCACCAAAAGCACTAAGTATAAAATTCCCATACACCCCCCTCCCCCCAGTTAATACTTGCCTCAGGGTTTTTTTTTTTTAATTGTGCTTTAGATGAAAGCTTGCTGAGCAAACTAGCTTCTTATTGAATAATTAGTACATGTATGTGTTTTGTGACACTGGTTACTGTCTTAGTCATCTGGTGCCGCTATAACAGGGACCCTGGGTAGGAAGGATGTGCTCTGCTCCTGGCACTGCATTCTTCGTAGTACAAGGTCTCCCTGTCCATGCTCATTTTTTTCTTTTATATCCTGTGAGATTGACTCAATACAATCTAAATTTGTAGATTGAATCTTGCCTCACTAACACAAGTGTTGCCCATTCTCCATCATTAGCATCACAGAGGAAGGACTTAGAACACTTGGGAAAAATCACACAATAACAGAGATCAGGGCCCAGACAAATTGGTGGGAGGGGTGACGATGACAACGATGATGACACACAATTCAATCCATGACATTTCACCATTTGTCCCCCCATCACATCCTTGTAACATGCAAAACATATTTATATCATAGCAAAAGCCGTAACTTCATGTCCACAATCCAGAAATTCCTCTTCATCTATGAAATCTAGAATACAAATTATCCACTTCCAAGGGTACAATAACAGAACAGGCATGAATTAAACATATCTATTACAAACTGGAGAAACTGCACAGAAAGAAGGGATAACCAGCACTAAGTCAGCAGAACACATTACATTAGCTCTCAAAGCTTTGAAAATAATTCTCCTTTCTCTAAGACATTTTACACAATGGTCCTGCCCTCCAGACACTAGGTATTGGCCACACTCACCAGATTCTGAGTGGAGGCCCCTCAGCACTGGGCTACAGCTCTGCCTTCTAGGCCCACTGGGACAGCAACTCTACTCCTTTGGCTTTAGGTGCACCATTCTCCTAGTCCAGCTGTGTGGAGACTCCACCCTTAGAAATACCAGAGGCCATGGTTTGTACCCTTTGAAAAGTCTGAGGTTCTGCCCATACCTTTTGAGAGTGAGGCAACTTCTTGTGCTCCTTGTCTCTTCAACTTATGCTTTCTGTGGCCTCTTGGCCTGAGTCTCATGCCCACATTTGACCTCCTGAGGCAGGTCCAAAGTTTCACTGATAAATGCCCAGAGGCATCCCACTCCAACAGGAAGACTCCTATGCACAGGCACTGAGCGCTGTTGCTCTGTAGGTTGGCTACAGAGCCAGGTTGCACTGGTGTCCTGGTTCTGCTGCTTCTGATTCACTGCTACCACTTCTCCACTGTTGCAGGTTCTTTGCTCATGTTTCTCAACATCTGTGCCTTTTCTGGCATTATTAACGGTTCCCAGTTACCCTGAGTCTTCTGTCGATTCACTGTTTCAAAATCAGTTCCACATTTTAGGTATCTCTTAGAGCAGCAACCCTCTCCCAGCACCAAATTCTGTCTTAGTCATCTAGTGCTGCTATAACAGAAATACCACAAGTGAGTGTCTTTAACAAAGAGAAGCTTATTTTCTCACAGTAAGTAGGCTAAAAATCCAAATTCAGAGTGTCAGCTCCACGGCAAGATTTTGTCTCTCAGTTGGCCTTCTCACTGATGTTCTCTTGGACTAGGAGGTTTCTTGCCCAGTGACCCTGAGTCCAAAATATGTGCCCTACTCCCAACAATGCTTTGGTGGTGGTTGGAAGTTCCCCCATATCTCTGTTAACTTCTCTTTTATATCCCAAGAGATTGGCTCAATATAATCCAAGCTTGTAGACTGAGTCTTGCCTCCTTAACATAGCTGCGATACATTCTCCTTCATTAACATCATAGAGGTAGGATTTACAACACATGGGAAGATCACGCAATACCAGAAATTATGGCCCAGCAGAATTGATATACATATTTGGGAAGACACAAGTCAATCAATGACAGTTACCAACCCCACCACATGTCAACATTCCTTTTTCTAAACCTTGGGGTTTCTATTATAAGCTTTCCTGTTTCCTCCTTACTTCTAGTCCTTACAGTGGGCTTGTGTACCCTTTTAATTTCTTCTTGTTTTATGGGTCTGTCTAATCTTTGGCTGAAAGGTGATCCTTGGGAGTGACATCACTACTGAGCTAAAACTGTATCAAGGGTCTAAACTCAAGGTTTTTCCATTTTCTGTCAGACCAGTAAGCCTCGTCTTTCTTTATTTTGAATTGGAATTTTCTTCTACATTTCTCTCCAACTCTGTCCAAGACCCTCTATTATGATCCCTGTGACAGCAGTTGTTGGTGGTAGCCAGGCACGTGTAGCTGTACTGAATTCAATCTGGTGGAGGCTGTGGTAGTTGTAGTCCATTAGTCCTTTGGACTAATCTTTCCCTTATTCCTATGGTTTTCTTCATTCTCCCTTACTCTAGACAGTGTGAGGCCAGATGTATATCTTCAATGGTCACTCACAAGCATTAACTATACAAGTTTTGACTTAGCAAATTGATGTTCATCAAAATTTAAGATATCTGCTTATCAAAAAATACTATTAAAAAAGTGAAAAGACACTCCAGGTCCTGGAAGAACATATTTGCCGTAGTACATTGTCTGAACGCAGGTATTCAGGCTCACGAATGCAAGTTCACAATTTGGGCAGATCCAGTAACAGGGGTTTAGTGGTGTGGTCATGGCAGATTTATTGGTGCCAAGGCTGGAGGCAGTTAGAAAGTTCAGCAGGCAGCAGGCAGGCAACACACTTACTTAGTGATGGGCAGCAGCAAGCCTTAACAAATAACCAGCCAGCAGCAAGCAGTACAACACCTTGTGGCACAGTGACCTTATATACTAATTTTACACAAAGGTGGCTTGCTGCCAGATTTAAGCCCTAAAGGCCAAGCTGGACATAAACAGGGTATGTCATGTTGTTGATTCACTTTTATGTGGCAGACCTGCACAGAGTTGGAAGGCCTGAGTGAAACACTTTTCAGATTGTCCCCACATACATATGTATCTGAAAACAATCTATATCTGAATATATAAAGAATCTTTACAACTCAGTAATAATGCAAAAAAACCATTTTTAAAGGAAAATATTTAAAATGATTATAGTTGTTGTTAGGTGTCGTGAAGCCAGTTCTGAATCATATACACCCTTTGTAAAAAAGAACAAAACACTGCCCAGTTCTACACCATCCTCACAATTGTTATGCTTGAACACATTGTTGCAGCCACTCTGTCAATCCGTGTTGTTGAGAGCCTTGATTTTCTACACTGACCCACTACTTTACCCAGTATGGTGTCCTTCTTCAGCAACTGATCCCTCCTGATAACATATCTGAAGTATGTGAGCTATAGTCTCACCTTCTTTGCTTCTAAGCAGCATTCACGTTTACTCTTTCTGAGACAGATTCATTTGTTCTTTTGGCAGTCTGTGGTATAGTCAACCTTCTTCACTAACGTCATTATTGTAAGGCAGTCATCCTTCTTTTTTTCTTATTCATTGTCCAGCTTTCACATACCAATGAGTCAACTGAAAACATCATGGCTTGGGTCAGGAGATCTTAGTCTTCAAGATAAGCCTGAACACCTGCATTCAGACAATGTACTACTTGAAATATGTTCTTTTTTACTTTATTTTATTAAAACCTTAAAGAAGTCTTGGTAACAGATCTGCCCAATGCAATCCACCATTTGATTTCTTAACTGCTGCTTCCACAGGTGTAGACTGCAGATCTGAGCAGAATGAAATCTTCGACAACTTCAATCCTTTCTCCATTTATCATGATATTGCTTTGTGGTCCAGTTGTGATTATTTGTGTTGCATTGTACTCTGTACTGAAGGCTGTGGTCTTTAATCTTCATCAGAAAGTATTTCAAGTCCTCTTCACTTTCAGTAAGTAAGATTGTACCATCTGCACATCCAAGATCAGCAGGTAAGATAGCAGGCTTCTGGCTCAAGTCCTAAGATCCATAGGTCAAATGACGACAAGTGGCATGCAGGATCCAGAACAAAGCACAAGCATGAAAGCTTTGCCATGAGGTCCATGGGTACTACATGCAGGCCACAGTTTCAAGGAAATCCCTTTCAGCTGACTGGCTGCTCGTAGCAGATCTCCATCACAGAGGTGATTACATCACTAAATAACCACAAAACCACTGAGAATCACGGCCCAGCCAAGTTAACACACAACTTTAATCATCATGCCCACATTCTATTGTCTTCTCATTTTTTTGGTAGTAGCCTTTGATGCTCCACTGAGGTTTTAATTTTGATTATTATAATTTTAATTCTAAAAATTCTATTTAGTTATTTTTTCAAATCTACCAATTGTTTCTAAAACTAATCTCTTTATCTTTAATCATATTTTAAATACCCTCTTTTATGTCTTAAGTTCATATGTAACAGAGAGAACCCTAATCCTACAAAACTAACATCTTTATAAAAAGGAGATTATAAAGTGCGTACCAACTATTTATGAGAAATTAGTTTGTTCTGTAAACCTTTGCCTAAAGCACTAAAAAAACAAAAAAATTCCATCCTTTTTTTTACCAGCATCAGAAATACTCCCCAAGTCCCTTTGTTTTCCTTCTTACTGAGTTAAAAAAAAAAAAAAAAAAGGAGTATCTAGAGACATAATTAATTCAAGTTTTTAAAACACTCTAATTTTTTAAGGATACATTTGGCTTGGCTAGGCAATGTAGGGTGAGGCAGAGGACTGATACTTGCAGGCAAGTACAAAAATATCCCTTGGTCTCTTGCTGGATATCTATTCACCACCACTTAGATTTGGGGAATGGTTTCTCTCATCTCAAATTCTAAAAGCAAAGCTGCAGGTTTCCACATTTATGTTGCTCTTTTACTGCCACTCTAGAAAACATTTTTTAAAAAGGAAAAACGAGACTGTATTACCCCAAAAGGATGTTTTTAAATGAACAAATTCAAACTCAAATATCTAAATCCACAAATATCAAAAGGAAGTATTTATTGTTGCATTTTTTTTTTCCAGGTATTTTTCAACCATTTTTGGAGAAAAGTTTGACATTTCCATTCAATAAGCTTAATTACCCACTATGTTAAAGTTATTGTTGTACTCGACATTTCAGGAAATAAAAAAACAATGAAAAAGATTGAGTCCTTGTCTTCACAGTGTAGAAATCTCAGTGTTTCCAAGGTTACCTTATGATTGCTGTCAGAGCAATTCTGGCAGAGAACCAAGCAAAGATATTAGAGCTGGCTTCGTGGAGAAGAGGGCTGTTGAGCCTCTCAGCAAAGCAACTTTAAGGGAAATAATGTTTTAGGAAGGAGAGACAAGGCCTATCCTTGCATGGGAAGTAGTGAAGACTTGTAATGGGGATAATACAAGAAGCAAGATCAGAGGGAAGAGGGGAGGGGACAAAGGGACAGGTAGAGAGGCTGGCCTTAGGGAACGGAATGGTAAAGGATGAATTAAGTCTGGGGAAAATTTTAAAATAAAGAGCAAAAAAGTGGAAAAAAAACCCTTATGCCTGACAGCTTTGATGCTTTCAGGGAAAAATGAGAACTGTAGAAGGAGGATTGTGTATTGACGGCAGTGACAAGCAAGTCAAGGGACGAGGTTGAGGTTTAAGGATGTATAAAATACTAGGAATAGCATTCTGAGTGATCTTCGTTTTAGGAAATGTATTTTAGTCTGGTTTCTCTTGTTCTCTCTCTCTCTATTCATTTATTTATTTATTGTATGTTTAACAGCATTGTGTCTAAAAGGGAAGAAGCTTTGAAATTATACCAGTTGAAATTTGAATCTCAGAAATCCACTAACTGGGTATATGTCCTTGGGAAAATTACTTAAACTCTTGTAGTCTTTATTGTGAGACGTAAGTAAAGCTACCCATAAAAAACTATCTCTAACAACTGGGAGTGATTTGCCCTCCAAGAACATCTTTTTTGCCACAACTGGGGCGAGGGGTACACAGGATTAGGCTGCTGTGTACATTTAGTGAGTGCCCAGGGACGCTGCCGGACATTCTACAACGCACGGGACAGTTTCCACAGCAAAGGGTTATCGAGAACAAAATGTCAGCAGTACCCAAGATGAGGAACTTTGTACTAGACCAATGCCTGAGGCGTTTAAGCATTCAGGAAATGTTGGTTTCTTTTCTTCCGCTAATCATGGTCAACCAAATGGAATAGAATTTTTGTCCATGAGTAGTCACATCTGAAGGTTTATTTTCTAGAATAGTGCAAATGGTCTGTTGTTTGAAGATTAAAGTGTAATTTAGAAATTGAAAGGAAGGAAGCTTTATTCAAAATAAAATTCTCACGCAAATAACACATGAAAAAAAAAAAAATCAAGTAATTGAAGACATGCCCTAAATTGAACTCTCAGTTTTGAAAGAGTCTAAACAAAGGTGCCTTTTTAAAAAGCTCTGAGGTATCCCAGGTTCTAGTACTAATTTATTGTACACTATGGATCACCTTTTAAAGAAAGTCTCAATTGGCTGGCTGGCTCAATTAGTTGGACATTAAATTTATAAGCATATTTATATGTTTTGCCTATATTAGCTATAGGATATGTTAGAAACAGACTTCAGAAATAGCAAATTGAATGGTTATATTTTATCCTCTCTTACATAGAATTTGGGGGTTAAAAATAAAACTGGAAAATCTCAAGCAATTCCATTGTTAACGTGTTATAACTTGACCTGAAACATCTTAGCATCTCTGATTTCTCCAGGAATATAAACACTAAATAAATACAACTCTAAGGTGATTTAATAATTTGTGTTGAAAATTCAGATTACTTTATATTTTACTTTTGAGGTGCTCTAAGTGGAGGAAGATCACCTGGCACTTAGTAATGATATTATACCTACATCCCACACTTCTTTAATCCTTGTTCACTTTTTATCTGCACTATGAGCAAAATTCAAAAGGAAAAAAGAAAAAAGACTTTTACTTATTAAATTAAATGTGGTCAGGAGTTTTGAAAACATGCTTTGAATTTGATGGTGAGTATTAAACTAAGAAGTCAGGTCAGCTAAAAATAGGATGAGGCAGAAACTGTGTAAGCCTTGCCTTCTCATCTGTCAACAGCTCAGAATTCCTTCCCGGGCCTCAAGTAACTGATGGACACGGAGAGCAAAGGGGAGGGGATCCTTACCCGGTGGCTGGGCTGGAAAGTGTCAGCTGTAGGTTAGGGAACAACTACAGGCCTTGGCTGAAGTCACTGATCTTGTCTGCCCAGTGAGCAAGGATACAGTGTTTTCTGAGTGTACTAAGTACTGCGTGTACTACGGTTTGTGGATAGCTTACTATAGGCCAGGCACTTTATAAGTGTTCTTTAACTGGATTCCAGCAACAATTTGTTCAGGCTGAGACTAATACTCCAACTTTACAAATTAGAACTATCAGCTGAGAGAGGTATATAGTCAATTGCCTAAATTCGCCAATGAGTAAGTAGCTGAAGATTTAAACCTAGTATAAAAGGAATGTCGAAATGGCTAAAAACTATACTTTGATTTAAGTTTGTCTACACTGAATAGTTCTATTATGGATTTACCAATAGTTGCAGACTTAATTGTGTGCCCTCAAATACACGTTGAATTCCTGGCCCATGTACCTGTAGATATGATCCTGTTTGGAAATAGGGATTCGCTTTTCTATATTGAGGTAGTACCAAGGCAGGGAGCATTCTAAGCCAATCACTTTTCTGTTATAAAAAGACCGGAATAGCTGTAGAGACACACACAGGGAGACAATGGATGGCAAGGAACACGAAGAAGAGCTGCCAGATGTCAGAAACTTGGAGAGAGGCTCACAGAAGGAAGAGTCCTTGTATGGACTCTTAGCCTACACAACTGTGAGAAAGTAAACTTCTACTTTTTAAAGCCACTGACTTACCGTATTCCTGTTAAGGCAGCACTAGGTAATGAAGTTGGGAAACCCTGGTGGGTGACATAGTGATTAACAGCGGTGGCTGCTAACCAAATTTTGACATCTCAGATCTACCAGGTACTCCTTTGGAAACCCTCTGGGGCACTTCTACCCTGCTCTCTAGGGTCGCTGCGAGTCAGAATCAACTCCAAGGCAACAGGTTTTAGGTAACCAAGTTGAAATCAATCTTATAAATAACCTATAAAAATAGAAGAAATTGAAATCCTTCAGATTTCATACAACCATCTCAACCATCATTTTTATGCTTATACACATGGAGGCAATTTTATACAAACAGAATCAAATATATACTCTAAAAACTGAAAGAAAACCTTTTTAAGACACATTCTTTGCTTACCTCCTACCTTCTTCCTCCTCTACCCCTTTATCAATATAAAGTTTTCCATATCTTTTCCTCTGTTCACATAATCACAATCAAACATGTATGTTTATGTTCTTATGGATTGAATCGTGTGTCCCCAATACATGTGTCATAGATCCTAATCTCTATGCTTGTGGTTACAATCCCATTTAGAGTGGATTGTTTTTGTTACGTTTATAAACAGGATTAGTGTAGTGTAAGTCTTAATCTCTTCTGAGGTAATAAAAGAGATGAAAGAAGCAAGTGAAAGAAGCAGAGAAGGGATAAGAGAGATATCAAGCCATGTGGAGATCTCTGAGGAACCAGTAGGCAGAAGCTGAGGGGTTGGGACCTTCCTCCAACTCATAGTGAGAGAAAGCCATCTCCTAAAGCACTCTGAATCATGATGTCTAGACTTTTAAACTATTGTTAAAGCCATCTATTTGTGGTTTTTAGTTACAGCAGCACTGGATAACAAAGACGTATGCAAATGTTTGCATATGTCTCAGTCATCTCGCGCTGCTCTAACAAAAATACTACAAGGTGATACGATTTAAAAAAGACAAATTTATTCTCACACTTTCCAGTAGGCTGGAAGTCTGAATTCAGGGTGCCTGCTCCACGAGCACACCCTCTGTGGGGTCTGGAGGAAGGTCTTTGTGTTGTATCCCTCTTTCTTTGGTCTGGGAGCATCTTGGCGCGGAAACTTCAGCTCTGAAATCCATCCTCTGCTCCCGGCACTGTACTTTCTTGATGGCATGAGGTCCTCAACTCTACTAGCTTCCCTTTCCTTTATCTCCAACAGACTACCTCAAGGGCCAGTGCAACCTTACAGACTGAGTTCTGCCCCACCAACACAACCACGGCCCATTCTCCCTTGCTAACGTCATAGAGGTAGAATTTACAACATTTAGAATCACACATTACCAGGAATCATGCCCCAGCCAAATTGCTACACACATTTTTGGGGGGGACACAGTTCAACCCCGTGACAGTGTATGTGCATATATGTACACACAAATGCATGTTCTTTGGTTGTTGGTTTTATATGAATAGGTTCATCTTATGTATGTTCCTCAGTGCATAGAACTTAGCTAAATTTCTCCAAGGCAGCCGGTCTGGATCTGACTTATTCCTGGTCATACCATCCTAACGTCACATTCAGCCATTTCTCTTTAGTAAGCATTCAGTTTGTTTCTATTTTTCTGCTATCATAGAAAAACTGTTGCAGTAAATATCCATGTACAAAGCTTTCATTTATCGAGCCCTAAGATTCTCCCTTCATTTCCTACCTGTGTTCAGTCACCAGCGCACTGATTTTTGTCTCCAGCATTTCTCTGGAATCTGTTTTCTCTACATGTCCATCTCCTCATCTGTGGCCTACTTGGAACCTTCATTCCACCTGGCTTGACCTGTTGTAATAGCCTCTTAGCCCATCTTACTACTTCAGGTTTAACCCTTTCACTTCATCCCTCTATTGTGACTGTTCTTTTCTGCTACCAAGTTTATCTTCCTAACATGCAAACTGACCAAAGCATTTCTGATAGCCACCTACCAAGTAAGCACTGTGGTCTGTCCCACACATCAAATGCCCTAGACTTGCTTTTAAGGCCCCTTCTAATTTGGGCAAAGCTCATTTTGTTATTCCTGCCTCTCACTTTTCCTCTCCTCGTTTGCTTCTTTCTAAACCATATAGTGCACTTGATAAAGTGCTGCTTCTGCTTACCAGAAGGTCTGCAGTTATCCACCAGCTCTTCCTTAGAAACTCTATGGGGCAGTTCTACTGTGACCTACAGTGTCTCTGTGAGTCGGAATCAACTCGATGGCAGTGGGTTTGGTTTTTGGGTCATCTCTTCACTGACACTTGTTCGTTCATCTTGTAGGAGGCTAGTTAAGAATTATTACAGGCTGTTTGATTTAATTAACTTGAATCTATTCACCATGAGTTGGAATTGACTCAGTGGCAATAAGGTTTTTTTTTTTAATCTTTTCATAGTCTTGGGTACAACGACTAAATGAAGGGCAACCTTAATAGTAAGAGGAAGCTGGTGTTGGATGTCCCCAGCGCTATTGTTTTTCTTGGGAATCAGGTGAACTTTCAGAGATCAACTTCTGATTAGACTTGGTAGCCAATCAGTGACCTCTGTCATATCTCCCCTGCTACACTCTGCTCCAAGGGCCACTTCTCTGGCTTCACAGCTCACGGCTCAAGAAGCTGGAATTCCAACTCTATTCATAGACCACCAACCATGTACCAACTAGTTAAAGGTGTTCACGTATGTTCTCACACTTAGCCTTCAAACTACTCTTCCAGGCAGGTTTTATTATAGAAGTTTTCAAATGAGGAAACAGCTTGTTCAAAGTCACATAGCTAATAAGTAGCAACAGTCAGATTTAAGTCTGAGTCTTCTAACCTCAAATATATTTTTACCGAGTGAATTGTGACCCAAGATGGGCTCAGTGCCATATTCAGGGACCACTTAAAAGGAGGAGAAATTGTTTTTATTGCTAGTGATTAGACACATGATTGGTAGTGAGGCCTAGGATTAGTTTGACCTTGATAAAAATCTTTAATTAATGCTTACTCATTCATGTTCCCTACATATTTATCGCTATCCCAGGGAAAACAAAAAACAAAAAAACACATGTTACAATGATGAAAATAAAATGAAAAGCTATCATGAGCTTTCAAGTTAGACTAGAAATGGTTCTGCCCCCTTAGCCCAATGTTGATTTCTATGAATTTAGCATGTCACACGCATGTCACACAATTCTCTAGCCTCCATCAAAGCCCAGTGATATCCTGTCTGCAGAATACTTTTTGGTTTGGTCCCTATATTTCAGTCCTGGTTTTATTCCCTGGAGTTATGTCCTCTTCGGGTTTTTTAAATATACCTTTTGTGTGTGTGATGGTTCCAGCTTAAATCTCTGATTTCTTTGAGAATCCGATTTCTTCTGATAATTTTCTCTACTTTGTTTAACCTATAAAAGAAAGTGGTAGAGGTAGTGGTAGTGGTTGTGGTCCATTGGTAGAGACTCTATTGTTTTCTCAATTTCTTAAACACTGAAAGGACAAGTACTAGACAGGAAGAGATGTTTTGTAGTGCATGGTCAAGGTCAAGCTTTGCTGCCTTCAAGGCTCTCACAGTTCCAGTGAGAACAGGGAAAGCAGACATGAAAACAAATAATTCCTTAACAGTGACAATAGTATTCAGGTCCAGTGCTGTCACTAAGAAGGGAGACACCAGTGCTGTACATCAGATAGAGCAGCTCACAGATAGAGGAAGGGTACAGTTTCCATTGCTCTCCTGGGAGAACAAACTTCCGTATTTCTCAGGGGAGCACAGCCAGTGCTTCTTCCTGTACCACACAGAAAGATAAAGTCAGTGATTCTGTAGGTTTATCAAGAGCCATAAAATGTTCCCTAAAGTAGCTAGTCACAGGTGGCTTGTATCAATATAAATCTAATCTGTCTTTTTATTTTTCTCATTATTACTTTTGCTTTATCTTCTCAGTCTATCTTGACCAAGGGGTCCTGGGGCTTTAAACATAAAAAACTGGAAGTTACTTGCATAATATCCAAGAAGTAAAGGATTTTGATCAAACTCAGGGTTAAAAGTTAAAAAGGAAGATTTTAGCCACAGCAAGTCATGCCCCAGGGCTGCTATAAAGTTGAGTCATCTCTTAGACCTTGACCATGGGACCATAAAACATCTCTTCTTCTTGTCTTTCCATGGCTAAAACTTTCCAAATACATTTCCATGACAAACAAGATTTAGTTTTGAACAGGGAGCTGTTCTATTTTAGTCTAAGCCTCTTGGGAAATTGAGTCTAGGAAAAAAGCTAAGTGGTGTAGCCTTAGTCACAGCCAGGCCAGATAGTGGTCACCACTTCCTTACTGAGGCCACAGTACCCCTAATGACCCGAGCTGTGAGAAGAGATGTGTCCAGGGCTTCTTATTCCCATTTCTGAGGGAATACACAAGTGCCTCCGTTAAACCGAACACCTCACACAGGATGGCTGGTACTGAATGCTGTCAGTGCATTAATGGAGGTGGCGTAGTGGGTTAAGTGCTCTGTCTGCTAACCAAAAGATCGGCAGTTCAAATCCACCAGGCACTCCTTGGAAACTCATGGGGCAGTTCTGTTCTGACTTCTAGGGTCGCCATGAGTTGGACTTGACTCCACGGCAGTGGGTTTGGTTTGTTTGGCTTAAGAAATCCCTGTGTGGTGCAAACAGCTAAGCGCACTGGGCTACTAATTGAAAGACAAGAAGTTTGAATCTGGCCAGCAGAGCCTTTGAAGAAAGACTCGGCAATCTATTTCCAAAGGGTCACAGCCATTGTGAATCTTACGGAGCACACACAGTATTGCTCTGAAACATGTGCAGTCGCCACAGAGCCAGAATTAAATCGATGGCAAATGTTTTTTTCTGTTTTTAGTAGGGCAATGACAGTGGTCATATTAAAAGCAATTTGATAAAAGACCTTTGGAAATGATAGTCACAATATTTGAAGACAAGTCTAGGAGCATGAGGGAAGGAAGACTACGAACTTTATTTTTGCATTATTGACTAAAACAGCAGGAGTCATACTGCACAGAGAGTTCATTCTCATGTGCAAAGGTAGTTGGTGAATAGTGGAAAATTGTAGGACCAGCATAACAGAACCAGAAGGAGGAAATTGATGGGGCAGGAGGGAGCCCGTGTGTGATCTAGTTGGAGCTGATGATCTACACTGCCCATACAAGACTGCAGAAAATATGAAGGGCTGGACTGGGCCAGACAAACAGTAAATACCAAGCATCACGGCTAGATGAGGCAGAGCTGTTTAAAATAAATAAATAAACAAGGGCAGTTGATGCTACAGTAATCTGGAACAGGTCCAGAAATAAGGGAAAGGACTCAGGGAAGGGGTTGGGACAGGAGCTGGGACAGTATGACAGTACCCGAAGCCTGCTTTATGTCATGGTGCTGGTGGCAGGGCTGTGTGCTGACCCAAATAACGGGGTCAGACCTCAGTCTACACCTTCTGGATCTATGCAGTGGTAGAATTCTCCAAATATTTGAGAGGGAGAGGGTGGTAGGCCCAGGGCACACAGCTGTTTGCTGTCAGGGGAGACTTTGGGTTGCAGAGTCCAGATTTTGTCTCTGACTGCCCCACACCCTGGCCTAGTCAACTTTCTCACAGTACTTCTGGATCCTTCAAACTTGAGATACTTTCTCCTTTCATTTGTTTTTCTCAGTCTTTTGTATTTCTTCTATGCAAAATTTTATTAAATTCAGCCAATTAGTTCAATGCATAATCAGTACCCAGTGTATGCCTGTTCCTGTCGTAGGTGCTGTGGATTCAAAGATGCATATAAGGAGATCTTCAGATGAAGTATATTATGCCTGATAAAACTTATGTGGGTAAATGCATATATGAAAGTACAAAATGAGAAAAGCAGGAAACAAATTGAATATATGGACTGATCTTATTCTGCTTTACATATATATATACATGTATACATACACATACACATATACACGTACATAAACGTACACATACATACCAAAGAAATGCAATAACCTGCTAATAAACTAAGTGTTACTGGGCATGCTAAGTTCTTGTGTTAAAATACTTATGTGGCCTTGAGGCCACGACTGAGTTTTTTTTTGCTCATCCCTTTATCAATACATCTGGCCCTGGACCTGTCACTTTTAGAAGCTCAGTAGACACTGACTCCAGTACCTTGCAGTGTGTGGAACTGTGATGGCTTGCAAGGTGCTGCGATGCTGAAAGCTTAACACCTGTATTTCAGATACCAGCAGGGTCACCTGTACTGGGAAGACTTGAGTAGTACTTGCAGACTGAGACTGAAAAGAAATGCCTGGTGATCTACTTCACAGCGGACTGTTGTCCCATATAGTGCTGAAAGGTGACCCTCCCTAGGTTGGAAAGCACCTCAGGATATCTGCAACAAACCTGAGGACATGTCAGGTTTCCCTGGTGGTGTGTGCTTCCCAAGAAGAGACAGTCTCAGGATTGGGCGGGGAGAGGCTCCCCTGGGTCGTACAGATGGCTGGAGTCTAAATTGTGAGTTGGACGGAAGGAGGCTTCTTCCACCCTGACCCCCGCCCCCACGACTCCCCGTCCCCCGCCCCCCGCCCTGTCTTTAGTTGGGTTGTGCATAAGGCTGCTGTGAGTTGGAATTAGACCTGAGGACAGCTAACAAAGAACACTGAATGAAGACGTTCCCTGCCTCACTTCCTCCCCACCCCATCCCTCGTGCTAAAGGAGTACCTCACCTAAACACAGAAGTGAAAGGGACTGAGAGAAAAGATAAGGTCAGAATTTTGATAGGACTGAGATGGGAAAGGACCTTAAAGGGTATTTTCCCAAAGTAAAAAGTACCAACTGTCGCCCTAGCTGGACAGAGGGGACCTAAGGCGCTCCTCCTGGAGGGAGCCCAGG
Source organism: Heterohyrax brucei (assembly GCA_028571685.1). Lineage (NCBI taxonomy): Eukaryota > Metazoa > Chordata > Mammalia > Hyracoidea > Procaviidae > Heterohyrax > Heterohyrax brucei. The sequence continues at coordinate 103,398,769 of CM053144.1, forward strand.
ATGCTACTGGGGTGCTCCTGCTTCCTTCTGGAGGTGCGGGGTTTTGCTCTTGGGCGTGGCAGCCTGCAGGCACCTTAGCTAGAGGTGCGCAGAGCTTGGTGCTGACACGTCAGGTTTCCCTGGTGGGGTATGCTTCCCAGGAAGAGGCTGTCTCAGGATCGGGTGGGGGGAAACTCCCCTAGGTCTTATAGATGGCTGGAGTCAAAATCGTGAGCTGGACGGAAGGAGGCTTCCCCCCCCGCCCCCCCACAACAGTGCATTTTCCTGAAATTATTTTGCGGACTCATGCACAGGACCACGGGACAGGCATCTCCTGGGAAACCACTCATAAGTTTTTCCTAAAGTTAGTTAATTCCCTTTAGGGTGCAAGGGGATGCTGGGGTGAGCTTTTGTGGGTTCACTGCTGCACCACCAAGGAAATTCGCACCCCGTATTCACCCCTCTCCTAGTTCCTTCTGTCTCCCTCCCTTTCGCAGTCGGGTTTCCTTCCCACCTCCTCCCCTTTGCCTTCCCCCTTGTCTGTCCACTAGGCGTCATCGCCCCCTTTCCCCTCCCATCTCCCTGCAAGGTCGTGGTGCACAACTCGGCTCTCGCGTCTTCCCCAGTCAGCTTCGAGCTCTGGGTGGTGCTGGTGGCTGGGCTGTGGCGGAAGAGCTCCAGCCTTGGCTGTCTGCGAGGCTGAGGTTCCTGGCAGCTGGACCCCACTCCTCTAGCCTCCCTGGAAAGAGTGGGTGACCACCTTTGGAGTTCTTTGATCAGAGCTGGGCAGCGCCCCTGGGGACAGAATAAGCTTTGCAGGTAAGGATGGGGCGACCCCTCCTCCCTCCCCATGATAAGACTCGAGAACTTAGAAATCACCCAGAGGAAGGCAGGACTCACCCCCAAGGAGAAGTTCTTAGAGGCATTGCAAAGATATGGATCAAACTTAGCACTTTCAGAACTCAAACTTACAGCCCCTCCCGCAAGCGGTTCTGTCTTCGGCCTTTGCACAGTTTAATATTAACAGTAACAATGTTTGCATTGGAATATAAATGGAATTCTTTCTACTTAAGCAGAACCAGAGGAAACCTTCTCTATTTTTATGATTATTAACAGATGCCATTGAAAAAGGTGTAAAACCCATTCCTGGAAAGTCTACTCTTGTTGAAAGCCTGTTTGGCAAGGTTACTGCCCGAGTCTCTCTCTCTCTCTCCTGTTCTTTCCTCCATCCTTCTCCCTTCCCTCTCTTTATCAACTTGGATGCCTGAGTCTGCAAAAGGAGCAGTAGACAACATTTTAAAAATGGGAAGGTGAAATAGAAATGAAAAACCTTAGACCTGCTTTAAAATGTTCTAGTTAAAAATGGATAGATGGCTAAAAAAGATTGGCAAAATATTGGTAATTGCTGAAGCTAGGTGATGGGCACACAGGGGCATTTACTTTCTACTGTGTAGTTTTCAGATCTGCTGTAAAGAAAAGTTGTAGAAGTGCTGTTGCTCAATGTGTCTGGCATTTTACATCTTTTAAAAAGAAGTTGCATGTTATCACTAGGCTTTCTTTCTTTTCTTAACTTTCTGACTTCTAAAATTAATTCTTATTTTATCCCAAGTACATTTATAAAAGTTACATTTTGCTACCTGGGAATTATGCTTGGACTCTGGTTTGTAATTTAGAAGAGAGAATGTTAAAAAATCCAGCCAATGAGACACTTTAAGTTTGAAAGTAGCAGCCAAACATCATATGGAGTTTTACTTTTATTAGGAAATTAAAGGAGTTCCTTTAGGGGAAGAAGGACTAGATGTTATTGTCCCCACTGCCCTTTGTTTTCTGACAGCACAGAAACATGTACATTTTAAAGAATTCTTCTTCTGTTTTTATGTGTGAGATTGTTTAACATAGTGCCTGGCACCTAGCTGATACTCATTCTGTGTTAAGATAAACAATTGCTAGTGTGAGTTTACTTACCCTATTGAGAAATTAATTTATAATTCCCTGCTCTGTGCTCAACTAACCAAGGCAGGCATACTGCAGTTTAACACGGGAGAGTCAGACTTGTGGAAGTGTTTTGGTCTGCACAGAGTTGCAGCTGAGGAATGTGAGACCCAGTAAAGTCAAATGAATGGTACACAAGCCTTTATTTTCTAACTCCGCTTGGTTAAAATAAGCAAACAGGCAAAACTGATGATTCTACGATAAGCTGAATACATTATGATCATATGTTTTAAATCCTGAAAAGTAACAGACTTATATATTTACAGATATAGCTTGCTTTTGCAGCTCAATTTACAAGATTTAAAGACAGATTAAGAACGATCTGTTGTGCACTTCTTAAGTCTGTGCATGGAGGGGCCATCATAGAGTGCCCTGGGGGCTGCCTCGCTGCCATTCACTCCAAATTTGATATACATACAGCACACCCATGGCGTAAATTGAAATGGACATGTCCTGGAAAAAGAGCTAAAAAACAAAAGGAGGTTTTTTTTTTTTTTTTTATTGTGATGAGAAGCAGAAGTTCTGAATTACTGTAAAATAATCAAATGTGTAACTTTATCATTTCTGTTTCCCTCCAAAACTGCCAAAAATTTGAAGCAGACATTACTTTGTCCTTATTCCTGAAACTAAAATTGAAAATAGTGCTGTGGATATGATACTTTGAATAGAAATTGGCGCTCTGTCAATGAACTTCTTTTGCCATTTATTTTCAGCATAGGAGCGTAGAGGACTTATCCTTTAGTCACAGGTTATAAAGTATTTGATAAACCTACATGAAATATTTGGGAGGTTGAACATTTTCCTTTGTCTACTGAAACAAACTGCAGCGCATTTGGGAGACGATTTAACAGTGCTGTAGGGCATGATGGAAATGTGCTGGCATTACAACAGTTTTTGGAAAACCACCTGCCAGAAAATTGTCTGGCCACAGACAGCATTATCAGTCCACAGTGCGTTAGGGTGGGCTCTGTGGGCGGTGAGTTTTCTTAATGTGATACATTCCATATGCTTCAACTACTTACTATATTCTATTAACCAGTTGGATCTCCCCGACCACCACCCGCCGTGTCCGCACGGGAGCGCACCTACACACACACACACACACACACACACACACACACACACACACACACACACACACACACACACACACACACACACACACACACACACACACACACACACACACACACACACACACACACACACACACACACACACACGCACGCACGCACGCACGCACGCACGCACTCACGCACGCGCACACGCTTTTAAAATAAACTCACGACTGAATGAATGTATACAATTTAACGCTTGAGATTGGATTTGCCGCCACCAGGCTAACTTTGCCATCTAGTGGTAGCAAGACTAATAGCAGGTAAATGCCTACCTGGGAGGACAGACTTGAACGTCCGGAATTTCAGTGGACCCAGAAGCACCTCGGCAGACAGGCCGGGCGACCTGCTTCTTCAAAACCCTAGGGAGTGGTTCTACTCTGAACACCTGGGGTCACCCTGACTCAAAATTGACTCGACCGCAACAAACCACAGCAAAAAAAAACCCACTGCGGTCGAATTGGGTCCGACTCAGCGACCTTTGAGGTCAGAGTAGAACTGCGCCATAGTTTCCAAGGAGGGCTGGCAGATTTGAACTGCCGACCTTCTCGTTAGCAGACGTAGCACTGAGCCACTGCGCCCCATAGTTTTTCTCCCAAACAAAAGAGGATCGTTAATGAGCAAATTCTGAACTTTCTCATTTGTGGTTTTACCTAGGACTTCAGATCTGGAAGGATAATTTTTATAGTCCATTTGGATAGCTAAGAAGGACTGTCAACAGATAGAAAAATTGGAAGTGTATTTGAAACGATGCATAGTGTAGCAAGTGCTCAGAATGTCTTTAATGAATATATCTCCCTGTTTCTAATTTTCTCTAGCAATACTAGTTTCTCTTCTGCAATCCTATTCCATTCTACAATAAAGTCTTATCATGATTTCTTTTTAGTTCTAAATTTGTAAAATTTCAGTTAAATCTCTGAAGCATACGTTCTTCTTCCCTTTATATTGTTTCGTACTAATTCTAAACATCTATTTTATTAATCCAGCAAACTTTCGTCCTTTGAAATCTTCTGCTCAGCTTTTTTACATCATCATTTCTTCCATTTTAGTTACTGTGTTCAAGAGCAAATTTTACTTCATAAGTATATTAGTTTCCTGTTGCCGCTGTATCCAATTACCAAAAGCTTAGTATCTTAACACAGAAAATTTATTTTATAATTTTGGAGGTCAGAAGTCCAAAATGGATCGTCAGGGTTACAGTCCTTCTGGAGGCTCTAGGAAAGAATCTGTTTCCTCGTCTTTTTAAAGCTTCTAGAAGCTGCTGCTGGTGTAGCAGCTAAGAACTACAGCCGCTAACCAAAAAGTCAGTGATTCCTATCTACCAGGCGCTCTTTGGGAAACTGATGGGGCAGCTATTCTGTCCTGTGGAGTCACTATGAGTCAGAATGGACTCTATGGCAGCGGGTTTGGTGTCTTTTTATTTATTTTTTAATTTTTTAGAGGCTGCCTGCATTCCTTGACTCACGGTGGCACATCACTCCGACTGCTTGCGTCTCCCTATCTCCTTCTCACCCCTTTGCAGGGCTTCCAACCAGTTCTTTCTGGTTCATGCCCTGAATGAAAATTTGCACTTCCACCCCATATACAATGAAACTTCAGTTTAATAGAAGATCCCCAGGTGATTCTTAAGTTTGATAGATTTTGAGAACCATTGCTCTACTTGTGATTCTCGGAATTGGTCCTTAACCAGTAATATTAACATCGCCTGGGAACTTGTTAGCAATGCAAATTTCCAGCAGGGATTCAAATGGGAGCAAACTGGCTGGAAGTCTGCTCTGCTGAGCCCCCTGCCTCCCTCCCTGTCAGGACTGGAATGGTTACAGGGGTCCCACCAGACTAGTGGCTAGTCTCCCCACAGCAAAGTTCTTAGCCTAATCACATTTGCTCGATCCATTTTACTGTATGAGGAGGGAACTTATTTACAGGATCTGGGGATTTAGGGGGAATCCTGGTGGAATAGTTGTTAAATGGCACATCTGTTAGCCAAAAGATCAGCAGTTGGAAGGAAACTCAGTGGGACAGTTCTACTCTGTCCTATAGAGTCATTGTTGAGTCAGAATCAACTTGATGGCACTGGGCTTGGTTTTTGGTTTGGGGAATTTAGGATGTGGACATCCTTGGGGGCCACTATGAGATATACAGCAGCTATCGATGCATCAAATACTTTATAACTATCTAGCCAAGTATTGACTCCCACTGTTTGATACTAAGGAGACCTGGGGGTACAGTGAAAACTCTGGTGGCGTAGTGGTTAAGAGCTAGGGCTGCTAACCAAAAAGCTGCAGTGTGAATCCACCAACTATTTCTTGGAAATTTTATGGGGCAGTTCTACTCTGCCCTATAGTATCACTATGAGTCAGAATCGACTTGATGGAAATGGGTTTGAGGGCACAGTGGTAAAAGCTCTTGACTGCAAACTGAAAGGCTGGTGGTTGAAATCCACAAACTGCTCCTTGGCAGAAGGGTAGTAATCTGTTTCCCTAAAGACTTAAGGCCTGCAAACCCCCCACAGCAGTCAGTCTTCCTCTATAGCTGGTGTGATGGGTTGGTTTGCTATTAACAATAATTGCTACCGTTTACTGAGTATGTAGTGCGCTCTGGGCATTGTGTGTATCACATTAGTTTCTCAAATCAAAAAAACAAAACAAAATCCTATTTAACAAATGTGGAAATTAAAGTTCAAGGAGTTAAGTAACCTTCCCCAAAATCATACTGTTAAACTGAACCCACTGCTGTCCACTTGATTCTGATTTGTAGTGACCCTGCAGGACAGAGGAGAACTGAGTTTCCAAGGCGCATCTTTTGCCTAAACCACAGCGTCTCTTTGCAATTTAGTTTCTGAGCCAGGCTACAATGTCTCCCTGCTGTATGTTAACCTTGACCGAGTGGGTGGAGGATGACAGTTGAGGAAGACAGGAACGAGGACAGCTCTGGTGCCTGTCTTTATATTTAGGTCTCTGTATAAATGTTGCCATTGCATTGGTGTTGGGAGGGGCAGGTGGTTTCGATTATACATGGCTAAATAAAGGGCAGCCAAGTACTAAAAACGTGGTTATGCAATCACTGGTTTGTCATTGGAGTCCTGGTGGCTCAGACAGTTAATTAAGTTCTTGGCTGCTGACCAAAAGGTTGGCGGTTCGAACCCACTCAGCTCCACGGAGAAAGACCTGGCCATCTGCTTCTGTAAAGGTTACGGTTAAGACGATCCTGTGGGGCAGTCCTGCTCTCTCACATGAGGTCACTGTGAGTTGAGAATGACTCATTGGCACCTACCAAGAACAACATATATGTTAGGGTGGGAGTCAGTATTGGTCATACAAGGTCATTGATCTGCCTGAGCAGTCACTGACCCACATCAAGCCCCCAGAAAATGTTTGCTAGATTAATTAAAGCAAACAAACTGTCCTATAGCAACATATGGTACACATGCATTTGGTGTGAGGCAAAGGAAAAGAAAGACATGCCAAGTGTGATGCTACCATCTAATAAAGTAGTTCAGTGTAGATCCTTTGATGGTAAGTCAGCATTCTTATTTTCATATACAGGAAAAGTAATTCATTTGAAATATTTAATATAGTGAGCAGTCATCTAGTTTTTCATTGGTGCACCCTCTCTAGCTAAGCTCAGGGTAAAACAAAACAGAAAAGAAACTCAGCCTTAGAGTATAATTACGTCATGTCACAGTATAATTCTGTACACTGTAGACAGACTCATTCAAAACTTAGGTTTTTATTTCGTTGTAAATTGCTCCCTTAGAGTAATTGTTTTGACATCGACTCTCTTTCTTTTTAGACTGAGGGCCCGATGCCGTTCCAGAATTCCTAATGTAGACCCAGGCCAGAAATAAGACGCAGAAAATGCAATTCAAGTGTTCTGTGGCTGGGCAGTGTTTAATCACACTCAAGTTTAAAAGCAAGGAGAAAAACATTACCAAGCCACAGACAGTCACAGAAATGAGTAATTAGGAAAACATTCATTTGGGAAATCCGTAAAGTGAAGCTGTCCTTGAAACAAGCAAAGAAGAAAGGAGTTTGAGAGGGTGCTGGAAATGATAATAAACTAAAAATGACTGACTGTAAAATTGACTTTTTAGAAATCTGTGAGTGCTCTAACTTTGGCTGATATTATAGCTTGCTTTAAAGTGGTATTAATTCACCCAGTAGTTACAAAATAACGTGCTAACTGAGTGCTTACTATTCATTGGAGTCAATGGCAATTCTTTGCATGTATCATCTTATTTAAACCTCACAATAACCTTACGAGGTAGAGATTATTATTATCCCTACTTTGAAAATGCGGAAACCAAAGCTTAGGCTAATGAATGGCCCAAATTCATAAACCTAATGTTTTAGTTATCTATTAACTGCTTTAACAGAAATACCACAGGTGGACGGCTTTAACAAAGAAAAAGTTTATTTTTAACACACTCCAGTAAGCTACAAGTTCCAATTCAGGCTTTTAGCTTCAGGGGAAGGCTTTCCCTCTTTGTTGGCTCTGCAGAAAGGTTTCGTGTTGTATCAGTCTTTGGTGTGAGAGCATCTTGGCACTGGAAATTTAGGTTGGAAAGACACACTCTGCTTTCAGTGCTGGGTTCTTGGTAGCATGAACTTCCCAACTCTCCACTTGCTTCTCTTTCCTTTTACCTCTTGTATGACAAAAAGATAAAAGGCAGTTCAAGCTACACTCCAGGGAAGCTCTCTTTACATTGGAACAGGAAGGTGAATTTAGGAAGTGGGGTTGCAGTCCCACCCTAATCCTCAGGTAGAGAGAGATTAGATTTACAGCGTAGGAAGATCACAAACTGGAGAGCAGCCACACAATAGTGGGAATCACGGCCCAGCCAAATTGTTACATACCTTTTCAGGAGGACACACGTCAATCCATGACGCCTAATAAGCAGCAAAGGTGGGACTTGAGCTCAAGTTTTCTCACTCCTTGGTCTGCATTTGTACCCACTATGCTGGTGTAGCTACTAACCACTACTAGCTGTCACATTGCTATGAAATGATACATTAAATAGAGAGAGAGACGGCAATGTATTGAGTCATTTTTACAGTTACATATATATTTATTTCTATTACTAGATGAGGTGCAGAAGTGGACTCACAGTGGCTCCAGTAGCAGGAGTTCCATCTACACAGACTGGTATTCTTGTGTCTTCCCTGTTTTCGTTCTCTAGGGCTACTACAGCAGAATTTATCCTCTCACAGTCTAGGAGCCACAAGTCTGAATTCAGGGTGCCACTTCCTGGGGAATGCTTTTTCTCTCGGTTGGTTCTGCAGGAAGGTGCTGGTCATCAGTCTTCCCCTGGTGGAGAAGCTTCTTAGTGCAGGCTCCAGAGGACATGCTCCCCTCCTGATTCTTCATTCTTGGTCATGTGAGGTACCCCTACCTCTCCGTTTGCTTTTCTTTTTTCTATCTCAAAAGAGATCGACTCAAGATAGAACTTAATCATGTCGATTGAGCCGGCCTCCTAACGTAACTGCCTCTGGTCCTGCCTGCCTCCTTCACATCATTGAGGCAGGATTTACCACACGCAGGAAAATCACATCAGATGAAAAAAATGGTGCGTGACGATACTGGAAGTCAACAATGCTGGGAATCATGACCTCGTCATGGGGTTGACACACATTTGGGGGCACATTTCAATCCACAAAACTCTCTACTGTCCTTCCGTTGGGGATTAGACTTCGACTCCATGATTGAAGCCATCCATAATCGGTGAGTGTACTCTGACTCACAGCGGAGGGTGACGATGGCTACTTCAGTTGCATTAAAACTGAAATTTGAAGTCTCATATCCAAGCCATCTGGAAAGTGACAGTGAAGGTCACAATTATAATGGAACACAGACAAAAGGAAGGGGTTGGAGAAGACAAGAGACCTTAAACCAGTTGCCATTGAGTCAACTCTGATTTATGGCACCCCATGTTTGTCAGAGAACAAATGGGCTCCAAAGAGTTTTCATTGGCTGAATTTTCAGAAGTAGACTGCTGGGTCTTTTTTTAGAGGTGCCCCTGGGTAGACTCTAACCACTAGCCTTTTACTTAGCAGCCGATCATGTTAACTGTTTTCCTACTCAGAATTCCAGAAAGGACATTAAACCAAAAACCAAACCCACTGCTATTGAGTTGATTCTGACTCATGTGACCTTGTAGGAAGGAATAGAACTGCCCCATAGAGTTTTCAAGGAGCACCTGGTGGATTTGAACTGTCAACCTCTTGGTCAGCAGATGTAGCACTTAACCACAATGCCACCAGGGTTTCCACAAGGGACAGTGCCAGCCAAGTGCCGTCGAGTCGGATCGAAAATATCATAGCTGCTCCACCTTCGGGACAGTGTCCTGTAGAGCAATGAGGTGGCACTTTCAGGATGATGGGGTGGATGCACCCGCTGACTATGAGCTGCTCTGTCATTTATGTTCAGTGACATTGTACCACAAGCAAACTTAGATTTTCTAAAGAAAATGCCCTTCAGCATTTGTCCAATTTTAAATTACAGGACAAATTAGACATGGTCACTAGATCTATGTCCTCTTATTACTGTGATTCTGAGGTTGCATTACAAGGCTCTGCCCTTCCCATGCCCGAGGATAGACGTGGGCATGGCTATTACTCTGTGGTGCGTGGCAGCAGAGCAGAGGACTTCACACAGGCCTGGAAAACCTGTGCCCTCGTGTGATCTGTGCATTGGGTGTTGGAGGCACTACATAACATGCCTAGGTGATTTGATTTGTTTTCCCCAGACATCTTCTTAAACCACTTATGGAAACCCTGGTCGTGTAGTGGTTAAGAGCTATGGCTGCCAACCTTCTGGCAGCTGGGTGCTTCTTGAAACCCGATGGGACAGTTCTGCTCTGTCCTGTAGGCTCTCTGTGACTTGCAATCAAGTCAGTGACAATGGGATTGGTTTGGTATGCAAGTTATGTTTCTTCTTTCTTAAATGGCTCAACCATTCTTTACTAGCAGTGGCCAACGTAGGAAAGAGGAGGACCCTCAATGAGATGGACTGACACAGTGGAGGCAACAAGGGACTCAAGCTTAACAACACTTGTAAGGATGGCTGAGGATGGGGCAAGGTTTCATTCTCCTGTACATATAGGGTCAGTGTGAGTTAGAACTGACTTGACAGCACCTAACAACAAACAACAATAATACAGGAAAAGAGAAAGTTTCAGAATAAATCTGATTTTTACACAGAGATGAAGCAGATGGTATGCAGATACCAAGAAACTCTTCCTGGTAAGACCACCCTGTGGTGTGTGGCCCATGCTGCTTCACCAGGTTCGTAGCTGGTGCAGCGATTCTCAAAGTGGAGTAGGTATCAGAATCACCCCGCGGGCTGGTTAAACTGCAGATACCTGGCAGCTCCACTGGGAGTTTCTGACACTCCATCTGAAGTAGGGTCTGAAAATTTGCATTTTAAACAAGATCTCAGGTGATGGTGGTGCAGCTGGTCCAGGAACAACCACCTCAGAACTACTGGCTTAGTATTTCCTTTTGGTGAGCATGAAAGATTTGGGTGCCCAGCTGTTCCTCACTGCTATGAAGATGCTCACCTGAGCACACACTCAGTGGGAAAATCACACCCATGCAATCATTGTTTGAACAAAGAATGTCTCAAAAGGGACTGAGGGAGTTGAACATTTCAAAATTACTGGCTAAATTTTCAAATAAACTAATAGATTTAAAAATCAGTGAGCCACACCTACCAAGGAAATGAAATCAAATCCAATTCAACTCCAATGAGGCTTTTTTAAAAGTCTTGCTGCAGCCTTATGGCACAGGGAATATGTTTTGTTTGGTAAGGAGTAGGAAAACTTCTACATTTGATGTCTGTATTTGAGTCCAGTGATTTGTATAGCACAATGACACTTTGTCAGTTACCATTTAACATCATACACTTTCTCTAATCCCTGGTAAGCTAAAAAAATTACAAGACTGAATGGTACTGGAAAAATAAGACACAACTAGGGAAGCAATGCCGTAGTACCATGTAAGTTCGATTTCCTCTTTTTCACTCAGGAGTGTCTTTCACACACTGATTATTCTGCAAAGATCCGTAAATCCAGTTGCCCTTGAGGCAGCCTTGAATTATAGTGACCCCATATAAGTCAGGACAGAATTGTTCTCCATAGGGTTTCTAAAATGGGTGAATTCTTTGTATTTTTCTTGGCATGCTATTTGGCCACTTTCAAAACTGGATGAAATCATCAAGTACACGGTGAATAGGTGTTGTCTTAAAAGCTAAATGAAATATCAGTTTTAACAATTTCTGTTTTCTATACAAAAAAACCCTGAAAATCCTCTTCCTTGACATTTTGCTAAGAATCAATTATGCTAAAAATGTACCCTCTTCATAATCTATTATGGTTTGATGAAACTCCAAGGGCACCAAGTAAGTTTGATCGTTATTAAAAAAAAAAAAATTAAGGTAAAGATGTATTTTTCATCTTGAGAGCTATCCAGTTAAATGCAACAATTGCTGCGTTGTTACTCGTTTTCTTTCCACCCAATTTAAACAAATTGATGAAACTGTTATTGTGGAAGTTGCATAGAAGATAATAAAATGCTAAGTAGCTCAATTTATGCTTGATTACATTGTAATTACTGCTTTGTATGCAAATTTGCTATGATGATGATTAGAAAATTTTTCTTGAGTGCAAGTTTTTCTAGAAGTATGTTCATTATTGATTTTTGTTTTTTTGAAAATATACTTCGCTCTCCATAGAAGAGAATGTCTGTCTTCAAAATGAAACTACAGCTTATTTAGGGAATGTTGTTGCTGTTAGGTGTTATGTGTTGCCAGAGTCAGTTCTGACTCATAATGATGCTGTGTACACAGAATGAAACGCTGCCCAGTCCTGCATCGTGCCCACAGTCATCTGCTACATGCGAGCCCACTGTCATAGCCACTGTGTCAATCCATCTTTGAAGAGGGTCTTCCTCGTTTTCACTGACCCTCTACCGAGTATGATGTCCTTCTCCAGGGATTGATCCGTTCTGACAACACGTCCAAAGTATGTAATAGGTGGTCTTGCCATCCTTATTTCGTTTAGGAAATATTACAATATAATACTCAGCATACAAATGTGAACAAATGAAAAATGGAAATTCCTAAACTTGTGTATATATTTGCTGATGCCAAATCATGATAAAAATTACTCTAAATTTGCTCCCAAATCATGATACAGATTACTCTCAATTTGCTGAATATTTTCAAATGTATGATGGTTCAGATTAATTATATATCATGTTTGGTTGAACACATCTTGTTTAAGCAATAGATGGATTAATGTGTATTAGTTTCCTACAGCTACCACAATGAACTACCACCACCTGGTTGGCATAAGACAACAGAAGTTTGCTTTCTGGCCATTCTGGAGGCTAGAAGCCCTCAAGTGAGGTGTTGGAAGACCAGCCCTCCTCATCTCTTCTAGCTCCTTGTGGTTGCCACCAATCCTTGGCTTTCCTTGGCTTGTGGCAGTGTGACTTCAATCTCTGCCTCTCTCTCCACATGGCCGTGCTGGCACTGTTTCTGTGTCTGAGTCCAAATTTCCTCTTATAAGGGCATCTATCATTGGATTAAGTCCTGCCCCTAGTGGTGCAGTGATTAAGAACTACAGCTGCTAACCCAAAGGTTGGCAGTTCAAACACACCAACTGCTCCTTGGAAGCCCTATGGGGCAGTTCTACTCTGTCCTATAGGATCATTGTGAGTCAGAATCGACTCTACTGCAATGGGTTTGGTTTTATCTAGTATAATCTAATTTTGACTTGATTACTTCTATAATGACCCTGTTTCAAAATAAAGTAATGTTTCCAAGTACAGAGGGGCTAGGATTTCAGCATATCTTTTGGGGGACAAAAGTCAACCCATAGAATGTCGAGTTTTTGGTTTTACCAAAAGAATATTATTAGTTACTAAAATCATGTATGGCAGCATCAGCTCTACTGTATCAAGGGGTGTCCATGTGCATCAGAGAAAGACATCAGGTGCCTTTCATGCCAGTGCATAGGGTCCTATTGTGAACACTCACAGTTGGGAAGGGGGTCATTCCTGTCAATCCTCATGAGTTTTCTTTTCCATGTAAAAAAACCTTTCAGAAAGCATTGGGACTGAGGCACTGCAGGAATAACAAGTATCTTGCAATTGTCCCTGCTTTACAAAAACTGAAAGTCATTTGCAAGCATTGATATTTTAACTTTTAATTTAAAATGATATGAATCACAGCTCACAAGTAAACACCACAGAGGTTGAAAATTGCTGCTCAGAAGAGTGCTGCCACTCTCCCCCCAAACAAACAAGCCAAAACAAAAACAGCTGACAAACATCCATTTTAATAAAGGCATGTGTTTACATTCCAGTGAGCCTGGAGAAGCAAGAAAAAAGTGCAAGAAGCTGTAAACGTAAGAGGTATTATAAAACTTAGCAAACTATTGGCAACTTTAAAAACATCTTAAACACAAAACATTGTTCCTAGACAATGAAATGATGATAAATGGGAATGAATCTAGCCATGATAATGATTCTCCAAGTGGCGAAGCTAGAACTGTAGCCACTGCTCCATGGATTCACGATTAATTTTAATACACAATAAAACCCCACTCGGAAGCATTTTCATGTGCTGTTTCACTAGGATGGTGGATCCAAACACAACTTTTGTTGGAAAGAAAATGCATGGTTCTCCTTGAGAAAAATTAAAGCAGGTCAGTAGCAGATTCACTCATTTATAATCTCTTCTGCCTTTTTAAATGTTGTCCAGTGATTTACTTGACACGTTTACGTCAGTTTAGTCTGTAAACGCTGGTGCAAGGAAATTTATTATATTCCAGTAAATGTTTTTTGAGCTAGGTACTCATTTATGTATCAGAGATAATGAATTTATGATCCTTGCTTTTACTTTTTTCCATCCCCACTCTTCTCCTCCCTTGTAACTATTAAAGATTGTTCTTCTCTACGTGAAAACCTTTCCATGAGTTTTCATATTAATGGAGTCACACAACACTTGTCCCTCTGTGACTGAGTGATTTCGCTCGGCACAATGTCTTCCAATTTGTTCCTTGTTAAGATATCAAATTTTGCCAGCACCACCTGCTAAAGAGACGTTTTCCCATTTGAAGGACTTTTGGGTCCTCACTGAAAATCAGGTGACCACAGGTAGATGGATTTTTCATCTGGGTTCTCATTTCTGTCCCTTTGGTCAGTGGGTATGTCATTGCAGTAGTGCCAGGCACCTTTGTTTCTAAGGTGTGTCTCTTGTAAACAGCGTATTAATTGCCATGGTTTTGTAGTACTTTTCTTTCTTTTTTTGTGATGCTTACATTTTCTTTGTTCGCCTTACTCTCCTGTGCTGAATTCCTTTGGTTTGTGGATTTCTTTTTCATTTCGTTTTGGTAGATTTTGTTGTTATCCAAACTTTCTGTTTTCCTTCATTATTTTGATGAGCAGATTTGTTAACGTTCTTTGTAGCTACCTTGATATTTGCTCTAGGCAGGTTTAAACCAGTCTATTACTTGGTAGTGCCTTGCCTTTGACTCCTTAGAAAATTCTATATCAATGCCATTCATTTCCTCTTCCATTGTTCTAATGTTGTTGTCACTTACATGTTAATGTCTCTGATTCCCTGTGTAGCTCTTTTGGTTTTGAGTAGTCCTTGAGAGTTCATTTCCTAGGTCGGTATCTGTCTGGTTCCAACTTGCATCTTAGATTTGGGCTGTAGTTTGATATTCCTTGCTCAGACTGAAGGACTCACTTTAATAATTCTTGTAAGTTTGGTTTGGTTTTTACATATTCCCTTAAATTCTGTTTATCTGGATGTACGCTAATTTCATCATCATATTTGACTGCAAGTTTTGGAAGACATGTAATTCTTGGTTGGCAGTTTTTTTCTTTCAAGGTTTGATGCCATATGTATACACATATGTGTGTGTGTATGTATATCATCACATTGCCGTATTGCCTGTGTGGTTTCTGCTGAATAATCAGGGCTTAGTCTTATTATTTCTCCTTTGTGTGTGTCTTTTTGTTTTTCTTGAGCTGCTCTAAGAATTTTTTCTCTGTCTTTGGTTTTAGTGAGTATGATTATGATATGCCTTGATGATTTTCTTTTAGAGTCTATCCTATATGGGGTTCCTTGAGCTTCTCGGTTAGCCACCTTTTCATCTTTCATGATATTAGGGAAGTTTTCCATCAGCAATTCTCCAGTAATCCTCTGTGTTTTCTGTTTTCTCCCCTTGTTCTGGAGCTCCAGTCACTCACAAATATTTGCTTTTGAGTGCATCCTACACAGTTCTCAGGGTTTCTTCATTCTTTTTTCTGATTTTTTCTGAGACAGATGCAGCCAAGCATTTATGTTCAATTTCTTTGATCCTGTGTTCCTTCATTTCAAACCTGCTCCTCAGCCCTTTTATGACACTGTCCATTTCTGAAATCTCTCTCTCTTTGAGATATCGGATTATTGTTTTTGTATGCTTTCTAGTCATGAATTCATTGTGGCATTTTGTTCCTGTATAATTTCCATGAGTTCTTTTGTGAATTTGTCTCCCTTTTCCGTTTATTTGTGTATTCTGCCTCATTTTTGTCTGCTTTTTGCCTCAACTCTTAGCTAGCTCTGAATAGTAGCAATTTGAATTCCCTGTTGAGTAATTCTAGTGCCTTTTCTTCTACTGGAAAGTCATCTGAGATTTTATTTTAGACACCTACTGGAACCTTTCTATCCTTTTAAAAAATGTTTTGGTATTATTTTCTGTCATTGGACCATTCAATAATTTTCTTTGATTATAGATGTGTTTGTTTCATCCTGCTTTTTTGTTTTTATCTGATTATATCAGAGTAAGCGGGCTGTGCATTGTTTGTTCAGTTTCCTCATCTGTGGTCACAGTGTTTTTCACCCCTTATCTAATGGGCAGGGCCAGTCACTCAGCTGTGGTGCAGTGGGGTAGGTCCATTAGGTGATACATGTCCTGCTGGGAGCTCCTGAAGGTGCTCTTGTATACTCCCTGTCTGCTGATCTGCAGTACAGGTGTGGTCAACCTAAGCAGCATGGATGCTGCACTTCCTGGCCAGATAAGCCACTGCAGTTAGCCAGGAGCCACTGAGGGTAGAGCAGCCAGGAGAAAATGGGGGTAGGGTGGGAAAGCATGCTTTGCTTTGTCCTCTGCAGAGACTTCCACAAATCTGCTCTCCCATGTTCCCTGTCTGCCTATCTCTGACAGGCATTCAAGACAGTGAATCTGTGCTTGGTTAGCTGATAGGAAACATTCTCTTTCAGATCTTCTTACTCTGTTTCCTGTCAGTTTCTTATTCCACACGGTTTATTGGCTGAGATCTTTACCTCTTCATTTGGCACTTTGTCTTCTTGGATTGACATTTGTCTCCGTTTTACTTAGTTTTTTGGGTCTTTGCTGTGGAGGGACGGCATGATGCTTCTGTCCGTGATGCCCTGCTGGCGGCAAGTCCCTAATTCTTGCTTTTAGTGAGCTTAGTGAGGCGAAGAGTTTAGGCCTTGTACTCCTACCTTATTTTCTAAATTATCTAGCAATAAAGTTCTAGGAAATCTAGGAAGGAAGACTGTGTGCTGTGGGGAACAGGGGTCCCCTATCTGCCACCCCATCTTTCCTCCCAGGCACTGGCTGTCCGCTGAGCTGAAGGTGGAGAGACGACAGGTGGAGGGAAGGGGGGTGAGAAACAGTTCACTGATTTGGGAAAGTCTGTATGAGCTTACTTAGCAGGATTTTTATCCAATAAATCTAAGTAAAAATGAAAACGAGGACTCCTATTTGTAGTGACCAAAAGGTCAGTAGTTGGAATCCACCAGGTGCTCATTGGAAACTCTGTAGAGCAGTTCTCCTCTGTCCTACAGGGTTGCTGTCAGAATCAACTCAACGGCATGTCTTTCTGTTGTTGTTACTTGTGCTGAAGGTACATTTCGATCCAAGACCTAAATGAAATAGGTATTTAAAAAGTACACATTGTAAACCTTTTCTTTCTTTTTCTGTTTTTAAGGACAAAATGAACAAAACGCACAGTATACTATTTTGGCTGATCCTTTCCACCCCTGCATGGACCCTCATTGATGGCTCTGAAATGGAACAAGATTTTATGTGGCACTTGAGAAAAATACCCCGGGTTGTCAGTGAAAGGACTTTCCGTCTCACTAGCCCCACTTTTGAGGCAGACGCTAAGATGGTGTTAAATAGAGTGTGTGGCATCGAATGCCAGAAAGAACTCCCAGCTCCCAGCCTTTCTGAGCTAGAGAATTCACTTTCCTATGAGACTGTTTTTGAGAATGGCACTCGAACCCTAACTAGAGTGAAAGTTCAAGATTTGGTTCTTGAGCAGACTCAGAATTTCACCACAAAAGGAACATCTGTTAGGAGAAAGAGACAGGTGTACGGCACAGACAGCAGGTTCAGCATCTTGGACAAAAGATTCGTAACCAACTTCCCTTTCAGTACAGCCGTGAAGCTCTCCACAGGCTGTAGTGGCATTCTGATTTCCCCACATCATGTTCTAACAGCTGCCCACTGTGTTCATGATGGAAACGACTATCTCAAAGGGACTAGAAAGCTAAGGGTAGGGTTGTTGAAGATGAGAAAAAAACGTGGTGGCAAGAAACGGAGAGGCTCTAAGAGGAGCAGCAGAGATGCTCCCCTGGAAGACCAGAGAGAGGGCACCAAGGAGACTCCCAAAGAGCGAGCCCAGGGCGGAAGAAGAAAAAAAGGACCTGGTCGGGGTCAGAGTGTCTTTGAGGGAAGGCCCTCCTTCCAGTGGACCCGGGTCAAAAACACCCACATTCCAAAAGGCTGGGTAACAGGAGGGAGGGGAGATGCTGCTTTAGACTATGACTATGCTCTTCTGGAACTGAAACGTGCTCACAGAAAGAAATATATGGAACTAGGAATCAGTCCAACCATCAGGAAGATGCCAGGTGGAATGATCCACTTCTCAGGGTTTGATAATGACAGGGCTGATGAGTTGGTCTATCGGTTTTGTAGCGTATCTGATGAATCCAACGATCTCCTCTATCAATACTGCGATGCAGAGACCGGCTCCACCGGCTCTGGGGTCTACCTGCGTCTGAAAGAGCCAGACAAAAAGAACTGGAAGCGCAAAATCATTGCGGTCTATTCCGGCCACCAGTGGGTGGACGTCCACGGTGTTCAGAAGGACTACAACGTGGCTGTACGCATCACGCCCCTCAAGTATGCTCAGATTTGCCTCTGGGTTCATGGGAATGATGCCGATTGCACTTACGGCTAACAAACCTGAAACAAAGCCACGTATTATCAACAGCGCACGGGAAACCGGCTCTGATTACTGTAGCAAGATCAGCGCCTCTGATCTTAGGAGATGAGGCCTGGACTTAAACCTTATCAATAGCATTTCAACATTTTTACAAACCTATTCTTTCCAAAGTAGTAGGTTTTCATACATTTTAAAGTTTGTTAGTTACAGATATTATAATGAGATGGCCACTTCAGTGCCAAGTATATACTTTTGTTTACAGGGTGGTAAGTTTTCTTTTCCTGGAAAACTTCTGTTTCATTCTGCCTTTTTTTAAATGTAGACATCCTTTAACATTGCAAACTGGTACTACAGCCAGTGTGTGATTCCTCAACTGACTTAGTGAGAGTCCTACTCTACGAAGATTCTAATAGGATGCAGGCTGCATACCATGACATGCGAACATAGATGCAGACAGTAACAAATTAGCATCAGGTGAGAGACAATAACCTACAGCGGCTTTACTCTGAGATGGACCCAGTCAGCACATTGTGTTTTCTGTTTCATCTGAGGAGCTTTATATTATTACTTTTCATTTTTCGAAGAATTACAAATCATCAAAAGGAACGGCAAACTATATAAATGTTTCACTGATTTAAAAATATCCATCGAAGGGGGCACTATTTAAAAATGGTTAGAAATATTTTGTTCTATGAGATAAATCTGGTTTGAAAAAAAGGGAAGCTTACTATTTTAAGATCTCAAATTTTTAGTTTACTGATTTTAAAATTGGGACTTATTCTGTATCATAATGAAGACATTCCAAAAGTTAAATGATCATGTGTCGAAAATCACAATATTTTGTGTTCTACATCTCACCATTGTCATTGTACAAGTACACTTTGACAAATTTTAGCCTTCTTAATAGGTCACAGGCATATTATTTTGGCAAACTGTCTAATTAGCAGTTTTAAAGATGTCCTTTCCTGAAAATGAATATAATTTAGAAAATAATTTTAAACAGAAGGTGCTGATCATTTTCCCTGGGGACCAAGGCTGCACGCCCACTTCGGCCATCAGAGGGTCTAAGCTGGCAGAGCCCAGTCGTAGCCCTAGAGAGGAACAGAGTAGGCTCTGAACATACATTTCCTGAAGGTGCATGTATTTGCTGATTGGATGGAAAAGGAGGTTAGTTCAAGGCCATTATGCTTAAAGTGTTTAGTGATTTGTAATTGCCTGCATCATAAAAATCAGCAAGTGCAGGCCTGATATTTTGCCTGCTTTTTCTGGAAGTTTCTATGGCACACATAACTCTCTTGTACTGTGACTCAAACAAGTCACTGATTCTGCCTGAATTCAATTTTATTTACTGTATTTTTCCTTTCTTTTAAGAATGGGAAATTCTGCCCATTATTAGATTATAACAAAAATGATTTTGTGAATGGTGTCTGAAATAGCTGAAATTCAGTACAAGTACACATTCTTTTATAATGTGAATCTTAAAGATGATTCAATAAAATATTTTAAAAAGAAATTAGTTATAATTCTTACTGTATCTGTATATGTCTTATAGCATTTCCCATTTGCTAAGAAAGTATTAAATTAACTGGGCTCTCACAGTGGTTTTGTGAAAGTGAGGCTATAAGATCACATTTTTGTATGTTTGGATACTTTACCAGTAGTCAGATTTGCTTGGATGTTATTGAAATCCTCCATGTATATACTCAAAAAATGAAAGGCTTGTATACCGTCACACATGTGTCATAGGTAGGGGTATACTTTGGGAACCCAGTTCACACAACTGAGCACCCCCCAAAAATCCTTTGCCACTGAGTTGATTCTGACTCATAGTGAACCAACAGGACACAGAACTGCCCCATAGGGTTTTCAATTGAACTGAGATGCGTTTCCGACTCGACAGCACTTGGCTGGCAGACTTTTACTCAGTCCCACTGCAACTTATTTCCCATATTCGTCTATACATTTTACATTTAATTTTATCAGTAATATATAGTATAGTACACAAATTAATCTGTCTAGAATATCTTTATCTGACAATTTCAACTACACAAAATACAACAAAAATTTGTTATAAGGCCAAACCATTTTCCTTTTCAATAACTAAAATGGGTACCACAAAATTACTTTTACTCTAGAAATAATCTTTAAAAAGTGTGGTTATCTGATGTCCCAAACTATAATTAGAAGGCAGTTGCTGAGGCAAGTCTATAATAATCCCAAGAAGAGACAGCCCGACGGAGAAAAAGGGGTACAGAAAAACTATCAAAAACACAGCTATGAGGATCATACAGTTAGGGTAGCTTTAAGCTAGTTATAGTTCAAGCAGCTCTGTGAACCATCTTAGCCTTTGAAGGCATACCCATAGATGTTATATCTATAATTCCTGAGCTGACACTGAAAGATTAAATTACATTCAGTATGAGTTTTAGAAGGCATTACCTTACAGAAAAATCTGCAACAAAAAAACAACTATTTAAAAGACTAAAAGAATAATCAGCCTCAAAGAATTCACTGGTTTCATTTCATCTCAAATGAAATTCTAATCTCTAAAGTTTCAGAATAGTTCCCAAATACTTTATTAAACTTAATAAAACTAAAAAGCCAAAGTATCTGTGTATTTTGACTGTTAATGGATGTTATTTACACTTAGAACTAGTCACATAGCTGTGCTCAATATATGCATACACACAATACTGTGGAACAAAGATCTGGGATCTGTGGGGTAGGGAAAACAATTCAGGCTGTGGAATAAACTAGTTCAGATATCTAACCATAGTGGACTTCTTTGTATACGGCAAATGTTTACAACATAATATGCAGATAATTGTAACTAGTGTCATAAGATTATAGAAAATTAACTAATAGAATAAACTAGTTGCACTCTTTTGTGTCATATTCATGGAATACTGGAATTTCAAGAGCAAGTACAGATCTGCAGTAATTTATTCCTGTGGAAATGGTATATTGGTGGGCTCACCGGTGTACGTTTTGGGAGATTACAGTGATGATATAACTTCCACCTTCTCCCCTCCTCCTTTATGTTACTCTTAAACTTCTAACACATTTTCCTAAACTACTCATTAAGGAGTATCAGTCTGCTCTAACCGAAATTCTCACAAATAAATGGCTTTAAAAAGAGAAATTTCATTGTCTTGCAGCCTAGTAAGCTATAAATGTACTCAATATGAGAAATTATCACAGTATGGTAGGCTGACAGTCCAAATTCAATATGAGACCATCTTGGCGCAGGAACCTCAGGTCCAAAGGCTGTGCTCGGCTCTAACTCGGCTTTCCTGGTGGCATGAGGTTCCCAGCTCTTTCTGCTCCCCTTTGTCTTTTATGACTCAGGAAACTCCCTGAAAACAGTACAAGCGGGTAGACTGAGTCCTGCCTCACCAACACAGCTGCCGCCCATTCTGCGTCTCTCATCACCGTCATAGAGGCAGCATCTGCATCACCTGAGAGAAGTCACACCATACTGGGACTCATGGCAGAGACAAATTCACACATACATTTGGGAGTGACACAGTGCAATCCACAACAAGAAGTTCTCTCCTCTCGGCTAAACAAGGAACACAAGTACCTTCTGAGTAATCCCTGGAGTACCTGAGGCTTCTGAAAAGTACTGAGAAGCCCTTGTCAGTTCTCAGGTCCTTTGCCTCACCTGCCCCTCTCCCCTTCTATTGATTGACATGAGTCAACACTGACATGTTTGCTCTACTTAGAACTTAAACTAAGTTAAAGTGTCCCCTGGAGTGGGAACCGGCTCGACGGTATGGCGTTGGCGCTGGCTTTCGGGGGCCCGGGGGCCTCCGTGGCGGCCGTTTTTCTGGGCGCTCTTGCGCCGCTGTGGCTGAGCCGCCTGAGGGTCTGCCGGGCGGAAGGGCCTCCTCCGTGCGGTCCGGGTCCTCAGGGGGCTCCCGCACCTGCTGGCCACGGAGGTGGGGCGCTAGGGGCCGGCCCCTCGAGGGGAGACGCTGATGGGAGCGGAGGCCGCCCCGTGCGCTCCGTCGAGTCCGCCGGCGGTCCCCGCCCTCTCGGGGGCTGGTCCTGTGGGAAGCAGCGGCCTGGGAGGTTGGCGGGGGCCGAGGGACCCCCCTTTGCCCTCTCCCGGGCCGTCGGGCGCTGTGGGGCGCGGCCCGAGGGCCCGCCGGCCCGGGGACGGGGTCTCTCGGCCGTCGTCCCTCCGGCTGCGTCCGGGATCGTTCCCGCGGGTGGCTGGAGCCTGTGGACTCGGCTAGCTGCCCTGGGATTTCTTGCAGGCCGGCGGCTCTCGAGGGCTGGGGGCTGTCAGCCGACGAGCTGGGGGGGCGCCGCCCGGGCTCGGTCGGTTCTCTGCTCCAAAGGGAGGACCCGGTGGGCTCTCCCAAGGCCCCGGGCCCTCGGCCTCACGGCCATCGGCGTGGAAGGCGGCCGGGACCTGGCCGCACGGCAGCGCCGTCGTGGGGAGAGGCGGGGGCCGTCGAGCCGATTACCACTCCGGGGGACCCGAAGGGTCTTCAGGCTACAAAACACCATAATCCCTAGGGTGCAGAAGAAAGGATGTTCTAGCCTACAGTGGAGAGATCTGGGGAGATATGCTTTTGTTCCCCTAAAAGCTACCAGAAATTGATGAGCTGTTAGAAAAGTTTGCAGCTAAAGGGTCTTAACAGATTCAACTTACAAATTTTTCGAATTTCTGCTTTGAAATAATTTAAAACTGCTATTTTTTTTTTTCCTGCTAAACAGAAAGTGCTTGGCGCCAACTTTCTACAGCCAAATAAAACAATGACTCTATCAAGCCGCTACCTAAAAATAAAAGAGTGCCATTTTCGGGGCAGAGCTGAATTTAGCATTCTGCCACAGCACTTGGACAGTGACTTCAGAAGGCCTGCTTTGTGGGCTGGGATAACAGGCAACACTATGATGCCCACCAAATGGGCAGTTGTGCTGCTACGCGGGCCACTGGGAACTGATGTGGCTCCATGAGCAGATGCCCTTTGTGGTACATGCCCACGTATAGCAGCATCTTTCTCCTACAAGCACTGCCAGATGAAAGCCTAGGTTTTGGTGGAAACTAGAGTACCGTGATGCCATAGCAACCATCTCTTTATGACTGGTAACTAAATGTCTCAATTCTCAGGCTACATGAAACACAGTATTTCTTGTGGTTTTCTTATTTTGAAGCCTTTTTTTTTTTTTTTTTTGGCTGGGATCATCTATGACTTCCAAATAGGGCTGCATAATGAGCTCACTGGATTTATGGTATTTCAGTGGTTTCCCTTAGCAGAGGTTACTAAGTTTGGTGGGAAAGCCAATGACCTAGGAAATTGTTTTATAGTTTCTAGTTTTTAGGGTCATACCAGGATCCTCCTACAATCTCTGAGGGTAGGGTTCAGAAATCTGTATGTAATAATAAAGCTCTCCAAGTAACTATGGTGATTAGCAGGTTGGTGAACCACTGTCTTAACCTATTTTTCCTAAAATAATTATTATCCCACCATCTGCAGCTCTCCTTCTGTGCCCAATGATATTTATCTTTTTCTTCTAGGTTAAATGTTTCCTCCATTTTGCTTGCCTACATGTGTGTATGTGTATATATATATATATATGTGTGTGTGTGTGTGTGTGTGTGTATGTGTGTACATATGTCAAGCCAAGTGTATATATCTTATAAGCTGTCTCAAATATGATATTTTTAGGCAGATAATGCATGCCTTTACTTTCAACTGTGTCCTTCCTCTGCAAAATGTTTCCATACGTGTGTTATCCTAACTTTTTTTTAACAACAACATGTAAACTATTGGGCATAGTGGTGGCACTTATGAAAATATCTTGGGAGGAGGGTGTGGTTTGTAAACACATGTACAAGGTGCACATTGTGTAAAAATATGCAACTGATGAGGAAGATGGTGGTATAATCAAATACAAAGGTGATATTCTTTTCAGTATTTTTATAAAATGAAAATATATTTTAGAAATACAGTTGTCTTTATGCTGTTTTAATATGGTAACTCAAATTTCCAATATGTCTTAGCATATGTGATCACTCTACAGTTAACAACAAAATCCAATTGTATTTAGTTTCTGGAAATTATATACCTATTCTTTTCTATTCATTCCGACTCGACAGCACTTGGCTGGCTTGGCTTTCTATTCATAATCCACCCTTTAAGTTAGATCAAGTCAACATAGTTTAACAAACTTCCTGAGCTCTATGTTAGGAGCCAAGGATATAGAGTTAAGAGGACTGACAATTAAGTTTGCAAGCTCTGTGCATTTACATTGGCAGCACTGTAGAGACATCTCGATAAGGTTTCATAACCTTGGTATATCAATGTCTCACAGCTGTGTTTGTGTCAACATATGGTGGTGGTGTCTTGCTCAGTGATGTTCATTGTTGTTGCGTGTTCTTGTGTGCCATCACGAGAATGCCAGAGCTTGAATTAGAGCAATGAACAAACATTAAATTTTTTGTTAAACTTGGCAAGAGTAGAAGTGAAATCAGGAACATGTTAGTGCAAGTTTACGGGGATAATGCCATGTAGAAAACGACAGTATACATACGAATTAAATGTTTCTCTGAGGGGAAAGAAAGCATCACTGATGAAGAGAGGTTAGGGTGGCCAGTAATGAGCAGGACTGAGGAAAACATTGCAAAAATTCACTGAATTGTGTGTGAAAATCAGCAGCTGACTCTGAGAAGCACAGCAGACCAAGTAAACATCAATAGAGAAGAGTTACGAAAATCTTAACTGAAAATCTTGGCATGAGAAAGGTGTGAGCAAAAATGGTCCTGAAGGAGTTCAATGATGAACAAAAGCAAAGGAGAGTCAAAATTTGCCAAGACTCACCAGTGATAGCCGTGATGGAGCTCACTAAGTTGAGTCTCACTGGCAACACAAAAATAAAAAGGGGTGCACCCTGAGAGCCCCACTAAAAGACCTCAATTGATGGTCCAGTGGTTTCGGGGTTCTTCTGGGAGCATGGCCCCCCGCCCTGATGCTGCCCTTGCCCATAAATCATAACAAAGGTCCACGCTTTGGACAGGAATGGATTGGACCTGGCGATGCAGTGACCATATCTTGGATGCACTTTATGGTTCTATACATCTATAGGATATCATCCTGCTGACCTCTGGCTGGAGGAAGGAGAGTGGGTGGAGAGGAGGGAAAAAAGAGACTGTTGGGAGAACGAGACATGTATGGAGCAGAAAGGAATAGTGTGCTGTCACCGGGCAGGGAGAGCAGTGGAAGCTGCATATAGGTGGGTATGTAAATTTATATGGGAATGTATATTTTCACTCAGTTATATTAAATAAAAAAATTAAAAAAAAATTTGCCAAGACATTCTATAGAGGCAGGATGATGTTTTGGGCTGTGTTATCACTGGTGATGAAACATGGATGTACCAATATGACCCTGAAACAAAGTGTCAAAATGTACAGTGCAAGTCAGTCAATTCTCCACGACCAAAAAAGTTACATCAGTCCAACGCAAGGGTGAAATGCATTGTTAACCTATTTTGATATTAGAGGTATTATTCATTATGAATTAGTACCAACTGGACAGTTAACCAAGTTTACCATTTGGAAGTGTTGAAAAGCTGCATGAAATGCTCTTAGGTGAAATCAAGGCCAATTGGCACAACTAGCATTTTGCTAAGAGGGCTCTCTGCACCCCACATTGGTGAGTGGCATCTGGGGTCTTAAAAGCTGCCAAACTGCCATCCGAGGACACAGCAAATGGTCCCAACTCAGCATGAACGGATGCTCACCGAGGACCAAAATGACATGGGGTAAAGACAATCTAGAAGATAGAGAGACCCACTGATGTGGGTCGATGTGCCTACATCGACTTGGGACCAGAAGAACTGGATGGTGCCCGGCCACCACCAGGGACAGCCAAGATGGAGCTCACAGAGAGGAGTCTCACTGGCAACACAAGAATAAAAAGGGGTGCATCCTGAGATCTCCACTAAAAGATCTCAACTGATGGTCCAGTGGTTTCGGGGTTCCCCTGAGAGCATGGCCCCTGGCCCTGATGCTGCCCTTACCCATAAATCATAACAAAGCTCCGCTCTTTGGACACGAAGGATTGGACTTGGCAATGCAGAGTGACCATATATTGGAAGCACTTTACGGTTCTATACATCTATAGGATATCATCCTGCTGACCTCTGGCTGGAGGAAGGAGAGTGGGTGGAGAGGAGGGGAAAGGAGGCTGCTGGGAGGATGAGACATGTATGGAGCAGAGAGGAATAGTGTGCTGTCACTGGGCAGGGAGAGCAGTGGAAGCTGCATATAGATGGGCATGTAAATTTATATGGGGATGTACATTTTCACTCAGTCCTATTAAATAAAAAATCAAAATTAAAAAAATAAATAAATAAATAAAAGTGGAAAAAAAAGAAAAGCTGCATGAAAGAGCTGGACAAAAGCAGCCTGAACTTTCTGCCAACAGCTCAGGGCTCCTGCATCACAACAATGTACCAGTTCACACAGCACTGACTTCGGAGTTTTTTAGCCAGTAAACAATTAACCGTATTGGAAAACCTTACCTACTCACCTGATCTGGCCCCCAATGACTTTTTTCTTTACCTGAAGATAAAGAAAAAACCGAAAAGAAGACATTTAGATGACATTCAGGACATGAAGGGTCAATGACACCAGCTCTGATGGCCATTCCAGAAAACGAGTTCCGAAATTGCTTTGAAGGGTGGACCAGCACTGGCACTGGTGCATTAGCTTCCCCAGGGGACTACTTCAAAGGTGGCTGTAGTGATACCCAGCAACGAGCTATGTAGCACTTTTTCTAGGATGTGTTCACAAATTAATTGTCACACCTCTGTACTCAGGAGCCCAATGAACATGAAAAAGCACAGTTGAGGGTATCGTATCTCCCAAGTCTGAAGCTTAGGCTGGATGGATGGGCCTCCATGGAATGGTCAGACCACAAAACCAGATGGAAAACTAGGCTTGAGGAAAAGATAATGAGTTTACTCTTAGAAATGTTACATTAAAATTTTTGTAGAATATTTATCAATAAAGTTGATAATACACACATGTAAAACAATGACAATAAAATTAAATAAAAAATATTATGTAGTTTTATAGTGAACCAACCCATTAGTTAATGAATAACTGATAAATTACATTTTTTGTTCTGAAGCCAAAAAGAAACAAAACTTGCTTTTCTGTCCTATAAATGCATCTTAAAATTTAGTATGAAGTCATAATTTTTCCCCCTGAGAAAATGTAGTCCTAAATTTACAAATGATATATGACACAGACGGTCACAACTCCACCTCTTGTTTTTCAATGTTGTCACGTATCATCAAGTCAGCCCTGACTTGCATCAACCCTACAGTAGAAGCATTCATAATAAATGAGAGCCTTCGCATAGTTTAAAAACATCTAGGTTAAACGTAATCCTCACTGTTCCCCCCAAAGGTCTCTCAATTCCCTGAAAAAAAAAATTATCTAGATAGGGTCCATTTGTTCACAGCAGACTAGAAAAAAATCTGATGAAGCTAATGCACTGGTTATGGTCTGCAAGGCTGACGGCTTCAAAGTGCTGACTTTCTGGTTAGCAGCTGAGATCTTAACCATCATGCCACCAGGGCATCCCTTTTCAATACAGTGCCAAAATTCAGGTGATTCAAAATAGGAGATGACTCCAGCTTTCCCTAGGACACACATGTAAGGCTCTTTAGACAGCAAGGATCTGCAGATTTTAAAATACCAATTACAAAAATTAGTTGAATTACCCCAGAAAGAGAGAAAGAAACCACAAAGGATGCTGAGTTTCTGGAGATGAATCTAGATATCAAGATTGGTTTAACTACAGAAGACACAGTCACTAGGAGATGCTTGTCCTTCCTGTCTGCTGTCTGCAGAGCTGGATGCTGTTTCAGGCTATGATTTCTTACAGCCACAAGCTTTTCCTCAAATTATCTCCCTCCTGCAGACCTGTTGGCAGCACCCCACACCATACTGACATGTCTGCTACGGGTATTTTCAACTTCAATAGCATGTTCAATCTCAGTCTAATTCACCACTAATTATTTCTTCTACTGTCTTAAAATGCCACCTTTGATCTACCAAGTACATTTTTTAAGTTTTCCAATCAAAGAATTCCTCAAGTAGAAAACACTGTCAATTCCAGCATTAGTCAAAGGACTCGTTGGTATCTTTCATTTACGTTCTTAAAGAAGTGTCATTAGATATGGAAAACTGTCTACGGAGGTGTCTGCAGGAATTTAGGTTTAACTTCAGTGGTGGATGCCTTTGGGGCCTGGCTCAGATGCCCTCTCCCAGTTGGTGCTCTGTCCCCAGTGGCTGTGGTAACAGCAGCCAGGGAGCTGAGTTGTATCTATGTGTAAAAGGCCCTTAGGCTTCCCAGTGTTTTTTAACACATTTAGCACTTCTTGTGATTGCTTTATTAAAGAATAATTCCTATCAATGACTATTTTTATATTTTGTCTTCTCTCTCCTTTTGTATTCTTACAAACATGAATAGCATCTGGAGCAAAACTAACCATAATAATTTAAAATAACAGTAGTATTTTAAGTAGCACTACATTGTAGAATTATTACCGTGTATTATCTCATTTAATAGTATGTGCATGGGTAGAAATTTCCACATTTAACAGATGAGAAAATTAAGGTTTAGAGACATTAAGTGACTTGCCTAAAGTAACAGCTGGTGGCTGTCCTAGTTATCTAGTGCTGCCTGTAACAGAAATGCCCCAAGTGGATGGCTTAAACAGAAATTTTATTCTGCCACAGCCATAGGCTATCAGTCCAAATTCAGGACGTCAGCTCTAGGGGAAGTCTTTCTCTGTTGGCTTTGGAGGCAGGTCTTTGTCATCAGTCTTTCCCTGGACTGAGAGCTTCTGAGGCTCAGGGACGCTGAGAGCTCCTTTGGACCCAGGGTCCAAAGCACATGCTCTGCTTTTTTCCTAAAGGTATAAGGTACCCAACTACATGCTTACTTCCCTTTCTTCTATATCCCAAGAGTCTGTCGCAAGGCATAATACAGTCTTACACACTGAGTCCTGCCTCACTGACACAACTACCACCTATCTTCCCTCATTAACATCACTGAGGCAGGATTTACATAACACGTATGAATATCACACAACACCAGGAATCATGGCCTAGCCAAATTTCTAAACCTATTTTTTGGAGAACACAATTCAATCCATGACAGTGGTTGACCAGATTCCCTTCATGCTGACACTGATCTCTTGTTCCTGCACCACAAGTTTCAGTGTCACATCAAAAGTTATGTCAGATATGGTGGTGGTGGTGGTCACCATTTGGAAAGTCACTCACCAAATAATAGTGACGGTAATAGTACTATGTTCATACCCTGTCATGGACTGAGTTGTGTCCCTCTAACAATGTGTGTGTCAATTTGGCTAGGCCAAAACCAAGCCAGCCAAGTGCTGTCAAGTTGGATCCGACTCATGGCCATGATTCCTATTACTGTGTGGTTGTCATCTATTTTATTGTCCTATATTGTAAATCTTAATCTTTCCCTGTGGCGAACAGGGCAAGACTGGATTGTGTTAAAGAGGATTAGGGTGGGACAGTGACACCCTTACTAAGGTCGCCTCTTTGTTAGAATATAAAGCGATTTTCCCTGGAATGCGGCTTGCAAGCAGAGAGTGGAGGACCTCACCCCAGCCAGGGAGTAGCATCAGGAAGAGAGAGCATCCATGGATCTGAAGTTCCTGTCCTGAGATGCTCCCAGACCAAGGGAAGACTGGTGATGAGGACCCTTCTCTAGAGCCAACAGAGAGGAAATGCCTTCCCCTACAGCTGATGGCCTGAATTTGGACTTGTGGTTACTGAACTGTGAGATACGAAACTTCTCTTTGTTAAAGCCACCCTCTTGTAGTATTACTGCTGTGGTAGCACTAGATGAGTAAGATACACCCCCAAAATACTAATCAATTAACCAGTAAATTTTCCTTTCCAAGAACATAAAAAGATTCTTCTAGCTCTAAATCACTGGTCCTCAAAGTGTGGTCTGGGCAACACTGGGAGTTCCAGAAATCCTTTCTATAGTAGCACCATGAGGTCAAAACTGTTTTCATAATCATGTTAAGACATTCATCCTTTCACAAGTATACCTGTAGGTGAGTTTTTCAGTGGCTACATGATATGGGATATTGTGAGACTGGATGCCAAAGCAGGTATGAGAATGAAGGTGTCTTTTAACAAGTCTAAAGAGACCTACAAAAATGGTACCAAAAAAAGAGAGGAAAAAGTAACTCTTCCAATTAATTTTCTTTGAAAATTGTCTTTCATAAAAATATTTAGGTTAACATGTTCATTATTATTTTTAAATGAATTAACTGATCTTTTAAAAATGTTCTCAACTTTAATTTCTGATACAGTAAATATTGATAGATATAATCCACATTAAAGAAAGAAAAAGCTTCTAAGGGGTCTCAGATTTTAAGAACTTAAAGGGGTCCTGCTTGCGACCAAACAGTTTGAGAACTGCTTTTCTTTAAATTAATCATAGACTATCTATTACCTTTATGTTGCAGCCAAGCCAAGTGCCGTCGAGTCGACATGTATGTCTTAAGGCAGAAAATTTACTCCACTAGCTCTGCTGCTCTGAGGGCCTCGGTTAGTGACCCTGTCACTAAATCCCAGATCATCCCTCCCTCCTATTTCCACTCACAGAGACCTGAAAAATACACCCAAGGATGAAATCCGTGGCAAGGCTATGGGAAATAGAAGTTTCCTTAAACTCTAGGGTAACACACTACCACAAAACATGCTGCCTCAAAAATATAAACCAATTTGATTTTTCAATTAATATCAACACTAGTTTTGATTTTCAATACATGCTTTCACACCAGAAGCATTGTAATCACTGCTGCCATACAAGGCTGGTTCCTACCAGTGAAAAATCAGGAATAGTTGCTAAAGATGTCTACTTGCAGGCAGAAAGAAGTATTTGCACAGTTTATCTTTTTTGTGAATGGATTCTCATTTCTCATCCACTCCTTTTCTCTTCATCTCAATCTCATGATTCCTTCTCCCAAAGTTTCTGGTTTTCCTGTTTTTTTTTTTTTTAAAATGCGGCAAATAACAAAAAAGATACAGAACTAAGGAGGCAATTTAATACTGAGAGAACCACCCTTGCAATTTTTACCCCATACATCAAAGTGATTCAAATCTTTATCACAAGGTGGGTTTTTCACTGGTGATCATTCGTTTACAGTGACTGACAAAGGACTACTAAAACTCAAATAACTTTTGACAATAAGTGTACTACATGCAAACCGTTTTTCAGTTATCAGAAACAGAAACACTAGCCCATCAGTATATCCACAGGTGGGGAGAACTCTAAGAACCAACCTACTTGTGTTCATCCCTTAGCCACTTAACCTGGTAAGTGTCAGTGTTGAGGATAATGTCCAGAAGACCTTTCCTGCTGCTGAGTGGCTCACAATTGGCCAGAGGACACTTTTACAGCTCATTACAGTACAAAACAGTAAGTGGCACAAAGGCTTAGGAGGTTGGGAAGAGTAGGGTGTGCAGCAGAAACAGGCCATGAAGCTCTAAGCGAGATTCTGTCACACTGGTAAGGGTGGTGAAGTAAGTTCACGCAGATGGCCCTGTTTGAGCTAGGGAAGTGCTTAGGGATTCTCTGAAGTGAACAGCTGGCGTGGTTTTCTGTGTGCACACATGCAGAAGGCTGGTGTGATAAAGTGAGACAGGAGGCTAAGAAGGCAGGGTAAAACCATTACAGAAATGCTCACCATGTGGAAGCACATGAGTCAAGAAGCCTATCTTGAAAATTATCCAGAAAGGTTAGTTTTTTTACTACCCAGAAGTTTCCCTTCAGTGTCTCAACTAAGACAATTTCCTTACAACATATGACACCAATAATCTCACCAGGAATCTTACCACATCAAGGTTTCAGGGTCTGATATAAAATTATGTTCTTGTAAGTTTTGCCTGTTAAGAGTTTATATTCTTTATAATCATAAGCCAAAGATGAAAAAAATGCAATATTAAAATTAGTAACAACCTAAAACACAATGTTTTGATTATAACGTGCCTGCAAAGCAATATATACTCAAGATGTAATGTTAAAAAAACATAATACATAATCAAATATAAGCTTCTAAAAAATTCTCGTTAGAAATCCTAGTTAACTCAGCGAAAGGCAGTGTTAACACAGAAATAATAATATACTTTTGATAAATCCTTCTATTTGAGTTAGACTACTTTTTTGAAATGCTATTATCATGGGCTAATCTAGTTGTAGGCAGGTGGTTGTTGCTGTTGAGTGTCCTTCAGGTGATTCTGAATCACAGTGATCCCGTGTGACAAGACAGAACTGCCCCGTAGGGCTTTCTGGGCTCTAATCTTTATGGAATCAGATTGCTTGGTCTTTCTCCTCCAGAGCCACTGGGTAAGTTTGAACGGCCAACTTCAGGCATAAACTGACACAATTTTATTAAAAGAGGTTAGTCTTGATTTTTTTGATCTGTGTATATATGTGTATGCAAGTGTGTACATAAACTAACCTAAGGTTAATTCAATTTTGATGGTGAAGTCTCACCAACTATTGTTAAGTATTGCACATTTTACAAGAAAGCCCTTCTTGAAATCAAGGCCAACTGGCACAACTAGCATTTTGCTAAGACAACCCTCTGCACCCCCCATTGGTGAGTGGCATCTTGGGTCTTAAAAGCTGTCATGCTGCCATCTGAGGATACAGCAAATGGTCCCAGATCAGCAGGAATGGGTGATCACCAAGGACCAAAATGACACATGGGAAGGAGAACCGAGAAGACCGCGAGACCCACGTGAGTGGGTAACTACATTGACTTGTGACTGGAAGAGCCAGATGGTGCCTGGCCACCACCAGTGATAGCCGTGATGGAGCTCACAAAGTTCAGTCTCACTGGAATACAAGTATAAAAAGGGGTGCACTCTGAGAACTCTGCTAAAAGACTGCAATTGATGATCCGGGGGCCTCAGAGTTCTCCTGGGAGCATGGCCCCTGGCTCTGATGCTGCCCCTGTCCATAAATCATAATGGAGGTTAATTCTTTGGATTGGATTGGACTTGGCGACACAGAGTGACCATAACATGTGTGTACTTTATGGTTCTATGCATCTATAGGATGTTGTCCTGCTGGCCTTTTACTGGAGGCGGGGGAGTGGGTGGAGAGGAGGGGATAGGAGATTGTTGGGAGGATAAGACACATATGGAGCAGAGAGGAATAGTGTGTTGTCATCAGGCAGGCAGAGCAGTGGGAGTTGCATATAGGTGGGCATGCAAATTTATATGGGAATGTACATTTTCACTCAATCATAAATTAAAAAAAAGAAAGCTCTTTTTGAACATTTAAAAATTTTACTAATTTGAATATGTTAGGTATGTCATTTGAAATGCACTTTACGCTAAGAAATAATCAGAGAGAAAGATTATGTTTGCCTTTTCTTTGTTCAAGGTGTTTATTGCATCTCAGAGGGCGTACATGCACTGGGTTTTTAAACTGAAATACAAAGAAAAGCAATTTTGAAATTGGTTTTAGGTAATTTTCCCCCATTACAATGTAGTTATCCCCACAGTAAATTCAGATACAACCACTTTTTAAATGGTACCATACATCTACTAAATAATTTGAAAAATAGGCAAACACCTTTCCAACCCAATATGCTTTTACAAAGAGCTGCCAAGCCACTAGCAACACTGATCAACAGTGACCCATTTATGCATCAAAATCTGAAGCCAAGCCATCAGCACAGACACTGTGACAACAAATTAAAACTTAAAGAATACAGTATGTACAGGAAAAGATACAGTTTGCTGAATTAGTTTAAATCCTAATCACAACGGTACAACAGAACCTACTATGAGCTCGACTGAGCAATGGAAGAACGCTAGTCTACAGAACACACAAAGAAATACTAAATCAACAGATGTACATAAAGCCTACAATAAAATAAAAATATTTGTAATATTTTTAAAATTACAGATATATTTCAGAGTGCCTTCACAGTCACTTGAAGTAGCACATTTCTAATTGCTTTTTCACAGACATGATAGAAAGGGACCCTTTACTTTGCAGTACATTTAATCAAGAATGAATAAATAGGTCAATTTAGTGCGAAACCCGTCAAATATAATTAAAATATATTTTTTAATACAGCAGTGATAAATACGGAATTCTTTCCATACGATTTTTCATTCTTGATAATGTCACTTCAAGGAGAAGTATTTATTGTGGATGTTAACCTTTATATTTTTTTAAAATAAAATTTCTTAACATATACAGTGCCACAAAAATAAACATTTCTCACAACAGTTGAAGTTCTTGTGATTGGAAAAGTTGTACTCCACACCGCAAAAAGTTTTGTATATTGAAGAGGTTTTTTCCCCCCCCTTCCTATTTGAGATTATCACACTATGCTTGTAACAGAGATACAGAAGAAAAAGAACTTATGCGGAGAGTTTCAGTTTTGTCCAAAAGTTATATGTACATCAAAACCTTCAAAAAACACAGACACATCTTTCCAAATGGCTCACCACACAACAGCTGCATCATCCGTCCATGGGCGAGGTCCAGAAAAGCACTAAAGGCATCAGAAACATCCATTCATTGTTTACATCATACAATACACAAAGAACCCAAATACATTACAGTTTTGAGAGTAGGGATAACAGCTAAGGTAGTACACATTCCTAATGTTCACATTCACAGCTGTGCTACACATTTTGGAAGAGAAGTTATGAGTAAGCATTGGGTTTGGTACTGGTGGCTCACTTTGAAACTCTGAGCATCAATCCTATTTGAAGTCTCCAAACTCATTTTTTTTCCTATTCAGTCACAAAAACTGCAGCTGAAAAGACAAAAAGTGCTTGAATTAGAAAACAGAATATTATATACCCCTCAAATATCTTACCTTCCTTGAAATTTTGTTTCACATTACAAAAAAAAAAAAAAAACCTATTAAGGTTTCTGTATTGAAAAACTCACTCTTATATACATTTTTCAATACTTTAAAATAAGTTTGATGTCAGCCATAAAAATTAAAAAAAAAAATTAAAATGTAGTTGCACTGTAGAAGAAAACTATATCAGCAAAATTTTGGAATTAGAGTAATTACTAGAAATCCTAGTAGTAAGATATTCAGTATTTATAAGATTTAACCTTTAAGAAAGGGCAGTGAAACAAAAGGAAAGAGTGGTAATATTCACTATTTTTAGGTTCTGTTCTTCCTAAACAGTTGGCCAAGTGACAGAAGAGAAGTGAGATATTCCTGCTGTCTCAGTGCCTGCTTCACAATGGCTCCACACTTTTCCACCTGGCGTTTTCATCCTTCTTTAGCCATCTCTGTGGGGGAGCCTTTCCTGGGGTCTCAAGGCTGAGGTACCCCCTTCTCTGAAATCATAAAATAGTCTTCTGTGTCTGTCTCTATTTGACGAAATCTGAGGGCAGCGACTGCCTCAAGGAAATTTCCTGGCTTACGATGGGTGATATTTACCCAATAAGGCTACTCTCTGCTGTTTCCTTGGCCATGTCTGAAACTTGAACTGCTGTTTTCTACTTAGGTCTGTGTCAGTGTAGCCTAACCCAAAGTGGAACAGAAATGTTGGACACAAGGAGAAGCTAGTTGGCTAAGATGCCAAGGTGATAATTTTTTAGCCTGGTGTGAGAAATTATATCAGAGCAGGAATTCACAGAAATTTTAGTAAGTACTGGAGAAAGTTTTTAATAAAGATTGGCAGTAGATGCATAATAAAAATAACCCTGGGTGGTGCTCCAAAAGCTTGGGACACTCCTCCTACTCTTCCGTTTACTGGCTGTGTGAGTGGTCAAGGTACCTGAATGCTTAAGAATCAGTTTCTTTATCTGTGAGATGGAGACAAAAAGTATGTGGCCAGTATATCTCACAGGGTTTGGATTCCTAATTAGAAGATCAAATGAGTTAATTACTGGGAAGCAGATATGAAAAGTACTGTGCAAGTGAAAGGCTGTATTACTACTGTTCACTCACAGTATCACTTGTTAAGCATTCATCCACCATGCTAGGTGCTGTGGTTAACAGCAAACATTTTTTCACTCATCAGTTTCCTTCTCTAAGTACACCAACAATCGTTTCATAAATTATATGAGAAAGTTAAATTCAGAATATTAGAAATTTAAAATTCAGGTTGAATGCAGAAACACAAAGGTTAATAATCTAAACTTCATTTTATGAGGCAAAGTAAGGATAAACAAAATAAAAATCGATTTGTATAGCAAATCTATTATGAGAAAAAATTTAAATGTGATATCATAAATGCTTTCTGTACATACTGGCCATCATGTAATAAAGTGATAATTTTATAATTTGCCCAAGCAGCTTGATAACTTTCTATTTTACCAATATTATCTATATGTTTCACCAGTATTAAGGACAACTTGGAAGTTTCTCTCCTTCTTAGTTTTATAAATTAAATACTGGACAGGGAGAGCAGTGGAAGCTGCATAGAGTTGGGCATGTAAATTTATATGGGAATGTACATTTTCACTCAGTCATATTAAATAAAATAAATAAATAAAATAAAATAAATAAGATTTTAAAAATTCATTGATAAAGATAGCTTTTAATATTGATTAGAAAAACAGTATTATTCAAAGCATCTACTTACAGAGCATAAACAAACAGATATTGAACCTGAAATAGTGCAATATTATGCAGCTGATTATTACAAGCCCACAGGTAAAGCTCAATATTAGATACCTTAAATTGTTTACAAGAAATCCTTGATGTTAAGGTCCGCTAATGGATCCTTTGCTGGAGGTTTCTTGGGACTCTGAGTGGCAGGTGTGGGGCTTGGAGAAAGCTAACGGGGGAAAAGCCAGTCCAAGACAGCAGAAATAGAAAGCAAACAGATATACAAGCATTAGGCTGAACACATACCACAGAAAACAAACATGCAGAAGATCAGATGGCTAAAGCTTTACAAAATTTACTTTGTTCTACTTAGTCATAGTGTTGTATTTAATTCTGGATTGGTAAAATACACACAGAATGATATTTGGCTTTCTTGAAAATTCTTTGATATCAGAAATAGCTAAGCAAAATTTGGAGACTCTGGTAGAACAATATGGATATAAGTTAGGGAAGATACGGAAAACTTGCCACATAAACATATGATTACACAATAAAAAACAATCAATTTCTCTACATGTAAGTTTTTACTTTGAGTTATTAGTACTACTGAACTAATGAAGGAATTTAAATGGTTTTTCTGAGAAGGAGTTTGAAGAAAAATGGAAAGGAAGAGATTGCAAAAAAGCTATTTAAGAAATTACTTAAAATGAACAGTTAAATATACTAAGATTTTATACTAATTATTATAAAAGTGAAAACCAGTCAAGTTTGAGGGAAGTGTTAATTTTAGCTGAGCAAGCAGTCCCCTAGACACTAATGTGACTGAATTCCAAACCGCCTGCCCAGCTCAAAGAGAAATCTGATTATTAAACACTATAGGTAAGAACTGAACTGGATCTATGGCAAAAGTAACAAAGAATTACCTTATCTTGTGCTGTTTAACCAATACCTGGGGTACAAGGCCTTGAAAATTTCATGTAATCTATACAGAGTTGACAGTTGCCATCAGCTTTTGAATGTAATAAGTCTCCTAAGCTTATAACACAACAAAAATCTCCCAATCTGGATATGCCAGGCAGGGATGTACATTTTTATTGGTCACTAAACAAAGGTTCAAGTAAGGGTTTTTATGTGCGTTCCTATATCCAGAATCCATTGATCGACATGCATTATCTAGCACCCAAATTTCCATTTTTAAAACTGAAATAATACTTTGTAGAAATCTCAGGAAAAAATAAATGTAAGGCTTAAAGTTTACTGGAAGAGAAGAAATTCAAGGAACTGATTCAAAGTAATCATTAGGTGAGATGACAGTGTTGTAATATCAACTGAAAAGGGACAGGATAGTCCAGTCTTCAGTAATTTTAAACTGTTACCAGAAACCATAAACTCACATTTATTGTATAGTATAAGTATGCATAGTTTTCTGAAACAGGAAACGCAATCTAAAGATGGTGTAAATATGACATATCATTCCCAGGATATGAATTCAATTACTGATTAAAATATTGTGTTTTCAATATACCTATTTTTCACTTTCATTTTTCCAATCAAATAAATAAGTTAGTGCTATCTAACACTGGACTGTATCTTAACAAAGAAAACAAAAATCCTCACAACTGGACCAGTACACAAAAATTATTGATAAATGAAGTTGAGAAGGATAAAAAATTATTGATAATGAAGTTGAGAAGGATTTCCTTTTACTTAAATCCATAATTCATGCCCATGGAAGCAGCAGTCAAGAAATAAACTAGTGTATCGCACTGAGGAAATCTTTAGAAAGCAGAGATGTCACTTTGAGGACTAAGGTGTACCTGACCTAAGCCACTGTATTTTCAATCACCTTATAAACCTGTGGAAGCTGGACAATGACTAAGGAAGACCAAAGACAAATAGATGCATTTGAATTATAATGCTGACAAAGAATACTGAATACAGCATGGACTGTCAGAAGAATAAGCATATCTGTCTTGGAAGCAGTATAGCCAGAATGCTCCTTAGAAGTAAGGAGAATGAAACTTTGTCTTGCATTCTTTGGCTGTGTTGTCAGGCGGGATCAGTTCTAGGAAGAAGGACATCATGCTTGGTAAAGCAGAGGGTCAGCCCAAAACAGAAAGATCCACACTGAGATGGACTGACACAGTGGTTGCAACAACGGGCTGAAACATAGCACCGGTTATGCAGGATTGGGCAGTGTTTTATTCTGTCATGTATGGGGTCACTGTGAGTTGAAACTGACTCAGTGGCACTTAACAACAACACAACAACCTGTTAACACCAGTATTGTGTGAGAAAAACAACTTCTTTAAGTAAAATGTTCTATCAATTTTATTTCTTATGAGTGCAGCACACAAAATACAATAAAGTTAAAAATCTCAATATTCTTCTGCATTCATAAAAACAGAAGCACCGTTTCTTTTTTCAAATAGATGTTAAACAGTCACGGATACCATCAAGGAAGCATTCATAATAAAGCAGAGCCTTCTCAGAGTTTAAATGCATCTAGGTTAAACTTAATCCTCTCTGTTCCCCAAAAACGTCTCTCAACCCCTTAGAAAAAAGTATGCTTATTTAGAGCAGACTAGAAAAAACTCTTATGAAGCCCATGCACTGGTTATGGCCTTGATGGCTAGGATTTGTCACATTCTAAATTTACGTCTTTTAACACCCACCATCCTCTCTCCTAGTCATTCTCATGTTCCCTGTATAGTAAACATCCCCATGACTATTGAGGGGCAGGTAGAGGATGGATTTAGAGATGTATCGAGGAAGCAAAACAGATGAAAATATATTCAACACGTTCTTAGTAAGTATCCTACTATCCAAAAAAATCCACTACCATAGAGTTGATTCCAACTCATGGCAACCCTACTGGACAGAGTGGAATTGCCCTATAGAGTTTCCAAGGAGTACCTGGAGGACTTGAACTGCTGATCTTTTGTTTAGCAGATCTAGCACACAACTACTACACCAACAGGGTTTCCTTCCTACAGATAATATAAATATTCATTTTGCAAGTATTATAGGAGTGAAACCATTTGCAGATATCATTAAAATATATTTGAGCTATTTGGTATGGTTTATTCAACACAGTGTTAATAAATTTATAACTTGATGTTCCAACTGCATTCAAGTTAATTTCCCACGGTGAAAAACTCTTAGGTTCCACATACACTTCTACCTTGGCCAGGCAACTTACAGGAGTGAAGAAAGAGTGACTGATCAGTATAACTATCATTATTAGCAGAAAAAAGATAAAGCACTTATATTTTGGCATCTTGATTAATGAAGGTAGTAAATAATAAACTACAGATCAGAAGTACTCTTTTCTCCAGGACAAATGTCCTTAGATGTTTTAAATGTCTAGTTGTTCTTAGGTACCATTTAGGATTAAAGTGAAGAAAGGAGGACCTAAGGATACTGAAATATTTTGATAGTTTTTTTCTACACTTAACCCTGTTGTTAATCTTGCTTCCATGTCCCCTTTACTTCTGAAGTTACAGATGTGAGGATTACCTTAGGTGAAAACACTTGGAAAATCTTTTGCTTATAAGTTAGTGCCACTACTTTGTGGACAGCATTTCAAACACTGACCTGCGTGCCAGGTACAGCTGCAGCTCCGAAGGGTGGCCTCATCACGGGCTGTGCAAACATGACTGGCTGCTGAGGCATCATGGGCATGCCCGTCCCGGCAGGAGGCTGAAAAGGAGGAGCAGTTTAGAGCATGAGTGGAATTCTCTGGCTTTAGGACGTTTCTGACAATTCTTACAGTATAATCGACAATTCTTACAGTATAATCTGCAATTCTGAAGCATGTGCTGTGAGGCTGGCAGCTGGGAGAGAAGTCACTGGTACCACTGATGTGGGGTATATGTCTGGCTGGCCATGCAGCACCAGCATCCCAAACAGGCTTTGTTTTTCTTTATTTGTCTCATGTATGTACTGACTCTTGAAAAATATTTTTAAAAAAGCCAACAAAAAACAAATAACAGCAATAAGAAAACGCCTTCATTTATGGAAAATAATCCTGAAAAGTGCTGGTGATAGAAGTGATAAGCGAAAAGCCTTAATATAGTGATTAAGGATTGATTTTGATGATACAGGTAAAATTACACTTAATAAACACTATTCTAACAATTAGCATTCTAACAATAATATAATAGTGTACTTTATCACTTCATGTGTAGACTCCTTAAGGTCTAAAGCAGATGATACAACTTTATTGAATTTTGGGGAGAGTTATGTGCTACAGTTGTTGTTGTTGTTGCAAGCCATGGAGTTGATTCTAACTCCTAAAGACCTTGTATGGCAGAGCAGTACTGGCCCGCAGGGTTTCCTAGGCTGTAATCTTTATAGGAACAGATTACCACGTCTTTTCTTCCACGCAGCAGCTGGCGGGTTTGAACTGCCAGCCTTTGGTTAGTAGCCAAGCATTTAACTATTGCATCATCAGGGCTCCTCTATGCTAGAGCAGTACTTGTTAATTTGGGATTTGGCAAATACAGATTGCTCCTTACCATTCCAAATCCTGCTGCCGGTTGTCCAACAGATGGGGTTCCAGTCACGGGAGGAACTGAACTGGTTGGAGGTACAGCTCCTTGCTACCAAAAGAACACATAAAAGCACACAAATACACAACAAAACAATGCAACTGCTTTTAAATGTCAGAAGTTCATTTTTAAGTGCACGTACTGCAGATATGTTAAGACATAAAGAAATCTCAAATTTCTACTCTAAATTTAAATAACTGGCTTTGGCACTATGTCACTGAAATGAACAAAATTACTAAATTGATAGTCATTGGTATAATATTTGTGGTCACAGGCTTGCAGCTCACTGACCACGCTGAGCTTGCTCTGTACCTCTTTACATTCACCTCCACTGATAATGATTCAAATTTCTCTAAGTGTATGTTTTCCAACCATTGTATACTAGGGCAGGCAGGCAGGCAGGCAGATATTGGGTTACACTTTGCGGGATCGTGTTTCCACAGGTTTTTCAAAGCTTGTTTTCCATTTTTTATATTATTCTTTTCTATGTTATGTTTGCTTCACTGTGAACTATGACTATTGCACATTCCAAGTCTCAGGAAGCATTCAGAAAACTGATTAGAATAGAGCATGTATATCACACTTCAGGGGCAGGGCCAAGGGTTTCAGTTATACCCCAACATCCCCAATAGGCCCCTTACGTTTAAAACCTCTGCAGCCCCGTAATTTAACCATTACAGCCAAATCCTAATTGGAAAAGAAAATACATGAGTGATGTCATAAATGGTGGAGTGAGGATATTCAAAAGTCCATGTACTCATGAGGGCAACAAAAAATACACGCAAAAAACATTAGAATCAACTTTCTAGAGGACCGTGGAAACTAACCAAAAGCTCATAGCACTTCAAGAGTGCTTTTTTTGAAAACAAAACACACAAAAACCAATAACTGAATCTAGGTGAGAAACAATAAGTGACCAAAAAGCTTATGGGGAAAACGCTGAGGAATGATATGCTTTGGGGAATAAGAGCTTTACAATACTTGGACATATTCTTGGGTCCCTATAAAACAATACAGATGTTCAGGGCTGTGTTCATGGCAGAGAGACTTAAGAACGGATCAAGCTATCAACTCTGCGTGATTTTGAACATTTGTGCACCGGTAAAGAAAACTATGTAAGTAAATGTAAAAGTCAGTATTAATGTACTTTTTGTTTGTAACTGTTTTTCTTTTTATTATCCTATTTAAAACTGCATACATAGTTTCATATTCATGTTGATGGGTACACAATACACAAAGGCATAATATGTGACTAACAATACAAAGGGAAAACGGACATAGATTTATACCAGCCAAATTTAAATCAGTATTAAGTCAAACTATATGGTTTTTTATGATGCTAATTGTACCTCCTAGGGCAACCACTAAGAAAATAACTCAAATATTTATAGTAAAAGAAATAAGTGAATTAAAATAGTCCACTGGAAAATACCATTGAACACACAGTAAGCAGTAATTTAAGAATTGAGTGAGGGAAGACAGAAGGCATACAGACAAGAAACAGAAAGATTCCTTATAAGGAAGTATATGAAATGTGACTAAACTGTCAAATTAAAATGCAGAGACTGGCAGAATGGAAAAAAGAAATCAGTTCAGAGTCAAAGACACAGGTTGAAAGAAAAAGGATAAAGAAAGGTATTTCATGCAAACAGTAACCAAAAAGAGAACTCGAGTGGCTATACCAGTGTTAGACAAAACAGACTTTAAAAATTTTATGAGAGAAAGGGACATCATATGACAAAAAGATCAATTCATCAAGAAACTGTAACAATTATAGATATAGCCACCTAAGAGCCTCAAAATACATGATGCAAAAACTGGAAGAACTGAAAGGAGAAATAGGCATTTCAACAATAATAACTGGAGACTTAAATGCCCACTTGCAGTAACAGGGTAACTAGGCTGAAGACTAAGAAGAAAATACAAAACTTGAACAATACCTAGGATATTAAACATGCAAGATGTCAACTGCAGTATTCAGTAATCACTAAGAGTATGTCTATAAAATACACACAAAAAGAAAGGAAAAGGAAATCAAAATGGCTTGCTACAAAAAAACCCAACAAAACACAAAGTGTAGTATATCCATACAATGTAGTGTTTTCAGCCACGAAAGGAATCAAGTACTGATTCATGCAACACAGATATACATTGAAAACACCGCCAAGTGAAAGACACCAAGTACAAAAGGTCAACTACTGCAGGACAAACTTATACTTAACGTCTGGAACAAGCAAGCCCTCGGAGAGAGAGCATAGACACAATCTGCAGGGGAAGGAGTGAACCAGGGCAAAACAGGCCTGGGAGATGTTCTGGGATTAGAGGCTTCGGGTAGTTGCATAACATCAGAAATATGCTAAAAACCACCAAATTGTACACATGAAAATGGTGAATTTAATCTTAAGGAATTATGTATTTTATCCCAATAAAAAAAAAAACTTTAAAAAAATTAACAAAGATTACATTTCAGACTCATTCTTGACCTAGTATTTCCACGTGCTAGTGGTAAGCCATTTACCAGAACATGACTATGATAAATCAAGTTTCTATTGGCTGGCTTGCCATTAGTTCTTAAGACAAAAACTCACTGAGATTCTCAATCAAATAGAGTGCCCACTGTGTTTCATATCTGCATTCTGCTAACAACCTCTCTATAAATATTATTTGGAGCACTGGTGGTACAGTGATTAGAAGCTGGGCTGCTGACCTTGTGAACCTACTGCTGACCTTTTTGAATCTACTAGCTGCACCTTGGAAGACCTATCATTGATGTTAAAATGTTTGATATTTTATTTCTCAATATTCAGATGAATGTTTTATGTATAGGTATATAAAGATAAGCTGTATTTTGGGATACAGTTGTGGATTCTGTGGGCTTTCCTGGGAAATGTACACATTTCTGAATTGTAACTTCCTAGTGTGTATGAAAGAAGTTTAACAGATCCGCTGGGCCTTGGAAAACAGGATTAACTAACCCTGAAAATACAGGACTCCTGAAGGCCATGAAGATAGAGCCATGCCAGCAGACATATTTTGAATGTTTTAGTCTTGCTAAGGCTTTTGAGATCTAAGCCAGGTTCTGTCATCTGAAAAGTTTCATAGCTGTACCTCCAAA
This sequence comes from Heterohyrax brucei, assembly GCA_028571685.1. Classification (NCBI taxonomy): domain Eukaryota; kingdom Metazoa; phylum Chordata; class Mammalia; order Hyracoidea; family Procaviidae; genus Heterohyrax; species Heterohyrax brucei. Next base: position 103,443,398 of record CM053144.1, read on the forward strand.
GAGCAATTAAGGGATATTTGAAACAGGATGGGAAAAAGTTTAGCTCACATCTATCAAACAAAAGCTTTAAAAGGCAGCAAAAGGATTCCCGGATTCCCGCCCCCGCCCCCCGACACCACTCCCTTTTCTTTGCCTCCTACTCATGGTTTTGGTTTGGGTATCAGGAGTTAAAGGTCTAGATATTACTAGAAATACTAGTTGGCTGTTTCTGAACACAAGTTTCTAGGGACTCTCTTCTTTTTCCTGAATTTTCCTAGAAAAAAGGAAGATGAATATATTTTAACACACAGGAAGACAGAAGAGACATTTTATGAGTTAACTGGTCTGTGCAGAGGCAAGGTCTAAGAAAGCTGGAGCCTATCAGCATGATTTCTTAAGTGAAAGCCAAGCCAGGGCTTTGTTAAGGAAGAAAAGTTACAGAGCCAGTTAAGTAACTGGCAGTGGATTTATAAAAGACAATCTCCAGATAAGGAAACTTAAGACTAAAAGGGAACTAAAGATCAAACACAACAGCCTTTATCTTGTGCCTTAAAATGTTAAGGAAAACAAACAAAAGAAATAAAACTGCATGTAATCTTGCCACCTTAATAAATTATTTCAGTTGATATAATTTTTCTTTTATTGCTGTTGCCTGTCAGTTTGTCACAATGTGGGGGCTTAACACATTGCTGTGACGCTACAAGCTATGCCACTGGTGTTGAATTACTAACAGGGTCACCCATAGCGGAGGGTTTCAGCTATCTTCTAGACTAAGACTAGGAAGAAGGACCCAGTGGTCTACTTCTGAAAAGAATTAGCCAGTGAAAACCTTATGAATAGCAGCAGAACACCGTCTGATATAATGCCAGATGAGTTCTGCATTGGAAGGCACTCAAAATACAGTTGGGGAAGAGCCGCCTCCTCATAGTAGAGCCGACCTTAATGAAGTGGGTGGAGTCACGCTTTCAGGACCTTCATTTGCTGATGTGCATGACTCAAAACAAGAAACAGCTGCAAATATCTATTAAGAATTGAAATGCAAAGTGTAACAAGTGAGAATCTAGGAAAACTGGAAATCATCAGAAATGATACAGAATGCATAAACACTGATATCCTAGGCATTAGTCAGCTGCTATGGACTGATACTGACCATTCTGTATCAGAAAATCATATTATCTACAATGCCAAAAACAGCATCTTGAAGAGGAACGGTGGTGTGTTCATCATCAAAAAGAATATTTCAATATTTATCCTGAAGTACAGTGCTGTCAGTGATAGGATAATATTCATATACCTACAAGGTAAAATCAGTTAATACAACTATTATTCAAATTTAGGCACTAACCACCAAGGCCCAAGATGAAGAAACTGAAGATTTTTGCCAACTTAGGCAATTTGAAATTGATCAAATATGCAATCAAGATGTATTGATAATTAGTGGTGACTGGGGTACAAAAGTTGGAAAAAAAGAAGGATCAGTAGTTGGAAAACATGGCCTTGATGACAGATATGATGCTAGAGAGCACTTGATAGAATTTTGCAAGACCAATCACTTCTTCATTGCAACTTTTTTTTCAGTGACATAAATGGCACCTATATATGTGGATCTCACCAGATGGAACACATAGGAATCAAATTAGTTATATCTGTGGAAAGAGATGATGGAAAAGCTCAATATCAGTCAGAACAGGCCAGGGACTTACTGTGGAAAACATCAATTGCTCACTGCATGTTCAAGCTGAAGAAAATTAGAATAAGTCCACATGAACTACAGCACAACCTTAAGCGTACCCCAACTGAGTGTAGAGACCATCTCAAGAGCAGATTTGATGGGGTGAACACTAAGGACTGAAGATCAGACAAGTTCTGGAATGACATCAAGGATATTATGTATGATGAAAGCAAGAGGTCACTGAAAAGACAGGAAAGAAAGAAAAGATCAAAATGAATGTCAGAAGAGACTCTGCAAGTTGTTTTTGAATGTAGAGGAGCGAAAGCAAAGGGAAGAAATGATGATGCACAAGAGCTCAAATCATGTACAAGACTTCAAATCGTGGCCTGAGAAGACAAAATGTTATTATGACAGGTACAAAGACCTGGAGACAGCAAACCAAAAGAGAAGAACATGCCTGAGTTGCAATATTGAAGGATTCTATGGGGGAAAACATTAAACGACACTGGATGTATCAAAAGAAGGTGGAAGGAATTCAGTCACTACACCAAAAAGAAATAGTTGAAGTTCAACCATTTCAGGCAGCAGTATATGAATAGGAACCAATGGGACTGAAAAAGGTCCAAGCTGCACTGAAGGTATTGGTGAAAAACAGGCTCCAGAAACTCATGGAATACCAACCGAGGTGTTTCAACAGACAGCTGCAGCACTGGAAGCGCTCATGCATCTATGCCAAGAAATTTGGAAGACAACTACTGGCTAAACCACTGGAAGAGAAACATTTACGCCTATTTCCAAGAAAGATGACCCAAAGGAATGTGGAAATTACTGAACAGTATCATCAATTACTGAACAATATCATTAATGGAACAATATCACATGCAAGCAAGATTTTGCTGAAGATTATTTAGTGCACTGACAGTGATCTGCCAGGAATTGAGGCCAGATTCATGAAGAAGTGTAAGAGGAATATCTTTACTGATGTCAGATAGGCCCTGGCTAAAAGCAGAAAATATCAGAAAGACATTTACCTGTGTTTTACAACCTACGCAAAGGCATTTGATTCCAGCTCAAGGTGACCTGTGTGTTGCCAAGGTTACAGGATTTTCTTTGAATCAACAGGCCTTTCTTCTGTGGTGCCACTGGGTGGGTTTTAACTGTTAACCTTATGGTTAGTATCTGTGAGCAGACTGTACCACCCATGGACCTTTCCTAAGCATGCTGTTGTTAGTTGTCATCAAGTCAGTTCCGACTCATAGTGACCCTATGCACAACACAATGAAACACTACCCGGTCTTGCGCCATGTCCACAATCATTTTTAGGCTTAAGTCCACTGCTGTGGCCACAGTGTCAATCCATCTCATGGAGGGTCTTCCTCTTTTTCACTGACCCTCCATTCTACCAAGCATGATGTCCTTCTCCAAGGACTGATTCTTCCTGACATGGCCAAGGATGTAACATGCAGTCTTGCCATCTTTGTTTCCAAAGAGCACTCTGATTGTACTTCTTCCAGAACAGATCTGCTTGTTCTTTTGGTGGTCCATGGTACATTCAACATTCTTTTCCAACACTGTCATTCAAAGGCATTAATTCTTTTCCTGTCTTCTTTGTTCACTGTCTAGCTTTCGCATGCATATGAGGCGACTGAAAATATCACTTTAGTCTTCAAGGTGATATCTTTAATTTTAAATATTCGAAAGAGGTCCTTGTCAGTAGATTTTCCCAGTGTGATGTATCTTTTGATTTCCTGACTGTTACTTCCATGGGCATTGACTGTGGACCCAAGTAAAATGAAATCCTTGACAACCTCAATCCTTTCTACAGTTATGATGATGTTGCTTACTGGTCCAGTTGTGAGGATTTTTGTTTTCTCGATGTTGAGGTGCAACCCATATTAAAGGCTGTGGTCCTTCATCTTCATCAGTTAGTGTTTCAAATCTTCTTCACTGTCAGCAAGTAAGGTGGTGTCATCTGCCTAACACAGGTTGTTAATGAGTCGTCCTTCAATCCTGATGCCTCATTCTTCTTCGTATAATCCAGTTTTTCAGACTATTTACTTAGCATACAGATTAAAATTAAAAATACAGATTAAAATTCCTAACTTTAAACAATGCAGTGTCCCCTTGTTCTGTTCGTATGACTGCCTCTTGATCCATATACAGATTCCTTAAGAGCACAGTTAGGTGTTCTGGAATTCCCATTCTCTGCAATGTTAGCCTAATTTATTATGATCCACACAGTTAAATGCCTTTGCATAGTCAATGAAACACAAATAAACATCTTTCTGGTATCTTCTGCTTTCAGCCAAGATCCATCTGACATGAGCAGTGACATCCCTGGTTCCATGTCTTCTTCTGAATCCAGCTTGAATTCCTGGCAGTTGCTGGTCAATATACTGTTGCAGTCCAGTCTCTTTGTAAAGCAATCTGGTGCTTTCTTAAAAAAATGGGTATCAATATACCATTTGACCCAGTAATTCCACTACTTGGAATATATCCTACAGAATCAAGGCCTTTCACACCAACGGACACATGCACCAGAATGTTTAGCACAGCACAGTTCAAGATAGCAAAAAGATAGAATCAATCCAGATGCTCAACAACAGAAGAATGGATAGGTAAACTATGGTACATATATTCAATGGAGCACTACGCAATGATAAAGAATAACGATGATTCCAGGAAACATCTCCTAACCTGGTTTCAACTGGAAGACATTATGTTGAGTGAAAGTAGTCAGCGACAAAAGGACAAATACTATATGAGACCTCTATGATAAGATCTCAAAACCAGACTTGTGTAGAGAAGAAAAGACTCTTTGACAGCTGCAAGGGAGGGGAGGGAGGGAGGGTGAGGCGGGGAGGGTTTAGTTTAGATAGTTGCTAGAAATCTGGTTGGGAGAAAGCGGTGATAGCACACGTTAGAAACAAGAACAACATTAAGTGGACTTCAGCATAACTTGACTACTCCTTCCATCTTAACTCAATATTGCAAGGACAGAGTAGCTGGGGCAGGGGGCAGGGAACCACGCTCTTAGGCGAAATCGAGGCCAATTGGCACAACTAGTGTTTTGCTAAGAGAGCTCTCTGCACCCCACATTGGTGAGTGGCGTCTGGGGTCTTAAAAGCTGCCAAGCTGCCATCCGAGGACACAGCAAATGGTCTCAACTCAGCAGGAACGGATGCTCACTGAGGACCAAAATGACATGCAGTAAAGACAACCGAGAAGACAGAGAGACCCACAAGAGTGGGTGCCTACATCGACTTGGGAGCAGAAGAACCGGATGGTGCCCGGCCACCACCAGTGATAGCCATGATGGAGCTCACAGAGAGGAGTCTCATTGGCAACACAAGAATAAAAAGGGGTGCATCATGAGATCTCCACTAAAAGATCACAATTGATGGTCCAGCGGTTACGGGGTTCCCCTGAGAGCATGGCCCCCGGCCCTGATGCTGCCCTTACCCATAAATCATAATGAAGGTCTACTCTTTGGACAGGAATGGATTGAACTTGGCAATGCAGAGTGACCATATATTGGATGCACTTTATGGTTCTATACGTCTATAGGATATCATCCTGCTGACCTCTGGCTGGAGGAAGGAGAGTAGGTGGAAAGGAGGGGAAAGGAGGCTGTTGGGAGGATGAGACATGTATGGAGCAGAGAGGAATAGTGTGCTGTCACCTGACAGGGAGAGCAGTGGAAGCTGCATATAGGTGGGCATGTAAATTTATACGGGAATGTACATTTTCACTCAGTCATGTGAAATAAAAAAAATAAAATTAAATTAAAAAAAATACTGTTGCAGTCACTTTTGAATGATCTTGAGGAAAATTTTACTTGTGTGTGATATTAATGATACTGTTCAGTAATTTCCACATTCGGTTGGATCAATTCTCTTTGGATGGGCATAAATATGGATCTCTTCCAGTCAGTTGGCCAGGTAGCTAATCCCCCAAATTCCTTGGCACAGATGAGTGAGCTCTTCCAGCGCTGCATCTGTTTGTTGAAATACCTCAATTGATATTTCACCAATTCCTGGAGCCTTGTTTTTTGCCAATGCCTTCAATGCAGCTTCCACTTCTTCCTTCAGTATCATTGGTTCCTGATCATACGCTCCCTCTTCAAATGCCTGAACGCTGACCAGTTCCTTCTGGTATAAAGACTCTGTATATTCCTTCCATCTTATTTTGATGCTCCCTGAAGTCCTTTAATATTTTCCCTATAGAATCCTTTATTATTGCAACTCAAGGCTAGAATTTTTTCTTTAGTTCTTTCAGCTTGAGAAATGAAAAATGTGTTTTTCCCTTCTAGCTTCCCATTTCTAGCTCTTTACACCTGTCATCATAATACTTTATTTTCTCGAGTTGCCCTTTGAAGTCTTCTGTTTAGATCTTTTATTTCTTCATTCCTTCCTTTTGTTTTAGCTGCTCAACATTTGAGAGCAAGTTTCAGAATCTCTTCTGATATACATTTTGGTCTTTTCTTTCTTTCCTGTCTTTTTAATGACCTCTTGTTCTCTTCATGGATGATGTCTTTGAGGTCATTCCACAACTCGTCTGGTCTTTGGTCATTACTGATCAGCACATCAAATCTGTTCTTGAGATGGTCTTTAAACTCAGGAGGGACATACTCAAAGTTATACCTTGGCTCTTGTGGACTTGTTATAATTTTCTTCAGTGTCAATTTGAATTTGCGTATGAGCAATGTGCCACAGTCAGCACCTGGTCTTGTTCTGACTGCTGATATGCAGCTTTTCCATCATCTTTTTCCACAGATGTACATAATTTGGTTCCTGTGGATTCCATTTGGTGAGGTCCATGTGTACAGTCAACATTCATGTTGGTTAAAAAAGGTATTTGCACAGAAGAAGTCATTAGTCCTGCAAAATTCTATCATGCAATTTCTAGTATCATTTCTGTCATCAAGGCTGTATGTTCTATCAATCCTTCTTCATTTCCAACTTTTGCATTCTAATCACCCAAATTACCAGTGCATCCTGATTGTATGTTTGATCAATTTCAGACTACAGAAGCTAGTAAAAATCTACTATCTATTCATCTTTGGACTATTCATAACTTTGAATAATAGTTGCATTAACTGGCCTTCCTTGTAGGCATATGGATATTATCCTATCACTGACAGTGTCGTACTTCAGGACAGATCTCAAAATGTTCTTTTTGATGATGAAGGCAACACCATTCTCCTTCAAGTTTTTGTTCCCAGCATAATAGACCATATGACTGTTGGATTCAAAATGGCCCAAACCAGTCCATTCAGCTCCCCAATGCCTCGGATATCAATCTTTATGCATTTCATTTCATTTTTGACCATTTCCAATTTTCCTAGATTCATACTTCATATATTCCATGTCCTAATTATTAATGGATGTTTGCAGCTGATTCTTCTCATTGTGAGTCATGCCACTTCAGTGAATGAAGATCTGAAGACTTCATTCCATCCACATCATTCAGGTCAACTCTACTTTGAGGAGGCAGCTCTTCCCCTGTTGCCTTCCAAGTGCCTTCCAACCTGGGGGCTCACTTTCCAGCACTATATCTGAAAATGTTCGGCTGCTATTCATAAGGGTTTCCCCAGCTAATTCTTTTCAGAAGTAGATTCCCAGGTCCTTTTTCTTAGTCTGTCTTAGTCTGGAAGCTCAGCTAAAACTTGTCTACCATGGGTAACCTTGCTGGTACCCACGTACCAGTGGCCTAGCTACCAGCATCACAGCAACAAGCAAGCCTCCACTGATAGACAAGTGGGGGACATTTACTCTGTCTTTACCCTCCTCATCTACGCACAGATCAGTTTGAAAGAGATTTGTAGTTTTCTAAATATCACTTGGAAAAATTAAACAGAAGTCAATTTATAGCTAAATATAAAAACTATTCTGTTAAGCACTGTTTTTACGTGATGCAAAGAAAGAGTTTAAGAGATAAATACCTTGGTGTAACAGGTAACTTTATTACCAATAGCTGTTAAAACAAAAGCAACCCATTGCCGTTGAGTCAATTCTGACTCATGGTAGCTATAAGACAGTGTAAAACTGTTCCACAGAGTTCCCAAAGAGTGGCCAGTGAACTTGAACCATGGACTTTTTGGTTAGCAGCCATAATACTTCAACACTATGCCAACAGGGTTTCCATTACCTGTTAGAAATCACTTTAAACTAAGTTTTTTCCCAAGATGTTGAACTCATCCAAAGCAGAAAATTCTGCTTAATTTTTCTCTTCCTAACACTAAAGAGTGAGTGGACAAGGACAGAGGAAACGGGTTTGGGGAACCTCAGGTGGAACACAGAATACTTTCCCTGTAGAAACTATGGCAAAAAGTGTAACTTAATTAATTCCATTAGTACTGTGAGTGGTAAATTCTGAATTCAAAAGATCCTTTCCAAATTGGTTCCTTTTCAAATTTCTTATTGATAAACTCTTGAAAACATTCTAAATTTCAAAACTCAGATATCTAAATTAATTGTTGTAACAATATATTTTAATGGATTCTTTCTAAAACATTTATATTCCAATTAATATTAATTCATTTACCTGAATGTTTGTTAGGCTGGGGGTGGTGGGTTATGACTGGGATTTAATTCAGGTACTGAGAGATCCTGTGGTTGGGTATGATCTAGGCAGGAGGAGGTGATGATCAAAGGGGCATACACTGAGAAACTAAACTTTCCTCCTCTAAAACATGTGCTTCTTATGTTGGCAAATACCGTAAGAATTAGTTTTTACTTCCAGTGAAATGTTTTTCCGAAGAGTGGAATGGTGGTATTACTATATTAATAGAAATTTAACGTATACAGATAATGCTATTTAAAGCATATAGGAAAGATGGTGTTAGTAGTTTCAATTAAAAAAGAAGTGAGCAAAACTAATAGGATTTTAAAATGAAAGTTCACTTACACAATAGAAAATTGCCCAATCTTTCTGGCAAGATAAAACTTTTTGTTACTATTAACATAAACAAGGAAATTTGGGCGAGAAATGTGACAAAAATACAAATAATAATCAATGACATCAGCTGCTTTAGAAAAAACTGCTTCAGTAATTGTACACACATAGTACCAACACTTAAAGAAGCCTGATACCTTTGGAAAATGTTAAAAATAAAAATAGGCCATAATTGTTTATGAAATATAAATAAAATTTGGATTCTGCACCTTGTCTATATTTCTTTGATGGGGATGAAAACAGTTCAATGTTAGTAGGAGTGTTAAGCAAAATACACTCTTCTATATTCTCAGAAATCATCCAAGTGCCCTCACCACACTGGCTTCTGGAGGCTACATACCAATGGTGCACTTGCTGGGACACCTGCTGACCATGTTGCAGGAGCTACTTTTGGCTGCCAGTTGGCCCCACCAGTCAACTTTTTCTCTCCAGCATTCCACTGAAGATCTCCCCTAAAATCAAATATGCAAACAAGGCAAGAGAAAAATAAAAATCATACAAACTAACAAGAAAAGAATGGGGTATAGTTCCTTGGATTGCTTTACTTTGGAGGAGTCTGTATGAGTCAAGTGAGAGGTTGAGCAAGAGAACAGGTTCAAACTTATACAGGTATCTTACCACACTGTATCTAACACAGCTTAAAAGTCTGAAAGAAAAAGCATATAGGGTTTGGACTTCAATGATAACAGGAAGTTTCTATAATCTCCAACAGAAAAAAGTGCCAAAAAAGTCAATGGAATGATCCTGCATCTCACTAGTTACAAAATACTCCAAGCAAGTATATCTAAATACTGTACCCTGTATTTTGTTGAATTTACAATACAGTGATGATGGCCCTTTCTTAATACTAGAATGTGCAACAGATGGTTCTCCCACATCTAAGTCACAGCTACAACCTGGCTTATAGTATTTATAAGACATCACATATTGTAAAATGCATCCCATTTTCGAAGATGTTAAAATATGCATCCAAAAAAGGGTGTACTGTGTATTGTTATTAATATCCTTCCTTGACAATGATAGTCCATGAAAGACTTTTAACCAATGTCACCTCAAAATACTTTAATGACTTCAGAATTTACAGCTATAAAGAATATTTAAACCAGAATTCTGAAAAAGTGAAATAGTTCACTCTTTTTCATTGCAGAGAAAGAGTTTACAGGCTACACAAGAATGAAAGAAACAGTCCAAAACAAAACAAAAATCACTTCTGCTACAGCCTCGCTGGAGAAAGCCAAAACAAATCCATTGTAGTAGATTCCAACTCACAGTGACCCTAGAGGACACAGTAGAACTGCCCCAGAGAGTTTCCAAGGAGCATTTGGTAGATCTGAACTGCTGACCTTTTGATTAGCAGCTATAGTACTTAACCACTATATGACCAGGGCCTGACTGGAGAACGAATAATCATTCCCCTGAGGGCAAGGTTTGACAGTCACAAATAAAATGTCAAAAAGGAAATCAAATAATTTTGAAACACTTACTTTTTGGATGTGGTACCAGAAATTCCAAGATCTATAAATGAAGACAAAAAGAATTTAAACTTTTGTATTCCGCAACATAGATAACTTGACACGTAAAAAATTAAAGATTCACAGATCTAGAACATGTCCTTGTTTTTGGCTAGGAATGACTGCATTCAGGTACACACAAAAAGAAACCACATTAGGAAGCATACACACAAATACACACTTCTCTTTTAATTGACTTCCAAGTTTTACAACGACATTTCAAGGTCGACAGGGTGCTGGAAAAGTGTTAACACAGCAAGCCTGAGGCTGCTATCTTAGAAATGCAAGTCTGGCTGCTGGCTGGCCTCTGAGAACTTGGTTGTTGATAGAAAACTTTCCTTAAACATTAAGTGTAGCTCATTCTGTACTAGAAGTATGACCATGATGCTCCTTAGAAGTAAAGATGATGTGACTACATCTCACATACTTTGCACCTGTGCAGGAGGATCAGACCCTGGAGGAGGACATCATATTTGGTAAGGCAGAGCATCAGGCGAAAAAGGGAGGTCCTCAATGAAATGAACTGACCCAGCGGCTGCAACGATCAGTTTAAGCACACAGTGATTGTGAGGGTGGGGCAAGACCAGGCGTTTCACTCTGTTGTGCACAGAGTCACTGCGAATCACAACTAACTCACTGGCATCTAGCAGCAACACTTTATACTCAGCATACATACTCAGCACAAAATTTGTAATTTTGATGGTCTTCCTAATCTATTTTTTGTTTGGTTGCTTGTTTTTTAAGTTTCATAACCAAGAAACCGTTGCCTAATCCAAGGGCATAAAGATTTACACGTAGGTCTTCTTCCAAGAGTTGTATAGATGTATTTCATTTAGGGCTTTGGCACATTTTTAGCTTAAATTTTGTATATAGATGTGGAGTACAGATCCACCTTCATTCTTTTGCATGGGCTATACAACTGCCCCAGCACCATTAGATGAAAACAGTATTCTTTGTCCATTGAATTGTCTTGGCAGTGCTGTCAAAAATAAATTGACCATGAATGTGTAGTTTTATTTATGGACTCTCAAATCTGTCCCACTGATCAACATGTGGTCATGTACCAGTACAATGAATGGCAGAGAAAAGGTTACTTCATAGGACAGCGAGTAGAAAAAGAAGTCTGTGTCAATAATCTGTTAAAACGTTAGATATGAGGACTGCCAATTAAGTTCATGAACTCATCCTCATTGCTGAATATCACTATAGTCATCTTTGAAGTACTCCCTTTAGGAAGCTATGCACCGAAACCAGCACCTAGTCCACCCTTCAAAGCAATTCTGGAACTCTTTTTTCTGGAATGACCATCCGAGCTGTCATCACATTACCCTTGATGTCCTGAATGTTATCAAAATGTCTTCTTTTCAATATTTCCTTTATCTTCAGGTGAAGAAAAAGTCACTGGGGGCCAGATCAAGTGAGTAAGGAGGATGTTCCAGTATAGTTATTTGTTTACTCGCTAAAAACTCCCTCACAGACAACTATACAATTAAGTTCATGAACTTGCCACTGTGCCACTGTGCACAATGGCCATTCCAGAAGAGGTCCAAAATTGCTTTGAAGGGTGGACAAGGTGCTGGCATTGGTGCATAGCTTCCCAAGGGGAGTGTTTTGAAGGTGACTGCAGTTATATTCAGCAATGAGGTATGTAGCACTTACAACAATTAAGTTTGTGGACTTGTCAGACCTCGTAGCTATCATAGGTGGAACTGTGTCCTTCCAAAATATGTGTGAACGTGGTTAGGCCATGATTCCCAGTATTATGTGGCTATCCTCCATACTGTGATTATAATTTTCCTATCTGCCTGTGCTTAATGGGCCAAGATTAGATTATGTAAAAGAGGATTAGGATGGGATTGTCACACTCTTACTAATGTCACATGATGTACCTAATGTAAAGGGAGTTTCCCTGTGGTGTGGCCTGTACCACGTTTTAGATTACAAGAGAGAAAAAAAGGTAAGGGAAGTTAGCAGAGGTGGGAGGAACTTCATACCACCAAGAAAAAAGTGTGCCCTTTGAACTCGAGGTTCCAGCACTCAGAAGCTACACAGTAAGGGAAAGAATGTCAACAAGGATGTTCCTCCAGAACGAACAGAGAAAGCCTTCCCCTAGAGCTGATGTTCCCAGACCCCTAAAGACAGGGATTTTTATCTGTTTTGCTCACTGATTTATCTCTAGAGCCTAGAAGAGTATATGGTACTTGATAAATGAATGACTCAAACCCATTTAAATGCTCAATTGGTAAATACTGGATGCTAATTGGTAAAAATTAGCCAGTGTAAATCACTCTATGTTCTTTTCACCAAATAAAATAAAAAATTAAGTACTTATTACACATAATACACACGGCTTCATACATGTATACACTCCCTATACATATGTCTTTGATCATTTAGATTAAGAAATAGCATTGAACCATAAAGTGCACACACGATATGGTCACTCTGTGTCATTGAGTCCAATCCATTCCTGTCTGAAGAGTTGACCTGAGTAATGATTTATGGACAGAGGCCTCTTACTAGACGGGAGGGAGAGGGTGAAGAAGAGCGGACAGGAGATTGTTAAGAGGATATGACCTGTATAGAACCAACAGGAGGAGTGTGCTGTCACCGGGTAAGGAGAGCAGTAGGAGTTGCACATAGTCAGGCACGCAAATTTAAACTGGATTTGTACACTTTCACTCAATCACCAAAAATAAATAAATAAATAGCACTGATACTATGTGTGAGACAGTGGCATAGAGACTGTTTAATTCTCAAAGAATTGCTCTTGGTAAGTAGTCAGAGCATCTACCTACTTGCTGATACTCTTATCCATAATACTTGTCCAAATCCAGAAAGAAACAAAACATAAGAAAAGATACAGAAAGTACTCATGTATTTAAAGTTAATGAAAACTCTATTACTCACTGCCTACTAAGCTGGCTAGAGATGAATCAAGGTCACTTCCAAGGGCTTTGCTTGCTGCCATCGCAGGGCTGGGTGGTAGCACAGATACTGGTGTGGGCTGCCCAGTTGGCGCCATAGTTGGCATCAGAAGATCACCTAGGCCGTCAAACACTGGAAAGCAAACAGACCTGGTTCAGAACAACTGAAAAGCAAAAAGCTTCAGGCAAAATTAAAGAGAAGTTGTCTTTTGAAAATTATGGAAGTAAGTGAGTATATAATCTTATAAAAGGAGCCATAAACTTCACACTTCCCAAAATTATAACACTAAGAAGAATATGTCTACATACATATATCCATAAAGTATGCAAATACTAATGAATGTGGACAAAGATGGAAAAAAAAGTTCTGTGTAATGTATGGAAAGAGCATAGACTCTGGAGTCAGAATTGGACTCAAATTTAGTCACATATCTAACTAGCTGTATGACTTTGATAGTTACTCTGAGTTTTGTCTTCTCGTCTGTGAACAGGGAGAAGACCACTAATGCAAGGTTTTGCTGTAAGGTTAAATTAGATAATATATGTTATGTTTTTTATAATAAAGCTTACCCTGGCCCCTAGGGTCGCAATGAGTCAGATCCAACTCAACGAAACTTGGCTTGGCTACCTTATATAACCAAAAAGCCAAATTACCTGCTGCTGAGTCGATTTCAACTCATAGTGACCCTATAGATCAGAGCAGAACTGCCTTACAGAATTTCCAAGGAGCGTCTGGCAGATGCGAACTGATGTTTTAGTTAGCAGATGTAGCACTTAACCACTACACCACCAGTATTTCCTTGCCTACATAAACTGCTACCTGAAGTTGGGTCCAACTCACAGAGACACTATAGCTCAGAGTAGAACTGCCCCATAGAGTTTCCAAGGAGCACCTGGTGGATCTGAACTTCTGACTTTTGGTTAGCAGATGTAGCATTTAACCTACTATGCCACCAGGGTTTCCTTGCCTACATAGGCACTCAATAAATGGTAGTCAGTGTTACTTTTATTAAAACCTGCCACTAAAGCACTTTTTAGTCAAATCGGTAACAATTTATAGCAAACCCTAATAATTCGCTCTGTAAAGCTAAAATACTGCAATTGTTTTTAATAAGACAAAAAGACTACTTATTCTAGTTTCCTATGCAATAAGCATTATAATAAAACCAGATCTACTGGTCAACACCTAGTAATGAGTGTCTGAGAACAGCTGACCATATTTTAGAAAGAAGAATTCTGATTTTTTTGTTTCAATACAGCAAATCACCTTTGTTCTGCCTTTAATGGCATAGTTCAAGTAAATACTATTTTATGCATGAGGAATGCAATGCCTCATCATCACAAAACAAACTGCCACTTGTTAAAGTCCAGTTCCTAGAATGCAGACAGACCATTCTAAAAGCACAAGATGCTGTTAATGTCTCAAAAATGTCAAAAAGCTTTTATAATTTAAAACTAGCACATCTACCGGAAATACTACCATACAATAATTCTAAATTGACGTAAAGGCAGCATATAACAAGGCACTGGCAATAGAAGCAACAAAATTGTCAGGCAGCAGATATATTCAGGGTGTTTCTGAAACACATTTAATTGCCAAAAACTCACCAATTGAAAATTTGTAGTAAGGAGCCAGCATGGGAAGAGTAGAATGGAAGAGAATACAAACAAAATGACAGCAGTGATGAAAGGTTAAAGGCAGGCAAAGAGTAGTAACTGTGTCTCAATTTTATAAACTGAGGGTCATGCAAGCTTCAGAGGGGCAGAAGCAACAGCAGGGGGAGTATCCACACATTCAGATACTGTATGGAGGTTTAATACAGAGTGTTTGTTTTCCCACGAACCGTATCTCAACCAGTGCATGTAAGCTCATGCAAACAAACAGTGTGCCTGTTAAGTCAGAGTTCTGCTAAGAACTGAAAACAGAAACACAGGAAGAGACTTCAGCCTATCCTCACAGCTACCAAAATGTATCAAGGATATTTAAGCTACAGAAAGAGAAAGATATTTAAAAAGTTAAAAAATCAGGTTATCACTCACCATTTACTTGCTGTAAATTTCTTGATCCCTTACTAACCTAAGCCAAGCCCTGAGGTGGTCCATTTATTATCAAGACAAATGGCAAGAGTGTTTGACAATCACTGCCTCACCTGATGGATCAAAAGAACTGCTGCTGGAGGTTGAAGGCGTTGTTCCAAAAGCTGCCTCGAAATTGGGCTGTAACAGGTTATTCTGAGCGGGAGTCAGTGGTGATGGAGCAGGGGCCATGAAAGTACCCCCAAATCCTGAAAGACATAGTTCCAGAAAAAGACATGCTGAAACAATTAAAGATTAGGAAAGGACTCTAAAAGAATCAGAAAAAGTTACAGAAAACCTAAAATAAATTGAATGCATACAGATGAGCAGTTAATACGAAAATCTGGGAGATTAGAGTTCAAAAGTTATTCAAGATCTTGGTATCTGTCATACTTTAAAGGAAGATACAATTTAAGTTAATTAGAAATAAGAAACTGCTCAAGGATATTCCTTTAGTAAGAGAACGTCTGGCAACTGAATCTTTTATTACCATGCAGTACATAAAGCTAAGAACATACTGCCAGGGCTAAAATTCAGATAATTGTTTTAAAACCTTTAAAGTTTGTTCCTTCAAATGAAATCCCAAGTAGTAGAAAAGTCTACTGTACACACTGGCTCAGTATAGCAATAAAATACAAATCAGAAAAATACACAGGCTCTCTGCTACCAAATCTTCCCCAGTATCTTCCACACATGTTCTAGCCCCAAATTCAGGCCCCCCAACACTATTGTCAGGATTAAACAGTTATGGGGTTGGAGCGGGGCACTGTCCTGCCTCTAGCCTGGACTTTTCCTAATGTATTACCTGTGGTGCATCTGGAATGATCAAAATGCAAAATGTTGGTGAAGTTATTTCTCTAAAATTCTTCAGTGCCTCAGGGTACTTTTAGATTTGCATAGTGCAGACTCCCTTTCACAGCATTCAAGTCCCGTGTCTTTGTCCACTGGTCCCCTCCTACACCTGAAAACCATGCTGCAGCTGCAATCTACCACTCTGAATGTGTTGGCCGCCTCCTCTGGGAGGACTTCCTTGTCCTCATGGTGCCACTCACTACTGCCACCAAGACCCTCCTCACCCAGTGAGTTACATGCACTGCTGCTGTATCCTCAGCACCTGGTGCATACCTCCATTCTAGAACACCCCACTTCTTTATCATGCCAAGGGACAGCTTTTGGGGGTCAGGAATTACTTTTTTTTTAATTACTGTTTTCCATTAATATTTGGCACAGTGCCTAAAATACTTACTACATATCAAATGAAGGACAATTGTGAATACAAAGGTGAGGAGAGAGCAAACTAAGTAATCACATTTTAAATATGTATCTTTTGAAGGCTAGAGTCATTTCTCTCAAACCACAGACAGACACGGAAGCACAAGTCGCTCTGTATTTGCTCCTGTACAAAAGTATGCAACCTCTGAAGGAAGCAATTTCTTAGTACGGCCCTAAATGAGAATGTATTAGTATCGGAAGTCCTTCTCGTACTTAGTTTTAGTATGTAGTGTTTTCAAATGCAGGCAAGACTTCTCTCTTGTATAAAATACCTGCAAAACCATAAAGAATATCTTGAAAAAATTCTTAAGCTTACGTTCCATAACACCAGTTTATAATTTTGAAAATGATTTCCACTAAAAAATGTCAGTTATTACTTTCTGAAGCAGGCAATAATATTCAATTCAAGCTGTTCTTGGAAATGGCCAGTGATATGGATTTAGGTTATGTTTACAAATGTATGAAAATATTTGGAAAAATTGTTCCTTATCAGATGATGGTACCTTTCAAGTTCAGGATGGTTACTTTAGGTGGTTTTACTATTTGAATGGTACAAGTATCATGTGACTTTCCTTCTGCAGAACAGGAATTTTTCAAACCTTTAACATTAGTATGAAGCAAAGATGGACCAAAAGTAATTATTTTTGTGGATGTGTTTGGTTTTAAAGAGTAAAGACTGATGGCTAATACCTTTTATTTAAATGTTCTCCTGCATTTCAAGTTGGAATATGGCTGTGATTAATTTAGGCAATTGGTCTATTGTATGGTTTTCTTTATTAAAGGTCAATGTTGACACTGAAATTGAATGAACTTGGGTAAAGTCTAGTTCTTTGTTTAGAGGACAGTAATAGCCTTTTTCTTTAACATAACCAGTTGGTCATTTTATATCACTTTACAGCTTTTATTAACCTAGGTTTATGAGAGCAGCTACTCCATAAGAACTGTATATACCCCAAATGTGAAAAATCATTTGAACTTGACTGAAATGAATGTGATCCTTGGTTTCTTAAAACATAGTCAAGGAGAAAACAATTTATTCTAGAATCAGAATATGACTGCTGGAAAAGGCCTTAGGATGACTGCCTTCAATCATATCATCCAGTGGCTGGAGAACTTAATTCGGAGAGAAACTGAAACACTTAGGCAAGACTCAGAAGTGGGAAGAGAAAAAACTCTGTATTTATACAGGGTTTATCTGTTTAGTGTTACTAAATTTCATTTTATGATAAGATCAACATAGCACTTATGCAAGTGAGTAAAGAACACTATTCACTGAAAACAAATTATGTCTTCTGTAAAAAATGGAAAGGATAAAGCTAACAGCATCAGGCACTGTTCTAAGCATTTACTCAGGTTGAACCATGTGAATCACATGAATTGCCAATATTTGACCATGTGGATGCACAAAACCAAACATTATATCATTTAATCCTCCCACAACTCCATGAGGTTTCATAGATGAGGAAACTGAGGGCCAAAAAGGTTAAATGACTTTCCCAAGGCCACAACGATGGCAAATAACAGAGCCAGGATTCCATACTTGAATCTTTCAGAGCATAGGCTCTTCACACTATATTCTGCACAGCCAGGAGTAATAATAGGGTTGTACTCATTTTATATGCTATAAATTTGAAAGGGAAACCCTGGTGGCATAATGG
The DNA here is from genome assembly GCA_028571685.1 of Heterohyrax brucei. Lineage (NCBI taxonomy): Eukaryota > Metazoa > Chordata > Mammalia > Hyracoidea > Procaviidae > Heterohyrax > Heterohyrax brucei. Next base: position 103,461,450 of record CM053144.1, read on the forward strand.
TTAAGAGCTAAGACTGCTAACCAAAAATGCTGGCAGTTTAAATCTGTCAAGCACTCCTTGGAAACTCTGTAGGGCAGTTCTACTCTGTCCTATAGTGTTGCTATGAGTTAGAATCGACTTGATGGCAGTGGGTTTGAACCTGAAAGAGATCTGGCGAGATGATTTTTTTCCATTATACTAAAATCTTATGGAACAGCTGCTCTCACAAACTCAGACTAATAAAAACTATAAAGTGATATAAAACGAGCAACTGATTGTCTTAAAGAAAAAAGTAACAACTACTGCTTTACTCCAAATAAAGAAGAGGAAAATTATGGCCATTAATAGAGTCTAAGGTACTCTGCTTGTTAATTAATGGAAAAGTTTTAGAACTTGGAATAAAGGTAATATGGAAACCCACATCATTCATCCTTTTATATGGTTCAGAATTACATTAAGATATTTTATAGTATTGAAAATAAGATAAAAATTAGTAGACTTTTGACTCTCTTGAAGGCATACTTGAACTGTCTTGCAACTATAATAGAATCATAGTTGGGGTGATAATCCATCTACAGACACACTACCTTTTATCATAGACACTTAATTTTATGACTATCTACACACTTCCAAAGTTCTATTGATACATACATACCAAAACTGACAGCCACAGTCTACATATCAATTCATTCTGGGCCAGAAGAATCAGAGTTTAAAACTGTTGGCAGATAAACACACTTCCACACATGGCACCCCAACACTCACATTTGCTCTATTATATTACGGACCCAAAGATGTCATTTCCACCATTTTCAGTGATACAATCAGCAGTTAACATATTTCATCCACTAAGATCAATCTAAAACAGTCTATATGTGTGTGTGTGTATATATATATATGCAGAAATAAAGCCTCAAAGTCTTTTGTCCGACACTTTTTAGACTGATTCCCAGCCCTGTGCAGGACAAGAAGAATTGTTTACTGCAGACCTTCACTTCACAGAAATTTTTAGTTATTAATTTTATATTGAACATTTTTATATTTTAAATCCAGTTCAGGACTTCTGTAGCTCTGCTAAAAGGACATTTGTTTAACATGATTAACAGAGAATGCAAAACCACAGGCAGCCTCATGGGGTCTACTCATACCCTTCCCTTCCCTTAGATTTAAGGATGGGATGTGGCAAATTCTGGGTTCAATCACGCCAGCATTATTTTTACTGTGAAATAACACAGTTGTTCTGCTACATGTTAATTTGAGAAAATAGGAATATCCTTCAACTCAGCTAATTTCCCATAACAATATATTTTTATACCTGTCATCTAGTAATCTTTTCATGTCTTTGTAACATCTATCTTTTCAGGCAGTACATTGAGAGGATTCTGACAGCTTTACTTTTCACTGTATAAAATGATACTTCCTTGTATCTGTTAAAAGCTAAACTACCAAATTTCAAGCCTAACTCCATTTGGGACGTGGATAATATCTGTGTCTTAGCAGTAACCTCACGACCTGGAGTTACTCTTTTAGTCTGTCCTCAGTGGCCGCAACAGTATCCTCAGAATTTTCTCTAGTTTCACTACACTGAGCACACCAAACAGAACCTGCAATTTTAACTTGGGGAGTAGAAGGAAAATGGAGATGAAATTTCATACAGAATTTAATTTGATAGTTCTAAAGCTAAATTTTGAATGAAGAGTATTTTTTTCTTTTTTATTATGACTGAGTAAAAATGTACATTCCCATATAAATTTACATGCCCACCTATATGCAGCTTCCACTGCTCTCCCTGCCCGGTGACAGCACATTATTCCTCTCTGCTTCATACATGTCTCATACTCCCAACAGTCTCCTTTCCTCTCCTCTCCACCCATTCTCCTTCCTCCAGCCAGAGGTCAGCAGGATGACATCCTATAGATGCATAGAACCATAAAGTGCATCCAATATATGGTCACTCTGCATCACCAAGTCCAATTCATTTGTGTCCAAAGAGTGGACCTTTGCTATGATTTCTGGGCAAGGGCAGCATCAGGGCCAGGGGACATGCTCCCAGGGGGAACCTCGAAGCCATTGGACCATCAATTGCAGTCTTTTAGTGGAGATCTCAGGGTGCACCCCTTTTCATTCTTGTGTTGCCAATGAGACGCAACTTAGTGAGCTCCATTGCGTCTATCACTGGTGGTGGCCCGGCACCATCTGGTTCTTCTGCTTCCAAGTCTATGTAGGCACCCACTCATGTGGGTCTCTCTATCTTCTGGGTTGTCTTTACCCCATGTCATTTTGGTCCTCAGTGAGCATCCGTTCCCTGCTGAGTTGGGACCATTTGCTGTGCCCTCAGATGGCAGCTTGGCAGTTTTTAAGACCCCAGACACCACTCACCAATGTGGGGTGCAGAGAGCCCTCTTAGCAAAATGCTAGTTGTGCCAATTGGCCTCGATTTCACCTAAGAGCATGGTCTCCTGCCCCCTGCTCCAGCTACTCTGTCCTTGCAGTATTGGGTTAAGATGGAAGGAGTATTCAAGTTATGCTGAAGCCCACTTAATATTGTTCTTGTTTCTAATGTGTGCTGTCACCGATTTCACCCAACCAAATTTCTACCAACTATCTAATCTAAACCCTCCCCCCCCCGCCTTCCCACCCTCCTCTCCCTTGCAGCCATCAGAGTCTTTTCTTCTACACTTACATCTGTTTTTGAGATCTTATTGTAAAGGTCTCATACAACATTTGTCCTTTTGTTGCTGACTACTTTCACTCAACACAATGTCTTCCAGTTTGTCATGGTTTGAATTGTGTCCCCCCAAAAATGTGTGTAGCCATGTGGCTGGGATATGGTTCCCAGTATCTTGGAAATGTCCTCCATTGTGTGGTTTTGCTAACCTGCATGTTAAAGAATTAGGGTGGGGCTGTGAATTCCTGCTATGGGGGAAGTTTCCCTGGACTATGGCTTGCCCCACCCTTAATGCTTTTAGCTTGCAAGGAATAAAAGGAAAAAGAACAAAGGACAATTTGAGAACCTCGCTACCATCAAGCAAGCAGCACCGGGAGCAGAGCGCGTCGTTCAGACCAGAGGTTCTTGCGTTAGGACACTCCCTGGACAATGACTGATGCAATACCGGACTTTCTTCCAGAGCCGTCAAGGGGAAAGTCTTTCCCTGGAGCGGACACCCTGAATATGGACTTACAACCTACCAGACTGTGTAAGAATAAATCTTTCTTTGTTAAAGCCATCCACTCTGTGGTATTTCTGTTAGAGCAGCCCTAGCTGACTAAAACACAGTTGAAACCAGGTTAGGAGATGTTTCCTGGAATCATCATTATTCTTTATCATTGCATAGTGCTCCACTGAGTATATATACCATAGTTTACCTATCCATTCCTCTGTTGTTAGGCATCTGCGTTGATTCCATCTTTTTGCTATCGTGGACTGTGCTGCGATAAATATTCTGGTGCATGTGTCTGTTGGTGTGAAAGGCCTTGATTCTGTAGGATATATTCCAAGTAGTATAATTACTGGGTCACATGGTATATCTAGATCCATTTTTTTAAGGAAACACCGGATTGCTTTCCAAAGAGGCTGGACCATTTTGCAACTCCACCAACAGTGTAGGAGAGTTCCACTTTCTCTACAGCCTCTCCAGCATTTGTTTTGTGTTTTTTGGATCATGGCCAACCTTGTTGGGGTGAGATAATATCTCACTGTAGTCTTGATTTGAATTTCTTCAGTAACTAAAGATCGTGAACTTGACCGCATGTGTTTTTTGGCTGCCTTGATCACCTCTTTAGAGAAATGTCTGTCCATCCTCTTTGCCCACCACTTAATTGGTTGATTTACCTTCTTATTACTGATATTTTGTAGTATCTTATAGATTATGGAGATCAGGTATCGAACAGTATTTTTTTAAGACAGATGTATCCACTTTTAAGAGGCTATTTCTTTTTATTTTCTAATATGAAATTACATTCCAGTTTTTGATAAAACTTGCCTGTCTCTTATAATACACTTCAGATGAAAGTTTACAGAACCAGCTTCTCATTAAACAATTAGTATACACACTGGTGTATACTAGTCCCCAATCCCATGATACAGCAATACTCTCCCCTTCTTGACCCTGAGTTCCCTATTACAGTTTTCCTGTCCCCTCTTGCTTTCTTGTCCTTGCCCCTGGGCTGGAATGCCCATTTAGTCTTGTTCTGTTTTATGGGTCTGTCTAATTTTTTGACTGAACAGTGAACCTGACGAGTGACTTCATTACTGAGCTAACACGACGTCCAAGGTCCATACTCTCAGGGGTTTTCTTCCCTATTTTTTTTATTTTTATTTTTATTTATTTATTTATGTTTATTTGATGTGATTGAGTGAAAATGTACATTCCTGTATAAATTTACATGCCTACCTATATGCAGCTTCCACTGCTCTCCCTGTCATCTTCCCTATTTTTAAGATAACTTTTCTTTATGTGTTTTCTTTCCATCTTTTTCATTGTTGTTAGTTTTGTATTTGCTGACAATTCACGTTTCGCTTGTCTGTTATTCTGCTGTGTAGTAGGATTGTTAGTTTCCTTTGTGGTTGTCTTAGTATTAATCCCTATTTTTATAAATTTAAACCCATCTTTAGTTTCTTCATATCTTCTTGACTTCCTTTCCATTTGAAAAGTCCATGACTACATTTTTTAGTTTCTCTTTTTGTCATAATGTCATCATTTATATGACATCTCTCCTTCCTTATTTTCAGTGTTTTAGCTTTGATTTACTTTTGTGATTTCCCTAACTGGGTTGAGAAACTGGTCCAAATAAGACTTCCCCAAATAAAAATTTCTTACACCATGATATAAAGTTAAGAAAAAAAGCTGGCCTTGACCCAAGTCAGATTCTCATATATGTGTGAAATAAAATATACAAATTGTTTTGGAAAAGAACTAGACATCACAATATATCTGTATCTGTTTATGGAAGCGCTGGTGATGTAGTGGTTAAGTGCTACAGCTGCTAACCCAAAGGTTAGCAGCTCGAATGCACCAGGCACTCCTTGGAAACTCTATAGGGCAGTTCTAGTCAGTCTTGTTAGGGTTGCTATGAGTTGGAACTGACTTTATGACAACAAGTTTGGTTTTGGGGTTTGTATGTATCTACATTAAATATTAATTTAAATAGAAAAAACAAAGGGACGTATATTCACTAAAACAGTCACACAAGATGCAATAAAACAAGTGCACAGTCAATAAAACCTATGTAAATGACACTGTCACTTTCATCATTTTTTTTCACTTTTACTAAGATTTCAGAACAGACAACACAATTGAATCAGTTCTGTTTCAGTGAAATAAGGAGCCCTGGTGGCTCACTGGTTAGAATGCTTGGCTGTTAATCGAAAGGTGGATGGTTTGAACCCATCAGCTACTCTATGAGGGAAAGATATGTCCGTCTGCTCCCATAAATATTACAGCCTATGTGGCAGTTCTGCTCTGTCCTATAGGGTCCTTATGAGCTGCAATTAAGTCGAGAGCAACAGCTGTGGTTCAATTTTTGGTTTTCAGTGAAATGACCTAACTTGTAGCTCTTGGTATGTGTTCCCCCTTTTCAGCCAGACAGACCTGTCAGTGCAACGAGCTGTGAGAATGAGGGTCAGGTACCCACTCTTATACTGAGCAGTGAGAAAACCTTCCTGCTTAGGCCAGATGTGTTTTAGATTCTGTCTCTTGGCTCTGCAACTGACTTCAACTTTGAAGTGCAAGGGAATGTCCCCTCTTCTCTCTAGCTCCAAGTGGGCCAGAGTTCTGGCGTCTTGTAGAAAGAAGGTTCGCTGCTCAGATTCCAGCCTGGAGCACACACAGAGGAATCATGGCAGTGGGGAAGACGATGTAGTTTTACACTGCTTCAATGGCCAGCAGCGGCTGACCACACGGCCAGCCTCCCAGACGGTAGGCTTTCAATCCCACTTTGGGACCCTTGGGCAAAGGAGGGGTCACCCAGGAAAGACAGACTTGTTAGAATTCTATAAAAAGACAGAATGTTCGATTTCATATGTCATTTTAATCTGAATTATAACTACAAAGCAGGAAAGGTTCTAATTAGTAATCTCATAATCTAAAAAGGTTATTTGCCCCCAGAATAACCACTTAAAACTATGCTATCTTTGTGATCTGTTAAAATCTTATTTTGAAACCTTGAAAATCTGAATTAAGTTCTTCATTAGTTTAGGAGGAGCTTGAATGTTTCTGTGGCCAACATGCAACTGCTATGAAGAGTCCCTGGGCCAGGAGAACAGGTATGTGAATGGCAGTGTGACCCCAAGAGATGGCTGGTGTTGAGTGCCACTGTCTCTTATCACATTTGCAATTTCAGAAACCCACAACAACATCACTACAGGGCTCTGGTGCTTTATCACGCAGGAGAATACTACCACAAGGTCACTGGTATGAAGTGGAATCAGCAAACAAAATGGTCATGTTGGATCAAGGTAGACTGGAGATGCTAGGAATGATGCAAAAGAACTGCAATTGCTACTGGTAAAAAAAAGAAAAGAAAAGAAAAAGAAAAACTGTACTGCTATTGAGTTAATTTTGACTCACAGAGGCCCCATGCATTATGGGACAGAAGTATTCCACAGGGTTTCCTTGGCTGTCATCTTTAATAGAAGCAGATCACAAACCTTTTTTTCACAGTGCTGCTGGACAGTTTGAAACTGCCAATCTTTAGATTACTAGACTACTAGATTACTTTAGATTACTAGAGTGCAAAGTGCTTGTGCCACGCAGAGCTTCTGGGAAAGATAACCAGTTTGAATTAGTGGTGGAAGGAAAGGGTAATGGCCGGGCTGTGGCTCCTTCTCCAGTCTCTTGAGGGAAGATCTGAGCTCAAGTAGAACTTCCTATAATTCTGAAGGTCGATGATCCTTCAAGTCTCTTCTACATCTGATGTCAGGATTGCTCTTTTTACAACTTGTAATTTATGAGCTACAGCTATATTAAAACATGGAAACTAGTCATTTTTCCTAATAGAGGCTACATGCCTAGCAGGGTATTTAAGCTGAGAGATTCTAGACATGGTGGCTTCCCTGTCCTGATGTGACTGGCCCTTGCAGTCTCACCAAGCCCATGTTTATCTCCTGACAAAAACGTACCCTTTGAAGTGACCGGGGACTTTGGAAAATTCATCCAAGTGTCTGAGGTTTCTGACACAGCCATGCTCCCTATTATGCAGCTTTCTAATTTAGCTCAGAGCTGAGTAACATATTGCACATCTGATTAATAACCTGAACCTGAAATTCACTACTGTAGTCTTGCCACTGGCAGATGCATTCGTTTGGAAAATGATAATTTGTTAGATCTATTTATTATTAAGCACACTTGGCCTTATCCCAAAGCCCAAGCCCATTGCCAACATATTGATTTCGACTCATAGTGACCCCCTTTAGAACAGAGAAGAACTATCCCATAGTCTCCAAGGCAGGTATGGTGGATTCGAACTACAAGCCTTTTGGTTAGCAACTGTAGCTCTTAACTATGATTTCACCACAGTTTCCCAAAGCAAGATCAATATTTGGCTTTTACAACACCAAGTCCTCAAAATATTCCCTTTTATTCTATTCTATACCCTCGCAGCAAGAAGCAATGATCCTAGGCATCTTGCACCAATCTACACAGTCCTGCTAAACTGAAAACCCTTTGAATTTTTAGACAGAAACATGATCAGTTTGTTAAACAAGAGGCATATGTAGCAGCAGCTTCAACTCAATGGTAAAAATACATAGTCATTTCTCCTACAGTGATTCACATATTATAGAACCAACTGTGAAACGTCACACATCACAGTGCTTTTCTCCCTGTATCCCTGGAAAAAGGAAAAAAGATAGGTACAGGAAATACAAGTTATAATTGCTACATAAGGCTATTACCTTTTTAGTAAGCAAAAAATAAGAAACTTGCTAGCTGAAAGGGAGGGAAATTAGGAACATGCCAAGAGCCACAGGGGTGACAGAATCAACCTACTATTACTCCGACTCGACGGCACTTGGCCATTGCACAAGGTCTTATTTTTCAGTTTTCTGTCTTGAAAGGGAAACAAAACAGGTATCCTGAAATTTATGTAGTATCTGTTAGTATGAAAACAGAACCAAACTTAACTTCCACAAAAACACTATCTTAATTTAATTAATTACCAGCTAGTAGGTCTGCCGATGCTGAAGAGCTAGAAGCAGCCTGAGGTGCAGGTTGGGGTTCAGAAGTACTACTTCCAAATGCATCTATCCGTTATCCATCACGCAGCAAAAAAGTAAGAGAGTGTCAACAGTAAATACAGGAAGCAATTAATGGGTTAAGCAGAGAAACAACACTTGGCATGGTGAATTAGTTGCCTATAAACATGTGAAGTGACTGAACTAAATTACATTCTGATCAGTTTATTTTCTCAACTAAAAAAAGTTCTAAAGTATTTAAGAATACTCCTTTGTAAAATTAAGAGGTTTCTCATTCTTTTAAGACTAAAACTTCTGGACTAAATCCTGTTATCTGTCAAAACAGAACCAAGGTCTTAAAATTTTTGTCAAAATACAATAAAATAGAGTTTTCCCATTAGAAATCCATTAAACTTTAAAGAAAAAGTAATGAACTTAATTCAGGTAGCAGCAGCAGCCTTACTATATGCCAAGTTCATTGATTATTTCCCACAAGTTTTAAACATCCTAGCATTACAGACCATGCCATCTTTGTAGCCCCTTACAGTGTATCCCACAAAGCCTCAATATACAGTAGATATTCAATATAAGTTTAATTTGTGAAGAATATTATACTCAGAAGCCAGAGACATTAGCGATATTCATGATGAAATCACTTCAGACCTATGCTTCTTTCTATAAATTTACCGTTAATGGAAGATTTTAGGTGTATCACCCAATGAATAGTTCAAGAGTTAATTCAGTACATCCTTCTGCCTTCAGATAACATATAAAAGTAGAAAAGACTACATTTAAACCAATGAATCATCTTGCATTTTTCTGGAAGGATTTTAAAATCTCAGAGTCAACATATATTGTTCAACCGTATAGAGTAAGGTTTATTCTCATACTTCCAGTTTTGACTGGCATATTTTTTCAATTCTGAATTAAAGTTGATGTCGATACTGCTGTGAAGAATTCAGAGATATATATTTAGCCTGCAGACCACAAACACCAAGAAAAACAGTGGAAATTCCAACCAGTCTCTTCTACACTAGGGGGTGCACAAAACACTGAAGACACAAACATTTCAAATGAAAACTGATCTAGTTGAGTTTCAGGTCATGCACCGAAAACCATGACGAGTTGATGAGGATGAAGATGATGATGGCAAAAGAAATGAAAGTGATCTTCAAACTTAAATGTACATTTAGGAGATGGAAAATAACTTCATACAGTCAAAAGAAAAAATGATGAGGTGTAATGAAACAGATGACTGAAAAGAGTTCTGAAGGAAAAAAAAAGATGCCTTTAGTGTGAACGATGAGAAATACGCACCCCCAAAAAGGTCTATCACACCTGAAGAGTCCACTTTTGCCGGAGAGGCAGTGGTTGCAGGAGATGGTGCTGCAAACGCATCCACTGCAGTGAAGCACAGAGCAAGGAAAGCGGCATGTCACCCCGAGCAAATGAAACCACGAGCCTCCATCAAGGGCAGCTTTAGACTGCACGTTCCCATCGGTAAGACTTCAGATACTCTGAACAGTTAAGCAAATGCATTCTAAAATACGCCCTTTCCCAAAGAAAATAAAATGGGACCTCTTGAGGTCGGAGGTTTTAGTATGAAACAGAAACGCCATCAGCAACAGAGTAGAAATATGAATCCTCACCTTGTGGTGACGGGACAAAGAACAAGGTTTTTAAAGTAAATGTTGAGTTTCAAAGAACCCTAGGCAAATATGCACAGTTTCACCTCCGCCTCTCCATGCCTAACCCCCCCAGGAGGTCTCCAAAGGCTCACCCACAGCAACAGCACTCACCAGATAAGAGGTCAGCGGTGAGGGAAGTCTCAGGCACAGGAGAGGCCCCTTGTGGTGGAGAGGAGAAAGCATCTTCCAGAAGGGAAACAAACCAAAACCAAGCAGAAGTAAGTAGAAAGCCGAAATCAAAGTCAAAAATCTAACAAGTGCATTATCACAGGTGAGTATACAGGGCTTACTCAGGAAAACATCTAAGGACACTAACGTGAGAGAAGGGTTGCTTTTGTTTACCTGTACCGAACAGGTCTATGCTAGGAGCGGCAGCATCCGGCTTGGGCGCTGCAGCAGCTTCGGGAGCAGAGTCAAACAAATCTAAGATCAAGAACACACAGGCCTTTACTCAACTAGGCAGACAAGCCCCCGGTAGCGCTGCTCTGTATCACTCTGACTTGGTGCTTTGGAGAATTCTGAATTAAGCAGCCAACGGTTTCTAGAGAACCGTTTAATTAATTACACAGTGTTCATGCAGTGATAGCTGTGTAGGCTGTATGTCTGCAGTACCAGCATTCAATCTACCAGAGAGACAGAGTTCAAAACAACAAAAAATTACCACCAAAGATATCTAGAGCAGGAGGAGCAGTGGAGGTGGTGGCGGCGGAGGTGGTGGCAGTGGTGGTGGCGGCGGTGGCAGTGGCAGTAGCAGCAGAGGCAGCTGCAACGGCGGGAGCAGGAGAAGGAGCAGTTGCTGGGACCGGAGGGGCTGCGCTAGCTGTAGGGGTGACTACAGGAACACTGCTCTCGGGAGGCTTCATTGCAAAGAGGTCCAGCTCAGGTGCAGCCTCTGCACTACCTTCAGATGGAGCAAAGGGGTCTTTTGGAGAGGAAAAGTGGAGACACACAGAGCATCAGTAAGGAAACCGACGAGAGAGCTGCCATAACTACAGGTCACAGACACCTGACACAGACAGTGCCGGTTAGGTGTTTGTTAGACTGCCTGATTTAACCACTATTCTACCAGCCAGGGTCAGTGATTGGAATGCTTTTCTAGAGACAAAGTGAACTGGGGAGGTACCATACGTTATGAAACAGAAAGACTTGAAAATATGCTAAGATTAGTCTAGAATCTAGGATAAGAAATTTTCTGATTCTTCAAATCCTTAATGTGGTCAGTTGGGGAGCTTTGAAAATTCATTACACATCAATACATTTGAACTCAGTGATATAAAACAGTTCAATACAGCATCAGAGTAAAAGGGGAAAAACATTAAGAGAGCATACTTGCACTGACAAAAATTGTCAATCTTGAAAAATTGTCAATTTTGATAAGTATGCGCGTCATTGTCTTAATGTTTTAAGGGCTGGCATTAGTTGTTCAGTTACAATGAATGACATTCTGTACACTACGAAGAAACTAAAAGTAGAAAAACACACGGTCACCTCTAACTACAGGGGTTTCACATTAGGACAGAAATGCTAACGGACCGTCTCAGGACTGGAAACCCACCATTTCCTGAGCATGCATCAAGTGCCGCCGCTACAGGGGTTGGGGGGGCTGGTGCGGCGGCCCCCTCGGATGCTGCAGGGGCCTCCCCAGGAGAAGCTGCAAAGGCGTCTTGGGTGCAGTTTTTAAAACAACAGAAATTAAAGGAATAAAAAGAGAAGAAAATATAGTAAAAGAACCAAGTTAAATGCGAAGAAGGCTCCCTTATACAACACAAAGTTTTCAAAAGGCATTTGTACGGCCCATGCACTGTTGGTGGCCAACAAAACAATTATTCTTTGCACCCCCTCCTGTTAGTTACATGCAAGTCATACAGTGATGATACTGCTGAGGCCTGTGAGCATCCAAAAGGTAACAAGATTCTCATTGTATAAGGGCTCGGAGAAGCATGTTTTATGCATTGTTAGAAATTAATGGATGTGAAAATTAAAGCACAAAAATAACTTCATTATGTAACTCAATGCAGTAAACTTGGATGTCCAGGTAATACTTATTTGCTGTGTTGTTACGGCCCCTCCAAATAGTGACTTCAGGAAATGTGAAAGTCTTCTTTAATGCCAATGAAACTAAATATATGGTAGTAATAAAAACAATTCTAGCTCAAAATATTCATAGTCTAGTATTGGTAAACTAACCTAACACTATTAATATAAAAGGCTTATTTTGGCTATTGTGCAGTCATAAGAGTTAAGCCTCACTATACTTTTTTTCATCCTTGAAAAGCATTTACAGATGTATTCAACTTGTTTTAAATAAACAAACAAACAAAAAAGTCAAAACCTCAAACCCACTGACACAGAGTTAATTCTGACTCACAGCAACCCTTTAGGGAGGAGTAGAACTGCCCCACTGAGTTTCCAAGGAGCACCTGGTGGATTCAAGCAGCTAAGCTTTTGGTTAGCAGCTATAGTGCTTTACCATTGTGCCACCAGGATTTCCAAAATAGATAATGAAATCAAGGAATGGCACTTATAAAGTCTTTATATCTACTTATATTGATTGATTTCAAATTATTACTTCATTATTCTAATTATCTGAAAAATAATACACTGTCAACACATTAAAACACAATTTCATGATTTGAGGTTACAAGAGTAATACTATTTATAATGTTATATATGACACTACAATGACAGTTTACAAACACCCAGTTTATGAATGGCTGACATGTACAAATTGCTCACAATGTGCTTCTACCAACAATCTGTGTTCATTATGGTTAAAAAAAAATTCCTGCAACTTGAATAAAGGTTGCATGGTTTCAAAACTAGCAAAGGAATAGAGCCGTCATCAACATGACTGGCTCATGAGAAACAAGTCCTGGGGACCAGTGACCAACCCTGACCTAGAACCTACCACTCACCTGATCTGCCTCATCCAGAATACAGTCTTCTACAGTATCTACTGGTGTTCCCTGGAACATTGTTCCTTCAACCATTAAGCAGAAATATGTCACATGTGTTTAGGAAGTGCTACAGAGTATATCTCTCTACATGAAGATTTACGCTTTAGGAAGACCTACATTCAAGATTCGTGTTTGGTAGTTAAATCAGCTTGTCTCAAACCAATCTGGATATGAAACACACTTTAATAACATCCCAAGGGGCAGTGTTACATGGAACGACAGACATCAAATCAAAGACTCATCATTATTCCCTTACAAGGACAGAAGTATCCCTAAAAGGAATAATGGGACAATGAGTTATCCATATCTCACTGATTTATTTGATCCGATTGCTTCTCTCAGTGTAGCTGAGGGAACATATGCTCTGAGTAGAGGTTAGGCGGGAGACCAAGGAAATAACGCCTGAACATGAAAAATCTACCAGGGCAGGGCAGGTCTACCTTCTAGGCTAGGCCTGCTTTCCCAGACTCCATGTCAAGGGTCCTACAACATACAACTCGCTTCCACAACGCTAAGCATAGGAGAACCTATGGGGCAGTTCTACTCTGTCCTGCAAGGTTGTTATGCTTTGGAATTAGCTCAACGGCAGTGGGTTTTTGTTTTTTCTTTTTATCAGTAGTTTTAAGTTTTACTGATTTTTAAGCACAATGCTGTCTTCCAATCATCTGCTGCATAAACATAGAAAGCAGTTTTATTTCCTAAGAGTATTAGTAAATGTAATATGTCTGAAAGGAATTTGATGACCTACATCAAAATGACTAAAACATTACATGGTATTCAACTTGAATATTTAGAAACAGAAGACATTCTGTATTCTCCAGATCTGTAATGCAAATGTAATACTAAAATTGAATATAATATACATATATATGTATATGTGTGTATATGTATATGTGTATATATGTGTACACATATATATGTATGTGTGTACATATATATGTACACACATATATATGTATATATATATACTTATGAAGTGATGTTCAGGAAATAATACCATTAGCTCTTTTTCTGAAATTGAAATTCATTAAGCTTATTTCTAAAGCAATGTGCTTAATACTACTGAACATCTACAAAGAGCCACAAAACAGCATATTTTTGAAGCAGTATAAACAAAATACAATCGACAATTCTAGAATTCTACCATTTGTCCTATTAAAGAGAAAAAAAAATGGCCACATGAAATAGCCAAGAGGTGTAGCTTCTCAGTTTTCTTTTAAAAAAACAACAACATTGTATTTTAGGTGAAAGTTCACACTGTATATTAGTTTTCTATTCCACAATTTATACCCAATTTATTCCCATGATGTTGGTTGCTACTCCCACATTGTGTTAGCACTTTTCCCATTTCCTCTCAGTCTGCCCAGTTTCCAGCTCGCCAGTTTCCCTGCCTCTCCTTGCCTTCTCATCTTTACTTTCAGGCAAATGCTGGTTATCCAGTCTCTTATAGTTGATTGCTCTAAGAAGCACACTTGTCCTGGGATGTCAGGGAGTGGCTGGGAGTGGGCTTTAGTTTCAAGTTAAAAAGGTGCCTGAGGGTGATCAGTCTCTACCAGTCCAGTAAGCCCAGTGTTAAGAATCTGAGTTTTGTTCTAAATCTTTCTCCCATTCTGACTGGGACCTTCTATTGTGTCCCTTGCCGTGGTGGTTGTCATTGGTAGCTGGGTACCATCTGGTTCTGGTCTCAGGCTAGAGGAGGCTGTGGTTTGTTTAGGTCATTTGTCCTATGGATTAACTACTTCCTTGAGTCTTTGGTTTCCTTCAGTCTCCTTTGCTCTGGATGGAAAAAAGATGAATAGTGGTAACTGAGATGGTCATGTGCAAGCTTTTAAGACCCTAGATGCTGCTTATCAAATAAAATATAAAATATTATCCTTATGAACTGTTATACCTATGTGCTCTATTATATATATATACATATACACATGTATTATATGTATATGTATACATATATGTAGCACATACAGAAATCCTGATGGTATAGTGGTTAAGCATTTCAGCTGCTAATCAAAAGGTTGGCAGTTCAAATCCACCAGGTGCTCCTTGTAAACCCTATGGGGGTAGTTCTGCTCTGTCCTATAGGGTTGCTATGAGTTAGCATCAACTCAGTGGCACTGGGTTTGGTTTTTTGGGGGAGGGGGTAGCACATACAATTAGGTATATACCAGTGACCACAACTAACTCTCTATACATCCACATGTACTCCTACACACCTTCCCACACCTATATAACATACAGATCTACCTGTATAACCACTCACAAGTTTTTGGATGCTAGTACTGTTTTTTTTAATTTTTATTTTTATTTAACATGACTGAGTGAAAATGTACATTCACGTATAAATTTACATGCCCACCTATATGCAGCTTCCACTGCTCTTCCTGTCCGGTGACTGCACACTATTCCTCTCTGCTCCATACATGTCTCATCCTCCCACAGCCTCCTTTCCCCTCCTGTCCGTCCCCTCCTGTCCTGTCCACCCCTTTATCCAGGCAGAGGTCAGCAAGATGATATCCTATAGATGTATAGAACCATAAAGTGCTTCCAATATATGGTCACTCTGCATTGCCAAGTCCAATCCATTCCTGTCCAAAGAGTGTACCTTTGTCATAATTTATGGGAAAGGGCAGCATCAGGGCTGGAGGCCATGCTCTCAGAGGAACCCCCAAACCGCTGGACCATCAATTTAGGTCTTTTAGTGGAGACCTCATGATGTACCCCTTTTTATTCTTGTGTTGCCAGTGAGACTCCTCTCTGTGAGCTCCATCATGACTATCACTGGTAGTGGCCGGGCACCATCCGGTTCTTCCGGTTCAAAGTTGATATAGGCACCTACTCTTGTGAGTCTCTCTGTCTTCTTGGTTGTCTTTACCGCATGTCATTTTGGTCCTTGGTGAGCAGCCATTCCTGCTGAGTTGGGACCATTTGCTGTGTCCTCAGATGGCAGCTTGGCAGCTTTTAAGACCCCAGACACCACTCACCAATGTGGGGTGCAGAGAGCTCTCTTAGCAAAACGCTAGTTGTGCCAATTGGCCTGGAATTTGCCTAAGTGGATGCTATTACTGTTGTTGGAAACCATGGTGGTATTGTGGTTAACTGCCACATCTTCTAACCAAAGGTTGTCAGTTCAAATCTACCAGGTGCTCCTTAGAAACTCTACGGAAGAGTTCTACTCTGTCCTTAGGGCCGCTGTGAGTTGGAATTGACTTGATGGCTGTGGGTCTGATTTTGGCTTTTACTACTAGGCTGCAGAACTGTGCATATTCTAGGGTTCACTGTAGTTGTTCTTTATTCTTGTGCACCCTTCAGTGTCTTCATTTACTTTGGTCACACTGCACCCCCTTCCGCCATATTGTGTACCCCCCTTCCCTTCACCAGAACTAACATGTGTCGACTACCTCGCGATTCTCTCTTTCTCTCCCCCTCCCATCTCTGGTTACCGTCAAAGGAGGTTAGCACTGTATGTAAATTTGTTCTTGACTTTTTATAAAATGGTGTCATGGAATATTTACCCTTTATTTCAATCAGCATGTCCTCTGGGTTCACTCAAGTTACAAGATGTTTACTGGACTCATCATTATTCCTCCTCAAGTAGTATTCCACTGTATATATGTACCACATTTTGTTTATTCATTCTTCTGTTGATGAACACTAAGGTTGTTTCCATCTATTTGTGAATAATGATGAAATGAACATGGAAGTGCGTATGTCTGTTCATGTCATGCTATTATTTCCCTAGGATATACACCTAGAAGTGGGATTGTTAGATCATATGTATTTGTATTTCTAGCTTTTTAAGGAAGTACCACACTATTTTCCACAGTGGTTGTACCATTTTATAATTCCACCAGTAGTGCATAATAGTTCCAATCTCCCACAGTCTTGCTAGTATTTTTTTTTTTTAAATCTGAGCCATTTTTGCAGGAGTGAGATAGCATCTCATTTTAGTTTTAATCTGCCTCTCTCTAAGGGCTAACAGAAAACCCTGGTGGCATGGTGGCTAAGTGCTATGACTTTTAACCAAAAGACTGGCTGCCAAGTGCTCCTTGAAGACTCTATGGAGCAGTTTCACACTGTCCTATAGGGTTGCTATGAGTTGGCATCAACTCAACAGCAGTGGGTTTGGGTTTTTTAATGGCTAATGATTGCAAGCATCTCTTCATGTGTTTGTTGGCCATCTGAAAGTCTTCTTTGGTGAAGGGTCTGTTCCCATTTTTTGATTGGATTGTCTTTTTGTTGTTCATGTGTTAAAGTTTTGTATATATTTTAGAGATTAGATCCTTGTCAGTTGTCATTGCCAAGATTTTTTCCCTGCCTGTAGGTTTTAATTTTACTCTTCTGAGCACAAGTGTTTAATTTTTAGGACCATCTGGTTATCTGGCTTAACTTCTGTTGTTTGTGTACTGTTAGTTTTGATTGATAGTTTATTTATGCCACAGATTATGATTCCTAACTTTGTCTTTATGTTATCTTCCAGGAACGGTACAGTTTTAAGCTTCATGTTTAGGTCTTTTATCAATTTTCAATTAGTTTTTGTGTATGGTGTGAGGTATGGATCCTGCTTCATTTTTATGTAAATAGATATCCAATTTTGCTAGCAGCATTTGTTAGAGACTACCTCTTCCCATTGATTGGGCTTTGACCCTTTGTCAAAGATCAGCTGTCCAAAGCTGGATGAATTTACTTCTGAGTTTTCAATTCTATTCCATTGGTATATGTGTCTGTCATGCCAACACCAGGCTTTTTTTGACTACAGTGGCTATAACGTAAGTTTTGAGATCAGGAAGTGGGAGGCCCCCTCCTTTGTTCTTCTCTTTCAGTAATGCTTTAGGTATTTGGGGTCCTTTCCCTTCCATATGAAGTTGGTAATACTGACATATTCACATAGGAAGACAACTAGAGAGTATACTGGCAAAATCACAAGGACAGCCCCATTCCTTGGCATTAAGTTATATCATTCATTTCAGTACTAGTCCTTCAGACTTGTCTTTAAAGGTAAAAAGAATGCCATCGTGAAAATATTTCCAAACATGCCGATTTTTTCTGCTTGAAAAACATAATTAGTCAAAGCAGCAATAAATGATAAGCACAAACAGCACAATGGCACAAAGAATATTTCAAAGAACATCTTAGGCCATGAGGGAAGGAAGAGGAGTCAATTTCTAATTAGTCTGATCACAAATTGAAAAACAAAAAGCTGAACAGCTACAGGTATAAAAAATATGTTAGCACACAGTCGTTGCTATGCAAATTTTCCATTTTCATTGCAATTCTGTTAACACATGCTTTTAAGAAGCTGTACACATCCATCACCAAAAACAAGCAAAACAACAACACAAAGGAGGTGGTGAAGAAGAAATTGATTTCATAAACTTAAGCTAAACCTAAAGCCTTAATTTTTGGCTTAAAAAAACACATAAGTGAAAAATCACCTTTGTATAGCAGGTGACTCTGAAGTGTTTCAGGGTCAGCACTGACTGTCTTATAGGTCTCCCTATAAAATGAAGGGCAGCGCAGCACAGCAGCTGCAAATCTCAGGAGTAAAACAGCAGCACTCACGCTGTCTAGCTGAGTAGTCCTGATCCTAGACAATCCTGACAAGCTGGAGACGGGCATAGCACACAGGATGGTGGAATGTCACAGGACATATGTGCAGGTTCCTATGGGAATGTCCTGACTCCACCAGTACCTGCCAAGTCTCCCTTCTCTCCTGTTGTTTGCTTTCTCCAATTTCTGCATCATAGTCTTAAAATGACCTGGGAAAGATGTTATATTATAATGAAGAAATGTAAAACTATGATGACTCTAACACTACTCAAAACATGTATTTGATACTACCACAGCACTAGGTTTGAAACTTAGCAGTCATTCCAGTGGGAATAGGTCGCTAAAACGGCTTCACATGGCTCATCAGGTTCAGGCGTATTGTGCTGGCAGAGTCAAGGGTATTTTACTCAAGTCTATGGCCCTACATCTACACTGTGCCAGATGTATGGAAATCAGATTTTTAACAATCATGTCAAAGACTGACTCAAGCCTGCTTCCAATCAGAATTTCAAGGGCTGATTCAAATGCCTTCTTTCAGTTCCAAAGCCAAAGATGGGTCAAGTAAAAAACCAGAACAAGCCTAAAGCTGAAAATGAGGCAGAATCCTAAACTCTTCTATCCAGATGACTTACTCTTAGATGAGTTTTAGTCCTAAATCTTAAGAAGCCACTTAGGTTAGGATTGCCCCACTCATAGTCCTCAAATAATAGTCTCCAGGCTAGTTCTAATTTAGCCAAAAAGCAAACCTAAGAGAGAGGAGTCTGATGCCACTTGTCCATAGGTACAGAAGAGCAAGAACATCTCTGAAACAGGAGTTCCAAGAGCAATTTAAATGCTCAGTCTGAAACAAGAGAAAATCAAATGGGCTTAAAACATTGCAATCTCTGTTCTAAAAATGCTAAAATTAAGATAAAGTGACGTTTAGCGAAGACAAATACATATGAATACACATTTTAAAAGAGCTTAAACCCTGACATGCTGTTATATAATAGAAACCTGGTAAAGACCTTCACTCACAGGTCATTTTAGCCATCCCCAAAAGGAAACTGAAGAATGGCAACGGGCTAACTAACCTCCAAACAGATCCACTTCAGCAGTGACAGCAGTAACAGTTGTAGTAGTTGAGGCGGAGGCTGAAGCAGGTGCAATTTCAGCAGTTGTAGTAGGAGGGGGAGGTTCTGGTGCGAATGGATCTGAAATCGGTGCTTCAGAGGGAACAGAGGGAAGGGCAGCCAAAGAATCTGTATCTCAGCAGTCACGGAGAGCAAACGGAAGAGAAGAAAATGAAAGAACGAGAGAGACACTCGACTCCAAAGGGTCAACATAAGGGCTGTTACTAAGATACAGAAATTTCTCTAAAGAAAAGTTTAAAAAATAAACCTTTACTCACCCTCTCCCAAAAGGTCTACCGATGTCCATTATGAGGCAGCATATGAAGAAATAAGAACTAAAGCTGAAACATTTCACCAACGTCCAAGCAGGGTGAAGCACTAACTGAAGAAACTTTAATTTTCATGTACACTTCCAGATTATTTGTAATTTAAAAAAAATACATGTGTTATTTATTATTATCATGGAACTTTTGAGCTGGAAGGGATCTCAGGGATCCTCTAGACAAGGCTTTTAATTTATGAATGGGAATCCTGGAGGTAGGTAAAGAGACTTACCTTACGTCATGCACAGACAGCGCTGACAAGCAAGTGGCTACACCATAAATGCCAGTTTCGGGAGAAAATGTCTTTAAATGAACTTTATTGACACTCTTTATTTGATGTGTCACTTATATCTTGGAAACCCAAAACAAAAGCACTCTTGCCACTGGGTTGATTTTGACTTACAGTGATCCTATGGGACAGAACAGAACTGGCCCACAGGGTTTGCAAGGAGTAGCTGAACTGCCAACCTTCAGGTGATCAGCTGACCTCTTAATACTGCATCACCAGGGCCACAAATCCAGGATACCAGAGGAAAAAAATGGAGGATTTATAATAACTGTAGTTTATAAGATATGCCAAATATAGTCAAAAAATTAAATGCAAGTTTAGAAGTTAGAGAACAATCTCATCTGAGCCATTTTTTTCTGTGTAAGCTTCCCATTAGCAGAGTTTTCCAATACAACACATAAGCTTTACATGAATACACATTAAGTTACAACTTAGGAAAGGGTTAATTTTATGATGAATGTGAGAGATTATGCAGCATCAAAACTTTTCAGCCCTTCTGAGGTCAGCACAACACTGGAAGTGCATACTTTCTTAGTGTACATCAGTGGAGTCACAGTCATCATTCTAAATAAAAAGTTTAGAGGGTTATTCTTAGCCATACAGTGACTGTAAGCAAAATACTGAGTGTCCAATGGCATTCTTCTACTCTCAATCCTGTGCTGTATCTCTGGATTCATCTTTAAATCCACAGATGTCACTAGAAATTTATGTTAATAATGGAAATCTTTTCCTGGAATTCATTAGGGGGCTATTCTTTTAGGGCCTTTAAGACAACATAAGAACTCAATAAAACCAAGCATTCTAGAAAGCATTTAAAAACTGAGGAATCTACGTTTGACAATGAAAATCATCACAATCATTTAACCATAAATTTTCAAACCCCTTAAATATTATGTAAAGCACTCTAAAATAATCAAGGCTTCTCCTAATGAAGCCTTACATGTTTCTTAACACTATAAAATTACAGCATACAGAGTACTTGACATGAGAAACATTTTCTGGATTTTAGAATATATGCCTAACGACTAGCAAGAAAGTAAAAAAAATAAAGGCCTGCATTGGCCTGGGAGCACAGTCTTTTCCATTGTTAGTCGTTCAGTTCTAAACTCCTAAGAAAAAACTGAAGGCATTTAAAATAATTCCTCAAACCAGCAGCATCTGGCCCAATGCCACTGTTACTCCACAGACATGGATACTACAAATATTAATTAGAAATCAAGTCAGTGGTCAGAAGACAGACAGACTTGGTTTGTCTCTCTCCTGGCATGAGTGGTGGTGGCACACTCACTAGCATTGCCCTCATCACTGGCTAGTACAAGCTGCAGTGGGACTTAGCAGAAGAATTGAGAGTTGTGTGATTTAACAGTTTCCACGTCTGTTCTTGTCTATGAAAGTGAATGGGGACTTTATTTCACAATTTGGTAAGTGGGAATGGAGAAGATTTTAGGTGTGCTGGAAAGAAAAATAAGAAGATTTTAAACAGAAAGAAGTATAAATGACTACAGTATTATCTTCTTGCTTTTGAGCTAGTGTTTTGTTCAGATGGAGATTGATGACACATTCTATAACGTATACTGGAAACCAGGGTTTTCTAAGAAAACACACATGATTAAGCCAATTGGTAGATAACTGAAGTTGGAAAGCCTTTTCCATTCCTGACTACTACAAAATTTTAGACTCCAAGGTCTCAGTGTTCCAGATGAAACAAAATTTATATCACCTCTTCGTTTTTAGCAAAATTGTTTCCACTGTAAAAAAAAAAAAAAAAAAAAATCCCTCTTTTGAGATGAGTTCACGCATTTTCAAGACTGCACTTTAAAAAAGAGATTAAACTACATGAAAAAATTTACAGCTGCAGGGTTTAAGTCATTTACAAGTAGCACATAACCAGTGATTATTTTGCATTATAGAAATTTCTAGAAAGTAGAGTCTGAATTGATTCAGGGGTAACTAACAACAACAAAACATTTCACTGTGACTTGAGGAAATGAGACTACAGCTAAACTAATTAGGAAATCCATAGCGTTCACTGAGACATGACTAGAATTATTAGGTTATCATGAGAACTAAACATAGTATTATTATTATCATGAGAACTAAACATAATATTGTTGTTAGGTGCCTGTAAGCCACTTCTAACTCACATTGACCCAATGTACAACAGAATGAAACACTTCAGCTGCATATGAAGTGATGTATACGAATCATGTTGGTGAAGAACACTGAATATACTATGAAGAATTCACATATCTGTCTTGGAAGAAGTACAGCCAGAATGCTCCTTAGAAGCAAGTTTGGTCAGACTTACTCTTGTGTACTGTGGACCTGTTAATCAGAAAGGACCAGTCCTGGAGAATCCCATCATGCTTGGTAAACAGAGGATCAGGGAAAAAGAAGACCCAGGCTCAACAATTGTGGGGCTGGCCCAGTACGTGGTAGCTTATCCTTCTGTTGTACATAGGGTATGTTTTGGGAACTGACTCGACACACCTAACAATAACTAGCAAGATACACACAGCACACACACAGACGCACATGTTTGTGCTTTTGAGAGAAGAATTTATAGTGGAATAAAGAACACTTTCTCTCTCACAAGGTCACAGGTAGAGATTTAAAAAATGTCCTCTATTCTTTTAGTCAAATGAGTTATTAGCTCACAGAAATGCCAAATCTTGTATAGTCATTTAAATTAAACTTACTAAACATGAACTGGTAAAACTTGCTGCTTTACATCAACAGGAAAACAAACCAACAGTTATTTACACTATGCTTCCTATGAAAAACAGAAAGTGGCCACAGTCCCTGGATAATGAAAGTCTTTGATTATTATTATCATCAGAGAAAAACATTTATAGTAAAAAGCTTTAAAGGCTTTGAATTTGCATGTTTCTCTCTAGGTATGTCAAGTTCAAAACTGTTTTAATAAAAATAATTTGATCTTAGCAAACAAGATTGAGAAAGTGATTTTCTTCTTCAATCAAATGGGCCAAAACACACTTGATGCAATTTGGCATTATCTTCAACTACCACTGTGTACCTACAGAATAAACGTAAGCAGCAGGTAACCAATGCATTAAGAGTTTCCCAGTTTTATACTGTGAACATTTACTTCGACTATTTAGGGTTTACAATTTTTACTATTTTGTTTTAGGAATTGGAGAATTTTTTTTATCAGTAATTTCCCCAATCTGACATTCCTACGGTTGTGAAATAATTGCAGTTTTAGATATTCTGTTGAGACAGAGACTAATACTATCTAATGGCAACCATCAAGCCACCAGTCAAGGCTTCTGCTAGGCTATAAGGTGTCTTTGTGATAAATATTTAAAAAGTGCTTCCCCTCAGCAGACAAATTAGAACACAAAAAAGCACTCTTCCAAGGAAGCTTGGTTAGCAGAATTCTGGCTGGATTTTAGACCTCTCATCTGCCTTTGAGCAATGTACAAACTGTATGTCCATCCTGGACAGCCCTGACTAAAGCTATGTTATTTCTTTTGTAACCAATGATATGTCCATGTTTCAGTCATCAACAGTTTCTTCTAATAAACTGTCATGCATACTAAGAAAACTGGTTATTATAACTTATTCCTTATAACATCAACTGATCAGTAAAATGTACTTAGATATGATCTTGAACAACAATGCTTAATTGCAATCTATAAAAAGACTGGCATTCTTTTTGTGGCAAAGTTAAAAAACAAAAGAGAGAGAGAGAGAGAGAAGATGAAGAAAAAAATTTTCTACAATTTCACACCAAGGAATAAGATGACACAGAACATTTTACTGTTTAAGGGTCTAACCAAATCACCCAAAGTTTGATGAGTTTTAAAAATCATAAAGTGTGAAATAAAGCCAATTAAAGTAGTTGAGGGATTTAAGGAGGTAAAATATCCATTTAAAACTGAAAAAAGAAATGTTTTTTACAACCTCACAAATTTACAATTACAATTAAATTTTATGTAACAAAAATTCTATACAAGTCATTTATACTAATTTTATAACTGAGAAAGTCTGATACAAGGATATGGATTTAAAACACCCTTAAGTAAGACAGGAAAAAATAATAAAGTGTTGTGGTAATAAAAGTAAATTACTAGCAAATTGGAATAATCAAACATTTTAAAAACATGAATGAAAACATGAGAACCAGGAAATGCCCTCATGGAATCTCTTCCTTTAACAACTGAAACTTAATAAAGTTAAATGAAGTAGAAAGAACAATTTTATTTTTAAAAATCGACAGCTGCAGCCTTAGAAGTTGACCATTTCAACATGGAGGAATGGTTAAATATTTAATATAGAAAAGCATCAAAATGATAAAAGACTTCTATTGTTGTTAGTAGCTTTATTTCAAAACTTATTCTTTTACTTTGATAACAACAAAAAGACCCTAAAAATAAAATCAAGAGGTTATGACATGTACTCTCTATGTTACACTACCACGTAGCTTAACAAGTCTACTCACAGATTATTTATCTAGGGCAAGGTAGCTTTGTTTGACTTTGTTATCTACTGCTACTGAAGTACTCAGATGCTGAAATAATATATTAAGTTGTAGATCTTATCTTCTAGAGCTGAAAATAATTCTTACCTGGGAGATTATGACTGTTATTGTCCTGTAGGGCACTGACTAGTTTTATAGCTAAGCTAGACATCTTGTTTAATATCTCTTTTCAAATGCCTATAAAAATACCATGCTTCTCAAAATGTTCTTTGAACTAGGTTTAGCATCTTACTGGTTGTGTTATTAATGAGTTATTAAGTCTTTTATCTTTATTGCTTCTAAAGTTGTGTGAACCTTAAGTAAGTCTGTTTTGGACTTCTTGAAATTTTCATGTTGATAGTTTGATGCAGTAGGGCAAGGTATTTAGAACCAACTCTTATGCAGGTATGAGAATTACATAGTAATTAACTTGAGCCAAACACAATGTGAATAAAGCTGATTCAGGTCTAAAGGACTCTACGAAGTGGGCAATGCCTTAGCAAATGAAGAATGTTGCCTCTGTGGACAGTGTAAGTTTAGGAGACACTCATTATTCTAAAGATTAAATCTCTGCAGAATACTAATTTAAAAAAAAAAATCAGAATTTTAGAAGAGTAAAAGCAAATACTTTCTTTGTTCCACCTTTTCAAATAAAAACTATATTGTTGTTAGCCACTGTCAAGTTGATTCCGACTTACAGGGACCCCATGCGTGCAGAATAAAACTGCTCTATAACAGTTTAAAACTGAGTTCTGACTCTATTAGATACATTCTCTGTGTGTCTCTTTCTCTGTTTCTCTCTCAATATATGTATCAATCAGTAAGTGTCTACTTAATAATTTTCCTCCAAGTTTTTAGCACTATTTCAGAGTAATCGGAAACATTAACAATTAAAAATTGAGTAAAAACATCCGTGTGCAATTTTTTCCTCATATTTTTAAAATTTTTTAACATACAAATAAATATATGTTGAGATTTTATTTATAAACCAGAGAACACGTCACTAAAATAATTAATCACTAAGTCATCTTTTCTTCTAAATTAGATCACAACTTAAATAAACTGAACAGGAAAAATGGCACACCTGTCCAGTCCCACTCACCTCCCCATGCGGTGGCTCCTCCGGAAGGCGGCGGTGGTGCTGGTGCCGTGGCTGCTGCTGCCCCTCCAGGAGAAAAGTCTGGCTGGAGGTCAAGGAGATCACTAGATGGTTTAGAAGTGCTGAAAGGCAAATATAGCCTTCAGATCAGAGTCGAGAAATTTTCTAAGTCACAGTGCATTAAAATGATGGCTTACATAGGAAAAAAAGCAAGAATTTTGGATATTTAAAGTCAAATAAAAGAACAATGCTTTGGAAACTATGACACCAAGTAACCAAATGTACCTGTACACCAAAGGTTGGAGAACTTTTTTTTTGTAAAGGGTCAGATGCTAGATATTTTACCCTTTGCAGGCTAGGTGGCCTCTATCAATGCTTTCCTCTGCCATAGTAGTACAATATCACACACAGACAATACATAAGCCAATGAATGTGCTTTTGTTCTAATTAAACTTTATTTGTAAAAATAAAAGCTGAATTTGGCCTATGGGCTGTAGTTTGCTGAACCCTGTTCTACAGACAATGAGTTAAAGTATACCTATGGCAAGGGGTAACTCAGCAAATTATATAGCAGAAATTACAAGGGAAAACCTAAAAATTACAAAAGCAGAGGATATCTTTTTAAATATGCTGCATCTGTTGAGTAGCTTTTAAATGTAGGTTATGAAAAATGGGACAAAAATATGCTTCCACTATTAAAGGCACTACAGTCCTGGCGGTACAGTGGTTAGGAACTCTACTGCTAAACAAAAGGTCAGCAGTTTGAATCCACCAGCTGTTCCTTGGAAACCCCATGGGGCAGTTCTACTCTGACCTACAGGGTCGCTATGAATGGGTATCAACTCAACAGCAGTGGGTTTTCTTAAAGGTATTAGTGTAAGAGGATCATGAGTAATTTTTTCCTTTTCTGGGTTTTTGAAATTGGTTTTATATGGAAATAATTCATGTCATGAAATTTTACTTATACATCAGAGAATACTTTTCTAAAGTAAATGTTTACTCACTAATTTATCTTTTATCTAAATTAAATTACAATATATCACATTTGCCTATAAGAGGTCTCACAAAAATTAGTTCTGCATTTTTTTATTATCATTCAGTTGCAGTTACGCTTTTGTAAGTTCTTTCATTTACAGAAATTCCAAGGTGAGACCTACAGCCTTCAACTTGTGAACTCCCAAACAGCAGCTATTTAAAGTATGATCTCCAAACCAGTGGCATCCTGAGACCTTGTTAGACATACAGGCCTACCCTATATTGACTAAACTATAACCTTAATTTTAACAAAACATCTAGGTGATTCATATTTTACATTCAGGGTTGATAGGCAGTGGCCTAAAAGTTACCAGACCAGGTACCAAGTCGTCAGGGTCCCAGGTTCCCCAATTCTTCTCATAAACAGCAGTTTCCTCTTTATCTTTTTCACTTATTGGGTATCCAAGTAACTCTTTGGAAGAATAGATTCTGTTACTTTTTTTGAAAGTGTGATAACTCCTGAAAGCACTGCCTAGTTTTTATATCCATTTCATCACTACTGGTCTAAGTTACCAGAATATGAAGACATACTTATTATTATGTCTGGAACTGAAGCTTTTGTAAGAAGCAATTTATTTTAATGTAGTAGCAGAAAGAATTTGTTCTACCAAGCTGGCTATAATAAAAAAGCAGAAATAACTAAGGAGAGAGTAACGTACACAGTTAACATGGGTCATCAGATTTAGTGTGTACTTCAAAACTCATTCACCCAAATACAGGACATTTATAATCGGAGTTAACAAATGATGAAAAGAGACCAGAATCCTTTCAATGCAAAAGAGTTACAGAGCTGACTCAAAATGACTATTCCAGGAAGTTACCTCTGTGTTGGGGCTTCTATTTCAGGCAGCCCTGAGATTTTACAGTATGTGCTGTCATCTAGGGACTCATGGGAACCCCCATGCACAGTGGGTCTGTGCACTGTGATCCACAGGACTTTCCTTGCTCCTTCGGCTCCCCTTCCTCATCTGCCATCGTCTGGAAGCTCTGTTGAGATCTGCTCAACATCACAGCTATATGCAAACCAAGTACTGTCTGGGAATCAGACCTAGGTCTCCACATGGAAGGAGAGAGAATTCGACCACTTAGCTATCACCCCCCTTAACCTCTAGTGCTCTTAAAAAAAGATTAGGAACATCCTAGGGTTTCTTACTTACCAGCAGAGTTTGAGTTCCTCATACACACCAGCTAATTAGCCTACAGCTGCAACTTGTTTTTTCATTCAAGCAGTTCAAGACACCTTTTAAGTTCCCCTTAAGGAATTAATTTTACACAGTAGCTAATTCCAATGGAATCTGAAGTATGTGCATCACTTTTCCACTTTCTCTCACAAGCAATCAGGTGACTTCTACAGCTTAGGTCTTCTGAATGACTGACAACTACAGGCCTAAGTAACTGTGTGTGATGTGAAAGAACTTACTCTGTGGACTGAAAAAAAGCCAAAAAAGCCCCAAACCCACTGCCATTGAGTCTATTCTGACTTCTAACGATCCTATAGGACAGAGCAGAACTGCTCCACAGTTTACAAGGAGCACCTGGAGGATCTGAACTGCTGACCTTTTGTTTAGCAGCCACAGCACTTAAACACTATGCCTCCAAAATAATCTCAGGTATCACAGGTTACTAGGACTAGTTTATTTCATAATTATGTGGGTACAGTACATTAGAGTAAAATAAAAGTCTGATCAAAATGTTAATCAGCAGTTCACTGAATACTCTTTAACCAACCTGACTGGGGCAGCCGCAGATGCAGTTGCAAATAAATCAACTGGTGGGGACGTGTCAACCGTTTTAGCTGGTGTAGAACTAGGAGACGTGACAGTTGTGGCTGGAGAAGACTGAAAGTGAAGATGACAACACACTCTAGTCATATATGAATCTACAGGACACAGAACAACAAGAATCTGGTATCCTAGGCCCACGATTATCTCCAGCAGCCTTCTGGTAACTCCGCAAGATAATTTGGAATAGAAAACTTTACTAAATAATTGGATAAAGCATGTCTCAGATTTTAAAATTTGAATGTAATTTATACAGATTTTGACAAAAAATTTGACCTAATAGTTTCACAGTTTCTGAGCATATAATTGAAAATCAGAGCTAAATTTACACTCTGAGCACAAAATTAATGAAAAAGATCTAACGGCCAAAATTTTTATAACAATATCAATTGGTGATAATTGCTAGCAAACCTATGTCACTCTTTTTTGTTCCCATCTGAAACAGACTTCATATGGAGTCCTCTCAGATGCCCTGAAAACTCCAGAAATCTAACTTGCAAAATAATTCACAGATAGCCAAGAACAACTTATAAACGAGAACACAAGCAACTGAAAGCTTGAAGATACCCTGAACGTGTTCTATCATTAGTACAACATAGCCCAAACCGAATAAAGAGAAAGAGAGTCGATACATTATTTTCATGGACTAGCTTATTTTTAAGAAGCAGTGTTAATAATCAGCTAATATGTTGAAAAACATTTTGTTTAATAACTATCCAATTAATTTTTATCTAGTGCCTTTGATTCATCACATATTCACGAGAAATACTGATGAAATATCTCAAAGTAGTCTACCAGTACATATTTCTAGATGTGAAAATGATATAGAGCAGCAATAAACTATACAAAGACCAAGACCAAGCAAGAGTTATCAGGTACTGTCATACCTGGACATCTGATTTCAAATAGACCAAATTAAAAGGAAGTTTTTCAAAGAATAATTTCAAGGGCTGATGATTCATGAAAATTTACAGATGTTAGTATTTGTCTAATATACAATTGTCTCGGAATATAATTAATCTATATATTAAACTTCAGAAGATACTCAAGTGCCAAGCACTGAGCACTTCAATAAAGAAAAACCCGCAAATAACATGGACACTGTTGAGGTTATTCCTGAGTCAACTCCAGTGCAGGGCAGGACAGGGTGGAGCTGTCTCATGAGGTTTCCTACACTGTAACCTGTACAGGAGCAGGGCACTGGGTCTTTTCCCCCGAGGAGCAGCTGGTGGTTTAGAACCCCTCACCCTTTGGTTAGCAGCAGAGGGCTTAACCATTGCACCCCACAAGGCTCCTAATATGGCTATTACTGCTCAGAAAGTGTCAACTCAAGCCTCTCCAAGTGACATTTCAAAATTTCCAGATGGAAAACAGAAGATTATCAAGGGAACAGAAATAGCAATTAATTTGCATGTCATCTGTGGATGTGCAACTCCTCTTAAAAGTCTTTTTTTTTTTTAAAACTAATGCACCTAAATATACTTACAAAATGAAGTTTATGAAAGAACAGTGAGAATTTAAGGGCAGTAATAAATACTATCAACAAAAAACAGACACCAAAGCCTTAATTAAAAAGCCCATTAAAAACTCTCCTGTACAAAGGCATAGAGATAAAAGTTTAATCGTATTTACCAGGAGCTAAGGAGCAGGAGACATGGGGAGTTACTATTTAAGAGACACTGAGTTTCTCCTTAGGATAATAGAAAGTATTTGGAAATGGATAGTGGAGCTGGTTGCATGACATAGTGAATGTAGTTAGTGTCACTGAACTGCGTACTTATAAATGGTTAAAATGGCAAATATTTTGTTACATGTATTTTAGCACCAAAAAAAAGGAGGAAAAACTGCCTCATAACCACAAGCTCTCATGAGATGTGAAAGCTAGGAAAACAGAGCCAACACAATCATGTTATTGCAAAAAGTTCAGTAAAATTTGATCTGGTCAAAATGTAGAAATACACTAAGGATGCCACAATTTTATCAGCATCTACTCAACAGTCCTATGCTGAAGTTTTCACAGTTTTAAAATCTGGCTGTGTGTCTGAATCACAGGGGAGCTGTGTAATTGGTATGTTTAATTTGATTGCTTGTTGGAGCTCTGTAACGGAATTTCATGCAGCCGGCCAGCAGTGGTACAGCACATGGGTGTCTGGAAATGACGAATGCAGTCACAATCACGTCCTGAAGGTAATGACAGCAGAAGTAATGGAAGTCACTCAAAGAGGAAAGAGCACATTTGTTAGAGTTTAGCTTGGAAAATATAATGCACAGAATTACAGAGTAAATATTCTCAATGATAGTCTTCCTTCTGTTCCTTCAACATGAAGGTGACGGGGTTATTAAAATTATGACAGATGACTGACTACAGGACATGCTTGAAGATATGCACAGTATCACCTTCCTTATCTTACAGAGCTAAGATGCAGTGTATGTGAAAGAGCTTTGAAACCAGGAAAACATTATACCAATATGTTTGTCCTATTTAAAAACAAAAACAAAAGTAGGCCAACAAAGGGCTTTGTTATGCAATCTTGCACTGAGAAACTAATATAAAGATGAATACACAGAAACTTACCTTACTTAATGGAGAGGGAGCACCAGATCTAAAAAGTAATACAAAAAAAAAAAAAAAAAAAACAAACCTGAAACTGAATATACACA
Source organism: Heterohyrax brucei (assembly GCA_028571685.1). Lineage (NCBI taxonomy): Eukaryota > Metazoa > Chordata > Mammalia > Hyracoidea > Procaviidae > Heterohyrax > Heterohyrax brucei. The sequence goes on from CM053144.1 coordinate 103,492,577, forward strand.
AATACATTTCTGGATGCGTTTAAATTTGTTAACACTACCTGGTCAGTCAAGCATTAACTGTTTTACATACAGAGACTTTTAGTAATGGCTAAACTATTTTAAAACTTTACTTTTTATCTTTTACTCAACTATGGCATCTTTTCCCAATGTTTTCTATCTGTATAATTTCCACTATTGTAAATTCTTAAATTCAGAATTTTTTCATATCCCCACAATTCTTCTTCAAATCTATGATCATTGTCTACGTCCAACAAAAATAAACTACCTAAATTGAGTTTTTAATGTTTTGCCCAGATCTAGAAGAAAAGCTATGCTTCATAGAATAAAATACCTTTCCGTTTATTATTTTTTTTTAATTTAGAAAACCCATTAAGGCTATAAGTACGCTGAGATTCACTTAAACATAACCATTATTCATCAAAGAATCACTAAAATTAAAAAAAATTATCCCTGTTAGCCCTGTAGCAGAAAAATGTCCCAATTCCCATATTTATATCCCTGAAGTCTGCCCCCTCCCCCATAGTTATAATGAAAACTCTCTAGGGAAAAAATTCTCATCATCTTGTTATTATTATTGGCAGCTAGAAACAAACAAATCAAAAAGCCGAATAACTTCCGTGCTTGTTTCTGAGGGAGGGAGTGAAAATTAGGAAGGAGTATATATTTTTTTAGTTGTTATTGGTAGTACTATCATACCGCATTTCTAGTAAATTGTACACCATTCAGAAACAACTGCTTGAACAGCTTACATTTTACTAACCTAAAGTGATGAACTGATAACAAAATAAGGAAGCTTTCTTCCCAGGATCTTAGAGGATGGTGGGAAGAACTTCTGACTTAGCCACAGAGAAAATATCACACATAGTAGCAGCAAAACAAAATTAGCTGAAGGCTTGTAACTGGAATTTTGTACAGTATAAGCACTCCTGTCTTCTTGACACAGCAAAAGAAACTTAGCAATACTATATGTCTGGTTAACACCTTTTAGATCAACTTCATTTGTAATACATGTCTGCCATTTCTTGTTTAACTGCAGTTGTTAACTAAAATGAACATAAGTAGCACAGCACAAGGGCATACAGATTTTTGCTAGGTAATGACAACAAGAACATTAAATTTGGTTAAATGTAGTTTGGCTCATGTTTTCTTAACTGTAACAAATCCTATAAGGAAAAAGATATGCGTATATTAGTCATTCCAAAGGGTGTACAGAAATAAATGTATTCACAGTGTTCTTTTATCTACAGAAAGTTACTTAAAAACCTAAGAATCTAGTATAGCTCAAGGTTGAAAATTCTCTATAGAGTTTTTACTAATAATCTTTCCACCTCATTTCCATATTTATTCATAAATATAGAAAAGGAAGAAGGAAAATGTAAATAAAAACACAACCAGGAAAACAACGTCCTGAGCTCTGCAATGAAAAGAGAAACAATTTGACATGGCCCCTTTCTATGAAAGAATTAACTGAAAATAATGTATTAATCTAAGAAACAATTATTATAAACTGATTATAAGTGGTACTGTTACAATGAGAAATATTAATGCAGAAAGAACAATGGAGGGTAAGCAACAATTTCTGACATACTTTCAAACACACATAATTCATACTAAAGAATGTATCCTATAGCAAGAATAAAAATGCAGTGTTAATGATAGAACTGTTCTACCTTGTTGTTAGAAGAAATTACACTCAAAGCTAAATACAAAAAATCATCACTGGCACAAAAATCAGTTTCCAAGCTTCTATGTGAATGCTATAACTAAATGGTACTTGTAGTTAGTACTTGATGGATTAAGCAAGTAAAAATTTCTAATGCCTCTGTTGAGCTATGATCCCACTTACCACACTGTATCCCAATTTTCAACTTAATTACCTCTCCTCTTCACTAGATGCTAGATTCTTTGAAAGGACAGAACTCATCTATTTGTTTCATATCACCAACATGCTACACAGCGGCTGGATTTTTTTAAGGTGCTTAAATATATTGCTGTTACTTGAATTTTCAAACAAGAATATATTTGTTCAGTCTCTTTATAAGTTAACCAAAGCGTCAAAAATTATTTGTGTAAAACTGAACCATCAGAATATGTGACTGATACTCCCATGGGCCAGATCCAGCCTTTGCCAAAATTTCATCAAGAATATGAGAACTAGAGGTGCTTCCATGGGGATGTACCTTTAAACAGCAACATCAATCAATGATTAAAATCTGAGGGTCCTGAAGCTAAGAAGTTATTAACTTATCGAGTCACGCATTCCTTAATGGCAGATTCAAGTACCCATTTCAGTCTGTTTAATGTCCATAGCCTGTTCTCATCCCACATTCCAGCCTGCTCAGCCAAAACCATACACCCAAGTCCAACACGGGTCTGCGACTCTCTTATACAACACATGTACTGTCTGTTTCTGTATGTTCCCCAATTGATTTTTCACTCTACTATGGGTCATTTCTGAAACCCTTACAGCATAGTGGTTAAGAGCTACAACTAACCAGAAGTTTGTCAGTTTGAGTCCACCAGGTGCTCCTTGGGAAGTATGCTGCAGTTTTACTCCATCCTATAGGATCACTATGAGTCAGAATCGACTAGACAGCAACAACTTTACTGGTCATTCGCCCTTCATAGAAGAAAATGTTATCTGTATCTATTTATCTGCACATATGTATACATTATTGTTGTTAGGTGCCATAGGGTCAATTTTGACTCACAGTGACCCCACATGACACAGTGGAACTGTCCCATAAAGTTTTCTAGGCTGTAATTTTTTTTCCTCCTCCAGTATCCAAGAGTAAAGTTTCATCGGAATACAGCAACATCCATCTGTTTACATATTACTGTGGCTGCCTTCCTGATACAACAGCAAAGCTAAGCAGCTGCGACAGACTGCTGGTCTGTAAAGCCTAAGTTATCTACTCTCCAATCTTTTACAGAAAAAAATCTGCAGGGCCTCAGACTCTAAGCTTTTCACATTTGGGCAGGGTATGCTATTTTGTTTTCTTTTTTGATATTTTTGTGGTGCATTAGGTGAAAGTTTACAGAAAAATACATTTCCCACTTAACAGTTTGTACATTAAGTGCCCATGACACTAGCTTCACCCCTGACAATGTGTCAGCACTCTCCCCACTTGCGTCCCAGGTTCTCTGTTCCCTTTTACTCCTTCCTGCCCCATCCTGCCTTCTCAGCTATGCTTGTTGGCAACTCCATCCTTCGGATATGGTGTCATAGATTGCTCCAGGTAGCACGGTCCTCTTGGGTATTGCTTAGTTTGCATGCATGTCTACAGTTCGGCCGAAAGGTGGTCTCTAGGAATGCTTGCAGTTCCGTTTCAGAAGGATGCCTTAGGATCATCGTCTCAAGGGTTGTCCAGTCTCTGTTAGACCAGTAAGTCTGTTTTTTGCGTGAATTTGATCTTTGTTCTGAAGTTTTTCTCTGGCCCTGTCCAGGACTCTCTCATGGTCACTGGCTGTGATCTTAATCATAGAGGTCTGCAATGATAACGTGACACCATTTGGTTCTTCTGGTCTTGAGAGGTGTGGGCTGTGGCTTAGGCCAGGGGCTGTAACTTTTATGGGAAGAGATCACCAGGTCTTTCTCTCATGGAACACTGGGTGGGTTTAAATGGCCAACATTTGATGAGCAACCTAGTGCTTAACCACAGTGGCAACAGAGGTACACACACACACACACACACACACACACACGGACTTATAAAGACCAATACTTATTTTAATCATTTAATTTTGAGAAATATAGGTCACAATGAACCTTGTAGGGGTAAAACTAGGCATTAAGACAATTTTAAAAGAGATTGAATGACCCATATAGTAGTCTACTCTAAATTCTGTGAATACATATTTTTTAAAAAGCATGGATTTTTATTGTGAACAGAGCCAATGCCACGGTTTCCTTCCAAGATGTTAATGGTAGGCTGTCAAAAGAAGAAATTTTGTTACTTCTTATTCTAGGCACAAGGACAGTAATTTCTATATTGTTTCAGATTTAAGTTTTGGCCAGGAAAGAAAAAAAAAGATAGCTGTGAAAAATCTATCCATGTCTTACAAACAGTTTTAATTACAAAAGACTTGTCTTGTGTTTACTGTACCCTGACCCCTCTACACATACACCCAGTTAGCCCACATAAAATCAACGTCTCTCTTTTGTTCTGTGGAACAGCAGAAGCAGGCAATATACCAAAGTGTATTACAAAATTTTCAAAAATAATTATTAGTGTACATAATGCATTAAATACAAAGAACATACACATTTTTCATAGCAGATATTCAAATGCTTCATTTTACAGATATATGACTTAGAAGTTAGACCAGTTTTATTCTTCTAGTGGAAGATAAAAGAAAAAAGTAATCAATTTTTGCTAAAAAGTTGTCTTTTGGCCCTTCTACCATACACTATGGGATAATCTTTTGTTTACTAAGCCAGCAGAAATCCTTGATATCTAAAATACAAGCGAGATTGTTAACTTTGATCTAAGAAGACCAAAAGAAAGTAAAACCATTTATGCTAGTCACCTTGGGAGATAAAGGGGGTGGGGGGTGGGGGGAAGCATATAATTAAAAAAAAAAAAAAAACCACAGGTGTGTAAAATTGATCGAAATCAATTTCAGATATTCTCAATATCAAATCTTAAGGAGTGATTTTGCATTTTTAGTAATGACCAAATGCAAAAAAGTCACTCAATATAGTACTCACCCTTCACTTAAGTTCCCAGGTAAGCACAAACATACAAAGAAGAAAATAGTTAACTACTATAGTTTATTTATTTTGAATATAGGGGATACGCAAAAGACAAGTTCAGTGTGGTTTTAGCCAATTCAGGAAAGAAATGACAAGCATAAAATGATTTTAAAAGAAAGAAAATCATGCTAAGCAAAATGTAATTTTAAATAGATGACTACTGAGTTTTTATTTTCACTTTTATAAAATGGCACTAAATACCTAGAGTTAATTTTTCTGAAAACAGTTTGTAGCAGCCACCCACAAAACCCAAGTCCACTGCCCTTGAGTTGATTCCAACTGATAACAGCCCTGTACGACAGAGTAGAACTGCTCCATATGGTTTCCAAGGGGGCACCTGCCAACCTTTTGGTTAGCAGATGTAGCACTTAACCACTACACCACCAGAGTTTCCCAGGGGAGCAAAACTTAGGTTTCAAGTTCACCAGTTGACATCAAGTCAATTCCAACCCATGGCAATCCATGTATGTTAGAGTAGAATGTGCTCCACAGGGATTTCAATGGCTGATTTTTCAGAAACAGAAGGCCAGGCCTTTCTTCCGAAGTACCTTTGGGTGGACTCTTAACCTCTCAGTTAGCAATAGAGCATGCTAACCACTTGTACTACCCAGGGACTCTGAACTGAAGCTAACCCTCTAATGGGGAAATAGGCTTCTCCAGTAATTGGAGCACTGGCAGATTTAATAAGGAAAAAGTGTGGCTCTATGTAGGGGGAGGAGGTGGGGTCTTCAGGTGGTGGGTTGGGAAGGGTGAGTGGGGAAGAGTGCAGAAAAGTCTATTAGCAGCGTGCATCCAGCACTGTGCAATGGAGGGACTCTCACTCCAGGGGACATGCATACTTCCTTAGCTAAAGAAGTCCCTCTGCCACAGGTTTCCTGCCTCCTTTTGCTTAAATCCTATACAATTCATCTAGTTCTCCATATACCCTAAGGCAAGTAAGAGTAGTGTGCTAGCTGAAGCATCGATATCAATAAATGGAAGTGGGCACCCCCTTTTGTGAGGTGTACTCTTAATGTACCCTCAGGTCATTTTGAGTCGGTATCAACCTATTGGGCCTGGTCAGCCATGCTGAAGCTCGGGACAGCAGTAAGCACCTTGACGAAGCCCCTGAGAAGACACGATGTCTATCATTCCAGACAGCTCTGCCATCATTGCTGAGACTCCTACACTGTTACTTATCACAGAAAATTTAAAACACAAGACGATTTCTATGCTAAGTAAGAAAAGATAACAGAAACCACACACAACTAATGAAATAACCAACAAAATTAATATCAAGGCAAGAGTCTGGATTCTGAAAGAGTGCTTAGACAGAAAAATGTCTGAAAGGAGTTACATTTTGATAGATGCAGCATAGGTCAAGTTCATAATCATCCTACAGCCCTGCAGTCATCTACTTACAGGTTATCTCAGCCGGGTTCTGTTGGCAATCTCATGCAATAAACATGAAACGGGCAATTGCCAATGAAGACATATTTGAGAGCGGCCTCTCTGTTGAGAGACTATATTAAGTGTTTAGGTGGAGATGATGAAGTATAAAACAGTCACTGCCCTTCAGACTGACAAAATCTATTTGGTGAGATAAACTAAAGGGGACAGAGGATTGGAAGCCACATCCCAGAGTAATGTATGATCATGGAAGGCCTCATTAGAAGATAGCCCTGCCCAGAAGAGCAGAGACAAAGAGGCCAGGCTTCCACAACTGGCAGAACTGGAGTCTGAGTAAGGCACAAAGAATGATAAGCATAGGATCTTAGGAACAGACAAGTATGACACCTGCTGGAGAGAAGGAAAAAATGGAATTTGTAGGTTTTCTGTGTCCTGTGAGAGAAAACAGTCAAAAATATAAGGTGTTCAAACACAAAGGCCTGAAAATCTAGCAAAACTGCACTTTCTCCCTGCTTAACTCCTACTGTAATGTACAAAAAGATACCTCAGTAATTTCACAGCACCATGCCATGCCAAATGGTTTCAGCAGGGAGACACTGGAGTCCAGAAAACTGTATTTGAGGGCCTTGCTTTCTTCACAGTGGGACTGGTAACAGAACGGATTGCTCAAGGCTAGCTGGGGTAACTGCACTTGTGTTTACTCATCTCCAATGATAACAGCTTTAGTTTCTGAAAATGAGCAATTCTTTTTCTCTATATTTTGGAATTCATTCTGAGGTCAAATACAGAAATCAGCATGTTCAGTTAATTAACCCAGGTACAATCTATCAATTTACTGTATTAGCCTGTCGACTGATTACCAGCCTGTCGATCAATTACCTACATATGAGGTCACACTGTCAGAAGGTAACAGGAAGGGCAGGGGTTTAAGGCAACCCAGAAGAATTACCATAAGGCATACCCTAAAACTGCAGTGGTATAAATGATACCATCTTAAATTTCACCTTTATAAAGCATGACTCTAGAACTTTTCATCTTATTTAGAATACATAACTAATGCGTACTTGTTTCCAGGTTTCTTTCCTTCTAATGTATTTAGATGCTGTTCAAGGGTCTCCATAAGACTGCTGGGAGCCTACAATAAGAAAGTAAAAATAAATGTCTGCATTGCTTTCTTTCAAAGTAAATACACTGGAACATCACTGTAACTTTATATGTTGGAGGTCCATGGGTGGCCTCAATACTTACATGAGACAATTTCAACTATTTTTGACATTCAAATATTCAAATTCCATAGAATCCAACCAGACTCATCTTAGGTATACTTAATTTCACTGCATAACAGATAGCATTACAGTGTGGTTTCAGTGTAGAGATTACACTGGATACACTTACTGACATATTAGTCATATGCAGTAAACTCAATTAAATCAAGTTCACCAATACCTTCCCATTAAGGCCACAATGCAAAAGAATAAGTACTTGTATTCAAGAAAAAAAATATAACTGCCCAAACACAAATTTACAGAAATTTTAAAGTACAGTAAAATTTCACTTATCCATGTTTGATTGAAATACTAGGAAAAATTGCTACTATTTTTTTTTTTTTAAAGAGGGTAAATCAGAGTTGTAGGGGAAAGAACACAACTTTAGTGGTCATGACAATTAAGATAGGCTTATTATTAAGTGATGTAACTTACATAAAGTAACTTTAGCCATATAGTAATTATGCAATAGAGTACTGTGCATTGGAAGATTTATTTTAATTCTTTTATTAAAAAGTACCTAAATGCTTATTTCTAAATAACATTTTAGGCAATGTAAAGTGATAGCATTTTACTGTCTGTCAGGAGAAATAACAGATTCATATATTCACTCAATCTATTTCTCAAGGATTAGAGATTTAATTTCATCTTTCTCAAATAATGTTAATGCAACTAACCTTAACAGCAGCATAGGCTCTCAAAGAATAGAATTTCATGAATAAAATATAATATCTATGTCCTACATTTAAATGTGATAATCATTCTTTGGTTAATATGAAATTAGTTTTGTAAGTCTTTAACTATGCTAAGTGCTAAAAGAGCTCACAGAATGCAAGGAAATTGATACAATTATACACTGTACATTTAACTCATAACAAATTAGGACAAAAAATTAAAATGTTTTGATTTTGAAAGTTAGGGATATTTAATACAGAGGACAGAACCTAAAGCAGAGGAGAAAAACTGAGTCCACATAAAAACCTTTAAGAGACTCCTAAAGTCTCTTAAAAATTATGATTACTAAAAACATAAATTACTCTGTAAGCCAAACTAATAGCTTGATCAAAGTGATGAAGTTAGGGCAGAAAGAGACAATCCTATGAGCCTTTCTGGGAAATTTTGGACTATAGAGTAAAAAGGCAATGGCCTCAGGAGATAAAATACATCTAAAAGTTTCTAAAATTCAGAATTTTGAGAGATAACTTAGGTGAAAACAGGCTAGAAATTCTAGTAAACCACAACTAGAGAAACATGTCTAGGTTTAGAAAAGACAAGTTTTTAAGAGAGACAAAGGAAATTCTGCTCTATAAAACAGAGACACTATAGAAATATTCATGAAATAAATAGAAGGTATTTTGTAAACTTAAAAGAGAAAAATATAAATGGCTTCAAAATTTTCAGGTACATTCATACCGGATAGCTTCAAGACTATCAATACGGAAATCAGAAGGTTTTTCACATTTCCATTTTTTTGCTGGGGTAATAATTAATTAAAAAATACCAAGTCATCAAACTTCTGTCTGGTTAGACCACTTAGGTCTTCTGAATGTTAAATACTATTTAAAAGAAATGTGATTCTTTGCTAAACCTAGATTAAAAATTGTTGGACAAAAACACATGCTACTTATAATCACAAAAGAAAGAAAAACAAATGTGGGATAACAAGACAAGGAGATAGTATTTTCTCCCATAAAGTTTCTTAGTTATCTAAAGGAATAAGAAAAAAACTAAATCAAACCAAGCTTAGGAAGGTGGGTATCAATTTTATCCTTTTTGTAAACTTTCTTAATAAATTTAAGGGAGAAAACAAAGTAAAAAAAAAAGGCAAATACTAGTAACAAAAATCACAGTAGTTGAAAGCGATCATAAAAAAGACGCCAAGAACTGACTTCTTTTTTTTTAAAAAAAGGAAGGTTATTTAGCAAAATATTGTAAAAAAACTGCGTAAGTTTAGAACATTTTATCCCAGAGATTTAAAAGTGCTCCCTCATTTATATTTCTTCTGAGGAAACAGGAAATCAAACAGAACCAAATTCCCCACATACTTTTTGGGAAGGAAAAAGCCCTTTGATAGTGAAGTCCAGAAGTAAAGGAATGTCTGTCTCCCTTGCAACTACAGTGTCTACTAAACTGAGCATAGTCTTGGTGTTTAAAAGACAATAGATGAAAACTGTCTCCTAAATCTCTGAGGAACAAACTTTGCCAATGCCTCTGCTGTTGTAAAAGGAACTTAAGATAACAAAATATAATTAGCAGTATTTTTAGTTGCTAATTTACAAAAGTGCTAAAGTCAGTAAACTAATCAAATGGAAACACCAATCCAGAGAACAACAGTCAGCCTGTGAAAGCCAGGAGATATCAGCAAGATGAGTCAGTGATGGCACAGTCTTTAAAAGGAGACTTTTCTTTAGCAGTAGTTCTCAGACTAATCAGAATTCCTGACACCAAAACCGAAGATATTTTTCATAAATGGAAAGATTTAAAAATTTGGGACGTACGCTAGACAGGAAAGCAGTATTTTAAAAGTCCTTTGTTTGGAGTAATTTCAGAGCTGATTGTGAGCCCAGGATCAAAGATAAGCATGGATCTAAACTTCAGATGCTTTCAACTCTGAAGCATCAAAAAAACGACCAAAGGATCACTTATCTGAAATGTCCACATTTACCTCCTATCCAAAACAGTACTTTTGAAAGTCTCTTTAATAATTCAGTTAATAATCGTGACTCACTTAAAGACAGTTATGATATAATCTACACAAATAAAAAGGGTGCACATCAACACTCTGGAGTTTACGTATTCTGTAACCTAAAAGGCATCTGTTACATGCATGCCTGTCCTATCCTGCAATAAGAGGTGTTTAATCCTTTTTAATTATAAGAATGCTACTCCTAGGGCAATAAAAAACCCTTCTGAAGTCCAGCTCTCCTTTAGGTCTCTTCCAGCACGCCCTCTGTTCGTTGCTACGGCTGGACTCAGGGGCCACCTGTGGCCACAGAGCAGCCTGCTGGAGAGCAGAACCTAACAGCAAAGGAGTCAAATCGAGTCCACACGAACTATTATTTCTGATCCTTCTCCAGGTTAATCCTAATCTTACACCATCTGAAGACTAATCCCAGAACACCATCTAAAGGCCTGATCACACTGTCACAGAGGACCCATATCCTTAGTTGGTGGTCGCTGTTAACACCTCTGAAAGGGGCTCTGAACAAGAGATGACAATACCAACAGACGACACAACTAGGTTACTTATACAGGAATTTCAAAAGCACCACCATACTCTTGTATTGGGATTGAAATATATACTACAGCATTTAACTGAAGGAATTTTTCTTGTGAGGCTATAACTAAAAATGAAACATTGTTATAATAGTACTTTGCTACAGCTTTCAAGGTCATTACCAAAAGCCGTGAACAGTGTTACCAGATTCCCATGAATCTCTACCAAGGAGTAGCTTTCTCCTAGATCCAGGGCAAGATTTTATCTTCTTTGGGGTGGGATCTCTGTTTCCCAAACTATGAAAACACTTATTAAATATTATCTCTCCCTACATCGTTAGAAAAGTAGATTATATAAATAGTAATGAATACTGTAGAATCAAAAATTAAACCCAAGTACGTAAACCCTTTCAATGATATACTATAATTTTCTATTTTTAAAACAAAAAAAGTTAATATTTTTTTTAAAAAAACATTTTCTGTTCTCACTCAGACTCTACAAAATGAAGACAAATGAGGAACAATTTTCCTCTTACTGACAGCTTCCCTTAAACAATACATCTAGTATTTCTTTAATTGTGTAGTGAAGGCTGAGAATAGAGTTGAAATAAGGCTGATTTATCATTCCTAAAACTTATTCATGGAGCTAAGTATTAAGGTCCACATGTTTTAGGTTAACATGTACTATTTATATGTATTATTTTACAAAAATGCAATATACATTTTTATTATAATTAAGTCACTTAAAATGAAAGCACACTGATTTTCTTTCCTTTTTATTACACTGTCACATAAAGTGTTGTGTAAAGTTCATAAATCTATATATGATAAAGATGCTTAATGATATTTTATATACAATTAATTTTAGCCATATCCAAACTTATTTTAGTCAGATATGCTCCCAGTCAAAGAACATTCTCTCCTCCTGGTAGCAAAAACACTATATACTAATGTTCTGTCTACTAGAAGGCTCTATCTCCCAGCATTCAAACTAAAAAAATATAATGACACCATGTTCTTAAACTATGTGAATTTTATTCATGGAAGACTCTTAATATCTAATTAGAATTTAGTAAGAATAGTTTCTTGGGGTTTCCTTAATCTCAGACCAATCAAAATTGACCATATAGAAACATACGATCAATCAGAACTGATCATACAGAAACAAGAGAAGGTATAAGAATATGATTATTTGTAACTATTTTTCAACATGAAGTTTCATTATAATACCTCATTTTATTTGCAAAGACAGAAAACTTATGTATTTATTATTAGAATATGAAATAGCAGCTCTATCTTCTCTTCCAGCATCTGGTTAACTCTAGTTAAGGACAGGTTTGCCTACAGAGTGACCTGAGTTAATTAAATAAAACAATTCCAATACGAGAAACATCACACAATAATTCTAGGCATGTAAGTAACTTTGAGTCTATACCTTAGGAGCCACACATGGTAACCTTTAGACACAGAAATGGACTGATGAGAGGGTTCTTTGTTTTGTTTAATAGGTGGTCCCCAGAAAAATCACATATCTGTCACTACTAATCTTTAAGAAAAGGGTCTTTCAGAAATGGAAATTCCCCCACTTGGGAGGTGTGACAGAATCAGTGCAGTAAGAGCTATGCCATCAGAGGTCCCCCCATCACACAAAAGGGTTATGCCAAAAACTAAGACCAAGAGGCAAAACTGTGCTGAATATCATGGCTACAGCCACTTTTCATAGATAAAGCACTTTTATTAAGGTTATTTTTTGATTCACATTTAATTCTGGCAAGATGAACTCAAATTCAGTTGCCTTTCAAGCAGAAACTAAAAGGGCAGAACATGTCTTCAAAAGCCAGAAAAAATAAGCATGATGGAATAACTTCCAAGAAAGTTGGTTAGCCTAAATTCAAAATGCATTCATACATGACTTTGTCCTGGGCATGATTACTTATAGGAAAATAAAGAGCAATAATTTCATGCACCCCAACTCTTCTGCCAAAAAAATAACTTACCTGTGTGAGGTCAGGAATGTCACCTTTGTCAATACCAACTTGCTGTGAATTAAAAAAAGAAGTTGTTACTCAGTGGGAATTTTTTTAATTAACTTATTTGCATTTCATGGAAGATCATGGTATTAGTTAAAAACCCAGCTCAGGGTTTCCACATAAACATGAAGACAAGTAATATGCTTGGTTCTGAGTACACCCATGGATTCTGAGTTTCTTTAAGGCCAAGCTATCTCATTCTGTTCTATATTCTAGTTTTTACCACAGTACCTGCACAGGGAAGTCACACAGATAAATAATCTCAGTACGTACGTAGTTTTTACTAGTTATATAAGATAATATACAAGTTGAAGAATGTGAAAAATGGGTTGTACTGCTCACCAGATCCTCTCAATTTTTATTACTAGGTAGCACTAGAAGCAGTAATTAGCTGATGGAAACTTCATCTGATTTGGTTAACAGCACAAAAATACAGAGAGAGATTTAGCAAAAGGTCTGAAAAAACGTATATGGTATATATACACTCTATAAATATTTACAAACGTACAAGTATTACCTGTCAAATATTTCAAATTGATAGCATGGTACATTAACAACTTGAACACACGTCTGCTTTCCACGAACATGTGACAGTTAAGCAGGCTAACTTTCCTCATAAACAGCTCTGTGACAAAGGGAAAATATTCCTCAAAATAAAGCAGCATCATGGTCACCATATTTCAGTGTCTAGAGGGTTGTAAATATCTCCCAACTCAAAAGAAAAAATCAATGGCAAACATAACTGTATATGTAAATTCTCTTGTTGCAATCAATTTTTCACCAACCCTAACCAAAGACAAAAAAAAGGAAGGATACAACGAATTATAAAATTATGCCTTTTGCAATTAGTAAGAAGTAATTGATTTAGGCAAGTCTCATGAAAGCATGCTGAAACTATTAGATGAAAAAGTGCGGGACAGCAAGACATTCATAGAGTTTTAACATATTATCCCACAAGTGATTTCCTAATTACAAAGGAAAAAAGGTAACCTTGCTTGAGAAACCTGGGCTACACTACCTTAACTGAACAGTCAAATTTAATGTCACCAGTAACTGCACACACTGACAACTTATGCTTCCCAATATAACACAACAGGAAGCACCGACATTGCCTATGTAGTAGTATTCTTGCCAAAATAGTTGACTTGAATCTAATAATGAAGAATTAATCAGACAAATCTAGGATACTCTACCAGAAAACTGGTTTGATGTACTTAAATGTGTCAATATTAGGACAAAAAAACCCTGACTTTTTCTAAATTAAAAAGCCTATAGTTTTTTGAGGTCTAGAAGCCAATTAAACAGCTATAAAGGAAATTATGGGGACAACTGGGGAAACACATTTGGGTTGAATATTAGATAGTATCAAAGTAAACTTTGGCTCACACTGTATTAATTTTTTGAGTGCACTAATGGTATTGTAAGGAGACCTTGTGGTGCAATGGTAAGCACTTGCTTGCTGACCCAAAAGTTGCCAGTTGGAACTCATCCAATGGCCCTGCAGAAGAAAGTCCTCGTAATCTGCTTCCATAAAGATACAGCCTGGAAAACCTTATGGAGCTGTTCTGCTCTGTCCCACACAGTCTTTGTGAGTTGGAATAGACTCAACAGCATCCAACAATGCTATTGTGCTTATGGAGGAAAATTTTCTAGTTCTTAGGAGAAAGATGATGAAGTATTCAGGAAAGAAGTGTTACTCCAAGTATTAAGCAAAAAAAAAAAAAAAAAAAAACCCCTGCACACTTGAGCATTACCTGTATCTATTACCTATTTATTACCTATATTATGCACTTTACATACATGAGAGACATATAAGGCAAATATGGCAAAATACTAAGAAAGATCGATCATTTCAAGTAGACAGCACACCAGCCAAGCCAAGAGCCGTCGAGTCGGATCCAACTCATGGTGACCCTGTTGAAATGAGACATAAGTAACTCCATTTTGAGGAAGGGTGTAGTGAAAATTCAGGGTATTAAAGTAAAAGGCTCCAGGAACCAACTTAGCAGGAAATAACAAGAAATACCATAGAGTAATTACACTGCCTTTGTCTTGCAAAAGGCAAAGCCTGGAGACAGCCTTGCAAATGACCCCTAGACCTTGACCACAATCTACTAAAACATTTGCTCAACTTGCAGAAATTCCATATGGTCTCAGCCAATCAATGCAAAGGTTAGCTCCCCCTCCCTACTTTGCAGTTTCATGGCTTAAATGCTGCGCACTAAGGAAGCCTGGGGTCACCTCACTGCTCTGTGTAGTTTGGAGTGCATCCCTGGTGCACCAGTCCGTATTTTTTCCTATTGGGCACATTTTTAATAAAATTTAACTTTTAAAGAGAAACTGCGTTGTGTCTTGAAATCTGGACCCTAACAGACCCTAGGGGCCAGACAGCACACACACAGGTGTTCATTATACTACTCTTATCATCTTTTTCTAGGTTTGAAGTTTTATTAAATAAAAAGTTTGGGAGAAAATGTATCATAAGACCAATTTTATCTAAAGAAGGAAGTTGAAATCAAGGTCTCACTCCTTACGACATCAGGTGCTTTGACTGTGCTGATAACAATGTAGAAATCAAAACCCAGAAAGAAAATGTAGAGGACCTACAAAGATAGTATGGCAAACTATATGCAAACTAGGAAATCCACTTTTATGTTTAATGCTGAGCCACAAGGTTTAATTTCCCTTCTCTATTTTAAGAGGAGGGCTTTTCAGTCTCAGCACTATTGATCTTTTTGGAGGGGTAATCCTTTGTAGTGGGGGCTGTAGTAGTCGTATACCTGCTCTCTATCCCTTGGATATCAGCAGGCACCTCTATCCCCCGTGGGTGTGACAACCACACATGTGTCCATACACTTTTGTGCGGGTGGTGTGCTATGTGGCAAAATTTCCTCTGTTCAGAGCCACTGATCTAGGGCATTAGCCCTGGACCCTACAAATCAGGTTAAGCTGGAAGCTTCTGCCATAAGTACAGTTGTTATCTGCTAACGACTGGACCTCAGCTTTAGGGAAACCACTAATGCATCTCAAACTCATCTTATTCTGAATTGTGGAAATAATAAACTAAAATTCAATAAGTTCATGTCTTCATTTTAATACTTCTTTAGATGGTCCATCTAAAAAAGTGTAACAGGTGTTTTTGGAATCATTTTGGTAAAAGATGATGCAATTAAATGGATAATTCCATTAAATGACACAGAAGGAATTTAGGAAACATTCTTGATTTTTTTTTTAATCACACTGTAACTGCAGGGTCTGGTTAAGGTGTTACTGTATTACAGAAGTCTCATTACTTTCTGTCTGCAATTATTCTGGGAGATATAACCCCTATAACTCATGCACAGCAAGCTAAGCATAACTTGGTTCTATGAAAGGGGAGAGTATTTAGCAGAAATATCTATTACCTATAAACCAACCCTTTTAACCAACATTCCAGCTGCCTGATTCAAGAGACTTCAGTGCTAACAGCCCAACACACGGGAAGTTCCCTACATGTCACATAATACTTCTGGGAGATCAGGAGATTTGAATGTCTGCAGAAATTGTTCAGTTACCCAACATTTCTTTTAAAACAATAGTCAACTTTTCCACTCTGGCCTCTAGGGTCACCATGAGTCAGATCCGACTCGACGGTACTGCGTTTTGGGTTTCCGTATCTATGCTTTTAAAATGACATTTTAGAAGACTTTTATAGACTCTGCAGGTAAATGATGCTAATCACAGAGTCTATACATATGTAATTATGTACATATGTAACTATATGTATATGTAACTATAGTTACATATGTAAGTATATGTAATTATATATACATAACTATGTGCATATGTAACTGCTTGGCAGAGAGAGAGAAACTTTGCACATTTAATAAAAAAAATTCCAAATTAGCCAAAGCACTCAGCGCTATCTATGTTGTGAACAATGCAATTTGAATGTGAAAAGAAATACAAATGGTTGTGGCTATCCCACTGGGCTTTAATGCTTATTCTATTGAAAAACAGTTTTCTAGATCCCTACCCATTCTATAAAAAGTCTTAATTTTACATTCAAAGTAAAAATATTGATTATTTCAGCTACTTGCCAAGTGCCGTCAAGTCAGATCCGACTCATGGCAAAGACATACAATTAACTGCCTTAATTGTGTTTATGCTAACATGGGGTTATCAAGAGAAACAAGGTGGTTTTTTAAGAAGATGGAAAGCAGTAAAATAGAAGGAATTAGCAAATCAATAACACACTCCTTTTCTCATGGTGTCCTTGAGCCCAGCTCTATTATGCTAATTAGAGAAATGTACACCCTGGTTGGTCCCACATCCAGTTCCTTCTCAATCTGATAAACAAGACAACAAAAGGAAAAACTCGGAAGTAGGTGAACCAAGGTATTATGGCACAATGAAATAATCTCCTGCTCTGGGAGCTAGACAGAAAGGTCTTTTTAGAGAAGGAAACTAGGTAAATTCCACTAGATTATACTGATAATTATGGATAAACCATCGCAAAATAGTATTTCACACACACACAAAAACAAAACCTGTGATTAGAAGCATTAAGGTAGCAACAAAAGCCAAAGTTTGCAGCAATTCTATTCTTCCCTCAAGACCGCCAACACTGATAAACCCATGAGGAATACACTTTCGTGTATACTTATATAAATTAATCTTTACCTTTTATTTTCCATCCTATACAAAAAAGATTTTTATTTTTACTACATGCTGTATAGATCAAAGCTCAAGAGTTAGCATTTTGCAATTATTTTGGTTTTAGAATGTGAGTTTAACAGTTTACTCCTGTGAATGAATGAGTTGAAGATGGGTAAATGGACTACAGCACTTCTGAAATGGTGTGTGTAAAATGTTTGTTCTCACACTGCATTCTCAAAATGGCAAAAACGGTAAACACATGGCATGAATGTGCCACACTCACATCATAGGCTCTGCTGTTAGCATTAGATGGTCTCTCACCCAGAACTCTAATCAACCCCCAGCAATCAGTTAGCAGACATGTAGGATTAAAACTCATTTGTCATCCTGGCGAATCACTACAACAAGAATGCCATCATTTCAGTATTAGTATGAATGAAAAAAAAGTAGATTTAGTAAAAGAAAACACCAACTTCTAGATATCTGCAGAAGCACTAACTGTACAGCTACACAGTTTCTGTGATTAAGTACAAAGAAATGCTAAGAAAGAACTGACAAAACTTTACAAAATGAATTACATTTTCCTGTTTTACTCTTTCATTGACAAAGAAAGATCAGATTTTATGATTTATGGTTTATACACTAAAAATGAAGGGAAGAAAAAACTTTTCAAAAAGCAAACACAAAAACCCCAAACCAAATCCATTGCCACTGAGTTGATTCTAAGCCATAGTGACCCTATAGGACAGAAAAGAACTGTCCCATGGAGTTTCCAAGGAGTGGCTAGTGGATTCGAACAGCTGACGTGGAACTCAAGCACTAAGCCACCAGGGTTTCAAAAGGCAAATACAAGGTCAATAACAAGACAGCAATTTCTTAAAAAGACGGCTGGTAGGTGGAGTGGAGGAACCAATGCTTACAAAGCAGTAGATGAGCCCATAATCCGTGAAACTTACATCTGAAAGCAGAAGGGGCCATCTGACTGGGATGTAGGAGCAAAGAATACAGCTCTAAGTGAGAAGCTGGATGAGATGGCCTCTAAGGTCACGTACGCCCCCAGTACACTTGGGCAGAATGTCTTGCCAGACTGCCAGTTCTATTATATAACCCAGAGACATGAGGTAATATCTTAAACATTATTTTCCCAGCAAAGCTTAATATCACTTACTTCTGCAACTTTGAGAAATTCAGACACACGGGTCATTCTCGTTAGAAATCGTTTGTAAATTTCTAGTGCATCTTTACACTGTCCCTTCTTCATTTCAAAGAACTTTTCTAGAAAAAGAAAAGAAATAAGCAACTTGAAAATCGAGGGTATTATATCCTATTTTATTTTAAGCAGATGTTAAGATTACTACTTAAAAGCTAATGTTTCGTCAAAACACTTGGCACTAAAACCTCTATGAGGTATTAAAGCACCTAAGCAAGGGAAACTTGAACAGCTTAAGGACGCTGTTACATTCTAAGATAATGATCCACATCATGTACAACAATTTAAAAAATAAAAACAGAATTAAAGTAGAAGAATACATGGATTGCCACAAGAGATTAAGTTCACAATTTTTATACCCCAATACTCTGTCTTAGAAAACAGCAGCAAATTCTTTTTGATAACAACCTCAAAATTATGATAGGCTTCTACTGCATCTTTGTTTTCTTATCAGGCTACTAAAACAGAACAAATAAACAAACAAACAAACAAAAATCCAAACCCATTGCTGTCAACTCGATTCTCACTCATAACAACCATATAAGACAGAACAGGACTGCTCCACAGAGTTTCTAAGGAGTACCTGGTGAATTTGAACTGCCAGCCTTTCACTCCTAGCACTTAACCACTACGCCTCCAGGGTTTCCACTAGGCTACCAGAAATCAGTAATCTAAATATTATATATCAACAATCTAAAAACATTCCTGAATTAAAGAATTCTTTGAATTGTCTACATTCAGTACAAATTGATAATTTTATTGGTCATAAATGTTTTCCTTATTGGCCATATTAGAATGTATCTTTCAGTAATAAAATCATGTAGTTTTTTAAAAAATCTGATTTGCCAATCCCTCATGACTTGTAGTCAACAGTCATATCCTTTCTCACTGTGAGCTTTTCTAGACAGAGGGATGGAGGATTGATTCATTGTTCTCTTTTGCATTTCCAAGACTCAGAATTCATAGTCTCAAAGGTACTGATGGTATAGTGGTTAACAGCTATGGTTGCTGACCAAAAGGCTGGCAGTTTGAATCCACCAGACACTCCCTGGAAACCCTACAGGGCAATTCTACTCTGCCCTATAAGCGTCACTATGAGTCAGAACCAACTTGAGGTCAGTGAGTAAGGCACCTTAATATTGTCCTAATTGCAACACAAGACTGTGTTTCCCCTAACAGATGTTTTAAAGTAAATCAGCATTTCATCGGTGTTTTGGATGGTTTCATCAGCTATTCTCTGATTCATTGAGTCAACAGTTACTAACACTGCAGATGGAGGCACAGCAGACCAGTGCCTGCAATAGCTTCCTGGCAGCTCTGCACATAACTGACAGCCCAGCATCTTCTTTAATTTCATTATTTCATATTTCCACACAATTAAACACATGCTGTTTTTTATAGTCTCTCATACTTGAAAGTTCTTGATTTCATTCAGCATGCAATTTTACTAACTCAAAAGCATTTTTAATTTTCTCAACAAAGATTTAATAATATATAATTACACAAAGAACTAATTATCAAGGGTAGCTACTCATTACCTCCTGTTGACAGTCTTTTGGTAAGTTTACTTTTAACACAGACCTCCCCTGTAGAGTATTCAAGGGAGGCAAAAAATTTCAAGAAAACAAACTCATACTGTTTTCTACTTGTTAAGATTTGAGAGGGAAGCATGTATTTCAAACAATGGTCAAAGCTAAAGATACTTTCTTTGTGTATCCTATCCTGCTTTCTATCACTGCAGATAGAATCGTGGTGCTACTATATGAGAAAAAATATTCTTTAGTTTAAAAATTTTAAAATAAGAACTTATTCTGTAAGATACAATTGTTTCTTCTTGAACAATCTCACATAAATGATTTCTTCCAAATGTCTAAATCACTTCCCTTTTCTATAATCAGAGCTTATTGCTGTGCATCAAATCTTTTAACAGTAATTCAAAAGACAACTAAGACTGAATAATCTCCATTTCTCTTGTGAAGACGTGAACCAAAATTTTAAGTAATTTTTCACTCTGTCATATGAGTACTTTTAAAATTGTTTGCATCTTTCATGGTAATTTAGAAGTCAACAAAAGATATTGAAATAATTATAACTTCATTTTATAACCTCATAATTTCTTTAGAACAGTGGTAATATAGAAATGCAACATATACCAATAAATGCAAAACTCTGAGGTTCCCTTGTCCTGTGTTCTCTTGGAAACCAAGGCAGTGGCCAGAGAAATTACTATTTTTACTTAAAGGAATGGGTCTCCCAGAAATCAGCCTCTCTACCTTTCCTTTGCACTACCCACTGCTGTCTAGTTAACTCTGACTCAAAGCAACCCTAGATGTCAGAGTAGTACTGCCCCATAGCGTTTCCAAGGAGCGCCTGGCTGATATGAACTGCTGACCTTCTGGCTAGCAGCTGTAGCACTTAACTACTACACCACCAGCAAAGCAAAGCAAACCAAACCCAGTGCCTTCAAGTCAGGTCTGACTCATAGTGACCCCAGAGGTCACAGCAGAACTGCCCCATAGAGTTTCCAAGGGACATCTGGTGGATTTGAACTACCAACCTTTTTGGTTAGCAGACATAGCATTTAACCCACTATGCCACCAGGGTTTCCTACACCAACAGGGTTTCCTTAATATAATAAAGAATAATTCATTCTTTCTGATCCTAAATCTTAGCCAATAGACTATCTTTTCTCAAATGAAATAAAAATATATATTGAATGACCAGGATTTTATTGTAAAGAGAAAAGAACTTTCTTATTACACTCTACTTGTGTGGTCAACATAGAGAAAATCAATTACAGCAGCATTTAAGTAGCTGTTCAAGAGCAACAGTAGAGGAGAATCAAATGAATACATTCCACTGCTAAATGAATTGTTAAGATAATAAATCCTATGTTCTTGGCCAACAGTGGGAATGGAAGCGAGTACACTGGTCAAAGAGTATGAGGATGAGTCAAAGGAACTTCATTTCTAGGTGGATGCTGATTTGTGGAAGATGAACAATCTGTTATTTGAGGTTTAAAAGACTATACATAAACAGAAATTAGGCAATTAGAAAGGGTAAGTTCAAGAGTTCAGTTGTAGAGATTCTAACTTTTGCACGTGAATTCAGTACCTACATCTAAACATACACAAGAAATAACCCATATAAAACTGAAGCTCAGAGAAAAAAAAATGTAACAATAAATTTAGAACTCAACGGAGATGATAGATTTTCCAAGGCAGAAAACACAGAGGAAGCAGAAAACTGGAAATGAACTTCAGTGAATGCTCGCATTTATGAACTGTAAGAAAGTGTAAGATCACTTAGCAAACAGAGCAGAAGAAAAGACATTTCTGGTTTTAAATAGCAATCCTGAAGGCAGGAATCTCCTCCACGAAAGGCAAAACCTCCAAGACCACTGCTTGATGCTGGTGACTAGCTCATCCAAACTCCATTCTACCTTTTTCTAGATTCACGTGAAGCCAAGATTCTAGACGCAATTTCAGCTCTGCCAATTAGACACGTCCATGGGAGATACGGAAGGTGCATTTTCTAATAGTTTCGTCTGGCCAGCAAGATCACAGAGACAGGAGAGTATCCTTTAGCAAGGTCCCACTGTTCACCCTCTAGCTTCCTGGAGTTTGAAGAGTAATGGTTATAGTTCCAGCTTCTTCATCTGACCCTTAATTCCTAGGTTGCAGCTTCAGGGGTCTGTTTTGGAGCTTCCTAGTGTTGCAAGGTGGCTGTGGTGGTGGCAGCTGCTTCTTATCTTTAGAATACTTTAAAGTTGTGGCCTCAAAAGTGGTAGCTCCCTCACTTGGTAAGTACCTATTATTCTGAAAGTCATTTCAGGAGGTAAGTCTCGAACAGTTACTGCAAGCTACCAAAGATTACATAAACACTTCTCTGAATTAAAACCCTTTCCACTTAGGATACATAAAATAGTATGTTTCTTGAAGATAGTATTTAATATCTGCAAGGGTTCTGGAAAACACATTCTGAAAAAGCTATATCCTTAAAAAAGGGATTAGATAGGGAACTGATCAGATGACCACTTGCAACTTGGAGCACAGAACTGTAGTGGTCTGTGCTACTACAGGAGCACAATAATTACTTAAATTATTGCCTACTGTTTTCTGGAATGAACACCTGGAATGAAAGCTTATCACGCTAGGAAAGACCACCATGATGGGAATAAGGTAAATAGAACCGTGGGATGGAAGGCTGTTTCTGACTCCACAAGAGTGGAGTTAAAATGAAGGGAGAGGTTAAAAATGAAAACCACAACCCAGGGTTTTAAATTATTGGCTCAAGGCACAGAGGACCAGGTCACTCCGAGAGCGCTCTGCAATATCTCATCCCCCTGTAGCCACACGGCTGTCACAGCTGAAAGCCAGGTGAAGGGTCTACTCCTGGGAGTTGCAGAATGACAGAACATAAGTTTACAGGAGCATCGCTGGGCCTCCTTTGCAAGAGTCAGAACATTTATACCAAAAGACCAGGGCCCTGAATACTGAGAGAGAGATTCCAGCCAAAGTGAACTTCTCTGGCAGACAAAAGCTTTCCTTCCTCAGTCTGAGCAAGCGGGTTTGGCCTTCCTTCAGGTCCTGCAGTCAGCTCACCCGAGGAGGGCAATGCAAGCTGTCCCCAAGCCCTGTCTTCTCGTTCCTTCCTCCTCCGGCCTGCCAACTTCCTCAATACCTAGAACGAGATTTAAATTCCAGCCTGCTCTAGGGAGGTAGGTACAACTAGACCAAGTCAAAGATGCGCAAGATCTTGCAAATTTATTTCGGTCAGCACAGTTGCCAGATGTAATACAGAACTCTGAGTTAAATTTAAATTGTAGATAAACAACAAGTCGTTAGTTTAAGTGTGTCCCAAATATTGCCTGGGATATGATTATTCAAAAAGTTACTCATGTTAATGTGCGATTCAAATTTAACTGGCATCCTGTATTTTTTTCCCTCTGAATTTGATGACTTTAATGGACAAAAATATGAATAGGAATGGATTCTAAAGGTATTAGGCAGAAAAGGAATAATGTTTTAAATTTAAAATATCATTGATAATTTATCAACTAGGGTGAACATGCTAGAAAGTATGGATTCAATATGCCAGCCTAAGTATCTGGGGGTGGCTCCCAAACTGAAGACCACGTCCAGCAGCATCACTCAGAACTACTAGGAATGTGAGTTCTCAAGCCCCATCAAAAACAAACAAACCAAAAAATTCCCAAAAAACCTGTTGCCATCAAAGAGATTCTGACTCATAGTGACCCTATAGAACAGTGTAGAACTGCTCCAAATGAGCAGTTGGTGGATTTGAACCACTGATCTTTTGGTTAGCAGCCTGAGCTCTTAACAACTTGTTACCAGGATTCCCATGCCCTATCCAAGACCTACGAAATCAAAAACTATATTGAGGTCTAGCAAACTAAGGTTTAATAAGCACTCTACATAGTTTTGGAAACCCTGGTGGCATAGTGTTTAAACACTACATCTGCTAACCGAAAGGTAGGAAGTTCAAATTCACCAGGTGCTCCTTGGAAACTCTATGGAGCAGCTCTACTCTGTCCTACAGAGTTGCTATGAGTTGGCATTGACCTGAAGGCACTGGGTTGGGCTTGGTTTTGGGCTACCCAGTTTTGAGGAAAGGTCTTGAGACACTGCCAAAGGCACTTTTTCCTAGTCTCCTACAAAGGGACCTTTATCAGAATGACTGAGAACAGGGGAAAGGGATACATTCAGACTTTTCAGGGATTACTGGACATGAACTCAAGCTGTTACTACTTTTCGGGTGACTCAAAATGCTACTATTTGTTCTACCAATGTGTTCTGCTCCGTGGACTGAAGTAAGATGATCAAAGTAAGTTCAATCCAGTGGATATATGAAAATATCTGTGGTTATTTCCTCAGTTTCCTGAATACAACGTCCAGCAATTAAGTCTGTGAACTTAATTGTCCTAAGTGCTACATGCTTCATTGCTGAATATTACTATGGTCACCTCTGAAGTACCCCCCTTGGGAAGCTATGCACCGATGCCAGCACCTAGTCCACTCTTCAAAGCAATTTTGGAACTCTTTCTGGTATGGCCATTATGCACAGTGGCATGGTGGCAAGTTCACGCACAGTTGTCTGGGACGGCGTTTCTAGCCAGTAAAAAAATAACTGTACTGGAACAGCCTCCCTACTCACCTGACCTGGCCCCCAGTGACTTTTTCTTTACCTGAAGATAAAGAAAATATTGAAAGAAAGACATTTGGATGACATTCAGGACATCAAAGGCAATACTACAAAAGCTCTAATGGCCATTCCAGAAAAAGAGTACCAAAATCGCTTTGAAGGGTGGACTAGGCACTGGCACTGGTGCACAGCTTTCCAAGGGGGGTACTTTGAAGGTGACTGTAGTGATTGTCAGCAACGAGACACGTAGCACTTTTTCTAGGATGAGCTCATGAACTTAACTGTCAGAGACTGTACATAGCTGGAATGTCCATACTTGGAAACTAGCAGAATCCCCACAGTGGTTCCCTGATCTCTAGGAAGATACAGGTATTACAATTCTATCATATTCTCAGTTACCTTGCATAATTGATTTGTGCAAAAGATGAATGAATTCTACAGGTTAACAGTGGATTACTGTAAATTTAATTGGGTGATAACTCTTAATTGCAGAGATCTAGATGCGTTTTCTTTTATCACAGAAAGATCAACACAGCCTCTGGCACCAGTAGGCAGCTATTGAAATGACAAATGCTTTTATCTCTATCCCAGAAAGCAGAGAGTATCAGAAGTAGCTTGCTTTCATCTGGCAGGAATGCCAGAAAACTCTAGGTATCTTATTTTAGCAACATGAACCTTCTCGGCTGTCCTAATCCTGTAGGATATCACTTTGATGACATCAGGGTGATTGTAGCTCCTGGGCAACAAGTACAGCTATCTACAATGCCACAGTAAGACACATGCATGTCCACAGGTAGGAGACAGACCCCACGAAAATTCAAGGAGCTGCCACCTCCATAAAATTTCTGAGGGTCTAAAGGTCTGAGAATTTTAGAGAAAAGCCCACCACTGGAAGACAAACTGCTGCACCTTGACCCCTTTTAATTAAAATGGAGGCAAAAGTGCAATGATCTTCTTGGTTTTGGAGGTAATATGTGTGTGTGTCACTCAAAACAGAGACTCTGTTATAGCTGTCAGACACACATGGGCCCGGATTAAGAGATCTGTCACAGCTCCACACTGAAGTCACACGAGCCTGTATTCCACTGGACCTAAATGTACTGCAAGTGTCTAAGGTAGACCGAAATGTTATCATGGCATAACCAAACAAAAACCAAACTCGTGACTGTAGAGTTGATTCTGACTTATAATGACCCCATCGGGCAGAGTAAAGCTGCCCCATGGGGTTTCCAAGGAGCACCTAGTGGATCTGAACTGTTGACTTCTGGTTAGCTGCTGTCCCTCTTAAACACTACACTACCAGGGTTTCTACCATGTTATAGGCCTTTAGTATTCTGAAACAAAATTTCAGACTATAACTATTCTCCTTTGGAAAAACTGCTCGTGGCTTGTTTCTCAAGATCGAGAACCTAACCACAGAATACCAAGTGACCATGGGATATAAAGGAGTGTTATCTGGTCTACCAAATCATAAAGTTGGACAAGTATAAGAACACTCCAATATCAAATGGAAGAGATACATAAGAGACCAACCTCAAGCAGGTCCTCAATGCCCACGGACAGGCTGTATGATGATCAGATGGCTCGTATTCCCAGTATACTCACTATTCTGAATGGCTATTTCTCCCTTTAATCACACCTATCCTATCTGAGTAATTTCCTATGACTAGCTGACTTGGCTTAGCAAAGGTTCTAGATGCTGGCATCAGCTGGAATACTCTGCTGAATCATTACCTACCTTTCCCTTGACAGTGGAAGGAAAATTCTCCAGAGTGTGCCAAACACAAAAAGAGTTTATCTTTCTGATTTTCCACTTTATATCAAAGGTGAGATGGCAAGAAATGCAGAACTCTACCTAATTTGGGGCAGTAATACCTGTTTGCCTTTAATGATTAGAATTTCAAAAAAATAAAACTGGATGGTTGGTGACAAGGAGGCCTGCGGAAACAGTAGGAGACGGACCCTCAGAATAGATAAAGAGCATGAGGCTATTCTCACCCCAGGAAAATAAGACCAAAGGATAAAAACTACACACACACACACACACACACACACACACACACACACTCAATAATCAGGGGAACAAGATACGAACAAAGGGGCTTTGATATCAGACACGGAGGGTATGAACAGGCTCCACAACATGGACTTCCACTGCCAACACTGATGTATCTACCATCACCGCTGAGTCCTTATCTGCCGACAGCATGACAGTCTAGGGAGACCACCCACCCACCAAGTAACAGGTAGAAGATTAACTCCTTTTATTACAGAGTACAGCAGAAATCTGTTTATACCATAACAGACAATTGTCCTATGAGGAATGACGATTAAGCCTATGAACTTAATTCTTCTAAGTGCTACACACCTCACTGCTGAGTATCAACTGTGCTCACCTTCAAAGTGCTACCTTTGGGAAGCTGTGCACCAATGCCAGTACCTACTCTACCCTTCAAAGCAATTTTGGAACTCATTCTGGAACGGCCATTGCACATGGCGGCATGGTCACATGGTGGGATGGTGGCAAGTTCATGAACTTAATTGTATAGTTGTTTCTGAGGGAGTTTTTACCTAGTAAAAAAATAACTGTAGTGGAACTCCCTCCCTACTCACCTGATCAGGCCCCCAAGGACTTTTTTTTACCTGAAAATAAAGGAAATATTGAAAGGAAGAAATTTGGATGACACTCAGGACATCAAAGGTCATACGATGACAGCTGTGATGGCCATTGTGGAAAAAGAGTTCCAAAATTGCTTTGAAGGTGGAGGAGGCACTAGCATCACTACATAGCTTCCCAAGGGAAGTGCTTCAAAGCTGACCATACTGATATTCAGCAATGAGGTATGTAACATTTTTTCTAGGCTGAGTCCCCAAACCTCATTGTCATTCCTCATAAATACAGATTTATCACCTCTACCCACAGTGCTCTGCCAGCATCATCTTCTGAGGTCTCACTCACCATCATGATATCCTACATAACACAGCCTCTGCCAAGGCACTCACTTCACTGTACAAGAGAGAAAACATTGGACTCATTCCACAGGATTCATGGTCTTACCACTTACTACCTCAGTCCAGAAGTAGCTGTCTTTACATAATAGTTGACAGGCCTACAGAAGTTTCTGACTGGGTGACAGCTCTAAGAAAATACCTTGAGAATTCAGGACTCCCGTATATGCTGTGAACTACAGATCAGTACAGAGCCATGGTGGCATAATGGTTATGAGCTACTGTTACTAACCAAAAAGTTGGTAGTTCAAATTCACCAGCTGTTCCTTGGAAACCGTATGGAACAGTTCTACTTTCTCCTATACGGTCACTATGAGTTGGAACTGATTCGTCAATGGATAGAGATCAGTACCTAGTGCATTGTCTACCACAGTCAGAGGGCACGGATCCAAAACCAAGGAGTGGGTGCTACCTCTCACAGTTATTCTAATGACAGTGACTTCTCATCTCCTAGACATCTCCAGGTTTGGTCTCAAAGGTAGACGTTAGCATAATGGACCAATTATTTGTTGTCATGGGACTTTTACCAAGAGGCAAAGTTTAGAACTTGATACTTCCACCTTTCCAAAATTTCGCAGGCTCTGAAGTCTCTGTACGAAATCTCTACCTCCTTGACATACCTAGAGGGTCTTATTTCTTCCACTCAGTCTTGATTCACATACTGATACACTGGGAAGTGTGTCCTAAATGAATCATATATTTAGATTTTTAAATATCAAGTCATCAGTATCCAACTCTTTGCATTCAGATACAGTGTTTACTCAACACACATTTCAGTAGTTCTACCTACCCAGTAAGTTAATAACTCCATCATTGTAGCAAGCAAAAAGTTTGATAAGATCTTTGAAAAGAAGCATAAATGCAGCATTTATGACACCATTTGTTAGTTCATTGGGATGCACCTATAAAAGATAAAAATAAGTTAACTGCATACTATCAAATCACAATTTTTCTCAAAGCACACTGAAATGTCTCAAATGGTTACTAAGAAACTCATATTGTATACATTTTGAGTAACTCAGTAACCCTACTAATATCTAAAGATGAGTGGCATATATTTTTGCTTTAATTTAAACCAATAAAGTAGGTTCTGTCAATTGTAAGGCATTCATACTTTACGAGTAATAATCCATAGATGAACTAAGCGCAACTTCTAAACCTCTGGTCTTTTTGTTGCTTTTACTATACTGTATTAAATTTCTTCCGTTTTTCCCGATTTACTGGTTTCTGTGGAAGTGCTCAAGGGGCCTGCAGTGGTCAGGGAGGAAGCACTCAGCATGGGGGCGAGAGACTTTAGCCAGCTACCCGTACAATAATTTGACAGTCACAGACGTTCACCCATCCACCTAATACTCCAAAAAACATCACAAAGATACGTAACATCTACCTCAATACTCATTTTTATTCAACAAACTCCTGGGGTTCTATTCTTTTACTCTTTATGATAATCTTTATTAAGGGAAAGGAAAACAAAGCAAACTAAATGAATAAAAACAAAAAGTGAAGGGAACTAATTCCATAGGTATGAAGTCCTTACTGTAAAATTTGTCAAATGACAATAAAGTAGTTTGCTTTTACTGAAATTTCATGGGAGCAGGGCACTGTGGCTGGCACTCAATTGCAGTCTAAACTATATTAACAGATTTTAAATTACTATTAAGAAAAATCTTTGTTTGGGGCAGTCACTAAAAAAGGAGAGAGCTGACAAAGTACATCAAGAATCTTTCTAGCTGTCAAAATATTTTCCTGAATCTGATGGTTTTCTTTAATTAACCTTGTATTTTGAGGTAACTTGAAACTCACATGCAACTTTAAGAAGTGACACAGACATATCCCTTGCACCACTGACCGAGTTTCCTTCAGTGGTAACATCCTGCCTGACAACAGTAAAATATCACAGCCAGGATACTGTCATGACTACAATCCAACCATTTTATTCGCTTTCCCCTAGTTGTACTCATTTTTGTGGTGATGTATGTTTAGTTCTATGCAATTTTATCAGGTTAGTGAATACACTATCATAGTCCAGACGCAGGTGTGGTCTTAGGAAACAAATCACGTTGGTACTACCAGGAAGAGAGACTAACACTATCTATGACAGGGCAAAAGTAACACTGTTTGGTAGACAATGCCAGCCCTCGAAGCAAGCCATATAAAACTGTTCTTAACTGCAAGTCAAGTAATTCTGCTGCCTGAAGGTAGGCTGTACAGTTAATTCCATCCTGTCAAGTACGACAGGAGGCCACCATGGTGCTCAGGACGTGGAGTTCCAAGACTGCACCACTTACAGCTCCCCATGACTTAAGTAAACACTTGGTAAAGGGCTTGGAAAAATTTGGGAAATCTACATCATCTCTACTGTACTTTATAGTCTGCATTAAGTATTCATCTTGTTCATCTAAACAGGAGGGATTTAAAGCTCTGTCTTGCAGGGATCTCAGCTCCTGTTGCTTACCATCAAATCAAAGAATATTCATTAGGAATCTGGGGAGATACATACGTCAAATTCAAGCAGTGCATCGATTTGTCCCTGCAGTATTGGCATACTCTTTAGTAGCTTTTCAGGAGCCATTGTCCTCATTACACCATCAGCCCTGAAATTTAAAGCAAAGTATAAAACTTCCTGGTATATGGAAAAGTCAAGATCATATGCATTGTTTTAAGCTGTCCTGCATTCCTTCTGCCCACCACATCCTCATTTATCTTGTAGGATGGTTTTGTGATATTAAGACATTGTTTTCCTTCTCTATCTATACTATATCCTCTTACCATTCTCCTCCTTTAACTTTATAGGCAATGCTGTCTTTCTCTTTTCACTGCTACAACAATGAAGGCTATGCAGCCTGGATCAAAAAGGCCAGCTGAATTTCTGAGTGTGCACTGATAAAGCTGTAACAGAAACAATAGTATTAAAAGCACAGGTTTCCTCTCGGACAGAGGAACCAACTAAGTCATGCCTGGATTTCTGACTCACAGGAATAATACGGAGCTACTTGGCTTGGCATAAGAATAGGATAAAAGGAAAAGTCCAATTTTATAAAGTATTTACTTACAACAAACAATCATTTTAAATGGGCAGTTTTATACTTCTCACCACCATGATAAAGGAGCTCAAAGTTAAGGTTAGGTTAGCTACTAGAAAAAAGAATTATATTCTCTCTGTGTGTGTGTTTGTGTGTTTGAGTGTGTGTGTGCGTGTTTGTGTTTGTGTGTGCGCGCGTGCGTGTGTGTGTGTGCAGGGGGGGTTCTTGAGACTAAATATTGAACCTTCTACAATACCTTGCCATTATTTCAAGGTAGAAACAGATACAAGATCTGCACAAACTTCTGGCTGACCACTTCTAACTAGACTCAAATATCTATTTAGAGGGAAATAAATGAGAATTACCAATTAAAGTTCAAATGTTTCCATTTCATGAACCTTTATTAACTGACATGCATTACCAGTAAATAATTCAATTAAGTATTATCTATAAATTAACCATGCAAATAAGCAATGATAAATCAAATAAGAGGCTTATGGCTCTGAAAGTGTTATGTCTGGGGTGAGAAAGAAATTTTAAATAGAATATCTGGCATGGAAAAAATTAGCATGTTTATTAAAAGACTAATACGACTATGAAAATCACTTGTACAATCCATTGCTGTTAAGTTGATTCTGACTCAAAGCGATCCTATACAACAGAGGAACTGCCCCATAGGGTTTCCAATGAGTGGCTGATGGACTCAAACTGCTGACTTTCTGGTTAGCAGTCAAGCTCTTTAACCCCTTTGCCACTAGATATTTAACACGCCTGAGAAAAAATTGCATTTTAGGGAAAAACTCTGATCCTAATTTGAAAACTCAATTTAGTTTCCACCAGCTAATCCCCTACCCAAAGCTAGACATAATTCTTATGTATTTAATAATGAACAAAACCATAGCTTATATTTTTGTAACAACCATCCTCCTCAAAATTAAAAAAAATGAAAGATTTCTGCAACAAAAAAATCATGTCCTGCAGAAGCAACCTGATTCCAGGTTGAGTTCAGAGTTTGAACTCTTAAATTGGGGTAGTGGCTGCAAAGTAGGCACTCTAGGTAGAGAGAGTTGATTCCTTTAGCTCCTGCTAGCATTTACGACTAGATACAACATAACGACTAACGGGATGCAGATTTGAGTAAAATTAGAGTGCTGCCATTCACACATCTACTAATAGTATTAGGAGTGTACACTTCTGTTAACTACACCTTTGCCAGTAACTACATTTTAAAATACTGAGCAAATATAATAACTAAAAACAGCACTGTACGACAATAACTTATATTTCTTGATGACTAATAAGTGAATGACTTTTCATGTTTATTGATGATTTGTATGTCTGCATTTGTGACGTAACTCTCTGCATCCTATGTCCAACTCTCCCTGGCATCACCACCACCACCACCACCACCACTTATGATAACCCCACTTGCATCTGAGCAGCACTGTGCTCCACAGGGATTTTAAGGACCGCATTTTCTCAAGTGGACTGCTAAGCCTTTTTTCTTCCTTAGGCAGCTTTGGGTGACTTGAACCTTCAACCTTTCAGTTAGCAGCCAAGCTTGTTAGTTGGTTGCAGGTTTTTTTAAACACCTGAAACTTATTTTTCAACAAAGGTTTACCTGATTTTTTTCCCCCCTGTATAGAAGCTAGTTTGAGTAATTGGTAACTAATCTAACCCTCATCCTTTGGTACGTGCCGCTTTATTAACATTAAATTCCAACGTCTTGAACATAATACCAGAAAAAAAAAAAACAACAACCCATTCTGTTGATTCAACGCCAATTCACAGTGACCCTATGGGACAGAGCAGAGCTGCCCGATAGG
This sequence comes from Heterohyrax brucei, assembly GCA_028571685.1. Taxonomy (NCBI): domain Eukaryota; kingdom Metazoa; phylum Chordata; class Mammalia; order Hyracoidea; family Procaviidae; genus Heterohyrax; species Heterohyrax brucei. Next base: position 103,525,104 of record CM053144.1, read on the forward strand.
GTTTCCAAGAAGCAGCTCATGGATTCTAACTACTGACTTTCTGCTTAGTAGCCAACTGTTAACCAGTGTGCCACCAGGGCTCCTTGAACATAACAGGTGCTCAATAAGCATTTGCAGAGAGATCACGTAAGTGCTATCCCTTCCTATGGATTCACTGTTAGATTTGAATCCTTTAACCACACTCTTTCAAATATTGTTTATGCTTTAATCTGACAAGTGAAGTCCTCACCAAGTCCTTGACTCTAGAACATCTCCTTTTCTAGAAATTTGCTTTTTGAACACATTTGTAATCCAGATAAGCCTGGAGCTTTCTATTAAGTTTAAAAACAAAAACACGCCTTTAGGACTTAATAGGACTGCAGAAAAAAATGAATTTAGAACAGAGCTCAAATTATTCAGTCTTCCCTTGGAGGAAGATGGCATACGTTCATGTGTTTTAAAATATACCATAACGCTAAGTAAACTGTATTACTCTATTCATATAGACTCTATACATTTAGTAGAGGGTTATTTATGGATATTTAATGTTTTATGGCCATTAGGATTAGGACAGTGGTTAAGAGTTTGTCTGCTAGCCAAAGGGTCAGCAGCTCAAATCTACCAGCTCCTCCTTGAAAACCCTACAGCGTAGTTCACTCTGTCCTATAGGGTCACTATAAGTCAGAACTGACTCAACAGCAATGGATTTGGGTTTGGTTTGGTATATGTATGTTTAAGAATTCTGAATTAATTTAAACAAATAAAATAGTATACCACAGCACTTCTCAGCAGCCAACCAGATTTTCTGCATGAAGACAGAAATAATGTATATTGCAACCTCAAGGCTAAGTTCTATGAGATTATTAAGTTTATTTTTTTTCAGGTGATTATAAACAGTTTTCAGGATCAAGACTAACTGGCATTTAAATTTAGTTAAAACAATCAAGTACACAAAGAGTCCCACTCAAATATAAAGAAAACACATACCCTTTCTTCACTCTGGCAAAATCAAATGCCATCTGTCTATAAGAGAAAGCCTTTTCATTTAAATATCTACTGTAGCGCCTTATGAAGGTAGACATATCATAACCTGTGAGTACAAGGGGAGAGAGAATAAAACTGATAAATGAAATACTCTCACTGTGGTTTACTCTGTTGTAAAATTTATTAAACACCCTAAATGTAGACAGTTCTAGAATGAGGTCAGTAGGTGCATCAGATACAGACCTCATTTAACATTTATGCTGTTTCCGAGCAAAAACACTTTTGACATGAGACATTCCAAGATTATTCATGTTAGTTACATGATTACCCTATACTAAACGTCTTCTTAAAATTTTTTTCCCTCACATTTTCTGCTCACTGTTTAGAATAAAAGGCTTAGTGTATTTATCTATCTGGTAATTATTCTCTTACTTGAAGGACCTGCCTTATACATATTAGACAACAGGTAAATATGGTGTATGAACAAATGATTGCAGTTCAAACTCTACTAATTTACAAATGAAATTTCTTTAAGACTGGTATTGCTTTTTTTTTTTCAATTGGGAAAACATCTTTCATTTCACATCTCCTACACTTTCATTAACAAACAAGTGTGGTTACTCTTTAAGGTAAATATTGAAAATGCCAAGGATAAAATTAATATGTTTTATAGGCTGAGTTAACCAGAATTAAATATTTGAAAATTACTTTTATATAACTATTCTTATATTTGTCTTAAATACCCAGTGGAGCTATCGGTTCCAAGATTTTGAATTACTATTTCAAAAAATCAAACAATTCTACATCAAAAGCATTAGCTAAAACGATAAAAAAATCTACCAGGTCTATGTCTATAATACCTACTTGAAACATCACAAAAATATTCTCACCATGGGATCCACTTTTATCCAAAAAGTTGCTGAGATTGAAAAGTGTATTTCTAGAAGCCAAATACTGAATAAATCTCTGAAAAATAAGAAGTAGAATTAAATGTCATATTCTCTAATCATATCTTGAAAAAATTTCTGATACTAAAGGAAATTTTACTTGGATCCACACAGTCAAAGCCCATGAAAACAGCAGTCAAGACATCAAATGACATATTGTACTGGGCAAATCTGCCGGAAAAGACCTTTTAAAATGTTAAAAAAGCAAAGATGTCACTTTGAGGACTAACATGAGCCTGACCTAAACTTCAACATTTCCAGTTGCCTCACATGCATACAAAAACTAGATAAAGAGTGAGGAAGATGGAAGAACAAATGATGTCTTTGAATTATGTTGTTGCTGAAGAATATGGAGAACATCATGGACTGCGAGAAAAACTAAAAAGTCTTATCTTGAAACAAACATAGTCAGAATACTGCTTAGAAGCAAGGATGGCAAGACTTCATTTCACAGACTTTGGACACACAATTGGAGGGACCAATCCCTAGAGAAAGACATTGTGCTTGGGAAAATAGCGGGTCAGCAAAAAAGAGGAAGACCCTCAGTGAGACGGACGGCCACAGTGGCTGCAACAACGTGGTCACAGCGAGGACTGCGAGGATGACGCAGGACCGGCAGTGTTTCACTGAGCTGTACCAACCCTGTGGAGCTGAGCGACAACGACCACCAAGGACATTCATTACCAAGTCTCGTTCAAATCTCTTTAATTCAGTTATAAAGCTTTCTAGTCAGCTGACCTTCTCTACGGGAGGGGGTGAAGACTTGGAATAATACTAAATTAGATGATCTTTCATCCCTGTATAAAATGTAAACACTACAACTTAGTAAGATTTCATAGGCATATCAGATAAAATAAGTATTTTTAATCCATATTTTTCAAAATTAAATATTTCTAAGAATAATTTTTATACAAAGGCACAAAGGAGTATGTTCTATCAAAAAAACAACTACATTGTTCCTTTCTTCAGACAATGTTTCTGCCCATTAATGTGTTTACAGTGTATACACATTTTCTGGACTGGTAATAATTAATACTTTAACATTTCTAATATTAAATAATATTTAAATGTCTTTGAAAAGTATCTAAATGGAAGATTAGAATCATACTGTAGATTATTTTGCCCCATAGATTTCCTCTTCTTTTTCTATTAATTCATAAAAACTCAAAGAACCTTAAATAATCATCATGTTTTCAGTGAAAGCCTCCCTCCCCGATCAAAGGAATAAAAATGTTCACTAGCTTACCTCGTTTCCATGCACCATGAGATGATGTGTTGTCACCAGGGCTTTAAACACAACCACCCAGCTACTGTTCGTAGCTCGCTCAAAGAGCGTGTCAGCCATCTGAGGAATGTTAACATTGGTCTCATTGGTAGCCTGGATCAAATCTATGTAAAAGCAGAAGATACTGATCAATGACATTAATCATTGCATGCAAAGACTCATTTCAAAACTTAAACACTGAAGGCTATTTACTAAATGACTTTGACAATAGCCAACAACAAAATTTAGCCATATATTACACTGTGACATTCTTACAGATGGACACACAAATACATTGTTTATCCAACTTACTACTTTTTTCTCGAGCTTAAATTTTCTGTTGAATTCTCTTTTGTGTCCTCTTCTGAATTTTATTTGCTGCTATCAGTGACATTCTTAAAATTATAAATGCTAGGAGAGCTAAGCCCCACATTAACCTTCTTTTATCACTCCTAGCACAATGCTGCAGACATGTGGACACTTATTCTATATACCATTTGAAGGCAATAACATACATGTATTTTTTGAAACACTACAGCTAGGATGCTAAAAGCATCCTTTGCTTGGACTTCAGTTTTGATGGGTGCTGATCAATACACTTGTCACTTGAGGGCAGAATAAAGCAAGTAGTAAAACAGAACAGACTATACCTATGTGGCCTTTCATAAAACATCATGCATGCATAAATTAAGTATGATCTAAGTTTACAAGAGAGGAAATTTTTATAATAAATTCACTGCCTACATCTACACATTATTGGTATGATTCCAGGTGTACCTTACGTTAAATATATATGTATATATATGTGTGTGTATATATATATATATAAACAACAGCAAAAACAAAACCAAACAAAACCAAACCCAGTGCCTTCAAATCAATTCCGACTCATAGCGACCCTACAGAACAGAGCAGAACTGCCCCACAGAGTTTCTGAAGAGCGACTGGTGGATTTAAACCTCTGACCTTTAGGTTAGCAGCTGTAGCACTTAGTCACTATGCTACCAGGGTTTTCATATTTATCTATCCATCTGTCTGTCTATCTGTCTGTCTATCTACCTACCTATCATCTATCTGTCTATATGGATAGAGAGACATAATGGCCAACAGGTGGTGCTCAGTGTTCAGAAAATTAGGTCAGTGCTGTCAAAAAATTAGCTAAGGCAACCAAAGACTGCCTGCTAAGAAGCAACAGCTAAGCCATGTAGAACAGTGTAACTTCAAAGTACTTTCAACAGCACAGGCTGACCTCTTCAGGACAACAGATAGCATGGCTTCTATTACAGGCCACACCCACCCTGCAGAGCCCTGTAGGGCATACCCAGGTCCTAGCAAGTCCCAAGCAGCAAACCCAGAGACAAACCTACTTTTTCTCTATTCACACCCAATAATCATTAAGCTATACCCTTGTCTTACCCATTTTTCTGCTTCTATATTTCACAATAAATAAGGTTTTAAAGGCTTGGTAATACATCCCTGAGACAGCACTTCACTTCTAGAACAAAGGCTGTCAAACATTGCTCTGAGTTATGAAGGGCCAAACCAGACTTATTTCTTACTTTAGCATTATTTTAAATTTTAGTCATTGACCCCATTTTCCTGAACCTGCCCTGCAGCCTGCTCCGATATTTTTCTCTTTTAGCATTCTACTCATCTTTCAGGGAATCTTTCCTAAGCCCCTTCACATGCAGCCTCATGCAATGTTTCTCTGCCTCAAAACCTGAGGATTCTGTTCCTGCTAGGTGTTGAGATCAGACGTGTCCACGTCTTCTTAACTTCTGTCACACCAAGGCTCCCTGAAGACAAAATGGCCATACCAATGTGCCACGCTCCACCATGCACAATAAACATTTGTTATGCAAAATGTATAAAAAACACATTTTAGCCAAAAACACAAACAGTTCTTTGAAAAAAAAAAAACACTATGCTGTAACATTGTTTTCTGAGTCCCTATGATGGCAGTGGGGTTGGGGGATCACGGGACTACATTATACTGGAAATTCTGTGCCAGTAGCAAATTCTTCTATTCATTTATTTATCAAATTGGACTCTGAGGATGCAGAAATGTATTGCTAGTCAGAGGACACATGCGTGTACTCAGAGGATGGAAAAATCCCTATGAGAGAGGAATAGAAGAGATAATGTGATAGAACTGAAAGAGCCCAGGCCCAGAGCCTAGCTCCACCCCACAGGCAAATGACTTAGCTTCTGTCCACCACACAGCCACATCTTTAAAATGAAGGTAATCATTACTATCTTTCAGGGCTGTTATAAGGATCACAAACCATCTGAGCAGAGATGGTGCTTAAAATGATGCTTGTAAATATTGCTTTATATGGACTGCATTAACAGAATGTAATAGGGGATTAGGTATTCCACGGGGAACTGGACACATCTGAATGAAATCTGAAAGAATACTCTGGAACATGATATGAGAGAAGACTGACAAAGACATTTGTAACAGATGTGCAAGCTGTGCATCTGTGGAAAGTACTGAGTCCTTGCAGCACTGTGGTGGTTTTGGTGGTAGGTATGTGTACGTAGGTAGTAGAGAAGAAACTTGACTAAAGAGGTAGGGAACGGTCAGTGAGAAGTCTCACATATGACACTAAAGAGTTTGAACTTCGCTCAGTGGACAAAGGGAAGCCACTGGGAGTTTTCTTTAACAGAAAAGTATGAATATGATTTCGTGTTTATAGTCCAACTGCAGTTTTCAGAAACTTCTAAATACCATCAGCAAAGTTCAGTAGAGGCACAAGATGAGGAGTAATCACCTGCACCCGGAAAAATATGCTAAGAGATGAGAAAACTGAAGTTAGAAAGCATAACTGAGAATCAGAGATCAGCTGATCCAGAATTTAAAAATGCAGTGGAGACTGGGAGATAATGAATGGAGCTGAGAGAGAACAGGACGTATAACTGACATAATTTGCAGGTACGCAAATGGACAGCAGAGTTGAGGGGAAAAAAATCTTGAGCAATTCCAGACTTTTGGTTTGGGACCCAGTAAAAGCTATTTACTGAAATAGGAATAAAGCTGATTTCAACTGAAATATACAAAACTTATTTTGATGGGCAAAGGAGATGGACAGACATTTCACTAAAGAAGAGATCCAGGCAGCTAAAAAACACATGGGGGCATGTTCACGATCTTTAGTTATTAAAGAAATTCAAATCAAGATGACAATGAGATACCATCTCACCCCAACAAGGTTGACCATGATCCAAAAAACACAAAACAACAAATGCTGGAGAGGCTGTGGAGAAAGTGGAACCCTCCTACACTGTTGGTGGAGTTGCAAAATGGTCCAGCCTCTTTGGAAAGCAATCTGGCGCTTCCTTAAAAAAATGGATCTAGATATACCATTTGACCCAGTAATTCCACTACTTGGAATATATCCTACAGAATCAAGGCCTTTCACACCAACGGACACATGCACCAGAACGTTTATCGCAGCACAGTCCACGATAGCAAAAAGATGGAATCAACCCAGATGCCCAACAACAGAGGAATGGATAGGTAAACTATGGTACATATACTCAATGGAGCACTACACAATGATAAAGAACAACGATGACTTCAGGAAACATCTTCTAACCTGGTTTCAACTGGAAGACATTATGTTGAGTGAAAGTAGTCAGTGACAAAAAGACAAATATTGTAAGAGACCTCTACGATAAGATTTCAAAAACAGACCTGTGTATAGAAGAAAAGACTCTTTGACAGCTGTAAGGGACGGGAAGGAGGGAGGGAGTGGGGGAGGGTTTAGATTAGATAGTTGCTAGGTATCTGGTTGGGTGAAATTGGTGATAGCACACATTGGAAACAAGAACAATATTAAGTGGACTTAAACATAACATGAGTACTCCTTCCATCTTAACCCAATATCGCAAGGATAGAGTAGCTGGGGCAGAGGGCGGGGGACCATGCTCTTAGGCGAAAGCGAGGCCAATTGGCACAACTAGCATTTCGCTAAGAGGGCTCTCTGCACCCCACATTGGTGAGTGGTGCCTGGGGTCTTAAAAGCTGCCAAGCTGCCATCCGAGGGCTCAGCAAATGGTCCCAACTCAGCAGGAACGGATGCTCACTGAGGACCAAAATGACATGAGGGAAAGACAACCCAGAAGACAAAGAGACCCACATCAGTGGGTGCCTACCTCGACTTGGGACCGGAAGAACCGGATGGTGCCCGGCCACCACCAGTGATAGCCGCGATGGAGCTCACTAAATTGAGTCTCACTGGCAACACAAGAATAAAAAGGGGTGCACCCTGAGATCCCCACTAAAAGACCTCAATTGATGGTCCAGTGGTTTTGGGGTTCCCCTGGGAGCATGGCCCCTCACCCTGATGCTGCCCTTGACCATAAATCATAACGAAGGTCCACGCTTTGGACACGAATGGATTGGGCTTGGCGATGCAGTGACTATATGTTGGATGCACTTTATGGTTCTATATATCTATAGGATGTCATCCTGCTGACCTCTGGCTGGAGGAAGGAGAGTGGGTGGAGAGGAGGGAAAAAAGAGACTGTTGGGAGAACGAGACATCTATGGAGCAGAGAGGAATAGTGTGCAGTCACCGGGCAGGGAGAGCAGTGGAAGCTGCATATAGGTGGGTATGTAAATTTATACGGGAATGTACATTTTCACTCAGTTATATTAAATAAAAAATTAAAAAAAAAAAACTTATTTTGGACACGATAGATTTGAAGCAGCTTTGGAGACCTAAGTTGAGCCATCTGATAGTGGAGTAACAACATGTTCTAAAGCTCAGAAGAAGCTTTTGAACTAGATGCAAATTTGGGAGTCAACAACTAAATGGGAACTGGAATCATGCAAACAGAAGGTGACTCAAGGATTACAGACAGAACAGCAAAAACTCCATGTACCATTACAAAAAGAGAGAAGAATCAAGGTTAACATCAATCTTTAAGAGGAACTGAACAAATGAGAACAGAGTAGTGAAGAGAGGCCCAGTAAAGTGACATTCTGGAAGGCAATGAAGAGCTTCAAAAGTTTCACAAAACAATTGGGGCAAGGGGCCACCAAGGCCCAATACAGCAGAAGGTTCTAGTGAGATGACAGCCCAAGAATAGAACACACAACAGAGACTCAGAGTGTGCAACGGAGTCTGCTTCTGTGTTTGGCAGTGAGGAAAATAAATAAAGCTCAGGCATAAACCAGATGTGAGGAGGACAAGGTCAAAGGAAGAGCATTTTATTGTTTGAAGAAGGGAAGCATTTACACATATTTGAGGTCAAGCAGGAAAAGCCAAAAAGAGGTGAGGTTGAAAATATCTGAGATAATTATGGGAAATTCTAGAAACAGAACAAGGTCTAAAATCTAGGGGTCAGATACCAATGTTAGCCTCAGAAAGGAGAGTCAGACAAATAAGAATGGGTGTTCTTGAATGACATTATCCCAGGGGAAGAAGATGATGATTAGTAGTTTCAGAAGGATGGTGAAATTAGGCAAACCCAGAGGGGCAAGTGAAGGGACTGCTAAACTGTACAGAAAGGCCATCACATACTTAAATGACTAAACTGTGGAGCCTGGCCAAAGAGGAGCTTCTATGGGAGTTTTATCTACAGTAAATACTGTCATCATGTGATGGCATTTGCAGTTGTCTGACAGTTTGCAATCAATACAACTCAAAACAGGCACATCTCTTACTGCATAGTATACATAGTGTTATACAGAACTTTTTGCATGAGGGAAATGTTATAGATAACTGCTGTCCAATATAGTAGCCACTAGTTACATGTAGCTATAAAACCAACCAAACCCAGTGCTGTTGAGTTGATTCTGACTCACAGCAACACCACAGGACAGAGTATAACTGCTCCACAGTTTCCAAGGAGTTCCTGGTGGATTAGAACTACTAGCCTTTTGGTTAGCAAATGTAGGACTTAACCACTACCCCACCAGGGTTTCCATGCTATAGAGTACCTAAAATATGGCTAGTGTGATTGAGTAACTAAAATTTAAATTTTATTAAACACTTCTGGAATGTTTTCTAAAACATAATCATAGTCATATATTTCTCAATACAATGTATTTCTGAGCAGTGTTCAAAACACAGTTTGAAATAGAGACATCAATTTATGCACACAAGCCCATCTATCCACAAACTACTAACACGTGTAGTTAACAAACAGTTAGCCAAACTTGCTCCTTTCTTTCAGCTATGATGTTGGATTTTGATAAAACTAGATTCCTCTCAATATAATTAACCATTTGTTAAGGGGACCCCTGGTGGTACCGTGGTTAAGAGCTATGGCTGCTGAAACAAAAGTTTGGTAGTTTGAATCCATCAGCTGCTCCTTGGCAACTCTCTAGGGCAGTTCTACTCTGTACTCTGTAGGGTCTCAATATGAGTCAGAATCAACTTGATGGCAATGGGTCAGTGTATATATTAAGGAGGCATAAATTTATATTGCTCAAGTTATCTCTAGTCATTAAATATTTGTGTTTTTAACATACTAACTTTTTAATGTACATTTACTCTTGAAATACAATCCATTGTTTAATGAGCAAACTAGCTTTTAAGATATCCATTTAATATTTTTTGATGCTTAATTTGGTTCTTTTAAACTGTAGATTCCTTAGAGCTATCTAACCAGAACAGTTAGCCATCTCTGAATACTGCTGAACACACACACACACCACACATCTTTAGAAGCAAGTCCATAATAGTCTAATTCTTGTAATAATACTGGACATAGAAAAAAAAAAAAAACGATGTAAGAGGTAAATGCCCTAACTGATAATTGCCTAACTGATAATTGGGCAAAGAACATAAATATTTCAAAAGATGAAAATATAAAAATGATCACAATGACAAAAAGAGTTCACCTCACTAACAAAAAGTGACAAAATTATTGGGTATCATTTTTCACTGAACTGGTAGATAATTAAAAATAACAAAATAAGATGAGTAAGGAAAAATAGTACCCCAGCACACTGCTGGTAATAGTGTATATCAATTTTTCTGAAACATAATTTGACAAAATAGGGTAAAGTCTCTAAAATGTACATATATTTTCATTTATTCATTCAACAAGTATTCGGGAGTCTACTACATTCCAGGTACTGGAATACGTAAAAGAAACAAGAGTGAACAAGACCATTTTATTACGTCCTAAAAATAAAAGTCCAGTGGGATAAGCTGAAAAGTTAATTACATTTATTATAAACACTATAATAAACGACACTGAGGAGCAAGTGCAGGGTACCATAAAACACACTCAGAAACAAGGTGAGTCAGGGGAAGAGGAACCGGTGTGCGTGCGCGCGCATGCGCATGTGGGGGGGGGGGCAAAGAGTTGTGACGTGGAACAAGAGACAGTAACAGTGCCACACAGTAAAAAACGTGTGCAAAGGCAGAAAGGAAAGACAGCACTTGGTGTTTCAGTGGGAGCAACAAGCAGTAGGATTTATCCGGAACACTTCTTCCAGGAACAAGTGCTGAGAAGCTGTACTGGTAGGCAGGAACTAGATCACAAAAGTATTCCAAGATCACATTCGGGAATGAAACTTTAGGACCATTTAAACAATTAAAGTTTGTGTCTATCAGGTAGAGAATGCACTTGGGGAAGGGAAGGCTGAACTAGAACTAGCCAGAAGGTTGCTACCAGAATCCACGAAAGATACAAAAGCAACTTCCTTACACCAGGACACTGACGAAGAAAGAAGAGGGCAAGTAGGAGGCCTATCGAGAAAGAAGAATAAATGGGAACCAGGAATACACTTAAGGAGACTGAATCAAACAAGACCCTCCAAAATAGCTTCATAAGCAATTTAACAGAGTATTCATATGATCAAAAAGAACCTTAAAAGGACCTAAACATTAAGTTTTATTGGCATAAAGCCATGCTTATTTGTTTACATACAGCCTATGGCTGCGTTTGCATTACAATAACGTAGCTGAGTATCTGTAACACTTAAATTCAGCTCAATGGTCCACAAAGCCAAAAATATTTATCTCATCCCTTAAAGAAAATATTTGCTAACCTCCTCCTAAGTGACTAAATGGAAGGTGCACATAAAGCATTTCTGATGAATAATAAAGATTCATAGTTGTCTCAAGGAAAAGCAATTGTGTGACTGCTCGATAGGTGACTGAACTAACCATTATTTTTTTGTTTATTGGACATCATTTGTATTTGAAATAACAACTGGGAGACTTTAAACCATGGCAATTCAGATGTGGTATTCAGCAATTTTTTCTTTTGTTTCATTTTTCAAAATTAAAGAAAGTAACCTTGTCTCTTCAAAGAAAATAAATAATAGTATTGGTTACCAATGATAAAATTTGATTTCTCAAGCAAAAATTAGAATTTTAGAAAACTGTGTCTGTCCCATTAAGCTTCCTAGTTCTTCAAAACTTTTCTGAAAAGATAATTGGTGATGTTAATGAATATCATATTACGTAGTAGAATGCATTAATATTTGGAAGCCGTGAGTAACTTAGTGAACCAATCTTTTTCAAATGAAGTTACAATATCATGCATGCCTAAAAGATTCAAAGTACAAGGTACACCAGTAGATTTTAATGCAACAGAGTACAAAACTTTCACTGATGTAGTTTCAATTCGACATTTCAACTTAAGAATAGCTCTTAAAGAGTTCTAGTGTAAATGTCAATGAATATCTACAATTTTTCTGAAAAAGCTATCAAAATAGTATCTTTCCCCCTTTTCTGAATGTATTGGATTTTGACTAGGCCAGATTCTTTTCACGTGTATTTCAACAAAAAAATACATCTCAATATATCAAATACATAGAAATGACAGTCATCTATTAAGTTACACATTAAAGATTTGCAAAAATGTAACCCAAGTCTTTCTTAGAAAATATTTCCCTGAAAGTATTATTTGTATGAATATGTTAATAAGTTTATTATTTTAAAATAAGTTATTTTTAAACTTCTGCAATTTTAATTTTTCTTAATATTTTTTCTTATGATTGAGAATATATGATCCCATATAAATTTGCATACCTGTCAGTGAGCAGCTCCCACTTCTTTCTCAGGATGGAGTAGCTGGGGCGAGGGGCTGGGAACCATGCTCTCAAGGGAAATTGAGGCCAATTGGCACAACTAGCATTTTGCTAAGAGAGTCTTCTGCACCCCAAATTGGTGAGTGGTTTCTGGAGTCTTAAAAGCTGCCAAGCTGCCATCTGAGGTACACCAAGCGATCCCAACTCAGCAGGAACAGATGATTACCAAGGACCAAAACAACATGGGGCTAAGAGAACCCAGAAGACAGACAGACCCGTGTGAGTGGGTGACTACATCGACATGTGACCTGAAGAACTGGATGGTGCCCAGCCACCTCCACTGATAGCTGTGATGGGGCTCACAAAGTTGAGTTCTCACAGGCAAAACGAAAATAAGAAGGGGTGCACCCTGAGATTGCCACTAAAAGACCACAGTTGATGGTCCAGGGGCTTTGGGGTTGCCCTGTGAACATGGCCCCTGGCCCTGATGCTGCCCCTGTCCATAAAACATAATGGAGGTCCACTCTTCAGACAGAGATGGATTGGACTTGGTGACACAGAGCGACCATACCATAAAAGTGTGCACTTTATCGTTCTATGCATCTATAGGATGTCATCCTGCAGACCTCTTACTGGATGCAGGGGAGAGGGTGAAGAGGAGGGGATAGGACATTGTTAGGAGGATATGACATGTACAGAATGGAGAGCAGGACCATGCAGTCACCGGGCAGGGAGAGCAGTGCAGTTTTAATTTCTAATGCAGTGGCTATAAATCTAACCCACATGAACAAAAGCTCTCTGGGTTCCTCAACAATTTAGTACAAAGGCATCCTGAGACAAAACAGTATAAGAACTGCTATTCTTGTTATACCTAAGATGAAAACTGCTATGTTGCATGGTATGCAGAAAAATTATTATGGAGTGATTACACCAACTGATATTCTCACCAGTAGTTTTTTTTTTTTTTTTGTCGCTCTACTTACTCACCAAAACCTTTCCATTTTGAATTAAAATTGAAATTGAAATTAAAATAATAAATAAATAAATAAACCAAAGTATAGACATACAGAAAAAACAATCTTGACAACTGTGGAAATCTACATTCTAAATACGTGTCATGCATTGAGGTGTGTCCTCCCCAAATTTTGTGTATCAACTTGGCTGGGCCATGGTTGGTTCCCAGTGTTGTGGGACTGTCCACCATTCTGTCTTTGATGAGATTTTTGTATGCGCTGTAAATCCTATTACTATGATTTTATAAGATGGATTAATGGCAGTTACACTGACAGAGTTACAAGATTAAACACTGTCTTCCATCAATCTCTTTTAAGATATAAAAGAGATAAGTGATCAGAGAGATGGGAACATCACATCATGAAGAAAGCAAACGTGGGAGGAGAGCACGTCCTTTGGACCTGAACTTCTAAAATGCTCCTGACGAAGTGAAGACTGACAACAAGGACCTTCCTCTGGAGCTGACAGAGGAAGCCTCGCCCTGGAATTGACGCTCTGAATTTGGACTTGTAGCTTACTAGACTGTGAAAGAATAAACTTACCTTCGCTAAAGCATCTACTTGTGGCATTTCTGCTACAGCAGTACTAGATGACTACAACAGTATCTTTGAATTCCTTAGAACTGAAAGTTGAACTTGGGAAGGCAGATTTGGTATCCTGTTGGTAGTGTTAAACAGCTTTATTGAACTGTAACTGATTTACAAAATTGGTATATATTTAAAATTTTGACAATGTATGCACCCATGAAACTATTACCACTATCAAGATAAAATACATATCCATCAGTTCCAGAGGTTTACTCGTGCCCTTTTATAATTTCCTTCTTCTTCCTGCCCATTCATCTCCCTCACTGTCCCTCAGGAGCCACTGATTTACTTGCATTTTCTTGTATAAATGGAATCATACCTTCTCTGGGGCCTCAGGCTTCTTCCAGTCAGTATAATTAGTTTGAGATACACATATGTTGCTGTATCAATAATTCATTCCTTCTTATTGCTGAGGTCCATTATATCAACATACCAAAATGCTTACTAATTCACCTGTTGATACATATTTCCCCTCCAATTTTTGGCTACAACACATAAAGCTGGTATGAATATTTGTGCAAAAGTATTTGTATGGATATGTGTTTTAATTACTCTTTGGGTAACTCCTAGGAGTGGAACGGTTTAGTCATTTGGAAATGAATGTTTAAGAAACTGTCAAACTACTTTGAAAGTTGTATTATATTACATCTCCACTAGCTGTGTTTGAGAGTTACACTTGCTCTCATTATTGCTATCGCTTGCTATGGTATTTTTATTTTTTGCCATTCTGTCAGGTGTGCCATGGTATCTCATTACAGTTTTTATTTCTGTTCCCCTAATGACTATTATTTTTCTATTGGCTTATTTGTCATTTGTATACATTCTCTGCCCATTTTTATTGGATTTATTGTTATTATTATTATTGAGCTATTCTGGATACAAGTCCTCTAATCAGATATTTGATTTCCAAATACTTTCTCCTAATCTGCAGCTTGTTTTCTCAATCTCTTATCAGCCCCTTTCAAAGAACAGAAATTCTTAATTTTGATGAAGTTCTACATATCAAGCTTTTTTTTTTTTTTTTTTTAAATAGTTGTGTTCCTGGCATGTATCTAAGAAATTTTTGCCAATTGCTTTTTTTTTTTTTTTTTTTTGGTGATTGTGTCACAAGACTTTTTCCTATGTTTTATTTTAGATGTTTTTAGAGTTTTAGGGTTGTACATTTAATCTATAAAATATTAGGACTCAATTTTTATAAACAGGAACAGACATGACTTCATTTTTTTTGCATATATATATTACATTATTTCAGCACCACTTTTTGAAAACATTTTTCTTTTCCAACTAAATTGCCTTTACATATTTGTCAAGGATCAATTGCCAAGTGCCGTCGAGTCGGATCCAAGGATCAATTGACCGTATCATATACTTTGAAATTTACTTCAGGACTCTATTCTGATCATTGATCTATTTATCTATTAATGTCACAACTGTCTTTGTTGTTGTTGCCAGGTGCCACCAAGCAGTTCCAAGTCACAGCCATCCTGCATAGAAGAGAATAAAATACTGCCTGGCTCTGTGCTTTGCTCACAATCACAGTTACACTTCAGGCCACTGCTGCAGCCACTGTGTCAACCTATCTTATTGAAGGTCTTCCTCTTTTTCACTGACCCTCCACTTTACCAAGGCATGATGTCTTTCCAGACATGTCCAAAACATGTAAGAAGTAATCTCATTATCCTTGCTTCTAGGGAACATGTTGGTTGTACTTCTTCTAGGACAGATCTGTTCATTCTTTTGGGAGTCCATAGTATATTCAGTATTCTCCCCCAACACCACAATTTAAAGGCATCAGTTCTGTCTATTCATTATCCAGCTTTTGAACACACATGATGTGAATGAAAACACCATGGTTAGTCAGGTGCACCTTACTTTTCAAGGTGACATCTTTACTTTTCAACACTTTAAAGAGGTCTTTTGCAGCAGATTTGCCTAACGTAGTTGATCTCTTGACTTCTTGACTGATGCTTTCATGGGCATTGATTGCAGAACCAAGCAAAATGAGACCTTTGACAACTCAATCTTTTCTCTGTTTATCAAGATGTTGCTTACTGGCCCAGTTGTGAGGATTTTTGTTTTCTTGATGTTGACGTGTAATCCATACTTAAGGCTGTGGTCTTTGATCATCACTAGTGTTTCCTCTTCACTTTCAGCGAGCGAAGATGTATCATCTGCATAATGCAAGTTGTTAGTAAGTCTTCCTCTAATCCTGATGCCTCACTTTTCTTCACATAGTCCAACTTCTAGGATTATGTGCTCAGTATACAGATTGAAGAGGTATGGTAAGAAGATATAACCCTGATGCACAGCTCTCCTGAATTTAAACCATGCAGTGCCCCCCCCGCGCCCCAGTTCTGTTTAAACAACTGTCTTTGGTCCATGTACGCATTCCCCATGAGCACAATTAAATGTTCAGGAATTCCCATTCTCCTCACTGTTAACCATAATTTGTTATGACCCACACAGTTGAATGCCTTTGTATTAGTCAATAAAACAAAGATCAACATCTTTCTGGTATTCTCTGTTTTCAGCCAAGAGCCATCTTACATCAGCAAAGATATCCCTGGTTCCACATCCCCTTCCAAATCTAGCCTGAATTGCTACCAGTTCCCTGTCAATACACTGCCATCGCTGCTCCTGGATGATCTTGAGCATGTGATAGTAATGATACTGTTCAATAATTTCTGCATTCAGTTGGGTCATGCTTCCTGGGCATATGCATAAATATGGATCTCTTCCAGTCAGTTGGCCAGGTAGGTGTCCACTGATTTCTTGGTGTACTCAAATGAGCAATTCCTGTGCTACACCTATTTCTTGAAACATCTCAATTGATGTTCCATCAATTCTTGGAGCCTTGTTTTTCACCAGTGACTTCAATGCGGCTCCCACTTCTTCCTTCAGTACCACAGGTTCCTGATCACATGCTACTTCTTGACATGGTGGAACATCAGCCAGTTCTTTCTGGTATAATGACTGTGTATTCTTCCCCCCTTCTTTAGATGCGTCCTGAGTCATTTAATATTTTCCCTGTAGAATCCTTCACTAGTGCAACTTGAGGCTTGAATTTTTTTCTTCACTTCCTTCCACTTAAGAAACGCAGAATGTATTCTTCCCTTTTGCTTTTCTATTCCCAAGTTTTTGCACATTATTATAATACTTTACTTTGTCTCCTCGAGCCACCCTTTGAAATCTTCAGTTCTTTTACTTTGTCATCCCTTCCTTTTGCTTTAGCTATCCGATGTTCAAGAGCAAGTTTGATTCTCTTCTGACATCCAATTTGGTCTTTTCTTTCTTTCCTGTCTTTTTGATGACCTCTTACTTTCTTCATGGATGATGCCTTTGATGTCATTCCACAGCTCATCTGGTCTTCCGTCATTAGTGTTCAACACATCAAATCTGTTCTTGAGGTAGTCTCTAAACTTAGGTGGAATACACTCAATGTCATTCTTTGGCTTTCATGGACTTCTAATTTTCTTTGGTTTCAATTTGAACTTACATATTAGAATTTGATGGTCTGTTCCATTAACTGGTACCTGGTCTTGTTTTGACTGATGATACTGAGCTTTTCCATTGTGTCTTTCTACAGATACAGTCAATCTGATACCTGTGGATTCCATCTGGTGAGACCCATGTATACGATCACCATTTATGTTAGTGAAAAAGATTTACAATGAAGTTGTTGGTCTTGCAAAATTCTGTTACACAATCTCTAGCATAGTTTCTATCATGAAGGCCATATTTTTCAACTACCAAGCCTTTTTCTTTGTTTCCAACTTTCACATTCCAATCACCAGTAATTATCAATATATTCTGACTGTATGTTCTATTTATTTCAGATTGCAGAAGTTGGTAAAAACATTTTCAGTTTCTTCATCTTTGGCCTTAGTGGTTGATGCTTAAATTTGAACAAGTGGTATATATGGTTTCCTTTGTAGGCATATGGATGTTATCCTGTCACTGACATCCTTGTACTATTCGAAATGTTCTTTTTGATGATAAATGTAGCATCATTCTTCTTCAAGCTGTCATTCCTGGCATAACAGGCCATATAATTGTCTGATTCATAATGGCCAATACCAGTCCACTCCAGCTCACTAATGTCTAGAATATAGATGTTTATGCATTCCATTTCACTTTTGATTGTTTTGCTTTCTTAGATTGGCACTTCATACATTCCACATTGCAATTATTAACAGAAGTTTGCAATTTCTCATTTTGAGTTGTGCCACATCAGTAAATGAAGGTCTTGAAAGCTTGACTCCACCACAATATTAAAGTTGACTCTGCTTTGAGGGGAAGCTCTAATGGTGCAGTGTTTAAGTGCCATGGCTGCTAACCAAAAAGTCAGCAATTCAAATCCGCCAGATGCTCCTTGGAAATTATAGGGTACTTGTACCCTGTCCTATAGGATCCCTATGAGTAGGAATCAACTTGACAACAAACGGCAATTGGTTTTCTACTTTGAGGAAGCAGGGAACAGGTCCTCTCCTGTCATCTTTTGAGGGCTTTTCAACTTGGAGGCTCATCTTCCAGCCGTATTATCAGACAATGTTCTGCTGCTATTCATAAGGTTTTTGCTTGCTAATTATTTTCAGAAGTAAGTTGCCAGGTCTTAGTCTTAGCTTCCTAGTCTTAGTCGTCAAGCTCAGGTGAAACCTGTCCACCATGGATGACCTTGCTGCTGTCTGAATATCAGTGGCATAGCTTCTAGCATCACAGTAACACGTAAGCCCCATTTAAAACAATAACAACAGATAAGGTTAGCTCTCTTAAGATGCTTTGGTTCTTCTAGGTCCTTTATGTTTCTACATTGAGTTTTATAATGTGCTTCTCAATTACAACACGAAAGCCTGCCAGGATTTTAATTGGTGTATTGTTGAATCTACAGATCAATTTAATGCAAATAGTATGAATATTGGTTTACAATGTTCTTGTCTTATAATATCTTTCGTTTTGATACCAGAATAATGTTGCCCATAGAGTAAATTGGGAAGTATTCTCTCCTTCGATTTTCTGGAAGAGGGTGTAGAGAACTATGTTTTTGTTTGTTTGTTTGTTTTTGTTTGTTTTTTAACGAAATGTTTGGTATAATTCACTAATAAAACCATCTGGGCGTGGAGCCTTCCTTGTGGGGAGGTTTTTAATCAGGGATTCAATTTATTTTACTAGATATAGGGTAATTCAAGTTATCTATTTCTCTTTGAGTGAGCATTGGTAGTTTGCGTCGTTCAAATTTACCCTTTTTAGACAGGTTGCTGCATTTACGGACAAGAAGTTGTTAGCAATATTTGATTACTGTCCTTTTAACATCTTTAGCATCAGTAGTGATGTCACCTCTCTCATTCCTGACACTGGCAATTTATATCTTCTCTCTCTCTTTTTTTTTCCCCCTAGTCAGGCTAATAAAAGACTTATTGACCTTATCTTTGCAAAGAATCAGCTCCACATCCACAACTGAGGAAGATCATTAGCCTACTCTGGGTTGATCTTCTCTGTGCTATGGCCTGGAAACTCTCATGACAGTGAGCAAGCACAGTCATAGAACTGATTCTACTTGTTTTGTCTTTCAGAGATCACTGTCCTTCACTGCTCAGTGTTCAATACTGAAAGAGTTATTTAAAATACTTTGTCCAGTTTCCCAGTTGTTTCAGTCAAAGGCATAATACAGACCTGTCACTCTTTCCTGCAACGAAGAATGTGTCTCTCTTTTGGGTACCTTTAAGCAATTAAAAATTTATCTTAGAAAACCCCTCTGAGGCAAGCTCTTATCAACAATAAAAGAAATTCATTTAAGTGGGATACAACTTTAATGAATAGGAGTAGTAAATAATTGTTCATTAAAATAAAACAATAGTAACAAACATAACTAAAAGGTTCTCAAATCCAGGTTTACCTACGTGACACTCTTAACTATTTTAACCACTTGAAAAGGTACACGACAGGTTCCATGTCACCTCTTACTTGGACTGCTCTATAGACTCCCCTCTGGATCACCTTCAGTCCAACAAAAATTAACTCTCCACATGTACCCGTTTTTTAAAATTGTGCTTTACACAAAAGTTTGCGAGTCAGTTTGTCACAAAGAACTTAAACACATTGTTATGTGACTCTAGTTGCTTCCCCCATTCTGTGACAGCACACTCCTCCTCTCCACCATTTATGTTCCTTGTCTATTCAACAGCACCTGTCCCCCTCTGCCTTTTCATCTGGCCTGTGGCAGAAACTGCCCATATAGTCTCATGAATCTACTTGTGTCAAGAAGCACATTCTTCACCAGTATGGTCA
This sequence comes from Heterohyrax brucei, assembly GCA_028571685.1. Taxonomy (NCBI): domain Eukaryota; kingdom Metazoa; phylum Chordata; class Mammalia; order Hyracoidea; family Procaviidae; genus Heterohyrax; species Heterohyrax brucei. The sequence continues at coordinate 103,545,165 of CM053144.1, forward strand.
AATGTACCCTTTGAGCATAGCAGTAACTAGTTCAAAAACCTCCCAGGGCCTCTTACTACCCATTGACTTAATAGAAATATGACAACTTCAAATAAGGTCATTCATTAGAAGACTCAGTTACTTTCTTACTCTTTGCTACAAACTGTGCTCAAACAAAATTGTGTGAGCTACTCTACTGCCTAGAACATCCTAGGGAGCCCTGGTAGTGTAGCAGTTAAGAGCCTGGCTGTTAAACACAAAGGCCCACAGTTTGAATCTACCAGCTACTCCTTAGAAATCCTCGAGGACAATTCTACTCTGTCCTACAGGGTTGATTAGAGTCCCAACAGACTCAGCAGCAATGAGTTTTATTTTGTTTCAATGTCCTGTACCTCCTTCCTCAGCCCACTAAAACCTCGTCCTTCAAAGCTTGTATTTAACACTATATCCTCCATACTAGCCAGCCAAGTGCCGTAGAGTCGGATCCGACTCAGTACTATTGCCCTCAAATGAGTATTCCGAGGTTTCATTTCTTTATTTAGGTAAGACAGTAATATTAATATCTTACAGAATAATGCCATTCGGGTTAAGTCTCACATCACACACCTAACTCACTTAGGGAGTTTACGGTCCAGTAGACAGGAATGAAATCATATCCCTATCTTTGGATCACTGGTACTTAACATAAGACCTGACATACAAGAGACATTTAATAAGTAATAGATCTTAATGATTTACATAGCTCTGTCTGTCTCAAACCAAGAATACTTTTATACTAGTATCTATGTTAGGTATTTTAGTTCTCTTTCTATCATTCTTACTGGACACAAGTGAATCACCAATTTAAACAGAGTTAACTTCTGTTTCCTTGTTATGTACAGGGTCCAACAATTAATTTTATGAACTCAGTTTTTGTAAGTACTACATACTTCATTGCTGAATATCACTACAGTCACCTTCAAAGTACTCCCCTTGGGAAGCTATGCACCCACGGCAGCACCTAGTCCACTCTTCAAAACAATTTGGGAGCTCTTTCTGGAATGGCCATTGTGCATGGTGGCACAGTGGCAAGTTCACAAACTTAATTGTATAGTTGTCTCTAAGGGAGATTTTAGCCAGTAAACAACTGTATCGAAACACCCTACCTACTCATCTGATCTGGCCCCCAGTGACTTTTTTCTTTACCCAAAGATAAAGGAAATATTGAAAGGAAGAAGTTTTGATGACATTCAGGACATATGACAGCTCCGATGGCCACTCCAGAAAAAGAGTTCCAAAACTTCTTTGAAGGGTGGACTTGGCACTAGTGTCAGTGCATAGCTTCCCAAGGAAGGTGACTGTAGAGATCTTTAGCAATGAGGTATACAGCACTTTCTGTAGGATGAGTTTGTGAACTTAACTGTCAGACTTTGTATATTTTATCAGTTTAAATTTAGAAAGGCACCCTCTATGCCATTTTTAAACCTCTCCTTAAGTTTAGTTACATGATTCTGCCAAACCTTACTAGGACAGCAACTAAAACAGCAATTTTTCTTAGACTAAATGCCAGTAAAGAACATAGACTGGTTATTCCTTTATGGAATAGACTTCTTGTGGAAGTCTAAGAATCACTGCCTGAAATTGAGATTCCATAAAAAGGAAACAAGAAGCTATAGACTCAAGTTAGTGACATACTAATACACAATTTTTAAACATTCCTCATACAGATGTTAACAGCTCAGAGTACTTGCTACATGAACCAAGTGATGCTGTTAGGTGTCCTGCAGTTGGTGCAGACTCACGCTGGCCTTTTGGACAACAGAACAGAACCCCGCCTACTCCTGTGCCATCCTCACGATTGTTCTGCTTCAGCCCATTGTTACAGCCACTGTGTCAACGCATCCTGTCAGAAACCTTTTTTTTTTTTTTTTGCTGGCCCTCTTCGATGCCAAGCATGATGTCCTTCTCGAGAGAGTGGTCCCTCTTGATAATACGTCCAAAGTATATGAGACAGGGTTTCACCATCCAAGGAGAACTCTAGCTGTATTTCTTCCAAGACAGACTTGTTAGTTCTCATGGAAGTCTAAGAATATTCAATATTCTTCACTAACATCATAATTCAAAGGCTTGGTTTCTCATTTTCCTTATTCATTGTCCAGGTTTTGCAAGCCCATAAGGCAACCGAAAACATTAACGGCTTGGGTCATGGACACTTTTTGTCCTTAAAGTGACATCTTTGCTTTCTAACATTTTAAAGAGGTCTTTTGTAGCAGATATTTCCCAAAGCAGTAAGTCACTTGATTTCCCGACTGCAGCGAATATGGGCATTGTTGGTGGATTCAAGTACTATGAGATCCTTGACATCATCACTTTTTCTCTATTTATTACGCTTATCGGTCTAGTTGTGAAGATTTTTGTTTTATTTATGTTGAGGTATAATCCAAAGAAATGACACACATATACCAAACTATTATCAAGTGTAGTTGTTTTCAATTTATATCTGTTCTTTCTGTTTCTTCCTTTCTGGCAGTTAATATCAGAGACTGATGCAAACTGTGTGGAATAAATAAAATCAAATTCTTTAAATTTGGGTAATACCAAAAAACAATGATGCAGAGAATTCAGAAGTTAAATTTTTCTTATTGGGCTTAGTGTGACTGACATTAACAGTTTCCTGACTAACAGCTGGAGTCCGTGGGTGGTACACTTTAACACACTCAGCTGCTAACCAAGAGGCTGGTAGTTCCAGTCCATGCAAAGGTAACTTGTAAGAAAGTCCTAGAAATCTACTTCTAAAAGAAAAAAAAAAAACAAAAAAACAATAATCAACCACTGAGAACTTTGTGGAGCATGGTTCTATTCCAACACACATGGAGTTGTCATACAATGGATGGACTCAATGGTATTTCGTTTAATTGCTTTCACCATTAGCTATTTCCTTTCCTGTCCTCCTTTACTGACAGAATCCCCTCACCTCCCATTAGAAAGGCAAAGAATGCCAGATACTGGTGATCCCTGCCTCTATTGCAGCTAGGAATAGACATACGAGTGACAGTCTTCTGGCTCACCCGGTATCTTGAATTCAATTGTGTCCCTTCCCCTACCCTGCCCCAAAATGTGTGCAGCCATTTGGCTAGACCATGATTCCCAGTATTATGTGATGTTCCTATATGCTATAAACCCTACCTCTATGATGCTAATGAGAAAGGATGGGTGGCAGTTGTGTTGGAGGGGCAGGACTCAATGTGTAAGACTGTGTTGTGCCTTAAGGCAATCTCTTGGGATACAAAGGAAAGCAAAGCAACCAGAGTTAGGGACCTCTTACCACCAAGAAGCAGTGCTACAGGGAATAGAGCACTGTCCTCTGGAAAGGACCCAGGATCCCTTTGCACCAGAAGTTTCTAGTCCAGGGGAAGATTGATGAGAAGGACCTTCTCCTGGAACTGAAAGATGAAGACTTCCCCTGGAGGTGACACCCCAACTTTGGACTTTCAACCTACTGGACTGTGACAGAATAAATTTCTCTTTGTCAAATCCATCTACTTGTGGTATTTCTGATATAGCAGCATGAGACGACTGAGATACTTGGGAAAACTTTTTCCTTTTTAATAAACAGAAGTATAATAACAGAAAGGAAACATGTCTCCTCTCCAATGTATGCAGTTGTATACGGATGTCACATCATGGCTATCTTGAGACAGGAAACTAGATGTCACCAACCAGGTGACAATGGCAGAGTGGAAATATGGAAGGCATCTGGGTTTGTGGTGAGACTTCTGAGCTGCTAATCAAACCCTGGAAGTGACCCACCTCCAGACTTCTTGTTAAGAGACATGGTAAATTATCTTATTGTTAAGCATAGTGGGAATATTCAGTTATTTGCAGGCAAAAACATCCTAAGCGATATAACCTACACCAAAAAATAAAGAAACAAATGAAGCCAGGCCTATGACCTCCAAAACGTCTTCCAGTTCTTAAATCCTTTGAATAGCTCAGTGTTTCTCAAAATCACACTTCTTGAGTTCAACATCCCTATGCAATGCACTCCCTCGAGAAACAAGGTCTATTTCACGTGAGCTGGTTACAAGATCTAGGTTAAAGGGTACAACTGAAAGGACTACATTTTGAGCCAAGCCAAGTGCCATTGAGTCGGAAAGGAAATAATCTTTCTTCCATGAAGATCTAATAATTTTATTTTTTTTAAAAAAAGAAATTTGGCTTGACTCACACACACTGCTTGTTCTCAAAGTGACAGCTTTGCTTTTTAACACTTTAAAGAGGTCTTTTGCCTCAAATAAAAATAAAATTTGCATAATGAAGTTTTAAAGTAGCATGAGAAAGAAGGGAAATAAGCAGAAACGATCTAAAGATGGGTATAAATCCATGGACATTCCAAAAGAAGAGAAGTTGTGGAGAGGTGATAGAGAACTCTGCCAAGTCTGGGTGAGGCTGAGGCTGCAACGGTGCTCTCATGCGAAAACAAAAGGAACCAGCGGGAAAGTTATCAAGCAGCCCTGGTGGCCCAACAGTTAAGCTTTTGGTTGCTGACTCATCCTACCACATGAGACAAAGATCTTGCCATCCGCTCTCATAAAGACTATAGCCTAGGAAGCCCTACTGTTGTTGTGTGCTACTGAGTCGACTTCAACTCCTAGTGACCCTGCAGGACAAAGTGGAACTGCCCCCAAAAGGGCTCTTAGGCTGAAATCTTTACAGGTCTTTTTCTCTGCCCCAAAGGAGCCACTGGTGAGTGCAAACCAGTGACCTTTCAATTAGCCGCCAAGTGCTTAATAAGCATTGCACCACTAGGACTTCTTCAGGAAGCCCTATGGGAGAGTTCTACTCTGTCACACGAGATTGCTACGAATTGAAATTGACTCGGTGATATTACACAACAGGAACAGCACTGATGAGGGTTTGGGTGGGAATAATGCCTGAAGTGGAGGTGTTGAGAGCTGAAGAAATGAAAGCAATGAAGGGGCCATAAGCATGACCCAGAAGTGATGAGCAGGACAGGGAGTGAAGAGACACCTATGATCTTATAAAGAGGAGCAGGCTGAAAATGTGTCCAAGACGATGAGTTTGTCCATGGAACTTTACGACAACCCCAGACTGAGTACTCAAATTCTTTTTTAAACAGAAAGCTGAAAAATGCATGGTTTTAAAATTCTCAGTCAATGCAGCTGAGTCAATACTTTTCAGCACTTTTATAAATTACTGCTGAACTTTAATGTAAAGCTGTACTGAAGGCATTGGTGAAAAACAAGGATCCAGGAATTCATGGAATACCAATTGAAATGTTTTAACAGATGGATGTAGTGCTGAAAGTACTCACTCATCTATGCCAAGAAATGTGGAAGACAAGCTACTTGGCCAGCCAACTAGGAGAGATCCATATTTGTATCCATTCCAAAGAAAGGTGATCCAACAGAATGCAGAAATTATCTAACAATATTATTATCACACACATAATGAGGATCACATAAAAGCAGTTACAGCAGTACATTGACAGGGAACTGCCATAAATTCAGTGAAGATTCAGAAGAGGACGTGTAACCAAAGATATCATTGCTGATGTCAGATGGATCTTGGCTGAAAGCAGAGAACATCAGAAAGAGGTTTATCTGTGTTTTTATTGACTACACGAAGGCATTCAACTGTGTAGATCATAATACTTTATGGCTAACGTTGCAAACAATGGGAATTTTGCATGCTTAATTGTGGTCATGAGGAACTTGTACTTACACCAAAAGGCAGTCATTCAAATGGAACAAGGGGATACTGCCTGGTTTAAAGTCAGGAAAGGTGTGCATCAGGCTTTAGGCTTTCACCATACTTACCAATGTGTATGCTGGACAAATAACATGAGAGACTGGATTATATGAAGGGGAATGCCATATTAGGATAGGAGGAAGACTCATTAACAACCTTCCATATGCATATGACACAACCTTTCTTGCTGAAAGTGAAGAGAACTTGACACATTTACTGATGAAAATCAGATGACAGTATTCAGTATGAATTATACCTCAATAAAAAGTAAACAAAAATCCTTGCAAGTAGACCAATAAGCAACATAACTAGACCAATAAACAGCATCACAATAAACGGGGAAAAGAGAGAAGTCATAAAGAGTTTCATTTTACTTGGGTCCACAATCAATGCACATGGAAACAGAAGTCAGATCAAACGATAGATACACTGCATTGGGCAAATCTGCTGCAAAAGACCTCTTTAAAGTATTAAAAAGATGTTACTTTAAGAACTAAGGTGTACCTGGCCCAAGCAAGTGTTTTCAATTGCCTCACTGCATGTGAAATCTGGGCAGTGAACAAGAATCTGTCTTTGAATTATGGTGTTGGCAAAGAATATTGAATATAACATAGACTCCCAAAAGAACAAATAAATCTGTCTTAGAAGTATAGCCAGAATACTTAATTAGAAGCAAGGATGGTGGGACCCTGTCTTACATATTTTGGACATATTATCAGTGAGCTCAGTTCCTGGAGAAGGATATTATGTTTGGTAGAGTACAGAGTCAGAAAAAAGAGGAAGATCCTCAACAAGTTGAATTTCCACAGTGGCTACAGGGGACTTAAGCATAACAACCATGTTTATTATTACAATTTTTTATTTTCTCCATCATTTTATGTGTAAGTTTACAATTATAGTCAGTTTCTCCTACAAAAATGTACACACACTTTGCCATGTCATCCTAACATTCTCTACGCTGTGACAACACATCTCCCCCCTCCAATCAGTGTTTCCCATGTTGGTTTAACCAACTCCTAGACCCCTCTGTCATCTTCTCTCGCCTCTGAACAGGAGCTGCCAAGTTAGTCTCCTGTATCTGCCCAAACTAAGCAGCACACTCTTTACCATTATCATTTTATGTCTTATATTTGAGTTCAATCTTTGCAGAATTGGCTTCTGGAATGGTTTCAGTTCTGGGTTAACAGAGAGTGCCACAGGTCATGGCATCTGGGGGACCCTTCAGCCTGTCAGACCTTCTTACTAGAGTTTGAGTTCTTCATCTCACATTTATCATACTCCATCAGGGACTATTTGTTGAGTTCCTGGTAAGAGCAGTCTTTGGTGGTAGCTGGGCACCATCTAGTTCCTCTGGTCTCAAGTTTATGTAGTTTGTGGTATACACGGCCCTTTCTGTTACTTGGCCTCACACTTTCCTTGTGTCTTTGATGCTCTTTTTTTTCCTTTACTCAGTTTGGGTTTAGGCCAATTAATGCTTTTTAGATGGCCTCTTGCTAGATTTTAAGACCCCATACAACACTCACCAAAGTGGGATGCAGAATATTTGCTTACAAAACTTGTTATGCCAACTGACCTAGATGTCTTCTGAAGTCATGGTCCTCAGACCCCTGACCCTGGTACCCAGTCCTTGAAAGTGTCTGGTTTCATTTGGAATACTTCTGAGCTTTAGATTTAGTCCATCTGTGCTGACATCTCTGAACAATCTTGAGGATAGTACAAGACTGGTAGTGTTTCATTCTATTGTACACATGGTTATTACGAGCTAGAATCAACTCAGTGGTAAAGGGTTTGGTTTTTTGGTTTTATATGGAACACAGATTGGACGGAGGGAGTGTAGTTAGGGAGACCAATGCTTTTTGTTTACTGTCCAGTCAGTCTTGAATGCATGGTGACACCACATACAATGAGATCTGATCATTGTGGGTCACATAAGGTTTCCACTGTCTGATTTTTCAGAAGTAAGTTACCAGGCCTTTCTTCCTAATATGTCTTAGTCTGAAAGCTCCAATAAAACCTGTTTAGCATCATAGTTACACACAAGCCTTCAATGACAAGAAAGTGGTGGCTATGCACGAGGTGCATTATCTGGGAATCGAGAACCCGAGTTCTTGATTTGAAAGCTGTGAATTCTACCATTGAACCACTATTGTCCCTTTAGGCAGCACAATAAAAAGCTATTTTAATAGTTCAGGTGAGAGGTGATGATGAGCTTCCAATGTGGATAGAAAGAGGAAAACCACAGGTAGAATTTTGGAAATATTTCAAATCTAGGGGCAGGGGATTATCTGATGGATTTGAGGGGGTATGAGATACAGAGCAAAATCAAGAATGATAAGCTGTAGTTTCTGAACAACTGGTTGAACTGCATTGCCTCTTTTCTTGTACCCTCTTTGGGAAAGGGAATAATAAACAATTATGTGCCTATACTTACATAATTCTTGTCTTTCTATACATGTTTGCCCAGTCGGTCACTTTCCTTTTTGCTCACTCATAACTACTGAGAGTCCCTTGCCTTTGAAATGTTTGTGATACACCCAACACTGTGTCTCTCTGGGGAGCACATCAAAAGCGCTCTCAGAGTTTTTTTTATCAGTCACTTAGGCATCACTGGCAAACTATACCCCCAAATGGTTCAGAGTGAGGTGCAAACACCAGGAACTTTTCAAAGTGACCACTGTAAATGACTGACCATGACCTTCTGGCCAATTGGAGTAGAGGAGATACTGACCATGCCACCTGCATCTGCTGCAGCATTATTCCTCGCAGAACTTCAAGGAGCAAGCATAGAGTCCTAACCATCTGTAGAACTCCAAAACCAAGGCCATGGGCCACATTTGCTTGGGAGTGGGAAGAACAGGGCAGTGCATGTGCCAAACATTGTCATTCCCCGGAGTGATAGAAAACTATTTAGCATAAAAATGAGAAAATTTATATTTTCATTTTTCAGGACCTGTACACAGTTGATTCTGGCATTAACAATGTGACCTTAAGCAATTAGATAATCATTTGATTTCTTTGAGCTTAGACTATTCAACTATGAGACAGAAATAATTACGTGTTCACCATCCATAATACTATATTACTGTTGAAGTTACCCTCTGCCATGTCTTTTCTTATAAACTATCATACGGTTCTCAGAAGAACCCTGTACATTAAAAACCAGGTTAACAATTTATACAAACAGAACTTTAGAAGGTTTAAGTTAAAAAAAAAAAAAATAGCTCTCTCAAAGTGGACGATGACTGTCATGGATTGAACTGTGTCCTCCCCAAAATATGTGTAGCCTTGTGCCTGGGCCATGATTCCCTGTATTCTATGACTGTCCTCCATTTTGTGCTTTTCCTATGCTGTATGTTAAAGGGTTAGGGTACGACTGTAAATCCCTTCATAAGATCATCTCCGTGCTCCATCATAAAGGGAGTTTCCCTGGAGAATGGCTTGTACCACCCTTAATTCTTTCATCCTACAAAAGATAAAAGGAAAGGGAAGCAAGCAGAGAATCGGGAACCTAACACCATCAGAAAAGCAGCACCAGGAGAAGAGCACATCCTTCAGACCTGAGGTTCTTGTGCCATGATGGTCCCTGGGCAAAGACTGATGTAGTACCTGACTTTCCTCCAGAGTCAACAAGGGAGAAAGTCTTCCCCTGGAGCAGACATCCTGAATTGGGACTTGTAGCCTACCCAACTGTGTAATAAAAAACTTTCCTTTGTTTAAGAACAAAGTTTAAGAATAAACTTTCCACTTTGTGGTAATTCTGTTAGAGCAGCACCAGATGACTAAAACAAGGATCATTTGTAACAGACCACTGACACAGAAGAGCTTGGTGTTCTGGGCAATCCACTATGTATCTCAAGCCAGGTTCTCTAAGCTGGCAGTAATTGCTGGAACAATGGACTTGGCTGCTAGGGAGATTTTACAAGATATGTGTGGCTTGAGTTTCTGACTTCCTGCTACTGCTACAAGATGAGCAACCACCTATGTCTAGTCTTCAAGTATGTCAGATAAATTAATACATGTCTTACTTACATTACAGTCTTAAGTTTTTGTATTTGTATATATATGCATATATAAATTTTGGATTAAAAGTAATCTCCAGGAGTTTATATCTAAATTATCCCAACAATTATATTATAGGCATCTCTGAAAAAGCATTTACCATGATGGTAAATTTACCATTTCCTGGCACTAATCAATCTTGCAGGGCCTTTCAAACACCCTACTGGAATACCGGTTAAGAGCTCATCAGTTAAGCAAAAGGTCAGCAGTTCAAACCCACTAGCTGCTTTTGGAAACCATGGAACCAGTTCTACTCTGTCTACTCTGTCCCGTAGTGTCACTATGAGTCAGAATTGACTTGATAGTAATGGATTTGGCTTTTGGTTAAGTCTTTCATGCTCTTAGCCAAAGCTCACCTCTTTCTATTTTATTATCATGAAAGTATAGCTTCTTCATCTTCAGTTAGCTGTCTATATTCAATACCAACTTTCAGAGTGTGCTTACGTCATAAAGAAAAATAATGTTTTATAATTGGGACTCAAGCAGCAGAAACAAGGCACAAGTTTTCTGTTCCAGTCAAGTTCCCTACTCATGTATGTGAAACTTACATTTCTTAAAATTAAACAGAATCCAGAAACGGCATCTCCTACTCCAAGCATTTGGGACTTTTATTCATTTGCTTTATCTATAGGCTAATCTCTAGGATATTTCCAAAATTCTTTATCCAAGGCTATTAGAGGGCTGATCTGATCTACTTTCCACTCCTCTTCTTCCTGTAGGCAAGAATCCTTGGGAACACTGCTCAGCATTGATTCCATCTTCTTGGCCTTACTCAAAGCCTTACTGCTTTCATTCTTCAGAATGCTCACCTTACTTTTTAGGAGTAACTGTACAAATAAGACTCAAGTGTATTGACTCAAGTCTCATGTGTATCAATAAAGTTGAAAATCTAGGACTAAAGAGTTTATCAAATCGCAACTTTCTCCCCATTCATACCTGTGTGCTATCTGTGTTTGAAACATTACTCATTACATGAGGGTCCGTGTTAGTGGACCCTCATCAACCACACAGTTCAAAAGGAACAAATATGGTAAGGTTTTAAGCTTTCACACTGTTAGTCGTGGCTAATTCCCTCTTATCTTTCTCTACAATCTCTGATTTTTCCTTCAACAGTTGAAAGAAATCTGGCACTGTTACATCCCACCCAAACCTTCCTCTGTGGCAATCCAACTCTTCTTTAAAACTCTCCTTGTCTAACTGCTCTGAGTGTGCTCATCAGACAAGCAACTTCACCTGCAGGATATGTTGGCCATCTTTTTTTGTTCCATTATATTCCCTCTAAAGTTAGTTCTTCCCATCTCCTTACAAATTTTCATGATCATCACTAAGCAGTATGATGTTAAGATAGTAGGTAGTCCCTGATGTACAACTTGGTGGAAGTTTTCATAAGTTTTCCAGTGTACATCTTAGAAAAGGATTTCTTAGTCTTGGCCCTGTTGATGTTTTGAGTCAAATAAGGGCCATGGGGGGCTGGTCCTGTGCACTGTGGATGTCTAGCAGCACCCCTGGTCTCTTTCCACTACACGTCAGCCATCAGTCTCTGCATCCTTCCGCCCACAATCAAGACAGTCAAAAACATCTCTGGACATTTTCAAATGTCCCTGGGAGAGCGGGGGCAGGGGGAGCAACCCTGTCTCCAGTTGAGAATTGCTTATCTATAATAAGAGCCTAGGAATCTTGGGGACTGAAATTGGGCTGGAGTCCAACCTCAGGAAAGCTGTCCCAGCTTGTGAGCAATTATTTTCTCCAGTTTTGACTGTGGAACAATGATGATGTACCAGGAGGAACAGTCCATGAATACTGAATATACACATATAGCACTTTGTAACCCGGTCAGATTTACAGAAAGTGGCTTCTCACACATAAACAAGTTTAAAATGTATTCAGAATCAAGAATACATTAGGTTGGACCACATGGAATTACCATTTTTGACAGTCAAAAACAGTTCAACAACACCCATAATTTCATGTAGTTCAACCTAACAACTACTTTCTGTAGTTTCTGACAAAAATCCCACTGAACTATTCTACCCCGGGTACCCCATATTCCTCCTGAAGTTCCCAGGTAGTACTGGCCTGCACTTTCATTTTCATCAAGAGCTGTCATTGCTTCAAATGAGGCTTCCCACCTCTTCAGGCCCTGTGGGACATTTACCTTGTAATTTTTCTAAGACCCTGTAATCCAAAGAGAGAAGTGTCTATTTCTTAGGTCTCTCTTCAGATCTTTCATTTCTTTAGCTCTTCAAGGTTAAAAAAAAAAAGTCCCTGCATATACAAAGGCCCACAGGCAGAGCTGTCTACAATTTACAGTATGACAAAGATTGCTTCCCAGCTTAGGGGAAAAAACGTACACACACACATACACAATGTTAAACAACAGGGAAAAAACGAAGGAAGGAAAAGAATTGTAACTGGAGTACAGAATGCTTAGAATATTGGCAATTGAAGGGGTGTGTACTCTGGATAGCAATTCTCTAACACAGGTGAGAGTATCAGAATGGAGAGGTAAGCTGGACAGATAACTATAAGCAATCGTTTCGGGGAACAATAACCTGTACAAAAGACGACCAAATTATGATCCACAATTTCCTAAGTGTTCTGAAACGGAATGGCAAACATATGCTTCGATGGTGGGTGATGGTGGGGTTTGGGGGAGAGTGGTGGCAGAAATCCTGGACTCAAAAACAGCTGAAGTACAGAGCTTACATTTGAAACTATGGGTCACAAAGCTCCCTTTATCCAGTACCTGAATTGGGAGTGACACACACATGGCAATGTTCTTTTAAGTCACTTGGTAATCAAACCTCCCCTGAATTCTGCTGATGCCTTTTAGCCCTCCCTTCCACTTGGTGATCTAACAGTCAACTGTTTTTTCTCAACACCAGAGGAAGAAGAGTCCTCCCCTTCTTCCTAAGGTCATGCATTACTCAGCTCTCAGTCCCCGAGGCCTCTGCCTCCTCTGTCTACCTTGCCAGTCTCTCTAACATACCATCCTGCCCTGTGTTCCTTGAGCCTGAATACATTTTCCTTCAATACCACCCATAGGAAACAGACATCCAATTCCTCTCTGGACAGTGAGTTAGACTCTAGACTCCCTAAACTCACACCTCTTTTTCCTCTTCTTCAGTCAAAGCTCTGGAACCCACATAGCCCTGACAGGCTCAGGGAGTAGCTGCAGTATGACAATCATCCCATCCCACCACTGAATCTGCTCCAAGTCATCAGTAGACCCTAAACTGCTCAAGAAAACTTTGTGGTGCAGTGGTTAAGTGCTATGGCTGCTAATCGGAAGGTTGGCAGTTGAAATGTAGCAGGCACTCCTTGGACACTCTATAGGACAGTTCCACTCTGTCTATAAGGTCACTACCAGTTGGAATCAAATCGACAGCAGTGGGTTTGGGTATTTTGGGTTAAACTACTAAAACAAATATTTTCTACATCCTCTCATTCCATTTCATGCCACTGGACAACCCTGACCTAGTTCTTGAAGTCATTTCCTGGGATTTGGGGGAACCATGCTTTTCTGGCCCTTATCTCCTTTCTGACTTTCCTTCTTAGTCTTCATTTCTGGTCTCTCTTGTTCCTCCAATCCTTAAAAACTGGGTATCCCCAATATCATTTCTTCTGTACTATCTTCAGCCAAGACTCTAAAATCTCTTCCATGCCTACACTTATACTAAATTTGGATGATTCCTGGAAATTTACACACAGCAAGGCAACAAATGGAGACAATTTATTTTCAACCCTAATGTGTCCAGCTCAGAAAATGGTTAACGTCATTCACAAAAGCACCCTAGCTTTCCAAATCAGCACCAACCTTATCTCCTTTCTTGTCCTCTATAGTCAGTCACCAAGTCATATAGATTCTGCCTCCTACAAATCTCTGAAGCTGTTTCTCCACTCCACCTTCATCTGTGTGCCATCATCTACTTGGATCACTATCACAGTTGACTCATAAATTGCTTTCTTGCATTTTCTCATGCTTTCAATCAGCTCTCAAAAGTGTATGTCTAAATACATATGTGATCACATTTTTCTACCGACACACTATCTACTGTATTATCTACTTGCATTTTCTACTGGTGCATTATCCAGTCCTTCTCCATAGGGGTTCCATAAAATCCTAAACCAGCCATTGTACATAGCAAAGCGACTTCTCTTTCACGCTCTGGAATAGCATAAGTTATATACTATCATGAGGAAGCCCCGATGCCACTGCAGTTAAAGTTCCTGGTTACTAACCGAAAGGTTGGCAGTTTGAACCCACCAGCCACTCCACAGGAAAAAGACATGGTAGTCTTCTTCCAGAAAAATTTACAGCCTTGAGAACACTATAAGAGTACTGCTCTGTCCTACAGGGTCACAATGTGTTGGAATCAACTCAAAGGTATGGGTTTTAAATACTAATTTTAGGAGGAAACAGTCACTAAATCATGCTCTGTATTATAGGGCTGAAGTGAGGAATGCCATTTGGAAAAGACTGCTCCATGCCTCTGTGACCTCCTGCCACTTCTTCCCGCACAGCAACATCCACCTGCACTTGTAGATGCTCTTCCCTGGCCTGGCTTTTCCTTCTTCCAGCTGTCTGAGGGCTCCTGCTCATCCTGTCTATTCATCCTGGATGCTCACACAATACTTCCCATGTGAACTTTCTGGACTATGCCAAACATGGTCCATTAGATGGCACTCTGTATATATCTACAGAGCTCACTTCACACTATCAAGCAGAATTATTCACTCATCTATCTACTAGTATATGAGCTCTGCTTAACTGGTGAAATTCCTAGGACAAAATGAAACTTTTTTGAGAAAACCGTAATAGATGCTTCTTTCTCCTTAGTTCTAAAATCTGCAAAAGTAATTCAAATTCTTGGAATCCCATCATTATTAGAAAACTACCTTAAAATATTTAATATCACATTGACATTCATCATGTTTACAAGAAGCCCCATTATCACGGTGGAAAGGCTCCTCCCTCTTTCTCAAAGGGACACACAGAGAGAAAACCAGCACAGCTGTTCTCAAAATGCATTCCATCAGCGTGACCCCTTCTCAGGAGATGATCAACATGTGGTGCAAAAAAAGTCAAGATGAGACCATACAGTGTCGGTCTGGGTCTTTAAAAAATTCTCTTAAAAATCACACTTACTCGTTGCTGTAAGTTGCTGGTAGAGAATGAAGTGAAACTTGCCTCTCAGCGTTTAAACGATGAAAGTACTATGACTGGATACCACAGACACAACATCTATGCTTCAGAGAAAGTTATAATAAAAGAAAGACATATCCTGCACTGACACAGTTGCCTGGCTGTGCCCCTAACAATGAGCCACACCAGCTTGGAAGTTCATTCAGGTCTCTTTCCACATTAGAAGAAATCCCATGTTGGGAAGAGGGCTAGAAGTAGCACAGGTAAGGCCTAGTGCGCTGCTTGGTACAGAGAAACAGAACAAAGAAAACAGTAAACACTTGGTCCCTACCAAAAACATCCACCTTATTGTTATTAAAAAGAATCAAAGGCCCAACACCAAAAGGAGTTATCCATAATTTTATGGCAGGTTCTAAGAGTACCATGTAAGCACACTGGTGGTTCAATGGCAGAATTCTCAGTTTACACGTGGGAGACTCAGATTCAACTCCTTGCCAGTTGACCCACCAATCAGTACCTACCACTCAGCTGACAGGGAAGGCTTGCATGTTGCTCTGATGCTGAACCAGGTTGTGCAGAGCTTCCAGACTAAAAGAGCCTAGGAAGAAAGGCTTGGTGATCTACTTCTGAAAATAAGCTAATGAAAACTCTATGCTGGAGCAACAAAGGAAGGAGAGTCAGGAATCAAATGAGGAACTGGAATGCACATCTTATTTCCTCATAAGCAACTGCCTCCTTTGCCCTAAGACCAGAACTGGATGGTACCTAGCCAGCATTATAAATGTTTTGATTAAAGGTTCTATAGAATAATCCTGATCAAAGAGAAGAAAAATGTAGAACAGTATTCTAAACTCTCATGGAATCCAGACTTTCTGGAGCCAATAAGACTAGAAGATACCCAGAAACTACTGCCTTAAAGTATCTTTAAACCTTCACCCAAACCTCTTCTCAAGTTATGTTTAAACCCAACAATGTTTAATTAGTACAGAATGTCTGCCTTAAGCACTGTGCTCAAGATCAAACTGACAACAGCAACTCGAAAGGTTCAATGAGAAGTTTAAGGGACTGTGAGTTTGTGTTAACAGTGGGGAATAACTTGGGAAAGGATAGCAAGAATGGCTGTATACCTTGAAGAATGTAATTAGGGTACCAAATTTTACATACAGAAATTGTTGAACTGCTGTGTGGTTTGCTGTTTGTTTTCACCAAAAAAAGATTAACTATTAATACCAAACAAAAACCTCTGGCTCACAACTGTCCAATCAGCAACCAAGCATGAGTACACCTCAGGGCTAGGCAGCATTTCATTCATTTGTGCAAAGGGATTACCATAACATGGAGGCTGATGCCACAATAAGAGTATCCCATCTACTTACTTTCTTATGTAACCATTCTACCGAGCCAAGGTGGTGTAGTGTTTAGGTGCTACAGATGCCAAGCAAAATTGTTGACAGTTCAAATCTGCTGGGTGCTCCTTGGACAATGGGACAGTTCTACTCTGGCCCACAGGGTCATTATAAGTCAGAATCGACTTGACAGCAGTGGGTTTGGCTTTTGGGCTACTGAGCCAAACTAGACTAGGAATTTCTGTCATCTTTAACTATTTCCTTTTCTTTCTCACCCACCTTGATGCCAGTAAGTGTTGGGAATTTCCTCATATCTCTGACCCTAGAGATTCTTTCCAATTTCTCTATCACCACCAACTGTCAACTTCTTAAGGAGCTTAAGTAGTACAAGTGGTCTGCGATTGGCTGCTAATCTAAAGCTTGGTGGTTTGATTTGAACAGACTTAGCAACTCTGCAAAAGAAAGTCTTGGTGAACTGCTTCTATAAAGACTGAAGCTAAGAAAACCCCATGGAACAGTTCTACTCTGTAACACATGGGGTGCCATGTGTCAGAATCAACTTGATGGCAATGGATATCAACCCCTCAGAACTTGCTCCTGGACCTCTGAGACAGTCTTATTAACTAGATTCCCACCCTCGAATCCTCTCTACATTTGACAAGACTGAGATTCCCAAATATCTCTGAGGTAATCACTCCCTTGTTCTGAACAATTTCAACAGCCTGTTGCCCACAAATAAAATCTAGTCATCTTCACCTCACCTTCAAGGCCCCTCCTAACAAATTCCTCTGTGCTTTTACCACATTCCCACTCTTTCTTTCCTGTATCTTTATTTGTCTTTAACATACTACACAATTTACTTTTGCTTACTGCTTACTATCTCTCCCTCACCCTGTGTTTTCATTTATATGTTCACTGATGTGTGCCAAACATTTAGAACAGTACTGATTGACATCCATTAAGTATGTGCCATGAACTAGAAATGCACCATACCTTTACCTCAGTTGTCTAGACAATTACTCCCTTCAAATCTTATACCCAGCACTGGGTTTTTCTAGTTTCTTTTACTAGGTTGTTCCTGTACCAGGCCTGATCAAACCAGATAAAATTTGATGAAGTCTCTCTTTGTTGTTGTTGTTTAATTACATGATGATACTCTTCTCAATAAGCTGACTGTGTTTATATGCCACAATAAAATTTACCATTTAGCTTTTTAAGAGCTTGTTACTAACCCTGAGAGCAGTAACAACTAATGGGGTACACTATAATGAGCTTTACCAGAATGTAAATATTGAAGAACAGTCTCTTGCTCAAAGCACTGGGCTTCAAATTTGGATAGCTGTAGTCTTTGGTGACTAATTCAGCTAGTAATTATTTAAAGCCCAATGCAGACCTAGACAATTACATGGGGATGAAACCGCTTTTGTAGTTTACTTTTATATTATCTAATGCATTACAGAGCCCAGCTGAATTTGAAGAGTATATACTGCAGCTTAAACAACCTTTAGGTCAATGGTTACATCCATTTGGATTAATGGAATGACTCTATGGCTGACACTGAATCCACCAATTCTAATTTCAATTAGTAGAGCTTAATCAAACTTTTCTTCACTACTGTTTCCCATAGGAGTACGGCTGAATAGGATGAGATAAATGCCAACTTCTGTACATATTAGAGAAAATTCAAGGAATTCTTCCCAGTATACTGATAACTGCAAGGTTTTTCTAGTTAACAATGACACCATTTTTATTAACTGGAATGAAAATTCATTTAAGCATTTTTACTGTCTTAAGAACAGGTTATGTTCACTAGGTATGGTTTTCTTGGGTAATAATTTCTGCATAAAAATGTAAGTCTGAGTAAGTTCAAGGGTTTTGGGTTTGTTTTTTTAAGTTTTGGTACTGAAGCACAAACAACACATAACTTTAACATGCTTGGTTTGACTGCAGTTAACCACCTAGTCTATGCCTCACTCAACTAGCTGAATCCACAGTGGAGTTGAGGAGCTCTAGTAATGTAGGTAGAAATGAGCCACTGCCAAGTCCACTCTGACTTACAGTGACCCCACTTGTGTTGGGGCAGAAATGGACTCACAGGGTTTTCAATGGCTGGGTTTTAGGAGAGCACAGGCCTTTCTTAGGACAAACTGGGTAAATGCAAACCCTGTAGGTAGAGCAGTGTTTTAAGAGATCTGCAGTAGACTGTGTTCATCAATCATAAGACTTTACATTGTTGAAATGAGTGTACTCCCCAACAGATCTACATGTCAATATTATTCCCATCAGAATTCCAGTAAATGTCTTTGTAAAAATTGGCAAGCTGTTTCTAAAAGTCACATGGAATTGCAAGAGACCCAGAGCAACCAACCAAGAAAGACCAAAACAGGATTTGCACTTCCCTTCAGAAGACCTGGTAGTGTGGTGGTTAAGCGCTACATCTGCTCGCCAAAATGTCAGCAGCTTGAATCCACCAGGCACTCCTCAGAAACTCTATGGGGCAGCTCTACTCTGTCCCAGTGAGTCGCTGAGTCAGAACAGACTCGACAGCAGCGGATTGGACATAATGCAATGTTAATCAGTGCTTGATGCTGGCACAATTATGATACGTAACTCAATAGAATGGAATTTAGGGTTCAGAAGACACTCACACATCTATGGTACCTTTGAACATGACCGTGTTTGGAAAGAGGATTTGTGAAGATGTTGTCAGTTAATGTGAAGTCATACTGGAGTTGGGTGGATCCTGATCTAACAGGAGTGTTGCCCTTATAAAAGAGGAGAAGAGATACAGAAAGAGACACAGCAAAAAGGTGACCATATGAAGACAGAGGCAGAAACCGGAACACCACAAACAGCAGGCTGCCATCAAAAGCAGGAGAGAGGTATGAGACACATTTCCCCTCAGAAGGAATCAATAGGACTCACACCTTGATTTTGGATTCACAGCTTCTAGGCTTGCAGGACAATGAATTTTTGTTCTTAGAAACCACCACACTTTAACGGAAGCCCTAGGAAACTAACACAGGTGTGAAGAATACCCAATGGGGAAATAAGAATCTTTCCAGGAAATGATGCTGGGAAAACAAGATAGCCAGAAGAAGGAAGCTGAATCTACAAAAATTAACGCAAAACAGATCAAAAGATTCAAAAGCACAAAACTCTTAAAAAATAGTGAAAAAGGAGAGGTAAATATTCAAGGCTTTGGATTTAGCAAAAGATTCTTAAAACAAAAGCATATGAGCAACAAAAGGAAAAACAGACCAACTGGACTTCATCAAAGTTAAAAACTTCTTTACTTCAAAGCACAAGAAAGTGAAGAGACAATCCACAAAATGAAAGAATACATTTGCAAACCACACATCTCATAAGGGACTCATATCAAGTACATATAAAGAACTCTTAAAAGTGAACAAGAAAAAGGTCAATTAGGAAACAAGGAAAGGATCTGGAGAGACATTACTCCAAGAAAGACGCACAAATGGTCAATGAGCACATGGAAAGATGACTGACATAATTAGACATATGGGAAACAGAAATACAATAAGATACCACCTCATATCCCTTAGGGTGTCTAGAATCACAGTGCCAGCAAGAATGCAGGGACACTGGAACACTCATCCACTACTAGTGGGGATATAAAATGGTATAGCATCACTGTAAAAATGATCTGGCAATTGTCTGATTACATAGGATTACCACATGCTCCAGCAATTCCGTATATATACCCAAGAGAAAGAAAAACATTTACACAAAGACTTGTACATTAATTCATAGTGTCATTATTCATAATAGCCAAAAAATGGAAACAATTCAAATACCCATTAACTGACATGTAGAGAAACAAATCAGCATATTCATTTAATGGAATATTGTTTGGCCATAAAAAGGAAAGATTACTGACACATACTACAGTGTGGATAAATCTTGAAAACATGTTACATGAAAGAAACC
This sequence comes from Heterohyrax brucei, assembly GCA_028571685.1. Classification (NCBI taxonomy): domain Eukaryota; kingdom Metazoa; phylum Chordata; class Mammalia; order Hyracoidea; family Procaviidae; genus Heterohyrax; species Heterohyrax brucei. The sequence goes on from CM053144.1 coordinate 103,565,397, forward strand.
ACTCAAAAAAGATCACATAGTGTAAGATTCCATTCCTATGAAATGTCCAGAATTGGGAACTCTACAGAGACAGAAAGAAGATTAGTTATTTCTTAGGCCTGGTTAGGGGAATGGGGACTAAGGATAATAGCTGAAGGGTCAGGGGTTTCTTTTTGAGGTGATAAAAATATTCTAAAATGGACTGTGGTGAGGGCTGAACCTATCTGTGAATGTATTAAAAATCACTGAATTATATACTTTGTATAGGTGAATCACATGTTATGTGGATTGTATCTCAAGAAACCTACTAAAAACAAGTACGACATATTTCTGAGGGCCCTCTCCTTTAGTACAGAATTCAGTGAGACCTGTAATCTCACCATCCTTCCTTTGCTGTATAACCCAAAATAGATTAAAACATATTTTGAGATCTCAAAATTAACTAGGAAAAATTTTTTGAGCAACGTTTGTAGGTCTAAGAAAATACAATGCAGCTCAGTTACACATTAATAATAAAATACTGAAGCAACAGATATACTGAACTAGTATTTTACTTGGTTATATACATACTGATATACCTCTGAGGAATAAGAGAACAGACAGCACTAAAGTCTGATGTATTTTCAAAGGACATATGTTTTGAAACAGGAAGAGAAAGCTCCAGCTCAAGAGACAGGTATGTGCTATTATGACTTGGGCTGCTTTTGCTACATCTTCCAATTTTATCTCTTCTGCTATGCCCAGACAAGTAAAAGGAGATGTTTAGCCTTTTTACACTTTAAGAGAGGCTGTCCAAGTTTAGGAATCCACACAATGGCAACAGGCTTAATTATTACCTCCTTACAAATTTGAAAAAGTCAATGAAATATAATTGCCCTAAAGTTATATTGCACTTGGTCAATGACACATTATCAAGCAAAAATACCCACTGCCATTGCTGCTGACTCATACTGACCCTATAGTACATAGCGGAACTGTCCCTAGGGTTTCCAAGTAGTACCTGCTAGATTCAAACCACCAACGTTTTGGTTAGCAGCCAGAGTTCTTAACTACCACACCACCAGGGTGTCCCAGTTATACATAGTACTGGTTTATTAAGGAGCACATATGGTGTAATGGTAAAAGGCTCAGCTCCTAACCGAAAGACTGGTGATTCTGACTTATGTTAACTGCTCCATGGCAAAAAAGACCTGGTGAACTTCTCCCATAAACAGTACAGTCAAGGAAGCACCATGGGGCAGTTCCACTCTGTAAGACAGAACTGACTGGATGGCACACCACTAGATTACTAAATGTCATGGAATCTTAAAAACAACTGTATAGCCGGATCCAACTTGACGGCACTTGGCTGGCTTAGCTTACTGTTGCCTGTAAGGACTAAGGAAACCCTGGAGGTGTATTGGTTAAGAGATACACCAGCTAACCAAAAGGTCGGGAATTCAAGCCCAACAGGTGCTCCTTGAAAAGAATACAGGGAAGTTCTACTCTGTCCTATAGGGTCACTATGAGTTAGAACTGACTCTATGGCAAGTGGTTTGGTTTTCTTTGGTTTTTATAAGGACTATATTCTTAAATGTAATATTTTAAAGATTTAGTTATCCAACTGTCTTCAGTCCAAACAGTGGACACAGTATGTTTAATGTTATTAACTGGCTGAATTTTGCTACACAGTCTTGTAAGTTTTACTCACCTTTGTATAAATTATGTAAACTGTTAGAGCCCTTCAAGTATATTTTGCTATTAGTATATGCAATATAAATGGAGACTCACCACAATTACTAGTCACCCTTTTCAACTTAATACTGCTGCTAAGTCAACACTTCTCTATTTAAAAAAAAAAAAAAATTCCCTTGAATGGAAATTAGTGCTTAATACAAAATAACGTATTTCTATTAACGTCCCTATATAACAAAAGTACAAAATGGTAGCTATGAGGAAGCCAGATCCCAAATCACTCCATGTTTCAACTCAATCATTTCCTAAATGAGGTAAGCAATTGAACGACAACTATCACTTTTTTTCTCAAAAAAGTAAAAACAATCTTGACTAAAGTGTCTATAGTCTAAAACTTTTAAAATAATATCTAAAAGTTACAAGGTCAAAAATCTGTACCATTAAATCTCAATCTACACTAACAGAGGTACCAGACACTCTAAAATCATTTGTATTTTATTTGAGATGATTTTAGTCAAACTTAAGTATATACTTATATTTTGATACTTAATATTAGCTTCATCACCATAACAAAACCAAGATCAGGCAACCATATGGTCAAGTTTACTGCCCTACTCTCTCTTCCTGTCTCCTAGGAATGGACCATCACTTCTTCGCCTGATGCCCAAGCAAACGGCAAAACAGGTGGAACATATTTACTGATGCATGTGGCACTGGAAAGACACCCATGGAGGTAATCATTGGGGCCCAAAATGTCTTTTTCCTCTAACAATTGTAACTTGTACAGCAATTTAAGGTTCAAGCTTATTTTTGTTATTGCTATTTATTTATCTATTTACAACAAATGTATTCATTTACATGTTACCATAACCCAGTGGTGCCTTAGAAGACCCTGAGGCCAAAAGACATTAATTCAAGATCACAGCCAGAAGCAATAGAATATGGACCCACTCCAGGTTGGGTGCTGTACCTTCACCACCTCCCAAGGTCTCTAATCAACAAGTATATTAAAATAAACATTTCAGTAATCACAGAAGTCATCAAAAGAAGTGACTGAAAAGGGGTAAGAGTGGCTCAAGAGCAGTTCCTTGAACTCACTTCTTGGCTTGCTTTTCCTATTGGGTTTTCTCCACTTAGCTTATTAGCTAACTCATTGCCTTTAGATTTCACCCACATTTTCTTCTTCCTAAAACAATTAAGAAGAAGAAAACTGCTTTAACTGTTTTTGCTTTTGATTGTTGCTACTTATGACACAGGAGACAAAGACAAGAAGCAATAAACACAACACAGACAGAAAAAACATTTGAGTCATGTGCTTAGGACCTCTCATAAAATCCTGACTCTGCCCCTCATGAGCTCTAGGGCTTCACCTACCTAACCTCCTTGGACTTTGTCTTCTTCCTCTGTAAAGTGGGGATAGAAGTATTTACCTCGAAGGGGTCTGCAGGATGACAGAGGATGTGCACATGTGCTGGGCACAGCAAATTCTCTCTCCTTCACAACTAAAAACTAGCTGTCATTGAGTTGACTCTGACATGGTGACCCTAACTGTCACAGAGTAGAGCTGTGCTCCACCGAGTTTTCAAGGACTGGTTTCTTTGGAAGCAGACTGCCAGATGTCTCTAAGCAGACTCAAACTTTCAAACTCCTCGTTAGTAGCCAAATGTGTTAACCATTCGCTCCCCTCAGGCACTTTTAAGAGCTCCCCTTTATTTTTCTTCACTTAAGCCTTACAGGAAAAGATATGCTGCTAAAGTATTATCCATCCAACAAGTAAGGAAAGATCATCTGATATTAAAAAAAGAAACCATATCCTTAAGGATATTTAAATAGTAATGCAGAGAAAATTTCTTGGGTGCCAAAATTCAAATACGCTTCGCAGTATTCCTATCTAAACAGAATTAATACTCAAGTTGATGTCTGTACGAAGTTTAAATTTTAGGTACAAAACGGAAATCTCTCTTTCTAGGTGCCACAATGGCTGTAACTGCCTTCATTAGTGCCAAGTCATTCCCTCTGACATCAAATGCAGTGAGTTAGGACTTCTCTACAGGTCCTGACCACACACATCTTTGAATTACTAGCTTCTAAAGGTCACTGGCAGATGAATACCAGTCTTGGAAAAGTCCAAGATGAATTCCAGTTCTGGGTGTCTAGATTCAGTGAGCAATTTGCCTCAGTGCCCAGAATGGATAAATGGCTAGAGGAGGGACTGAAAATCTATGATACTTGAAGTGTCAACTACTAGTGACAGTAGAAATCTGAAGTTCTGTATATGAATGCACTATGAGGCCAAATCAAAGCTTTGTGAAAAAAAGGACCAGGGTCTGGCAAGGACAGAGTACCATGCAATGAGCCATTAGCTGTCCATGCTGACAATGATTTGTCCTCACCAAAAAAATAAATAATAATAACAGTAGCAAGCTTGCTGCCAGAAATTTTGAATGATCACACTGCTACAGAGGTGAAACCTCTGAAGACCCTAGTGATATAAAAGATTTTTGTTTTTAAAATACAGCATACACAACAGTCTAATTTCTTTTTCCATGGGTGTGGCAGGCTCAGTGCTGTGCGTACACATCTCATTTCTTTCTTTTCTTGGGCTCACAGCTAGATGTCCCTTCCTACTGTCTCCTGCACTCTGGTGAGGCTGCTCAGTTCTAGGCAATGAGACTAACTTCCTGGACGCTGCATCTAGGACAGGATCTACGTCTTCTTCCCCAGTATTTCCTTCTGTCAGTCGGATGTATAAAAGAGCCCTAAGTGATGGAACCTCTAGATGGAAGGGGCTTCGAGCAGAAAGGAACCATCCACAGCAGATTGTGAAAGGAACTTGTACCAAGCCCTCAGTCTTCGAGGATTCCCAGCCAGGCCATTCTGCTTGAGACTAACAGTCAAAGCATCACGCCACACAATCACACAAGCCAACCATGACTCAAGCCCGTCAAGCCAGATTTCATCCCTTACGACTTTGTAAAACTAGCACGTGTCCCTTTCTCTCAATAAAGCCGTGATGATGTGAGCCTGCAGTTTTAGTCCACCACATTTTCAGAGTCACTGAAAAAATGTGAGAATAAAAGTCGAATCATGTGAAATACAAAGAGAAACAAAAGGTGAAGGGAGCTTTCTGAGCAACTATCAAAGGCTCTGCTTCATCTCTGCTTTTTCCTCAGGTAGTTACAAGGGCCAAAATGTTCTCTTTTTTACCCAAACTAGTTTGATCTATATTCCTTTACTCAGGAAACAAAACAGCCATGACAAATACAGGTATACAGTAGAACGTAAAACTCCTTCAACCTATAGACATGTTGACATGTTATTCCAAATATGTATCATAGGCATATAAAACACACACGCAAACACTGACACACAAAGACACATACCAAACCTGTTGTCATTTTTGACTCATATTGATTCCACATGTTACCAAGCACAACTGCTCCCTATGGTTTTTTCGGTTATCATCTTCATGGAACTAGATGACTAGGAATTTCCCCCACGGCGCCACTTGGTGGGTTCAAACTATCCAGCTTTCAGTTAGCGACCAAGCACAAACCATTGGTGCCACCCAGGGACCTTACACACTTTTTTAAAAAGTGGAAACTGGATCATACTTCACAAATCATCTTTCCGTGTCAAACACACTCTGACAACCTCATTTTTCAAGGCTTCCCAGTGTCTCCTCGTTTAGACACACCATTTTTTATTCAGGGATCTACATGTATTCAGTGTTTTCTTCCTACATAAATCGCTGGAGCAAATACCTTTGAATCCATAAATTTCTCTATTTTTCTAATTTGTTTCCTGGGAAAATATCAAGAGGAGTGGGAGTAATACCTAGCTTTGGAAAGAACAAAGGTAAAATATTTATCTGGATGTTTTATTAAATTTTATTAACTTTAGGTTTTTCTTTCATGTTGGCAAACCCAGAGAAGTATGGTATGGACACACCCAGGTATAGCTAATGTGAATCAGTGGAACCCTGGTGCCACACTGGGATATATTTCTATGAATCCAATTGTTAGGTCAAAGAGCTTTCAAAGCTTTGATTAATACTGCCAATTCACCCTCCCAAACAAATGTACCAATTTACACTCTCCACCAGCTGAGAGCTCAAATTATACTCTTCCTTTTCTACCCAAAATATTAACTCTGTACTGACCTGAAGAAGCACTTTTTTTCCTTAATTTAAAGCACTACTGCGTGAAATATTTAGTACAATCCACAATAAGGGCCTAAATAAAACTCTAGCCCACTGAGACATATATCAGACCCTTGACACAACAAAGTACTTGCAACACGTAATTCTTCTGAAAATGCAATAAAGGGTTAATGAAAATTAAGTGGCTCCTTTCAAACTGTAAGGAGAATTGTTATGGGAATAACACGAATATGAAGCCAAAAAAGCAGTGAGGAGAAGGAGATGTTAAACAGTTAGCTTAGGTCAACTCAACAGCACAGATTAAAACCAGCCTCCCACAGAACCGTGGGTGTGATCATATTGATTCAAGGGTGGACAAAACCAGAATGTTAGAGGTTGTTTTTTAGGTTAGGATAAAAAAAACAACAAAACTATGCTAAAGCAGGATCTAAGTTAGTTATCTAGTTAGCTCATAGAGTGGCTCTAAACCATAGTTTGGCACTAATCAGGTTAATAGTGAGTTTATAGATAGGGTTTTTTAATAATTCTTTTTATTTTAGTTTTCAAGGAAATAAAATCAATATTATTTTATGATATCTTTTTAACGTTTACTTTGAAGAAAATATCAAGAGGAATGAGGATAACACCTAGCTTTGGAAAGAAAAAAGGTAAAATCTTCATTTGGTTGTTCTCTTAAATTTTAAGAACTTTGGGTTTTTCCTTCACATTGACAAACCAACCCCGTGACATGTGATATGAACATACTCTGACACATCTTGTAAGTATTGAGAGAACCCTGCTGTCACAGTGGTTAACAGCTCAGCTGCTAACTAAAAGGTCAGCAGTGTGAATTCACCAACCGCTCCTTGGAAACCCAAGGGAGCAGTCATACTCTGTCCAATACGGTCACTACGAGTCAGAATCAATTCACTGACAACGTGTTTTTTTTTTGTTGTTGTTTAATATGTATGGTAATGTAGGGGTTTATCTTTGTTTTTCCACCACTTCCCAGTCAGTTTGTTGTATCATAGTGGCTCACATGTTGCTGTGATGTTGGAAGCTATGCTACCAGTATTTCAAATACCACCAGTCGCCCATGGAAGACAAATTTCAGGTGAGCTTTCAGGCTAAGATAGGATACAAAGGATCTGGCAGTCTGTTTCTGAAGGAAGTGGCCAGTGAAAACCTTATGAATAGTATTGAAACACTGTCTTACACAGCACCAAATATGAGCCCCTCAGGATGAAACACATTCAAAATACAACTGGAAAAGAGCTGCCTCCTCATAGTAGAGAGGACCTGAATGATGTGAACAGAGTCACCACTGAAGTGAGTCATGCGAGGAAAGTGCTTAGCAGAGATGCTAACCCACGATAAGGGATACATACAAACACACATATTATGGTGAATCTAGGTTATAAAGGTACAATTTAATGGACTGCAAAACAGACCATCAATTGCTCACAAGCAATTTCAAGCTGAAAATGAAGAAAATTAAAGCAAGCTGAGAAGAGCTAAAGTATGATCTTGTATACATCCCACCTGAATTTAGAGACTATCTGAAAAACAGATTCAAAGCACAGAAGACCACAGAAGCTGTGGAACATCAAGTACATCACACATGAAGACAGCAAGAAGTCAGTAAAAAGACAGGAAGAAAGTAAAAACCAAAATGGACATCAGAAGAGACTCTGAAACTTAGTTTTATATGGAGAGCAGCTAAAGCAAATGGAATAAATGATGACGTAAAACAGTTGTGCAAAAGGCTTCAAAGGGTGGCTCGAGAAAACAAAGTATTATACTGACATGTGCAAAGATGTGGAGCTAGAAAATTACAAGGGAAGAACATGCTCAGAACTTCCGAAGATGAGACAAATGATGACAAATTCAAGTTCTCTGAGTTTTAACACTGATGGATTCTATGGGCAAAATACTGAACAATGCAGGAATAGCGCAGGAAAAAAGATGGGCAAAAGACACACAGTCACTGTTATCAGAAAGAACCGGTCAACATTCCAACGTTTCAGAAGGTAGCATGTGATCAAGAACCAATGCAGTTGAAGGCAGAAGTCCAAGGCGCACTGAAGGCATTGGCAAAAAACAGGGATCCGGGAACTGACAGATTATCAACTGAGATATTTGAACCAATGCATGCAACACTGGAAACATTCACTTTTCTCTGCCAAGAAATGTGGAAGACAGTTACCTGGACAAGTGACAGAAGAGAGCCATATCTGTGTCTGTTCCAAAGAATGGCAATCCAGCAGAATGCAGAAATTACTGAACAATGTCCTTAATATCACACACAAGTAGATTTTTGCTAAAGATCTTTCAAAAACAGTTGTGGCAGAACACTGACAGGAGACTTCACAAAATTCAAACCATCCTCAGAAGAGCACGTGGAATAATGAATATTATTTTTTGATGTCAGATGAAGCTTGGCTGAGAGCAGAGAATAGTGACTGCTTTGACAGGGATCACAGTCAAGTGACCGAGACAGAGCTGGAGAAAAATGGAGAACAAAATTCCCACTCAAAATTAAAGACCAGATTTTCTGGCCAACAGAGACTGGAGAAACCCTGAGAGTCCAGCCCCCGTATACCTTTTCAGCTCAGTACTGAAGTGCTTCCTGAGGTCCACCCTTCAGCCAAAGATTGGACAGGCTCATAAACAAAATGCGACTAAGGGGGCACACTAGCCCGGGGGCAAGGACTAGAAGGCAGGAGGAGACAGGAAGCCGGTAATGGGAACCCAAGGCGGGCAAAGGAGAGTACTGACATGTTGTGGGGTTGTTAACCAATGTCATAAAACAATGCGTGTGCTAACTGTCTAATGAGAAACTAGTTTCGTTCTGTAAACCTTCATCTACAGTACAATAAACAATTTTATGAAAGTCAAACAATAGGCTTAAATGTAAATTAAAAGGAAGATGTCAGAGAGCTGAAAAATACAGTAAAGTTCTTATTTACACCTTGCTTTAAGAAAAAAATTAAAGGAGGTAATGCACTGGGCAAATCTGCTGCAAAGGCTTAACGTGGTAAAAAAAATAAATGTCATTTTGTGGACTAAGGTGCCCCTGATCTAAGCCATGGTATTTTCAGCCACCTCGTATGTATGGTGATAGCTGGACAACAAATAAGACAAATCAAAAGAATTCACGCTTCTGAATTAAGATGCTGATGAAGAATACCAAATATATCATGAACTGAAAGAGAACCAACAAGTGTGTGTTGGAAGAAGTACAGCCAGAGGCTTTTTAGCAGCAAGGATGGCAAGACTTCTTTTCATGTACTCTGGACATGTGATCAGGAGGGGCCAGTCCCTGGGGAAGGATATGCTTGGTAAAGCAGAAGGTCATTGAAAAAGAAGAAGAGATGGATCGACTCAGTGGCTGCAATAATGGGTTCAAGCACAGCAACGACTGTGGGGAGGGCACAGGAACGGGCAAGTGTTTCCTTTTGTTGCACACAGGGTTGCCATAAGTTGGAAGTGACTCAGCGGCACATAACCACAACATTGCTGGTTTGGGGTTTGGACTTTCAATAGTTAAGAATCTTTACTTACAAAAGTCCATTACTTCAGTAGTAACGGTTGGGCATGTTATAAATTATATCACCATAATAATGCCAAACTAGTGATCTTTAAAGTTTGTTTTTCTGTTTTTAAAAGACTTTCAACTATAATAGGAAGTCTGTAATCTTTTTAGTCTTCATTGTCCCCAACAGTGTAGGTAGAATCCTCTAGTGAAGAGGTAACAAGGGGTCAGTTTAGCAGGATGAGTTCTAGAACACCATCCGGGGCTGCATCACAACAGCCTAGTTGTCCGAAGTTTCCTATGTTATGTACATACTTATTATGGTGAATTTGAATTCAGACTATACCAGTATACATATACGCACATATGTACCCACGTGGTGGTGTTACACACGATCATGTTAATTCTGACTCCTAGCAACCCCATGTGACAGAGAAGAGCTGTCTCACAGGGTTTCCTAGGTTGTAGTCTTGACAGAGTGACTTCAGCAGCTGGCTTGAACACCGCAGTAATTGGGAGGACGGCACAGGATCAGAGAATGTTGCGGTATGTTGTGCACAGGGTCACTAAGAGTTAGAAGTGACTTGACAGCACCTAATAACAATTGTTACGGGAACAGACTGCCAGGTCTTTCTCTTGGAAAGCTGCTGAATGGGTTTCAACTGGCAATGTTTTGGTTGGCAGCACCGGCTCTATATACACATGAAAATTTGGATATTTGCACAGTCCTAGTGTGATCTATACAGATTATTTTCTAGCCTAGATACAGTAAGCAGAACATGAGCAAAGTCATGACATATTAGGGCGTCAGCCCAAGGCAGACAAATAAGGACTATCTAGTATTAACATACATATTGTTGTTAGCTGTGGTCAAGTGGGTCCATGACTCACGGTAACTCCAAACACAAAGCAACTCAACACTGCCAAATTCTGTGGAAATCACCCAAGTTATGATCCATAGATTTTCAATGGCTGATTTTAGGAAGCAGATCATCATGCCTTTCTTCCTACCCTCCTTAGTCTAGAAGTTCTGCTGGAACATGTTCCGCATCATAACACACAAGCTTCCAATGACAGATGGAGGAAAGCTGCATTGGCCAGGAAATGAACCCAAGACTCCCACAACAGAAAGCAAGAATTCTACTAGGTGAAGGACCAATGCCTATTAACAGATAAAGAATGTGTGATTTTGTCCCTTTGAGACTCAGTTTCCTATACGTAAAAACAAACATGATGGACAACTAAGGTTCCCTTTCTCCTACGAGGTACTACAGATCTGGCTCCTCTCTGCAACTGGGCTCTCATCTATTAACATTCTCTGCCTTCTTAAACTCAGTCTTCCAGTCACCCTCAACTTATTTGTTAAGTTACTAAATGGTACCTTCCTCTCTCTGAGCCTTTCCTGGAGCGTAACCTACAATGGTCTCCGACCATATCCACCTCTGGATGAGTCCCACCCACTCTTCAAGCCTAGGCTTGAAACACAGCTTCCTCTGCAATACATCACCATTGTTCATGTCACCTTCCTTGTTGAAGTTGGAAAACCTGGTGGCATTGTGGTTAAAAGCAATGGCTGCTGGGGGCAGAGTCAAGATGACAGACTAAGCACACGTCTCCTTATATCCCTCTGGGAAACCAAGACCTGAACTGGTAATCAAACAGAGCCTTCTGATCACCTAATCAACCCCAGGACATGACCCAGGGCTGTTACTTTTGACTTCATACTACTGAGCAAAAAACATCCTCTATTTTGCTGACTCCCGCTCCTGGCCTGGCTCTCATGGATGGGAGGTAAATGCACTATTTTGACTTTTTTTTTCTCTGTCTTGGCCAGTGGGAGGAGCGGGGTCTTGCCTAGTGGCTAGACTCAGATGCGCTGCTGGAGGGATAGACAGGCGAAATTCCCGTATTTCGAGAGCCAGGCTTAGGACTCTGTTAACCTAGCCACTTTTAGCCTGTCGTCTTATCCCTGCCACAGCCGGGTTTGTATGGAATTATGCAGTCAGTGTGCGGGATGCCATGTTGGTATTGAGACCTAATTGGTATTGGGACCTAATTCTTAGCCTGGGAGCCAGCGCCTGCAAATAGGACAGCGCTTCTCTGACAGAAAAGCAGTAAATTACACAGTGCCACCTACGTTGTGGGCCCTGCAACAGAAACAGAGGAATCACTACCTCTCGGCACCTTTAGCCCCTCTGTCTGCTGCCTGTGTAGAGGGCGCCATCTTGGATACGGTGGCCGCAGGTGGACCTAATTCTTAGCTTGGGAGCCAGAGCCTGCCCACAGGAGAGTGCTTTTCTACCAGAAAAGCAGTACTCTATACAGTGTTGCCCAAGGCTAGGCCCTGTCAGCAGAAGCCAACGGGGAAGTAGCATTGCTGTATTCTGAACTAGTTTGTATCATCTGGGGTTGGATACAGTGGTGCTTACTTTGCCAGTTGAGAAGAGGGACCTCTACACCTGAAAACCTGACTGACTTGGGCAGTGGTCAGATACCTTTTGCTTTACATTTTAAGACAGCCTAGAGAAACATCTGCAGTCCATCCTCACAGTATCCCTTCCAGCCTCTACTTACTTACATGGGACCCAAAAAGCAACAGACACTTGTGACACACAAGAAATCACCCATAGCTTCAGAAGGCTCCCAAACAAAGCAACCAAGGAGTTTTCCAGATGAACAAACTTTTATGAAAGCATCAGAAAGTGAATACAAAATGATTATATACAGAGCCCTTCTACAAAGGGCCCTTGTACAAAATGCAGCAGAAAAAAATGAAAAATTAAGCAAGCTGTCTGATCTGATAGAACACCAGTACTCTGAAATACAACAGATCAAGAACAAAATCAAAGACACAGAAACTTCCATGCAAAGCCAAGAAAACAGAATGGAACAAATAGAAAAAAGAATTTCTGACTTGGAAGACAAAGCTACTGATGCCAGAGTCTATGAACAGAAATCCGAAAAAAGAAACAAGAAAAATGAAGAAGCATTAAGAAGCATGTGGGACTCTATTAAGAGGAACAACCTTTGATTAATTGGAGTCCCTGAACAGGGTGAGACATCTGAGAACACAGAGAGTATCACTGCTGAGCTGCTGACAGAAAACTTCCAAGAAATCATGAAGGAAGAGAATATAGACATCTCAGATGCATATCGTATGCCACCCAATATAGATCTCAAAAGAAAGACTACAAGACATATTATAATCAAGCTTAACAAAACGAAAAATAAGCAGCAACTCTTAAAGGCAGCAAGACTCAAATCAAAGCTAACATTCGGGGGAAACCCTGTAGGCTGTCTTCAGATTTCTCAGCAGAAACCATGCTGGAACAGAGACAGTGGCATGACATATTCAAAGCCTTGAAGGAGAAGAACTTCCAACCAAGAATTATATATCCTGCAAAACTATTTTTCAAATATGAAAATGAAATTAAGACATTCCCAGATAAACAGAAACTCAGAGACTTTGTAAAAACCAAACCCAAACTACAAGAAATACTGAAAGAAGTTCTTGGCGCGGGCATAGAAGAACGAAACCACTAACTTTATATTTTAGAACGACACAGTACTCAAAACTCTGCTCAGTTAGGGAAGGCTCCAAAGTCAATCACAGCTTTAATACAGAAAGAAGCAATCCAGTGATCATCATGAAAACTACGGTGCCATCATATAAAAAGAGGGCAGTTGTTATAGTCCTTCCAGATGGAGAGGAAGATGACAAGACTGGTAGTAATTAAAATTGGGTTTATAAATAGTTTATTAAGGGGGTTCATAGGGGCAGCTGTAAAGCACAACAAAGATGTATCATACCATTTCAAGAAATGTAACACACGAGTCTCAACAACTACAAAACCAGCTCTGAAAAAGGTGAAAAATCAACTCACAAAAAAGAATGTCCCAGACTAATAAGAACAACAGAGAAAACATCAACATAAAAATCAACATATCACAATGGCAGCAGTGAACACATACCTATCAATAATTACATTGAAGGTGAATGGACTGAATACTCCAGTAAAGAGACATCGAGTGACATCCTGGATCAAAAGACATGACTCATGTCTACAAGAAACTCACTTGAGACCTAAAGATAGGAACAAACTGAAAATTAAAGGATGGAAGACTATATATCAAGCTAACAATGAACAAAAAAGAGCAGGGGTGGCAATTCTAATCTCAGACAAAATCAATTTTAATGTCAAATCCACCATCGTGGACAAAGATGGACACTATTTATTGCTCAAAGGTTCAGTACACAAGCAAGACTTAACTATATTAAATATTTATGCAACTAATATCAGAGCACCTAAATACGTCGAAGAAACACTGACTACACTCAAAAGAGAGTTAGATGACTCCACCATAATAGTGGGAGACATCAACACTCCACTCTCAATACTGGACAGATCATCTAGAAAAATGCTCAGTAAAGATACAGAAGACCTCATTGACACAATTAACCAACTAAACCACATTGATATATGCAGAACTTTCTACCCATCAGCGGACACCACACCTTCTTCTCCAGTGCACATGGAACATTCTCCAGAACTGACCATGTGTTAGGCCATAATGCAGTGCTCAACAAAATCTATACCACTGAATTACTGCAAAGCATCTTCTCTGATCATAAAGCCATAAAAGTTGAAATCAATAGTAGAAAAAACATAGATAGAAAGCAGAACTCTTAGAAACTGAACAACATCTTGCTCAAAAATAATGGCTGCTAATCAAAAGGCTGGCAGTTCAGATCTACTAAGTACTCCCTGGAAACTCTATGGGCTAGTTTTCCTCTGTCCTACAGGGTCACCATGAGTTGGAATGTATTCAATGGTTATGAGTTTGGTTTTTGTTCAACTTCATTCTCTGTAATTATTTCTTTCATTTTTTTTTCCCCTAAGCTGCAAGCTCTCTGATGCCAGAGGCTGTGTGTATTTTCTTCACCATGGTATCCCTGGCTCCTGGAACAATCCTGGCATTTGTTAAACACCCAAATATTTGTTAAATGAATAAATAATGGGATTTTGCTAAGTAAGCTACTGAAAGCCTCAACACCAAGTAATTTCTAACTTCTCCCAAACAAGTCACTGAAAGCCAGATTAAATACAGACATTTATTGCTTTCTTTATGAAAGCAAAAAATCCTAAGTTTTAGCTTAAACCTGTCCCCTTTCCTCAGTGTTTTTCTAAAACCTTCAAGTTGTTAAAAACTTGGGCAAAAACAGAGTACACAGTACTTTTAAAACAATTATTTTCTTCTGTAACTATTATTACCACTCATAATGTATTTATGAATTTTAAAATGGTTGTTGAAAAGCAATAGTCCCCAACTTCATCCAACTTAAAGCTAAAGAAAATAAGTGTACAAATACACACAAACTGATGGTTTGTATCAATATCAAAATGATGGTTTGTATCTAGTGTCAATATCTAATCATCTAGTATATAATTATTAATGGAATATACTAAAGGAAGTACACATATGCTTCAAAAACCATAACTAAAGGTATAGTAGATACAATTATTAAAAATCTGATTTTTTTTTTTTTTCCAATTGACCAACTTGCTCATTGGTCTAACTTTCTATACAAAAGATACAGTTGTTTCCAAATTAGAACCACCTACTGGATTTGAGAGATGAGGATAACTTTCAGGCTAGTGGTCTGGACAAATGGGAGAGCAATGCCTGGCACCCAACAGCAATTCTAATATTTCATACACGATTTAAGCCAATCAAAAACAGAATATACACAGAGAGGTCAAGTTGTTTCTGTCTTCTTTGGAAGGGTGAGTGGGGGAGTATGACTATGTAACTGTTTCAAGAAGTCTGGTTGGCAAAAAAGCAAGAGATGACAAGCTAGTTGTTAGAAGCGGTCCTAGAGTCCAAGGAGAATTGTGGGTGGGTGGTTTTGTTTGCTCTGAACGCAGATATTCAACAATAGGAGAGCTAGAAGGAGAGGTTAAAGATATGGTTACAGAATCAGTGATGTAAAAAGAAGGAGAGTTATAATTTAAAAACAAAGCAATAACCTAAGTCAAACGATCAGACCCGAAACTAAAGTACACCACGCTGGCAAAGATCTAATCTTTGCTCTCTCCATGGAGCAAGGAATAGTACACCACAAGATTCTTTAGAAGACACTAAACCAAAATTCAGTCCAGTTTTAACTTATGGTGATCCCATGTGTTTCAGAGTGTAACAGTGTTCTAAAGGATTTTCAAGGCTGTGACCTACTGGAAGCAGACTGCCAGCCCTTTCTTCCATGGTGTCTCTGTGTGGTTAGAATTGTCAACCTTTTGGTTACTAGTCAAGCGCAAACCATTTGTGCCACCCAGGGACTCCATAAACTAGATCCTCCTCAAACAGTACATAGACATGGGAGTACATTCACATTCATGGGAAAATGAAGAGACAGAAGAAAAACAACGACAGAAAGGTGGTGGGGTTCAGGGTACAATTCTCTCTCTGGTTTGTGTTGCCTGCTAATTGCTCCAAGAACAGTCCTTCATTTTTTGCTCATAGGTCAATGTTCAACTGACACTAGACATGTCCTTCAACTATTCTTCCCTTTATGAAAAAATACAGAACAAACCTCAAATTACATCCATGCCTAAAAAAAACACATACATCCAACATTCCCCCTCACAAGGAAAACATGCATTTCTGTAAGGAAAACAATTTACAAAGGGAAGGAAAATGGAAGAATAAATACTTTTAATGACAAGAAATGTGGCTCTTCAAATTATTTAAATGAACTCTGATAATATTCGTTGGCTCTCTCAGCAGATGCTGGCTTAGGAGTTGGTCAACTAAAATATAATTCTGTAAGCAAAGCATCATCTGCCCTCAGGGAATACTGCCATATGCTACTTCTGACCTTCTTTACCAAGTTACTGACACCTGGATAAGCTCCAAAGAACACCCTACTGCAATCAATTTGAAGGGAGAAGGTCAGATATTTAAAGGGTATTTATTAAGGAAAAGTAAAGACAGAGCCATGGCAACTAAATACATAGATTAAATTACAAATTAGTCTGCAGCAGATATTTATTAAACATTGATAGTAATATGGCAATGTACCAAAAACCTAGATTCTAATCTAAAATGTTGGACACCAATACAGCAATTAAGACATGAATTCATTTACTCAACACACACACACATACACAAAACCAAAAACCAAACCCATTGCCATCAAGTCAACTCTGACTCACCAATGACCCTATAGGACAGAGCACAACTGCCCCTTTGGGTTTCCATGGAGCAGCTGGTGGATTTGAACCACCAACTTTTTGGTTAGCTGTCACAGCTCTTAACTACTGTGCCACCAAGGCTCCGTGCATGCATACGTGTGCGTGTGTGTGTGTGCGCATGTATTCTACATTTACTTTAAAAAAAAAAAAAAAAACACACTAAGGCAGTTAAAAAAAATCAATTTGAATTAGTCATTTCATACTGGTTCTAAGTATCTACTAATCACACTGATTACTCTAAAGAGAAAAAGTATCTAAAGTGATTCAAAAAAAGTACATTTAGCAGTCTGCCACAAAAGGGTTCCTCTGAAAATAAGAAAGTGAAAAGGTCCACAAGAAAATCTGTATTATTCCACCGGCTGACGTAAAGCCTGTTTAACTACCTTTAAGGCATTTCTAAAGCATGTTCCCTCCTAACACCTAGGATCCTTTGTCTTTCTTCTGCCTTCCCTGATCCTGCCACCCCTAAACATCATAGGATCTCTTTTCTCCCCTCCAGGAATACTGATCATTGCCTAAGAAAGTAATACAACCACCCAGGTTCAATCCCTTATAGATTTATGCTAGACATGCTAACTGGCTTACATGCATTTCTCGTAAGTGTATTTTTCCCATCTCTTGTTGAATGCCTAAAAAGTAATAAAGCATATTCTAAATCATCTCCACATTTAGACTGAGTCTTTCTGATGAAATTCTACTTGTCCCTGAAGACAGCAGACTGGACATTCAAGAGGATGAAACATAGTGCCGTGGTATAGAAAGATACAAGGGTGTACTGAGACAACAAATATTTAAATCAGCACAAGTGAAGTCAAAGTAAAAAACTATTTACAGCAAGTTAGCACACTTCTAATATGGAAAGCTATCCTAATGCTCAGGAAACGTTCCACACTGTTCTACTTAATCTTATGCAATAAGCATTGCTTCTTTGATTTTTCAGAGGGATAGTGCCAAATAAATTACAAAACATACTCCATATAACACAAAAACCAAACCCACTGCCATTCACTAGATTCTGACTCACAATGACCCTAGAGAACAGGGGGAACTGCTCCCTTAGGATTTCCATGGCTGCTTCTTTAGGGAAGCAAACTGCCACATCGTTTTTCTGAGAAGCAGCTGTAAGTTAGAACCACTGACCTAACAGTTTTCAGCCAAGTGCTTTACCCACTGCATCACCTAAAACTCACTGCCATCAAGTGGATTCCCACTCACAGTGACCCCACAACGTTTTTTTTGAAAGCAACAAATTTTCATGGAAGTGGATTGCTACGGCATTCTCCCTCAGAAGCACTGGGGTTTTGAATAGCTGAAATATCTGGTTAGCAGTTGAGTGCTTTAAGCACTGTGCCACCAGAGGTCCATACTGTACCACAAGGGTTTCCATTACATATAAAATACATACATAAAACATAAAGCCATATTACCACAAATATACCTTATCCACTGAATTAGTGTGCAAATCATATTTCCATAAATCCAAGTATATTTTATATGTGCTAAATGACCTCACATAAAGCAAACTAACTTCTAGGTTTCAATTTTCATTCAACATTCATTCCTGAAATTTTTTACTTTGTTCAGATTTTATGACTAACATTACAGCATCATGAATTTTGCAGTAATTCGCCAATCTGCTTTGAATCAAAACCTCTGGGTGTCCAATAATGAACTAAGTAATTAACAGTGTTTAACAATTTTGTTGAAACAGCACAGTCCATACTTCCTTCTCCCTGTACCAGATATTCTAAGATATACAATTTTAGTTTTTCTTACTTTGGGAGGAAATTAATCATCATTTAAATGCTAGTATCCTCCAACAAGGTCCCTGGATAGCACACGTTGTTTGTACTCAACTACTAACCTAAAGTTTAGTGGTCTGAATCCACCCAGTGACACCACGGAAGGCCTGGAGATCTGCTTCCACAATGCTTATTGCTAAGAAAACCCCATAAGACAATTCTACTCTGTAACGTCTCCATGAGTCAGAATGAGCTCCAAGGTAATGGGTTTTGTTTTCCGATTTTATGTCCCTCAAAATTTGCTTATTATATATCTATTGCCATTGAGCTGATTCCAACTTACAGTGACCCCAAAGGACAAAGTAAAACTGACCCATGAGGTTCCCAAGGAGCAGCTGGTAGATTCGAACAGCCAGTCTTTTGGTTAGCAGCCAAATGCTTAACCACTGCACCATCAGAGCCTGCTTATTATATACCCCAAACCAAACTCATTGCTGTCAAGTTGATTCTGACTCATAGCAACCCTAAAGGATAAAGAACTGCCCCATAGAATTTCCAAAGGGTCCCTTGTGGATTTGAACCAGCAACCTTTCGGTTAGCAGCTGTAGCACTTAACCACCATGTCACCAGAGTTTCCATTCATTATATAGGCTAAGCTTATTATTAAAAATCTTCAAGAGATTTAGAATACAGAAAAACAGGATTACTGATAACAATTTAGTTTCTAGAAGTTTGGATTTGTTGTCAATGGAAAGGTTTAAGTTTGAATTTTGGTGATTGTAAACAGGAGAAACAATGTAGCATACATAGAAATTGTTCAGAATAGCTGTTAGCTGAAACAAACCTTATAGCAGACCTGCAAAACTTTCCAAATTTCACCCTGTAGGTTGTCCTTTGAGCCAAACACACTCCCCCTCTTTTTTTCTTAAACCTTGACAAAGCACTTGAGTAGGTATCGGGTGCTCTCAGTGTCTGAGTATAGACAAGGAACTACTGGAACTTGCTGCTTTATTATTTGACATAGACTATCCTTTAGGCCCCATCACCTACAAAAAATAAAGGAAAACCTACTAAAGTATAACAATGATAACCAAGAAACTGAATATTCTTCGAGTCCTGAACATTTTATGTGCTATATAACATATGCACTAAAAGTTACAAGGGAAAGGAGGTGAGGATACACAGGTGCACCCAGAAAAATCTAACATAAAACTAATGCTGGCTATCTGTTTTACCCGCATGTGAAAGGGGGGCATTAGTATAGAAGCACTGCTGTTGCTGCTAGTTGCTGGGGAGTTGATTCCATGTAGAAGGGTAGGATATGGAGTAAAACTTATCTAATTTAAAAAAGTACCTTAAAATATTCAATCCTTAATTAGATTATTATGTTTGATCCTTTAAATTTAAAATGTATCTGCTGACTACAGTGATACTTTACAGAGCATTTTACCTCCACAAACCACACTTTTACTGGAGAAAAAAATTGGGACTGTCTATTAGAGTTTGGCTCTACCTTCCTACCACATGTAATTCTGCCCCCAGATGTTAACAATGATGTCTTCAAGTGATAAACTATGGAAACCCTGATGGTGTGATGGTTAGGTGCTACGTATGCTAACCTAAAGGTCAGCAGTTCAAATCCACAAGGTGCTCCTTGGAAACCCCATGAGGCAGTTCTACTCTGTCCAACAGGGTCAGTGTGAGTTGCAATCGACTTGACGCCAGGAGGTTTGGTATAAACTATATAACATTAAGCATCATTTTATAAATCAACACAATCAAAAGTAATAATTTTCTTGCCCTATCAATCTAAAGATAAAAAAGTCTTTTTAGCTAATACTTTAAATACTAATATTAAATATATATTTTATAAAGTTTGAGTCCATTAATCTGATTTCTAGAAAACATCACAAAACCTTTGTCTATTCTTATAATCTTCCAATCTAAATTCTAAGATAAAAAGTTACATACAAATCAATTATAAATTTAATTTTCTTTTTTGGTTTCAAATCATCAAGTCTATATTTTATGCTTTTTTCCCCCAACTAGTATTTAATATCTGCAAAAGTAAAACACTAATTACATAAGATTGCTTCAGTGCTTGGGGGAAACTTAGTTATGTGTTTGCATGTTTTAATAACTGGGTAACTCACTTTTGTAACTAGTGGGTTAGTGAAAACCTGTGAATAAATTACTGTTATTTAAGGGATCTTTGCAGAGAATTCTGTGCAAACGTGTCCTGTTACAACGTATGTAAGTATAAAATTATTTACTCAGATTTTCCAGATCTTCTCTTAGAATGAGATGTATCAGTAACATGATACCTATGTTGAAAGAAAAACTCTTAACACTCCTGAGTATTTGGTATTTTACTCATTTCTTAAGTGACAGAATTTAAAACTTTCCATGCATATCACAGAGACTACAATATGAGTGTGGACCGTGATGCTCAGTTCTACACAAAGCCACACAAACATGGGACTATTTGGAAACTGGACTGTTCAAGATAGCATATTTCTTTTTCTTCTCTTCTAATAAGTAATATTACTAAGTCAACTACAATTGGCAGTTAAGTGCAGTGGTTAAAACTTATGAAAGCTAGCCACCCTCCGTGAACAATGGTTCCATCCCATGTTAAGTGAAATCTAAATTAATAATGGAAAGCCCAGTGACTAGCATATGGTAACTGCTCAAATAATATTTAGCTATTACGATGGTTCTTACTTACAATTCAACACCAGTTCTTATTGAGCTATATTATTTTAATATGTAATCTTCCCCTTATGTTTCATATCTTTAAAATCACCTCATTTGTTAATATTTGCTGAAGTTACTGAAAATTTTTTCCATTTGTAAAAACACTTCCAGATTTGAAAGACTAGGTTGAATAAATATCCACAAAAGCCTTTATGAATTACGTCTTAAGGAAATGTTCAAACCTGTGAACATTCTCTGAAATATAATGACATACTAATTCATGATTTTCATGGCATTTAACAAGTCCCCAATCTATTGCTTCTTATAAAGCACTGGCTGTCTGGGAAGAAGTACTGCCAGGATGCTCTTTCTGAGTCTGGATAGTGAGACTCTGCCTCACCTACTTTGGACACATTATTAGGAGGAACCACTCCCTGGAGGACATCATGAACCATCCCCTGGAGGACATCATGCTTGGTAAGACAGAAGGTCAGTGATAATGATGAAGACCCTTAAGGACATGGATTTACACAGTGGCTGCAAAAATGGGCTCAAACACAACAATTGTGAGGATGGCTCAGGACCCGGCAGTGTTTTGTTCTCTTGAACACAGAGTCCCTAGGAGGTGGAATTGACTTGACAGCACCTAACAACAACGACAACAAGCTAGGTTGGTACATACCTTTAAGACATGAGTCATCCTTCCAGAATTGGGGAAACTGATGGAAAAATGACTAAATTATTCAGCACGCTGCAGCAAAACAAGCTGGTCATGAATTTATAATCTCCAGTTTTGTTAGGTCCCCTGGCTTCCGCGGCCTTTCTCATCCTGTACTACACATATGACACGCGGTACTCTAATCAATGAATTTCGTTAAAATCTCACCCAGAAACGGTGTAATGATGTCTTCCCCTCAGATAAGTTTCTAGAAACAAATTATTCCATTCTATGAGACAACAGACTTGATGGCTGGCCAACCTTACAGTGGCCAGTTATAAACTTCATCAACCTTTTCTTAGGACTGGAGTCAGTGCTGACATATTGCCATCTGCTCAGCTGCACAAGCAAGACAATGGGGGGGAAGGCCCACAGCAAAAAACAAACAAACAAACAACAAAAAAAAAAACAGAAAATGGGCCCAGAAAGCCAGATTGGGAAATGGGTATGGCTATGCCTATGTCTCTCAGGCGAACAATGACCTTTACCAGAAGATTCTAAGAAGATCAAAAAACCTGAACAGTAATTGCAGAACGTATTGTGGTGTATCCTCCCCTACAGAAAGCCTTATCACCTAGAACAGATGAAAGCCTCTTTCAAGGTGTCCCTATTCATCACCCTACAATAAAATATTTACATTAATCAAATGAGACTTATACAGATCCAACAAAAGTCTTTTCTTCCATCAAATCACAAATGAGAAAATACTATGAATTAAGTGCTTCCATCCAAAATTGACCATTTCCAACGCCGAGAAAGCACATCCCTTTTGTCACCACAGCATAGTCATTCTGCCCAACATTTTCTGAGAATGGGACAAACATGTGTGCCAGGATGTGTAAACTGAAATTGCCATTATTTATGAAGTTCAATTTCCTCCTTCAAAAGCCTGGATTTACTTCAGTTTGGTGTGGTGACATAACAGCCACACTCACATGCAGAAATCTACCCTCACCCACACTCAGACATAAAGCCTCCTCATCAGCAACACTGAAAAGAGACACTATTTTAGAACTATCCAAAATGCATTCAGCAAACAACTGGGGTAACGAATATGACCATCCAAGAATTCATCTTCTTCTAGGTTATGACTTTAACCCTTGATTTTCTCAAACCTGGGAACAAGGATGGAGAAAGGAGAAAAGGAGTGTAACCCAGAGTGCACAATTTCTTAGTAGCTTATAGTATTAAGTATTTTTGCTCCATCAAGAGCTTGGAGGTCAGTGGGGGGTTGGGAGTAGAGGCTAAAAAGACATAGCTTCAGTGATGGCCCAAGGCGACACCTCCCAGGTTGGAGATCTCAAGTTCAGGGGCAGCCTGGGAGTTCCAAAAGCTGCAGCATAATTGACACAGAGCCCAGGCTGCAACGCCGTAGCCTGGGTGCCTCTGCGGTGCTCATGTCCCGCTTATATAAAAAGATGCTTACAGTCCAGGTGCTTTTTCTTGGGGCCCATCACTTCATGAGTGGTGGCTTTGCAGACCGCTCTCGCCACAGCGGAGCCTGTCACGCTGTACTGAGCAGCGGCGATCCGATCTGTGAGCGTCTGGCCCGACATCTTCTCTGGCCGTGTTTAATGCCTCCTTTTCTGCAGAAAAGAAGGTGAGATGGTCCTGCTTTAACTTGCACACCCTACCTTCCAAGCACCTAGGCCTCCATCCAGCCACACGGCGGCTCTCTCCTCTGTCCCCGCTCTGGGACCACCTCCCGGAGCCAGCAATGTGTGCTAACCCTGCTCAGATGATGTGGCTCAGGCGGTCTTGGGCAGGAGTGGGGTTGCCGGATCGCAGCTCGGGCTCCGGTACTAGCATCTTGGCACTGTGCCCGCCCCACCCCCATGCCGCGCTCCTCAGCAGTTCTGCGCCCCCCTGTCAATCAGCACTTTTCCCTGCAACCTGATCCCCCAGGTGCTTGAGAAGCTCCAGCGTACGTCGGGGTTATCCCCCGGCGCCGTGCCCACCGGGAGCTCACCTCCCACCTCCACTGCCGCATCGTTTCCTCCAGGAAGCCCAGCAGGCTTCGGAGAATGAATCGGATACCCAGCCCAGGCCACCTCCCTCCTCCTCCTAGCGCCGCTGCAGCAATAGGTTCGTCCTCCCTTGGTCTCGGTGGAGATTATCCTAGCGTTGCGCCATGTTATGCCCTCGCCTCCCCTTCTTGCTTTGCCAAGGCCCTGCGCCCAGGCCCCCTCGCCTCAGTCTACAGCTCACACCCTCCCCTCGCACCCCAATTCCTCCCCGCAGGGACCGCTCCGAGGTGCTGCGGAGGCGCCCAAGTCTCCGAGCGCCTCACCCTTCCCGGCGGCGGAGCAGAGCCGGCTGACAGTCCAGCCCAGCCCCCCGCCCGCCCCCGAGCGCGCCGCGGAGCTGTCACCCGGCCGCTGTCCTTCTCGGCGCCCTAGGATTATCCTCTCTGGATCCCCGAGCGGCCGTGGCTCCGAGGATGTGGGCAAGCCAGGGCCGCGGGTACGTACCCCACCCTGGCGCGGCGCCGCCCGCCGCAGGATTAGCGGACCCTAGGCCGCCGGAGAAAGCCGCGCCAGGTGGATGCGTGCGGCCGCGCGGACCCGGTGTCCCCGGGCGCGGCGCCTGCAGCCCGGGCCCGGCCCCCGCCCTCGGCTCCGCGGTCCCTGCGCCCGCCGTCTCTGGCCCCCAGAGTCAGTACCCGCCCGCCGCCGCCTCCTCCGCCAGCGCCGCCGCGTCCCTCTAGCGCTCCGCGCGGCGTCCTCATCCCCGCCCCCACCTCAGCCGTGGCTCCTCCGACTAGTCAGGTGACGGCAGCCGACAAACCCGGGCGAGCCCTCCTCGGAGCGCCGCGCGGCCCCCTCCCAACTACTCACACACGCCGCTCCCCAGGGCCGCGAGTTTGGAGGCGAGGGTGCGCCGCGTACGAGCAGCGCAGGCTGGCACAGGGAGAGGAGGAGGAGGTGGGGAGACAGACATCCACCCACCCGGCCAGCCCCCGCGAGGCGCCCAGCAGCCGCTACGCCCGCTCTGTCCACGGGGGTGCACGCCGCGCACACCTGCAGGCGAACTGAAGGATGCTTGGGGGGCGGCGGGGGCGTTGGCGCCGCCTGGCGTGTGGGCTCCTGGGGTTTTATTCCGTGAAGGCCAAGGCAAGGGCGTCGTGGCGCGTTGCCTGGCAGAGCCCAGCCTCTTCTCCCCTTACTCCATCTCTGACACGCCCGCCTGTCAGGCTCCCGCGGCCCAGATCGGCAGGGCGTTACCTCTGCGTCCTCAGCTGCTCTGGGTTTCTGTAGTAGTCTCACAGCTGGGAGCTGGGTGGGCAAGTAATTATAGCCATTTTAGTGTTGAACGATGCTAAGGTCTGCTGAAGGGACGAATAATTAGCTAAGCCTTTAATTAAGTCCTGAATTATATTTGACAATAATCATGTATAGGAATTTGGTAAAAACTCTTTTGTACCCATAAAAAAAGTATACCGCTAACAGTGTTTGTTGTAAGTGTATTATTATTTTTAAATAATATTGCGCACTTGGTGAAAGCTTGCACAGTAGGTTCCCATTTGACAGTTTCCACACAAATTGCTCCGTGACATTGCCAAGCCAAGTGCCGTCGAGTCGGATCCGACTCATTACATATTTAAAAAGGCTTTAACATCTTGAATTGCATTCTGATTGTTCCATTTCTGGTAGTCTAGTTTCCCTGCCCTGCTATTTTCGCATCTTGCCTTACAGTAAATGTTAACCTCTTGGTCTCATACAGATGGTTTTAAAGTATGGTGCCGATATTATAGTTAATATGCTTTATTTTGTGTGTCACTCTGCTACTAAAAGGTGATCTCAGGGCACAGATGTGCTACAGGGTTTAAAGAGTGTCTCAGGGCTTTAGTCTCAGAGAGTTTTGTAGCATCTACTGGTCCAGTTTGGCATTTTTTTTTATTTTTTATTTTTCAGATTTTGAGTTTTGTTAGACATTTTTCTTCCATTCTATCCAAGACCATCAATTGTGAATCTGGTCAGAACAGTCAGTTGGTGGTAGTCAGACACCGTTTAGTTCTTCTCTAAGGGTAGATAAATCCTTGGCTTGTATTGCGTACCAGCCTTGTAAACTTATTTGTTCTCTGAAGTTTAGGTTACCTTCTTACTCTTTGTTTCTCTTGACAAAAAGGGAATGATAGTTGTGTCTTAGATGGGCACTTGAAAACTTTTATGAATCCAGAGACTACTCATTAACACTAGTATAAAAGAACAGGATATTTGCCAACTATGTTATGCCAGTTGAGTTGTCCTATAAAATAAGACTATGGTCCTAAGCCTTCAAACCCAGAACGTCAATCTTGAAAGCAGTAATGTCGTTAGGATTGTGTCATTCAATGTGATAATGGTGTCACACATATTCCCATGGACCTCCTCTACAAGGCCATACAGAACCCTTAGAAATATTTTTGTATTAATATTATTTGTAAATTGTAATTCCCATATATTGCTCCTTCTTTTCTACTAATTACTACTTCATTCTCAAAAAGTTAACTGATATAGGCTCACGGTTACTAATTACTGCAATATTGTAGCTAAAATGTGAGAAAATTTCACAAAATGAACAACTGTTAAAACACTACCAGCAATAAAAACAATAGTGTATGCTTATAGGTTAATTCCTAGGTATTTTATTGTTTTAAGGACTATTGTAAATGATACTGTTTTCTTGATTTCAGTTTTGGAGCAGTCTTTGTTAGTGTAGAGGAACCCAAATGACTTTTGCGTCTTGATCTCGTTCCCTGCAATGCTGCTAAAGTCTTCTACTAGTTACAGCAGTTTTCCTGTAAAATTTTTTGGGTCTTCTTTGTTAAGGATCATGACATCTGAAAATAGAAAGGTTGTACTTCTTCATTTCCAATTTGTATACCTTTTATTCGTCTTTCTTGCTTTATTGCTCTAAGACTTCCAGTACAATATTGAATAAGAGAGGTGATAACAGGCATCCTGGTCTTATTCCCATTCTTGACGGCAGGTTCTCAGCCTTTTTCATTGAGTATGATATTGGCTGCTGGTTTTGCATATATGCCCCTAATGATATTGAGAAATTGGACTTCTATTCCTATTTTTCTGAGTTTCTTTTTAAATCAAGGAAGGGGTGTTGAATTTTATTGAACACTGTTTCTTAAGCATATTTGAATTACATAACTAAGTTTTTTAAATAGAGATTTGAGCTGGTTAATAACTTTGCCCATTTGGTCTCATGTATCTGCTTGAACTAAGAAGCATACTCTTCAAGAGTATTGTTTTATGTTTTGTACTCCAGTCTAGTCTTTGTCTAAAGAGTGGGCTTCAGGAATAGTTTTCGTTCTGGGTTAGCAGAGTTTCTGGGGGCCACGGCTTCAGTGGTTCCTTCAGTCTCAGTTCATTAAGTCAGGTCTTTTTATGTCAGCTTGAGTTCTACACCCTTCTCTTCCTTCTACTTCGTCAGGGACTCTCTGTTGTGGTCCCTGCAGGGGGTGGGTGGTGGCTGGGGAATTGGTCATTGTTGGTAGCTGGGCGGCATTTAGTTTTTCAGTCTCAGGCTGATGGAGTCTCTGACTTATGTGACCCTTTTGTCTATTGGGCTCATATTTTTTAAATAACCCACAGGTTATTTAGAAATAATAATAAGAAAAATTAGAAGCTATTTTGAACTGAGTGATAATGGAAACACAGCATATCAAAAATTGTGAGATGCAGCTAAAACAGTGATTCCAGAAAACCATACCAAACCCATTGCCATTGACTCAATTCTTCACTCGTAGTGACCCTATAGGACAGAGTAGAATTGTCCCATAGAGTTTCCAAGGCATACCTAGTACATTTGAACTGCTGACCTTCTGGTTAGCAGCCATAGCACTTAACCACTATGCCACCAAGGTTTCCAAAGCAGTGAATAGAGTTATATAGGAAGCATCTTATAACTTGGTTTCGAGTGGAAGACATTATGCTGAGTGAAATCAGTCAGTGGCAAAAGGAAAAATATTGTATGAAACCTCTGCTATAAGGAGTTAAAACTAGACTTAAACACAGAAAACTAGACTTATACATGGGACTCTTTGATGGCTGCAAGTGTAGGAAGAGAGAGGGTTGGTCATAGATTAGATGGTGGATAGAAATTTGGTGAGGTGAAAGCAGTGACAGCACGTAGTAGAGAGTAGATCAACTCAACTGGATTTTACCATAAACTAAAAGGTTTTCTAAATTCAAGTCACTGTTTCAAAGGATAGAGTAGCAGGGATGGGGGTCTGGAAACCATGCCTTCAGCGTATATTGAGGCTAACTGGCATAACATCTAGTGCTAAGAGAGTCTTCTGCACCCCATGTTGGTGAATGACATCTGAGGTCTTAAAAGCTAGCAAGCTGAGGTACACCAGATAGTCCCAGCTCATCCAGTACAGATGATCACTGAAAACAACAAAGACATAAGGAATAAAGAGCCCAGAAGACAGAAGGACCCGTATGAATGGGAGAATGTATCAACATGAGACAGAAGAACCAGACAGTGCCTGGCCACTACCAAAGACAGCTGTAATGGAGGATACATATGGAGTCCCTGAGTTAGGGGGATGGAGTCCCTGAGGCAACATGAGAAAAAGAGGTGTACAGCCCAAGAACTCTACTAAACGGCCTGAACGGATGGTCCGACAGCCTGAAGGACCCCTGAGAACATGGCCCCTAGATCTGCAGCTGCCCCAAAACAGAAACGAGTACTGAGATCAACCCTTCAGACAGGAATGGACTGGATTCAGGGACACCGTGTGACCATCTGGTGTGTGTACTTTATGGCTCTATGCATTTATAGGAGGCTGTCCTACTGGTCTCTCTCTAGATGAGAAAGAAGCAGGTGGAAAGGAGGGGACAGATGCTTGTTAAGAAGATACTAGAAATACAGACTGAAAAGGAGGAGTGTGCTGTCACCAGGTGGGGAGAACAGAAGGAACTGCAGATAAGTGGGTATGCAAAATTGATTTGCATTGTCTACTTGCACTTAATCACAAGTAAAAAGAAAAAAGAAGAATTATATGTAACACCACTGTTTTCTGGTTTTTGTTTGTTTTTTGAGCACTGGTGGTATAGTGGTTAAGAGCTACAGCTGCTAACCAAAGGTCAGCAGTTTGAATCCAGCAGGTGCTCCTTGGGAACTCTATGCAACAGTTCTACTCTGTTTTGTGGGGTCACTGTGAGTCAGAGTCTACTCAGTGGCAATGGGTTTTTGATATTTTATGCAAGTAACACACCTGCATGTTTATTTGCCAACCTTGCCCACCCCTCAAGAGGCATTTTTGTAAACATCACCATACCAACTGTTTTTTTTACATGTTGCTGTTAAAGAAATTAACATAGTCCACTAACAAAAATACCTCACCCAGGGAGGGAGAGGAAGACACAAATTATTTGTGTAAAAATATGGCAAATGCTTACATTAGGAAAGAAAAAAAGTAAAAAACTGTTTAGGCTTCAAACTTGAACTAGGGAAAAAACAAACTTGACAGAAGCAGAAAGAAGGAAATAATAAAAGATATGAATGAAGATTAGTGAAGGAGAAAATAGATAAATAATAGAAAGAGTCAATAATACCAAATGGTCAATAAAACTTACACAGCCCTATCAGAGTGAAAAGGCAAAAAGCTATGACACAAATTTCTAATGTTGGGGATGGGAGAGAGGATAGAGCCTATGGACATTATAGGGGTAAGGGAATGCTATGAACAATATTACTTCAAAATTTTATACAACTTAGATGAAATAAGGAGATACTATAAGTAGTGGGTCTCCAGCAGTCCAGTAGTTTGTTAATAAGTTTCAGGGAAATAACATGTTTCCAATACTGGTCAAAATAACAAAAGCTGTGAATTACTGACTTTTGAAAAAATAAATAGATATGGATGTGAAATCAATACTGTATGTTATGGTTGTGTCTATTGAGTCCACTCTGACTCACTGTAAAATTACATACTGTACACCAAGAAGTTTATGAAACCATAGCATGTCTTCCATATGCTGATCTCTTTGGTACGATGCATGGGAGGATATCCCACAAATAGACTTCATTTTGTGGTAGATGGGAGCAAAAAGAGTTGATGATACATTAGCTTTAAAACAGATGGATAGTAGCTTTGAAGATGATAGATTTCTGGTGGCAAAGATTAAGAAAGGCCAGGTTCTTATAAGTCCAGGAAAATCTAGAAATATATTCATCAATGTTACCCACATTAAGTTGGTATTATTAAAAGAAGTACATAGAGTTGTAGTATTCTCTATAAATATTTTCTCTTTGAAAATCCAGACATGTAATAAGTAATATTCAGTGAATTGTGATCATGAATAAGCATTGGTATTTGACTTTCTTCCCAAGTTGAAACTCATTTTCTGTTTATCTTTTTGTCTCACCCAGTGCTCAGCAAAGAGAATTAGCGCAGTATACACACAAAATGTATTTTGTATTTTTTAACATATTGAACATTTTTTCTGAGCCAATATACATACATGGCAGCATACAGATTTTTTCTAAGTCTCTGATTTAATACATATTTTTCTCTGAATCTCTGATTTAATACGGAAAACAAAACCTACAATAATTGTACATAGACTGACAGTCTGTATCAACACATGAGGATAGATATCTTCAAGTTCTTGGTTTCAGTTTATTTCTTAGATGTACACAAGAGTACAAGAAACAAGAGAAAGAAAGTTCAGGGTAATCTGATTGCCTCAAGCAATACTCAGTGGTGAAGTTGGAAAATTTATATATGTTTTTAAAAACTATAATGTCAAGAATTCTTAAAACTATAGGGTGATTTTATTCCAGGGATACTTTTCTGTCAAAGCAGAAAAAAACATATGAAGTGTGAAAGCAACCATATTGGTATATGTCTGTGCCTACATGCAAATGTGATATCTTCACCCAAATTCGAAAGCAACTGGCACCAAAAAGCAAATTTTTATGTCCTTAATGCAGTTGTGTAGAGAAAAAGATTGTCTCTCTTTTGTAATATGATAAGTGAAAATGACCATAAAACTGATGAGCGTTCTTGGTGTAAAAGAAAAATACTAGATTGGCACAAAAAACAGGGAGATCATCCTAGGAAAGTATAACAGTTCAGCCATGAAACTTTTCAAGTTATATAAGGATGAAAGTTAATGATGAGATTGTATATTCCAAGACTGGACAAAGATATCTATTAACTTTTATTCTGCCTCAAATTCAAGCCAGAAATGAATTCACCATGGCAACTGGCATATTTGGAGGAACATGCACATTTTACATGCCTCACAGCAATGAAAACATTTTTAATACAGTATTTCCATTTTGCTCCCCTGTTTTAAATCTACTGTAATATGACCTGTATTTGGTTATCTATTGTTGCATAACGAACTATCATAGAACTTAGTGGCTTAAAATCAGAGTTTCCAACAGGTTCTGCCTTCAGTCATGGCCAAGAAAGTGAAATAGATTTGAATTTTTTGAATTTGGCTCAACTGGAATGGGAAAAATTATGGTTTAAACCTCCACTAGAAACATACTCTCCCTCTTAGTAAACAAGGGCAGCATATGCATTGTGAACCAACTAAATCTCTTGCCTGTCTAGTTTTGAGCAGAGTCAGAAACGTTGTGTCCTGTTCAAAGCCTACCACGCTGCTTTGGAGCTTTCTGCAACAGTCCTGCCAGTAATTCAGGCTCAAGCATCAGGCTCTTGAAAGGGATCATTCCCCCTCTTCTGAGCCCCCTATTCCAGGTTTACTATAATTTTTCCTATTCCAGTTATTGTTCCAGAGCCCCCAGGTTGTAACAATTCAGGTCTCTTCCAATTTCACTTCATCAGATTTGGTTCAAACTGGTTCTAAGCTTAGAACAACAACTTTCTGTTATCTTTCATTGCTCTGTGAGTTAAAGTGGCTAGGCTGGGTGGTTCCCATTTAGGGTCTTTAATATGGTTGCAGTTAGGTGACACCAGGGACTGGAATTATCAGAACTCTCTCCTGAGCTGCCAGGATGGTTTATTCACATGTCTGGTAGCTGTTGCTTCCTGTCGACTGAGAGCTTAACTTGGGCTTTGATCAGAGAACATACAGAAGGCATCCCTATGTGCTTTGGGCTCCTCATGGCAGGGTAGTCACACTTCTGACATGGTGGCAATCTTCCAAAACGGAGTTTGTTGGAGTTTTCCAAGAAACCTGGATGGAACTCAGCTAGGTGAGTTGCTTATGAACTAGCATCTAAGGTCATGTAGCATTTATTCTGTAGTATTCTATTGGTCAAAAGCAAGTTAGAAAGATAGTCCAGGTTCAAGAGAAGGATCCTATTACTGGGAGTTTCTCCAGGATGAGGCTCCCTGGCAACACACAAAAGTAAACTCTTCTGAAGAAGCTTTAGAGAGGTACCTGTGTGCTACGAGGCACCTCAATCAGAAAACATGGACAGATGCAGAGTCATTGTATAGCAGTAATGCCATTATGAACATCAATTCATTCTTTTCCTTTTTTCAAATCTAAAGAGTTGATTGAAAGGGGCTTCTTGGAAGTGACAAGTTTTTGTTTGGCTTTTCCTTTGCTTTGAGAAAGGAACAGTTTAATCAGGAGAATCTGGAGCTGTGAGTTTTCCAAGTTGACTTCTGTCTTATGAGCATGTGAGAGCTGAGCCAGGGTGCCTCTGCTTAACGTGTGTATCTCTTTCAGTGTCCTGCTGTTATTTTGTCCTCTCTATTCTGTGTTGTTGTTTGTGTCTGTCTACAGCTCAGTTTATAGTCTGAGCTGCTTAGAGGAGTTACTTTGACCCCACCATGTAATTCACTGCAAGACTGTTACAGAAGGGATGTACGGTTGTCTTTGTTTAGGTCTAGGAACATAGCAGTGCACTGGAAGAAGAGATGCACATTGTGTACCTAAAATGTACACTCATTCCTGGTCAGTTCAGCACATTCTCATACAAAAAATAATTATGTAAATATTGAACTTTCTATCAGTCAACTGCCTGTTTCTCCAATAAAGGGAATACTGAAGAAGAGTGGAAAGTTGAGGCTATTTGACATTCAGTATAACTGAATGAAAAGAAACTGCTCTATTACTGTTTATATACTGGTTTAGGCTAGAACAAGTAAAACCTTACCCTTCCTAGAACATAATGTGTTTAACAATATTGAACTTCTTTGTTATTTGCTTGAGTACTATTCTTTGTCCAAGGATTTATGCATCAGACATTTAGGAGTTGTTACACAGGTGAGAGTATCATCCTGGGAAGATTCAGAAAATCAGAAGACTCTACATATGACTCTATAGAAGACTCTAATATGACTCAGCAAGAGTGACGCCTTTCAATTATGGCGTTGATGAAGAATACTGAACATACCATGGACAGCAAAAAGAACCAAAAGATCTCTCTTGGAACAAATATAGCCAGAATGCTTAATAGAGGCAAGGATGGTGCAACTTCCCAATGGGAGATGTTATCAGGAAGGATGAAGGCCTGGAGAAGGATACCATGCTTGGTAAAGTAAAAAGTCAGGGAAAAAGAAGATACTTGAGGAGAAAGTTGCCGTCGTGGACTCAAGCGTAACAACAATTGAAAGAATGGCACAAGCCGCCACCAGACAATGTTTCATTCTGTTATACATAGGGTCACTGTGAGTGGGAACTGACTCAGCAGCACCTGACAACAACATGAGTCAGCATTAACTGCATGTCATACTATCACCATGACAACTAATCTTGGAGCTCCTGTATGGTGAAAGTGTTTATGTGCTCAGCTACTGACCAAAAGGTTGGGGGTTCAAGTCCACCCAGAGGTGCCTTAGAAGAAAAGCCTGGTAATCTACTTTTGAAAATTCAACCATTAGAAACCCTATGACACAAATGGGGTCTTGATGAGTTGAAATTGATTTCATAGCCACTGGTTCTTCTGGTTTATGTTTATAGTTTATTCAAATACTTACGCCAGCCTCGTGTTGTAAGGTCCCAAGTTAACTCCCAAATAAAAGTATAATGAAACCAAGCCTATAATTGCCCTACTTTTAAAATGTTAAGTTGGAGAACCAAGTTTTTAACCAAGGATCATATTTTTACTTTAAGTAGGAAAATGAGTGGAATAATGCAGTTGTTGTTAGCTGCTGTCAGGTCAGGCCCCAGCTCAGGGACACTCCACGCACAAAGGGATCGGACTGTTGTGACCTGTAGGGTTTTCAGTAGCTGGTTTTCCCTAATTCGATTGGCATGCCTTGATTCCTAGTCCATCATAGTCTGGCATCTGCAGTGAAGCCTGTTCAGCATCATAGCAACAGCCAAGCCTCCAGGGACAGGGAGATGGTTAGCTGCAGTTGAGGTGCATCAGCTGGTGCAGCGGCTATTTCCCATGAGGAAATTGGAGAGTGAGTTAATTGTACTTTCCCAAAATTATGTCTGTTAGTGATATGATCGTTGGATGTCTTGACTGTAAAATTATCTTATGTCTAAAATTGGGTTAATTCTAATGTCACTGTGAATGATCTTAAATGTATGTATGAAAACAAAACTCAGATTCTTGACTTGTGAACTTGGGTCCCTGTTACATCTCTGCATCAGATGCTCCTAGATGGGCATTACCAGAGTGTGCATTTGGTTAAATGACACCTGTGTCAGAGTTAATGGCACATCTTCTACATCTGGTAGAAATAAAGGGACAGCCAATTTGTTTCTATTGTTACTGACTTTGGTCTACAGCCTCTGTCAAGTTCACTCAGAGTTTTGCTGACAAGAAAGACTGGATATTGACATTACAAGTACATTCCAAAGCATCCATTTCTTGGGCAAGAATAATGAAATATGGATCAAATAAGTTAGCTGACAGATTTAGTGTTACTCAGCATCATTGCCTGAGACCAAAGTGTTTCTTAATATTCCTCAAAATCTTGAGGATGTAAATGTGTCTGAGGTAACAAATGCTGTTGTTTTTGTCTTTGAAGTTTTGTTGGTTTTATACCCTAGCCTGTTGCAATCCAGTGAAGGACATCATCTGTCAGCTGCAAGGTTTATTGGCTGATTGCTGTCCTTTTACACGTGGAGATGTTATTGTTATTAACACATGGTACTGATTAGGGAGCCATAGCCCATTCTGAATTGGGTATATAAATATTATTGATTGATTTCCAGTTATGGTAATGGTTTCTGTGACTACCTCTGCCTGAAGCCCTTAGTGGTGGTTATAACTGCTTAAGAACGTCATCTTTCCCCAACCCACAACCATGCTGCTTTTCTATGCATCAGCAAGCCCTTAAAATGTCTTTTGTGCTTTCTATAGTTGCAGTCATCTGAGCATTGTGGAGTCATTTCACCATCTTCATCTGCTCCATTTCATGCAGCTGTGTGTACATGGAATCATTTCAGTGACAAAGGGCTGGCAGAGTCAAGGACCTCTATTGCTGGAGAGTCTGTGCTGTCACTTTGTTTTCCAGAGTTCATCTCAGATGCTGGGTGTGATTTTTGCTAGGTCTAAAAAGGAAACCCTGGTGGCATAGTGGTTAAGTGCTACATCTGTTAACCAAAAGGTTGGCAGTTCGAATTTGCCAGGCGCTCCTTGAAAACTCTAGGGGGCAGGTCTACTCTGACCTATAGGGTCACTATGAGTTGGAATCAACTTGGCAGCAGAGGTTTTTATTTCTCAGAAGGGCCAGATTACTTAATAAGCAAGGTACACATAGGATTACTTGTGTGTAATTTACTAATCTGTAGTGAATAATTTCACCTGTTTTTAGAGAAACTGTTTAGTACAGATTAGTAAGTAAATACAAATAAACCTGGGTATGCCTTGCTTAATGTAACCGACATGTACCATGCTTGTCGGTTAACCTGCCTCTGGGTCTTAGTTCGCATCACTGTCATTTGGAAGGTTGGCTACAGGAGTGTATTAGCCAGTAAACTTACTGTGCACTGGCTTGCACTGAGCAAGGTATGCACAGGCTTAATTGTATTTACTTGCTAATTTGTGGTGAGCAATTTCACACGGGTTTTAACACATCTTTGCCTGATGGGGGACAGGTGAAATTCTGCACTGCAGTTGGACCCTTGTATACCTTGCTTATAGGGTAATCCAGCCCTGGTTGAATACATACAGTGAGCTTGATACCTCGCTGATTCTACACTTTGTCAGTTTTTTCTTAGCTTCCTTGATGAGGGAGACTGAAGTATCTATCATCAAAGAATGATCTTCACCCCATCCCATGATTCAGTGTTTTTAGTTTTTAAGTGAGAGTTGCAGAAGTATAAGCTAGAGCTTCATCCCACAGAGTTTACAGTCTGAATAGGGAAGAAGAAAGATACTGGATAAACAGGCAGATTACTCCAAGAGGTGATGTACATGAATCTCTTTTCACAGTACAAGTTCCCATACAAACATATAACTAAGTAGTGATCCCATGGTCTTTTAGTTATATTTGAAATGGTTTTGAGAAAATAAATGCTAGTACTGGGTAAAACCAGAAATCCACCTAGCCAAGGATCTTTTCCAGTGGCACAAATGAAACTGTAGGAAGGACAGATCAGATAACTTTAGTCTGTAAATTTATCCATAGTTTGAAAACACATGTAGAATCTTAAAAACCACAGTAATGGGAGAATGGGGCACCATAATGCCCACAGGCTAAGTACACACTCAGAGCATCCACTCAACAGGCTTCTCAAAGCAGGGAACACAAGAAGTTAATAATTCGCATGTCTGGCTTCCTTTGTCTTTGCCTTTCTTGCTTGTATCTTCATTCACCTTGCATTACAGGATGTAATACTTAGGAAGTATGAACTCTGACAGGAAGACCAAACAAGTTAAGGGCAAAATTTTAGCAATCATGTTCAAACAGAAGATGATAAATGAAGTGCTTTATACTTAAAGAGCCTAATAGTCTACATTCTTGATAAATCTCCATCAGAATTCTCAAGATGCTTGCTGCTCATTAGATTGAGTGACCCAAGAACCAATCAGTCATTTATTACCTGGCTGTTCAGGCTAGTCTGTCATCAGGAAGTAAAGCCTGCTCAGCAGGCTAGGGGTAGGGACAGGACTCAAGTCTTTGGCAGGAGGGCTAGAAAGAGCAAATCCAAAGCAAGAATCAAGGTTATCCTTAAATACTACCTGGCTCACTTCAGGCTTGGCTCTGACTTGGAGTAGTACTGATTCTACAAATATGGATCAAGTATCTTTATCTCTAAAAACAGGTACGGATGCAAGAAATCAAGTTCAGCAAGATAGCTGCCCAGTTTTACAGTCTTACTATCTTGTAGAATAGTTTTATGTTTAAGCTGGCATTGACTGATTTAGAAAATTAGACTGTTATTTTATATAATAATAAGGCAAATAGGTTTCCTGGCAGTGTTAAACATAGAATTGAAATACTATATTTTAGTGTTTTTATTTGATTCAATGTATTTGTATATATTTAATAAAAAGATTTTCAATAAATTTGTCTTTGCTTTCAGCCTTACAGTCAAAATAACCTTTAAAAATTAGTACTAATTAAATGTTTCTTTTATAAAAGTCAAATCTTTAACAACCTAAGTCTTCTCAATTTTCCACAGATAAATTTCTTGACTATAAAACTCTTACCATTTTACTTCTCCTCAATACAGGTAAACAAATATTTGATAAATGGGCTAATAAGTGAATGGACCAATGTCTAGTGCCACCGCCACTGCCGTGTAGCTGATTCTGACTTATAGTGAGCCCATGGATCAGAGTAGAACTGCCCTATAGAGGTTCCAAGAAGCACCTCGTGGATTTGAACTGCCAGGTTAGCAGATGTAGCACTTAACCATTCTGCAACTAGGGTTTCCAACATCTAATGCAATTTTTAGGTTTCTAATACCTAAAAAATTGTTGTTGTTGTAAGGTGCTGTGGAGTCAGTTTTGACTCATAGCAGCTGTATGTAAAACAGAACAAAACACTTGTGTTCCTGCATCATCCTCACAACTGTTGTCATGCTTGAGCCTGTTGTGACAGCCACTGTGTCTGTCCACCTTGCTGATGGTCTTCCTGCTTCTCACCAATGATCTACCAAGCGTGATGTCCTTCCCCAGAGACTGGTGACTCCTGATATCATGTCCAAAGTCCATGAGGTGTAGTCATTCTTTCTTGCTTCTAAGGAACATTCTGGCTATATTTCTTCCAAGACCG
The DNA here is from genome assembly GCA_028571685.1 of Heterohyrax brucei. Classification (NCBI taxonomy): domain Eukaryota; kingdom Metazoa; phylum Chordata; class Mammalia; order Hyracoidea; family Procaviidae; genus Heterohyrax; species Heterohyrax brucei. The sequence goes on from CM053144.1 coordinate 103,603,250, forward strand.
ATTTGTTGGTTCTTTTGGCAGGCTGTGGTGTATTCAAAAGGTGTCAGTTCTTCTTCAGTCTTCCTTAGTCATTGTCCAGCTTTCACATATATATGAGATGGATGAAAACACCATGGCTTCAAGCAAGTGCATCTTAGTCTTCAAGATGACATATTTGCTTTTTATCACTTTAAAGAGGTTTTCTGCAGCAGATTTGCCAGTGCAGTGCATCATTTGATTTCTTGACTGCTGTTTCCATGGGTGTTGATTGTGGATCCAAGTAAAATGAAAATGCTTCACAACTTCAGTCTTTTCTCCATTTATCATGGTGTTGTTATCGATCCAGATGTAAGGGTTTTTATTCTTTGTGTTGTGGTGGGATCCGTATTGAAGGCTGTAATCTTTGATCTTCATCAGTAAGTGCTTCAAACATTTGTTGATGCTTAATAAATGAGTTTAATAAATTAACAAATATGAATTCATGGGTAGTAAGGACATGGGTCAATGGGAATGAAATTTTCTGGAGATTTAAATTTGTGAAATAAACTGGGAGCTTCTTAAGGTCCTCTGATTACAAGAGGTCAGCTATGCAGAGAAGGAGAGACTATCTGACACTTTTTATAAATCAGTTGTATTTCATGGCTTTCCTCCAAGGAATTCTAGGCATCATTACAAGCTGTGACTTATGAACTGAGTATTAGTCCTTAAAACAATGTCAAGTTGAGCTACAATTGTGAAGACCTGGCAATCTGGTTCCCAAAGTTTACAGCCTCGTGGAGCACAGTTCTTCTCTGGCATACAAGGGGTTTCAATGAGTCAGAAGCAGTGGGACAGCAACAGGTTTGATTCACTTTTTAATGCAGAAACACTGTAATATAACAAAACTATCACTGTGACTTTGATTCCTGACCAAGTTTTATAGTCTTGCTAAAATTTGGTCAAAGCTTTAATATTTCATCAACCAAAACCATTTTTTTCCATAAGCTGTAATAGTAGGTGGTGAATTTCTGCTGTGAGCACAGTTTTCATACTGAAAATTAAACCTAGTATATGCTTTGCCTTGGGATCACAGTCAGAAAATAGCTATTTTAAACTAAATATATTGAATCATGACTACTTATCTAAAGAACAATGTAAGATGCCCTTAACTCAACAAATATTTACTGAATACCTGTGTGCTAGACACTTTCTAGGAAAGACAATTCCTGCCTTAGAGGAGCTTATATTCTAGCAAGAAATGACAGACATTAAACTAGTAAGTAAAGGATCTTCCAGTAAGAGTGTCATATCTTTGAACTTGAATAAAACAAGTTGTGTAAATGATACAGTTTTAATTTTTTATTATTTTGAAGTACATTTGATGGCATTATGTGTGGAAAAGAACTTTGGGTAAATGGCCCTGTAGCAACTTCCAAATGGGGCCCCAAATACTCAGTTATCGTAGCCCAGTATCTTTCACCATTGGCAGTCACAGCCTCTCTTCATAACTTTTCATGGCTACTTGTCAAGACTAATGAAAAAAATGTGATCAATATGCCCATTATAGCTTCACAAACATCCCCACCATGAGCTGTCAAAAATAGGACATCCTTATTGGAAGACCCTTTACACGGTTGCTATGAGTTGGAATAGACTTGATGGTAGCAGGTTTTTGTTTTGCTTTGTTTTGATGATAAATGTTAGAAAGTGACACATGCTATAGAAAAAAGGAAGAGGAAATTCAGTCTTAAGGCTGATATCGTAGGAGTAGCGATGTAGTTTTTGTCAGGGTGGTTGAGGGTGGGAATTTACTGAGGCAGGACATGTGAGTAAAGACTTGAAGGAGGCGAAGAAATAAGCCACTGTTGTACACAACATATTGATAACTGGTCTTGTAAATTTCTTCTCGAACAGTCCTCATATGTCTACATGGATGGTGTCATTCACCTAAAACTCTCCAATGATTCCCTACAGCTTTTAACATAAGGTGTCATCTGCTTAATTTGCACTATATTAATTTGACTTTTGTGATCTCAGCCCTGCCTCTGCCACCAGGTCCTTTCCTCTTTCTTTTGTTCACTGAGTTTTAGTTGCACTGGGATTATTTCACTTCCCTCTCAAGGATCAATGGCTTTCCCGTCTTCTGGCCTTTCCACAAGCTTTTCTTTCCGCTTACATTCCGCAGCGTTTCACCTGACCACCTTCCCAATAGCCGACCTCCGTGCTCGTACATTCTTATTGTGTCTTACATTTGCCTTCCTAGTCCTCACTACATTGTAAGTAAATAATTATTTACTTAGTGGTTGAATAGCTTTTCTTCCTGTCAGACCTTAAGCTCTTTGATGATAGGGATGTTGTTCGATGTTTGCCTCATTTGTTACTATATTAATAATGACTGCCACATGGTAGATGCTCAGTATTTGTTGAATGAATTTAATGCATGTGTGAAATATGGTGGGATCCAGCCTCTTGGAATGGGGAGAAAGAATGGATTCAGATTGGGTAGGAAAATAAAAACGAGCAGTATTCTTTTCCAGGCTGAACTTGATGTTCGTTTAAGCTAAATGGCCAAGACTGAAAGACCTTTAATGACTTTAAAGTCAGTTGTTGTCAAGCTCATTCTGACTCATGGTAACCCAAAGTGTGTCAGAGTAGAATTATGTGCAATAGAATTATCAGTGGCTGATTTTTCAGAAGTAGATCACCAGGCCTGTCTTGTGAAGGAGAATTTGACCCTCTAGCCTCTTGGTTAACATCTCAGTTCTTTGTACCAGCCAAGGACGCCATAAGGTCTTCAGCACTTTCAAGGAACATTCTTATGGATCCACATAAAGCTGACAATGAATCTCCTTAAATGATGATTATGGATTAGGAAATATAGTCATTAGTTCTCTTCTCCAGACATTCCAGTTCTCTCCCAGGCATGCTGGAGAAGTATAATTCCCCGTACTGAATTAAAGTTGAGAGTGGTCATGTGATGTCCTTTTGGCTCATGATATCTGGGCAGAGGCTTTAATAGCTACAGTACAATTAATAGAAACCCTGGTGGCATAGTGGTTAAGAGTTACTATGCTAACTGAAATGTTGACAGTTGGAATCCACCAGGTGCCCCTTGGAAACTCTTAAGAGCTGTTCTACTGTGTTCTATAGTTTCACCATGAGTCAGAATTGACTCTACAGCAGCAAGGTACAGGTGCAATTAATTGCATTTCTCTTGCTTTTTGTTATATCAGCTGGCAGTATATCAAGTAGCAGCTAGTCTGTTAGGCTAGTCCCTGAGTGAGGACAATATAGAACCCCAAGCAACTTATGAAGGACATATAACATGAATGAGTAATTAACCCTTATTTGAGCCATTGAAATTCTGAGTGATTTGTTTTTACAGAATAACCATTCATAACTGATTTAGAATCAGGAGGCTTTGAGGCTCAGTTGGAACAATAAATTTTTAGGTGACCAGACATGAGATGGAAAACTGTACTCATCTCTCCTCCAGAACTGGTGCCTTTGTAAGACCACAGACCAAAGGAAAAGGGAACCAGTTGTCCAAAGCAGAGTGTCTCATGCTATTCCAGACTCCTTCCTCTGCTTTGTTCCCCATAGACAATCCACTGTTTCTGTTGTGAGCTCAGTATTCTGTCTTAATTGTTCATGCCACTGGGATCCCTTGATGATCCTAAATTTCTGTCTCAACATTTTAGCTGCTTTCTAAATTTTTGTTTTTATCTTAGGTTTTAGCTTACCTTTTGAATCTTTAATTTTAGTCATCTTACTCAATTATTTGTATTTCACTATTCTCTTTTGTCCAGTGTAAACATTAGCTTTTGTACAGTTAAAACCTGTTGCTGTCAAGTCAGTTCCAACTCATAGTGATCCTATAGAACAGAGTAGAACTGCCTCACAGGGGTTCTAAGAAGCAACTGGTAGGTTTGAACTCCCAGCTATTTGATCAACTGCCAAACACTTAACCACTGTGCTATTAGGGCTTGATATAGTTCCTATAGTTAGGTGAATCTGTATTTTTAAAAATGTATTCTTTTGTTTTTCAGGAAAAAATGATGAAAAGATCAGGCATATGTCATGTACTTTCAAATTTGAAATATAGTTTATTACTCTTCAATAGGAAAATATTCTTTTTCTAGTTTATTTTATTTTAAAAACAGTATTAAAGGAATATCTATTTTTGAATATATGAAAAATTTTGACAGTTGTAGCTTCTTACAAACTCACCAACAATAAAAGATGAAGGTTATTTATAGGAGGTGCTACAAATAAAATATTTTATCCAATAAATTTTTCCACAACTCTTTTTCTTAGGAAACTAGTAGGATTGGGGTTGTCAGGTCATATAGGTAGTTCTATGTTCAGCTTTTGAGGTACTGCTCAACTGTTTCCCATAGTAACTGCATCATTTTACATTCCCACCATCAAATAGATGAGAGTTCCAATTTCTCCATCATCTTGCCAACACCTGCTATTTTGTGGTGTTCTTTTGTTTTTTTGTTTGTTTTATCATGGCCACATTCTAGTGGGGATGACATGGTATGTCATTATGGGCTTTTTTTCTTTTTCTTTTTTTCCAGTCTCCCTAATGGCTTGTGGAGCCCCTGGGTGGCCCAAAAAGTTACGTGACTACCAACTGAAAGACCGGGGGTTTGAACCCACAGTGAAGCACCTCAATGCACTTTCAAAAGGTCACAGCCTTGAAAACCACATGGACTAGTTCTAGTCTGCACACAGAGGGTCTCCATGAGTTGAAATTGACTCAGTAGTAACTGACAACAACAGTTAGTGACATTGACCATCTTCTCATGCTTGTTAACTGTTTAGATATACTCTTTGGTGAAATGCCTGTTCAAGTTCTGTCATGGATTGAACTGTGCCTTCCCCAACCCCACCAAATATGTGTCAGCTTGGCTAGGCCATGATTCCCAGTATTGTATGATTGTCCAGCATTTTGTCATCTGACATGATTATTCTATGTGCTGTAAATCAAAACCTGGTGGTCAGCAGTACGAATCCACCTTAGAAACTCTATGCAGCATTTCTACTCTGTTCTATTGTGTCGCTATGAGTTGGAATCAACTCAACAGAAAGAAGTCTTAGGGTTTTTGTTTGTTTATTTGTTTACAATGTTAATGATGCAAGATTAAGGGCAGTTATGTTAATAAGTCAGGACTCAATCTACCAAATCAGGTTGTGTCTTAAGCTATTCTCTTTTGAGACAAAAAAGAGAGAAGCAACCAGAAGGACATGGGGACCTCATACCACTGAGAAACAAGAGCCTAGACAATAACATGCCCTTTGGACCCAGGGTCGCTATGCTGAGAAGCTCCTATTCCCAGAGAAGATTGACAACAAGGACCGTTCTCCAGAGCTGACAGAGAGTAAAAGCTATCCCCTAAAGCTGGCAACTATAATTCAGGCTTCGTATGAGTCGGATCTGACTCGACGGCACTTGGCTTGGCTAGCCTACTAGACTGTGAGAGAATAAATATTTGTTAAAGCCATCCATTTGTGGTATTTCTGTCCCAGCAGCACTGGATAACTAAGACAAGTCCTTTTTCCGTGTTTAAATTGGGTTGTCTTTTTTTTGTTAAATTGTAGAAAAAAAAATGTATGTGTAGTATGTTAGACCTTTACTGAAAAAATAGTTCCTGAGTTGTTTTCTACTAATTTGCAAGTTATCTCTTCACTTTGTTGATGAAATCCTTTGATGAACAAAAGTAATTCCTATGAGGTCTCATTTGCCTATTTTGTCTTTTGCTTCTGATGCTTTTGTTGTCATATCTGATACGGCATCATTGGAAGCTATATCCCATTTTTTTCTAAGAATATTATGGTTTTAGTTTTCACTTTTAGGTCTTTGATATATTCTTAATTTGATTTTGTGTATGGTGTGAGGCATGGATTCTGATTCATTCTACATGCAAAAAGCTAGTTTCCCAGCACCATTTATTGAAGAGCCTTGTCCTTTCCCACTGAATAGATTTAGCACCATTATGGAAAGTCAATTGATTGTATGTGCATGGATTTATTTCCTGACTTTCAGTTCTATTGTATTGTACCAATACCCGGCTGTCTTAATTACTGTGGCTTGATAGTATGTTCTAAAATCAGGAAATATAAGCCTTCCTACTTCATTCTTTTTCTTTATAATTGTTTTAGCCATTTAGGGTATCTTGCCCTTTCATATGAATTTGAGGACTGGTTTTTCTATTTCTTTAAAAAGATTGTTGGAATTTTGACAGAGATCATATTCAATCTGTAGATTGTCAGAGTAATTGTCGATAATTCAATCTTAACACTCGGAGGGTACCAACAATTCAGTGTAAATTTGGGAAAACTATTCTCAACTCTGTAAGGGCACTGTCTGCCTAGAAACACTCATCTACATTACCTAACAGAACAAGAGCTCCTTCTGTAGCAACTGGATTCAGGTTTATAGTGACTATAATTTCCTCCTGGAATGATGGTAAGTATTTTTATGTAACCAAAAGTTCCATCATGATTAATCTCCCCAAATAAAGGGAATTTATTTCAAAAACAAATTGGTATTTCCAGCTTCAAGAACTAAAATTTCCAGAAGCTTTAAGTGACAGTACCTTTCCTAAAAATAATAATAGAAACAATTCTTAGAGTTCTGTCTTAGATGCCATACAAAGTTACAGTTAATGCCCATCATGAATTCAAAGTAGCATGAAGAAACACAGAAAAAAGTTGTTATTCACATGTATTTCTTTTTAAAAAAAATTTATTGGGCTTTAAGTGACAGTTTACAACCCAAATCAATTTGCCATATCAAAGCCTGTACCCACACCACTATGCAGCTGTAACTGCTCCCCCATCACGCTGTGATAGCACACTCCTTCTTTCCAACTTGCACTTCCCATATCCATTCAGTCAGCCCCTGTCTCCCTTCACCCTCACATGCATTTCTTTTAAAGGAATAACTTGGATAAATAAACATTTCTAAATATATATTCCTTCTTATAGTGATAAGTTCTAGTGTAGGACATCCTTTCTATTTGCAGAACAATATTAACATGCAATAACAATATTATTCATGCAAATAAAATTATATTCTCATCCTAGTTGTGAAATTTTAGATTTTAATTAAACTGCAAAGTTTTATGAGTAATTATCTAGAAATGAAATAAATATAAAATGAATAGTGATTTGATAACTTAAACATAAAAGTTTTCAACTGTGTAAATAGTATTCACTATAAAAAGAACAAGAAAGAAAAGGTGGAAAGTACAGAAATTTAGGAGGGAAAATACCAGCAATCCTGCCACCCAGAGATAATCATTTGTAGTTTTGGTATCTTATCTTCCATTCGAGCCCTCATGGTATAGTGATTAAGAATTCATCTGCTATCCAAAAGGTTGGCAGTTTGAATCCACTAGCCATCCCTTGGAAACCCTGTGGGAGCAGTTCTACTTTGTTCTATAGTGTTACTATAAGTCAGAATTGACTCTACTGCAACGAATGTTTTGGGTTTACCTTCCAGTGTATTTTTCTAAGAATTCAAAACTAGTTATAATCATATTATGTCCTAATTATTCCATGTTGTTTGAAATAAAAGTATTTTCCTATGTCACTCAGAATGCTTTATAAGGATTATTTGGATGATTACAAAATATTACTGTCATTCTGCCTGGCTTGTGGTGATCTTTTTAGTTTCTGAGGTGAGTTATAAGCCAAGTTTGTCTACGTTAACATAGAACAGATAGTCTTGTCAGTGCTGAAGGCTCTCTTAAATTCATTTTAACTTTACATATCAATGCTAGAGTAATGGACCTTTCGGAAGCCAATGAAAAGCACAAAGCAATCTGAGGTGAACTCTGAGGGAGAACCCTTGCTTCGTGCCTTCTATAGGCTCATGAAAGGGCTCATCACACTGAAAGAGCCTGTAATTTAGTTCAAGTATAACTACAGCTGATTCTGGCATCTAGTTGCTGTGTGATTGTTGTAAGGTGCTGCTGAGTCAGTTCCAACTCATAGTGACCTTATGAACAACAGAACGAAACACTGCCCTGTCTTCTGCCATGTAGACTAAATAGATATAAACTGGAAACCTTTCTTGAGATCCTGTTATGTGCCTAAGCTTATTCCAGATCATGCATGTATAGTCAACAAACAGTTCTGATCTTACCCTCATGGAATTTACAATCTGGTTGGGCTTGTTAATTAAACATTATTTGGAAGTTTTGTGTAATGTTAAACCACTACAGCAAGTTTTATCAATCCCTAAGCATAGAACAGAGCACTACAGATTTTAAAACAATGTTCCAATTCTCCAAAATAACAGAAGTAAAGAAATGTCTGCCTGATTATCTGGCATATGTCATTTTTCAAATCATGTAAGAATAAGGCACGGAATTTGCCGATGGATTAGAGAAAATAAAACCACGTAGTTATCTTGTTTAAGAGCAGATGAGGATCCTCAGAAGTAGTAAGTAATTTCACCAAAAAGTGAATTATACAAGATGTATCTCTCATAGAGCTTTTAATTGAAAGATTATGTGCTAAGCAATCAATTCCTTTTCCAATGTAATTAAATAGATGGAGCTCTTATAGCAGACAAAATCATCAATTTTCAAATCAAAGATTCTTCCATCTTAAAAAAAAGGTACCCTAGATGTATTTCATAGCACAAGACAGTGTGTATTTGTTATTTTAACCTGAAGAACATGACAGACACTTCGGTAACTTATTTAGGAATAAGTAATGAAGTCAGTGGCTTAAAAAGGAAGAGAAACAGAGAAGAGGAAGCAAACTGAAAGAGGCCAAATATATGCACGTCTGGCTCTGCATGTACATTATCCAGCACCTGCTACTGAGACATTCCTGAGATCTCATACCACGCATGCCATGCTAAAAGCAATCATTTTATCATGTGTGTATTTGAATTGTTGGTACATTCGGTAATACTCTTTGGCCACTTACTTTCCACAAAGTAAGATTTCTGAGACTGTGGAACGTCAATAATTATGGTGCATAAATATGTAGGAATGCTGTTAGCACACAGTAAGGGGCTAATTTGTTTTATTCACCTGTTTGCATTACCACAGAGCAAAAATGGGCTCATCACTTTAAGTGGGGATTTAACATTTTCCATTACACTTCACCGCTGTATGATGCATATAAATAAAACCATTAATGCTTTATAAAGATGTCACAAATACCCTTTTCAGTCTATGGTCCCATTTTATTACTTTGATTGATGCCAACATCAAAATAAAATGAATTATGGCAAAAAATAGATGATTAAATCATAATTAGTCTGGCTCTTTAAGTATGCGAAGGTGTTAAATTGCCCATTTACAGGCCTTATTATACTGAACATAAAGGTGTGTGACTACAGAGGTGGTCCTGTATGTTGCTGGTTTATTTTTATGGTTATATTTTAAAGGAAAATGGCCAGAATTATACATAATATATGAGCAGAATGGTATCTGATGATTAAAATTGAGAGGGTGTGCTTTGAACATATGGGTGATGTGTTAAAGGATGCCTTTCGTACCAGGAAAAATTTGCTGGATTGATGTTGCCAGTGAATCACTGAGGAACCAAAACAGTGCTCACTTTTTTTGTTTCATGCTTTCTAGTCTTCAATGAGGGTAATTACTGAGTGTCCCGATTACAAAATGCTCGTTCTTTTCAGTCTTACATGCAGGAATGAGAGATTACCAACAGTCAGGGAAAATAAATAAGGTGAACATTGCCCTAAAAACACATCAGTTTAAAAATAGAAATCTGTATTAAATTTTGCTTTCTACATTGTGAATGGTTAAACTAACAGTTCTATCTCTGGAACGTTAGAGAAAAATACCGTGAAAGCTTGCTAGCCAGCCAAGCCAAGTGCCGTCGAGTTGGATCTGACTCATGGCGACCCTAGAAGGGAAAACATTAATTTAGTCGTGTATATACATTCTGTTAAGAAAATCCCTGTAGCAATAGAAAAATGTCAAGAATTTTATAGTGGAAGTGAAAGGCTTTCATTATTACTATGTGTACCCTTTGAGTCCAAGGAGGGCTTGGTAGGTTTGTGCGACTGACCGTTTGGCTGGCAGAGATAGCACTTAACCACTATGTCACCAGGGTTTCCAACTTGTTTTTTTTTTTTTTTTTCATCTATTTAATGATAGGCTTAACATTGAATAGGATGGATTTTTGATGCAATCATTTCAAGACTTTTATTCTAAATTTTCAGATTCCAGCTATGAAGCTGTTGAATAATTATTTCATAATACAAAATAATGCTCAAAGCTGAATTTGAATTTTGTGATTAGACCCTCCCTTCTCCTAGAATTCTAAGTTAAAAATACCTGCAACTTCTTGTTTTCAACTTCACCTATACCCTGTTTTAAACAGGTAAATGAAATGATGAGTAGTTGTGGTGGGGCAGTCCTTCATATGAAAACAAGTCCTGTGGGATAAAGGGATATATTTTTCTAAACAACTGAAATAATAACTGTGAAAGCAACAGAATTGTTTGTTATAAGAAAATACTATATTCTCAAAATAATTCCTAATCTTTCTTGATGCTTGTAAAAAAAATTGCTTACTTACATTATAGTATTTACTGGCAAGCTATTTTGTACAAATCAACTGATCAAGAAATGTCTCAAGAGTGAATTAAATAACTATCAATTCTACCTTCTGAAATGCAGTTCTCCTGAGAAAACTTGCCAAACGCAGAGGGACATTTTTAGTAGGTAGCTTTACTTCTGAAGCCTAAAGGTACTGTTAGGGTAGAATGAAGATCAATAGCCATTTAGAAACATCCAGCATCAAACAATCACTTGCCAAGCCAAAGCCAAGTGCCGTCGAGTTGGATCCAACTCATGGAGACCCTAGGGGCCAGGGTAGAGCTGACCCCCAGAGTATTCAAGGAGCACCTGGAATCACTTAGGACATCTTTTTCGTTTCTTAACCTGCAAATACTGTTTTATCAGTCAAATCTGTATAAACAATCTACGTAGATTTCGGGAAGACATTTTCCAAAGTCTTTTATGGCAACACAGTGGGGGATTATGGACTGGATAGTGTGGTACAGATCTGTGGATCCCTGTTGTTGTTAGGTGCCATGGAGTCAGTTTCGACGCATAGCTGCCCTCCTCTGCAACAGAACGAAACACCGTTCCATCCTGCGCCTTCCTCACGAGCATTCTTGTGTGTGAGCCTGTTGTTGAAGCCACTGAGTTAATCCATTTTTGTAAGGGCCTTCCTCTTTTGTGTTGACTGAGAAGCATGATATCTTTCTCTAAGTTCTAGTAACATGTCCAGAGCATGTAAGACAAAGTCTTGCCATCCTCACTGCTAAGGAGATTTCTTCCTTCTTCTGGCAATACCAACATCCTAATTCAAATGCATCAATTCTTCTTGCCAAGCCAAGTGCCATCCGCTTCCTTATTGTCTAGCTTTCACATGCATATGAAGCAATTGAAAACACCATGGCTCGGGTTAGCAAACCTCCATCCTCAAAGTGACATATATGCTTTTTAATACTTTAAAGAGATCTTTTGCAGCAGATTTGCCTAAGGCAAGTACATCATTTGATTTCTTGACTGCTATTCCGTGGGTCTTGATTGTGGATCCAAGTGAAATGAAATCCTTGGCAACTTCAATCATCTCATCATTTATTATGATGTTGTTTACTGATCCAGTCATGAGGATTTTTGTTTTCTTTATGTTCAGATGAGATCCATACAGAAAGCGATAGTTTTTGATCTTCCTCAGTGAATGCTTCAAGTCCTCTTCACTTTTAGCAAGCAAGATTGTGTTGTCTGCATTTCATAAGCTGTTAACAAGTCTTCCCCCAATTCTGATGTTGTATTCTTCATGTAGTCTGCTTCTCACATTATTTGTTTAGTGTATAAATTGAATATATGCTGAAAGGGTACCAGGCAAGTGCATACTTTTCATGTATACTGGTATATAAATTGTGTGTATTACAATTATGTTTTCTGTCTCTGAGCTTTATAGCTATCCTTTTATAACATTTTTTAATAGGTGCTTGTGTCAGGGCAGGGACTTCTATAACTGCACAAACTGAAAGAGGTTCCTCAGTACCATACTGTTGTGCTGGAAGGTTACTGCAGGTGCAGCATCTGGGAGGAGCGACTGTGAATGATTTCTGTCTCTTTCCATCTGTACAGCCAGGTGAATCTTTAAAGTACATTTACTGTTTTCTCTGTGTTACTGGGAGAGTGCAGTATTTGGCATTACATAGTATTCAAGTGTGTAAGTTGTTTTCAGGCAGAAACCACTGTAAGCACACATCCTTGATGTACTTGTTATACACAGCTAGGAAGAAGTACCACTTAAGTTTTCTTGCTATTTGGGATTCTGAAGAGTGAGATAGCCTTATATGGTTATTTATGGATTTTATTTATGGATTTTTTGTGCTATCGGTTAGTTGTAGTTTTCAGAATTAGGTAATATTCATGTAAAAAAACTTACTTTTAAGAGAAATACAGTGTAAGCACATGCTGTAGCATCTTGATGTATTGCATGTATGTTTCATAAGACTGGCAGGGAATTTTGAGCTGTAAGTACTTGTTTTGAAGTAAGAAGTAATGTATTGCAGTGGTAATGTTCCCATGATGGTACTTCTTTTTGGAGGCTAGAATTCTGTGATGTCTCCCCTTGATTTAGAGGTAGGGTATTTGAATTATACTGTTTTTGTGTTTCAATATATGTGTTTATTATCCTGAGACAAGATTAACAGTGGCTTAGCAATCACATACTGATGTAGTTTAGCTTTTATGTAATCATGTAGTTTGGCAATTATGCAATGATGTAATCATCCTTCATGATGCAATCTTTCAATCAATGGTCGGAGCAGTTATGCAGAGTTGTCATGTGCCTTTATGTGTTACCCCATGTTTTCATAAGTCTAACTCAACAACAAAAAAAATGGGTAAGAACAAAATTTTTCCCCATTTCATTTTATGTATCTGATCTCCATAGTTTACAGGTATATACATGTACCACATAATGTTAATTTAAAAATATATTATATAACAGAAGATTATCAGTGTTCAATGGTTCAGCATGTATCCTATTAGCGAAAAACCATTATATCACTAAAAATTTACAAACAAAATAATTCATTCATGAAAAGGTTAAACTGCGCAGTATCCTTTTGTTCTGTTTAAATGGTTACTTCTTACTCACGTACAGGTTCGGCACGAGCACAATGAAGTGTTCTGCAATTCCCATTCTTCGAAATGTTATTCATAATTTGTGGTGATTTGTACAGTCAAATGCCTTTGCATAGTCAATAAAACACAGGTAAACATATTTCTAGTATTTTCTGCTTTCAGCCAAGATCTACCTGACATCAGCAATGATACCTCTCATTCTATGCCCTCCTCTTGAGTTTCTAGTATTTCTATGTCAATGTATTGCTGTAACCATTTTTTAATTTTCTTCTATGCAATTTACTACATAATTTTTCATCTATGCAAAGACCTAGAGCTAAAAACCAAAAGGAAAAGGTATACTCAGCATTTCTCAAGCTGAAAAAATTGAAGAAACAATTTAAGCTCCAAAGTGCATTATTGAAGGATTCTATGAGCAACAAAACTGAATGACACAGGAGGCATGAAAAGAGGATGGAAAGAACACACAATGCCACTGTACAAAAAGAATTGATCAATATTCAACCATTTCAGGAGGTAGCATGTGACAGGAACTGATGGTACTGAGGAAAGAGGTCTGAGCTCCACTGAGGACATCGGCAAAAAAAAATAAGTTTCCAGGAATTAACAGAATACCAACTGAGATATTTGAATAAATGCTATGCAACACTGGAAATGCTCACTGAGGGACAGCAAGAAATTTGGAAGACAGCTACTGGCCAGATGACTAGAAAAGATCCATATTTGTGCCCTCTTCACATAAATATGACCTAACAGAGATTGAACAATATCATTAATATCATCTGCATGGATCACTAGGTGTTTTTAAATGAAAGGAGATTGCAAGTGAATGTCAGTGAGTTTGTATTTGACAATAGTTTTAATTTATTAATATCCAATTAATTATTAACCGGATGAAAATAAAAAGAATTTATTAGCAAGTATTTTATGATAAATCTGTTGCTATAAATATGAGGTCTGACAATTAAGTGTGCAAACTTAATTGTTGTAAGTGTTACATACCTCATTGCTGAATATCACTACGGTCACTTTCAAAGTGCTCCCCTTGGGAAGCTATGCACTGATGCCAGCGCCTGGTCCACCCTTCAAAGCAATTTTGGAACTCTTTCTGGAATGGCCATTGTGCACAGTGGCATGGTGGGAAGTTTACAAACTTAATTGTATAGTTGTCCGTGAGGAACTTTTTAGTTAGTAAACAAATAACTCTATTGGAACATCTTCCCTGCTCACCTGATCTGGCCCCATGACTTTTGTCTTTACCTGAAAAAGGAAATATTGAAAGGAAGACATTCTGATGACATTTGACACATCCAGGGTGGTATGACAACGGCTCAGATGGCCGTTTCAGAAAGAGTCCCAAAATTGCTTTGAAGGGTGGACCAGGCACTGACATCAGTGCATAGCTTCCCAAGGGAGGTATTTCGAAGGTGATCATAGTGATATTCAGCAATGAGATATGTAGCACCTTTTTCTAGGATGAATTCCCAAACCTAATTGTCAGTCCTTGTATATAAAGTAACAGTTCATATTCAGACCAATCCTGAAAGGCAGGATTAATGAGTCAAAATTTGTGAGACTAAATTTAAAGGAAGAATATAACCCTAGTATCCAGTACCAGGTATCTTCCAAGATCTGATTTTGTAAACTATGAAATAAGAGAATAAGTCAAGTTAAACAAAACAGTAGATTCTCCCTGCAGTAAGGTAGGCTGTGATACCTAAACAGGGTCATTAGCCAACGGAAAATAAGCCAAGAAGTGGCAAGATGCTGCAGCTGGGGGTAGAAGTTTGTATCTGTGATGTACTTTGGAAAGCGGTGAACTGACTTAAAACTGTTAAGAGATGATATGGTCTCTATGAGTATAATAAACATGACACCAGAAAAGATGTGGTGAGCTCAGGCTCAGAGGGAACCTTTCACTATCTCTGAGTTCTTTCTGATGGCTGAGGCAAGCCAGTGGCCGTTTCTCAGTGGAAGAAGTGCTCTGCCTTGTAGTGTCCAGGTAGTTTGTCTGAGATAAATTAGTATGCCTAGCCAGTACAACCCCGGGGAAGGAGTGGGGTTGGCAAATGCTGTGGAGAAAGTCAGTCCTGTAGATACATGAATCTCAGTCCCAGCAGAAAAAGTGAAATATGTTCTGAAACCACTGGTAAAATTTCCGCTATCAGGATTGCAAGTGGAGAGAAAAAGGAGTCAGTAAACGTGAGTATGTCTAGGGCCTACTTCAGGGTATCAAATGCCAGACTGGGAAAAGTCAAAGTTATTCAAACACAACCCATTTGAAAGAGCAGGACCCTGGGGACCCAGCCACCTTTGCTCTGGATTGTCACAGACATTGAAGTTATTTTCAAAACTTTAATACAATTATGAATTGAGATAAAATTACAACCACAGGCTAGTGGATTAATTGTGGCAAATGTTATAAAAAGTTCATGTTAACATATAAATAGAGTCAGCATAAAATAAGAATTAGAAGTATGGATACAAGTTCCTAGGTTGATATCCTGGCTCTACCACTGACTAGCTGTGTGATTTTGGACACATTACTTAACTGTTCTGTGCCTGGTAGCATTTATCTCAAATGCTTTTGCAAAGATAAAGTGAGTTAATAAGTGTAAAACACAACAGTACATGCAGTGCAATGATTAAAGCACTCAGTTGCTAACCAAAAGGCCAGTAGTTCAAATCTACCAGTTGCTCTGAGGGAAAAAAGGCCTGGTGGTCTGCTACCATAAAGATTACAGCCTATAAACCACTATAGGGCATTTCTGCTCTGCCTTGTAGGGCCAGTGTGAGTCAGAATAGACTTGGCAGCACACAACAAAAGCAATATAAGTGTATGGTAAATAAAAATCAGTTAAATGAATATTCAGCTGAATGAAAGAAACAGCAGGGTCTATTTAAATGGGCAAAGGATATAAAGAGACAATCACACACAAGTGATTTGATTGTTGAGCAGGCATGGGAAAAGGGTCCACTTTAGTAGTTATCAATGGAATGCCTCTTAAAACAATAATGAACTACCATTATTAAGGTAATCCAATGTAGACAAGGTGGAATTGGTATATTTCCTTATAATTTCAAAAAATAATTTTTTTTCTCTTAGGTGCACTTCCAGATATTGGTGATACAAAGATGAAGATCTTATCCTTTCTTAGAAAATTTTACAGTCTAGGTGAGACACAAATATGCAGACAATGATTATGAAGTAGTGTGATGAACCATATCTCACTCAGGCTTCCTTATGCACATGCACAAAAGACTATTAGAACACAGCCACCCCCCCAAACCAATCTCATTGCCATCAAACTGATTCCCATTCATAGTGACTCTATGCGACATAGTAGAACTGCCGCACAGGGTTCCCAAGGAGTGGATGGTGGATTTAAACTGGTAATCTTTTGGCTAGTGGAGCTGTTAACCATTAAACCATCAGGACTCTGTCAGAACACAAGGTGAAAGCTATTATTAACATGGCCTGGGGGGAGAGAAGAGGACAGGAAGAAATGATCTAGGAAAGGTAATTGGAGGCCAGATTATTACAGACCTTTGGATATAATTGCTAGAAAATTTAGCATAAAGTCAAAAAGGATCACAACTGATGTCAAGAAATTAAAACCAGTATCTGTAACATCCATATTTTGGCCTGAAGAAAACAAGGATGTTCTGAAGTGCTTAGAGGGTAGTTCTCTGGACCATGGTTGCCGGAGAATTGGGAAAAACCTAGCACAAGCATCTCCTTCCATTTGGGGAACAATTTGTCAGTAAGACTCTAGAGTCATAATTGACTTTGTATAATCTTATAATCCTCAGTTTATTTCAAGGAAATGGGTGGAATTGTTCATAATAATAAAAACTGGAAATGCTTAATGAACCTGTGGTATATCATCTTGACTGAATATTATGCAGAAGATTTACAAAAGGTAAAAAAAAATTAGAAATCAATCTAGAAATAGGGAAAAATAGTAAGGCAGTGTAAAATGAAATTTTTCAAAATGGTGTCTATGTTATAATTACTACTAAGCATATGGGAAAGGCTTAAGGGAAAAGTTAAAATAGTTGACATGCTTAAAGTTCAGTGAAATTGTGGAGATTTAAATATTTTTATGATTCTATTATAGATAACTAATTTTAGTATAAATGGAAACTTCTTCATATTGGTCAAAAAAGGCAAATGGAGGATTAAGGAGACTATCTTGACAATAGATCCAATGAAAAGGCCCAAGAGTTTAAACTACTGTAAACTCAAAAGGAAATAACATTTTGAATAGCTTCCCCAAAGCAAATTCTGTGTTAAGAAGCAAAAACACGAAAATAGGATTTATGGGGGGGAGGTAGCAGCCCCTTCTCACTCATTGTTGGTCAGACCTGGAAAATGAGAGTGCATCCCAGTGAGACAGGGTGTGGGAATGAAGCTGAGGACTGTGGCTGATGTTTAACTGGGACAGGGGAGGACAACATGAGATGGGTAGATACTACAGCAATCTTCAAACATTTTAGGGGTTGGAGAAGGTTCCCAATCAGCAGACATTGTCGGAAGTCAGATTTCAGTTCTTAGAATTAAGATAAGTTATAATATTCTTTACTATTTACAAAACAGCCTGTTGTGCAAGATAATCTGTTCCTTCAAATTAGACTTGTTTAGCTAGATGCCGTGTAGAGTCTGTCGGGGATGTAGCAAAAAGGCTGAGATTAGACTGTGGATCATTGCCAGCAAGTCTATTGAACTCATGGCAACCCCATGTGTGCAGTGTAGGTTTGCTTTATAAGTTTTCGAGGCTGTGATCTTTTGGAAGCAGATCACTAGGTCTGTCATCCAAGGCACCTGTGGGTGGATTCAGACTGCCAAGTTTTGGGTTAGTAATTGAGCACTTAACTTTTATACTAAGTGTCCACGAACATCTATTCCACTCTTGAAAGTCAATAACTCAGATAAGTCCTCTCAAAGATTCTACAATTTGGTGTGATTGCCCAAACCTGTAGAACCTTCTGTTACTTTTCTTTTGCATCATGCTTGTGATTAATGGGGCTTCTATAATTTGTAATGACAGAGGTCAGGTTAATAAGTTGATACTTCAGGATGAAAGACATAACATGAAGAAGATGCTACTATCAAACCATTGGTGATGAAAGCAGAAAGCTGATGTCACAAGACCTAGTCCCAGTCACTGACATTTTGCAATGTGGCAGCATTTTATTAAATTTCATTCCAGTAAAAATTAAATTCATCTGAATCTTCAGAAGAAATGTGGAAGGAACATTGCAGAATCTAGAAAAATGGCTGTGAACTCACACAGTTTCTGGTCTTTGAGAATAAAAGATATGTTTAAAATATATGTTTCAAATGAATTATTTTCATCCTTGAAAGATAATTTGAATCTGAATAGGGATTTTCCATGATTGATTGACTAGTAAAGACTTGTCTCTCTGAAGTGTTTGATACAGTTACTACCTTCTCCTTCAATGATTTTCATAGGACAACATTAATTTCTTCAAGTAATGATACATAGTCAAAGATTCAGACTGTTGGGGTAATAATTTTTTTTTATTTTAAATGAATAATTTGTGGCAAACTACAAGGACATAATTCAGTGAAAGGAATGCTTTGAATCTCACTTGGTTTGTCTTCCCATGACTTTTGAAGTGTGGCACAGTGTAATTACCAAGGACTAACATTTCAGACTTGTTTTCTTTTCATACTGCACTTTAATCTATTGATTTTAGAGTTTTTTGTTTTAATATGGAATTTTAAGTGTAATTTTGTAATCTATGTCTAAAGTTCTTAAGAAGCATCTATAAATATTTTGTTCTTTAGTTAATGGGATACTTCAGTAGACTTCTTTAGTTAAAAATACTTGATTGAAACTATTTTATCTTGCAGTGAATTGATTTTGCAACTAATTTATAAAAGAGGTAACCCATGTAAGCACAAATTTCATTTCAAGACAGTTTCTCTGTGTCCTTCCTGTCTGGTGAGATTCTGATTTGTTTTGTTTGGTTTCTGTTGTTGTCATCAGGAATTTTATTTATCTTAAAACTTTGACTCTTTTTAAAGCTAATTATCTCTATTTTGAAAGAAAATGTGTTATATACAGATCTATACATACACATGTACATATATTTGAAATATTGTTTAAAAAAGCCTTTTGCTGTCAAGTTGATTCCAACTCATAGCAGCCCTATAGGACAGCGCAGAACTACCCCATAGGGTTTCAAAGGAGCTGTTGGTAGATATGAAATGCTGACCTTTTGGTTAGCTGCCAAATGCTTAACCACTATGCCATCAGGGCTCCACGTCTCACGTATACATACTCCCCACTGCCATCGAGTGGATTCCAACTCATAGAGACCCTATAAGACAGAGTAGAAGTGCCTTATAGAGTTTACAAGGACATCTCACTTATATGAACATATTACATTAATCATTTCAAGAAGGTTAAGAAATGATTCCGTTTTGTAAACACCTACTTTTGACAAATATCAGAACAAATTTTTGTATTTTGTATTTTAAATCTATTTTTCCTTAGTGATTGGTGGTCCAAGTGACATTTCTTTTGAAGATATCAGATATTAAATTAAAATATAAATGGCTTACTTAGATTTAGCATATAACATACAAGTACCTTTGTTTGTACCTTTAAACATTTGAAGACTCCCTCTGCTGAATAAACACACCAGGCAAATAAAACTGGCTTAATGATTCTATAGGTTTCTACCTTTATCATATTCAGCTTTAATGCTCGGGTTTAGAAAAATATTAAATGGAGTGTGAACAAAATGTCATATTTATTTATTAATAGCTATAGTTTTCCTTCTAGATAATTAGCAGTCAGTCAAATACAAAGTAAACAAAACAAACAAACAAACAAAACAAAACCCATTGCTGTTGAGTTGATTCCAATTCATAGCGACCTTGTAGGGCAGAGTAGAACACCCCATGGTGTTCCCAAGGAGCAGTGGTGGATTTGAACTCCCAATCTTTTGTTTAACAACCAAGCTCTTAACTACTGTGCCACCAGGGCTCCAACGTGACAGAAACAAGAGGTTAAAAATTATGAGGAAGAGCCTTTTTCTCCAAAGAGTTACTTACAGGCAGGTGTACCTAGTATGCACAAATGCACACAAACACACACCCACACATGTCCTCCATCAACAGTTTCTGCTTCTCTACCCTGTTGTAGACAAATTCTGTCTCTGGCTTTTGGCCATGTATTTCTGGCCTTGGGCCTTGACATTATCCTTTGTAAAAAAGGAAACAGATGACTGTAGGAAACTGGTCCAAGAAGATGTAGGTCTAAATTATCAAAATAGCCAGCAATCCCAGGGAGAAAAATGCACTTGCATCCTTACAGGGCGTGCAGTACTGCCCATGACATCCGTTGACAGCAAGTAACGAATTAAGAATGGCACTGACTGATAGATGAGAACTTATAGGAACTGAGAAGCATCATGTCATGTCTGAACATTCGGGCACCCTTGCTCTCTTCTAGGAATTTTGAGTAGTAATATTTAACAACAACTTGTTTTGAGTGCTATGAGTGACTGCCCCAGAAGGCATCCAAGTACAAAAGCTTACTGAGAGAAAGAAAAAGAGCTGATTAAATGGAAATTCACACAGTCCATGTTCTTAGCTGGAAAGTCTAAATAGTAATAGCACTTCTTTTCAAATTTATTTAAGAGTTTAACACAATCTAAACAATCTCAATGACATTTGGAGGAATATACACTAGAACTACATTTTTGTGCAAATAACATGTGCCTTCTAGCTTGTTTGCCAACTGTACCGTCCCCCATGAGGTATTTTCCTAATTGCTACTATGATAATTTTTTACACATTGCTGTCAAAAAAATTAGTATAGGAGGCTTACAAAAAATACCTTGCAGGGGGAGGGCATGGTTAGCAAACAAATGTAGAAGACGCATGATATTTGCATAAATGTAGCATTAATATAGATCAATGAAGGGATGACATATGAAAAATTAACTTATGGAAATATGTCCTATCCATTTGAAACTCCCATATTTATAGACAAAATGTAACTTTAAAAACCAAGTAAATAGCTGAAAAGAGAGAATGAAAACAAGACAAAAATAAAACAAATAATTCCAAGGAGCTCACTTTCAAAATGATCTTACATACCAAAATTCTATACATGAAGAAATGTAACTTAGGTAATACAACAGAAATTCCACATTATGTGAAGAAATTTAACCTCAAGGACATTCAACAAAATCAACAATTGGACACAGACTGACTTTGGATTCAAATATTATAGAACAATTTAACAAAGACTTCAAAATAAATATATAGAAACTACTTAAAGAGCCAAATGAAGGAATCAAAATAACAAAGATACAAAAACAGCAAAAATTAAATAGATATGATATAAAAATAGACATTTAGAAGTTGTAAAAGTAAAAAAAAATTGAAATTTAAAACTCTAAAACTAGAATATACATTAGACACAAAGAGAGAATCAGGAAATAGAAAAGATACTGACAGGTTCACTCAGAGTGACAAAGGAATAACATACGAGGATTACTAATTAAGTCCATGAACTCACACTAGAAAAAGTACTCCATACCTCATTGCTGGTAGTATAGTAGTTAAGTGCTACATCTGCTAATCAAAAGTTTAGCAGTTCGGATCTGCCAGGTGCTCCTTGGAAACTCTGTGGGGCAGTTCTACTCTGTCTTGTATGATCACTATGAGTCAGAATTGATGACAACAGTGGGCTGGGTTTGACAACAACTAGAAATTGTTCTTGGGGCCCTTGTTGTTAGGTGTCATTGAGTCAGTTCCTACGTACAGCAACCCTAGGCACAACAGAACAAAACACTGCCTGGTCTTGCTCCATGTCTGCAATTGTTTTTATGCTTAAGCCTATCATCGCGGCCACTGTGTCAATCCATCTCATTAAGGGTCTTCCTCTTTTACTGTGGTCCCTCACTCTACCAAGCATGATGTCATTTTCCAGGGATTGATCCTTCCCTATAAGATGTCCAAAGTATGTGAGATGCAGTCTTGCCATCTTTGCTTCCAAGGAGCACTCTGGTTGTATTTCTTCCAGAACGGATCTGTTTGTTCTGTTGTCGTTGCATGGTACATTCAATATTCTTCTCCAACCACAAGTCAAAAGCATCAGTTCTTCTGTCTTCTTTGTTCATTGTCAAGCTTTCACATGCATATGATGTGATTGAAAATACCATGGCTTGAGTCAGGCACACTGCAGTTTTCAGGGTGACATCTTTAATTTTGAATACTTCAAAGAGGTCTCTTGCAGCAGATTTTCCCAATGCAATGCATCTTTTTATTTCTTGACAGCTACTTCCATGGATATTGATTATGAACCCAGGTAAAATGAAATCCCTGACAACCTCAATCCTTTCTCCATTTTAACAATGCTGCTCACTGGTCCAGTGGTGAGGATTTTTGTTTTCTTGATGTTGAGGTGCAATCCATACTGAAGGCTGTGATCTTTGATCTTCATCAGTGTTTCCAGTCTTCTTCACTTTCAGTAAGTGAGGTGGTGTCGTCTGCATGACACAGGTTGTTAATGAGTCATCCTCCAATCCTGATGCCTTGTTTTTCTTCATATAATCCAGCTTCTCAGATTATTTGCTCAGCATTCAGATTGAAAAGGTATAGTGAAAGGATACAAACCTGACACACACCTTTCCTGACTTTAAACCATCCAGTGTCCCCTTGTTCTGTTCACACAGCTACCTCTTGATCCATGTACAGATTCCTTAAGAGGAGAACTAAGTGTTGGAAATTCCCATTCTCTGCAATGTTAGCTATAATTTGTTATGATCCACACAGTCGAATTTGCCTTTGCATAGGCAGTGAAACACAGGCAAACATTTTTCTGGTATTCTTTGCTTTCAGACAAGATCCATCTGACATTAGTAATAATATCCCTGGTTCCACATCTTCTGAATCCACCCTGAATTTCTGGCAGTTACTTGTCAATATACTGTTGAAGTCACTTTTGAATGATCATTAGCAAAATTTTACTTCCACACAATGATAATGATACTGTTTGGTAATTTCCACATTCAGTTGGCTCACCTTTCTTTGGAATGGGCAGCACCAGAAGAGCACGTCCCGTAGACCTGAGGTTCCTGCACCCAAGATGCTCCCAGAACAAAGGCGGATACAAGACAAAGACTTTCCTCCAGAGCCAAAAAGTGGGAAAGCCTCTTCCTAGAGTGAACATCCTGAATTTGGACTTGTATGCTACCAGACTGTGTAAGAATAAATGTGTTTTTGTTAAAACCATCCACTTTGTGGTATTTTTGTTAGAGCAGCACTAACTGACTAAAACATCATTTCTCCAGGGTTAAGGGATTAATTCATCAAGAAATCTTTGCTGACATACTTTGCTTAGATGTCTGGTTTCTCTCCAGCTCTGTTTTATATGACAGGTTTTCCAGTAACTTTTCAGTTTTACTGTATATGTGAATGATATGAGGATCTTGTCAAACCACAGATTCTAACTCAGTAAGTAAGGGGTGGGACCTGGGAGTCTGTGTTTCTATTTAATACTTATTTTTAGCAGTAGAGTTCTAGAAAACTCTAAGGTGCCTGTCATGGGTTGAATTGTGTCCCCTTAATAATGTGTGTAGAAATTTGGCTGGGCCATGATTCTTGGTAATGTGTTATAAATCCTGCATCTGTGATGTTAATGAGGGAGGGATGAGTGGTTATGTCGGTAAGGCAGAACTCAGTGTGTAAGAGTGTATGAGTATTGTGATTTGAGGCAGCCTCTTGGGATATAAAGGAAAGGGAAGCAAGGAAAGAGAAAAGTAGTGCCAAGAGAAGAGCACATACTTTGAACTTGAGGTCCCTGTTTCCTAGCCACTATCAGTCCAGGTGAAGATTGAAGACAAGGACTTTCCTCCAGAACCAACAGAGAAACACTTATCCTGGAGCTGATGTCCTGAATTTGGACTTTTAGCCTATTTTTCTGTGAAGAAATAAAGTTCTCTTTGTTAAAGCCATCCACTTGTGGTATTTCTGTTACAGCTGCACTAAATAACTAAGACAGCCAAAATAGTAAACAGCCAAACCAGTTGCCATCGAGTTCCAACTCACGGAAAGTCCATGTTCTGTAGAGTAGAACCCCATTCTGTAGGGCTTTGAAGGCTGTGGCCTTCCAGAGGCAGATTGCCAGGACTTTTTTCGGAGGCACCTCCTCGTGGGTTCAGATCACCAACCTCTAAGTTAGTAGTTGAGCTCTTCATGATTTGCAGCATCCAGAGACCCCACTAAGGTCCCTACCCCAAAAAACTCACTGCTATCAAGTCAATTCCAACTCATGGAAACCCTATAGGATGCTGTAGAACTGCCTCATAGAATTTACAAGGAGCATCTGGTGTATTTGAACTACTGACATTTTGGTTAGCAGTTGTAGCACATAACCACTATGCTGCCAGGATTTTCCTAAGGCCCCTAGCTGCTTCAAAAGTATATGATTTCATCCCCAATTAACATGATTCCCACAAGCATGGGACTTAAGTTAATCATGATGTAAAGGCCCTTATCCTCAATTTTTCTCTACCAACATTTTTCTCAGCTTGAGCTGACTGGAAGTCAGAGGTAGAAATAGGTGCTATCAAATTGTGTTTGTCAGTCTGGAAGAGGGCGGTGAATTGGTGACAGTGGAAAAAGAAGAAGAGATTCACTGACATTAGTTGCCTTTGCTGGCCATGTTCTGCAATACTGAGCTTGCATTCTTCTACTGTCTTCTCACTGGAACTAATAGACCCGTCACTCTGGTATGTGACACAGCTTCAACCCTACTAAGCTGTAAAATTACATCCCTACTAAAATTACAACCCTACTAAACTGTAAAAGTACAATAAATTGTACTACTACTCCATGCCTTTAGGGACTGTATCACCCTCTGAAACCGTGCCAGGCACTGATGCAGTAGAAAAAAAATGAGACTAGATTTCTACCCTGAAGGAACTTATACTTTGGCTGAGGAGGCGAGGAGGAGGCTGAAGAAGCAGTAAGAAAACATGAGAAGAATTTGGATATTATCACTTATTCCGTGTAGTGAGGACATGTGTTAGCCTTGTTTTGTTTGAGGAAAGTTTTGGGTGGTATGAATTTCATGAGAAGAAACATTGCATCCAAATTGCACCTAATAAGTTAACTGAACAAAGGAAAGTGTTTCAACAATATCTTTAGTACTAAACGTGAACATCTGTTTTCTTTGTAAGGCACTGACCTTAAGAAACCCTCTATACCCTTCCTAAATGCAACATGAACCCATACAATAAAGTTGATATTCCAGTTTGATGTTATTGATAGGATCAAGGCATAGTATTTGGATTTTTAGCCAATGATACAAGTTTTAAGTCTACAGTACTAAATTAATTTTTGCATTTATTTGAAGATAAGTATTTAACACAATTATTATTGGCCACTAGAGAAACAAAGGAATTTGTGGGACTGTTGATTTTTAGCATTCCTGTTATTGACATTTTTATTGAAAATACTTGAATTGGCCTGATAATGGAAGTGCACAGTTTAACCTTGTGAAGGCTGATGCATAGGAAACTAATTTCAAATTATTTCACAGCAAAGCTCTAGTCTCGTTAGATAACATTCGTACTCTGCCCAGTGAGCTTTTTGTTCAGGCTGTTCTGCTGGTTAATGGCAGCTGTTTCCAGAAGAGAAAACATAGTGTGCATGGCGTTCAGTTTTGTGGTGGGGCAGAACAAAGAAAACTCTCAAGAGAGAAAGGGATTAATACCCCCTGTATTAGTAGTTTCCTAGGGCTACTGTGACAAATTACCACAAACTCATTTGCTTAAAATAGTAGAAAAGTATTCTCTCACAGTTCTAGAGATGAGATATTGGAAATCAAGGTGTTGTCAGGGCGATGCTCCCTCGGAAGTGTCTAGAGACGAATCTTTGCTTGACCCTTCCAGCTTCTGGCTGTTGTTGGCAATCCCTGGCATTTCTTGGTTTGTGGCAGCATGACCTCGGTCTCTGCCTTCTTCTGTCTTCACATGGCTGTGTTCTTTCCATGTGGCTGTGTCCAAATTTCCTTCGTGTAAAGACACCTCTTCTTGGTCTGGCGCCGCTATAATCAATGTGACTTCATTTGAAGTTTGAGTCCTGCCTCACCAACACAACTGCTGTTCATCATCCCTCATTTACATCACCAAGGCAGGATTTAAAACATATAGAACACCACACAATACCAGGAACCATGGCCCAGCAAGACTGGTACACACACATTCTGGGCAACACAAGTCAATTCTAGACAATATTCAACACAGTATAGCCACAAATTAGAATTTTTTTTTTTTAAATGTCCACTGGATTTAATGGTTGTGATTAAATATTTTAAGCATCAGGATGGAATTTCAATTATAGATCTATGAGATCTTGGTCTGAGTTCAGAGAGATAGAAGAAGGCTTATGAGGTTTTTGTAAAGTGGTTCCTAAAAAAAAAGAAAGAGTGAAAGAAACTAAAAAATTAAACAAACCCATTGTTGTCAAGTTGTTTCCAACTCATAGCAACGCACTGGACTGTGTAGAACTGCCCCATGGAGTTTCCAAGGAGTGGCTGTTGGATCTCAATTACTGACCTTTTAGCAGCTGAGCTCTTAACCGCTGCACAACTAGGTCTCTTACAGTGGTCCTTAGACCTTTAAAATCAGGGTGAACCTCAAAAGGTCCAGCAATTAATATCTAAGGCAGGAACTAAGGTCAAACATATTTCCATGACATGAATTTCCTTCCATCCCCTTTTTTTCCCTGTTGATATTAAACCACTTTTAGAATTACATAATATTCCTCCAAATCATTTTTCATATGTACTCTTTCTTGAAAACCCAAAGAAGAAGTCTTTCAAAAGTACTTTTTTTTTTTTTTAAAGTGGTGACCTGACATTACACCCTTTAGTTCAGTGAAATTGTGGAATATTTTTCAAAGCAAATGGGAGAGTTTTGGCTCAGCCTCTGGGCTGCAAATTAAGATTAGGCCTGAATAAAACTTGTTGTCAGCTCTGGCTCCCAGCTCATGGAGGCCTACATATGTACAACAGAACAAAATGTTGCCAGGTCCTGTACCATCTTCATGATTGTTGGTGTGTTTGAGTTCATTTTTGTACTCACTGAAACTTAACAGCCTTGAAAGTGAACTGGGGGCCATGTTGAAGGATTTGAATCCTTTTCGTACCTAAACTGTCCTGCATTCTATCCTCCTGTGTCTGTATGGAGGAAACAATTCCCATTCCTGGTAGGACTTGATGCCCCAGCTGTCAACTCCTGAGTTTGCCTCAGCCCTGATTCAAAGGCATCCCCTTCCTAAGGTGGCCTATATCCAATAGATGGCCAGCCAAGCCAAGTGCCATCAATAATTGATGGCCAGCCAAGCCAAGTGCCATCGAGTCGGATCAGCAGGGTTATAAATGTCTACCACTTCTCTACTCCAAAGTCACAGTGTGGCTTTTCCCAATTCTGCCTCTGCCCTTCCCTTACACAAGTGCTGACCTCTGCACCCAGAGAAATCAACCTGTGACAGTTAACAATAGGAAAGGTCTGGAAAGCAGATGATAGCTGAATTAATCTTTCCTCAGCCTCATCACAGTGACTGTGGCCTTGAATTGGGATACTGGTGGAAGGGAATTATGTAGCAGGTGTGATTTATCAGCCATGTGGAGAAGTGCATGGAAAATTGTAACTTTAAAGACAATGGCTTTGAATGGCTGTTTCACATGACTAATATTTTTGAAGATAAATGCTACAGGTTAAGAACCAATGTTTCCACCAATAGAAGATGAATGGGGATTTAGATATATTCATAATGACACACATTTTTAGTCCCACAGAGCATTTTGTATAGGTGACAACTCACTGCAAGTCCAAATAAAATAAGAGGAATTTAAAGTAGGATAAAGATTTCAGAAAGGCAAAGACTGTTGAAGTTTCTCTGTGTCAATAGAACGTGTTGCAGTAAAGCTCGTTCAGGTTTTGTTGGTTCTTCTTTCTAGTTTTTCTTGCCTTTTTACTCCCCCTGTGGTTTCCCAGAGATTGTCAGTACCCATATTTGTGAATTTCAGCTATGAATATTTAGATTGTTTTCAAATATACATAAGTAAATTGACTTTCCATCATCGAGCTATTTGTCTTGTTAATGAAATGAGTGTGCAGAATGGAAATACATCTTTCATTTTTATTGGAGATACTGCTGAATTTTACTGATCTGAAAGATTTCACATTGCTCAGGTAAAAACTAGAAAATATTTTTCTACTCTTAGCATCCTATTATGTAGAATTAGCACATTGAACAAACATAATCAGCATTTTATAGTGAACCAAAAAAAATGTTTCCCTGGCATTCTGAGAATCTTTAGAAAAAATTTTGAAAAGTAACTGAAAGTTAAAACAAAAACATTGGAAGACAAACAGGATATTAGAACACTGGTCTAACTAGTGTCGGATAAGGGTGCTAAATGACACCTAAGAGAAAATATGTATTACTTCCTTCATGTGGTAATTTTGTTATGCTCTTGCCATTTTATAAATGATATAAATTATCTAAGACAGATTCCATTGATCAGGTATATTGAGAAGTATGAGACAAAAAGAGGCACAATGTTTACTAACTCTTTAATGAAAAGAGATCTCTCAGGCAATTTATATACTCTACATTTTTTAAGTGGGATTGTTGGGGACAGTATAAATAGCTTAACAATTAGGATTCCATGGGTAGCACATGGAGCCAAGTTCTGGGGGAATCTTTTTGTCCTGATGGCAGAGAAGTAGAACAAAGCTAGGAAGCATGAGAATCACCTGACCTCCGGGGACCTCTTTTACCTCCTCTGTGCATACAACCTAAATGCACATTAAAATCATTCAGGAACATTTTGAAAACAAGCTTCTGTGATCATAGATAAATTTTGTCTTTCTTTTTAACTTCATATCATGGAAGAATATGGAATGTACTCTTTTGAGCCAGCTTTTCAAGTTCAACATTATTTCTGTGACATTATCCTTGTTACATATATACTGGTTGTTCTGTCTTTTCTGTTACTATAAAGATTTCTTTGTATCAATGTGTCCTAACGTATTTATCCTTTCTTCTATTGATTGTCATTTGAGTTATTCCCAGCTGGGGGACGTTGTATGTAATGCTGCGATGACAGTGCTGATAAGCACCCTGTGGTATGCGTATGTTCTCGTTTCTTTGGGGTACATACTTAGAATTGCTGGGCCATGGTTTTAGTGGGTATTGCCAAATCGATTTTCCAAAGCGGCCGTTCTATGTTACTTTCTCAGGGGCAGTGCATAGAAGTTCTAGTTACTTCACATCTTGCTGATCCTTAGTATTATTACTTGGGAAATTTTAGCCATTCTGGCAGATGTGCCATCATATTTCATTGTGATTTAAATTTGTGATTTCCTGCTGCCTGTTGAGGTTGAGGACTGGTTTCAAGCTCTTACTGGGCATTAGGGTATTCTATTTTCTGAAGTGCTTATTCAAGAATTTTGCCCATTTAAAAATTGGATTGTCTTCCCTTTTCTTTTTTAATCTGGTGGTTTTTAAACACATTTTGGATCCAGGTTCTTTGTTGGATACATGTATTAAACAAAATCTTTTCCCACTCTGCAAATTGCCATTTCATTTTCTTAATGTTGTTTTCGAGGAGACTTTTCTTTTTTAATGAAGTCAAACATTGTTCTCTATGACTAGTGCTTTTGTTGATATTTCTTTTATTTATTTGCCTATCCTATAATCATTAAGCATTCCATGTTTTATTTTTGAACCTGCATTATTATTATTATTTTTTATATTTAGGTATACAGTCCATCTGGAATTGGTGTGAGTTAGGGTCTGTCATGGAATGAATTGTGTCCCCCCCAAAATAAGTATATCCCACGTGGCTGGGCCATGATTCCCAGTATCTTGTAACTGTCCTCCATTTTGTGGTTTTCCTATGCTGTATGTTAAAGGATTAGGGTGGCACTGTAAATCCCTTTACAAGATCACCTCCCTGCTCCACTGTAAAGGGAGTTTCCCTGGAGTAGGGCTTGCCCCACCCTTAATCCTTTCATCCTATGAGAGAGAAAAGGAAAGGGAAACAGGCTGAGAATTAGGAACCTCACACCATCAAGCAAGCAGCACCTGGAGGAGAGCGCGTCCAACAGACCTGAGGTTCCTGCGCCAAGACGCTCCCTGGACAAGGACGGATACCACACTTTCCTCCAGAGCAGACAAGGGGGAGAACCTTCCCCTGGAGCAGACATTCTGAATTTGGGCTCGTAGCCTAACGGCCTGTGTAAGAGTAAACCTTCCTTTGTTAAAGCCATCCACTCGGTGGTATTTCTGTTAGAGCAGCCCTAGCTGACCAAAACAGGGTCCATGCCTCATTTTTTTCCCATATGAATATCAATTTGACTCAGGACAATATATTAAAAAGATTTTTTGCAATTACATTATGAGACAGATTGGACTGTGATTTACTTTCTTACAGTGTTCTCGTCAGGTTTGGTTATCAGGGTTATGTCTGCTTCAGTGTAAGAAGTGAGAAGTGTTCTTTTTTCTCTCAAGTCTGAAAAAGTTTGTGTAAGACTAGTATTAATTTTCTTTAAATGGCTGGAAGAATTCACCAATGAAGCCATCTAGACGGTTTTCCTAGAGCTTTTGCTGAATTACTCTACGGGCTTCTAGTTATTCTCTAGCCTGCTTGTGCCTCCCTCATTTTTGCTTATTTACCCAAGATTATGAAGATATTTTATAGCATTTTATAGGAGGAATTAGACACAGAGTCAGCAGATTTTTAGAAGTTATTCACATTAATGCTTCAGAACAAAATTCTGGTAATGATTTAAAAAACTGGGCATTATATCATTTCTCAAGAAAATACGTTTTTAAATGGATAGAAATGGGGGTAAAATATAGCGTAGGTATGATAAATGTTCCTTCTCTTGTATAAAACAAAGTAGGAGAGCTATGTCTGTGGCCTAAGGGTGTATTTGCTTATTTGTTAGATTTCTAAAAATGTGCCCTCACTAATAGGCCTCTGGGTGTTGGTAAAAATAAGCATTGTAATTAAACAAATGAAATGGCATGGCTCTGCTGAACTGTGAGCGTTTTATTTCAGACAGAGATGGCTATCGTCCTGTTTAGGGGAAGGGTAGAGAATAAACAGGTAAGTTGTCCAGTCTGTAGCAAAATATCACCATCTGCTTCAGGAAGACGGGAAGAACGAGAGCCCCGCTAACTTAGCAGCTTGGACTTTTTCTGCTCAGAATACCTCAGCTTCTTGAGTCAAAAGAAGACTAGTCGGTAAGAATGCAAACAGGCGGAGGATAAAACCAAGGCAGCCTTTCGAAGAAGCGCGACAACGATGCTTCCTGTGATGTTGAGTAGAGACCGCACGCAGACCTTGGAGAGGGGCCTGAGGAGACCCCGGGGAGGAGAAGACATTGAAAGACAACTTGGAAGCTCTCCGAGAAGATTTTAAAGAAGGAAAAAGTGGTTACAGCGTGGGTAACTTGGAGTTTCTGACCCGAAGATATGTAATTGGGGGCCCTTTGATAAGCAAACTAAGTTACAGTTCAAGTGGATGCAATGAAATGAAATGTGACCTGGAAATGGGGGTGAACCTGTAGCTTGGGGAAGAAGAAAGTTCACGCTCTCATTAACCAAGTCAAACGGAGAGAAATAACTCTGGGTGGCAAGGAAGATGGGTATACCAATTAGGAGAGGGTCCCCAAACTGTCATGAAATGCTGTCATGTGTGACAATTTGTGCCAAATGGAATGTATTGCTGCATATTCATGTAGCTGCAGTTCATCTGCTTTATGTGAAGACTGTAGCTCACTGTAGTAAAATGGTTTATAAACAGCTGATTGAACAGATGAGGACCATGACAGAGCTAATGGGATAATGATCCAAGTGCTGTCGCCTCTTCAGGTCTTCTCCATGCCAGGCACAGTAGGTGACCTGAGGAAACTGCAGAAAGAAAGCCCTTTTGTAACTGTGAGAGTAAAACAAAACAAACTCTATTTTTGCAACTGTTCTTGGCCACCTTGTAATGTATTAACATGGCAGCCAAGACCGAGATTGTTAACCAAATTTCTAAGGGAATTTAATCTGGCTGGGTACGAGAATTCTATCTGCAACCTTTTGTCAGTGCCTTGACCTCTACAGTCGGATTTATAGCTTTATCTTCTGGCCCTGTAGCCTCTGCATTGCTTCAGCCCAAATAGAAACTCCTGGGTCCTGATAACAACACTCTGGGATTTTCTTTCAGATGTTAGTTTCTCCCAGCTGTTAACAGCTGTGTTAAATTGTTCCCTACTGCACTTCAGTGGAAGCCTGAAGCCTTTCATCACACTGTTAGATCTACTGATACCCTGTCTGGCCCTGCCAACCAGTCTCTGAAGCAGCTGCGGGCCTACTCTGCTGTTGTCCTCCTCCTGTTCCTTCTTCCTTGGTTGACCTAAATTCACCCATAGCTTTGCTTCTCTTCCAGATATAAATTAGAAGTTCTTTGCAAAACCACCTTCACACAGAGGGGTGTAACTGGCTGGATCCTAGTTTTGAATGAAGCCTTTGAAGACATTCTAAGATAAAACTCAAAATAAAGATGCCTTCCCAAGACTCAGGCTCCTCTGGGTGGTACAAATGGCTCAAGGCTTGGCTGCTTCCTGAAAGGTTGGTAGTCTAAGTTTACGCAGAGGTACTTCAGAAGAAAGGACTGGTGATCTACTTCCAAAAAAATTCGCCATTGAAAATCCTATGGAGCACAGTTCTCTTCTGACACACGTGGAATCATCATGAGTTGAAATCGACTTGACTGCAGCTGGTTTGGGTTGACACAACTTCTCCCCCTTACCATATCCACACCCACACCCACACCCATACCCATACCCACACCCACACCCACACCCTCCACACCCCGCCACATGCACATGCACACGCATACACACACCCACTCCCACACACTCGCACCCACACCCACACCCACACAAACACACACATACACACACTCTCTCTCTCTCTCTTCTTGGCCCTTGTGGTCAATGGAAACCTTCTCTGAATGGCCTTGGGTTACATGCCAGAGACAAGACGGCAGTTGGCAGGTAGTTGTTAAGTTTGAAGATCAAGCTTCATTTGAAGAGTATAATAACCATTTTTCTAGGTATGGGAGGTAACTGCTGATGATTCTTCAAGGATATCATTTTTTTTTTTTTTTGACCTAAATAGTAATTTGCTTTATTGCTTACATGCTGGCAAGTCACAGCGTATCTAGATCACACAGGTCAGGAAGCACAAAGGGGCCGCCAAAAGGAAGGAGCCCCAAATTATATGTGTCCTTATGCTTGCTGTTGTTCAAAGATGGTAAAACCTGGAAATTATATCGACCCTCCTTCAGTTCCTGTAGAGTGAGATCCAGTGCAAGTGAACGCACACAGAGTTCATTAAAGCCTTGCTGACTGGTTAACTGATGCTAATCCTACAGCATTCACATACTCGCAGGCTTCCCTCTGCACGGAAGCTACAAGAAGTGGTCACGGAGTAATAATGAAGAGATTGATCGCTATCTCCTCTCTGACCATAGCAGAACATTAGTAAATATTAGTCAACTAGTAAATATTGACCGAATAGGTAAATGAGGGAATCTCAAGGATTTCTGGCCATTATTGATCAAGGGAGGGTATGAGAGCAGCACAGCTAAGAAGGAAAGTAGAATCTGGCAGACTTTGCCAGTAAGAAAGAAGCTGAGAGATGAAAGAAGATGAGGTTTTTGTCATAGATTGAATTGTGTCCCTCAAAAACTGTGCATAGCAATTTGGCTATGCCATGATTCCTGGTATTGTGTGATGTTCTTATATGCTGTAAACTCTGCCACTCCGGTGTTAATGAGAGCAGATGGAAAGCAGCGGTGTTGGGGGGGCAGGACTCAGTGTGTAAGATTGCACTGTGCCTTGAGGCCGTCTCTTGGGATATAAAGGAAAGGGAAACAACTAGGAAGTTGGGGACCTCTTACACCAACAAACAGTGTGAGGAGCAGAGTATGTCTTTGGAAAAGGAACTGGGGTCCCTGTGCCTCAGAAGCCCCCAGTCCAGGGGAAGTTATACTCATCTTCTCCCTCCTTGATTTTGTCTTGGTCATTGTTCCACTGCTTGTCATTTGTAGAATAATATTTTAATTATGTACAAATGAATAAAAGTCTAAGAGAACTAGCACTTCAGACCAATGTGCACTTGTTCATTCCTGGCCAGTAAAACAAAATTGGAACAGACCCAAATTTTTAAAAATGTGGGTGATCCAGAACAGAAGAATTATGGGTCAAAGCACTAGACTAGGAGAGTCAGCAGAGGCATAGTGAACCTCTACTGTGTGAGACTGGATTATTAGCAGGACTGTGGAGAGAGGACACACATTCCGAGTGATACTGACGGCCACCTTCTCTAAGGGGGGCAGCACTGTGTCCGACTCCAAATCCAAACGACAAGAGGGTAGGTTTTTATGCAACGTTCATGCTGCTCTTATTTTCCAAAAAAGAGACTGGCCTTGTAGCAGGACTCCAACCTGTAATTTTTCCCATTTGGGTGATTATTCTAATTTACCCAAATTTTAAAAAATTGGGTCTATTCTAGTTTTGGTTTCCATGGTCACTACTTAACAGGAAAGAACTGAATAGTCCTGAAGAAAAACTGTAAATCCCTTGTGCTAGACTGCAGAAATTAATTAAGAAAGTTTAAAAAAATGTTAAATATGCCATTCAACTCCACTTGTAATTCATGAAAGGTAGCTGTCAAAAAATAAATGTTAAAAGGATTTCTGACTTTCACAAGTTGATTATCCTGCGTATCTTAAAGATGCATGGGTTAAATAGAAATACTCTAAAAGTTGTAAAATAATACATGAAAAGCAAAGAAACAATTATTTGGTTTCTAATTCTGTGTCTGAGCAGCTGGTTTCTTGTATAGTTAAAACTTATATAAAAGTGTCATTAGGATTTACAATGCCAAGGAATTTACTGTTTTCTGTATAGCAAAAATATTTTCAGGTACTCATGAGTAAGCAAGATGTAACACAATTATGTGAGACTTCAAAAAACAAAAAACCTGATATAAGTAAATAATAATTTGTAGTTGGAAGTATGGCTAATATTTTAATACTTTTGTGGGAGACTGAAGATTTCTGATCCTAAAGCATCAGGTGTTGGCATACACTCGTTAGCTATATATGACAGTGGTCAGAGAAAGATGTCTTTGGGAAAAAGAAAAATTTCCAAAGTAAGTTTGTGTGGAGAGGACCAAAATTTCCAAGAGGGTGGTTTTTGACTCATTGTGAAATATGAGGCAGACTCACATTTGATTCTTTTTAAAAAAAAAAATGTTACTCTGTTCTAGGGGAAAGTTTACAATGCAAAATGGATTCTCGTTCAAATATTTACACACCAATTGTTTCTGACATTGATTGTAATCTCCAGTGTATGCTGAGAGCATCAGCACTCTCCCCCTTTTCCCTGTCTACCCTGTGTTCTCCATGCCCATTTCTCCCATCCCTTCTTGGCTGCTTTTGGGCAGGGGTTGCCCATTTGGTCTCATATATGTCATTGAAATAAGAAGCATGTTCCACACATGTGTTATTGTTTGTTTTATAGGCCTGTCTAATCTTTGAAAGGTGAACTTTGTGGGTGGCTTCAGTTCTGAGTTAGCAGGGTGTCCTGGGGCTTTGGTCTCAGTAGTTACTCCCGTCTCTGTCAGACCATTAAAATGGGTCTTTCTTTGTGAATTTTGTTCTACATTTTTGTCCTGCTCTGTCCAGGATCCTTTGCTGTGATTCCTGTCAGAAAAGTTGCTGGTGTTACACGGGCACCAAAACTAGTTCTTTGGGCCTCTGGTTTGTGGAGGCTATGGTTCATGTGGTCTGTTAGTCCTTTGGGCTAATATTTTCCTTGTGTCTTGTCTTTGATTTTCTTCATTGTCATTTGCTTCAAACATAATAGGACCAACAGATGTATTACAGATAGTCGCTCACAGGTGTTTAAGACCGCTGGATGCTAGTCACCAAAATAGGAGGTAGAATGTTTTCTTCATGAACTATGTTATGCCTGTTGACCTAAATGTTCCCCGGACCATGGTCTCTAGCCCTCAACCCAGGTATCTCAGTCTTTCAAGGTGTTTGAATGCATCTAGGAAATTTCTATGACTTTGCCTTTGTCAATTTATGCTGACTTTCCCTATATTGTGTGTTATCTTTCCCTTTATCAAAGCTAACTTGTCTACTATTTAGTGATTTCCCCTCCTCAACTTTCCCCTGTCTTGTAACTATCAAATACTTTGTTTTCGTGTGTATTTTCTTGGGTTTTATAATAGCGGTCTCATACAATATTTGTTCTTTTGCATTTGAATTATTTGTTTTGGGATTCATAACTGTTCTTTATCATTGCATAGTGTTCTATTGTGTATGTGTATCATAATTTGTTCATTCATCTATTGCTAGGCATTTATATTGTTTCCTTCTTTTTTGCTGTTGTGAATGACACTGTAATGAACAGGGGTTTTGCGTGTCTATTCATGCAATGGCTCTTATTTCTCTAGGATATATTCTTATTAGTGGAACTGCTGGATCATATGGTGTTTTTATTTATAGCTTTTTAAGGAGGCACCACATCATTTTCCGGAGTGATTCTCACCAGCAGTGCATAAGAGTTCCTATCTCCCTGCAACCTTTCCAACATTTGTTAGTTTCTGGGTTTTTTTTTTTTTTTTTTTAAGTTAATGCCAGTAATGTTGGGGTGAGATGGTACCTCAACATAGTTTTGATTTGCATTTCTGTAATTTTTAATGATTGTGAGCAACCATTTCCTCATGTGCATGTTAGGCACCGGAATGTCTTCTTCGGTGAACCGTCTGATCATAGCCTTTGTCCTTCTTTAAATTAGATTATTTGTACTTCAGTTGCTGAAGTATTGCACAGAGTTTAGAGATTAGACCCTTGTTGGACATGCCACCACAATTCTTTTCCCAGTCTCTAGGTTCTCTTTTTATTCTTTTGGTAAACTCTTTTGATGAGCTAAGTGTTTAATTTTTAGAAGACCCCAGTTATCTAGTTTATCTATTGTTGTCTGTGCATTGTTAGTGATGGTTTGTATTGTAATTATGCCATAAATTAGGGTCTGTAGTATGGTCACTGTATTTTCTTCCATAATGTTTATCATTTTAGTTTTAGATTTAGGTCTTTGATCCATTTTGAGTTAGCTTTTGTATGTGGCATTACATGAGAGTCCTGTTTCATTTTTTTAGAGATGGATAGCCACCATTTGTTAAAAACTGTCTTTTTTCCACTTAATGAACTTTGGTCCTTTGTCAAAGGTCAGCTGACCATAAACAAAAGCCAAATCCATTTGCCATCAAGTCAATTCCGACTCATAGCTACCCTACAAGACAGAGTAGAACTACCCATGGAGTTTCCAAGGAGCACCTGGTGGACTTGAATTGCCAGCCTTCTGGTTAACAGCTGTAGCACTTAACTACTATGCAACCAGAGTTTCAGTTGACCCCAGGTGGATGGATTTACATCTGGGTTCTCTGTTGTGTTTTATTGGTCTATGTGTCTATCTTTGTACCAATACCAGGCTGTTTTGGCTGCTATGGGTGTAAGTTTTGAGATCAGGTAGTGTGAGGCCTCCTACTTTGTACTTTTTCTTCGATAATGCTTTGTTTACACAGGGCATCCTCTCTTTCTTCACATTTAATTCTTGAGTTTCTTCTTTATAAAAATTAGAAGCTAGAATAATAGATAAACACTGTGAAATCCAAGTCATCCTTTGGGGAATTCCGTATATTTTCTAAACAGTTCCTTATACTGGCAAAGAAACATACTAAGAGAATAGCTTCTTCTTCACTGCAGCATTTTAGCTCTATTATTCCTTATTAAATAGCCTGTGACTAATGCATAAAAATCAGATTATACTCTCCCTGCTTACAGGGACTGTAAGTTGAGAACCTAATTTTCTATCAAGAACCACTAATATCCAAAAGTTATCCAGATATGGTTCATTCAAAAAAGAAAAGCAACCACTTTATTTCTTTAGAGAGAAGCAAAAAATATTCAACTCATCCATTTAAAAACTGACTGGACAATTCTACTCAATAAGTACAAGACATAGTACATTATTTTTATATACATTACAACTAGTTCAGGGACATGTGACACTAGCATGATCATCAGATTCTTCTGCTGTCCCCATTTTTAAGACTCTAACTTCCAAAGCTTCTGTCACTATGTCCTCCTGCTCTAGGTTTAATAGAAGGAATTGTGAGAAAAATCCTAAGAAATTTTGGAAGCGAGATTTTACAAAATAGACACAATTGTTCTGCTGATATTAATGACAGGAAACTGTTATTCCTCAGAGAGTCTTAACTAGAAAACCTCCACAAGCCTAGATGGGATTCAGCTGCTCAACAAACCAAGTTATGACGCTGCTTTAGCATCACCGCAGTCCTCAAATCTTGTCAAAATTTGTTTTATCCTGATCCAGATGCAATTATAAATCATGATTTGCTTGTATAGCTATAGAGTTCACATCTTGCAAGACCTAAAAATATTCCTAATTTACCCTTACAGATTAGGAAGTTGAGTCAGTGAACTTTATGATCTGATCAAGCTGTTATATAGCCAATTAGCAGCAAAGCTGAAACTAGAACCCAGTTCTCCTGACTCCTTAAATTAGAAGCTTTGAGTTGACAGAAAAAAAAATTGGTCTCAAAAGAATGAGAGAATATTTGTAGACTTATGTTTTTAACAATCAAAATTTCAAGTGGTATGAATTACTAAATTGACCAAAAAGATTTAATGTATCAGTTGACTCCAGACTCGAACTTTATGTTACTTGTTTGCAGTAACGAAACACTGCAACACAATGCAAAGAAACAAAGAATTTATAGCAGAGTATGAGTTCAGCTTGTTTTCTCCTTAAAATAGAAGCCAGCTCTATTTAGAGAACAGGTGTGTTATTAGGGAAAACACAAACTTTTCACTTTGAGTATACTCCAATGGAGTACTTAGTTTCTGGCAAAGGGAAGCAAGGAAATATGCTGAATAGTTAATGATATGATGTTTTGTGGTTTCTCCCAAACCACAATCTGAAGGCAGTGCTTCTTGTCTTGAGTGATGATTCTATTTGGTGCATTATACTCCATTTAGTATGTAATATAGACCATGTCAAAGTTGTTAGTGGTCTGAGCGGGGGAACCATATAAACTATAAATGGTTTGTGGTCCCAAAGAAGAGAAACAATATTTTTATCAGTGAATAAATAAGTTTTCACAGGTAGAATATGTCTCTGCCAAAGTCAACATAATAATAAGTTGTCACTTTTATTTGAGCTTTCCAGTGTGTCCTTTCCCTAAATAGACTCTTCTGTCAAGTTAAAAAAATCAACGTATTTGATTGTTTCATTCACTTCACTCTATTCATTGATTTAATCCCTACCCAGTAACAAAGAGGACTGAACTTGCTTTAAGATGTTTTTTTATTTAGGTTTCTTTCCAAAAGCAAGGCTGAAGGCTCCTATTTTCAATCTTATTTAAATATTTGTAATATCCAGTTTGCCTTTTCTTTCACTTGCCCTGAACTCACACAGCTATTCTAATGTTTTCCTTTTCCCTGGACAACTTCTCAATGGAAAGAGCGTTGATTTTAGAACTCATGCTCACTACAGTAAAACAAGCAAACAGGGTATTGATTTTTTTTCTCCACTTATTTTTTAATTTCTGTTTAAGTTAATATCAGCCCGATGAAAGTGTTTTATCACATCTTAAAAATTCATGTTAATTTTTAGAATTCCTTTTGTCGCTTCTGATGAAATGTGAAAGCATGTACCACAGTCCCTTATATTACTGAGTTATCAGGTTGTTTCCTGAGATTTTGCTGATTTCCTTTTGTCTTCTTCACACACAGATGGGAAGAGTTTATACGAGGCATTTTGATAATACTGAAAAACATCCAAGTCAGATGGCAGAAATTGTATATTGATTAACCATTCATAAAGTGTGTAATTTCTCCTTCCAGACACTCCTGATTAACTAAGTGAGGAAGCTGGTACATGGCTAAAGCAGTCACACCATGATCCCATTCAGGCATTCATTGCCTGGCAAACCAAACCAGAAGGAAGGGGCACAGTTGTTACATAAAAAGTTAGATGATTCCTATGAGAATAATTCTTGCTTGTAGCACTGGATAGTGTAAAATGTAAAACTGAGGCATCAAATTATTAGGTGTTACTGAGAAAAAGCCTGTGGACTGGAGGCTACACCCCCAAACCAAACCCAGTGCCATCAAGTTTATTCCAACTCATAGTGACTTATAGGGCAGAGGAGAATTGCCCCACAGAGCTTCCAAAGAGCACCTGGTAGACTTGAACTGCCAATCTTTAGGTTGGCAGCCATAACCCTTACCTACTGTACCACTACTGTTTCTGACAGAGTTTCTTTATTTCTAGTCTCATTCCTGCCACTGACCACTTAAAAGATTTAGGGCAGACCATTTAATTATTATTATTTTCTCTTTGTGCTTGTATCACTTAGAACATCATCATGTTATATTAGATAGAAGTCTATCATGTTATATTATGATTATTTGTCTGCTTATGATTATTATAGGCTCCTTAAAGATAACAACCCTATCAAACACATTTCTCCATCGCTTGTGCATGGTTCATTTACAGATACAAAGTCAGTACTAAAAGAACTCCAACTGATGAACACGTTTAACCCATTTGTGCATCTAAGAGCTTATGAGTATTTTTTTTTTTTTTAGTTCTAGTGAAGCCTGTATTGACTTGTTTAAGGCCCTGGGGACAAAACCTGGTATGTGGAATTTTCTAGAGTTGTTTTTCTTTGTTTGTTTCTTTTCTCCCACATCTAATTTAAAATAAGCTTTGTGTTAGGAAGACAAACCGAAGAGCAAGGTACAAAGGATAACATACAGGCGAGACTTTTGTAGAGTCTCAGTTGCAGTGTTCTTCGAGGGACATGTTTTATAAGATCACTGTCAAAGTTTAAATGTCTGCACGTGGAACTCCCACTGACAGGGGAGTTGCACATGTCAGAGTCTGCCAAACCAGGACTTCCTTCCCTAGTTCTGTCATGTAACTCACCTCCCACAGCCTGAAAACCACCACAGATTCCAGTACGTACTATTTGCTTAAGGCATTTTTAGGCTGTGCTCTTCACTGAGCATGATTTCTAGTAATTCATTCCTCATAATATGGTTTTCATCTAGCAGCAAGACAGAGTCTAATGTTTACAAAGATTCTGAGTTTACGTCTGAGCTCTACAGAAGAGTTTACTGTTGGTACAGGACATGCAAGTAACATGGCAAGGTTTTGCCCTCTTTGTTGGCTATGTTTAATATTAATAATGTCTAAAAGAATCGATGGCAATGGAATTTTATTAAATGCTTATTAATAATTAGGCCAAAAGATGCTGACTCATAGCAACCACATGCATCTCGGAACTGCACTCCATAGGGTTTCCAATGACTCTGAGCAAATAAATGAGTTGATCTACTATGTATGTTGCTTGATATAGTTCATCAGTATGTTAAAACACATTTAACAACAACAAAATATGACAATTTGGATGTTAATACAATTAATACGTAGACCTTTTAATGTATTATTAGGCTTCAGTCAGGCCATTTCTAGTGCTAGAGGAGGCAGTCATAATATCAGCACATAGTTTATCTATCATCATGCTTGCTTTGACAAGAGTCATCTGATTTGCCTGGGATAGTTCTTTTTGATACCTATTGCCCTGGTGTAATTTTCAATAAATCCCATTGCCATCAAGTCACTTTTGACTTACAACAGCCCTATAGGACAAAGTAGATCTGCCCCATAGGATTGCCAAGGCTGGAATTCTTACCAAAGCAGACTGCCACATCTTTCTCTCACAGAGTGGCTGGTGAGTTCAAACTACCCACCTTTTGGTTAGCAGTTGGGCTCTTAACTGTTGCTTCCAGTGCTCCCTTGTAGTTATTAATGTTGTTGTTAGGTGCTGCTGAGTCAGTTCCAGCTCACAGCAACCCAATTTACAGTGGAGCAAAACACTGCCCAGTTGTGTGCAATACCCTTAATCTTTGCTATACTTGATTCCATAGTTGCATCCACTGTGTCAATCCATCTCATTTAGAGTCTTCCTCTTTTTCAATGAGCCTGCATTCTACCAAGCATGATGTCCTTCCCCAGGGACTTGTCCCTTCTGATAATAAGGTTCAAAATATATGAGACAAAATTTTGCCATCCTCATTTCTAAGAAGTGTTCTGGCTATACTTCTCACAGTCTGTGGTATAGTCAATATTCTTCACTGACACCATAATTCAAAGCATTAGTTCTTCTTTGGCCCTCCTTATTCATTGTTCAGCTTTCACATGCATGTGAAATGATTGAAAGAAAATACCATGACTTGGGTCAGGCACACCTTAGTCCTTAGAGTGACATCTTTGCTTTTTAATATTTTAGAGAGATCTTTTGCAGCAGATTTGCCCAGTGTGATGTGTGTTTGATTACTACCACTTCCAACAGCATTGATTGTGGATCCAAGTACAACGAAACTTCTGACAACTTTGATATGTTCTTCCTCTATCATGATGTTGCTTCCTCGTCCAGTTGTGAAGATTTCTGTTTTGTGTTGGGGCAATTAATACTGAAGGCTATAGTTTACGATATTCATCAGTAAGTCCTCTTCTTCACTTTCAGCAACCAAGGTTGTGTCATCTGCATATCATAGGTTGTTAATGCATTTTCCTCAAGTCCGGATACCACATTCTTTTTCATACAGTCCAGTTTCTTGGATTATTTCATCAGCGTACAAATACCATATAATCACTTTGTACTCTCCAAATTATCCTGATTTGAATTAAAAAAAAATTATGAGATTAACCTAGTACTGGCACACATCATGATTCTGTCAGGCTCAAGCGTGAGACCTGCTGTGACCAAGCAGTAGGGCTGATGTTAGTGTTCAGAAGTAAACTTCAGCTGGACAGAAATAGACTTGAGAGTAGAATTGTCTTGATAAACTGTAACTAGATGAAGGAAATTACACAATATACAGTCTGGTGGCTGGGACCAGCAACAGGCACTTCTCAAAACCAGGCACATGGTCCATCCAGCTCTGCTGAGGACGAGACTCTATGTGAGTGACTGCAGGGAATAGCTGGTTGTTGCAGTGATGACAGAGATGCTCTGGCAGGAGCTGGTGGCTCAAGGCTGCCCCAAATGAACTTAATTAAGAACAGAGCTCTGATCTCTGGGAGGAAGACTGGCACACTAGTTAAGAAAGGATAGG
The DNA here is from genome assembly GCA_028571685.1 of Heterohyrax brucei. Classification (NCBI taxonomy): domain Eukaryota; kingdom Metazoa; phylum Chordata; class Mammalia; order Hyracoidea; family Procaviidae; genus Heterohyrax; species Heterohyrax brucei. The sequence continues at coordinate 103,646,733 of CM053144.1, forward strand.
CAATGACTTAATTGTATGGATTGGACAATACCACAGGACATAAGAGAAATCCACGACGTGGCAGGTTCATCCCGGGCACTCTAGATTCATAACAGAAGGACTAATTACAGAGTCAGATGACCATTAGAACTATTTCTGATTGTCAGTATTGGCTCAGGAGCTGAGTGGAAGACACCATAGCACCTACAGATGACAGTGGCTGGCAAAAGTTGTATGTCTCTCTCTTTGGGGGAACAGAGACAAAGCTTGAGAACTGGGTTTCAAGACAGGATGCTTGACACATATTAGCTACTTAATAAATACTTAGTGAGACACTGGATGTTCGGTGGTATAACTCTGACCTTCCATGTGGGGGACCCAGGTTGGATTCCTGCCCAATGCACAGCTACCACTTCTGTGTGTGATTATAATACTGAACAGATTTCAGCACCCAGACTAAGAAAGACTAGGAAGAAAGGCTTGTCAGTATAACCCCCAAAATCAGCCAGTAAAAACTATGAATCATAATGATCATGTCTGCACTGAGTCATGGGGATAGCGCAAGACTGAGCAACACTGTGCTCCATTGTGCGTGGGGTTTCCATGTGTTGGAGCAGAGTTGACAGCAGCGAGTAACAAAATCACTACAATCATACTTAGTGAGTGACTGAATACTTAAATACTAAGAAAACACCACTGGAGAGAGCTATTAGTATACATGCAAGCCACAGTCCTTGAAGGGGGAATCAAGGTTTGCACCACAAACTCTTAAGTCTTAGGAGCAGAAGTAGACACAATTGATGTAGGCAGGGGCCCCAAAGAAACAGACAGAAGCAGATGAGAAGGGCTAATGATGATGGACACAGGCCCAAGTAGATGGGTGCCAGGGCTCATCTTTGTGGACCTACAGATGTATAGAACAGAGGCATGTCTGTCACTGAAGCAGTCAAACAGAGTGATGGGAAAAACAGGAAGGAAGCAGCCTTATTTTCTGAAATTGACCCAATTATGAAACATACATTGAAAAAATGAGAGGGGCTCAGGTAACACCCAACTTAATGCCAATTTAAAAGAAAACACACTAGTATTAGAAAGACTTTTCCACACACACTAATTCATGTGGTAAGCTTTCAGAAAAATTTGAAAGAAGCTTTAAATCAATATTAAAACCATATCATTTTTTTGCCTACATGCCTATATTCTTCTCCATGAAGTAAAAAAGGACAATACAAGATTAAATGCTTTAAAAATGAAGTCAAACATTTTGGATAAAGTTTTTCTTATTTGAAACAAATGGTAGAGTAGTTAAACCTAAAACCTGATGATTCCTCCTATGGGATACGAGACTGAAAAGTTTGATCTCAATTTTGTTTTTGTTGTTAGGTGCTGTCAGGTTAGTTCAAGCTCATAGTGACCTTTCATACAACAGAATGAAATACTGTCTGGTCTCATATCATCCTGACAATCATTGTTATGCTTGAGCCCATCGTTGCAGCCACTGTGTCAATCTGTCTTGTTGAGGGTCTTCCTCTTTTTTGCTGACCTGCTGCTTTACCAAGCATGATGTCCTTCTCCAGGGACTGATCCCTTGATAACATGTCCAAAGAAAGTGAGATGAAGTCTCACTCTCCTCACTTCTAAGGAGCAGTCTGGCTATACTTCTTCCAAGACAGATTTGTTGGTTCTTTTGGCAGGCCATGATACAAGTCAATATTCTTCTCCAATACCTATATTCTTCTTCAGTCTTCCCTATTCATTGTTGAGCTTTTTCATGTGTGAAAATGTCATGGCTTGGATCTTCCATATGCTAACTACTAAAAACAAACAAAAATATTTACTGATTGTTGTATAAATAAGCACATTAATGGTCCCAAAATTTCCACTGGTGATTAAAATCTGTAAACTATTAAGACTATGTGTTCTTTTTCAGTCTTGTATCCTTGTGTGCTTGGCATGTAGTAAGCACTCTATAAAATTTTTGTAAAGGAAGGATAAGAGAAAGGGAGGAAAAAAATATATACTCCTAAATGTCTATACAAACATGGAGAACGGAGCAAAGGAACTGGACAAGATAGCTTGGACGATAACATGATTTTAGAATTATAACTCAACATGGAAGACTGGCATCGGATACAGAAGAAACACAATGGGAAGGCAGGCCTGCCTCTAATGAAACAAATTTAATGTAAGGACAGATAGAAACATGTGGAAACCTGTTATTCTGAGGGCTGAAAGTTAGGGTTGTGTACAGATGAAAAGAGGAGAGAAAATAGAAGAAAATAGAAGTGATGTTATATATGTCACAGTCTTTCTAGTCAGATGAAGAAGATGGAACGCTTCTTTACTCATGAAACTCACAGTACGTAGAGGCAGGTGCAATATAATGGCAATGGAATTCCACGGCTCTCTAGTCACCTAAAGAAAGCCTCCTTCTAATGAAAGAACATTTGATAATTCTGTTATTGTTTACAGTTGAGTCTGTTAAAATTTTGGTAAACAACGAGAGAAACTTCTAATGTACGTTTACTGTTAACCTGTAGCAAAGCACTTCTTGGTTAAATGGAAGTGCAAGAAACCTCAGGAGAAAGTTATATTACACTTTTTACTATCCAAGAGGAGGACCCTGGGAATTGTTAGATGCTTACCTAGGTTTATTTATGTATTTAAAAAGCTGATCCATTTTTATGCTTCCTGCTATTTCCTCTACCCAGTGTGTATTTTGATCAACAGACATTTTCAAGGAAAATACACAATAGATGAAACTCAGCCAGTTGCCATGGTGTCCATTCCAGCCCATGGCAGTTCTACGATTTATAGAGTAGAGCTGTGTTGCATAGGGTTTCCATGGCTGTGACCTTTAGAATCATATTGCCAGGTCTTTCTCCTGAAAGACCTCTGGGGGTACTTGAACTGCCAAGCTTTCAGTTAGTAGTAAACCCTTGATTTTTTGCACTACCCAGGAACTTTAGTAGATGAAAAGGAGACCTAAAATTTTAAGATGAGGGTGACATAAACCTGGTAGAATAACATTAGGAAGACCCAAATATAGAATGTGCTAAATTCTGTGGGATTGCTGAGAATGTATATATATTTTTTATTATGATTGAATGAAAATGTACATTCCCATATAAATTTGCATGCTAACCTATATGCAACTCCCACTGCTCTCCCTGCCCGGTGACAGCACACTCTGCACAGAAAACATGGTCACTCTCTGTCGCCATGTCCAATCCATTGCTGTCTGAAGAGTTGACCTTCATGATGATTTATGGACATGGGCAGCATCAGGGCCGGGGCCATGCTCCTAGGGGAAGCCCGAAGTCCCTGGACCATCAGCTGCAGTCTTTTAGTGGAGATCTCAGGGTGGACCCCATTTATTCTTGTGTTGCCAGTAAGACTCAACTTTGTGAGCTCCATCGTGACTATCACTGGTGGTGGCAGGGCACCATCTGATTCTTCCGGTCAGGAGTCAATGTAGGCAGTCACTCATGTGGGTTCTCTTTCCCCAGTGTTGTCATGGATCTCAGTGATCATCCATTCCTGCTGAGTTGGAACCATTTGCTGTACCCTCAGATGGATGGCAGCTTGGCAGCTTTTAAGACCCCAGATGCCACTCACCAATGTAGGGTGCAGAGAGACCTCATTAGCACAATGTTAGTTGTGCCAATTGGCCTCAATTTCACCTGAGAGCATGGTCCTGAGCACCCCCCACACCAGCTACTCTGTCCTTGTAATATTGGGTTAAGATGGAAGGAGTACTCAAGTTGTGTTGAAGTCCAGTTAATATTGATTTTCTTACTATTGTGTTCTGTCACTGATTTCACCCAGCCAAATTTCTAACAACTATCTAAATCTTCCCCCCATCGCCCTCCCGCCTCCCCTACCCTAGTAGCCATAAAAGAGTCTTTTCTTGTATGCATGAGTCTGATTTTAATTTCTTACTGTAGGGGTCTCATACAATATTTGTCCTTTTGTTACTGACTGCTTTCACTCAACATAATGTCCTCCAGTTGAAACGAGGTTGTGAGACGTTTCCTGAAATCATCATTGTTCTTTATCATTGCATAGTGTTCCATTGAGTATATATACCATAGTTTAGCTATCTTGCTGAGAATATTTTTGAGAGTTTTGAGTGAACTGTTTCTTAGGCTAAGTTCAGAGTAATAAAAAGGATACATGGCCAATGCTTAGGGCAGATGGTATAATATTAACAGATGGTGAAGAAAAGACAAAACTTTTCAACCCTTTTTCTGTTTCCCTATTTTTAAAAATGATATTTAAACTAGGATTCATAAGGTGAACATTAAGATAGCTTGAAAGGTCAGCTAAAGTGAGACAATCATTAAAAAATTTCTTGCTTCTTTAAATGTCTTCAAAATCCCAGTTCCACACAAATTATAACCAAGTGAGGTGCAGTGAATTGCTTTTGTATGGCCTTTCTAACCATGGTATTGTAACTCCCTTCAGATAAGCCAGACCACAATCTTACAAGGGATTGGTCAATTTACTGAGTAGTTTGAGTGCCTTGCAGTCTGTAGAGGGGATTGGTCAGTTCACTGTCCTGATGGGAGGCCATGCCTTGAAAATGACAAGGATTTTGCTTATACCGGAAACCCCGGTGGTGTAGTATTTAAGTGCTATGGCTGCTGTCCAAAAGATCCGCAGTGTGAACCCATCAGGTGTTCTCTGGAAATTCTATGGGGCATTCCTAGTCCATCGTGTAGGGTTGCTGTGAGTCAGAATCTACTCAGTGATGGTGGGTTTTCTTTTCTTTCTTTCTCTCTCTCTCTCTCTTTTTTTTTTTTTTTTGCTTATATAAGGGCCAGTTTCATAGAGGTTCAGGGTATGTCACTACCATCAAGTAGACTCTGGAGCAGAGAGCATCCTTTGGACCAAAGACTTGAGATTCCTGCACTGAGAAACCCCTGGAGCTGCAAGAAAAAGCGTTAACACTTGTCCATGCAGGGCAGAGTCTGGAGTGTGCCCCCCACAGAAGAGGATCCTGTGTAGTCTTCCTATAGCAAGGTCTGTTGTACCCTGGGCCAGGGTTGCACACCTCTCACCCTGGAACAGAGGAGACCGAGGTCATGTGGCAGCCAGAGGTGCTCTGGCAGCCCAGGTAGCATGGCAGGAGCTGGCAGCAGGGGCCTTAGAAGCAGCACAATGAGGGTACGAGAGACCAGGGAGGCCCAGAGGCAGAGCCATCAGGCCCCACAACAGTGTATTAGCCAGAGGCAGCAGTGACATGAACACAGGATCTGACATCTAATCTGAACCACAGGATGTTTGCCCAGTTACATAAGAAGAGATATGGGTGATTTGAGGAAGGGTAAGAATTCCCCCTTTGAGAAACTGTTATTGATTACTGTTCACTTTCTGTAAATAATAACGGTTTTCCCTTTGCCTACACTGCATAAACATCTCATGTGTCCAGCTTGATCATAAAAGAATGTAGTGCCCGCAGAATAGTTGATTCTAGCGGGTCTGCGTACCCCATGACTACCAGTTGTGGCCTCGTGGAGGTTTGAGGCACAGTCTTTCTGAGTGTGCAGTGCAGACAGCATGCACCTAGCTTCTTACAGATGTGGTCGCAATATCTTTGTGGGTAAACTTTGATGTTCATAGTGAAGAGTTCAGTTGCCAGAAATAAGAAAATGTTGGCATAATATTTAAAAAGTCAGCTCGTAAAGGGCATTGTCTGTAAATGCCTGGCAAAATTCTAGTATAGATTATTAAATAGTTACATAGTAAGCACGTAAGAAATTTTGTCACCCAGACACTGTTAGCTAAAGTATTGACAGTGGAAGGACGAGGAGCACAGGATAGGTTGACGGGCAGAGAAGCTGTTCTGAATAACAAACCTGAAAAAGAGAGACTAACACATAGGGTCAGAAAAATCATCCTGACAAAGAGCTAGAGTGGAAAATAGCATACAAACCAAATGAACAGTAATGAAGGACCTGGGAGAGTTGGAGCCATAGACAGCAAGAGGCAGAAATAAGGCTAGAAAGATACTGGAGTTAGGCCAGGGCCACTGGAAATGAAGCCATCTAATTTTGGCAAGCTGAGGTAGGTTTTGCTAGGGCTAAGCACTGGTTGTTGCATTTGGAAGCTCCTAATTCAGTGTTGCATCTGCTCTGCCCAGGGCCATATACCGTTTAAAGGACTAAAGGCTTAAGCCCTAGTCCTCTCAAGCTACTTCTCAATTCAGGGCATCTTCAAGGAACTTTCATTCCTTGGTGTACAATAATAATGATAATAACAATATTTTAAAAAGAGAAAGATCCTAATCTTATACTGTGACTGGTTGAAGATGCTGATTTAGGAATGCCATGAGGTTTTCACAGTCACAAAGCATTCAGTGTTCATAAAGGAAAAAACACTTTCATTGATGCCTTGTTTTCTTCTCTAAACATCAGTGTAGGCAGAACATGAGTGGTGCGGAGGAAGTCCTGGCAGCTATATGCTGTCTTTTCCTGTAACTTGAGTTACAGGAAGGAACCGAAGGAAAGTAACAAAATAGCATGTTTCCCATAATTGATTGCAATGAAGACTACTTATTTTCAGCATCATTTTTTAAAGAAGATAACTTGCCCCATATCAGCTCCCCTTGGCAAGATATTGACTTGTAGCAAATGTCACATGTTTCTTATATTCAAGCAATTCTTCATAAGAAGCATAGTAATGCATACAATTAGTATAGCCACTCTAACACTCTTTTGATTACTGCTTACACGCTGTATTTTTTCCATTCTTTTATTGTCAACTTATTTATGTGTTTGAATCTGAGTTTTATCTATCATACACAGCTCAAAGTTTGACTTGTTTTTGTCTATTTTTCCAATCTCTTTTTAATTATGACATTTTATTCATTATATAAATAATTTATAATGAATAATAATTATATAATGAATTTTATTCATTATATTATGAATAAAGTGAATTTTATGCATTATATAAATGGGTAAAATGAATTTTATTCATTATGTAATGAATAAAATGTTGTAATTCATTATATAAATGAAATTATTCATTATATAAATAATTTATAATGAATTATAATTATATGAGTTTTCATTTATATAAATTATATTCATTATATAAATGAATAAAATGTTGTAATTAAAAAGATTGACAAGACAGTCAAACTGTAAGCTGTCTATGACAGATAAAACAGACTCAAACACATAAATAAGCTGGCAATGATCATGTAGAGTTTATATCTGCCATTTTATGTGTTTTCTATATGTGTTTTATGTGTCCTTTTTGTTCCTCTATTCCTCCATCATTGTCTCTTTTTGTGTTAAATGTTTTCAGTCATTTTACTGTATGTTTTTGTGTTATTCTTTTAGTGCTGCACTGGAAAGTAATAGTCAACAACTTCTAAAAATACAGTATGAATTAATATGACCTTAATTTCAACATTATACAGAACTTTGCTCCGTTATTGCTTTATTCCCTCCCCTGCCTTTGTGCTGCTATTGTCATACAGATACATCTTTGTACATTGTATGTCCATCAACAACTATTTATGAGTGATTTATGCAGTTGTCTTTTAAATCAAGTGAACAAAATAGTTACAAACAAAAAATACTTTTGTATTTACCTTTGTAAATATACCTTACCTCTGTAAATATAACAAAACCACCAAAAAACCAAACCCACTGCTGTTGAATTCATTCTGACTCATAGCAACCCTGTAAGACAGAGTAGAACTGCTCCACAGAGTTTCCAAGAGCACCTGCTAGATCTGAACTGCTGATGTTTTGGTTAGCAGGTATAGCACTTAACCACTACTCCACCACGGTTTTCATAAATATACCAGTGCTGTTTCTTTCTTTTTTTTTTTTTTTTGGTAGGGCAGGTCTTTTAGGTACAAGTTCTCTCATATTTTGTAACCTAGGAATGTCTTAATTTTTCCTCCATTTTTGAAGGATAGTTTTTGCCAGATATAGAATTTTTGATTGACAGTATTTTTTTTTCCTTTCATGACTTTAAATGCCATTGCACTACCCTTGGTTTCCAGGGATTTTGATGAAAAGTCATCTCCTGATATTACTGAGAATCTCTTATGCGTGAAGAGTCACTTATCTCTTGCTACTTTCAAAATATTACCCTTGGCTTTCATAATTTGACGACAGTGTATCTTGCTGTGTATTGTGAGCTGAATTGTGTGCCCCCAAAATATTCATAGTAATTTGGCTGGACCATGATTCCTTGTATTGTGTGATGTTCCAATGTATTTGAAATTCTGTCTCTGTTGTGTTAAAAAGGGAGGATGGGTAGCAGTTGTGTTGGTGGGGAAGGACTCAAAGTGAAAGACTGTATTGTGCCTTGAGGCAATCTCTTGGAATATAAAGGAAATGGAAGCAAGTGGAAATTTGGGAACCTCCTAGTGCCAAGTAGCAGTGCTGACCCCAGATGTGTCCTTTGGAAAGGACCTGGGGTCTCTGCACCTCAGAAGCTTCAAGTCCTGGGAAAGATTGACAACAAAGACCTTCCTTCAGATGCCCTGAATTTGGACCTGTGACCTACCGACTGTAACTGAATAAAATTCCTCTTTGTTAAAGCCACCCACTTGTGGTATTTCTGTTATAGTAGCACTTGGTGATTAAGACAATATGGATCTCATGAGTTTATCCTGATTGATTTGTTGAGCTTTTTGTATATGTAGATTAATGTTAGTCATCAAATGTTTGAAAGTTTTGGTCATTATTTCTTCAAATTTTCTTTCTAGATGCTTCTTTTCTCTCCCTCTGGGATTCCCAAATATTGACAATTCTGCATTAGCTTTCCCTTCCTGCTTGCACAGAAACTCAAGGCCAGCCAGAGGTGAGGGCTTAGAGCCTTTTCAGGTCTTTCCTAAGCATATGCACAGGACTTGGAATGCATATGGCCTTCTAGATTTCCATAATTGTGTTGGAGTTTTTCAAAGTACCAATGGATATGTCATTCTCCATCTTTTCCTTTTAAGCTTTTTGGTTAGAGTATTGTTTGCTTCATCTGTTGTCCATCACCTCTGGCAGCTATGTTAACCAATTGTGTATAATTGTTCTTGACAAATGGCCCTAGGGAAAGGCTTTGCACAAGTAAGATCAAATATAGACAGTCTTTTAGCAGCAAGCAAGGTCATCCACAGCATCACCAGACAGGTCAAATAGTGGCAGTGCTCAGAGAATGAGGCCCTCTTTTGCTCCTTCAGCTGCCCAGCTCCTTGGTTTTTACTGTCAATGTGGCTTGTTATTTTTCAAGGATACTGAGGATTTGGAGACTGAAGGATGGCATCGGAACAAGTTAAAATGCCATAAAGCCAGCTGTTCTTATTGAGATTCAGCCATTCTGAAATAGATGCTCCCTGGATTGCAGTAAGCCCTTAGTTCAATTTCTAGAGTTCTGTGAAAGTTGATTCTGATAATTTTTCCAGTTTTCTTTCTGGTTTTATAGAAGAATGAATTTTTGGAGAGTCTTACTCTAGCATTTCTGCTGATGTCATCTCCAGTAATGTATAACAGGAAATAACATACATGCATGCGTGTGCACGCACTCTGTTTCTCTCTCTCACACACACACAGCTATAAATTTTAATAGTAATTATTATTACATTTTTGCTTCTGAAAATCACATGGTCCATTATATTTTCAAGTAGCTTTTCCTGAAATTAAATTTCTTGTCTACTCTGATGTAATTTTCTCGTCCTTGGCAATGTTCAGAGTCACAGATAAAATGGATTGCTTTTTCTCCACAGGAAATCTCTTGTATAATAAAATTTCTTCTTTGGTATTTTCTGCTATTTTATTAACTTCCAGACTGTGATTAGTAATTGATAAATATATGATAGTGATGATTAGAAAGAGTTTATTCCCAAAAAGTAAAACAAGTACCCCTCTTTCATGAACTCAATTTCTGTCACTATTTCTCTCTGTTTATTCTCTCTCTCTTCCTCCTTCATGACCCTCTCCTTCAATTTTGACACATTTTATTAAAATACTTTTAGTGGCAAATAATAAAAAATACTCCTGTAATGGTGCAAGCAGAAAGGAGCTTATTGTTTAAGATATCAAAAGTCTGGAAGTTAGAAGTGCAGGGCATCTCACAGCTCAGTGACCATCGGAGATCAAAGCTCTGTCTGTTTCTCACATGTTACCTTTTTTAACATGTCAGCTTCTATTCTTATATGATTATTTTTCGTGGCCAGTCCATTTTGGGAAACAGTAAAAGGGATAAAATGGTACATGGTCAGAGGATCATGCCAGCTATGTCTATCTCTTTTTAAAAAAAAAAAGTGATTTACATATCATTAGCTCTAACGGGTTACATGGATATTCCCAAACCAATAATTAGAAGAGGTGTGGATGGGAAGTAGGTTAGCCAAACAGTGTCATCTGCCAGGCTTATTTGTTTCCTCTTACCACATCTATGTTAGTAAAATAGTAGCTATATTGATTACTGACATATTTTAAGTGTTGAGTATTGCCACACATGATACTAAGTACATTGTATGTATTATTTAAATCTGATAAAATCTCATATAATAATCATTGTTGCTATTATTATTCTTCATACCTTAAAGTTGAGAAAAGAGAGGCTGAAAGAGCATAAGATTATGCAGCTAATGAGTGTAAGAGCCCACATTTCATCAGCTCTGAAGCCCAAGATGTTCATAACAATCAGTTTATCTTCTCCTGAGCTACAGATGAAAATGGACTGAGGTTCTTTCTCTTCTAAAAGTAAACATATGGAAGTCTTGCATGTTAATGTAGTCTTGCATGTTAATGTATCCCAACTCCCTGGTACCTAGTTTTTCTTTTTTTTGAGTAAAAGTGAGCCGTAAGAAAGGAAGAAAGCAAGTAGACACTTGTCTACAATCAACAAGTGTTGTGCTATCCTTTTACCTTACTTCCCTTTGAGAGGAAAACAAAAACAAAGAAAGAAAGTGATGGTGGAAGAGAGAGGGCAGGGAAACTAAGAAAAAGAAACAATAAAACCTCAGATGTGTGACCTGAGTTTGCATCTCAACTTTAACACATCTTTAGCTATATCACCTTGGTCTGGTAAACATTTAGCACCTGGTTCTCTAAGTGTAGTTCTGACGTAAATGTTGACTGATATTTTCAGTTCTAAACTAAGAGTGAAACAAAGAAGTTGTATTTGGGAGCTTCACTTGTCCGTCAATGATGTTACTATTTGCCAAATCAGATAATAGGTTCTGAATACAGAAAAATATTTCCTTAATTTTTTGTGCTATTTACACTGTAGCATATATAGATGTAACACATTTTTTTAATTTTTAATCTATTAGCATTTTCTTTATGACTTGCTTAAATCTAGACTATCAACAAAACAATCACAAACACTGATTTGTAGCATTTGCAACAAATACTCCCATCATGGCCAATTGCAACCTATCAGTATGGTATCAGTGAATGTGGAATTGGAAAAAGATGTTCATTAGTAGACCAAAACTCTGCCATAAAGCCAATTCCAACTCATAGTGATCCCACAGGACAGAGAAGATCTGTCACATAGTGTTTCCAAACAGCTAGTGGATTTGAACTGCTGATGTTTTTGGTTAGCAGCCACATCCCTCAATCACTGTACCACCAGTGCTCCAGTAATAGACCACTATGTAGTATTTCCACCATACAGACATAACACAGATAAAAATGTACTCACACCCGTAAGTCTATCATTTTTTCGAACCGTGATGGCTTGTGTGTTTCTGTGATGCTGGAAGCTATGCCACAGGTATTCAAATGCTAGCAGGGTTACTCATGGTGGACAAGTTTCAGCCAAGCTTCCAGACTAAGACTAACGACCTTGTGGTCTACATCTGAACACGAATTAACCAGTAAAAACCTTATGAACAGCAGCAAAACGTTGTCTGATACAGTGCTGGAAGATGAGCCAGCCCCTCAGGTTCAAAGGCACTCAAAAGATGACTGGGAAGAGCTGTCTCCTCAAAGGAGCATGGACCTTAATGATGTGATTGGTGTCAAGCTTTCCAGACCTTCATTTGTTGATGTGATGTGGTTCAGAATGAGAAGAGCTTCAAACATTCATAAAAAATTGAAATGTGGGATATACAAAGTATGAATCTAGGAAAATTGGAAATCGTCCAAAAAAATCAATACCCTAGGTATTAGTAAGGTGAAATGGACTGTTATTGGACATTTTGAATCGCTCAGTGATACAGTTTATTATTCCAGAGGGGTAAATTGAAGAGCAATGGTATCATATTCATTATCTAAAAGAACATTTTGAGATCTGTCCTGAAGTACAATACTGTCAGTGGTATCAGATGCCTACAAGGAGAACCAGTTAATATGACTCTTATTCCAATTTATACCCCAACACCACTAAGGCCAAACATGAGGCAACTGAAAATTTTTACCACCGTCTGCAGTCTGAAAGTGATCGAATGTGCAATCAAGATGCATTGATAATTATTGGTGATTAGAACATGAAAGTCAGAAACAAGGAGGAAGGATTGGTAGTTGAAAAATACGACCTCACTGACAGTAATGACTCTGGAGATTGCCAAACTAAGGACTTTTTTGTTGCAAATAGCTCTTCTCAACAGCAAAAACAGTGACTGTACACATTGCCAGATGGAATACACAGAACAGAAATTGACTACATCTATGAAAAGAGATGGTTGAAAAGCTCAATATCATCAATTGGAACAAGGCCAGTGGCGGACTGTGGAACAGATCATCAGGTATTCATATGTAAACTGAAGTTGAAGAAAATTAGAACAAGTCCTTGAGAGCTGAAGTACGACTTCAAGTATAACTCACCTGAATTTAGAGACTCTCTCAAGAATAGATTTTGCACAATGAACACTAATGACCAAAGACCAGATGAGCTGTGGAATGACATCAAGGACATCATACATGAAGGAAGCAAGGGGTCATTAAAAAGGCAAGGGAGAATGAAAAGTCCAAAAGGGATGATGGAAGAGATTGTGATATTTGCTTTTTTAAAAAAATATTTTACAGATTTTAATTGTATTGTAAACTTTCACTCAATCGCAGTAGAAATAAAAGGAAAAGGAATTTTATTATGCTTAAAGTTAAAGTTTAAAATCCAAGTCAATTTGTCATACAAAACCTTGTACAGACACTGCTTTGTAACTCTAGCTGCTCTCCCCATCCTGCACTGTACATTCCCCCATTCCAGCCTGTATTTCCCATGTCCAACCAACGCTTGTCTCCTTCCACCCTCTCGTCTCACATCTGGACAGGAGCTGCCCAGCTAGCCCCATGTATCTGCTTAAGACAAGAAGCACACTTTTTAACAATATAAGTTTACATCTTACTGTCCATTAAATCTTTGACTAAAGAATTGAATTTGGGAATGGTTTCAGTTCTGGACTAACAGACAGTTCAGGGGCCAAGCTACCCTCAGTCTGTCAGACCACCAAGTCTGTTTTTTGTTGTTTCTTTTTTTAACAAAGTTTGAGTTCTTCACACCCACTTTTCTCCTGCTGTGTCAGGACTCTATGTGGTATTCCGTGTCAGGGCAGTCATTGGTGGTGGCCAGGCACCATCCAGTTCTTCTGGTCTCATGATGATGTAGTCTATGGACTATATGACCCTTTCTGTGTTTGGAATTCATATTTTCCTTATCTTTGATGCCTTTCATTCTCCTCTGCTGCAGATGTTTTGGGACCTAAACCTTGCTCTGGATTGTTGAGAAGCTAAAGCAAAAGGAAGAAATAATGATGTAAAACAGCTAAACAGAAGATTTCAAAGGGAAGCTCGAGAATACGAAGTCAAATGTTTTAATAAAGTGTCGGAAGAACTGGAGCTGGAAAACCAAAAAGGAAGAACATGCTTAGCATTTCTGAGTTACAATATTGAAGGATTCTATGGGGAAAACTCTGAATGACGCAGGAAGAATCAAAAGAAGATGGAAGGAATACTCAAAGTCATGGTCCCAAAAAGAATTTGTTGACATTCAACCATTTTAGGAGGTTGTAGCGTGTGATAAGAATTGATTAAAAGTCCTAGGTGCACTCCTAGCAGTGGAAAAAAACAACGCTCTAGGAATTGATGGAATACCACTTGGGATGTTTCGACAAATGGATGTAGCACTAGAAGTGCTCACTTGTCTATGCCAAGATGTTTGGAAGACAACTATCTGGCCGACTGACTGGAAGAGATACGTATTTGTACCCATTTCAAAGAAGGGTGATCCAACAAAATTCAGAAATTGTCAAACAATATCATAAGCATTGCACTCAGGTAAAACTTTTTTTTGAAGATTATTCAAAAGTGATGCAGCAGTACAACAGAGTGCTCTCAGAAATCCGAGCTGAGTTTGGAAGAGGACTTAGAACAATGATGACTACAAATATCCTCAAGAGCGTAGATAGTAATAAAATGTAGTATAATTAGGTTTTTGACTCTGAGACATTTATTATTTTTGTTTTTAATATGATTTACTTAATTGTAAATTTACAAAACTCTGTTTTTGATAGTGAAAAATTTAACAAATGAGCTTTCATTAGTCAGCTCCAGCACCTCACTTAACCTACTGGAGCAGCAGTTTCCTTGTCATAAAAATGGAAATTAAAATCTCTTCTTTGCCTACTGACTGATTATTGTGAGAAGTACATGAAGTGACCTGCATGGTGAAAGAATTTTGTAATTACTAAAGCAATATATAAATATAAATTTTATAAAAAAGGTGGGAAGAAAAAGCAAGACCTGCAGAAATGTGTACTGTTTCAAAGAAATAAAATTGAAACTTCATTCCCTCAAGAGGTTAAATGTAGGCTGACTTCTTGACTTGCTTTGGCAAATAGAATGTGGCACAGAAGCAACACTGGGTTTTGAGCCTGGTTTTAAGAGGCTTAGCTTGCTTGCAACTGCTGTTCTTGGACTCTGTGACTACCATGTGAACAAACCCTGGTTAGCCTGCTGGAGGATGAGAGGCCATCTGAAGGAGAACTCGGGCACCACAGCCAACAGTCAGCCAGCCCTCAGTTGTCCCGGCACCCAACTGAAGAAGAATAAAGGAACCCCTGGGGTGATTAGTTAAGCCTAATCCAGGTCCAAATAATTACACAGGTGTGTTCTGCCCAAATTACTAACTTTCAGAACCATGAGCTGAATAAGTGGTGGTTGTTTTAAGCCATTAAGTGCTGAGTTGAAGTGGTTTGTTATAGAGCAAATACTAACAGAGCGTTACCGTGTTCAAAGGTTGGTATTTGCTTCTTCATATTATGTAATTGCAATTAATCTTCTTGAGATCCTGTGAATAGGTATTTTTTTAGAGGACAGAGTAGAAAGGCTCTATGTAGTTTTCAAGGAGTGCTTGGTGGATTTGAACTTACAACTTTTTGGTTAGCAGCCATAGCTCTTAACTACTATACCATGAGGGTTTTGTTTTGTTAAGGATAATGAAGACTCTGGTAGCAGATGAAGTAGAAAAGCATGCATATTTTATGAAAAAGATATTCACTAATGTGTATTGGAGTTTAAAGTCAGTATGTGGAGAAGATATTTGAGAGACAGGGAAGTCTCTTGTTCTCAAGTAGTTAATAAATTTGGACTTTCATTTTATGTATTTAGGACCCCTGTCACTGGATTTGTAAATATATAATATTGTTACGTCCTCCTGATGCACTGAACTTTTAATCATTACATAGTGTCCTTCTTTGTTCATTGTGGTAGATTTTACTTTGCCAAGCCAAGTGCCATCGAGTTGGATCTGATTTTACTTTAAAGATTACTTTATCACAAACTAATATTCTCACTCCTGCTGTTTTTTTAAATGTTGATCACTCAATATATATTTTTCCATCCTTTGAGTTTTAATATATTTGTGTCTTTAGGTCCAAAGTGTGTCTCTTCGAGGCAGTGTATAGACAATTTGTGTTTTTCTAATCCATTCTGCCACTCTCTGTCGCTTTACTGGTACTTTTAATACATTTATGTTCACTAGGGTCACCATGAGTCAGATCCGACTCGACGGCACTTGGCTGGCTGGCTGTTCGCTGTAATTATTGATAGGTATGAGTTTCGTGCTGTCCTTTTGCTGTCTTTTTTTGCATGTTGCTGGCAGTTTCTTTGTTCCATTTCATTTTCTGTGCTGAAGCATATTTCATGTGTTTTCATCTTTTCCATTGTTGATTTTGCTGAGATTTCATGTTCTTTTTATTTTAGTATATATAATTGTTAATTTTCTTTTTGGTTACTTTAATATTTACTCCTGTTTTTCTAAATTTTATTTCTGCATATCACTTTGACTTCCTTTTCAGAGGAAAGATCTATGACTACATTGTTTTAGTCCCTTGTTTTTTGTTATAATGTCATCTTTTACATATTGACATCTGAGTCCTTATTTTCAGTGGTTTAGCTTTATTTTTGTGATTTCCTTATCAGAGTTAATACCTGTTTGCCCTGTCCTGCATTTTAGTCTTGGGTTGTTATCTGATGTTACTGGTTTTCTAACCAAAGAGTTCCCTTTAGTATTTCTTATTTTAGTTTTTTTTTTTTTTTAGCAAATCTCTGAATTGCTGTTTGTCTGGAAATGTCCTAATTTTACCGTCATAACTGAGAGACAGTACTGCTGGATATGTAATTCTTGGCTCCCAATTTTTCCTTCAAGGCTTCGTATATGTCATCCCATTGCTTTCTTGCCTTCATGATTTCTGTTGAGTTAATCCAAGCTTAGTCTTATTGACTCTCTATTGTAGATTTTGTTTGTTTGTTTATCTTAAACAAACAAAAATTGTCTTGTCTTTAGTTTAATGTCTTTAGTATAATATGCCTTGGTGTCTTTCTTTTTGGATCTATCTTGTGTGGAGTTTGATAAGCATCTTGGATAGATATCTTATTTTCATGGAGTCAGGGAAATTGTCTACAAATCTTCAACAATTCTCTTTCCATTTTCTGTCATCATTCCTGTTCTGGTACTACAATGACTCATAAATGATTCCTCTTGACAGAATGTCATGTAACTCTTGGTATTTCTTGATTTTTTTAAATTATTTTATCTGATTTTTCCTCAAATATGTTGGTGTTACATGCCTTATCTTCAGTACTAGTAATTCAGCCTTCCATTCCTTCAATGCTGCTCCTTTAACTTTCTGCTGAGTTGTCTAAATCTGTAATTTTATTATTAATCTGAATTTCTGATTGCTGTCTCTATGCTTTCTTGTAGCCTGTTCAATTTGTCATCATGCTCTGCTGTGCTTTGCCTGATTGCCTTCCTGATCTCTTGAAGAGTTCTAAATATTTATCTTTTGTATTCTATCTCTTCATTCTATCTCTGATAATTCCAGGAAGTTCTCTTCATCTGGAAAATTTCTTAGTTCTTTGTCTTGAGAGCTTTCTGAAGCCATTATGGTTAAGTGATTTATTGACTGTTGACTCAGTAACATCAGTAAACTATTGTGTTTTATTTATTTTGTATTTACTTACTGTGTTCTAGCTTTTCATTTTGTTTTGTTGTGAAATCCCACAACAGTCCGGTCATGTGAACTAGTTTGATTATTTGCACCTTTGATGTTCTAACATCCTATCACCAGGTGGCTGGAGCTGTTACTAAGCATGTGAGCCCAGTTGTCCATTTACTTTTCTTGTAGTTTTCAGCCCAGGTGCTCAGGTAGTCAGTCACAAAGTGTGTGGTACAGGCTCTACCCTACAGTGCTAGATGGGCAGGTTGATTGATGGAGGCACAGCTATCCGGCTGCATAGGCTGAGAGAGACAGTGGGCTGACAGTCATCTGTGAGTGTCTGTGAGGAAGGTACATCCCCTTATGCCTGAGCCTAGGCAGAGGTGCTGTTGTTTCCCTGAGTTGCTAGTTTAGGGGAGCTGGCACATTACTGGTCTTGTTTTTTTTTTTAATTTTTCTCCCCCTACCCCACCTTGGTTTTTGAATTGTTCCTTCTCCAAGTCTAGGAGAATGGCTCAACACACATGTAGTAAGGAATCCTATTTCTGGCCCCACTAATGTGTCAGTCTCTGGAGCTGGGTATATTACAGAGAAAGAAGGGAGAAGCACTGCAAAAAGGGAGAGTTTATCCCAAAAGACCATTTTAGATCTTTCTGAGGTAGATTACATACAAGCTGCTTAACTTTTGACCATCAAATGGTGTTTTTCACTGATTCTGGAGGTGAGAGTGGGCTTTCTGCCACTCAGTCTCTCCTGCTGAAGAGCATGCTTTCTGAAAGCTACTGCTGCTCAGCTTTGCATGCTCAATGCCACCAATCTGTCTGCAGGATGCTGATTTTCTTCACATCAGGTCTGGCCAGTCCTAAGTACTTCTGGACCTATTCTCCCTTCCTTGTTGCTCAGTCCAACTTCTCAACTTTCCCTTTGATATTCAGGGCTCCGAGAATGTTGTATATAATTGACTCATTTGTTTTTTGGTTTTATTGTTAGAGCAATCAGTGTCCAATTACTCTGACATCTTTGCCCCGCCTCTCTGGTAAATGTGTAGTTTTGTACCAGTGAATTTTGGAACATTTAAACACATTTGGAAAACATGAACCTTCATAATTCCTGTACTTAAATTTGAAAAGTGGGACAAGAATTTGAGGGAGTCAGTTTTCTTCACCCAAAGTCTGAGCTTGTAACTGACAGTTACAAGTAGTGGTTCTGCAAGTATTACAGCATTTCCCAATTACCCTTGAAGGATCTATATTTGACAAAACATGACTTTCAACACTTTTTCAAGTTGGATGTCTTTTCTGAATTTCATAATAATATTTTACCTTCAAGGCTCATTACTGGCACAGTAACTATTAATAGTTACTGCATTTGACTAGGATATGCTGTGACTCCTTAATTCAAAGTCATGAATATACAGAGGAAATGAAATGTCAGTTATTTGCAAACATGTAAATTCTCAGTTAATTGATACATATTAAATTATTTGAATTTTGAAAGAAAAAAGGAAAAGATCTGCACTGCAATGTTCTTATACACAGCTTGATTTTCATTAGAAAAAGGACTATAGAAATGCTGAATTTCAGTTATCTTTCCAATGCTCCATCCTTCTCCTGTTACAGTATTCTCATTTTCACTGCTTATTTTCTCATTCTAAGTGGCTAATAAAGTAGGAAACTCATAAGACTGCAAACAGGAAGAAACTATTTACCATGTGCTTATTATTATCTATTTTAGCTGCCTTTGAGAGAAAATTATTTTTAGATTAGCTGTTAAAATCCATAGGGAAACCAATGAAATTATTTGGACGTATTTTTGGTAAAAGGGATTGCAGAAAACATAAAATTCATTGTAAAGATGATGCATTGGTCACAGACAAATTAGGAAGATGGTCACATCTGCCTTTGGGGCTTGACTTCCTGTCTCTGGGCTCACTATGTCCTCAAAGCCATTACCTTCCTCCCAGTTTCTCTCCCAGGGTCCACATGCTCACTTCCTACCCTCCATAGTGGGCAAAGCTTTATGCTGTCATCCTTCTTGCCAAGCATTTGTATTTTTACGAGAACCAAATATTTAACATGACAGTTGGGATATGTAGCTGTCCACCTGCTTTTTCTGCCTCTCAGGATCATTGGGAACCTGTTTTCCCACTGACAATGCATGCTGCCATAAAACAAGGTCCTGTATGGCATTTGAAACTGAAAAAAATAGGACACATGTCACAAATTAGAAGGAGATAATGCTTATTGAAGTAGAGGGTCAGCAAAAAAGAGGAAGCCCCACAAGAAGATGGTTGGACTCAGTGGCTGCAACAATGAGTTCAAGTGTAACAATGACTGTGGGCACCGAGCCAGACAAGGCAGTGTTTCACTCTGTTGTATAAAGGGTCACTATGAGTCAGAATCAAGTCAGTGGCACCTAACAATGACGACACAGGGCACAGTATGAGATGAGTGTCTTTTTGGTAGATAACAGAATTTTCAAATTTTTTCTTTCGGACACAGTATAGCAGGTGTCCAAGGGTAGAATTAGTGGGACAAATCACATCCTTTGGGACTCAGAGGCTAGGATTGTTGATAAGGGGGAAAAAAATCCACACTATCTACTGAATACTCAACAGCACTCAATGATACAGCATGCTTCCATTAAAAAAAAAAAATATGGCATCAACAAAAAATCCAATGAAAGGGTTTAACTAAAAGTATACAATTTTACCTAACTGTATTCTCAATTTAGTTTGGTTGAGTATATGTCTCTTGCAAAAAGGGGGCTTGTATAGAACACTGTGACATATCATAGCACCACTCACTGGTTTTTAAACTGAGATTGCTGAGGCTGTAAACACTGAGATTATGTTTTATTTGCTTTTATTTGTTATTTACAGTAAAAGCAATATTAAACTATAAAATAAACAGAAGGCAGTTCAACAAAGTTTTGGCTGTTTTTTTTGTGATTCTTGAATTGGTTTTAATACCAGTATTAAATGCTTTCAAAAAGACATATTTTTTATCATTATCTTTGGAGCCTCTGCTTGTCGGGAAGCCATGAAACTGGCTGCTGTCTGAATGGGTTAACCAAGCTAAGAGCTGAACCTGTATTCTCTCTCCACACAAAAGATCTGTCAAGAAATCCTCAGAAAAAGAGGGATATTGGATACAGTATTTAGTAAGAGCCTGCTCAAGCCAGCCAGAGAGATGTTAGTCATGACCTGAGAAGTAAAGAAGGAAACGCCAAGAGTGGCATCAGCACACATTAGAAACAATATTAAGTAGACTTCAGCATAACTTGAATACTCCTTCCATCTTAAACCCAATATTTCAAGGATAGAGTAGCTGGGGCAGGGGGTGGGGGACCATGCTCTTAGGCAAAAGCTTTCTTGATGGCACTGCTTTCTTGGTAGTACGAGGTCCCCAAATCTCTGCTACCTTTTCTTTCCTTTATAACCCAAGAGACTGCCAAGACACAATACGGTCTCATACATTGAATCCTGCCCCACTAACACAACTGCCACCTCCCTCCCTCCTTAACATTATAGGGGCAGGATTTACAACATACAAGAACATCAAACAATCCTAAGAATCAAGGCCTAGCCGAACACCTACACATATTTTTGGTGGGACACAAGTCAATCCATGATAGTATTGTAGCTAAACTTCCAGAAAATTTGACAAAATCAGTAACTGTAAAAACACCTGCAACAACAAAAACGATAGTATGTGCTTGCAGTGCATGCAGAAGACAGCATGTGATGTGAAGCATCATCGCAAATGGATAATAATAACCAGGCTGACCAGAGCACATTGGAAGGTTCAAAAGGTAACTTAGCATAGAGTTTTAGCCTTATGGATATATTTGATACATGTAAGCTGGATTTGATGAAAAGAAACAATCTGAGGGAAATGCTTTCTTGATACATGACTTAGTAATATAACTTAAATCTTAAATTCAGTTTTTTATTTTAACCTTACAGAGTTTAAGTTTGAATTATAGTTTTAAAAAATAGTGACACATAAAAAAGTAATTTGGAAAAGGCATTAGTTTTGATGAAGTCACTCACAAATTTGCAACTTTGAAGACCAAGGAATTTCTGATTTATTTGAGATGTTCACTAAGTACTGAAATGCTTGTATATATATTCTGTTTACTTTATGAAATTATTTTATTTATGAATATATTTCTATATGCATTTGTCTACAACTTCTACATTATTTGGGCCATTATTGATTATGTAAACCTAATCCATTAATGGAAACTCTGGTGGCATTGTGGTTAACTATTATGTCTGCTAACCAAAAGGTTGGCAGTTCAGATCTGCCAGGTACTCCTTGGAAACTGTGGAGCAGTTCTATTCTGTCTTGTAGGGTCACTGTGAGTCAGAATTGACTCACTGGCAGTGGGATTGGTTTAATCCATTAATGTATCTTATGTAACAGTAAGGTTTAACATTAAAATGAATGTAACTGTGATGTAGTTGTTAAATTTTTTTGCTTCAAATTCTGTTGTTTTCTTATCAAATTTTCACTTTTACTACATGAAACTATGTGAATGTAAAGACATTTAGGCTATGCATATGATACTGTAATTTAAAGATGCAATTTTAATTTTGTTGGTTGTTTATGTTACTACTGTTGCCATTAAATTCAATAATATATGAAAATTATAATTTCTGAGTAACATAATTATAAAAAACATTAAAGATTTTGTATGGTCCAAGGAAACCCTAGAGGTGTAGTGAGTTAATTGCTGTCTGCTAACCGAAAAGGTTGGCAGTTGAAATCCACCAGATGATCCTTGGAAACTCTGTGCGGCAGTTCTTCTCTGACCTCTGGGGTCACTATGAGTCAGACACAACTCAATGGCAGTGGGTTTGGGGTGTATGGTCTAGAACACGAGAGGGTCAGTGAGTGGAAAGAGGTGACACAAGGAATGACCACACTAGGTGTCAACAACCTTAGGGATGCAAGGTAAGAGATATGAGTGAAGAAGAGAATCAGACAAAGTGAAGTCAACACACATTAGGCACATGAGAGCAAGGTCTGTGTGCACAGGGTGGTGCAGTAGACCACTTTTATGTGGCTTTTCTTGCCATGGTCTTGTTACTCCCACCAAATAATTGTGTGAAACTATGCAAATAAGGTACTTGTAACCCATCAAGGAGATTGGATAGCTTGCTAATAATGGAAATAAAGTGCATGACACTCTTATGGGGGTGAGACCATGCAAATGAGGTGTATGCAACCCTAATGAGGGCGTTAGTAAGTTTTGCCATCCTGCTAGGCTGTAATATGAGCCACCCTAGAGGTGACTGGGTGTGAAGGACCTTACTGCTACCAGGAAAAAAGAGCTAGTAGTATAGTGCGTCCTTAGGACTCAGATGCCTGATCTGAGAACCTCCTAGACCTTGGAGACACACTCAGAGACAGAAAGTTGTAACAATGGAGATGATGCAAGATGGTGAAAACTAGCAGTAGAGAAGTGGTGGTGGCAGCAGGATCAGGAGACCAGCATGAGGTGACATGTTGAACTTTCCAGCCTATGGAATAAAGTGGTTCCAGTGGGTTTGCCACCCCACAAAGCAAGAGAGCTGAACTCCTTCAGGCTGAGGCCTGCTAGTGGTGTGTGGCACCCCTGGGCACTTGTTGGCAGAACTAAAGAGCTTTGTGACACTTGCCTGAGCAGGACAGAGACTGAACTAAGAGGCCAAGGGGCCCAGAGGTCTAGGGTCAGAGAGGCCTGCCTACAGGTGTAGCTAAGAGGCTATCCTTTCGAAGAACTATATTCCGAGTCATCCCTGACCCTGCATTGTATCCAGTTACTTACCTAATGAACCAACCCTATAGCTGTTAAGCATGGTTTGTGAGCTCTTTGTGCCCACTCTGTGACAAATTACTGCACCTCGCAGAGAAGTAGAGCATGCCATAGGAATGAGGGCTGCTATCAGGATTAGGAAAACGGTTGGAGAGTAGAGGTATGTTTGACCTCCACCTGATACGAATCAGACTTGGGCTGTTGGTCTTGATTCTCCTGCCCTTTTGTGATGCCTCCACTATGCCATTTTTACACACAGTAGGATCTGCACAAAATGTATCATGCTGATGAGAGATTCAGGCCAACAGCCTCCCTTCAAACACAATTGGTGGACTCCTGAAGATCCAGGTAGGGTGAGGAAACAGCCCAAAGTGATGAGCTTGGCCAGCAAGTGCTTCTTGCTCTTCGTCTTCTGCTCTTTTTCACTGTGTATAAACTGCTGTGACTCACTAAAAAAAATCTCCAAATACAGCAGTCAGGTCCAACAGTACCCTTCTGAGTCATCAATGCTGACATCCCAATACATGGGGATCTGAGTGGAAATGAGTTCTTTTCTCTTTAAATACTTTAAAAAAGAATATTTTCTTATTTTAGAGTAAGACATAGTAATTGTAGAAAATTAGGAAAATACAAATAAGTAATTAAAAGAAAACAAGTATCATCTGTCAACATACACTCATATGTAAGCATTCTTAAAATAATTTTAGTATGTCTTTGTATGCTTCAGCCTGTATACATACGTCGTGTGTGTGCTTGTCTGTCTGCCTATCTCTTTTAGTGGGTCATACTGAGCATACTGTTGGCACAAGCTGTTTTTCATGTAACAATATGTTGTGGATATCTTTAACAGAATACTTTCAAATAGTTCTTTTAAATAAGAAAATGACTCTGTTAAAGATAGCCCCTTTATGAAATGATCTGACAGCTCTTTCATTTTATAGATTCAGTAACTCTGAAGTATCTCACACAGATTTTTTGAAAAGAATGTTCCTAACAGCCTGTACTAAGTCCAATTGTTTTCTAATGAATTTCAACTGAAAATAGGCAAGGAAGGCAAAAAATTGACAAGACAACAAAAGTAAAACAAGTAATACTAGAGTAGTAGTGACTTGAAACAAGATATTTAATATATTCCTTTTTTCCTAATTTTTAAATAAAAATAAACAACCCCAGTTCTCAAATTGTCTCAGACTTCTTGCCACTTCTACTTTTGTTTAATATCTTATCCATAAATTGCTATTGCAATTCTGTTCTGTGAGTAAAACTTGCTGTAAATGTCCTGAAGCTAATCTGCCTTGTGAAAATACAGTCCCAAGTGGTATAATCCAATGCAGTTCTCAGAGTCACCACGTGATTCCAAATTTCCTGGTTTTTCTGGGGCAATAAAGGCCACGAATGTAATCAGTATCATTCTGGGACTACTGTGAAGTTTCTCTGCAGATGTTTCCACACAAAATGCCTTTTGAGCTTGGTTTCTCTTTCTTTTCCTTCCTTCTTTTTGTTCTTTTCTTCCTCCCTCCTTCCCTTCTTCCCCCCCCCTTTATCTGGAAATATCTGTTCTGACCATGAGACCTCCCACCTTCCAGTGTGTTGTTACTGCTTTCCCAATACACTTGGTGTCTATAACTTCTTAGTAATTCTTTTAACACCTGCCTAAACATGGTCAGAATGTTTAGATTCCTGTGTAAATTATCTTTTTATTATCATAGAGGGAGATATCCTTCAACTATCAAATAATAGTTTTCTTTCGTAATGTAATCTGGTTGTCCATATTTCCAAACCGATCTGGCTGATTTCTCATATTCAACAGTGGTGATATATCACTTTACTGCCTTTACAAGATTTAAACTAGGTTATTCGTTTCATCCAATGTATTGCATTGGGAAAATCTGCAAGAAACAGACCTCTTCAAAGCACTAAAAAGCAAACAAGCCACCTTGAGGACTAAGGCTTACCTAACCCAATCCACAGAGTTTTCAGTCACCTCATACACATGCAAAAGCTGGACAACAAATAAGGGACACCTCAGAAGTGATGCCTTTTAGGCTGTTGGTGAAGAATAGTGAATACACCATGGACTCCCTATAGGATCTGCCCACCTGGGTTTTTCGTTTTCCTTATCTTTTCCTTGAGGGCTCTCAGAGCATTTATCATCTCTTTTAAGGTTATCCTGGATGGCATAGAATGGTTAAGCTCAACTACTAGCTGAAAGTTTGGTAGTTTGAACCCACCCAGAGGTGCCTCAGAAGACAGGCCTGATGATCTGCTCCCAAAGGGTCAAAGCTTTGAAAACGTGGTGGAGCAGTTCTGCTCTGCACACATGGGGTCACCATGAGTCAGACTCAGCTCAACAGCAGTTAAAAATAACATATGTAGAAACGGGCCATTGGTGGTTCCGTAGTAGAATTCTTACTGTATGTCTGGGGACATAGGTTTGATTATCAGCCAGTGGATCTCATGTGCAGCTGCTACCTGTCACTGAAGGCTTACCATGGTGCTGAAACAGTTTCAGTGGAGCTTCCAGAATAAGATTGACTCAGAAGAAAGGCCCATGATTTTCTTGCTGAGATTTTGACCCATTGTGTATGTGATCACTATCAATCAGGAACTGACTTGGTGGCAGCTAATAACAAAAATGGAGCACTGGTGTCACCGTAGTTAAGCCTAAAGCTGCTAAGCCAAAGGTTGGCAATCCAAATCCACCAGCTGCTTCTTAGCAGTCCAATAACGCAGTTGTGCTCTGGCCTGCTGGCTCACTATGAGTTGGAATCGACTCTGTGGCAACGAGTTTAATAGCAACAGAAACAGCTTCAGTGCTGCGTGTCATCAGCTGGCTTTAGCCTTCCGTAATTTCTGTTTCAGTGCTAAAGGTTTCTGGAATCTAATTTTGTTTTCTCTTCGTCCCGAAACATAGATTTTCTTCTCTTCACCATTCTAACAGAACATAAAACACATGTCCATTATTAAAGCCTTAGTGTGAAATTCTATAATATGTCACATTTAAGAAAGTAGCCTGTACTTGTTTATTATGTCCCAGATTTTTACCTTACAGAAGGTAACATTAAGATTCCTTGGAGTTCTCGTGGCACAGAATAGGTAAAAGTTCAGTAAAGCTAAATTCTGTTCTTGCTCTTCATAAGCCAAATCAGTGTTTTTCAATGTACATATTTGCCTAAATATTCAGAAATTGTTCTTTGATGATTAAGGACATGTTTCCCTCATCTAGGTGTGATTATGATAATTCCATTCTGAAACTCAAAAAAACTTGCTAAATTAGCTTTTGGTTTCATTTGGTGCACTCTAGTGGGATCTACTTGTATTACAAATAACCCTGTTCCCCACACCCTTGTACCATTTTGGGGAGGGGGGGGGTATGGTTTGGAGAAGGAATTAGCTAAGAATATACTCTTGTATAATTTGGGGGGATAAAAAATCTGGAGAACGTTTTTTTGGATGAAAGAATCATAGACCCAGAAAGAATGTGGAGACAGTTCATTCTTTGCCTCTAGTCAGCTCTACTTAAACATGAGACTACATGTATGTCTGAAGAGGAGAATTGAATCATGCGGTATAACCGTGTATGTGTTTACTTTGAAAAGGCTTCAAAGAGATGTTAAACAAAATTATCATCAAATATTTACAGAGCATGGCTTCTGTACATGAAATTCTACTAACAAACCACTCCATGTAACTGTAGTTTTACAGGTCGGAGCGTTTAACTGAGAAAGAGAACTAGCACTCTTATAAGGTGAAGCAATACCATAGCAGTGTGAGACAGCCATTTCTCCCACTAATGTTGAAGGGCCAGAGACACTCCAGCATGGGGAATTTCTAGCCATTCTTCTTTCTGTGTGTTTTTGAGAAAGGAAACTCTAATAGCCAGCTTAGATACCAGACAGAGTAAAGTAGCAAAGCAGAGAGGACCGAGAATTAAGAGACCTGTTTCTAGATTGTGCTCTTTCACCAGCTAGCTAGTTGATGGGGAAAGTCAATAAACAATATGGATCTCCATTTTCTCGTAGGTGAAGTTGGAGAGGAGTCTTGGTGGTGTAGTCATTAAGAGCTCGGCTGCTAACCCAAGGGTCAGAAGTTCAAATCTACCAGCTGTTCCTGGGAAATCCTGTGGGACAGTTCTCCTCCGTTTTATAGGGTTGCTGATGACTTGAAACTGACTCGAGGGCACGTAACAACACCACAACATCCAAGCTAGAAAACTGGCCATTCATTAATTTATTGATTTGGTTCATTTGTTAATGTTGTCTCTGAAACTGTATTATTTGTAAGTGGAGAAACTGTTTTTCAAAATTCCTGAAAGATTTGTGAGAAATGTAGGATACTTCGGCATTTTTAGGCAAGTGTTAATCTCACCTCTGGAGAAGGTCACTTTAACACTACTAATTGGACGCTGAATTCTTACTGACATTATCTAGCACATAAGGGCTACAGCAGAATGTCCTTCAAAGATTTCCATTTGCTTATGATGTTTACATTCTCTAGGGGCACCAGAACTTTGTAACTGATGGCAAGTTTGTGACATGCATGACAGAAAGGAGCACCTAATCCCACAATAGGTGCTTTGTGGTTTTGATAAACAAGTACAAGCCCATTCATATATTATTTACTCTCTATTAAAGCCCTCACTATGTCCTTCAGTTTGGCCTGCAAAGACATTGCCTGTTTGCTTTTCTCCTTATATTACTAAAGGATCTCTGGCAGCGCAGTGGGTAAGTGTTCAGCTGCTAACCAAAAGATCGGCAGTTTGATGCCAGTCGCCACTCCTTAGCAACTTGATGGGGCAGTTCTACTCTCTCCTATAAGGTTATCATGAGGCAGAAGTGACCTGATGGTAATCTTTAAAAATTATTGTTATGAAACATGTAATTTTAAATAACTACATATACCTAATATTTTTTTTTATTAAGCTGTATGAAAATGTATGTGGATTCTGGGTAACAATTCCAATTACTGCTTCAAATTCATTAAAGAGACATATATTCTAGCAAGTAAGGCAAAAGTTGGGGCAAAGGGCTTAAAGGATGAAAAATTAACTGATCCAGAATACGTAAATTATGTTCCAAAAACCACCACTCCACATACATATATTTCCATTTGTTCTCTGTTTTTCCCTTATCATGCAGTCAAATAATTGCCATTCAGTCATTTGTTTCAATAGCAGTTATTAGTGCCTAGTCCCTGGTGGCACAATCGACTGAACCCTCAACAACTAGCTAACAGGTTAGTGGTTCAAACCCACACAGAGGCTCCTCAAAAGACAGGCTTGGTGATCTCCTTTTGGAAGGTCACAGCCCTGAAAACCCTGTGGAGCCCATCTACCCACATGTGGGTTGGCCAAGAGTGAAAACTGACTCAACAGCAGCTAACAGCAGTGCCCAGTAGGTGCTGGCCGGTGTATAACTATTAAGGATACAGTGTAGTGATTAAGACTTGCTTGCTTGATTCTGTTTTTGTTAATGCTCCTAACTTCACAAAATGAATTCTGTGGTTAACTACTTGATACCACATTAATCAGCTGATTCAGTTTAGTGCCTGATGTCATGTAATTGAAATTCAAATAAAATTCAAGTAAAGTCAGTTAAGGAAAAACAAAACAAAAACAAAAAATACCATCAAAACTAATTTGGGATCACACCTAACCAAGCATGTTATACTACCTATTGCTGTCAGGTTGATTTCAACCCATGATTACCCTACAGAATGGGATAAAGCTGCCACATAAGGTTTCCAACTCTGTAATCTTTTCAGAGGCAGACAGACACATTTTTCCTCCTGTGGAGAGGCTAGTGAGTTCAAACAAGAATCTTCCAGTTAGGAGGCAAGCACTTAGTCACCTCATCATTATGGATCCTTATGTTGCTGTAAACCAGAAAAAAAGCTAATTCTCCTGCCATCGAGTTGACTCCAATTCATAGCAACTCTACAGACAAAGTAGAACTGCCCACTGAGTTTCCAGGGAGCACCTGGTGGTTTTGAACTGTCAACCTTTAGGTTAGCAACTGTAGCACTTAACCACTCTACCACCAGGGTTTCCTATGGTTGCTATTGCATTGTATAATTTTCCTCAGTTTCTTTTATACACAAATAGCAAATGAAAAAAACAATGTTGAAATATTACTCAACTAAAATTGACATCTGTCCCTGATGCTACTTAAATATATCCATGCCAAGATATGTTAACACTTGGTTTACTATAGAAGTGTTAATTGTATGCATTACAGTTCTACATTAAGGCATAAACCAAGGGCAGTGGAAGAATTTGCCACATAGACATACATACAATGTTTCTGCTTTTAATTAGCTATAAATTGACACTATATTTAGCTCATTTCTCGGAGAAGTACTTCAGTTACTATCTCTCTCTTGTAAAAATATTGGTGGAAATGAATCATTTGAAAGCTGGTAAGCTTTCAAAAATACCCTAACTTGCCAAACGTACACTAAAAATGGATATTATATAGATTAGCACAGGAAACATAAAATGGTCTAAGAGGATTCAATTCCCTTGAAATTCACATGCAGTCTATCTCAGGAAAGATTTGGTCACAATCTAATAACAATTACCTCCTATAAAATTCTTAGCTGTCATAGGGCACTTCCTGCCATCTAGGTCTATTCCAACTCTATAAATAAAATCACAGTTAGAAGCAGCATGCTCATTGACTTTTGGCCTGGCTAAAACAATAGACTTTAATTATTGGTTGCTAACGAGTTCTTTCTATAAGCACTAAACAACCCAGGGAGGATAATCACTTTCAGTTTAATGAAATGTTATAATATTAGATGCATGAAATGCTAAAAGGACCTGTCTGGGGTGAATGCATTTAATATAATGGAAGACCTTGGAGGAAGATATATTTATATGCAACAGAAATTCTCATTCTCATAGAGCAAGCATTTGCTTGTGCAGTTCTCATCCTGTTACATAAGAGCCTGTGTGTCAGCCAACAGACATCTTACCACCAAGATTCTGACAGATGTCCATGGAGTAAAAGTAGAAGCAAGCCAGGAAGTCCACACTGGCACACTTCATATGCCTATAGACACAACATTTGCTCAAGTAAAAGATTTTCAGATAGTTTTCCAGTTTTGACATAGGCCTTATGACTTTATTAACACATTTTATTGCTCACTTCTCTGAAATTTCTTGCTAGTTATTCTTACATAAATGCAGAATCTTATCTTATACTCCAATAAATGATCTGCAATATGGTATATGGCCAAAATACTAAATATCTCGATATTACAAACATACACTATTGCTTTCAGATAGAGTGGGAAACCTGTGGCCTTGTACAGCGATTATCAAGACCTTGGTTTAGTGAAAAAGAAATAATAGTTTTCTGTACATAATCATTGCTCTGCAACACCATTTTTTATTAGTGTTTTTTGTGTTTAAAACTCCTAATCTTATTCTGGAGCTCTGACGATACTGTGGTTAGGAGTTCAGCTGTTAACCAAAAGGTCGGCAGTTCAAATCTTCCAGTTGCTCCTTAGAAACCCCACAGAGCAGTTCTGTTGTGCCCTATAGGGTCCCTATGAGTCAGAATCAACTCAATGGCAGTGAGTTTGGTGGTTTCTTGTTGTTGTTCATTTTGCTTTTATCTTGGGCTAACTCTCAATATGTTTTCAGTTTACTATATATTGTGGCAGCAAGGGCACAGGATCTGAAATCTGACAGATCTGCCTTTAAATCCAGCTCCACCACTTGTAAGCAAACTGACCTGGTAAACTGAGCTACAACAGATGTAATAATATTTAATTGGAATTGTTGTTATGAGATTGAAATCAGGAAGAAATCCTCTTTGCTTACTCAGCTGCTATTGCCCTTCAAAGCTACCCTTCACCCTAACAATGACAAAATGAAAGCTGAATCCATCATGATTGGATCATGGTTTGGGTGATGAGAAACTTGAAGAATGCAAAATTGGTGTTAAAAGTAAACAGTGGTTGATATATACTTAGAAGAGAATAAATAAATGATAGCAAATTATTGTTTCAAAAATTTAGAAAAAAAAAGCCACATAAAGTATTACACCCTTTGATCACCTTCTCACATGACAACTTGATAACAGTGTTTTCTGTATCAAGAAAAGTAATTCAGATTTCCTGCTAGTGTGGTTGATTGAACTTTATTTTTTATAAATGATAGTCTGGGAACAGTTGTCTTTTTAGGTCACGACACGTTATTAGCAACAGCAGGTGCAGTTTTAGGATGTTGCCAAATTTAGGGGATAGATTTTATCAGGATTCTCTCATACATAAATTGCATGATTTTGGAGAACATCAAGTTTTCTTTAAGGGACAAATTGTAAATGTTCTTAAAATTGGCAACACTCAACCAATTTTTTGTTGATGTCCTCATGCCATAATGCTGCATAGAGGAAGTAGTAGTATTTCTGGAAGCTGTTCCTACTTTTGGACAGCCAACAGTAATTTAACTGTACTCTAATATGATTTTATACACTATGAATCCAGTAAATCAAAACTAAATGCATCTCTAGCTCAAATTCCCCTTAATCATACTCCATGGTAAGGAAGGGAAGTTGAAGGGAAAGCAGTATAGTCTTATATCTAAACAGATTACAGTTAAACTATCTTATTGTTGCAAATTTTATGAAACCAATGGCCATATAACACATTACTAGGAGCACTCCCGGAGTCCCTGGGTGTGCAAACAGTCAGTGTGTTTGGCTGCTAACCAAAAGGGTGGAAGTTCTTGTCCATCCCGGACACCTTGGAGGAACAGCCTGGCAGTGGGCAGGTGGGCAGTTGAGCAGGCATGCCATGCCAAGGGGTAAGAGAACACATGTACTAGCGGATACAGACTTGGAGGTGCAGATTTTTAAATGCATGACTGTAGTTGCACCTCATATATTAATATAGACAATAGAACATGTGAGTAGCACAGATGGTGAAACCTCTTAGACATAACTAGATATCTCATGGGATGAAGTTCTCAGGCTCAAAGGCAAAGGACTATAGATTTGGGAGCCATCTATATCAGTTGGCACAACATAGTTCTTAAAGACCATGTTCTATGTCCTACTGTGGTGGGCAGTGCCTGTGGTCTTAAAAGCTTGTAAGCAGCCACCTAAAATACAACTGTTGGTCTCTTCTAGTCTGGAGCAAAGGGGAGGGAATGAAACTAAAGACCCGGGAGCATTTAGTCCAAAGGACTAATGGACAACCTACACAACTCCCAAGACCAGAACTAGGTGGTGGCCAGCTACCAGTACTGACTACTTTCACTGGGATTACAACTGGGGCAGGGGGAGGGGGAGGTGGAGATCCCAGACACAGTGGGAGAATATGTAGAGCAAATGATCATGTTCACACACACACACACCCCCAGACTTTCTAGTCTGACGAAGACTGAGGGAATCCCTGAGTCTGCCTCCCCAACACTTTGCTCAGACTTGAAGCTGCCCCTGAGGTTCACCTTTCAGACACAGATCAGGCAGCCTTGTAAGACAGACAATGCCACACATGAAGAACGTGCTGCTTAGATCAATCAAGTATATGAGATCAAATGGGCAGCATCTGCCCAGGAACAAAGATGAGAAGGCAGGAGGGGAGAGGAAAAACAGAGGAATGCCCAAGATGAACCCAAGGTGGAAAGGGACAGCTGGAGAGTGCTGACACACTGCAAGATTACAGTCAATGGTGTATAAATATTTTATTGAGAAATTGCTTTGCTATGAAAACTTCCACCTAAATCGAAATTTTAAAAAAGAAAGAAAACCCTGTGGTGCACAGTTCTGCTCTTACAGCTGTGGGGTCACCAAGAGTTGCAGTCAACCTGAAGGCAGTTGGTTTAGATCCTTCCCTGGTCTATAAAGGGGCTTGTGTAAGTGAGGAGTCTTAAGTTTAAACTCCATTAGCTTGACCATAGATTTGCCTTTATTCTCACCTCTTTTCACGTTTTCTCTTTTCTGCTCAAACTTTGACCGCCTCGCTATTTATCCTGTCAGTGTTTTAGCTCCACATTCTCACTTTCATCTCTGTGATGAGAATTGGTCTCTTGAATGCAGTAACATTCAACAATTTTCCCTCAATTCTCACCTTACTTGATCTTTGTAATTACTTTAGGCTGCTTATTATACATGCCTTGAAATTCCCCTTTCTTCTTCTTTTGGTGACTCCTTAGTTCTTGGTTTGTCCTTTAGCCTTCAGTCTGTTCCTTTTCTGCCTTTTCCTGGCTATTTTATTCCTCTATCTCTGGCCTTACATGGATTCCCAGCACCCTTCTCTCCGCTTTCTGTATTCACCTACCTGTGAACTTCAGAAGGAACTCTCTGTTCCCATGGTTCTAGTTATGACCTGTACAGGAATGATTTCTAAATTCCTACCTCCCATCTTAACTTTTTAACATGCTTCCATTTTATTTTTCCATTCATTGGGAGGACAGTCTTCCTCAAAGTCACATCACAGCCTCAAAATGAAGTGGCATCATAAGCTCAAAACCTCATTTATTCTCATACTCCCTAAACTGACTCCATGCTGGTCTCAACGATACAAATTTTGGAGTCACTTTTGACAAGATCCTCTTTGTCACATTTTATATCCCAGGCTCTCTCCAAGGCAATTCGTCTGAAAATATGTCCTCATCGCTTGTTATGTATTTTCCCATTTCCCCCTATTTGTAAGCCCTGAAAGTAATTCAGAATGTTATTAAACTCTTCTTAAGAATCCAAATCTTACCCAGCTTTTAGACTTTAGTTTATAATCCGCATATTCCACAAAGGCTTCCCACATATTCACATTAACATTTACTTTATCTACTTACTAAGATTGTGGAACAACTCTCTTCTCAGCTGGGCCTGATTTTCATTTATATAAGTTCAACAAGGAGAGCAAAGTTTGAAGATATCAACAAACCTCCAGATTAGTCAATTTTGCTACTATCTCTTTATTTATTCTTGACTCAGAGCAATATTATATAACATTTTAATATTATCCTTACGGATTTTTGATTCCCTGTTGGTGAGATTTTTTTTTCTTAAGTGCCCAAGTAGATATGAACCTCTTTTTTGAGGCATGAGGACATAACTTACACACACACCCAGGTGATTGCTTCACAGTGGGAGATATTGTATCTTTCTTGTCTCTCATGGGATAAAAACAACAGGCCATTATGCCACAAGCATTACTCTATTTCCTCATTTAAAGTTTTTCTGTAGTTTCTGTTGCCGTTGAGTCAATTCCAACTTGTAGCAATCCTATAGGACAGAGTAGAGCTGCCCCATAGGGTCTGCAAAGCTGTAATGTTTAGGGCCCACATCTTCACCTGAGGAGCAGCTGGTGCTGTCAAACTACTGACCTTTTCGTTAGCACCTGAGTGCTTAACCACTGTATACTAGGTCTTTTTGTAAGTCCCTTCTATTCTGTGACAATAAAACAGCAATCACATATTGCTAGTTCCATTTATTGCTGTTTGTGAAAATTGGCCTCCTGGAAAGAGCCTCAGAATCCTCGGTACAATAAAGAACAGTAGGTTAATGTACCATTCATTGCCTCCTGGAGAGGGAAAATCATTAGTGGTTTGACTGGTTAGTATGGGCTTCAGGCCCGTGCAGGATATTTGCCCAAGGATTGTCCAGAACTGAGTTATAACTTTTTTTTTTTTTCAGAATTTTTACTCCACTGTCAATCAAGAGGGGCTGTAAATGTGGGAAAGGAAGTAATGACTCCCGTGAATGTAATGACTTCTCAGAAATGTAGCACAGAATCAGAATTTTGGGAGTTGACTTCTTAATGGAGATAATGTGCATCAGCCCACAAACTGAGGAAAGGTAGGAGCACATTTATTAATTTGAGTCCCAAACCTAAATGGAGGAAGGAACTTAATTAATATATTATGGACCACTTAGTTGTTTACTGATCTCTAAATATGTATTTGGAGTCCCGGGGTAGCACACGTAATTCATGTGATTGGCTGCTAACCAAAAGGGTGAAGGTTTCAATATTTCCAGAGGTATCTTGAAAGAAAGCCCTAGCAATCAGTCATTAAAAGCCTTATGGAGCACAGTTCAACCCTGATACACATGGTGTCACCAAGAGATGGAATGATTCCATGGTAATTGGTTTGTTTTTGGTAATTACGTATTACTTCCCCAAAGACTATAAACTTAAGAAGGGTTAGGATTGCGTCTTCTTCTTCTTCAGTTTTTAAACTTTCCAGAACAATGCTGGCTGCATATGAGATACTCACTAAAAATGTGGAAATTAAATAAAGTATATTTCTAGAGCACTGAAAAAAAAAAACTATACATTTGGTTTTTATAAGGAAATAGAGTATGTTCAACCTGTTTTGCTTAAATTAACTTTAGAAGTTTAATGTTATTATTGTTGTTCTGAGTCAGTTCCAACTCACAGCGAACCTATGAACAACAGAACAGAAACACTGCCTGGTCTTGCGCCATGTCGACAATCATTTCTATGCTTAAGCCCAT
The DNA here is from genome assembly GCA_028571685.1 of Heterohyrax brucei. Lineage (NCBI taxonomy): Eukaryota > Metazoa > Chordata > Mammalia > Hyracoidea > Procaviidae > Heterohyrax > Heterohyrax brucei. The sequence goes on from CM053144.1 coordinate 103,682,394, forward strand.
TGTTGCGGCCACTGTGTCAATCCACCTCTAGTTTAATGGCTTTCAGGAAATCTTGAAACTTGAGGGAGTAAGGAGAAAACTTCTAAAGTTTATGAAGATAATGACATACGTAGAATATACTCCAATTGTTCAGTCCTTTATTAAGATGAGAAAATCTGTCAAACACCACTATCTGCCATCCAGGGAACCACAGAACAGAGAGAAGAAGAGAAAAAAACCCTCACCAATTAAGTCAACTGATGACTCACAAAAGGGATACAAGCTTGAAAGGCAACACATTATATAATGAGTAATGAAGTCCAAAACAATAGCAGAGCACTGAGCTGGGAAGAGGAGCAGGGAGGTGAGAGAGGGAAGGGAGGAGGGGAGGACCGGTGCTGATTATCCAGCTGTCGTGTCACTGCCGAGTTCAAGACAAAAGTATGTAGGGGGTGATGACTACATTAACTCTGCTCTTCCCTCATCAGCAGCAGCCTACTGTTGCTGAGCGACAATAAAATGCTTAATTTCCAGAAGAATTCTTGTTGAGCTTCATCACGAGACCTGGTGGTGTGGTTGTTAAGAGCTGGGCTGCTAACCCAAAGACTGACAGTTCAAATCCAGTAGTGCTCCTTGGAAACCCTATGGGGCAGTTCTGGTCTGTCCTTCAGGATCAGCAGGTGTCAGAATCGACTTGATGGCCATGGGTTTTTGGTGTTCTCATTGTGCTTCGATAACATGATTGTGTTTGTTTCTTGGTTATCTGGGATTAACGGTGGAGAGAAAAAAATGAGAGGATTGAGAAGCCCTAATTTACTCACAGAAACACACTTACGCCTTAGTGGGAACACCCTGATCCACGGTTGTTCGCTTTTTCTCCGGGGATAATCCCGCCTTGAACAAGAAAAATACATTTGGAAAGAGCTGGTGATTGACCTTGCACAACCCAAACTGGGGGATAATAACAACGAAAGTGAGAACTACCGTTTATTGAGGTCTCACTACATGCTAGGCACCTCTTGGAGTTCTCCAGTTAATCTTTTTCATTGACCCATATAAAAACCCTATCAATTAGTAACAATTGTTACACCGATTTCACAGGTAAGAAAACTAAGACACCAAACCCAACCCACTGTTGTTGAGAAGATTCAAACTCATAGCGACCCCATAGGCTGCAGTAGAACTGCTCCATAGAGTTTCCAAGGAGCACCTGGTGGACTTGAACTGCCGAAGTTTTGCTTAGCAGACATGGCACTTAATAACTATGCCACCAGTGTTTCCAAGGCACAGAGGGATTAATTAATTTGTCCAAGGTTACGTAGCTTGAAAGTTTTAGAACCACGATGTGAACCCAGGTAAACTGATTTCAGAGTAAATATCTTAAGGAATTTTTCATTCTTATTAATTTTGAGTCACTTTGTTACTCTATAAACAAAATCATATGAATTAGTTTTATTAAGATATCAATACAACTCAAAATTCGAGAAAAGTGAGTTGTAACTCTTACAATCACTTCAGTTTTAATAAGAGTAACTGAGGCATCCAAGGACTATGAAACTCAATGTAAAATATTGACATACTTAAGAATACAGTATTTACATACTTACATTTCCTAAATGACCTCAGATTGTATACGGTTTTACAAGTTAAGTACCTTTCTGATTTGTTTTTAAATTGAACACACTGTTGAAAAAGAAAAGGCTATATATATATATATATTCTACTGTTACAAAACAATTCACATATAAAAATTTTATTTAGTACTTTAAGCCACAAGGTTTTAAAAGAATGTATGAGATGTATGTCTGTTAAATGCTTGGAAGTACCTAGTACATGGTATTTGAAAAGGTGTTCTGATGGGATACTGGTTAAGAGCTACAAATGCTAACCCAAAAGGTCACCAGTTCAAATCCATCAAGCACTCCTTAGAAACCATATGGGGCAGCTCTATTCTGCCCTACAGGGCCTCTATGAGCCAGAACAGACAAGACAGCCTTTTTTTTTTTTTTTAAGGTATAATAAGCTAAATTTTCAATAACCTCCTGTTAGTTGGGTGCCCACAGCAACAGACCTGGATTAAGGATTCAAGGGCAAATAGTGTGTCTGGGAGAAGGACATCAACAAAGAAGGGTGGGGCAGTGAGACAATGATGAAAGGCAGTCAGTGAAGGGTATGCTATCAAGCCAGCTATAACCATGAGTGAGTGGAACCTAATCCCACTGAGGAACCCGGAAGCCAGTGAAGGCTACGTAGTCCTGAACAGTAAGGGAGCTGAGACACTTGCATATCTACATCTATCAGTCACTGGACAACCTTGTGGCATAGTGGTTAGGAATTATGGCTGCTAACCAAAAAGTCAGCAGTTCAAATCTATCAGGCACTCCTTGGAAACTCTGTGGGGCAGTTCTACTCTGTCTGCTATCAGTCACTGCTTCAGTCAATGAATGAGGGCTGCTCCGGTGAGGGGCAACAATTCTGCCATGAGTCAGGCCTGCAAAACATGAGACAGAACACGTGGGCTCCAGTGGCAAGAGAAAGCCCTTGGTGCTGATACTGGCTACTGGCAATCCTGCCAGTGTGCTGGTATCCACAGTGTCAGCTACACCTACCTCTCTTTCCTTCTACCTTTCACTCTAATGGAAATTATTTTTTCCATACGTCTTTACATCCAAACAGCACTTACTCTCAGAAATTATAAACTAAAGGATGATACTATCATATAAATAGACTCTTTCCCCGTGTTGGTTTGTACAAAGGCTCTACATAAGCAGATGCCCAGTTAAACAATCCACATTTCCTGTTTCAAGCTGCCCTGGATGATGCAACACAGTATCTTGCATGGAATAACAGATCCGAGTTGCTGGGAAGGAGATGTACACAAGAAGCAAAATACAGTGAGAGTATGTCGCGTATCTAGAATATCAACATGCCCTGTCGAAAGTCTCTCTCTCTTCTAGTCCTAAAAATAAAGTGATCATTCTTGTGTTGAGTCTCATTTTCATCTAAGGGAGGCCTTTATCTGTTTTACCCTATCTCTTTACAGAACCCTGAAGTCCCCGGGTCTTCAATCCTTTATTTCTGAAACAAGCAGATTTGCAGTTCAGAGAGAGATCAAGAGGCTTGTCTTTGGTTATAAATTCTGTTAGCAACTCAGCTGATTCTACATGATCAGGAAGATTGCAGGATTTGGAATAAAAAATCCATCTAACTCTCTTCTACATTGTACATCATTTCATTCCTATCTGCCATCAAATTTGTCTCATTCTTCTTTTCATGTATAGTTTCCAAGTGTACTTAATTGCCAAAAATTCAGACAGATGTTTTTCTTCTCTTGTGTTTCCCCTCCATTGCACTATAGGTTATGAGTTGTATCTCCCTTTCAGAAACAAAAAATATGAAGTAATGAGAAACTCCCATGCAATAAGAAGGTGCAAAAAACATCTGAACCATCCTTACCTGCCTTTGTACCCTGTTTTCATCTGTCTGTCTCTCAGCCATTCACCCACATACAATAGAATAGATAGAAAAGTGGATAGATTTGTGTATCCTATAACTTGCTCTAATTATTTCCATATTAAAATTTTCCTTTGAATGTATTTTGATCCTTTGTTCTGAAACATCCTCACTCGTTATTCAGACAATACTAATAAAAATCAGTTAACTCAAAAAAAAATCTACTTAAAAATATTTCCCAAGTTGGGATAAAAAAATTCAAAAAAAGAAATACTATGCTTTTAACAAGAAAAGGTGACAAAAAGTGGGATATCATATATTCAGATAAGAAATGTGATTTTACCCTCTCGTTGGATGCCTGGCAGGATTGTTTAGAAAAAGGAAAAAATGATCACTTACGTGATTTGTATTTGCACTTGGAAATTTGTCCCTAGCCTGAAATCAGACCTCTCTGTTTACTCAGCCATACGATGGAATCACTTTACTCCTCCAGCCTATGACTCACAGGAAACACTAGGTGATTTTTAAGCAGAAGCGTAAGGACAGTTCTCTTCTTCTGAGCATCCTGAAAGTAGGAAGAAAAGAGGAGGATGGAAAATGTCTTTCTGCAATTACCACTCAACAATCCTCATGATGTTCTGAAGAGTGGAAATACAGACAGCTTTCAACAGGCAAAGTGAAGGATGCTGTAACACTGTCAACAGATTTAGTGAGAGGTTTTCTTACCAACTCTAACTCCAGGGTGGGTGTGTCTGTGTGAATGTACATGTCTGAACAAACAACAACAAAGGTGTGGACTTAGCGTTGGGAGAACAAAACTTGTAAATACTTAACTGCTAGTCTTCATGTTCTATTTCTTCGTCTATATCTTTGGAGAGAACTATCCTAAAGACATGGAGCATGTAATGCATAGACGATGATTACAATAGAAATGCAAACTACGGCAAAACTAGCAAGGTTGCACACTGCAATTTTGAATCAGCCAATCATTTACTAAAACATCCTTGGCAGAACAGAGTTCATTCCTATAAGAAATTCGTTAGGCTACAACATATGCACAAATGTGTTTTAACTGCATCAAAAATACTGTTAACCAGCAAACATCGACTGAGTTTAGGATTGCTAAGAACATCTTGCTGGTTAAGATTTATTTATTTGCTTGGTTATTTGGTTGAAGTTGCTTCAGTTATTTAATGCTCTTGTTAATTTGATCTGTACCACATGTCACTGTGGTACAGTGGTTAAGCACTCAACTGCTAACTGGAAGGTTGGCAGTTTGAATCTACCAGCTGCTCTGTGGGAGAAAGATGTGGCAGTCTGAATCTGCAAAGACTTACAGCTTTGGAAGTCCTATGGGGCAGTTCTACCCTGGCCTATAGGTTTGCTATATGTCAGAAGCAACTTGACAGCAATGGTTTTCTGGTTACACATCATTCTGTCTCTGGTCTAAAGGACACTGGCTTTTAGCTGTGTACTTAAGACAGAGACTGTATTCTACTTATATTCAAGCATTTAAGAGCTTGGCAGCTAACCAAAAAGTAAGCAGTTGAAATCCACCAGTTGCTCCTTGGAAAGCCTATGGGGCAGTTCTACTCTGTCCTGTAGGGTCCTTATGAGTAGGAATCGGCTTAATGGCAATGAGTATCCCTGTAAAATGCTTAAACGATCAAGTGAGATGAAAGAATGAGAACCTGGTCTTAATTTCTTAATGAGCTCTCAAGTTCTCCTTGTATATCACAAACTAGAACTGGAGGCCCAAAAGAATACATACAGAATCTAGACCATTAAAAATGAATAAAAATTATGAAATGGTTGGAGCCCTGATGGTTAACCCAAAGGTCAGCAGTTTGAATCCACCAGCTGCTCTTTGCAAACCTTAGGGGGCAGTTCTACTCTGTCTTGTAGGGTCCCTATGTGTTGGAGTCAATTAGATGGCAATGGGTTTAGTTTTTCATGTTTGTTTTAATAGCAACTTTGTAGACATGCATAATTTCTAGAAATATCTAGGAAATAGTGTCAGATTGCTTTAAATATTTCTCACAATGATCCACTTAGGTGAAACTGTGATTGATGACAGGAGCAAAAGAACAAAGTCATCAGATTATTCTGCCATTTCATAGAGATATGATCTGCAGTTAGAAAATGTAGCATGTTCTTACTGTATAAAAGTATGTAGGAAAGCCTGCTGCTGTAGTGGTTAAGTGTTATGTCTGTTAATCAAAAGGCCACCAGTTTGAATCCTCCAGGTGCTCCTTGGAAACTCTGTGGAGCAGTTCTCCTCTCTCCTGTAGGGTTGCTGTGAGTCGGAATCCACTCAGCAGCAGTGGGTTTGGGTGGGCCCTGAGTCTATGAACCAACACTTCCCAGCAGAACTTTCATAATGATAAAAATGTACTATGTGTTGTCCATTGCAGCAGCTTGTAGCTACGTGTGACATTTGGAATATTGCTAATGCAACCGGGGAACTGAATTTTACATTTTATTAAACTTTAATTAATTTAAATGCAACTATCCCCATGTGGCTAATAGCTGCCATATTGCCTAGCATAGTTCTGGGGTGGGGGGGAAGCAAACAAAGTCATGACCACAAAAGAAAAATTACAGTGGTACGAAAAAGAGAACATTAGAGATTTTAAAGGCATGGACAAAGTCTAGGAAAATATTACGTTTAAAAGTAGTATCTAACTCTAAAAGGCTCACAGGCCTTGTAGGAAAATATTTGTTTCTACCTAGCATTGTTATTTCTGAGACTTTGGGCTCAGCTAAAAACTCCTTGAAACACTCTCCTCTCTGAGCTCCTTTGGCACTGATTTCCAGATTGTCTTCCTAGTCTTCTGTTCTTTCTAATTCTCAATTATTGGTTCCTGGATCTTTATTCAAGTGCCTCCTTTCTGGAGTTTTGTTCCCCAAACCGTGAGTATGAAGACTTCTCTCTTGAAGATTGCTGTTCACAGCACCAAGTCTCTCTGTTCAGTCTTCACTCCTGTAACTGCAGCTCTCTGCCTTCAATTCCCAAACTAGCATATTGAACTGTAAACTTCACCCTGTGCTATACTGCTTCCTAGGACCCTTCTATGTGAATGGTCCACACTCACCTCAAACTCAGCATCAGGGGCTTTAGCTAAATAATTTCTAATACTTTCTGATACCGTTAGGCTACAGTTCTATCCCAGTATGTTGAGATTGATCTTATCACTTTTTCCACATCTCATTTCTGTAGGTGGTAATATTATTCTTCCACTCTTGAAGATAAAAATGATGATGTTTATAATGTTATTCTGTCACTCATACATTGAAAGTAATTCAACAACAAACCAATGTTATCATTAGGTATTGTCCAGTCAGTTCCAACTCAGATATAACAATAAAAACCTCATCTGGTCCTACGATGTCTGACAATTAAGTCTGCCAACTTCATTATTCTAAGTGGTACATACCTTACTGCTGAATGTCACTACAGTCATCTTCAAAGTACTCCCCTTTTTAGTTGGGTAACAAGTATTACCCTTGATGTCCTGAATGTCATCAAATGTCTTTCAATATTTCCCTCATCTTTGGGTAAAGAAAAAAGTTACTGGGAGCCAGATCAGGTGAGGAGGGAGGGTGTTCCAATACAGTTATTTGTTTACCGGCTAAAAACTCCCTCATGGACAACTAAGCTATACAGTTAAGTTCAAGAACTTGCCACTTTTGCTGCCAGGTGCACTGACCATTCCAGAAAGAGTTCCAAACTGTCTTTGAAGGGTGGCCTAGGTGCTGGCATTGGTACATCGCTTCACAAGGGGAGTACTTCAAAGGTGACCATAGGGTATTCAGCAACGAAGTATGAGGCACCTTTTCTAGAATTAGTTCTGAACTTCATTAGCAGTCCTGATATACCATCTTTTTAATAGTAAGTTTGAATCCATAGTTGCAGTCACAACAAACCAATACTTCCTCTGAAATTGTCTTTTATACTCTATCTATCTTACCCACAGGGCCAACTGGAAGCCTGGAGTCCACGAGCTGAGGCAGGCTGGGCCTGGGAGTGTGAAGACGGCTGGCTACAGTTACGGTATCAGAGCACGGGGACCTGGGGTTGACGTTCCACCAATCAGTGAGAGGTCAGAGCAGCAGGTGCATTAGAGAGCTGTGGGAACAATGGAACATAAGAGAAAGGTTTGTAGTGTGCAGCCAGCAAAAGTAAGCAGGTTTAAGAGACAAGGTTGAGAAAGAGCTCAAAAAGCAACTAACTGAATACAGAGCAAAGAAACTGTATGAGTCTCTGGCTGGTGAATTTAGGGAAAGACAAGAAGCTAAAGACACCAAAGTAGTTTCTTTTCTTCTTTTCTGTGACCCATCATCCTAATCTAAACTTTCATTTCCCTGCTACTGCACAGTTACTTTATTACTGTTTGTTTTAGTTATGTTACCTTCAGCAATTTACCTAAGCTCTCAGTGCCTCATGTCTGCATCTGTAAAGTAAGAATAAATATTCATACCTATTCCTGTCACTGTACAGATTAAATGTGTTAATGCATGTGGAGCATTTAAAACAGTGGCTGGCAGGTAGTCATACTATCTAGACATTAGCTGTTGTTATTACAGTATTGCCTTATTATTGTTTCTCTAACAGTTCTCTAATTCATCCTTCCTATCTACAGACCCTATTCTATCCTGCATTTAATTTTCTCTCCATTTTCTCCCAGGTAGTTCCTAAGCCTTTAGTGGGTCCTAAATTCCTGTCGTGAGGTCCCAATTCCTCCGTTTGACTAGTGTGACCTTCAGTAATCAAGCCCCACCTACTCGACTTGACTTCCTTTTGTTGGATAACACTTCATCTCTCCTCCTTTTAGCATGACCCAGTACTTGCTGCAGATGTCAAGGCCTTTCAGAGAGCCTCATCTTTGCCTGTGTGGCTCTTCTTGCTTAGAAGAACCCCCTTTCTGACTCCGTGTTTAAGTCATAACCACTGTTCAGGGAATAACTCCATTTCTGCCTCTCCTGTTATAGCAGAGGTAGTGTCTGTCATGTTTTCCCAGTGTGTGTATCTTACAGTATCAAGCATAATGCCTGGACACAGAAGTGTTTGATAAAACATTTCAGTCTTAGTTGTTCTTTCTCTGGGATTCAATATCATACATATTATCACTGTCTATGGCTTGCTTGATAGTTTATGAATATGTGTTGTATTAATTAAGATGGTTTTCAGTTAAATGTCACAAAAGACCACACTAATGGAAGTTTAAATCCTAGGGATATTTACATTTACATCAAAGTTTTACTCAACAGTTCAAAAAGGTCTTTATTATCCTTTGATTTTACTGTCCTCAGCCTGTTGTATTTTTGTTCACATTTATATTTCACTGTCACAAGATGATTACTGTGGCTGCAGGCATTGCATCCTCATGTAAGTGTTTTGAGGTGGAAAGAAGTGTCACTAGCCAGGGAGGCTGGGAAAAGGAGTGTCTAGGAAAAAAAGATGCTGTGATTGACTTAGGTGGTTCATCACTTGGGACTGGGCACACTTCTACCCAAATAACCTTGGGATTCCACTGGGGGTGAAAAGAGAGAAATGGCTTCTAGGTGGGCATCTTGGGGAGTGTCAGTCAGAGTTTTGCATTTTTACTCTTCATCATAGTTGAGAGGCAAGGATGAGCTCTTTACCTCCTGAGTCTACAATGCAATCTTGAAAATATAGTATAGACTCGAGTGTGTGTTTGAGACTTAACTGCTTTCTGGAGAATTCCTTATACTCTTACCTTGTGTTTTGATTTTAGGTCCACCTCAAAGCTAAAATCGTTACCTATTTTGAAAGTAAGAAACGTCCAACGAGCACATTGCAGGCTGACGAAAACAAAACCAAATTTATTGTTGTTGAGTTGATCCTTACTCGTAGTGACCTTATAGGACACAGTACAACTTCCCTGGAGCCAAAGTCATTAAGAACTTGGCTGCTAACCCAAAGATCAGCAGTTCAAACCCATCATCTGCTCCTTGGAAACCATATGGACAGTTCTACTCTGTCCTACAGGGTCACTGTGAGTTAGACTTAACTCACAGGGTTCTGGTTCTGGTTTTCTTGTGTGTTTCAATAACAATCATTGTGTTTCATTTCTTGTTTACCTGAGATTAATGGTGGAGGGAGGGAATGAAAGACTGAGTAGCTCTAATAATGGGCTGGGAGTTTTTGGTTTGATAATCTTTACAGAAGCAGGCTGCTACATCTTTCTCCAGCAGAGAGGCTGGTGGGTTTGAACCACTAGCTTTCGGGCTGGCAGCCAAGCACTTAGCTTCTGTGCTGCCAGGGCTCCCTGCAGGGTAACACACACTTAAATTTAATATGCTTTATGTGTATTCCTACTGAAACTTAAAAAAACACACAGCCATGGAGTCACCTCCAACTCGTAGCAACACTATCAGCCAGAGTAAACTGCCCTATATGGTTTCTAAGACTGTAAATATATACGGAATCAGACTGCCATTTCTTTCTCCCACAGAGCAGCTGGTGGGTTCAAACCCCAGACCTTTCAATTAGCAGCTGAGTGATGAACCACTGCACCACCAGGGTTTTTCAGAGCCAAATCCAATTTTGAGAGAGTTTTTATTACTAACAATCTGCCTGACGTAAACATAATATGCTCAGCTGAGCTGACAGACGTTTAATTATCTTTTCAGGGAATTTTGCTAAGGGTATAAATTCTACAGTTACCAACCACAGCAGCCTCCTGAAAGCCCTGTGCTTCTTTAAAACAGGAGTCAACTCCAAATAATTGTTCCTTTCCACATACATTGTAGTATTTATCTGAACACAAAGCAGTTAATATCTCTGTGAGGTAAAATCTCTAACTGCATCATGTGGTCTCAGCTATTCTCAGGCCACTCACCCATCTGGTTGTACTGAGCCTGCCATTTGCCAGCATGTAGATCTGTGTGTGCAGCGAGAGGGTTGCGGGGGGGAGAGGGGAGCTGTTGGGTGTTTGGAGCAACACATTACCACATGTGCATGGATGTGTTTTTAACATGTACCCAATCACTCCGTCCCTTTGTTCAAGTAAGAAAGGGACAGCTGTTCCTGGTCACACAACCTTTGCGTTTAAACTCTGGTACATTCTCTGCTCACTGCTACTGAAGAGCAGTGCAGTGTAGAAAAGATAAATGTCTTATAAATATCTGAGTTAAAAACTAGCCTAGCAAATCCTCAGCTATGAAGGTAAAATTCTACAAATCAAGAAAATTATTGAAATTTTAGATGAAAGACACAGTGAGGTGGATTTGTGAGTAGTTGCAGAGAAGATACATAGCAAAAGATTAGTCATCATAGACCTGACAAGTATTTTATAGTTAAGTAAACTGATACATTATTTTAAAACAAAAACCAAAAAAACAACCACGCTGCTTTCAAGTCAATTCTAACTCATAGCAACTCTATGGAGCAGAGTAGAACTGCTCCATAGTTTCCAAAGAGCACCTGGAGGATTTGAATTGCTGATCTCTTGGTTAGCAGACATAGCATTTAAGCACTCCACCACCATGATTTCTGACACATTTCAAAGAAGTTTAAGTAAACTGTCCAAAGTTACGGCAGGCTCAGTTTTGAGCGTACAGGTTTAACACTCGGAATCTAGGTGAAATGAGACTGAAAATTGATGTGCTGGATTACTGAAGAGAATCTGGACAGCGGAGTAAGAAAAACGTTCAAGGACTGTGTAGTTATGATCAAGGCATGTGGGAGGCCACTGGCCTCTTAATGGCAGGACACTTTCAGAGGATGAGTCCCACACAGCCGGGTCTCTAGAACTGCTGTTAAGTATGCTGGCCTGATGGGGTTTAGCTTTCACAAAGGAAGATGTTGGGAGCCTCTGTAGGCCACTGAAGACTTTATTTCCATTTTGTGTCTCAATATTAAAAAAAAAAAAAAAATGAAAGTAGCTAGTCATAATTGCATCAAGGTCTAATTCATTTTATAAAATGCCATTTTATTTGATTAACTAGAACATTGTGCTAAGAATACAAAAGACAAAGATGGCAGACTTACATAACCCAATAGGAGCAGAACCCAGACTATTTCAAAGAGGTTCTGATCTTTTGGGATATTCAAAGAGCTTTGGAATAGGACAGTTGAATGGAAAACATATGCTCAAGAGCCAGTGCTTTTCTAGCCCACAGGCTGACTGACTTGACAGACCTGATAAGAATGTCTGCAATGGCACATACCACATGAAGCATGCCACAGAGCATCAGCGACTGGGAAGACTTTACACCAATCTTGGTTAACTATTGTGTCTCCTTTTCAGATTATTCTGCCTTCGATTACGTAATTTGGAATTACGGTAAATAATGCACAAAATTCCTACAAAAACCTGTGATGTAGTAGTTTCTTGCCTGAGTGGTGCAAAGTTAAAATGCTTGACTGCTAACTGAAAGGTTGGTGGTTCAAATTCAACCAGAGATACCTTGGAAGAAAGAGCTGGGATCAAATTTTGGAAGACAAAATCACCTACTGAAAATCATAAGGGGCGTGGTTCTGCATCTGGAGCTTGCAAGAGTTGGAATGGGCTCCACAGCAGCTGCTGCTGCTGCTGCTGCTGGTGGTGGTAGAAAGAGCCTTCAGTGGCCTACCTCTCCCCCCACAAAAACCCACTGCTGTCGAGTTGATTCCGATGCATGGAGACCCTCTAGGACTGAGTAGAACTGCTCCATAGAGTTTCCAAGGAGTGCCTGGCAGATTTGAACTGTGGACCTCACAGTTTGCAGACATAGCACATAACCACTATGCCACCACAGTTTCCTGGTGGCCTGCTGAGACACCCAACAGCTTCCTCGGTGAAAGCTAAACCCTTCAGGCCAACACATTTAACAACCAGCCTAGAGCCTCAGCTGTGTGGCAGTCCTCCTTTGGAACTGACCTGCCCCTACAGGTGAGTTGCTCACACATGGCTTCAAATGCTGAATAATCTTCCACCTTCTGTGGTAACAATGAGTAAATCTGTCTTGGAAGAAGTACGACCATCATGCTTCTTAGAAGCAAAAATGATACGAAGTCTCTCATGCATTGGACATGTTGGCAGGAGGGACCAGTTGCTGGAAAGGCACATTATCTTTGGCAAAGTAGATGGTCAGTGGGAAAGAGCAAGACCCTCAGTGAGATGGATGGACACAGTGGCTGCAGCAGTGGGCTTAAGCATAACGACGGGTATGAAGATGGCACAGGACCAGGCAGTGTTTTGTTCTGTTGTACATAGTGAATGAGTCAGAATCAACTTGATGGCAATGGTAGAAGTATGACACTAGTGTGACATATGGTATGAAACTGGAAATCAGAAACAGGGAATTAAATACACTCTAAGACTGGTTAGAGAAATCAAAGATTTCAGTGTTAGGTAACTTCAAAATATCTTGAGACATCACATTAAGGGACAAAACTTGCTGCCCATACTATGTGGGAGATCTGAATTTTCCCAGGTACATGTGTAAGTAGCACTTGCCTGTCACATGCCACCTGGGTCATGTGGGGTGTTTTCATTAGCACTAAGAAGCAGATACTCAGCCAACACCAGATCTTTCTGTTTATTTTAAAAGAAGTGTTAAGTACAAATGTTTACTAAATCTGGCTTAGACAACTTAGTTTCCAAATGGGTTTGATTGTGGTTTTTATTGTTTTATTCAATATGTTTTGATATGGACAGAGCAATTTTGGGCATAAGATAGCAAGATTAACTTGGATGTCTTTTTAGATTGTCTGGATCTTCCAAGGAAAGATGAGTAAATTTGCAGGTATTTACACATCAGGGATGTCTGTGTAATGTGACCCCAGTAAAGGATACAGGTTACATTTTTAGACACTACTGTTTAAAGAAGATTATGTTAAAGGAAATGTATGTTCCCCTGGCAATTCTCTCCTTGTATTAAATTGAAATAAAGAAAAACAAAAAACAAAAAAAAAGAAAGAAAGAAAAACTGTCAGCAGAGGTAATATTTATGTAAAGATGAAGCATTAGTGGAAACAACTGGGGAGCATTTGCTGGTGTCAGGTCTGATATCTGGAGCATTTGTTTCCTGGAGAGTGTGGTGAGATAGTGTGTTCGTTTATCCTCTGGATCTGAAACAGAGATGCTTTAAAGCCCTGTCCCCCTGCAGGGCTTCATCAGAAGTACAGCCTAATTAAGAAAGCATAGATCTTCCAAAACAAGGTCTTTATATCAATACTGCTGCAATTTGGAAGCTACCAGCCAGTTGGATCTGTTTGAACTCCCAGGATGTTGTTGAAATAATGGTCCTCTCAAAGCAGTTGTATGCATAATTGCACCATGCAATTTCAAGTTAATATACACGTGCATATATTATAAAAAAAAAAGCTTCTGGAAAATTAAAAGAAGTAGACACTATTGTAAGAGTAGCATGCCATCTGTCATGACTGATAGCTTTATCTGTCAGATGCTAGTCAAAAGAGATATTCCCCTTTCTCTTTCCCTCTTAATATTATTTTAGATTAACTATAGTACTTTTTGTGATTTTAAATGTAATATAGTAACTATTGAAAAACTAGAAAGTGTAGAAAATTATAAAGAAATAAAATGACTTACAATTCCACCCATGACACATTAAACTCTAATACTTTGTTTCTTCCAGTGTATTTTCTGTTTGTGTGAAGATGTATGCATTATATCTGGATGTTCACTTGTTTAAAAAAATTGAACTCATACCTTAAGTACTCTATGCTCCTTGGCTTCACTGAACATTATAAAATGAGATTTTAATGTGTCATTAAGTGTTCTTTGAGTGTAAAATTTTAATGGCTGCAGAATATTACTCTTTAACAATGTCAGTATTCGGGGCATGTAGGTTGTACTCTGTATTATGAATACACAGTGATGAGCATTCTGATACATAAATCTTTGATCATATCTGTAATTATTTCCTTCAGACATGTTTTGGAATTAGAATAGATGAGTAAAAGGTTATTAATTTGTTTTAAGTTTCCTGAGGTATTTTGTCCTTAGTGTTCTGAATGAATGTGCCAGTATACATTATATAAACTCCTCCTGCACTACCAGTGGGAAATGATGTGCCTACCTCTATCATCCAGACTTGCTTCTTAGCTTTGAAAAAACTTAGTTTCATAGGCCAAAAAGAGCATCTCATATTTGTCTTATTGTGCTTTTCTTTAAAACTAGTTAAAATACAATTGAAAAAAAATTTAATGGCTATTTGTATGTTTTCTTTTAAAAACTGTTCACTTCATTTGACCATTTTTATTTTTTATGTTAATTAAATGTTTTCTGAATTTTTGTTTCAAAATTAAAAACAGATACTTATTGTAAAATTAAAGAGAAGTAGAATTATATGCATTCAAGATACTCTTTACCTCCTACCAGCTATCCCCAGCAGATAACCCTCTGTGGCGTATTTCTTATATTTTCACTTAAAAAATGTACAGACATACATATACATGTCTATAGCATAAGTCAGATTATGCATATGAGGGAGCCCTGGTGGTGCAGTGGTTAACAACTACAGCTGCTAACCGAAAGGTTGGCAGTTTTAACCCTGCAACTGCTCCTTAGAAAACCCTATGGGGCAGTTTTATACTCTGTCCGTTAGGGTTGCTATGAGTTGGAATTGACTCACAACATTTTTTTAAAATATACACAATTTTCTTTCTTTCACTTAAATAAGTTTCATAGATTTATTTAATATTGGAAACCTTGGTGGCATAATGGTTAAGTGTTACAGCTGCTAACCAGAAGGTTGGCAATTCACATCCACCAATTGCTCATTGGAAACTCTGAAAGACAGTTCTATTTTGACCTACAGGGTCCCTATGAGTTGGAATTGACTTGACAGCAGCAGGTTTGGTTTTTGGTTTTGGTTTACTTATCAGTACTCATACATATGCTTTATTATTTTAAAAAACTACAGTTCTCAGAAATGTTGTATAGTGTATTTCACCATCTATTTAGTACCCTTTATATGTATTTTTATGCTTGTTGTAAATAATAGACTCATTTCTAAGCATCCCCCTCTTGTTGAATATAAAACACAAATCTAGATTTAATTTACATTATGTCATTTTCCTGAAGCAAAAGGCTGAAAAAGAAATCTCACTAACTAGCTAGAAGAGTCAAGGACAAAATATAGTGCTCTGATAGACCCGATTCTTTATGCTCAGAAATAACAGCACAGAGTTGCCTGGGAAAGCTGCAGAAGATGTCTCACAGCCTTCTCCCCACCCTACCCCTGCTCTGAGCACAGCTATTTAAGGCTTTAACAGGGAGAAGGATGAGTCACCATCCTGCATCCTGTCTTCTGCTGAACTAGTGGTTTAAGGCTTGTAGCTGTTGAGTAGCTTGCTGGGGCTGCTGGCTGCGGGTACAAGCCAGGCTGGCCCTGTGCCTAGAGGAGGAAGCTCCAAAAACGGCCCCAGGAGCCTGGACAGCTAGTAGGCTCTTGGTTTCTGCTTCAAGAAGCCAGAGGAGGGAGAAGCAACCAGGCTCAGCCCCATTCCATCTCCTGCCTCTGAATGTGCTGACTGCATGGCCAGTGGAACTTGCCCATTCCCCGTCCGGCCTGCCTCAGGTGAGCATGATGGTGGATGCTCTGTTCTGTGACCCATCATTCACAGCATCTTATGCCTGGAGATCCTGGGAGGAGGGTACCATATGAAATCTTTCCATTCATTCATTCATCATACATTTATTCAGTGCCTCCATAATACTGTTTTCAGGCACCTTGTTAGCAGGACACACATATGAGGGAAACATGATCTTTTTCTGTAGATAGCTTGCTGTCCACTACAAGCAGATGGATGTAGACAAATAACTATGATAATGTATGATTAGCCAGGGACTCACAGAGGAGGTGGGTTATCCCTACCAGGGATGAGAAGACCAGAAAAACCTACATGGATGTGGTATTGTTGGAGCCAAGTCTCTCAGTCTTCCCATACTGACTTCTTGTGCATCTCTTAAGCTGTGTCTGACTCTAGAGCCAGGTGCTGGCAGTGACCAGAACAAGTACCCACCACCTCAGCCTCACTACTCCAAGGCTGGCCAGGATTGCTGGTGAACCCCTAGGCTATATGGAAGTGTTCTCCAACCAGAGATGCAGTCCTCAGCCTCAGAACATAGTACGATCTCTAGGGACAAAAGATCTAGCACTCAGAGAGGACACAGATTTGAACTCACAGTAGAGTTTAATTTGTCCTTTGTCTTTATTTTCATTTCCCTATCAGTAGACACGGAGATAAAGCTAAGTCTTTGGGAAAGACAGAAAGAAAAGCAGCAGACGTAGTATCTGTAATTCTGTGACATCATTATCCCTAGCTCCTCCCAAGTCAGGAGAGGAGAGCATAGACCACCCCCAGCTGTGGATTCAAAAGGCCTTTGTTCTATCATCAAGCTTAACAGAAAAGACAACTGAAAATGTGGCTTAGGACAAAAATCTTGCCAAGGTGTTGTATTTCTCAAAGGTAATACTTTCTTGTTTCATTAGATGAGGAGAATGTGGTTATTAAGAATTTAAATAAGCTGGATCTTCATTAATAAAATTCATTATTTTTTTAAATTAAACTTCAACCTATTTACAGGATAAATTGAAATAATTAAGTCTAGTATCAATGGGGAAATGCTAGTGGCATAGTGGTTAAGGGCTATGTCTGCTAACCAAAAGGTCAGTGGTTTGAGTCCACCAGGCACTCCTTGGAAACTCTATGGAGCAGTTCTACTCTGTCCTGTAGGGTCACTATGGGTTGGAATCAACTCAAGGGCACTGGGTTTAGTTTTGATGTGGAGGATATGCCACTGAGAGTGGATTTCAAAGCTTATTATTTGTCATGGAAAGAGCACTACCACAGACCACTTGTTTACCTGGGAACTGGAACCTCCACTGTTCTTTTTCTAAGACCCAACCAGAAAGGATTAGGTGTTGGGACCCATCCTACTCCAGTACGACCTCACTGACATAAGGAAACACCTATTTCCAAATAGAGTGGAACAACCTCAGCACTGGATGCTGAGACAGACTCTCGAGGGGCCTGGAGCCCCTAGACCTTTCAATATGACCTCCGCAGCCTGGAGGAGCTTCAGCCAGCAGCATGTTCTGGTTTGCCTGATTCAGTCCAGTATGAGTTTCCTAGGGCTGTCACAACAAAAAGTACCACAAGTAGGTGGCTTTAAAGAACAGGAATTTATTTCCTCACAGTTCCAGAAGCTAGATGTCTGAAGTCAAGTTGTTGGCTCTTGGAAGCTCCTTTGTTTCTTTCAGTTTCTAGTACCTGCCAACAGTCCTGGATGTTCTTGGGCTTATAGATTCATCGGTTTTCATCTTCCCATGGTGTCTGCCCTATGTGTGTCTTTGTCTCCTCTGTTCTTTATGATAACGCATGACCAGAAGAGATCATGTGTGGGGACCCATCCTATTCCAGTATGACCTCGTTGACATAACACAAGAAGACACCTACTTCCAAGTATTTATAGATATGGGACTTCAAAATAATCTTTGGAGAGACACAATAATTCAATCTATAATAAACTCCAGCCTACTTATTCTGACCACTGAGGTGTTTAGAAGCTACCCTACTGTGGGCTCACCTAGAAAATGGTGACTGCTTGCAGCCAGTGAGCACTTTGCCTTGGGAGGCAGTACAGACTCAGTGGAGAGCGTAAAGGTTCTGGGCCTGACTACCTGAACTCAAATCCCAGCAGTCATTTGGGGTCTGGGACTGTAGGGCCTGGAGTAAATTGCTCAGCCTTTCTGTGCCAGTTTTCTCATCTGTTAAATGGAAATAATAATCAAAATTTATTCAGGGTTCTTGTGAGGATTGTGTGTCTTGAAGGTCTTAGATAAGTGCCTGTTACATAGAAAGCCATTATTAAATGCTGACTTTGACAAGAAGATTGATGCTTAGAGTTGACAACTATTCGGAGGTGACAGGAGGGTTCTGATTTCATAAAAGGAAACCACTACATCAATCCACCAAGCTAGGTCATGGTGGTCAAAGCCCAAAGACTGGAACTGTTATGCCATGAAGTCAGCTGGAACAGTGCGTCTCAAACTTTATGTGCCTACACATCTCCTGAGGATATTGTTAAAATGCAAATTCTGATTGAGTAGGTTTACAGGCAAGGCCTAAGATTGTGCATTTCTAATGCTGCTGGTCTTGAGACCATCCTTCAAGTAGCAAGGGCTTAAACTTCTTAAAGATATTGACTCAGCAACCTCTTATAATAACATGATTATTTAGTAATTGCGAAGGTGTGTAGCATGGAGTTTAAATGCAGAACATTTAGAACTATACAATCTTTATTGTAAGTTGTGAGTATAACACTTACTAGCTATGTGACATTAGGCAAATTATTTAATGTGCTCAAGCCTCAATTCTCCGTCTATAAAATGGGAATAATGATACCTAGTTTACTCAGCTGTAAACATTGCGAGTTTATGAGCTGAAATACTTATGAAAGGAGATCCCAGACTTCGGATGCTAAGGAGGCAGCCCCTGAACCTGTACCGGTAGGTGGTTCTGAGCTGGAAAGGTATATTTGGGAGACCCATTCTATATCCCTGCCCCCTCCTTTTTTTTTAAAGGGAACAAGTAAAGTCAATCAAGATTTGCATACCCCTGCCATGTTCCTTCCCTCCAGCGTAAACAAGATATCCTAGTAAGAATGTTACATCACATAGGTTATCTGGACTTGCTCCTTGAATTTCAACCATAAAACAAGACCCATTGCCACTGAGTTAATCCAACTCATGGAGACCATGTGTGTGCCAACTAGAGCTGCACTCCATAGGGTTTTCAGGACTATGACCTTTAGGAAGCAGATAACCAGGCCTTGCTTCCTAGGTGCCTCAAGGTGGTTTCAAATCACCAAACTTGAACCAATTAACTGTACAACCCAAAGACTCCTGAATTTCAA
Organism: Heterohyrax brucei; assembly: GCA_028571685.1. Taxonomy (NCBI): domain Eukaryota; kingdom Metazoa; phylum Chordata; class Mammalia; order Hyracoidea; family Procaviidae; genus Heterohyrax; species Heterohyrax brucei. Next base: position 103,701,725 of record CM053144.1, read on the forward strand.
CCTGAAACTAAAAAACCCAAACCCATTGTTTTTGAGTTGATTCCAACTCATAGCAACCCTCCAGGACAGAGTACAACTGCTCCATAGGTTATCAAGGAATTTCAGCCTCACCCACTGTTTATCCTCTGGGCCAAGGACTTTGCTGTGCATTCTCTTATTTCCATCTTTGCCTGACCACCCCCAATGTCATCTGTCTGCTGAGACTGGCTTCTCCTGAGGGTGATCTGGGTTCCTGTTCCAGCTGAACTGATCTGATCACTTGAGTATTGACCTCCTCACCCACACCACAATCATCCTGTTACTCCAGGCAAAGCATCTTTTGAGGGGTATTTCTGATCCCCAATTAATATTTGGATTCCATGCTGTATTTTAGTATCACAAGCTATAAACTGCTTATATTTTATATTCAACAGACTGACATGGGACTACTAAAAGTCTGGAGAAAGTAAATGAAAGTCAAGGAATGATTTTTGCAAGTTGAGTTATGAATCCTCTCCCACTCAGCTGGCCTTTACTGATTGAATTTGGCTTAGCTTAAGCCCAGGCTGACTGATCCATTCTGATTTTGAACTATTCTCAAGAAATAGATTCTAAGTAGCACATTCATTTCATTATAAAAAATTTTTCTCAGTTAATTAGGCATCAAAAATATGCTACTGAACCAAACAAGCTTGTTACCATCAAGCTGATTCCAACTCATAGTGACTTATTGGACAGAGTAAACAGCCCCATGTGGTTTCCAAGGAGCACCTAATGGATTCAAACTGCTGACCTATTGGTTAGCAGTCATATCTCTTAGCCATTATGCCACCTGGGTTTCCCTAGGCTACCCACCTAAGTTTAAACCAACCAAACCCATTGGAGTTGATTCTGACTCATAGAGACCCTATAGGACAGAGTAGAACTGCCCGTTATGGTTTCCAAGAAGCAGCTGGTAGATCCAAATTGCCAACATTTTGGTTTTCACCTCTTAACCACTGCACCATAGATTACCATTAATTTTGGAAGCAACTTAAAGTATGCTTGCTGAAAGGTTCTGAGAGACATTTTCAAAAAGTACATTTTCTACAGTGGTAGATCCTGCTTTCATTCTTTATTAGGCAGAAAGTAAACTCAATGTGCCATATTGTCCTAGAGATTTTTCTCTATTTTCATCTGCCTCTGTGCTTCCAATGCTAGGTCTCATGAAGTTCTTTTAATTTAAATTTAAATTAAATTTATGCTCTGAGCTATGTGCCCTATTACTTTGACTATATATGACACAGTTTTATGCAATTACTCAATTATAATGTTGTATCACAGCTTAAAAATCTAAATTTTACATAAGTTAACTGTATATTCTTTCCCAAAACAGTATACATGCATGCATGTGTGGTATTACTGTAATGCATTCCTGTGGGGTGAAAGAAAAAGGAGGTTTCCTGTAAAAATCACTTAATTTAGTATATTTCCAAAAGCACCTGAATAAGCATCTCAAAATTCCACAATGTCAGCATAACATTTTCTCTAATCTAAAAACTAGGGATACAGTTTTTATTATTTGCAGACCACTGGAGGAAAATATTAGCTTCAAACTGTTTATACCAAGATTCTCATTCCCTTCCTTCTGGCTTGAAGGCATGAAAACCCAAAACTAGAGTTGAGGACGTTGGTGGGATGCAGCATAGCAGAGGGAGTTTTCAGCGGTGTGCTGGTAAACAATTATCCTTGGGAAAAAACAGGATGAAAAAGACCCTGATTTGTAGAATTTCCCAATTTCCATGTGAAAAATAGCCCTACTATGGCTGAATTCAAGCTGTCAATGGTTTGACAGGCAGCTATCCAAATTCCTGGAAAATTATTGAGCTGGTGCTAGCACATCATTAGATTTCAATACAGAAATAGTCAAGGTTCTGGTGACACCAAGGAAGTGAATGTGATAATGGAGACTGTTCCGTCTGGCCTTCAGATTCATCCTGTGCTCTAAGTAGCATGCCTGTACAGAGAAGTCTTTGAGCTTTTAGTCAAAAAATTTAGTAACTCTTCACACAAAGTTAGGATTATGATTGAATTGTTATAGCTGTTTGATTAGAATTCATGTTCATGTGACTAAAAGTTCCCTGACTCTGATTTTAGATATTGAAATCTCTGAAAGAGTGGGTTAAAAACCTCCAACAGTTAACAGACATATAACCATGCATTTCCCAAGGTGCATATTTAAAATCAAGTAGCCATTTCTCTTTTTATCTCTTATTCCATCCTAACATTACCCTAACCCAATCATTATTATTAACAGAGCTATGAATTTTTTCATCAAAATAAGTTCGCATTAAAGTTATCATGAAAACATACTAACAACCTCTCTCTTCAGGACTGTAAGACTCTGTTGGGTAGATCTGTGATTATGCAATGTTTCTTGCTATTCTTGTAAATTCTAAAAGGATCAGGTTTCAAGTAGTCTGTCCCTTGTTCAAGAGAGATTCCCAGCAGAACTAGGGAAGTCCTAAATTTTTTCTGCCTTGTATTTTTATAAAATTTTAGGGTTCTGATTTTTTTAAGTGAAAGACTTGGAAATTTTTCTCCAAGATCAGTTCCTCAGTAGCTGTGTCCAGATGTTATAAGCATATGCCTTTACATAACGTCTATAAATGTTATGTATATGTGGATATATACATGCATAATGTCTATAAATGTTATATATGTCTTTACATAATGTCTATAAATGTTATAAGCATATGTATTTGCATAATGTCTATTAAAAACTTATTTTCAACCAGATTTGACCAGCTAATATCAAATGAGGTATTTAATTCTTAAAATGTTGGCTCAAAGAAATGAACTGACTTTACTACATGAAACTTTACTATGATCATTATTGTACTTGAAGTTCTCATACACTTTAAAGTTCACAACTGATATGTAATAGAAGTAATTATAAATATTGCTTATTGTCTACAAATAGATTTTTAAAGGTTAGGCCAGATTCATTGTTGTTGTTATTTTTAGATGCCATCAAGTCAGTTCCAACTCCTAACCACCCTAAGCATAACAGAATGATACACTGCCTGATCTTGCAACATGTCCACAACTGTTTTCATACACAAGCCTATTGCTGCGGCTGCTGTGTCAATCCATCTCATCGAACATCTTCCTCTTTTTCACTGACCTTTCACTCTACTAAGCATGATGTCTTTCTCTGTGGACCGATCCCTCCTGACAACATGTCCAAAGTATGTAAGACACAGCCTCACTATCTCTGCTTCCGACGAGCACACAGGTTGTACTTCTTCCAGAACAGAATTGTTTGTTCTTATGGCAGTCCATGGTACATTCAGTATTCTTCTCCAACACCACAATTCAAAGGCATCAATTCTTCTGTCTTCCTTATTCACCTGCTATTATGAATAGCAAATTCATTATATGATTTTATCCAATGTATTATGATTTCTGCTCCTGTGGCAATTTAAAAGTGAGTGGGACATAGTATAGGTGAGAAGATTGCCTAACACTGCACAGAACTTGAAGTCCATATTATGAGGAAAATTCCCTCCTCATCAGATTGACACAGATTGGGGTTTTATTTTGCTTTTGTTTTGCACTGAAAACATTTCTTATGGACAAAACCCAATAACCAAACCCGGTGCCTATGTAGAGTCAATGCCAACTCATAGTGACCCTCTAGGACAGAGTAGAACTGCCCCATAGAGTTTCCAAGGAGTGCCTGGCAGATTTGAACCGCCATCCTTTTGGTTAGCAGCTGTAGCACTTAACCATGACATCACCATATGGACAAGTGTGCAAAAATTAAATTCCCCCTTAATGAACATTTATTAGCACTTATTGTAGTTTAGGAAACCCTCTTGGTGAACAACTATGGCTGCTAACCAAAAAGTCAGTGGTTCAAATCCACCACGTGCTTTTTGGAAACTCTGTGAGGTAGTTGTACATTGTCCTACTGGGTCGATATGAGCCAGAATCGACTCGATGGCAGCAGGCTTGGTGTTTTTATTGTAGCTTAGATGCTAGCAACAACAGCAAATGCTAAAACTCATATTAGGTTGATTGCAAATTATGGCCACCACATGTGTGTTAGAGCGAAACTGCTCCATATGGTTTTTAACTGCTTATTTTTCAAAAGTAGATTGCCCAGATTTTCTTCTGAGGTACCTCTGGGTGGACTCAAACTACCAACCCTTTGCTTAGCAGCGAGTACATTAACTTGTAGTACTCAGGGACTCCAGTACAAATACTATACATACACAGGACTTTTTCTGGAGAAGATTTCATACTCTGGCAAGGGATAAAGGACTAAGTAAATGATTAAGTATATTCAAAGTGGTATAGTGACAGAAGAAAGAGTGGGCCAGAGTTGTCCTGAGAAAAGGAGATTTTGAGCTAAGCCTTCGAGCCTGAGTAAACGTTAAACAGGTAACGAGATGCATATGAACAGGAATAGCGGATGATAAAGGCAGGGTTTCAAACCATTTGAAAAACAGCAATTCTTCCACTGTGACTGGAGGAAGTGGAAGAGAGAGGGGCAGAAAGTGAAGCTGGGGAAGTAATCTGGGACCAGGTTGGAAACAGTCTTGAGTAAGGTATTAGTTTCCTATTGCTGCTGTAACAAATTGCCACAAACTTAATGGCTCAAAACAACATAAATTTAATTTGTTATAATTCCAAAGCTCAGAAGTCCAAAACAAGTCTTAAGTGGCTAAAATCAAGATGTCAGTAGAACTGATTCCTTCTTGAAATTCCTGGGGAGAATCTGGGTTCTCGAGGCGTCCTGCTTTCCTTAGCTCATGGCTCCTTTGTCACATCACTCCAACTTTTTGCTTCTCTCCTCACGTCTTCTAGTACTGATCTTTACCCTCCTGTTTCTCTTTCATAAGTGTTCCTATGATTACTTTGGAAACCCTGGTTGTGTAGTAGTTAAGTGCTACGTCTGCTAACCAAAAAGATCGGTAGTTTAAATCCACAAGGTGCTCCTTGGAAACTCTATGGGGCAGTTCTACTTTGTCCTTTAGGGTTGCTATGAGTCAGAATCAACTTGACTGCACTGGGTTTTATGATTACTTTGGGCCTACCCAGATAATCCTGGTAGCATAGTGGTTCATTGCTGTATCTGTTAACTGAAGAGTCAGAAGTTCAGATCTACCAGATGCACTTGTGAACTCTATGGGACAGTTCTACTCCATCCTATAGGGTTGGTATGAATTGGAACTAATTCAATGGCAATAGTTTACTCAGATAATCCAGGATAATCTTTCATTTTAAGATTCTTAATCACATTTATAAAGGTGTCTTAGTGACAGACTCCAGGGATTAGGATCTTTGTTGTTGTTAGGTGCTGTTTAGTCAGTTCTAACTAATAGTGACTCTATGTACAGCAGAACAAAACACTGTACGGTCCTGTGCCATTCCCATGATCCTTGTTATGCCTGGACCCACTGCTGTAGTCACCCCCTGAGGGTCCTCCTCTTCTGTGCTAGCCCTCTACTTTACCAAGCATGATGTCCTTCTTTAGGAACTAGTCCTCCCTGGTCACATGTCTAAAATATGTGAGAGTATCTTTGGGGGGGCCATTATTTGGCTTTCCATTGGTACCATGCTGCTAAGTGTAAACATATTTTTAGAATTATTGAGAACTACTGTAGGTTTCTAAACTGTGTAGTGACTTGGTCAGATTTTCAATTCAGAAGATAACTATGTCTGTAGGGTAGAGGAAAAGATTCTGGGCAAGCCCATATGGCAGATGGAGGACCTGGGACTGGGAAGCGGGTGATGAGGGTAGAGAAAAACTGACATAAAATAGTTATAGCAGAATATGAATACTCAGTCACTTTGACTATAAAATTTAACTTTGTTCTTGTTTCCCCTTTCTTTATTAATTAGTGGAATGGAATACAATTATTCTATCTTACCCCCTGGGAGGTTTCAAAGGCTGAGCCCTCCTTGCCCTTCAAGGAAGAGACATGACTATTTCAGCTGCTTTTGATTTAGGCTGTAGATTTAATGAGCCATTGAGGTCTGTTGTGAGAAAACACAGGGCACAGAGAGGGATAAAAAGATTGTGGAGGTGGTCGGCTCTGAAGGGAAAATGTGCAAGTGATGAGCAATACCAGATGGGGCACCACAACAGGGGCAGATTATCCAGTAGGCAAAGGGAGCACAGTGCTTACTGGATTATCTATACTGAACAATTTAACTATTTTTTTAACCACATCAGTGATTCTGATTCTATATACGGCTGACAGCTGTCTCTTTCCCAACCCCACTGCACCTTCCCACAAAATCAAAGCTTTTTTTTCAAATTTACAATCCTTGACAGGTGTGTACAACCTAGTAAGTAAGGTAAACACAGGCTTACTTGTGTTTACTTACTATAGTGAAAAATTTGTTCACTACGTGTGATCGGTAAGCCAGGGCAGTACAGTGGCTATGGGATAAGCTACCCCTGCCCCAAAAGCCTGGGAATTCATCTGGGGGAAGTAGGTCAGAACAGGAAATAGCACAGTGCCAGGAAAGTGAGCCTAAAAGAAACTTGAGCCCTCCTCTCTGATGGCCTAGCTTATACAGAGCAAGAGTCTTCCAACAGAGTCATTTCATTTTCCTCCTAGCATACTCTCCAGACCCCTGGCATCTAGGTGGGACCATGTAAGTGGTTCTGGCCAGTGGAATGTGGGTGCAAGTAATGGGGTACTCTCTGGTTGTCTCCTGGTTAGCCTTACTGCACCCCAGCATTCCCCTAAGCCCCAAAGGAGTCACATCCCAGACATCTAGGAAGGTAGTGGAAGTGGTAGAAAGGCCTAGCACCATTTCTTAGGGGGAATGAACTGCATACGCAAGATCCAAACATGCAAGGGAACCCTAAGGAGAGCAATCACTGACACCTAGACTACACATTATTATTGTTTGAATTTTTACAATGAGAATGAACAGGACCCGCAAAATTCTGTTGACTACTTTTATGGGCATGATACTGCAAACTAACTCTACTCACTATCTACTCTGTCTCAGCCCGAGCTCCTTCCAAAGGCAGAGTCTGAAGCAAGGACTTGTACACAGATCTGTCTCCTGTGGTTTATTTGGTGTGTGCTCTCAGGGAACAAGGGTAAGGACCAGAAAGTGTAGCACAGAGAAGAAAAAACTACCACACGAGTATTTTTTTAAGCTGCACTAAAATATATATAACAAAACATTTGCTATTTCAATAATTTTTACATGTACATTTCAGTTAAGTTATGTTTGCCCTGTGAGCAACAATGACAACTATATGTTTTCTAAAACTTTTTTTATCACCCTTAACAGAAACTCAATGCCCCTTAAGCACCATTTCCCTCTTCTCGTCACCCATGGTAACCACTTCTACCAAGGTGTTTTATCAAATTATTTCCCACTATGGACAGGTTGGTGGTGTAGTGATTAAGTGCAGCTAACCAGAAGGTCAGCAGTTTAAATACACCAGGAACTCCTTGGAAACTCTACAGGACAGTTCTACTCTGTCCTACAGAGTTGCTATGAGTCAGAATCAACTCGATGGCATTGGTTTTTTTTTTTTTTTTTTTTAGTTCTTTTTGGTAGGGGCAGCTTGTGGAGCCCTTGTGGCATAGTGGTTTTAGCTATGGCTGCTAGTCAAAAGATCAGTAGCTAGAGTCCTTAGAAGCCTTAGAGACAGTTCTACTCTGTCCTATAGGGTCACTGTGAGTTGGAAACAGCTTGATAGCAGTGGTCTTTTAGGGGTAGCTTGGGCTGGATTCTGCCAGCATATCAGGGAGGTGTACATACACTGTTTCAGAATTGTTCAACTAGGTGTGCCAGAAGAGAGAATCATCAGTCACAACTGGTTGAGGGTAATCCCAGGAGGCAATAACTCCCTGACTTCAGGGCTGTGCACAGAAGCATGCTAAGCAGTCTTTTACAGCATTAGTATGACCCAGGGTAGTAGGCTTAGAACCTACTGGAGCAAAGTGCTGCCAGCAAGAAGCCATTGAAACCTACACAGTGCTGTGTTGCTCAACCCAAGACTGCAAAGAGTACTGAGGCTTAGAGGATATGAGGTAAGGCCCCTTCCTACTAACTTTGATCTTTTTATGAATGTTACGCATTGAATTATTTCCCCAAAAATGATATATTGAAGTCCCAGTATCTGTGAGTGTGATCTTGTTTTAGAATGGTAGTTGAAGATATTATCAGTCAAAATGAGGTCATACAGGAATATGGTATAGCCAGCCTACCCACAATCAAATTTGAGTCATGCCCTTATGAAGGAGTAGATTCACAGGGAGGATAAAGAAGGAAGATGACTGTGGGACAGTAGAGATGGGAATTGGAGTGATGAATATGCAAGCCAAGAAATGCCAAGGAAGGCTGGCCATCCCCAGAAGCTAGAGAGTATGAAACAGGCCCTCAGAGCCCTCAGAAAGATCAGCGTGACTGACACCTTAATTTCCTACTTAGAGCCTACATACAGAGTCCTGGTAGCACAGTGGTTACAAGCTTGGCTGCTAATCAACAGGTCAGCAGTTTGAATCTACCAACTGTTCCTTGGAAACCCTATGGGGCAATTCTGCTCTGTCTTATAGGGTTGCTATGAGCTGGAATCAACTTGATGACAATGGGATTTTTCATTTTTCACTTGTATCTGTGGGAGAATAGATTTCTGTTCTTATAAGCCACCTTGTTTATGGTACTTTGATACAGCAGCCTGAGGTACTGATACAATAGAGAATTCTAGAGTATAGGAATTCTTGGCTTTTATCTCCTCTTTCCAAGAAACTGTAAGGCAAGGGTACAGATCTGTCTCCTGCCTGACCTAAGCTCATCTGATGACTGAATGATTCTGAAAGGCAGGCTGTGTATGCATGCTTCAGAATGTCCTGGCAGGATCATGTCTGAGTCTTCCACAGCACTGAACAAGTTGACAATGGACTCGTGTAGTGGCTCAGATAGACAACATCTCTAACTCTTGACTCTGGAGAGGCTATAGCAGTAATGAGCGTAGTTACAGAGCCATCTGACACAGTAGCAGTCTCCAAAGCAACATCCTGACCAGGCTATTCCTTATGGGTAAGAGCCATAGTCCTGGCTGCTTTTGTCAGCTTCCCTGGGCTTCCCTGTTCTTGCCCCTCCCGAGGTTGAATTTCAGCCTTCCTTTGAAATCCTTTGGATAAACTCCCTCTCCTAATTGTAGCCAAAGCCTGACTGGTAAAATTGTTACTGAACATGACAGAAACACGATGGGAGTTAAGACAGGGGTGGAGAAGTCATAACATCGTTTACCATTATCTTCCCTAAACAATCATGTTTTAAATCATCCAGTGTTTCTCCACTCCTCTGTGTAGCAAATTAATGGATTCAACATTTTTATAGCACATTTGTAAGTAGAATTAAAGTGTTCGGAGAAATAAGCTTTGGCATAATCTTACTAGACTTTACATTGATCAAGAAAAAAAAATATCTGATTTCTGCCTCAGCAACTGTCTCAGCCACCTAGTGTTGCTATAACACTAATACCACAACTGGGTGGCTTTAACAAAGAGGAAGTTATTCTGTCCTACTCTAGGTAGTTAGAAGTCCAAATTCACAGTGCTAGCTCCAGGGGAAGGCTTTCTCTCTCTGTGATCTCCTGGGCAAAGTCCTTGTTATCAATCTTCCCTGGTTGAGGAGCTTCTCAGCCCAGAGACCATGGGTCCAAAGGAAGTACAACGCTCCTGGCTCTTGTTTTATGGCAGTGTGAGGTCTCCATGTCTCTCTGCTTGCCTCTCTCTTTTACATCTCTAAAGAGATTGACTTAAGACACAGCCTCATCTTGTAGACTTAGTCCTGCCTCCTTAATATAACTCCTGCTAATCTCATATCATTAACATCCTAGACACAGGATTTACAACACATAGGAAAATCACATCAGATGGCAAAATGGTTGCTAATCATACAATACTAGAAATCATAGACTAGCCAGGTTGACATACATTTTAGGGGGACACATTCTAAAACAGCAATTTATCATAATTGTCCTCTCAGAGTAAAAGTATGTATTTCTGATCTCATACTGACAGATGGGGCAATGATTGCTGTTGATTGTGCTTCAGTTCAACTTAAAGTTAATGATATAATGAAGGAGGTATCTGGAAATGTGGAGGTATCTGGCAATGAGTACACTTCATTGTACTCAGGAATCTCTACATGGATCAGGAGGCAGTCGTTCAAACAGAAAAAGAGGACACTGTATGATTTAGTCAGGAAAGGTGTGCATAAGGGTTGTGTCCATTCACCATACCTGTTCCATTTGTATGCTGAGCAAATAATCCAAGAAGCTGAATTGCATGAAGTATGGGGCATCACAGCTGGAGGAAGGCTCATTAACAACACGCATTATGCAGATGACACAACCTAGCTTGCTAAAAGTGAAGAGGGCTTGTAACACTGATGAAGATCAAAGACCACAGTCTTCAGTATGGAATATGCCTCAACATCAGGGGAAAAAAAAAAAAAATCATCAAAACTGGTCCAATAAGCAACATCATGATAAACAGAGAAAAGACTAAGGCTTTCAAGGATTTCAGTTTACTTGGATCCATAATCAACACCCATGGAAGCAGTAGTTTAGAAATCAAAGGATGAATTGCACTGGGAAAATGTGCTGCAAAATACTTCTTTAAGGTCTTTAAAGCAAAGACGTCACCTTGAAGACTAAGGTATGCCTGACAAAACCATAATATTTTCAATCTCATCATAATGCATGTGAAAGCTGGACAATGAATAAGGAAGACAGAGAAGAATTGTTGCCTTTGATCTGTGGTGTTGGAGAACAATCTTGAATATACCATGGACTGCCAGGAGAACAAACAGATCTGTCCTGCAAGAAGTGCAACCAGAGTGCTCCTTAGAGGCACGGATGGTGAGATTATGCCTCACACACTTTTGACATGTTATCAGGTGGGGTCAGTCCCCAGAGAAGTACATCATGCTTGGTAAAGTGGATTGTCATCGAAAAAAAGGAAGACTCTCAGCGAGATAGATTGACATAGGGGCTGCAGCAATAGGCTCAAGCCTAACAAGGACTATGGACATGGCACAGTGTTGGGCAGTGTTTTGTTCTGTTGTACCTAGGGTCACTGTAAGTCACAAATGACTCAACGGCACCTAAAAACAACAGCAACCAAGGCAGGTAAATCTTTTCTGCTGTGGTTTTGTGTGGTCTAGTCCACATGCAGAGATAACATACAGACCATTCAGGAGACGGTCTACCGTCATTTGTCCTTCGGATCTCAGCTCAGATTTCACCGACTCAGTGAGGCTTTGCCTGACAACCCTGTTTAAAAGAGGCCTCCCCCAATTACTTTGTATTAAATCACCCTTCTGATTCAGTCTCTAGCAGTCTTGTAAATCTGTAATTATCTCCTTCAAGTACTTGTTTATTTTCTGTCTCTCAACTAGAATTAAGTACTATGAGAGCTGAAAAACATGATGATCTTATTTTATACTGTATACTCAAAGATTAATAGAGTACCTGGCAAATAGTCAGTGACAAATAAGTATTTGTTAATTGAACCCAGTTTTCTTTTTTGAGCCCTCCCTGTTTTTTATGCCATTTCCTTAAAGCAAATTTTAAATTAAATAACAGTGTTTATCAGATTTAAGCCACTGATATTTAATTACAAAAATATTAACCTTGGATACCTAGTGAACATTTAGCAGAGAGTCTTAGATGTGGTAAATTATGATACAATATAGTTTTATAATGGAACAGATTAATCTCTTTTTATGTCCAATGGATAATTACATATTGTAGTTTTTATATAATTTATTAGGTATGGGAAATTAACTTAGAGTCTAAAACAAAATTTTCAGAATATCTAGAAGTAAAAGCCACCAAAACTCCTCAATAATTTATTTGTCCAAAGCTAAATGTCTACAAATAACTTACATCTTTAATATACTTTGAATCTTAGCTGTCTCTCATGAACTCACACAGTGGTTTTAATGATATATATCCAATTTAACTATTAAGAAGCATGGGATATTTTAGGTCTTTAAATATTATTCTTTATTGTTACTATTAATCACGTAAGAAAGGAGAAAATCTGGCTGTTTGCAGTGGAGATATTCCCATGTATGAGTGTGATTAGCACTGACTTGTTAAATCTCTCTCTGAGCCATCTGTGAGCACCTTCTTGGTTTAAAACAACAAACTGCAGTTCTGCTCAGCTCTAAGTCAGTTTTCACCACAACTGTTATCTTTATCTTAAACCTGGGAAGATTCTCAAATGCCTGAGCTTGGAGGTGCTGCTTTTCATCAATTATGTGAAAAAAAAAATTCTCTTAAATCAATATTCTTAAATTAGATTCGATTAGCATAAAATGTTGAGCCATAGAGATTCCAATCCATATGTAAGCAAAAAACTAAAACAATATTTTAGCTTATTGGTGAGTTTAGAACACATTCATGAGTTGAACCGTCTAACAATCCACTACATAATTCCTAGTTACTTCAGCACACTTGCTTTGGCACACTACATGGTTCAAACTCAGGATGGATTCATGCAAATACACCTTTTATAATTGCCCCAATGTGAGGTCCTGGGTTCTGGCAAATCAGCAATCATGGAGACTTTACTGACAGACCTGACGATAAGTAATGCACTTGATAGCTTGAAGGTCTTGTCTTTACTGTAGACCCAATACATTCTTTTCTAAAGAACTTGCTCTTTAGGACTAAAAACCACAAATCAGAGCATCAATGTGCAGTCTCTGGGAGACTGCGTTACAGTAAAGTCACCTGGAACTGTCCAGATACTAATGGAAATACAGTGTATGGTTTAAACCAAGTTCTAATTATGGAAACCCTGGTGGCATCGTGACTAAGTGCTATGGCTGCTAATCAAAAGGTCAGCAGTTCAAATCCACCAGGCACTCCTTGGAAACTCTACGGGGTGGTTCTACTCTGTCCTATAGGGTCAATATGAGTTGGAATTGACACAACTTCACTGGGTTTGGTGTGGTTTTTTGTTTGTTTTGTAATGTTATAATAGACATTAACTAGCACAATCACTTTTACCAAAGATGCATTATTTTTAAACACCCTCAAATTAGTAACATTAAAATAGGCTTTATTCTGACTACAATGTTTAGTTTTTCAAGCCCAGACTGATGCAGTTAAAAGTATTCCTTTAATGTCATATTTAAGATTTTCATGCCTAGTAATACTTTGCAAGCCAGAAATTCACCCACTTTAACAGTACAATTTAGTGACATTTAATAAATGTACAGAATTGGTTGCCACAATCATTTTAAAATTATGTCCATCACCCCCAAAATTTCTGCATATACAGTATGTTTAAGGTTTTGCATTCATTTTTTAAAAATGTTTTCTACATGAAAACATGAGATAAAATACCAAAAATGTTAACACATTTGCTTCTCTTGGCATTTAGAAACAAATAACTAATTTGCCTGGAAAGAATCACATTTTGTCTGTACAGTATTTTTTAAGGGAATGTACTCAATTAAGGTATATACTACAATTTTTCTTAAGTAATATTAGTAAAACCATGGATGAGAAGTGAGGTGTGAGAACAGAAACCAGCCCTGCTCCTGCTGCAGGCAAAGCCGGCGTTATTCAGCAGGCACATGGTGGCAATAGCAGTTGTGAGTCATTATATCCCCCTGGGTCCTTCACACCTCTGTCTCTCACTTCAGTCTCTAAGCCAGGAATCAGTCATACCCTAGCTGAGGTCATCTCATCCACAGAAAGGCACAATGCAACACCAGCTCACACTCAAAATGGGCAAACTCATTCAAGCTCTGATTTTTCACCGGTGATTGTTTTGGGGATAATATAGAAGCATGAGCCCATTTTCTTTCAATGTGATCTTAATCTCTCTTCTTCCTCATGAGTCATCACCTAACACCCCTTCTTTAGGGAACATATCTTTCTCTCGTCTTATAATCATACAGAGATGTAAAGAGTAAAATTAAAAAAAACCTTTTTGGCTACACATACACCCTGCATAAGATGAATTTAAAATCTTTTTCATAGTAAAATATAAAACTTGATGGTTTAAATGTCTATTTGAATGTAAGCTCCACGAAGGAAGGGATTTTTCTCGATTTGATTCTCTGCCGTATCACAAGCTGCTAGAACAGTGCCTGGTATACAGCAGGAGTTCAATATTTATTGAATGAATAAATTTCCTTAGATTTTTTTTTTTTAGTCCTAACAGATCTTGTCAGTCGGTATACCTCACTGATGTGATATGAAAAGGGTGACCAAAGCCAAATGCCAGCACAAGGCACATATTTTAAATGTACTAGCAGAATTCAGTATACAAAGGAATTCCAAGATGAATCTGAAATGTAACATGAAATTATGTCCCACATTATCTTGTTGTATGAGTCTCTGTTTCTTTAAATTCACTTTAAAATATTTTGCATCCTCATACAGATACATTTTGCTTAAGAAGAGGTATATCTGCTCTAAAACCATTAATATAATTTTCCTGGAAACTGTGTTGATCTTTTTCTTCTTCTAGTGTAGCTTACAACTGACATTCCTTTTCATAATTTATCTAAGTGATCCTATCTTTGAAGAATAAAAATAGCTTTCTGACCTCGTCCATACGGTGAATCAGTTCTGACATTTGTATGAGGCAGAGATATAAATGCAATAAATGTATAAATGGAAATCTAGGATCCTCCAGCTTTAACAATCTGTATTTATGTTCATCTGTTTACATAAATGTGATCAGCTCCCTCTCTATTCCTTCTAGTAATGTGTTCTTTTCTCACAATTTTAAAATGGTTGATTTTGGCTCAGATGTATGTTCATCATCCCATTACACCTCTTCTCTCCCAGACTAGATCTAGTCACCTTTATTAAACTTGTTTCTTGAGTATTCCCAGGCCTCGGTTGCTAATATTGATTCTCCAGACTCAAGAGAATCGTCTGCACCACTGCTGACCTCATCTCCTCCTTCCTCCTTGGGTGCCAGGAGCCAGCATCCGGCTCCCTCTCTCTAGGGCCCTTTCCGTCTCAGCCTCCTCTCCTGGTCTTGTAGACATACTTGTACTTCAGTCTCCTCCACCCTAAAAACAGAACCCCTTTACTGACCCAGCATTTCCTTTCCCTTTCCTTTTTCTTCTCAAACGGGAAACTCCACTCACTGTTTTTATTTCTTCCCTTTCTCACTCCCCAACATGCTCTAAAAAAGTTATCTCCATAACTCAAATAATAATATTGTTGTAAGATCACTTATATCACTTTACTTGCCAAATCCAGTTAACACTTACTCGTTCTTATCTTATTTAACCTCTTGGTAGCACTTAATGCTTTGCATTTCTCCTTCCTTTTTGGGTTCTTTTGTCCTACTGTTCACATGACACCTGCTTTACTGATTGATTCACCTTCCACTAGTTTTACCATTCCTTTTCAGTGAGAGTTTTTTTCTCCCCTTCTTTTTTTTTTGGCATATCCTCTGATCTTATAATTAAATGTTGATGTCCAGGGCCATATCCTGTTCCCTGGGAAACTAATCAATCCTCATCACTGTTCTTTTAATTAACATTTCATTGCTGTTGACTCTCTCACTTTTGAATCTTTAACCCTAAACTTTCTCCTTGACTGTAGCCCTCTTATTTCTAGTTGTCCTCTGTCTAAATGTTTTTGTTTTTTTAAGTTATCACAAAGTCCACTCTGATTCGTAGCTACCCTACAGGACAGAGTAGAACTGGCCCATAAGGTTTCCAAGGAGTGATTGGTGGATTTGAAATATCATTCTCTTGGTTAGCAGCCCAGCGGTTGTAGCTCTTAACTACCATGTTACTAAGCCTTCCAAAATTCACTAGATTTCTTCTAGGATGCTTTCCTGGGAAAAACTGTATTTTACATGCAGGAGGAAATGTGAAATGAATATTCAGTGGCCTAAAGGGTAGATTATGATACTTTTCTATGCTCTTCTTTTCTATTTGTCCTATTTCTGGGCATAAGGTAGAACTGTTCTTCCCTGGCACCTTGATATTAAGTATGGCATGTGACTTGTCTTGGCCAGTGAAATGCATTGAAAGCAATGTGTGTCATTCTTGGGCAGAAGCCTTCAAGAGCCGGCATTCAAATTGTTTTATATCCTTCCCTCTGTTTAAGAGAACTGGAAATTTTCCAGCAGGAAGACGCTCTATTAGTTTGCATCCCTAAGTGAGGCTGTAAAGTAGATCCCCTACTAACCCAAAATGGACATAAAGCCTGTGTAAGAAATAAACCCTTGTTGTTGTAAATCTGAGATTTGGGAATTATTTTTTACTGCCTCATAACCTGGCCTTTTCCGACTGATCGAGAGCCAAAGCCAACTTCATTATTTTTCTCCTGTGTACCATTAATAAATGAAAAACAAAAACCGTCTCACTTGCTCTTCCTCCTGATTCCCTGTCTCTTTTATCTTTGTAAGAGCCATCACCAGCTGCACACTTAATCAGGCTAGAGACCCAGCAACAGGTCAAGAGTCCCCTTTGACATCCACCAATATTTTATGATTCAATTAATTCTATAAATTCTATTTCCTAAATATCTCTCAAAGCTGTCCTTTCTTCTTCACCTGTAGTACACATCTTACAATCTATTTCCTGGACTACCACCAGAACCTTTTGCACAATCTCGTCTCCGGTAGCAGTATACCTTAAATATCTATTCCATATGGCCACCAAAGTGACTGTTACAAAATTCCAAGTTTGGCCATCTCACTCTCCTACTTAAAATCTTTCACCAGTGCTTACAGAAAAAAAGTCAAAATCTCTTACACAGCATAAAAAGAAAAAGAAAAAACCAAACCCATCAAGTCAACAGTCTGATCCCTTTTTATTTCCCCAGCTGCTCTGCTGCTCCAGCCATGCATAGGCCCAAGTGGCTGTGTACTTTCTCTTCCCACCCCTTTGCCACGCTTCTACATGCTATACTATTTCCAGAAGCCTTTCCTGGTTTTCCCCGTCTTATTAATTTGCTTGCTGGTGCTGCTTTTGTGTGTTAAATATGCTTTTTCTATCAGTGTGTCATGTTTTAATAATTTTTGTTTACATGGCCATTGTAATGATCACAGATTGTCATGATGATAAGATCTTCTTGGGGGTAGCAAGGATATTTTATTCACTTTTATAATGTCAAAAAGCATGGTGACTGACTCATTAGAGACACTTCAAAAAACATTTTTGAAACTGAACTGGGGAGACATTTTATCAGATAGTTTAACATCTGCTAAGGGCTTATGTCTTTTTAATACTTGAACATCTGATGAGGGCTGTCTATGAATCAAACACTAGCAAGCATTCTATAACATTTTATTTTATTTAGTATAACAATAATTTTAGGACACTGAAATACATCTGCAATTAATGATTTCACTATCTGAGGCAAATCACATCTTACCTTGGGAGGAAGGGTAGATGACTACAGGCCATGTAGCAAACCAGAGAATATCATTGCCACCAACTCAGTTCCAACTCACAGGACCAAATAGGACAGAGAAGACCTGTTCTTTAGGGTTTCTGAGGCTGTACACTTTACAGAGCAGACTGCCATAGCTTTCTCCCCCAAGGGCTGGAGGGTTCCAACCACTGACATTCTGGCTTGTGGCTGAGCATTTAACCACGGTGCCACCAAGACTCCTTCAACTATGATTAGAAGAAATATTATTGTCATGTGTAGCAATTAAATGAGTAACAAGCACACTATAGCTTACATTCAAGATGTTTATAAATTTTTAAGGAAAGTTCAGCTCTGTTAAAAATATTTTGGAAAAAAAAAGTAACAATCTGTCCTTTGAAGTTTAGTACTTCACCAAGCTTTTAGTGGGCTCTGTAGGTGAATGCCCAAGCCCACTGCTGTCAAGTCAATTTCAACTCATAGCTACCCTACTAACAAGATATAGCTAAGTCAGAGAAGTAGAGGCGCAGAGAAATTGACGAATTTGTTTTATATCACAACTTTTCCGGATTTATTCATTCCACACCACACTGACAGTAGAACTGCCCCATAGGATTTCCAAAGAGCATCTGGTGGAGTCGAACTGCCAACCTTTCAGTTAGCCCGTTGCCGTCTACCACTACAGCACAAGGGTTTCAATACCACCACCCCCTAAAAAGAATTTTAAAATTACCAATGTGCAAATGTAGTGACCAAACGCCAAATAATGACAGATCTGTATTAATGAAACTGAAGATTCATTTTAGGGGACACCTGGTAACATGTTGGGGAAAAGCAGCAAAGATACTAGGAGGTAACATAAAACTGTATGAACAAATAACTGTGCTCCTCCACCCAGTCCCTGCAGCTCTTGCCTGGAGCATTCAATCTTATACTATTCATTTCTTGTTGCCAATGATTTTTACTATCGTCAAATAATAATAGATATAGATAAACCTATTCAGTTAATGCATTAAAAAAACAAAAACCCCAGATTCCCTTTCTTAGGACTTCATCTTTCGTTTCAGAAAGAAGAGTTAAGAGCTTTCCTTTTTACTTTGGTCTGCATCCCAGCTTTTAGAATACAGCGTGCAGAACCAGTTGCATTTGCTGAAGGCCCCAAACCGCAAGACCTGGACGAATCAAGCAATTACAGGCCACTTGGCCTTTTGCAGAAATACACAAAACGTGTAGAATCACTTAATTTTATCCCCTCCTAGCCTCTTCACATGGAAATTGGCTGCTCGGGTGAATGTTATTTTTCACCGCAGCCATGTGTAGAACAGCGATTAACACATTCGCGCAACAAAACCCCTTCCTGAGCCATTTGGGGAGTTGCACGCGTTCACACTCCAGGCTCACCCCGATGAGCCTTCACGCGCAGCCTTTTTGTTTATGCGGCTCGCAGCTGAGAGAGGGGAGGAGAGGGAATGCACCTCCAAATATACATCAGGCCATAAGGGCTATATAAAGACTCAGGTCTCGGGCCTGATGGAAAGGTCTAGGATTGTCCGTGAGCTGGCAGCAGCCCTCCGCAGTGTTCGCTGGAGCCATGGACGCTGCCCAGAGCTCGGAGAGTAGAGCCGACGAGTGCGCGCGCTGCCGCCCCCTGCTGCCCGCAGCCCCCAACAGCCAGACGCCAGGCGGGGGCACAGATTCTGGGTACTGTGGATCCGCTTGCCCCTGCGCCTTCCTTTCCGCGTGCGCCTCATCCAGCTTCTCCCCTCTGCCCCTCTCTGCCGACCCTGTGCCCACTCTGGGTTGCGTGGACGGCCTCTCCTGGGCCTGAGTTCACGTCTCCTGCGCGCCTTCTGCTCCCTACCCTGCAGATCCGCAGGCTTCTGGAGACCGTGGGCTGACCCCCGAGGTGAGAAAGAGGAGGAGGTGCTGCAGCACGCCTCGGAGGTGGTGAGTAAGCCGCGCGTAGCCAGCAGCAGCTCCAGAAGTGCAGAGGATGGCTCTGGGGAAAGGCGCGGATACCAGGCAGGGATGAGCACTGCGCTTGCCCCTTGCTAACATCGTGACCGCTGGAGGTTCGGCAGGTGCTGATGTGGCGGGTGCGTTCTCAGGAGCAACTGGGACACAGAGACTGTGCCCGGAATGAAGCTCCTGGGAGCCCTGGGGTCACGTTCCCTATGGGCTGGAAGAACGGTGGGTCACACAGATTTCCAGTTTGTAGAAGCAGGTGGGTGGTAACTGCGATTCTTCTCCTTTCGTCCCTAGGTGCCGGCTAGCCCTGGAATGACTGAATCCTCAGGGAAGCTTTCCCCATACAGACACCCAGTTAGGTGAGTGACCGGCACCACCCCTCCAGCCCCAGGGAAGAGCCAGAGGCTTCATGCAGGCCAGCTCAGCAGCTGGTTCTGCTGTTTGTCTCTTAGAGAAATGTATCTTCAAGGTTAAGACTCTTACTTTCCCATTCCCAGATGTCCATTTACTCATCAGATTGAAAAAATGTAGGAGTTCAGGCTCCCACCTAAAAACCCTGCTAAACACTGTATGCTGAGTAACCCATTAAAAAAATGTATTATGAAGAGGGAAAGTGGCTGATATAGTAAAGGCAGAAGGATGGCAAAAATAGGGGGTTTGTCTTAAATTCTAAAGGGAACGAATGAAATTGACTTCACACCAGGCAGAGTGTGTATGTTCTTATTCTTTTGCAAACCAGAAGAAGAATGGGCTCACAGTTGAAGTACGGCAGCAAATCAAGCTTGATATGTAAGACAAAGATGGAAATGTAGCAAAATCCAGAAGATCATAAAAGGGGTCAAAAATAATTAACATACAGTATTAATAACTTTTACTGTTATTAGCCACAGGTAGAAGCCCTGGTGGTTCAGTGGTTAACAGCTATGGCTGCTAATCAAAAGTCCGGCACTTCAGATTCACCAGCTACTGCTTGGCAGTCCTGTCGGGGCATTCCTACTTTGTTCTGTAGGGTTGCTACCAGCTGGAATTGACTTGAAGGCAACAACTTTGGTTTGGGTTTAGCTGCAAGAGGTTAGCCTTTCTGTAAGATTCTTTATAGCTTTTATTCAAGTGTTAAGGCTACTAAGTCTGCAGTTTGCCTCCTGCAGAGAGCTGTTAAATACATGAATAAGTGTCATATAGTAGCCAATGAATAGTTATTTCCTGCTTTGTAGTAGCACTAGTGGAGGATACACGAATAAAAGAATTACAGAAGCATAGCAAGTGTTCAGATAGTTCGTTCTGTCTTACAAGTTAGTACAGGGCATGAAGCGCTTCAGATGGCTAAAGGGAGTGAGTGGTAAAGGTCAGGAAAGGTATGTGCCGTACACTGTGGTTATCTGGCTGAGCTTTGAAGAAGTTAGCCAGATGGTGGGGAGTGAATGTGTGGAGGAGGCAAAATTAAAAGAAAGAGTGTAAAAAGAGAGATTCAGGGTCCCAGAACAGCATGGATTCTTCCAAGAGGCTAGAATTTGGGCTTGTAAAGCTGGGCTCATGTCAGCAGGATAGTCAGTGGCCAGATCCTATTGTCCCGGTATACCTTGGTAGAAAGCTTTGTCCTTATCCTGGATGTGGTGTTGAGAACTCAGGGTCTTTATTCTCTAGGGAGCTTTGGGGATTATTCAAAGGACTTTAATCAGGGAGGATTGATCAGACATGTGTTGCAGAAAAACCACTCTGAAAGTGATATATAGGCTTGGTTAGATACTAAGAGTAAGACTAAATGGGTAGCTACTCCAGTTGTTCAGATAGGACATTATGAAGGGCTGTTCTGAGGTACTGGAAGAAGGGATGGGACTGAGTGAATCTGAGGAATAATTAGATTGCAGAATAGATGAGGTGTTATAATGTGTCAGATATGGTAGGTAAAGAAGCAGTAAATGATGAGAATGGCTCCCAAGTTTCTGCCTGGTGACCAGGTGAATGCTGTAGTGACTGGAAATGAGAGCTTGGAACAGATTTGAAGAGCAAGATAGAGTCTAATTTTTATTTTATTTACTGGCTCATGGGACATCTAAATGGAGCTGTCCAGTAGAGAGCTGCATATATAGGTCAGAGGTCCAGAGTCAAGATCTTAACTAGAATAAACAGTTTTGGAAATCCTGACAGTAGGCCAAGTCATCTTGGATAGTGTAGAGAGGGGAGATGATCACTCTCAATAATGCCTTGGGGAAGGTCAGCATCAAATTGGCATACATGGAACATTTTCAAGGAAAGTGAGAAGAATCAGTGCATATCGAATAATTCAGGAAAAGTATGGAGCTCCTGGAAGGAAAAAAAATGTTCCATAGTGAAAAATTTGGGGGAAGAAAGTATGCTACAGATTCAATCGTATTCTTCGAGTTTGACAGTTTCAGTTTCACACTGGAAAGCAGAACTGTTCCATAGGGTTTCAAAGACTAAATATTTACAGAAGCTGACTGCCACATCTTTTTCCTGTAAAGCAGCTGGTACGTTTGAACTGCCAGCCTTTTGGCTGGCAGCTAAGCACTTTAACCACTGCACCACAAGGTCTCCTTGCTTCTTGTATATCCAGTTCTTTTTCCTTTTCTGGGGGAGGGAAGTAGCAATTTATATGTACTACTATTAACCTTATAGTATTTTTGCTATTTTTTTATCTTGACTCGTCTTGTGTATTGAGAATCTTGTGTGCTGTCCGAGTTGATTCTGACTGATAGTGATCCTACAAGACTGAGTAGAACTGCCTTGTAGGGATTTCTAGACTGTAATCTTTATGGAAATGAACCATAAACCCTTTGGTTAGCAGCCAAGCACTTAGCCATTGTGCCACCAGAGCACCTTGGTCTTGAGGGTTGTTGGCAGGTGTCATGGCATTGGTTCTGACTCACAGTGACCCTATACCCAACAGAAGGAAACATGGTCCAGTCCTGCGCCATCCTTACAATTGTTGCTGTGCTTGAATCTATTGTTGCAGCCACTGTGTCAATATCTCTTGTTCAGGGTTTTCCTCATTTTTGCTGACCTTACACTTCACCAAGCATAATGTCCTTCTCCAAGGACTGATCCCTCCTGGTAACATGTCCAAAGTATGATGAGGCATGGTCTTACCACCCTTTGCTTCTAGGGAGCATTCTGATTGTACATCTTTCAAGAGGTAGAGGCCATAATTTATTAGTTTTTGAATTTATGAACTATCTCTAGTACAAGGGATAACTAAAATATTTATTGAATAACCAAGTAATTTGGTATTTATTTATCTAAGCATTAAATTATAAACTTTTTTTATTTATCTTATTTTATTTTTTACCATTTTGGTAGGTACATAAGCTACATTGACCATTTTTAAAATTCAGTATACTGTATATGATGTAGCTGTCCCTTTGTTTAGAATTCAGGGCTATGATAATAAATATCAATTACCTTGGGCTCTAGTAGAGTGAGGCTCTCAGAGGCCACATGGATACATGGGCTGTTTGTGCTGCACTATAATAATGGTGCTGTGGTTGGTGATTCAGCCTTACCTATCCCATCCTCCTTTCTTTTCCTTGGGTGAAACGTAGTAGAAGCCCAGAAGGCAAGATTAAAATTT
Organism: Heterohyrax brucei; assembly: GCA_028571685.1. Classification (NCBI taxonomy): domain Eukaryota; kingdom Metazoa; phylum Chordata; class Mammalia; order Hyracoidea; family Procaviidae; genus Heterohyrax; species Heterohyrax brucei. The sequence continues at coordinate 103,724,668 of CM053144.1, forward strand.
GTGAGAGTTTTGGAATTCTGAGGTAGCCATCTTTCTGTGAAAATTATTTGTATAAAATGAAAATTATTATCTCAAATTTTCCCAATACAGAGTTCCCAAATTTAGGTATAGAGTAGGAAGAGAGGTGGATCAAGGTTCTGGTGAAAGGTAGCCTTCCTACACCTCAAACTGTAAGTGATAACTTAGAAAAAGATTTCTTTGTACTTTTCTTTACTTATGCTGGCTATAGCTATAACTAAGATTTAAACCTGTGAGCTTTAAGCAGGATCCTCAGTGACTTTTGCCTTTCTGTATAAGGAGCATAGTATTTTGTGGTCTTTATAAAGATGGCTATAGTATGAATTTTTAATCTAGAGGTAGGATTCATATTATTTTTCCCAAAGAAATGTGGACATTGGAAGACAAACTCTTTTTCTATATCTGGTAAAAATAAATATATCCACAGCGCCTGAAATGAGCTAAATTTTAACTTTATGCTGACACAGGGTTTAGTGTGAATTTGTTGGATTCAATTTATAGCTTGGATGAAGATGAAAACAAAAAATCAACTAGTTTTTGAGACTGGCAAATGGACTCCATGACCTGTGATAATAGTATTTTAAAACTTTCTCAGCACTTGGCTACCTTAAGGTTGTATCTAAATGCGTAAATCAATTATTGAACACATGGAGCTCTTAAAATTTTATCATTTTATGAGTATAGGAATTATGAATGTGAAAAATTAAAACATACCATGTTGTCTGCTTATTTCAGACTATTTTGGCCAAAATCAAAGTGTTATGATTATTTATATCAAGAAGCAGAAGTACTTCTGAAAAATTTTCCAATTCAAGCCACAATTTCATTTTATGAAGATTCTGATAGTGAAGATGAAATTGGGGAGCTGACCTGTGATTCAGAAAATTAATCTGATCAGTTACTTCAGATGGCATTCTGAGTTTATAGGATTTAAATTTAGTGTAAAAATGTATCATAATCCTTCAAAATAATTTATTTGTATATAAATTATTAATAAATGAAATATTTTATAATTACATGGTAGTTTGGCCTTTTTTTCCCTCCCTGTCCTAGAATTCAATGTTAGAATTTAGAATAGGCATCATTTACAAAGTTGTCTTAATTCTATTATAAACATCTGCATTTTTCAAAATATAATTTTGGTTTCTTCATTAAGTTACAAATTTATTATTAGTTATAATTTTGAAAGGAATTACAGTATTTAATTTTCAAGATTGAATCCTCTAATGTTTGATGTTGTAGTTAAGGATGAATATTATCTTATTAAATAATGAAGAAAATCACACCATGCTATCAGTCACACATTATTGCATTATTTGCTAGCAGATGGTGGAAATGCCTTAAATCATTGCCTATAATTGAGAACTGGAGTTTTAGAGATAAGTTTTTAATAAATGATAAGTCAAGTAATTTTCACTTAAATATTCCCCTGCTGTCCTTAAATCCAGTTGTAAAAAAAAAAGGTATGCAGTGCATTTGGCATTAGATTACAAGACTCTCTGCTCTTCCCTCCAATTAAATTGTTTAAATGAGAATGAATTGTATGAAGTCTAAAAAAGGAGAGTGCTAAGACAATACTTTATAATATTTTTTCATACCTGTTCAAGAGGGAGCTAAAAGATTTGGCAGATATACACAGTCACTCAATAGAAGTGCACTATTCTAAAAAAGTTTGCCAGGCATTTCCTTGGCCTGCTGAGGGGTTCTCTAACATCATCCACCTTTCTTTGTTGTGGTTTCCTGCTCCTAATATTATTGTATAAAAATATTCTAATGGGAAGTAAAATAAAAAAAAAAACTATCAATGATTAACTTCCAAATAGACTTGAAGAATATGCCAGCATTTATGAGAGAGAGAAAAAAGGAGCAATTTCCAAGGTAAAGGTAGTACATTAAATGATGCTCATGAAGTTCTTTCAACTGCAGTAGCACTCTTTTCACAGTATGCATTTCAATTGCCACTTAAAAATAAGTACCTGTAATAGTCCAGAATAGTAATGCCCAGAGGTGAAAGTCAATGATGGTTACCTAGCTAAGAAATGCCTCTTACTTGAATGGCCACACATTTTTCTTTCTATTAGAAAAGATACTACAATTATAACTTCTATTTACCAGCACTCTACAACTTAAATAAAAATAACAAGTTGACACCATGACAGTGTGTCCAGAATTGGAGAAGTTAGAAGTGGTAGGACAGGAAGGTTATTTAGAGTTATGTATCTTTTGAAAACTTTCTCCTGTCACTAGACTCTCAGGATCTATATGTTACCCAAAGGACACACAAAATCTTCACCAGGTCACCAGGCTGGACCTTGCACTGGTGTTTACCTGCATAGGAGTTGTGTGTCTGTCACTAATATGCTGGGGTAGTATGAAAAACCACTGTCTGTTATCCACTAGGAGTCCCAGAGACACAGTGGTTAGGATCTTAGGCCGCTAACTAAAAACTCAGCAGTTTGAGTCCACCAGCCACTCCTTGGCAACTCTATGGGGCAGCTCTACTCTGTCCTATACAACCACTATGAGTCAGAATCCACTGGACAGCAATTTTGTTTTGATAGACACAAATATGATGTATTTACATGTGGCATCTCATTTTAACCTTTGAAAAACCTAATCCCATTATTCAGAAGGGAGAATGAGGCTTTGACATACTAAAGTAACTTGCATAAGGCTTCCCAGCTATGTGCAGGATCTCTCAAACAGGTTTTTTGACTCTCAAAGTTTTTATTTTCAACACCACAGTTGGGGTTGAGCTGCATCAGCACACAGTTCCTTGTATGTTCCAGGGAATATGAGAAGTGAGGAGGAACAACTTGTGAGTGGATGAATGGAGCATGCCCTCCCTCCCACCGTAAAAACCAAACCCATTGCCAGTGCGTTGATTCTGACTCATAGCGACCCTATAGGACAGGACAGAACTGCCCTATAGAGTTTTCGAGGAGTGGCTGCTGGATTTGAACTGCTGACCTTTTGGTTAGCAGTCACAGCTCTTAACCACTACGGCATCAACATTTCCAAATGGAGCAAACGCTTTACAAAAAGTCTTTTACTCATTCACCATTCACTAAGGAGGGTCCTTAGAGAAGAGGTTTTCTCCTTACCTCTTAGGAGTGGCAGTCGGCATTGGATACTTTAGCTGTTGAAGGTGTGAGGTTCTGTCTGCTGTGCAGCCTGGTGCTTTAAAGGAGACAGTTTCAGAGAAATGCTGTGGGGCGCCATAGAGTTTGCTCCGACTTTGTAGCAACAAAACAAAACACTGACTGTGCCCCATCCTCACAATTATCGTTGTGCTTGAACCCCTGGTTGTAGCTACTGTGTTAGTCCCTGTCGTTAAGGGTCTTCCTCTTTTTCGCCACTTTATCAAATATAATGTCCTGCCCCAGGGACTCTTCCCTCCTGATAATGTGTCTAAAGCACGTGAGGAAAAGTCTCACAATACTTACTCCTAAGGGGCGTTCAACACAGATTTGTTCGTTTTTCTGGCAGTTCTTGGTACAGTCAATATTCTTCACTGACATCATAAACCATAAATATCAATTCTTCTTCAGTCTTCCTTATTCATTGTCCAGTTTCAAATGCATATGAAGCAGTTGAAAGTACCGTGGCTCCTGTCCCGCACACCTTAATCCTCAGAGAAATAGAAAAGCTCTAGTAGTGTTATTCCATGTTTCAAGTCATGTGTGAGTAACGTTCAGCGACTGACAGAGACTGGCGATCTGGATCAGCAAGACTAGAGAGGAATTTATCTTCAAACCGGTCAGCACCAAGGCCTAGGAACAGCTTCTCTGAACGCTCCCTTAAATCTTTCCGCGAGATAGCTGTCACCTCCCTCTAGTGCTGAAGTTCAGGGTGTAGGACCAACTGAGCATGCGTGTTTCTTCCCAGTTAGTGCTCCTGACCGCCTTCCATTAACTCCTCCCTTCTCATTGGCTCCGCCCCGCAGCCTCGACGTGCTGCGTCATGGCGCGCCTCACCCTGGGCGACCCCGGAAGTGGGTCGGGGGCTTGGCCTCTGCCCGGCCGCTGAGCCGGAGCCGGAGGTCTTTCCCGTACAGGGCTTAAGCTGAGCTCATCCGTCCGGCGGCTGACCAAGGGCAGGGCCCGGATCCAGGCGTTCAAGATGCTAAACGTCCCTTCCCTGTCCTTTCCGGCCCCCAGCTCTCAGCAGCGCGTCTCCTCAGGGGGGCGTAGTAAGGTAAGAGGGTGACACTGCCTGCGGTTCCTACACAGCCCTCGGCTCGCGCCGGTGTTTCGTGCTGATGGTCCGCCTGTTTTCACCTCTTCCTCGACTCTTAGCTGTTTCCTTCTCTCTAACTTTCGGTCCTTTCTGCCCTTGCTGGCGACCTCCTTCAGATCCTCTTGCATCTCCAATCCTTGAACTCTTCTAATCTCACTCACCTGCTCTCCTCTTTTTACCCATCTCTTTATTCCTCTGTTACTTTTCCTGGAAGTCTTTTCCCGATAATCAAATTTCGGACGTATATGGCAGTGTCAGGCACTGTTTATGTTATCTGCAACTTTTCTTTGCTCTGTTCTCCTCTTTCTGAAAGAGTTAGTGATGTGAGTCGCCTAGCAGAAGGGAGAGGCTAGGCAGTGGTGATGGGTTACCAAGCCTCCCAAGAATAGGGGTCCTGGAGTTTGAGTGAGGATTGGAGAAGCGAGGACAAATGTCTGCAAACTCTGGTCAGGTGTACAGACACTTCTCCAAACCATGCTTTTATCATCTGGTACCTGATTGTGTTATCATTGCGTTTTCTACTGCTATCACTTGCTGAGTTTGAAGCTAATATGCTACTCTTGAGGTTTTGTTGAGTTCTGTTACTGTTAGCAACTGGTAGCATACAAGTGCGTTTTATATTTGCAAAATTAAGTAATAAAATTGCCTCCAGTGTTCACTGTACTGTGAGTATTGTCTGCTACTGTTGTTAGTGTCTTATTCTGTAAATACATTTTCTGTTTTGTGAGACTTCCATTTACTTAGCTTCTCCTTTTTTTAATTTCTGGACTTTTGGGTCTGAGCATCATTTGCAGCCTTCACAGATTGATTTTTCCTGTGCTTGGACCTGATAGTCTGACCTTAGATCAGAATTTACAAGTACCTGAAACATATATTCTGATCCAGGGTCAGAATATGAGTTTCAGGTATTTGTAAATTTCATTAGCTTTTCAGAGGTCTTTAGCTGCAGTTGTTGTAATAGGTGGATTTTGCTCACTGCTTACTGATGGTCATGTAGTCATGTATGTTCTATGTGTTCTGAGTGCTTTACATGTGTTAACTTGTAAACTTAACTATCCTACAAAGTGAGTACTTTTACTATCTCCTTTTTATAGAAACAGTGACTGGCTAAGAAATACTGCCTTATACTCTATAGGCTTACTGTGATGTGACTCAGCTTGTGATATTTATTTGTTGCTCTGTTTATGATCCAGGAATTCAGTTGTGTGTCTTCTTTTTCATGACTGTTTAATCTGTTCTTAACTTAAGCAAAATATTTCATTATTTATAGTCTTGAAAAGTATAGTCTTTCTGGAGAAAGAATCTCTGAATTAAAGTATCAGAACTCCTGCCAGCGATGCCCTCAGCAGTCATTTAAAGATGAAAACTTAGGGCAAACATAAAAGGTTCATATGGCCAAAGTGAGTCATTGGATCTGAAGAGAGAATTAAATGGGATTATTGTGCAATCAAAGAAACACTCAGTCTCTCTCTTGTGAAATCAGATAATAATCTTAAGCATATCAGAAGCTGAATCAAGACTGACCAAAGTGGGTCGAGGTTGTATGTAATATAGACTGTGAAGCCTGAAACACTCACACCCCTTGCCCAGCTCTACCACTGAATCTCTTTGCACATAGGTTTCCTCAGACATCAAGTAGTAATAATGACCGTTGACATCTGATAAGGTTGTTGATGGGATTAAATGAAATAATGCTTCTCTTCCCCAACATGCCTGTCAGTTTGTCATATGGGGAAGTGGGGATTGCATGTTGCTAGAAGCTCTGCCCACCGGTATTTACATACTAGCAGAGTCACCCATGGCTGGCATGTTTCAGCTGAGCTTCCAGACTAAGAGACGAGAAAGAAGGGCACAGCAGTCTACTTGTGAAAAGAATTAGCCAGTGTACACCTTATGATTAGCAGCAGAACATTGTCTGATATAGGGCCAGAGGTGAACCCCCAGGTCAGCAGGCACACAAAAGATGACTAGGGAAGAGCTGCTTCCTCAGAGGAGAATCAACTTTAATGTCATGGATGGAGGCAAGCTTTCAGGACCTTCATTTGCTGAAGTGTCTTGGCTTAAAATGAGAAGAAACAGCTGCAAACATCCACTGATAATCAACATGGAATATATGAAATGTGAATCTAGGAAAACTGGAAATATTCAGAAATGAACTGGAATGCATAAAGATTGATATCCTGGGTATTAGTGAGCTGAAATGGATTGATATTGGCTATTTTGAATTGGACAATCATGGTCTACTGTGCTGGGAATGATATCGTTAGGAGAAAAGGCATTGCAGTCATTGTCAAAAAGAACATCTCAGGATTTGTTTTGAAGTACAGTGCTGTTAGTGATAGGATAATATCCATATGCCTATGAAGAAGACCAATTAATACCACTATTCAAGTGTATGCAGCAACCAGTAAGGCCAAAGATGAAGAAACTGAAGATTTTTACCAGCTTCTGAAGTTTGAAATTGAACATGCAGTCAGGAAGCATTGATAATTACTGGTGATTAGAGTGCAGAAGTTGGAAATGAAGAATCTGTAGTTGCAGATTTGACCTTTATGACAGAAACAATGCTAAAGATTGCATGAAGAATTTTGCAGGACCAATGACTTCTTCATTGCAAATGCTGTTTCCCACTGACATAAAAGTGCTTATACACATGAACGTAACTAGATGGGATATACAGAAATCAGATCAAATACATCTGTGGAAACAGACAATGGAAAAGCCCAGTATCATTGGTCAGAACAAGGCCAAGTGCCAGTTATGGCACAGACCGTCAGTTGCTCACATGCAAGTTCAAACTGAAATGAAAGAAAATTAGAGTAAGTGCACAAGAGCTGAAGAATGACCTTGAGTACATCCCACCTGTGTTACAGACTGTCTCAAAAACGGCTGAAGACCAGATGAGTTGTGGAATGGCATCAAGGACATTACACAGGAAGAAAGCAAGAAGTCATTAAAAAGACAGGAAAGAAAGAAAAAGCCAAATTGGATGTCAGAAGAGACTCTGACAGTTGCTCTTGAATGTTGAGTAGCTAAAGCAAAAGAAAGAAATGATGAAATAAAAGAATTGAACATGAGATTTCAAAGGGCAACTCTTGAAGACAAAGTAGTGTTATAAAGGCATTTGCAAGGAACTGGTAATAGAAAGCCAAAAGAGCACCATCAGTGTTTCTCAAACAGAAGAAAACTGAAGAAAGTCAAGTCTTGGGTTGCAATATTGAAGGATTCTACAAAGAAAATTTGAAATAACACAGGAAGCATCGTAAAAAGATGAAAGAATACACCGAGTCATTGTACTAAAAATAATTGGTCAATGTTCTGCTGTTTTAAAAGGTAGCAAATGGTCAGGAACTGATTGTAATGGAGGAAAACATTCAAGCTGCGTTGAAGGCATTGTCAGAAAACAAGACTCCAAGAATTGATGGAGTATCAAGTGAGATATCTGTTTCCACGAACAGATGCAGCACTGAAAGTGCTCACTTGTCTATGCCAAGAAATTTGAAGAATAGCTACTGGTCTGAAAAAGATCCATATTGATGCCTATTCCCAAGAAATGTGATTCAATGGAATGCAGAAATCAAATAATAAAATAAAATAAAAATAATAAAATAAATCAAATAATATCATTACTATCACACAGGTGTAAAATGTTGCTAGGGATCATTCAAAAGAGACTGCAGCTGACGGGGAATTGCCGGAAATTCAGGCCAGATTCAGAATGGATGTAGAACCAAGATTACCAATAGTGATGATGTCAGATGGATGACTGCTGAAAGCAGAGACTACCAGAAAGATGTTTACTTGTGTTTTGTTGACAGTGTAAAAGCATTTGACTGTGTGGCTCGTAACACATAATGGATAACATTGCAAAGAATGGGAATTCCAGAACACTTAACTGTGCTCATGAGAAATTTGTACATACATCGAGTGGTAGTTATTCAGACAGAACAAGGGGACACTATATATTTTAAAGTCAGGTAAGGTGTGCATCAGCGTTGTATCCTTTCACCATACCTTTACAGTCTGTGTGCTGAGAAGTTATCCGAGAAGCTGGACTGTATGAAGAAGCATGGGGCATCAGGACTGGAGGACTACTCATTAACAGTCTGCAGTATGCAGATGACACAACCTTGCTTGCTGAAAGTGAAGAGGACTTGAAACACTTAACGATAAAAATCAAAGGGCACAGGCTTTAGTGTGGATTGCCCTTCAACATCAAGAAAGCAGTCCTCACAGCTGGACCAATGAGCAGCATCATGATAAACAGAGGAAAGATTGAGGTTGTCAAGCATGTCGTTTTACTTGGATCTGCAAGTCAACACCCATGGAAGCAGTAGTCAGGAAATCAAGAGAGGCATTGTATGAGGAAAACCAGCTGCAAAACACTTCTTTAAATTGTTGAAAAGCAAAGAGGTCACCTTTAAGACTAAGATGCGTCTGACCCAAGCCATGATATTTTCAGTCACCCCATATACATGCGAAAGCTGGATGGTGAATAAGGAAGACTGATGAAGAATTGATCCTTTTGAATTGTGGTATTGGAGGAGAAGAAGATTGAATATACCATGGACTGCTAAAAGAATGAACACATCTGTCTTGGCAGAAATAACAATGTGAGTATTCCTTAGAAGCAAGATGGTGACACTAGTCTTACATACTTTGGACATGTTGTCAGGAGGAATCAGTCTCTGGAGAAGGACATCATGCTTGGTGAAGGAGAAGATCAATGAAAAAGAAGACCTATAACAAGATAAATTGACACAGCGCCTGCAACAGTGGACTGCAGCGTAATAATAATTGTGCGCGTGGCACAGGACCAGACAGTGTTTCGTTGTGTTGTACATAGAGTCATTTATGAATTAAAAGTGACTCAGCGGCTATCAACAACAACAACAACAACAACAGTACTTCTCTTAGCACAGACTAAGAAACAGTCAAACCCCTTGTCATCGAATCAGCTGGGACCCGTAGTGACCCTATAGAAGAAGGTAAAACTGCCCTAGGGATTTCCAAGGAACGGTTTCAAGTTTCCAAGCCATATCACTTGACCACTGCACCACCAGAGCTCAGTAAGTGTTACTTTCTCTTGGGCATTCACTCAAATCTCAGGAATTATTGGGTGAAGCCCTTAGTACATTGCTTGACATAGATTATGTACTTGAGTGTGTGATTGCTGTTACTATTTCTACTACTACTAGTGATAAATCAGTATTCATTGAGAACATGTTGGAATTTAATCTCTAATCTCAAGGACTTCATTCTCTTAGGCTACACAGATTAGTAAACAGATGATTACAATGCCATAAGTATTGTATAGTAAGGTGTTGTGACCACTTGGAAGTTGGAGTCGGAGAAGGCTTCTGGTGGAAATGTCTCTCTGTGTGTGGGAGATGGGACTGATCCAGACTGAGGAAGCAGCACTGTGAATAAGTGCTTGATATCAGTTGAGGGATTAGTTCTCTTTTGGCTAAAAATGGAGCAAAAGTTAAAGCATGGACTAGTGAGGTAAACTATGACCAGATTATGGAGGGCCAGTAAACTACTCTAGGGAATTTAGTTATTATAAAATGATGTGAAAGTCCCTGAGTAGCACAAAGAGTTGTGCTCATCTATTGACCTAAAGGTTTCTGCAGAAGAAAGACCTGATGGTTTGCTTCCGTAAAGATTACAGCGAAGAAAATTCTGTGAAACAGTTCTACTCTGTAACACGTGTCTGCGGGGGAGTCACTGAAGGAGGGAGTACCTGTGATTAGGTTTCTATTTCTAAAAGATCTCCTTAGCTACCCTGTTGTTTTAGTTAGCTAGGGCTGCTGTAACAGAAATACCAGAGTGGATGGCCTTAACAAAGGAAGGTTTATTCTTACATAATCTGGTAGGCTGCAAGTCCATATTCAGGGTGTCCACTCCAGGGGAAGACTTTCCCCTTGTCAGCTCAGGAGAAAAGTCCAGTATTGCATCAGTCTTTGTCTAGGGAGCATCTTGGCGCAGGAACCTCAGATCTGAAGGATGCACTCTTCTCCCGGTGCTGCTTTCTTGATGGTACCAGGTTCCCAATTCTCTGCCTGCTTCTCTGTCCTTTTCTCTCTCATAGGATGAAAGGATTAAGGTGGGTCAAGCCATACTCCAGGGAAACTCCCTATACAGTGGAACAGGGAGGTAATCCTATGAAGGGATTTACAGCCCTACCCTAATCCTTTAACATACAGCATAGGAAAACCACATAATGGAGGAGAGTCACAAGATACTGGGAATCATGGCCCAGCCACATGGCTACACATATTTTAGGGGGGGACACGATTCAATCCATAACACCTGTGAATTATAGAATGAAGAGACACCAGTGATTTTGATTTGGGATGGGAAAGATCATTTGCTCACATGTTGCCTCATTTATTGGGACCAGAAGACCTGAAGAATTTCATTGATAAGAATGGCACAGTATAGGCTGATAAGGCACACAGATCATTGAATATTTGGGGGGAAATGAACATCCGAATGCCCGTAATAGGTATAACTCAGTAAACTGAGGTATGCATGCTGTACTAATGATGTAAATTTAGAAAGTAGCCTTGTCCAGTAGAGAAATCTTGAAAAATTTTCACTAAGTTTTCTTAACTGGTTGAAATACTAATAATGTCACTAATCTAAAAAGTTGTGAAAATCTATTTTGTCAATCCTCTAGGCAGGATTTGACAATATAAATATTTTAGGCCTTGCCATCTATCATCACCACTGCCTCAACCATGATCACCACACATATGAAAACTATTGTAAAACCAAGTGTTATACAGAAATAGGCACAGGCCTTAGTTTGCCAACTAACTCTTCTTGCTAACTGAAAGATTGAAGTCTACCTAGAGGCAGCTCAGAAGAAAGGCCTGGTGAGCTTTTTGAAAAATCAACCATTTAAAACTCTTTTTTTTTTTTTAAATTATGATTTAATGAAAATGTACTTTCCCATATAAATTTGCATGCCGACCTATATGCAGCTCCCACTGCTCTCCCTGCCTGGTGACAGCACACTATTCCGCTCCATAAATGTCTTATTCTCCCAATAATCTCCTATCCCCTCTTCTCCACCCACTCCCCCACCTCCAGTAAGAGGTCAGCAGGACAATATCCTGTTGATGCATAGAACCATGAAGTGCAGACATCATACGGTCAGTCTGTGCCACCAAGTCTAATCCATTCGTGTCCAAAGAGTTGACCTGCATTATGATTTATGGACAGGGGCAGCATCAGGGCCAGGAGCCATGCTCCCAGGGGAACTCCAAGGCCCCTGAACCATCAGTTGTGGTCTTTTAGTGGAGATCTCAGGGTGCACCCCTTTTTTCTTATGTTGCCAGTGAGACTCAACTTTGTGAGCTCCATCACGGCTATCACTGGTGGTGGCCAGGCACCACCCAGTGCTTCTGGTCACAAGTTGATGTAGCCACCCACTCACATGGGTCTCTCTGTCTTCTGGATTCTCTTTCTGCCACATCATTTTGGTCCTTGGTGATGATCTGTTCCTGCTGAGTTGGGACCGTTTACTATACCCTCAGATGGCAGCTTGGCAGCTTTTAAGAACCCAGACACCACTCACCAATGTGGGGTGTAGAAAGCTCTCGTAGCAAAATGCTCATTGTGCCAGTTGGCCTTGATTTCCCCTGAGAGTATGGTCCCCAGCACCCCGTCCCAGCTACTCTGTCCTTACAATATTGGATTAAGATGGGAGGAGTAATCATGTTGAGGTGCACTTAATGTTGATCTTCTTTCTAATGTGTACTGTCCCAGATTTCACCCAACCGAGTGTCTATCAACTATCTAATCTAAACCTTTTCTGCCATGTTCTCCCCTCCTTCCCATTGCAGCCATCAAAGAGTCTTTTCTTCTGTGCATGAGTCTGTTTTTAAGTTCTCATCATAGGGGTCTCATACAATATTTGTCCTTTTGTCACTGACTACTTTCACTCAGCATAATGTCCTCCAATTGAAACCAGGTTGTGAGATGATTCCTAAAATCATTGTCGTTCTTTATCATTACATAGTGTTCCATTGAGTATATATACCATAGTTTACCTATCCATTCTTCTGTTGTTGGGCATCTGGATTGGTTCCATCTTTTTGCTATTGTGGACTGTGTTACAGTCTTGTGCATGTATCAGTTGGTGTGAATGGCCTTGATTCTGTAGGATATATTCCAAGCAGAGGAATTACTGAGTCAAATGGTATATCTAGATCAAACTTTTTAAGGAAGTGCCAGATTGCTTTCCAAAGAGGTGGCACCATTTTGCAATCCCACAAACAGTGTAGGAGAGTTCTGATTTCTCCACAGCCTCTCCAGCATTTGTTGTTTTGTGTTTTTTTTGGATCCTGGCCAACCTTGTTGAGGTGAGATGGTATCTCATTGTAGTTTTGATTTGAATTTTTTTAATAGCTAATGATCGTGAGCATATCCACGTGTGTTCTTTAGCTGTCTGGATCTCCTCTTTAGAGAAGTGTCTGTCCATCTACTTTGCCCGTTGCTTAATTGGATGATTTATCTTTTTCTCATTGGTATTGTGTAGTACCTTATAGATTATGGAGATCAGGCATCGGTTTGACATATATTTGCCAAATATTTTTTACCATTCTGTAGTTGGCCTTTTAATTGTGTTAATAAAGTCTTTAGATGAGCAAAAGTGTTTGATTCTTAGTAGTTCCCATTTATCTATTTTCTCTTCTGTTGTTTGTCATTGTTTGACAGATTTTGAAATATGTCTGTGTTGTGTATTAAAACTGCCACTGTTGTTCCTACTTTTTCTTGGGTGAGCTTTATCATTTTAGATTTGATATTTAGGTCTTTTCTGACCTGACAACACTCGGTTTTTATCCAGTTTCAGTTGGTTTTTGTATAAGGTGTAAGATGTGGGTCTTGTTCCAGTTTATTGCTGATGGATGTCCAATTTTGCCAGCACCATTTGTTGAAGATATTGTTTTTTTTTCCCCCTCATTTTAATGTCTTAGGGCCTTTGGTGAACATCAACTATTCGTAGGAAGATAGTGTCATATCTGGATTCTCAGTTCTGTTCCATTGCTCTATCTATTTCTTTTTGTACCAGTACCAGGCTGTTTTGACTACTGTGGCATTGTAATAGGTTCTAAAGTCAAGTAGTAACAGGCTTCCCAGTGTGTTCTGTTTCTTCAGTAGTACTTTACTTATCTGGGCCTTCTTCCCATTCCAAACAAAGCTGGTGATTTGTTTCTCCATTTCATTACAAAATGTCATGAGAATTTGTATTGTGATTGCATTATATAAGTAGATTGTTTGGGTAAAATAGATGTTTTCACAATGTTAACTCTTCCTACCCATGGGCCGGGTAGGTTTCTGAATTTATGTCAGTCTCTGTTAGTTTCTTGTAGTAAGGACTTGTAGTTCTCTTTGTAAAGGTACTTTATCTTCTTGGGGGCTATAATAAATGGTATTGATGTGGTGATTTCTTCATTAATAGTCTCATTGTTAGTATAAAGGAATCCTGCTGATTTACTTAATGTTTATCTTGTATCCTGAGACTTTGCTGAACTCTTATCAGTTTGAGCAGTTTGCTTATGGATTCTTTAGGGTTCTCTGCATATATGATCATATCATCTGCAAATAGGGAGATTTTTACTTCTTTTTTGCTGATGCAGATGCCCTTTATTTCTTGGTCTTGTCTAATTGCTCTGGCTAGAACGTTTAGTACAATGTTGAATAGGAGAGGTGAGAGTGGGCATCCTTGTCTGGTTCCTGTTCTCAAGGGAAATTGTTTCAGTCTCTTGCCATTCAGGATGATGTAGGCAGTTGGCTTTGTATAAATGGCCCTTATTGCACTCAGGAATTTGCTGTCTATTCCTATTTTGCTGAGAGATTTTAGCATGAATGTGTGTTGGATTTTATCATATGCCTTTTTTGCATCAATAGACAAAATCAAGTGATTCGTGTCTTTTGTGGTATTGATGTGATTGATCACATTAATTGTTTTTCTGATGTTGAACCAGCCTTGCATCCCTGGTATGAATCCCACTTGGTGGATTATTTTTTTGATAAGTTGTTGTATTCAATTGGCAAGAATTTTGTTGAAGATTTTCGCATCTAGATTCATGAGTGATATTGGTCTGTAATTCTCCTTGTTTTGTTGGATCATCCCCTGGCTTTGGTACCAGGGTTATGCTGGCTTCATAGAATGAAGCCATCCCTTTGTATACTGTGAAACATTCTCAGTAGTATCTGAGATAACTCTTCCCTAAAAGTGTCGGATCCGACTCGATGGCACTTGGCACTTGGCAAAAGTTTAGTAGAATTCTGTGGTGAAGCCATCTGGGCCCAGGCTTTTTTGGGTTGGTAGTTTTTGATGACTTTTTTAGTCTCTTGCTTTGTGAAGGGTTTATTAAGTTGTTTTGCTTCACCTTGTGATAACTTTGGTAGGTGATATGAATCATTGCCTCTAGGTTTTCAAATTTGTTAGAGTACAGTCTTTCATAGTATTCTGTTATGATATCTTTGATTTCTGTTGGATCTGTTATAACAACTCCCCTCTCATTTCTTATTTGGATTATTTGTTTCCTTTCCCATTTTTGTTTAGTAAGTTTAGCCAATGGTTTGTCAATTTTGTTGATCTTTTTAAAAAAACAGCTTTTGGTCTTTTCAATTTTTTCAATTATTCCTCTGTTCTGCAGTTCATGTAATTCTGCTCTAATCTTTATGATCTATTTTCTTGTGGTGCCTGAGGGGTTCCTCTGTTGTTCTGTCTCTACTTGTTCAAGCTGTAGGGTTAGTTCTTTAGTTCGGTTTCTTCCTTCCTTTCAGATGTGTGCACTTAAAAATAACCATTGAAATCTCTGAAATGTAGTTCTGCTGTGACACACATGGAGTTGCCATATGTTGGAGTTGACTTGACTGCAACCACTTAACTGACCCTTAGTGTTATAGTTTTATTATTTTCCATTGTCTGATAATCTTTCTTTCTTGATGCATTCTTAGAAAACAGATTGTTGCCTAGTGATTTCTAATGTACTGTTTATATTGATTCTCCAAAACCTTGCTGTTAGCTGGTTGTTTACTTTTTCTTCTATCAAATATGTTTTAATAATATTTTAATTGTAGTTTAGGTAGAAGTTTACACAATAAACTAGATTCCATTTAACAGTATTCATACAGACTATTTTGTGATGTTGGTAACATTTTTCAGTGTTTCAGCATTCTCATTATTCCCACTTGTGTGTCAGTGGAGGCTTGCTTGTTGCTGTGATGCTGGAAGCTATGCCACTGGTATTTAGGTACCAGCAGGGTCACCCCTGGTAGACAGTTTCAGCTGAGCTTCCAGACAAAGACTAGGAAGAAGGACCCGCCAGTCTACTTCTGAAAAGAATTAGCCATGGAAAAACTTACGAATAGCAGTGGAACATTGTCAGATACAGTGCCTGGAAAATGAGCCCCCCAGATTGGAAGACACTTAGAAGATAACTCGGGAAGAGCTGCCTTCTCAAAGTAGAGTTGACCTTAGTAATGTAGATGGAGTAAAGCCTTCCAAACCTTCACATGCTGATGTAGCACAACTCAAAATGAGAGGAAACAGCTACAAACATCCATTAATAATCAGAAAATGGACTGTAGGAAGTATGAATCTAGGAAAATTGGAAATCATCAAAAATGAGGTGGAACTGATCAACATCAATATCCTAGGCGTTAGGGAGCTGAAATGGACTGGTACTGGCCATTTTGAATCCGACAGTCATATGGTCTACTATGCTGGAAATGAAAAACTTGAAGAGGAATTGTGTTGCATTCATCACCAAAAAGAACATTTCAGGATCTGTCCTGAAGTACAATGTGTCAGTGATAGGATAATATCCATACACCTACAAGGAGGGCCCATTAACAGGACTATTACTCAAATTTACACACCAACCACTAAGACTTCTGCAGTCTGAAATGGAGTGAACATGCAATCAGGATGCATTGATAATCAAAGAAGAATATCGTTATTTGGAAAATACAACCTTAATGATAAAAATAGTGCCGGAGATTACATGATAGAATTTGCAAGACTAATGACTTCTTCATTGCAAATACCTTTTTTAACCAACATAAATGGTGACTGTACACATGTACCTTGCCAGATGGAATACACAGGAACCAAATAGAGTACATCTGTGGAAAAAGACAATGGAAAAGGTCCGTGTCAGCATTCAGAACAAGACCAGGTGCTGACTACAGCACAGATCCTCAGTTGCTCATATGCAAATCCAAATTGAAAGTGAAGAATATTAGAACAAGTCTACAAGAACCAAACTATGACCTTGAATATACCCCTCCTGGTTTAAAGACTACCTCAAGAACAGCTTTGATGTGTTGACTACTAATGACTGAAGACTAATGACATCAAAGACATCATTCATGAAGAGAGCAAGAGATCATTAAAAAGACAGGAAAGAAAGGACCAAACTGGATGTCAGAAGAGACTCTGAAATTTGTTCTCAAATGTTGAGTAGCTAAGGCAAAAGGAAGGAATGGCAAAAGTAAAAGACCTAAATAGAGAATTTCAAATGGAGGCTCAAGAAGATGAAAGAAAGTATTATAATGACATGAGTAAAGAGCTGGAAATGGAAAACCACAAGAACACATTCTGCATTTTTCAACCTGAAAGAACTGAAGAAAAAAACTAGCCTTGAATGGTAATAGTGAAGGATTCTACAGGGAAAATATTAAACGACTCAGGGAGCATCGAAAGAAGATGGAAGGAATACACAAAGTCATTAGACCAGAAAGAACTGGTCAGTGTTCAGCCATCTGAAGAGACAGCATATGATCAGGAACCAATGGTACTGAAGGAAGAAGTCAAAGCTGCAGTGAAGGCATTGGCAAAAAACAAGGCTCCAGGAATTGATGGAATATCAATTGAGATATTTCAGCAAACAGATGCAGTGCTGGAAGTGATCATTCATCTGTGCCAAGAAATTTGGAGGACAGTTACCCAGCCAACTGACTGGAAGAAATGCATATTTATGCCCATTCCAAAGAAAGATGATCCAAGTGAATGTGGAAATTATCGAACAGTATCATTAATATAACACACAAGTAAAATTTTGATTAAGATCATTCAGAAGTGACTGCAGCAGTATATTGACAAGGAACTGCCAGAAATTCAAGCTGGATTCAGAAGAGGGTGTGGAACCAGGGATATCATTGCTGGTATCAGATGGATCTTGGCTAAAAGCAGAGAATACCAGAAAGATGTTTGCCTGTGTTTCATTGACTATGCAAAGGCATTCAGTTGTATAGATCATAACAAATTATGGCTGACGTTGCATAAAATGGGAATTCCAGAACACTTACTTGTGCTCTTAAGGAATCTCTATATAGATCAAGAGGCAGTCATGATAACAGAACAAGGGGACAGTGAATAGTTTAAAGTCAGGAATGGTGTGGGGTCAGCGTTGTATCCTTCCACCATACCTTTTCAATCTGTATGCCAAGCAGATAATCTGAGAAGCTGGGTTATATGAAGAAGAACAAGGCATCAGGATAGGAGGACAACTCATTAACAACCCGCATTACGCAGACGACTCCACCTTACTTGCTGGAAGTGAAGAAGATATGAAACATTGTTGAAGATCAAGGACGATAGCCGTCACTATGCATTGCACCTCAACATCAAGAAAACAAAAAGCCTCACAACTGGACCAGTAAGCAACATTGTCATAACTGGAGAAAGGACTGAGATTGTCAAGGATTTCACTTTACTTGGGTCTGCAGTCAATGCTTATGGACGCAGCAGTCAAGAAATCAAAAGATGTATTGCTTTGGGAAAATCTACGGCAAAGGATCTCTTTTAAGTATTGAAATGTAAAGGTGTCAACTTGAAGACTAAAGTACTGCTGACACAAGCTATGGTATTCTCAATCACATCATATGCATGTGAACTGGACAGCAAACAAAGAAGACAGGAGAAGAATTGATTTGAATTGTAGTGTTGAAGAAGAATGTTGAATGTACCATGGAATGACAAAAGAACAGATGTGTTCTGGAAGAAGTCCAACCAGAGTGCTCCTTGGAAGCAAAGATGGCAAGACTGTTTCTTACATACTTTGGACATGTTGTCAGGAAGGACCAGTCCCTGGAGAAGGACTTCATGCTTGGTAGAATGGAGGGTCAGCGAAAAAAAGGAAGACCCTCGATCAGATGGACTGACAGATTCTACCACAATAGGCTTAAGCATAAAAATGATTGTGGATGTGGCGTAAGTCTGGGCAGTTTCATTCTGTTGTGCGTAGGGTCACTATGAGTCACAGCTGACTCTATAGCAACTAACAACAACAACAGCATACAAATTATTCTGTGATGGTGGTAACATTTTTCACAGTGTGTCAGCATTCTCGTGGCTTCCATTATGCTTGTTCTGTTTCCATTAGTTGAACTTCCCTTCGTTATCACCTCCTCTTTGCCTTAGGATAACTGTTGACCATTTTAATCAATTATTTAAGGGAACACAGTATTCACAGATGATATATTGTTTATTTTTTAAGCCACTTTGATTTTTATGGTGAAAATGTTTTGGTCTAAAGAGGTAAATGATTTTCATAAGTTCTATACCACATTAGTGGCAGAGCCAGATCAGAATTTTTCTGCTTCCAGATTTAATATTCTCCATGTTGTACATTCTGATGAAAAGTTGTGTGACAGACTAAGTCCTTCCTGATAGCCCAGATATTTAAGTAATGTTTTATTTATAATTCTAATATAATAGAACAGTTTTGAAAGTCTCTGAAAGCTGTAAGAGAATTTATAGAATTAAGAAAAAAAAAGGAATGAGAGTATTCAGGTAGTCTAATAACAATTAGCTGATAGAAGGAGAAGCAAGAACTTGAAGCCAAATTTAATTCTTCCCTTTTCATTTTTCAGGTTCCCTTAAAACAGGGCAGAAGTCTTATGGATTGGATTCGACTAACCAAAAGTGGAAAAGACCTAACAGGATTGAAAGGAAGGTTAATTGAGGTAACTGAAGAAGAACTTAAAAAACATAATCAAAAAGAAGATTGTTGGATATGCATAAGAGGTAGGTGGTATTTCTTATTTACTTCAAAAAATAGTGGTTGCACCTTTAGACTGTAAAGCTGTGTAACTCCTTAATCATGTTATTTGGTGATATGGTTCACAGATAACAAAACTGTACCTTTTCCTGGACAGTAAGTGATAAAATTCTGAATGTGGACATGTTTATACCTTGAGTAATAATTTACATTCTGATTCAGCAAATAGTCAACTTCTGAAGTGGAAGCTTTTTGTAGTATCCTTGTACCGAATTCCCTTTGAAAGGAGATAAATTTTGGCTAGTTTAATGCCAAAGTAGTAGTTTAGTAATATCCAGTTTAGTGCGTTGTAATAAAATTGTGTCAGGGAAAAAAAGTATTTTGAGAATCTGGAGTAAATCAGACAACCCTGCTGGCTTGGTCATCTAGTACTGCTGTAACAAAAATACCACAAGTAGATGTCATTAACAAAGAGAAATTTATTCTCCCACAGCCCAGTAGGCTCGAAGTCCAAATTCAGGGCACCATCTCCACAGGGAGACTTTCTCTGTGTGTTGGCTCTGGAGGAAGGTCATTGTCAAGTATCAGTCTGTCCTTGGTCTGGGAGTATCTCAGTATAGTAACTTCTGAGTCCAGAGTTTAGGACCTGCCCTTCAAGCTTCCACTCTAGTAAATTGAATGAGTCTCAATGACAGCTTGTTAGACAAAGCTGAATGAAGACTTTGTGACATAGGACGACTGCAAAGAAACTGATAATCAGATTGAAGCAAAGCAGACACGTGTCTAGGAAAGCCAGGGATGCCTAGTGGTTGCAGTGGTTAAGAGTTTGGCTTCTAGCCAAAACATCAGTGGTTGGAATTCATCTGCCACTCCTTGGAAACCCTATAGGGCAGTTCTCTTCTGTCTTGTAAGGCTGCTGTGGGTTAGAATTGACTCAACAATAGGTTTGGTTTTTGTGGTGGACATCAGATTGAAGCACTGGACAGGCTGGCAACAGGAGACTGTGAGGGAGTGTCTCCAGGTAGAAGAAAAGGTGAAAACAGAAGTGCAGACACCAAAACTTGAGGTACCTTCTAGAGCTTAGGTTATGTGCTGCAGAATTATAAGAAAGAAGACTGGAAAGGCAAGAGAGGTCAGACTGTGGAGCACCTTGAAAGCCAGTCTGAGAGAAATGTATTCTTAAATTAAATGGCACTGTGAACTGATGGAGAGATTTGAATGAAGGCACAGGGTGAGCAGAGTGTGCTTTGGAAAGATTAATTTGGTAATGGGTATAGAATGAATTGAAATGGGACAAGTAGTACATACAGGTCGCAATAGGAGGTAAACCAGGATATTGACAAAGACAACAGAAAGTAGGATGAATGTGAAATGAACAGAGTACTAGCAGTTTCTGATATGTCCTCAGATGGAAATAAAATACATGACTAAATGTCATTGTCTTTTTTTCATAGCGGTCCTAATTTAAAATATCTGTGATAGTTCTTTAAAGGAAGAATGTATGCTGACTTTAGTATTGAATGTCTAAGATCCATTTGGACCTAAGTTTTAATCAAAGTTGTACTACAGGAAAGTGTGGTATCATTTTTTTTTCTCTCTCTTTTGTTAAATATTCTTCATTTTCTAATGCTTACTCCATTTTGACATCAGGTCTAAATTCAGCTGATTGGGTTGAGGCAGAGAGATGAACTTTTTCAAAACACCACAGAAAATGTACAATTTGGTGTAGTTTGTAAATAGAATATTTTGTAGACTACTCTCTTTTTTGTGTGTAGCAGCAGGTCTGCTTCATCTTTAGGTGTGTCGAGCTGGGCCAAGTTCCCAACAGTGATGATGTGAAAAGAGCACTTGGCTGGCGGCAGGCCCTTTCTCAAACCCCAGGTCTTCCCACAGGAAGGTGTGGATATTGGCCTGGAATGGTCTCTAGGGCAAGTGTATGGAGTCCCTAATATGGTTATTTTATTCCCACTGCTTTCTGTAAAGTATGTCATTTTTTGTTTGTAATGCAGTAAGAATTAATTATTTGGAAATGTGAGTGAATGAGGAGGGTACTGCTTTGTCACAAATCTTGTTGAATTTAACATTCATTCTTGCTTCTGTAGGTTTCTGTCTTATTGCTGCTTATCTTTCTCTCAAGAACTAACGATTTTCAGACACGTGAAGCTTTGAGCAAAAAAGTGCATCACTTGTCTGTGAGACTTGTAAATAGCCTAAATTAGACTTTATTTTTACTGTGGTGTGATATATTTTACTGTAGCCACTGTTAGTAATGATGTGTTAATGTATGCCAAATTACTTGGAAATCTATAGAGTAGGCTGTCAGGAGGGAAGATCATGAACAGATTGAAATCCCATAGATGAATGCTAAAGCTGTTGTCCACGGGCAGAATTTCTTTTCTTGCTGGGAAAACCTCACCCTTGCCTTCAAGGTCTCCCAGCCACCCAGTCGGGCTCCCTCAAGGACCTCTTCCTTACTTGTAGTCAGCTGACTAGGGACTTGGCGTTTGCCTCGCAGCAGCAGGGCTTCCATTATTGTTGGACTGAATAACTGGGAACTGGAGTCCAGCCACACGGACACATTAGAAAAACCACCACAGGGAGTATTCCCTCCTCTGGTTTCCTGGAAGAGCTTGTATAAAACTGCCTCCCCACCCCCGTTCAGATGTTTGCTGGAATTTGTCTGTGAAGGCATGAATTTTGAGTATGGGAAACTTTTTTCAATTGTGCTTTAGATAAAGGTTTATAGAGCAAATTAGTTTTTCATTAAATATTTAATACACACACTGGTTTGTGACATAGATTGCCAGTCCCACAACATGTCACCGGCACTCTCCCTTTCTCAACCTTGCAGTCCCCATTTCCATTTTTCCAGTTTCCTGGTCCACTCTTGCTTTCTCATCCTTGTTTTTAAGCTGGTGTGCCTGTGTAGTCTCATACATGGTTGAGGTATATGTGTTAATTTTTGTTTTATGGTTCTGTCTAATCTTTGGCTGTAGGGTGAGCCTCAGAAGTAACTTCATTACTGAGTGAAGAGGGTGTCGGGGGGTCATACTCTCAGAGTTTCTATATTCTCTGTCAAATCTGTAAGTCTGATTTTTTTTGTGAGTTAGAATTTTGTTCTACATTTTTCCATCTGTATTTGAGACCCTCTACTCTGATTCTTGTTAGAGCAGTTGGTGGTGGTAGCCAAGCATCATCTAGTTATGCTGGACTCAGTCTGGTAGAGGCCATGATAGACATGGTGCATTAGTCCTTTGGGCTAATCTTTCCCTTGTGTCTTTGGTTTTCTTTGTTCTTCTGTGCTGCAGATGGGTTGGGGCCAGTGGACTGTCCTAGATGGCCACTCACAAGCTTTGATGACCTCAGACACTACTCACCAGAGTAAGATGTAGAACATTTCCTTTATAAACTATGTTAGGCCTGTTAAGCTAGATGTTCCCTGAGACCATGATCCAAAGCCCCAGCCCAGGGACTTGGTCCCTGAGAGAGCTGGGATGTACATCTGTGAAGCCTCTGTGACTGTGCCCTGGTCAGATTGTACTGACTTCCCCAGTAGTGTGTACTGTCTTACCCCTTTACCAAAGTTACTACTTACCTATTGTCTGTTTGTTGTTTTTTCTCCCCACATCTTCCCTCCATCATAACCATCAAAGATGGTTTCTTTCTGTGTGTAAACCTTTTCATAATAGTGGTCTCACACAGTATTTGTGTTTTTGTGATTGACTTATTTTAATCAGCATGATATCCTCCAGATTTAGCCATGATGTAAGATGTTTCACAGATTCATCATTGTTATTTATGGGAAATTTTTGGTTAGGAATTCAATTTTTAAGAAGCATTTAGGGTTATTCAAATTTTCTATTCTTGTTTCATTTTTTACTAGTTGTGTTTTCAGTGAATCTGTTTTATCTAAGTTGTCAAATATATTGGCATAAAGTTTTTACAGTATTCTCTTTTTAATTTAGGTCTTTAGGTTCCGTAGTACTCTTTCTCCTCTTTTTCTTGGATCAGAAGGACATCTTCCTTTCACAGACATCCCTTCTTCTAAGACACTTCTTTTCTAAGGCTAGTCTCTTTTTGTTCTTGTCACCCTTCAGTAGTCTGGCTTCAACTTTCTTTACCTGGTAGCCATTGATTACTTGTCTTACATTCTTTTCCATCGCCCCTTTTTCTTCTTTCTTTATCTTGCAATAAATATAAAAAGGTCAGTTTACTCTAGGAAGACTGCATATGCCTGATAATGAACTATCAAAATCCATGAATCAAACAGTAATAAAATTGAAGAATAAAATAAAAATCCACAGCCACTTTGGGATATATTAATATCTTAGCAATTGATAAAAGAACTAGATAAAAGTCAGTAGACATGAATGAAAATAGTATGCAGTTGCTATACTGAACACAAGATGGCAAAGTAGCCACAATACTTACACAAACCCACCTGTGTAATGCAGCTAAATATACCATGATTTTACTCTGTGAACATAACTATGTTTTTGTTGTTGTTAATTTACTTAAAACAAAAAACAAACGAAAAAACCAACTGCAGTCAAGTCAATTCCGACTCACAGCAACCCTATAGGACAGAGTAGAACTCCCTGGTAGTTTCTGCAGAGCACTTGGCAGGTTTGAACTGCTGTTCTTTCAGGTTAGCAGCTACAGCACTTAACCACTATGCCACTAGGGTGTCCATTTACTTAAATAGAGCCTACAAAACACAAAAGTAGGAAATAGTTGAAATAAGTAGGAATATTGTAGTGTTGTGACACGGTCCCTGATACACATACAGCAGGTATTAAGTTTTTGTTGGATGAATGTAGAGTGGGGCTTTGGAGTTAAACCTGTGTCTGAATTTTAAAACAAAAAATTTTTAGTCTGATTACGGAATTAACGCTTACAGCAGTTGTTTTAGAATCTCTTTATTCTTTGAATTTACTGAGGAACTCAGCAGATCTTTTGTTTGTTATGTTTGTATCTATGTTGATATATACATTTTAGAAATTTCTACTAAGAAGTTTAAAAACTAGGTGTACATTAATATTAAAATAATAAACCACTATGTGTTATCTTAAATTACCCTCATACACTGCTGGTAAGAATGAGCAGTTCCTGAAAAGACTAACTGTAAGTTACCATATGACTCATCAGTTCCACTTCCAACTGTGTATCTGTGAGAAATAAAAACATGCCCACACAAGAATGTATACATTCATGGTCATAGCAACATGATTCATAATAACTGAAAGGTGGTAAAAACTCAAGTATCCATTAATGGAAGAGTGGATAAACAAAATGTGGTATAAAGCAACACATGACAGGCCACACAATGTGTGACTCCATTTATATGAAATGCCTGGAAGTGACAAATCTATAAGGAGCCCTGATGGTGCAGTGGTTAAGCACTTGGCTGCTAAACAAAAGACTGGAGATTGGAACCTTCCAGTGCTTTGGGTGTACTGAGAATATGTTAATGGTGGTGGAATAATTTGAAAAAGAACTAGAAACAGTGGTTGTACAACTTAAAGAATGTAGTCAGTGTCACTGTAGAAACCTGTAGCATATTTAGTTTTATAACTGTCAGCATAATCAACTTTAGGACGCTCTTATTATCCCCAAAAGAAACCTTACACCCTTTGTTACTTCCCAGTTCCATTTCTTACCCCTAGCCCTAGATAACCACTAATCCTACCTTCTGACTCTATTGTTGTTGTTGTTGTATACTGTGGAGTCAATTCCAACTCATAGTGACTCTGTAGGACAGAGGAGCACTGTCCCATAAGGTTTCCCCAGCTGTAATCTTTATGGGTACAGACATGACTTTTCTCCCATGGAGCCACTGGACGGTTTGATTCTCCAGTCTTTTGTTTTGCATATGTTTAGTGTGAAAATACTTCCCATCTTTTCCTGATTTTTCCTTAAAAAATTTCCACGAACATTTTCCGTTAACAATAGTCTTCTAAGCTTTATGATGTGGTAGTATTTCTTCATGAAGATAGGTTTGAATTTCCATTTTACCGCCAACAATCTGTGTGTTCTTTGAACTGATACTTGTGAGCTTCTATTTCCATATGTACAAGAATGAGTTGATAATAATTATTTCCCAGGATTATTAGGATTTAATGGTACCACATTTATGACAAAATCAATTATGTAGTACAGTACCGAAACAGACAAACAAAATTCAGGGGCCATTGAGTCATTCCAACTCATAGTAACCCTATAGGGTAGAGTAGAACTGCCTCATAGGGTTTCCTAGGAACGCCTCATGGATTTGAACTCTCAGCCTTTTGTCAGCAGCTGTAGCATTTAATCACCATGTCAGTAGGGTTTCCACATAGCATAATAAACCCCAAAAACCCACTGTCTTCAAGTCGATTCCAACTCACAGCAACTGCATAAGTTGGAGTAGAACTGCCCCATAGAGTTTCCAAGGAGCACCAGGTGGATTTGAACTGCCAGCCTCATGGTTAGCAAATGTAGCACTTAACCATTATGCCACCAGGGTTTCCACATAGCAGTCATATCTACAATGATAGTGTACTCATCATATCAGATGGAATTTTCATGCTACAAATATATAAAACATGCAAGACTATTTTGCTTGTAGTCAGGGATCAAAAAACATAAAACAAATCCCTAAATTATGCTAACAGCTTACTGTACCTGGAAAAAATAAAAGCTAAGATTTGATGAAACAGCAGCTAGTCCTGTGCCTTGCCCACCATCATTTTCATGCTTAAGTCCATTGTTGCAGCCACTGTGTGAGTCCATCCTGTTGAGGGTCTTTCTCTTTTTCGTTAACCCTCTGCTGTACCAACCATGATGTCCTTCTCCAGAAATCGATCCCTCCTGACAACATGTCCAATGTGTGTGAGACATGGTCTCATCATCTTTGCTTCTGAAGAGCACTTCGGTTTTACTTCTTCCAGGACAGATCTGTTTGTTTTTCTAGCAGTCCATGGTATATTCAGTGTTCTTCTTCAGCACAATGCAGAGGCATCAGTTCTTCTTCTATCTTCCTTATTCATTGTCCAGCTTTTGTATGCATATGATGTGATTGAAAATACCATGGCTTGGGTCAGGCACACCTTAGTCTTCAAGGTGACATCTTTACTTTTAAACACTTGAAGAGGTCTTTGGCAACAGATGTTTCTAATGCAATGTGTTGTTTTATGTTTTGACTGCTTCTTCTATGGACATTGATTGTGGGGCCAAGTAAAATGAAATCCTTGACAACCTCAATCTTTTCTCCAGTTATCATGGTGTTGCCTATTGGTCCAGTTGTGAGGATTTTTGTTTTCCAAATGTTGAGGTGTAATCCTAAAGGCTGTGGTCTTTGATCTTCATCAGTAAATGTTTCAAATCCTCGTAACTTTCAGCAAGGAAGGTTGTATCAACTGGAGGTTATTCATGGTCTTCCTCCAATTCTAATGCACGCTTCTTCATGTAGTCCAGCTTCTTGGATTCAGGAAGCAGCAAAAGAAGATGAAAAGAATACACAGAGTCACTATACCAAAAATAATTGGTAAACATTCAAACATTTCAGGAGGTAGCATATGATCTGGAACCAATGGTACTGAAGGAAGAAGTTGAAACTACGTTGAAGGCATTGGTGCAAAACAGGGCTCCAGGAATTGGTGCAATATCAGTTGAGATGATTCAGCAAACTGAGTAGTGCTGAAAGTCTCATTCATCTATACCAAGAAATTTGGAGGGCAGCCACCTGGCCAACCAGCTGGAAGAGATCCATATTTATGCCTATTCCTAAGAAAGCTAATCCAGTTAATATCACATACAAGTAAAATTTTGCTAAAGATCACTCAAAAGAGAGTGTAGCAGCATATTGACAGGGAACTGCCAGAAATTCAAGCTGGATTTAAAAGAGGGTGTGGAACCAAGGGATATCACTGTTGATGTCAGGTGAATCTTGGCTGAAAACAGAGAATACCGGAAAGATGTCTACCTGTGTTGTATTGACTATGGAAAAGCTTTTCACTGTGTGGATCATAACAAATTTTGGATAACCTTGCAGAGGATGGTAATTCCAGAACACTTACTTGTGCTCCCGAGGAATCTGTACATGGATCAAGAAGCAATTGTTCAAATAGAACAAGGGGGCACGGCACAGTTTAAAGTCAGGAAAGTTGTATGTCAGGGTTGTATCCTCTCACCATACCTTTTCAATATCTTAGATGTTTTTAGGGCATTTACAAAATGATTTCTTTAAATATTGGACTATATCTTCCTTGCACCAATGCTAGATTTTAGTTTTAATCAGTTGCTTTTTAATCAGTTGCTCTTAATCTTTTTTTGTGTGTATGCCTACTCCATGTTAGAATTTAGAAGAGCATAACACAAATGAAAACAAAAAATGAATTATCATAAAAAAGATGTATCTGTATACGTGTGTGTGTGTGTAAACGCTGGTGGTGCAGTGATTAAGTGTAACATCTGCTAACCAAAAGGTTGGCAGTTTGAATCTGCCAGGTGCTGTTTGAAAACTATGGAGTGGTTCTACTCTGTCCTATAAGGTTGCTATTAGTGGGAGTCAAGTCAATGGCTTGAGTTTTTTTGGGTTGTGTATATATGGAAACGCTTGTGGCATAGTGGTCAAGTGTTGTGGCTGCTAACCAAAAAGTTAGCAGTTTGAACCCACTAAGACACTCCTTGGAAACTCTGTGGGGCAGTTCAACTCTGGCCCATAGGGTCACTATGAGTGTGTGTGTATAAAACCCAAACTTGCTATTGTTGAGTTAATTCTGACTCAAAGTGACCCTGTGGGTACAGTACAACTGTTGCACAGAATTTTCAAGGAGCACCTGGTGGATTTGAACTGCCGACCTTTTGGTTAGCAGCCATAGAACTTCACCACTACACCACCAAGGTTCCTCCCCCACAAGTATATGTGTGCATATGTATATGTAAGTACATATAAATACAGATATATTTATAGATTTATGGAACCCTGGTAGTCTGGTAGTGTGTTGGTTAAGCACTCAAACTGCAAACCAGAAGGTTGGTGTTTTGAACCTACCAGCAAGGGGCTCCGTGGTAGAAAGATGCAGCAATCTGCTGCTGTAAAGATTACAACCGTGGAAACCCTATGGGATAGTTCCATTTTCTCCTATAGGGTTGCTGTGAGTTAGAATCAACTCAGTGGAAGTGGGTTTATAGTAAAGCCTCTATATAGTAAAACCTGTGAAAGTTGAAACTGATGAGGAAAGGAAAATGCACTGACATGAGTAATATACTGGTGCATTTCCTCTGGTCTCCACACTCTTTCTTCTCTCTTTCTCTTCCTCCTATTTTTTTCCTTCTTTCTATTTCAAAAGCATTTCCTAAAATTTGGACCCTTGAATGTAACAGAAGAAAAATGAAAATATCTTGATTCTATACTTTTCTTTCATGCTTTATTCTGTTTATATGCTATTTGTACTATGCATATAGTACAGAGGAAATGTACCAACTTGAGTAATAGAAAAGTTGTAAGGCTGCATCTTGTCGAAGTCAGAAAGCTTGTGAGACCTGGAGAAACGGGGCAGGCCTGTCGAGTTTCAGGTCTCACAGGTTTCACAGTGAGTGGGTGCGTGCATGCGTGCGTGCAGAGCCTAAATCCCCCTCTGCCACTGAAGGTTTCCTGTGTAACTGATCTATAGAGCTGTAGAAGGACTTTGATAACAGCCCAGTTTTTGTACCATTCAGGTTCAAGATTGGTGTCTCCTGAATCTTTCCTGCCCATTTTTCTTCTTGATGTTATTTTTAGGATTTAGACTTAGTGGACTTTATTACTAGGTAATCATCAAATTGAGATTAGGTCTGTTAGTTCAAAAAATATTATATAGTTCTACTTAATGGGCAATCGGGTGGTCAAATCTGCCATCCCTGAGCAATTGGAGATGTAGGAAGAAGTTAATAACATTGTGTCACTGCAAAATTTGGAAAGTTGCACGTTTTGTTTCTAAAATTCCAGCGTAAGAACTCATAGGGAGATGGAACTTTATACATGAGTGATTAGCTTTCTAAAACCCATGCATAGTACAAATAGCATATAAACAGAGTAAAACGTGAAAGAAAAGTATAAAATCAAGACATTCTGTTACAGTCAAGGGTCCAAATTTTAGGAAATGCTTTTGAAATAGAAAGAAGGAAAGAAATAGGAGGAAGAGAAAGAGAGAAGAAAGAGTGTGGAGACCAGAGGAAATGCACCAGATACCTTTTGGGGTTGGGTTTAAGTTCTGTAACTTACAGGTTACTAATGCCACCAGGTATGGTTAGCTCTGCATATCTTGGATAGGGAAGCTATCTGACAGTCTTACTGTAATGACAGTACTGAGGATGGGAAATTCTTTTGGTGCCCAGAGTGGGCCCAGTGTTATGTGAAGGAAGGTGAGATTATGAGAAGATAATGTCCAGTCTAAAAGACAGAGGGGCAGCAGATATGTTCTAGACTTTGTGTATCGATTAGGGATACCTGTTCAGGTCGTTTATCTATCACCCTCTTTTTTGGAACATAGGAACTTGTGTTAGAGAAGTTGCATGGTCATGTGTTGTAGATTTTCTGTTCTTTAGAAACTCTTGAACTCTAGTTAAGGCTTGACTGCAGAGAATGTTTCGGACGTGTTTGTTGGAAACTATCCTCTGTCTTGAAAAGCCTATGGTGACTAATTCTGATTGTAATCAGTACCTTGGGCATTTGTGATTTATGAATTTTGGAATATTAAAATTCTTTCTAAATTTGGTAGAGTAGGTGAAAGCAGGGGATTAAATCAGTTTGGTTTTTGTGTGTGTGTGTGCGGAAGGATGTATTTGTTTTCAGACTTGTTGGGGGTACTGGTGTAAGAGAAATTCTGGTAACTTCCATTTGTGCCTGCCTAAACAATTAAAAAGCAGCTCAGTTCTTTGGAAATCCTATCTATTGAGAGATTGTGATATGCGTATTATTTCCTGTGCCTCATTCTTAAAAGATAAAATATACTTAAGGTTATGAATAGGTGAAATAAAAATATTTTGGAAGACAAAGGTATTATTAAAATCTAAATAATAATCTTTGTTTCTAGAGTAATTGTAGAGAATAATTGGATTTTCTTCACAAAATAGGCCTAAGTGATCTAATCTTCTTTGTTTAGTCTTTGCTAAAATGGTCAGATAGATGTGAACTCAAATTTTTTATGGTTTTGATCATATTCTCTGCCTAGAACAGGAGAGCATAATTGAATAGAAATTTATTGCTGAATGCTCTGTGTATATACTTTTAAAATTATATACACAGTATTTCATCATTTTTTGTGTTGGGAGGCAATTTTCTGTGGGTCTTTCACTTCACAGCTTACAAGCAGAAACACTGACTGCCTTTGTTCTGGACTATCTTTTCAAGGATGTTTGTTTGCATAATGAACAAACTTGGATGAAGAGATAGTTTCCCCCCCTGAACAAAGGACAGGTTTGCTTATTGCCCATTACAAAGTATTTGGGTTTCCTAAATTCAAACTTCTTCTCCTTAAGTGCACCATAGTGAGTGTATAGGTATAAACTAGACCTCTTCACATAGCTCTGTGGAAATTGTGGCTCAGGAAACTGATGCAGTTGCTGATTTTCTAGCTATTGCTATTTCTGTAAGCAGTAGAAGGATCCTTGTCTCTGACTAGGGTCTCATGCCTTCTGCCTGCAACAGTGAAACTGTGGCAGGTTAACTTGTTAGCTTGCAAGTGTGGGAAAATTTCAGAACATTTGCAGTTCTTGACTCTTTAAAATAATAATTGTTAAATACATTGTATTTGGAAAAATGTTTTTGGAATTTACATAGTTTTTACAGGTTTTGAGAAGTTGATTTAGGATATTATTTCTTCCTGCTTTGATATAGGGCTTGTTTATAATGTCAGTCCATATATGGAGTATCATCCTGGTGGAGAAGATGAATTAATGAGAGCAGCAGGATCAGATGGTACTGACCTTTTTGATCAGGTAAGATGCTGAAAGTATTCTCATGGGAGAATACGCTCAGATTTTAGCAATGTGACATTGGTAGAAAGAAAGAAGAAATAGTTGCATACGTTTCAGATATGTAGACTAGAATTTTGAACTGTGGAAAGATACTCCCAACTAGCAGTTCATTTTTTTTGCCTTTGAATTATTTCAGTAAAAATTTAGAGAGAGTTTCAACATTGTCTTAGGAGTCTGCCCTTAAGTGTTTACTTAGCTGTCACTGGTACTGATAATGGTGATGGTTGATTTATGGAAAACACTGAAAACTAGAGGAAAGGACAGAAACTTGGCTTTTGGCTTAGCTTTTTTACTCTTGGTCTTTTCTCATTTGGAGATTATCATGTGTTCAGCCTGCCTCGCTGCACTGAGCACATACCATGTATACAGTCAGATGAGACTGGTGACTGAGAAGAAAAATGATTTTTTTCCTGAGAGTGATAACAGATGCCACATGAAGATCTCAAAAGATGTTTAAGTTAGTCACATTTTTCTAATTTTTACTAAAAACAAGTGCTAGTCTTTATTTACATGTCATACAGGATATGTTAATTACTATCAATTTGTTAAACTATTGTTTTGAAACAGGATTCCTGTGAAGAATAGAAATTTGCCTTTGTTTTGCATATAGTTAACCATGTTATAGTAATAGGATGGCATCATTTGAGGTACTTGAATCAGAATAGGTTATTTTTATAGCTGTCCCCTGACCAAAAAATCATTTGATTTCTGTTCTTCTTCCCTTATCATCCATTGTAGCTTCTGTGTTTTGACCAGGTTGCCAGAAATAGAATCTGTATTATATTTAAGTGTTCTGTATTACATTTAAATATATAAATGTAAAATCCTCTGTGCTAATATTCTTCCTGGATTGAAAAAGAGCCCTGTTTGCCTGTTGGTCCTAATACCGTTTGTCTTGGGGAATTCTTTTTGCAGTTTTAAGACAAGTTTCCGTCATCATTTGGTATTTGTTACAGTCCAGCGTTTCAAGGCAAATAGAAAACTTGGAGAGTCTGCCTGAGAACTTGTTTGTGATACTTTTGTATCTGCCCCTGCAGCCTCCCAATGCTAAATATATATTCCTCAGTGTTAATGAGGTTATACAACCTTATTTAAGACAGTTTTTGTTGTTTTGGGAAAGTCAAAAACTGTTACATTGTTAGGTTTTTGGCAATTCAGGCAGTACTTTATTTGACAGACTGCTACATCCTTCTTGTCTGTAATAGATCACTGATGTTTAAATTATTTATGACTTTCACCACAGAAGTAAACAAATTCATGTTCTACAAGCAGCAGTGAAGCTTCTTGCATTCTTAACTATCTGAGGATTTACTGATGCCTGATGTTCGAGTTGTACAAAGAATATTAAATAATCTTTTTATTGTGGTGTCTGTGTGTCCTGTTTAGACCTCCCTTCTGTCCTCTAATTTTGCATTTCCACATACCTGGTAGTTTGATAATCTGATGGCATTTCAGCACCCTGCACCCTTAAATAATACCAGCCAACCCCCTCTACCCTGCCCCCTCGACCCCCATGCCATTCCATGTTTCTGGTGACCTAGACTTCAAAACAGTGAGTAATATTTGTGTCCTCTCATTGCTGCCCCAGTATCTGATTAGGGGTTGAGTTTTATGGGATTCTGTCTTTAAATGTTGGACTTTTTTCTCCAGTCGCACTGCTTTGGTTCAAGACATCGTCATCTTCTCTAGCCTCAGTATTAAATCTGTCCAGAGAGCTGGGCTTTCAGTACCAATGTACAAAACGTATGGCAGCTAGATGAATTTTCTCAGTACGTTCATCTTCGCACCTTGCTCTATAACCCTCAGTGGCTCACCATTGACAACAGAATAAGCATCAACTCTTCAAGCTAGCATTTAAAGCCCTAAAAAGGCTGTATCAGGGTAAATACTTTCAACATACATCTTACTTTGAGCAAACTGAACTGCCTGCCGTTTTCCACCAATCTCATGGTTGGCAGTCTCCATGTCTCTGCCTCCTTGAATATTGTACTCCTTCCTTATTTATTTAAATTCTACCCATTCCTGTTGCCTCAGAGATAGCACTTTACACATGAGTGGATGCTCCATAAATATGTAGATAATTGAAATATTAATTTATATTGGTAAATGAGTGCCTGTGATACGTACTTATGTGTCTTCTATGTGTTTAGTGTTTTTGTATGTATTTATTTACTCAGGAACATGCCCTGAAGATTCTGATATCACATATAATTTGTTCAACCTGATTTTTTTCATTACTTTCATTTTGAATAATATATTGTGATTTTCCTTTCCTGGTCCTCTACTCTTCAACATTTGGGTTATTTCCAGTATTTTTCTCATATAAATAGTGCAACAGATTTTTTTTCCTTGTTAATCGGGAGTATCTTGGTACCTGCATCTTCATGTATATGTGGTATTTTCTCAGATAAATTAATGGGTGAAAGAACTGTATGTTTTAAGGCTTTCAATGCATATTGAAAAAGTGCCTCTAAAAAGGTTGTTTATGTTTCTGCCAGTAGTATGTGACAACAAGTACTGTCAGCTGTCATCCTTGAAGTGACAGGTTCATTGTTAATTTTCAGGACTGTGACTGTCAAATACCCAAGTCTGCATAACTGCAGTTTATCACTTGTTCTTCCGTATAAAAATGACCTTTCATCAAAAACACTCTCAGCTTAACTTCTGAAGCAAGCAATTATTTTTGTTTTTCCCTCAGGAACTATCATCGTAACTTGTAGCAGAAGAGTTTTTGAGAATTTCCAATTTTGTTACCAAAACCAAGAAACCCAGTGCTGTCCATTTGATTCCAACTCTGTAGACAGTGAAGAACTGCCCCATAGAGTTTCCAAGGGGCCCCAAGTGGATATGAACTGCCGACCTTTTGTTCAGCAGCTGTATCACTTATCCACTACACCACCAAGGTCATACACAATATTTAAACACAACAGGTGCTTAGGGGGTTGAGATTTAAGAAAATTAATAATTTTTATTCCTTCATAAAGGATATTCTTAAGTAAAACTGACTCTTTTTTTCACCCCTGTGGGTTTGTGGCAGTGAAGAATACGACGATGACTAGCACAGCGTGTGTGCCACTGCCTTGATTCATGCCAAGACACCAGCAGTTTTAACTGCCAGCGCTTTTGTGACATTAGCGCAAGTAACAATACAGTGAAAAAGTCAAACAGCACCTTAATGGTATTATGAAACTATTCTAGATTCTGTGGACATCTTAAAGGATGTCAGGTACACTCCCAGAGTTTCATAAGTGATACTTTAACACTGTTCTAAACAGTCTTTGTCTCAGCTGCATTCCTGTCACTCCCTGTTATCTGAGTCTATCTGGGTTGTGCAAATGGTTACAATGTTTTGCAGGGTTGGAGGTTTAAGTGTATCCAAAGGTGGCTCAGAAAAAAAGCCTGGCAGTCTGTTTCCTTAAAACCAGCTTTTGACAGCTCCATGGAGCACAGTTGTGCTCTGGACACATGGAGCTCACTGACAGTATCTCTTCCGTGGCAGCTGGTTTGCAGAGAACTTTAAGGATGTTTCATTTTGCTTATAATAAAATTAGAGTGTCCTATAGAGTTAAATATATTTTGCTTGTCTGTCATTTATCTCCATACCAGGTTCATCGCTGGGTCAATTATGAATCCATGCTAAAGGAATGCCTGGTTGGCAGAATGGCTGTTAAACCTCCTCTTTCTAAAGGTAAATGTGGCTACAGTAGCTTTGAAGTGGCACTGGTGTGTGACATACATATGCTTTTTTAAATTTAAATTTCAACAAATAAATTGCTGTATTTTTCTCATTTTCATTAGTCTCCTAGTCTCTCTAAAAATTTTACTTCAGTCTTGCTTTAGAATCAAATAAATGATGATTTTACCTTAAAAAACTTGACCTACTTTGTAGAGAAAATTTGTGTGAGGGGAAAATCCAGATTGGACAGGAAAGAACTTTACTCTTCCAGTTTTTTATTAGCCACATATTTCTTTTGATCTAGTTTTAGAGTTGTATAAAAAGATTAGGTAGTGTACTTGGTTAGCATTGATTTTTAGATGGGGTTTTTAGAATTTAATTTTTGGAACCTTGACATAATTCCAAAGTAAAAAAAAAAAAAAATTTAAACTTATGCAGTGGACTTCATCCTCCCACCCCGTCTCCCTTTTGCCTTGTGCCCTCCTACTTCTTGCACCCTCCCAGGCCTTGTACCCTCACCATATATAACCTCTGTTCTTATTGTTGATTATTTTTAAACTGCAGCCTCTTCCCCTCACCTTCTGAGCTGGGCTGCTGCAAGTTGGGTGGTGCTGGAGGTCATCCTTTTACCTCTCCTAACCTTCTTTTGTAACAGCACCTTTGGAAATTTTAGACTTGAAGTAGGAGGAGCAAGAATACTTGGTTCAACCCTTAGCTATGAAAGGAATGGGAGTTGTCTCTTTTGAGTGATTCCCTAACCCTTGAAACCATATTAGGAATAAATTAGCTTGTTTATCCAGGTTCTCCTACTTATTAATTCAGCAGGTTTTGTAATTCAAGGTTTTATTCCAGGGGGTTAAATCAGGAATATGGAAACAGCACAGGTTAACTTGGCTCCGCAACTTACTGGCTATGCAGTCATTGCGCTCCATTTTTGAACCTCAGCTTCCTAATTGTACAGTGACTCAGAAGGCTAAGAACACAAATCAGTGTTCTTGTGCAATGAATATAATTGATGCTCATTAAGTATTATTTATTTTCTTTTCTACCTATTGCTACAAAACAAATAAACAGTATGCATATACCAAAAGCGACTCCGGAAATTCTTTCAAACTGTCTTACTTTCATAAAACCAATTCCTTCTTCTCTTAATTGGCTTCTAAATTCGTCAATTTGGTGTCATCACAGATATGAATCTAAATTGCAAAGGACTGGTTTGACTTCATCCTGAATATTATTTGTTTTACTTATATAATCTGGTACTAAAGAGCATGTGTTCTTCTATAATAAGGTTAAGAGTGGCTCAGAAAATATACCAGACTTCTTAGTGTTTCTGTATCCCATAAGAGACAAAATGTAGTAAATAAGTTTTTCTGTTTTACCTCTTTCCTCTCTGGAAATGAAAAATAGATAACTCCAAAAAATGCCAGATCAAAAACATCAGACATCATTTTAAATGAGCAGTTTACTTCCAAAGGAAATCCTCAGAGTAGGGGGGAAAAAAAAAAGATAGTGTGGAAGCAGCAACCCAGAGTGATAAATACTCTGAAACCCTCATTTCTCCAGACACTTACACAGATACTAGGAACTTAGCGCTACACGGAGACTTGGGTGGTCACACAAGTTACAAGAGCAAGGCAGAGGGTTGACACTGACACCTCTCAATATGCCTTAGTCTCTTGAAAGGCTTGGTCTGTGAAATAGGAAGACTTGAAAAAAAGATTTGTCCAGAACAGGGTTAGGTAGTAGTGTATCTAGTCTGCCTTGACCTTGTTTATGAGTTGGTGGGAGAGAGGACATGAAAGTTTCCGTGAGAATATTTAAGCACATTTCTACTCAGATCAGATTTGGGATTAAAATATACCACCAGTGTGGTCTCAGAAACGTCAAGTCAAGAAACAAAATGGTCTCTCCATGCTAGTTTCCCAGGCTATCTGGCAGATGCGTCTACATGTACAAAATTTAACAGGAAAACATATTTTTCAACCTAATGTCCTCAGTATCCCCACAAGTATAGATGAGACATTTATAAGCATACAATGAAAAATTACAGAATACATGAGGGAACAAATCAGCAGAAACCAGTAACAGCAGAATTAGATGCTTAGGATTTTATTTTTCACATACAGAATGAAAATAATTGCTTGAAGTGTTTGTTTAGGAAAATGGGAATGGATAACATGAGTTAAAAATGAGACTGTTAAAAAGTAATCCTGCAGAAGTGAAAAAGAACCAAGTAGAATTTCTGGATAGGAAATATAGAATTGACAAAATAAAACTCATAGCCCAAATAGTTGGATTATGCACAGTGAAAGAGTGAACTGGAAGACAGAACAGCAGAAATTAACAAAATGGGGCACATTTCTACCTAGTAAGCAGGATTAATTTCATGTTCTATGAATTTCATCACAAAAAATGAAATAATGGAAGACAGTAAAAAGATCTAACACTTGTTTAATCAGGTTTTTGGAGGAAGCGGCGATGAGAGTGAGGAGGAGGCAGTGAGCTAAAGGGATGATGACTTGAGAGTTTTCCAGAATTCATAAGTCACAAATCCTCAAATTAGGGAGTTTTGCAAACTCGGAGCATAATAAATAGGAAGAAACTGCAGGTCACCAAAGCTGATGAGAAGATCCCAAAGGATCTTCTGCCAGAAGGAGACAGATTTACCTACAAAACAATGATTTGTAATTTGACAGTGATTAACTAGCTGTCAACTAGTTTGACTTGCTAGTTTAAATTTATTAGCCTTTACAACTAATTTAGTGGAACAATAATAGAAGCTAGAAAACAGTGCAATAATCTCTTGAAAGTCCTAGGAGAAAGTAACTGACAACCTAAAATCATTCATGTAAGGATAAAAGAAAAGTACTTAAGCAAAAAAACCTGTAGAGTCAAAATCAGAAGAGTTGAAGGAAGTGAGAATTCCAGACTAAGCCCTAATCGTCAAGAACTGAATCATAAGCGGAATACCTCCTTCTTACTACCTGTTTGAGGACTGGAAAATATTTTTACCCAGACTGAAGTATGCCCTCTGAGATGCTGCATATTTGTAAACTAACAGTTTCCTTTTGAGTGCCATCAAACAAAGCTCTGATGTCGGTTACTGAGGTGACAGGACTTGTGGAAAGAACACAAGGGAGACCTGGTTCACATACCTTCTCTGACCCTCTGAAGTTGTCATGTGCTCAGGCAGCCATGACCAGGTGTTTGACGTTTTTCCTCCTTAGTGGAGTGGAGTTTAATGATAAAACATCCTAACGTCAAGAGAGAAACCCTGGTGTTACAGTGGCTGAGTGCTAGGGCTGCTAACCAAAAGACTGGCCATTTGACTCTACCAGATCCTCCTTGGAAACGGTGGGACTTCTGTTCTGCACTGTAGAGCTGTCGTAAGTCAGAATCCACTTGGCAGCAAGTGTTTTCATGTGAAGAGAGTTAAAATAATGTTTATTAACCACATAGCGCATGAGGAACAACAGAAGCGGTGTTGATACCGTAGCCGTGTTCCCCTCTACTCCTAAAATACTGAGGGTGATACATCTCTTAGTCATTTTTGTAGCCCTACAGTTTTCAGGTGTAAACTAACATGTAGTGGTGTGTTTTCCATGACAGATGGTTGTGTTTCTGCAAAAAATAGCATCTTATCATTTCCCCCCCCTCCACAGGGTGTGTGAGTGGAGGTATGAGTCAATCTGTGTTTCACTGTACAACCTTTTAGGACCATAAGTGTTTTAATAGAATGAGAGTAGCAATGCATGAGACATTTTATAAGGCATTGATCATATCACATGATATGAAAAAACTTGTAAGGCTATGGGAAGTAAAGGTAGTAGTTTTACTGATCAGAAAAGCTTTGATTATGAGTAAATGGATTAGGACTATTAGAACATTAGAGCCTTGAGATACATGCAAAGATTGAAAATCAGATAGAACCAACAGTGGATTCTTGTCAAGTACTGGGTAAAGTTTAGAAGAATACAGCCTGAAATCTGGGTTCCCAGAACCAGGAGACCACGTAAGGAGACAAAGAAGCCAAAGGGATAGATTTAATGTGTCAGATATAAGGAATGTCCATGATAGTAAGGGTGAAGTGTTGTTTTAAGACAACATCATAGGCCTTTCGTCTCCTTTCATTTTTAGGCAGAGATTGATCCACAGCTCTGCTGGGCTGAGACTTATTGATAGACACCATTAAATAAGGTAGCCAAGTAATTATTCGAACCACAAGCCCTTTCAGAGTGAAAGAGGACTCTATTATTAATTATTGTTAATTATACTGGGACAGCAAAGGAAAACGGTAATTCTTTCTGGCAAACCAGTATATACACTCACCATGCAATTAAAACTCCTAGATGAAGTAGACACAGAAGATGAAATGAGGGGCAGTGAGTATACTGGAAAGGGGTTCTACATACAAGCTCCTTTCAGTATTAAAAAAGAAATCCCATTGCTGTCTAGTCAAGTCTGACTCACGGTGACCCTACAGGACAGAGTACAACTGCCACCACAGTTTTCAAGGAGTGCGTGGTAGATTTGAACTCCATCATTTTTGTTAGCAGTGCACTTAACCACTATGCCACCATTTAGTATGAAACCGTGAAATTGTCTTTTAGATGAGGTCACTGGCCTGAGCCTGTGCAGGGTATCCAGAATTGCTTTTCTAGAGAGTGTCTCTGCAACTGGAATTTGTGGGAGGTTCATTTTCAATTTCTGGCGTGGGAGTTAGGAGCCCTGGTGGCGCAGTGATTAAGAGCTTGGCTGCTAACTAAAAGGTTGGCATTTCAGACTCGCCAAATGAACCATGGAAGAAAGATGTGGCAGTCTGCTTCCTTAAAGATGACAGCTTTGTAAAGGAGGGTGGTTGTAGTCTTCATGTAGGGTCGTTGTGAGTCTTAATCAGCTCAGCAGCAATGCATTTTAGCTTGGGGGATGAAATGCCTAGACATTTAGGAGGAAAATGGAAAAGCTTACAGACTGAGAATATAAAACATGATAAATGAAAACAAACCAGTGCCATTGAGTTGATTCTGACTCAGTGATCCTATGGGGCAGAGTAGAACTGCTCCATAGTTTCCAGGGAGTGCCTGAGGTTTCAAACTGCCAGCCTTCTGGATAGCAAATGTCTGTAGCACTTAACCACAAGAATTTCCATAAAACATGATCCTAGTGGAATATTATCAAGTGGAATCAGTTGTGTCAGTTTCTTTGTTGGCATATATATGTTAAGCTGGTATATAGGCTGAGATGTCCCAGGCAAAGATGCATCTGTAGAGCTAAGGATGACACATAGGTCCCAGGATGAATGGGTACAGCAATTCCTTCTTGACACCGTGAGAAATGACTCAAGTGTATAACTTGAAGCAAAACCAAGGATTAGGCTTGAATTGTGTTATGAAGAATTCAGTTTAGAGGTAAGGAGAAATTCCTAGACAAAAGTGGGAGCCAAAGAGTCTCTGGCAAGGCTAAGGTACTAAAAAGAGCACAGAGTGGTAAATTTTAGGCTTTGTGACTAAGAATGATGCTAACAAGATTGAGAATCATATTTGGTGTTTACATGATTTCCAGCATTTTGGAGGGAGGGAGGAAGATGAGATATGTAGCTATAACATAAAGATAAAACTTTCAAATGTAAATGCTGTACATTTTGCTTCCTAAAATGCTTTTTTTCAGGAACTGTGAACAAATGCCTGTTGTTGTTAGGTGCTGTCACATTAGTTCTAACTCATAGAGGCCCGATGTACAACACCACAAAACACTGCCTGGTTCTGCACCACCCACATAGTCATTGCTTTGTCTGAGCCCATTGTTGTAGCCATTGTGTCAGTCCATTGCATTTAGGGTCCTCCTCTTACTCACTGACCCTCTACCTTACCAAGCATGATGTCCTTCCCAGGAACTGTCCGTCCTAATAATGTATCCAAAGTATTCTGAGAGGAAGTCTGGCCATCCTCACTTCCAAGGAGTTCTCTGTCCATCCTTCTCTCAAGACAGATGTGTTTGTTCTTTTGGCAGCTCATGGTATGTGCATTATTTGTTGCCAACACCGTAATTTAAAGCCTTCAATTCTTCTTTGATGTTCATTATTCATTGTTTAGCTTTTGCATGCATAACTGAAACTATCATGGCTGGGGTCAGGTGTATCTTAGTTTCCAAGTTCTTTTTAACAAACACTTCTAAGAAGTCTTACAACAGATTTTCCTAGTGCAATGCAGCATTTGATTTCTTGACTGCTGCTTTCATAGGCATTGAATGTGAATCAAGAAAAATGAAATCTTTGATTTAAGCCTTTTCTCTATTTATCACAGTGTTGCCTATTGGTCCAATTGTAAGGATTTTTCTTTTCTTAATGTTGAACTGTAATCCATAAGGCAGGCTGTAGTCTGACCTTCATCAGTAAGTGAAGTCTTCTTCACTTTTAATAAGCAAGATTATGTCATCTGCTTATCCTGGGTGATTAATCAGTCTTTCACCAATCCTGATGT
Source organism: Heterohyrax brucei (assembly GCA_028571685.1). Lineage (NCBI taxonomy): Eukaryota > Metazoa > Chordata > Mammalia > Hyracoidea > Procaviidae > Heterohyrax > Heterohyrax brucei. The sequence continues at coordinate 103,766,112 of CM053144.1, forward strand.
CATGTTCTTCTTAGAGCCAGTTTCTTGGATTATTTGCCCAGCATACGGGTTGAATAAATAGGGTGAACAGATACATCCCTGACACATACCTTTCCTGATTTTGAACTGTGCAATATCCCCTTGTTCTATCTGAAGAGCTGCTTCTTGGTCTGTGTTCAGGTTCTACATGAGCATAATTAAGTGTTCTGGAATCTTTATTCTTCACAGTGTTATCCATAATTCATTATAATCCATACAGTCAAATGCCTTTGCATAGTCAATAAAACACAGGTAAACATGATTCTTATTCTCTGCTTTCAGCCAAGACCCATGTGACATCAGCAGTGTTACCTCACATTCTGTATCTTCTTCTGAATCCATCTTGAATTTCTGGCAGTTCCCTGTCAGTGTACTGCTGCAAATGCTTCTGAATGATCGTGAGCAAAATTTTACTTGTGTGTGATATTAATATATTGTTTGGTAATTTACACACTCTGTTTGATCACCTGTCTTTGGAATAGGCACAAATATGGGTCTCTTCCAGTCGGTTGGGTAGATCACTATCTTCCAAATTTCTTGGCATATACAAATGAGCATCTCCATTACTTCATCCATTTGTTCAAACATCTCAGTTAGTATTCCATAAGTTCTTGGAGCCTTGTTTCTCCCCAGTGCCTTCAGTGTAGCTTAGATTTTTTCCTTCAGTCCCACTACCTCCTGAAATGGTTGAAGATTGACCAGTACTTTTTGGTGCACTGACTCTGTATTTCTTCCAGCTTCCTTTGATGCTTGCTGTATTGTTCAGTATTTTGGCTGTAAGATCTTGAATCTGTTTTTTTCCCCCTAGTTCTTTTAGCTTGAGAAATGCAAGGCATGTTCTTCCCTTTTGGTTTTCTAACTCCAGGTCCTTGCACACTTTATTATAATACTTTTCTTTTGTCTTCTCAACACACCCTTTGCAATCTTCTGTTCAGCTCTTTCACTTCCGACTGTTCACTTTGGCTACTTTATATTCAAGAGCAAGTTTCAGAGCTTCTTGTGACATCCGTTGTGGTCTTTTCTTTCTGTCCTGTCTTTGAATGACTTTTTGCTTTCTTCTTGTATAATGCCCTTCATATCATCCCACAACTCTGATCTTTGTTATTGGCATTCAGTGCATCAAATACATTCTAGAGATGGTCTCCGACTTCAGATGGGATATACTCAATTTGTTTCTTGGTTCTTACAGACTTGTTTGAACTTCCTTCATCTTCAACTTACACTTCTACATGTGCAATCGATGAATAAGTCATTGGTCTTCCAAAAGTCTATTGCATGAACTCTAACGTTACTTCTGTGACCAAGACCTTATTCTCCAACTACCAATCCTTACTTTTTCCAAATTTCACCTTCTATTCACCAATAATTATCACCAAATTACACATTTGATCAACTTCAGGCTGCAGATATTGGTAAAAATTTTCAGTTTCCTTATTTTTGTCATTGGTAGTTGGTGCATAAATTTGAATAATAGTCATATTAACTGGTCTTTCTGTTAAGTGTATGGATATTATCCTATCCCTAACAGTGTCATACTTCAGGATCTATCCTGAAGTATGATAATAAACGCAGTGCCATTCCTTTTCAATTTGTCATTCCTGGCATGGGAGACCATGTGGTTGTGTGAGTCAGAATGACCAGTACTAGTCTGTTTTAGCTCACTGATTCTTAGGCTATTGATTTTTTATGCATTCCATTTCATTTTTGATGATTTCCAACTTTCCTAGATTCATACTTTGTACATTTCATATTTTGATTATTTATGGATGTTTGGAGCTGTTTCGTCTTATTTTGACTCTTGTCATATCAGCAAATGTAGATAGATCCCAAAATGTTGACTCCATCTTTGACAGTAAGAGTGACTCTTCTTTGAGGAGGCAGCTGTGTCCCAGTCATATTGTGAGTTCTTTCCAAACTGACAGGCTCATCTTTTGGTACTATGTCAGACAGTGTCCTGCTGCTGTTCTGTGGCTTTGACTGGCAGGTTTTTCAGTCGTAAACTACGAGGTCATTCTTCCTAATCCATCTTAGTCTGGCAGCTCAGCTGAAGCCTCTCTACTGTGGGTGACCCTGCTGGTATTTGAAATAGTGGTGCCGTCCTTCCAGTATCACAGCAACATTCAAGCCACCACAGTATGACAAACTGGCAGACGTGTGCTGAGACAAATGCTTGTACATTTTCAAAACAGCTAAAATAATGCTTTTTTGGTGAAGTCCTTTTACATTCCTTCCAAATAGAGACCCTTTTCCTTTGTACTTCTGTAACACCTTGCATACCACTTCTGTAGTATTTATTACACAGTATTAAAATGTTCCCTTTTATTTTTAATCCAGTTTGGTTAATTTTTTGAATAAGTAATACATTCACATGATTTATGAATGACAGGTCCCCTTGTCATACCTTTTGTCTCCTGTGTACTGTTTTTATCATTGCATGCACATACAAAGGTAATTATATCACTAGCTTTATTGTGCATCCTTCTGAGTTTCCTTTATGCCTGTATAAGGAAATTGAAAATATATATTCTTCTTTTTCTCCACGTAGTTTCCTGTTATGCCACTGTCACTGTTAAAATGATGATCAATGGGAAGAGTCAGCCTAATTGTAGATTAAATAGGCCTTTTCTTCCTTTCTTTGTCCCAAGAGATCCTTCTCTGTCCCCAGATGTAAACTAGATTTGCGTGAGTTAAAATTCCCTGGTCAGCTTTCATGCTGAGGGAGAGCAGGGCAGAGTCTCCAGTGGATCACAGCCCTGGCCTTCTCAGTGATACTGTGACCTCTGGAAAGCAGAGGCTGGTACCAGACTAACTCAGTTCAACCATCATTATGAGGAGTTAGGAATTCTGTTGGACATAAGCCAACAAAATGATGGACTTAGTTATCAAGACAGAATATCAGATTTCCTTTCAGGAAGGAAAGTATCTCATGTTATTAAAATTATCCTGATATAAATACACTTTCTAGTAAAAAATAGCCGTTTCTATTTCTATGACTCCATGTTTGAAAGAGTTAACAAAGTAGACTAGTAGAGTATTAGAAGGCAGTTCATATCATTTAAGTGGAAATCATTTTCCTTCTAGTACTTCTTATGTTTAAAAAAGACTCAGAAAAAAACATTATTTTGGCAGAATCTGGAAAGTTATGACACAGTCAAATCAATTCATGTTAAGTGGGAAGTAATCATTATGAGATAACTTTTTTTTCCCCCTAGAAACCAATTTCCTTGAACAATTTTTCAAAATCTGGTAGCTTTTTAGATAACAACAAGTTGTTTTGCACAATAAATGAGATTTATTAAACTGCCAGCTATGTTTTTTGCTGGAAGTCGATATAACTTAATGTTACTGTGAGTTTACTGTTTGTTCTGAGTAAAAGAAATAATCACAACTCCATTAGCAAAGACAGATGAAACTGACTGCATGAAAGTAAATGACCAAGCAGGGATATCAGTGATCCCTTGCAAACTTTAATGACTAGATTTTATCTGCCAGTTTATAAGCAAAACTCACATGAAAGTACAGTTTAAATACTTCTTAGATCTCTTAGGAAATAGTCACTTTAGCAGTGATACATCAGTACTCTGGTAGCAGCTAACCAAAAGGTTGGCGGTTCAAATCCACCAGGCCCCCTTTGGAAGTCTTATGGGGTGGTTCTGCTCTGTCCCGTAGGGTTACTGTGAGTCAAAATTGACTTGAAGGCAAGGAGTTTGGGGTTTTGTTTTATTGGTGTATAGTGAAAATGAGGTGGAGTTTCCAAGGAGATGAAGTCTAACCTTGGCTTTGCTGCAAAAGATCTAAGTTTGATTCAGGTTGTTTTCTCTGATGTTCAGTCATCACATGAGGAGATCAAATAATAATTAGCTACATGTTGTTAAAGATCCTTTTCAGCTATTAAATTACTTTAATAAAAGAGGAAAAAACAAAGGATGGTGATCTGGCCTCCTTAATCATGATTATTTTGTGATGGGTGTTGGAGATGAAGGCAGTTATGGGATCTCTGGTTGATTAAAAATCAGTATACAAAAATATTTGAAAATTCTGGGTTAAGTATTTTAGTCCCCGTTACCATAGAACAATGTGATGTAAGCTTTGATTTGTGAGTACTTGGCTATTTAGTTAACTTGTCATTTTATCTTTAGACTGTAAAAACTTGCTGAAGTATATCTTTTGACCATCATGTGGGTAGGAGATGTACTGTAGATTTCTTAGTCATCTGCCATCCTGGAATACAATAGGTGTACATTTTTTCATGTTTATAACTGTAAGGTGTGACTGTATTAACATGTTTTCAGCATTTTAGCCACTTATACTCAGAATAGCATTGATAATTTTAAGTACTAGCCTCAATAATAGGGAAAGATAGTAAGATATCTTTCTGTGCTTCGTATGTGTGTATAATGTGTGTATGTTTCTTATTTAGGTATAATCTAATAAATTCTGATTAACTTGTTAGATGAATTTTTAAAATATGACAACCTGGACAAAACTTAGGTTTTTATCTTCTCTCTGAAGAAGTAAACCAAGATGTTAGTGAGGAAATAACGACCAAAAAGAAGAAAAAAGCCCAGTGAAATGGGAGAAAAACATCTGAAGAAATGGCCTGGTATTATTTAGAGTTTAAAATAACCTATTTGAAACAAAGGCCATCTGTTTATTAGCTTTATTGCCCTATATGGGTTTAGAAAAAATTCCTTCAAGAGAGGGCTATTATCTTTAAATCAGTAATGCTTGCTGTCACATGGTTGATGTTATAGTATTCTCATTTGAATTTTTTTTCCTAAATCACTGTACAGACTATCACGAGGAAAAGAAAGTCTTAAATGGTAAGTCTCAATAAATTTATGATAAAAAATGAATCATACTCACATGATTATGTATAGTATTGCATCATAGAATTTGCTGGGATATAAAGATATCCATGTAAATTTTACGCACCCAAACTTAGAGAATTTGCCTGAACTGTGTAGATCTCTGGGAGCCTTGGTGGCACAGTGATTAAAGCACTCATCTGCTAAGCAGAAGTTGGTGGTTGAAACTCACCAGCCACTCTGTGGAAGGAAAATGTGGCAGTCTGCTTTCTTCAAGACTTACAGCCTTGGAAACACTGGGTTTACTGGGTCTAGCTCTTCCTCAGTGGGCTGCTATAAGTCAGAATTGACTAGATACTACAGCACATTTTGCGTTTAGTGTATATGTCTCTTATTCTACCAGTTACTCACATAATAGTTCCTTCTATGATATGATATTCCTGAACAAGGGCCCTCAGCTTCAAGTGATCAGAAGCCCTACCCTCTGAAGTAAAACTGAACAAGTCAGCTCAGTCAGCTGGACTCTTGGCTTCACCTCCAATGTTCCACTGTCGTTGCTGAGTAGCCTAGGAGGCTACTAATCTTTGGACTGACAGCTTTGGCTTCCACAGATGTTCACTGTGACTTGAAATTATGACCAACACTGCCACCTCCCCTTGAAAAAAAAAAAAGCTTGGGGATGATGGTCAGTACTGACCCATATGAAAGGTACGGGGATGCTCTGATTGAACTATTACTAGTATAAGGTAGAAATAGATTTTTTTCTCTTTTTATGTGCAAAACAAGTTGTAGAAATTCAGCTAACAAGCTAGAATTGGCAATTGAGTGACCTTTTTTTTTAACTAGAGAAAATAGTCTGTGTTGTAGACTAATTGATTTTATATGTGGTAACAACTGAGCTTGTTTGTCTGATGGCATAACACTGCGTAAAATGAGGACTTGGTTACACAAATGAGACTTAATCTGATAATTGACTTTTTTGTGGTACTCTACAGTCTTCACTTACAGATTCATGCTGATGGACTGGGCATTTCTTTTCCCATCACATATGGCTTCCAGAACCTTTACTTGCATGTTGCCCATCTTTGGATCACTGCATTTAATTAGTATCTCGGTGTAAAGTTGGCTTTAAGAATTGAATATAGCACTCCATTAGTGGCCAGACTAGCTTAGCCTTTTGTGATCTGGATTCTAAAATGTGACTTTATGTATATATCACGTCTGGCTTGTTTAAAATTATAGTAAGTCTTTAGCTGTTTAAAATATTGACTTGGGTACACTGATATTCCACTAGAGACCTGCCCCTTCAAATTGACACCAATCCATCACTCAGCTCTTTGAGGAGGGAGATCGTTCATTCAGTCCACCTTGCTTTACCTATTTTATTCCACCCCACATTTATGCTAGATTTCTTCAACTTATCCAGAAGGATGTTATATAAGCCTTCTGGTAGAGGAAGGAGAAGAAAGGGATGTTGAAATCAAGATACATTCCATTGCTTATGACTTTTCTGTTTTAATAAGAGCCATATTTGTATGATATTGTATAGTGTTTCAGAATGTTTGGAAATTGTTTCGTTTGACCTCTGATGAGATTGGCAGTTTTCATTTCTAGTTTGAGGAGGAGGAATTGGTGGCTTGCATAAGATCACACTGAGCTTCAGTTTCTTGTCCTAATCAATCATGTGGAGCCCTGTTGCTCAGTGGTTAAGCATTAAGCTGCTAAGAAAAAGATCTACAGTTCACGTCTATGAGCTGCTCTTTAGAAACTCTGTGAAGTAGTTCTCCTTTGTCTCATGGGATCTCTTTGAGTCAAAATTGACTTTATGGCAGTGTGTGGGCAATAAATCATACAGAATTAAGATTGACTAATGATTTATGAGTTCTGTTGAGTTTCTTGTAGATAGTAACTCTTAGATTGTGATACTTCTAAAAAAATTTCATGTCTAAGAATCCACCCAAAGTGAAATGACAGTACTCTTTTAATGAAATATCTTTCAGAGCTTCTCAAAAAATTTAGTAAGATACATCTTTTCTTACCCTGGGAGCTATGGTGGCATGGTGGTTAACAGCTCAGCGATTAACCAGAAGGTTGGCATTTCAAATCCACCAGCTACTCTTTGGAAACCATATAGTACAGTTCTGCTCTGTCATACAGAGTTGCTATGAGTTAGAATCAGCTCGATGGCAGTTGGTTGTCCCCCCAACCCCTTGCTTTTTGCAGTTTTGGGAAAAAAAATACTGTAGTTCTGTCATTTTGTTATAGCTGTAGTTTTGTGGTTGAGCATTGTTCTTTAAGGTCTACTGCTGATTAGTTCACAACCTTGGCCTTGTAATGCCTTGTTTCTGGGGTTTCCTTTGTTCGTCTGGAAATGTGGTAAGGCTTTAGGACTCACTGTCAGCCTCATTCAGAAAAATGCTTGTTTTATGTTTTGTGCTTAGTCTTAAGCTTGTCCTTAAACAGAGGGTTCTGTGCCTAGAAAGAAGCTTCTAAACTAGTTTGTCTCAAAGATGTCTTGCAGCTCTAACTTTATGTTATTACTGTAACTTCTAATCTGAAAACCAGATTCACCAGAGACTAAAAGTTTAATTTTTTTCCTTCATGATTGTATTGATATCATCAATGCACTAATTTTCAAAAATCTTTTAATGTCAGCACTGTTTTTTTTTATTTCCAAACTAAATCTTAGAAACAATCCACTCATATTGTCAAAGGAAAGTATTTAATGTGTATAGAATCTTCAGAATTCTTCCATGTCTCACAGTTTTCTGGAACAATTTCTAAAGAACAGCTTTAGTGAGTGTCTTGGTTACCTAGTGTTGCTATAACAAAATATGTCACAAATGGGTAACTTTAGAGAACAGTAATTGATTTCCTCATGGTTTACGAGACTACAAGTCCAAATCAGGGCGTCTTCTCTAGGAGAGGGTTACTTCATAGGTAACCCAAGAAGCTCCTCGGTCTTCCTTGGCTTTGCTTCATGTCTGTTTTCCCTGTGTCTGTATGTGTCTCTGTTGATTCTGCTCCTGCTTTAACTTACAAGTAGTTAGGAATAGGACCCATCCTATTCTGGTATGATCTCACTAACATTATAAGAGAAGAACCCTCTTTCCAAACAGTATCACATTCACAGGTTCAGAGTCCAGGACTTGTGATCTTGAGTACATTTCAGTCCCCAAACAGTGAGCTTTTATGTTGGTGCATGTCTGCAACAAGGACTGTTGTGTTAGCAGGTTGTAGAGCAACTAGAACTCACATAAACTACTAATAAATAGTATAAATTAGTACAAGCACTTTGGAAAACTGTTTACCTGTACCTACTAAAGCTAAACATATATGTGTCCTGTATGCCCACCAGAAATATGGGCATATGTTCTTCAAGAATGTACATGACATGCATGTGTACAAAAATATTTTGATAGCAGTGTGTTTAATAGCTAAAATTGGAAAGAATTCAAATGTCCATTAACTGGAGAATAAATAAATTTTGATATATTTATACAGTATAATGCTACTCAATAAAAAGAAACAAAATATTGATATACTTAACAGCATGGATAAACCCTCAGAAAGCTCTGCTTGTTATTGATCATTCTATTTTGACAGAACTGTAATGTTTATAATGTTAGACTAACAGTCAGACTGAAAAAGAACATATCTTATGAGTCCATTTATGTAGAGATCCAATTTAGGCAAAAACTACTCATATTAGAAGTCTGGATAGTGGTTATCCTTGGGGGAAGGGTAATGATTGGAAGGGAGCGTAAAGTAAGTGCTGGCTACAATTATGTTTTACTTTATAAAAATTCATTGAATTCTACATTTAGGGTTTATGCCATCTTGTATATGTATGTAATATTTTAGTAAGTTTACTGGAAAAAAAAACATTAAAAAAACACAGACTGGAAAATGCTGTGTGGATGAACCATAGCTGTTTTTGTTTTTCTTTATGAAGGCATGCTTCCTAAGAGCCAAGTGACCGATACACTTGCCAAAGAAGGTCCTAGTTCCCCAAGGTATGAGTTTTTGTTCTACTTATTTAAAGCTAAATGAGTTCTGCAGCAAAATGCACACATTTTTTAAAAAAAGTAAAATGGTTCTTGGTTTGATTTATTCCTAACCATTAATCATGTTTCTTTGAGACAACAAGTGCAATACTTCATTTATCAGGTGCTATTAGAGAATGAATTGTTCCAGAAATGTGGCTTCTTAGTATAACTGAAGGTTGATCTGCTTTAAACACCAACATTTAAAATAATATTTTAAAATATATTTCTGATTATAAAATACACATTCATGGTAGAAAGCTTGGAAAACGATGAACTATACAAAACAAAGTGATGAAACCAACTTTAATCTGACCAGCCATAGACAGGTACTCTTAACATGTGGTTTATTTCTTCCAGTTTGAGTCACATAATTCCTAGTCCCATATTAAAATTTTTGTAATATTGTTATCATGTTATATCCTATGAGCAATTTCCTGTATCAGTAAGTGTTCTGATAAAGCATTGTTGTCTGCATTCCATCATATGATCATAATGATCATATCATGTAATCATTGTATACCTAGTTTATTGGTTTTTAATAGAAACCTTTCAAAATGTATTATACACTGATTGTCTTAGTTAACAGTAAACAATACATATATATATATATATATATATTTTTGTTAAGGACATTTGAAGTGTCTTCACAGCTACCTGTGTTCTGTATAGTTCATTCTCTTTCCTCTTTTCTCCCCGTTGCAAGTCTGCATGATTCCAACAGCAGCATCCTGCAATGTTAAATCTGTTACATTATTTCATATACAATTGTAAGCTAAAGGCCTGAGAGTGTCTCTAGGATTCGCTTATGGTGCCTCTTAGATATTAAGTGCAAAACTGTATTAATTTGGTCAATAGCTATAGCAAAACAAATGACTTAATTATACCTTAAGTTTTACTATTGACCTGTTAAACTTCCTTGATGTGTTAATTTCTTTACCAGTAATATATTTGTGACAGGGAATAATGACAGATACAAGCATGTAGATTTCTTCATGCTGCTTATCATAATATGTTGTATTCCACTATGGCTCTGATAAAAGAATATTTTAGTGAAAAAATGTTGTAACCTTTATAAAAAGTGTTTTGTCAAGGATGTTTTTGTTTGTTTTTACCCATATTGAAACACATAAAAGTATAAGGTATTTCAAATTTAGGGATAATTATCAGTTGTATAATGAGGAGCTTAACATGATAAGACCACTGTTGACTTAGAAAAGCTTAACCTAGAGAAATATTTCTCATTGTAAATTTTAAACATTTAGTGATTTAATATTCATTAATTAGCATGATTGTCAATACAATTATTCATTCTTTTTACAGCTATGACTGGTTCCAAACAGAGTCTTTAGTCACCATTGTCATATATACTAAACAGAAGGTAAATGTATCTTTTCTTCCCCACCTGTTTTTTGTTTGTGTGGTGTATGTATGCAAAACGTGTACCAACTGAACAGTTTTGAAATGTACAATTCAGTGACATTGATTACATTCTTTGAGTTGTACAGCCATTCTCACCTTCCTTTTCTGAATTGTTCCTCTCCTCTCAACATAAATTTACTGCCTCCTAAATTTCTTGTCTAATCTTTCAAGTTGCTGTTGTCAGTTTGATCCCATATAGGTAGATCTTGAAAGAGCTCATGCCCAAGGCAGACATTCTTATTTAAGCTGAGCTATGTTTTAGTTTTAACAAGACTGTAGGGAGTATTTTTGGTTTAAGGTTTAAAGATTATCTCAAGGCAGTAATTTCAGGAGTTCATCCAGCCTGTGTGGCTCAAGAAAGTTGGAGTCCATGAAAACTTGAAATTCTGTCTGCCTTTCCCCCTTTTGATCAGGATTCTTCTATAGAATCTTTGATCAACGTGTTCATTAATGGTAGCCAGGTGCCATCCAGTTCTTCTGGTCTTAAGGCATAGGTGACATTTGTTCATAGACGCAATTAACTACACACATATTCCCCCTATTCTTGATACTCCTTCTTCCTCTGTGGCTCCAGGCAAATAGATACCCATTGTTGTGTCTTTGTTGGCCACTTGCAGCCTTTCAGGACCAAAGTACTTGATACACAGTGCACTAAGTGGCAGAACAGAAGCCCTAAATACATTATTAGGTCAATTAACTGGAATATTGCCATGACACTGTGACTCTAAACTGCCAAATCAAGGAAACAAAACAAATCCTAAGAGGTTATATATACAAGCAGTCTCAGCAGCTACTGTGGTTTTTTGGTTGTTGTAAGTATGTCTGCCATGCAACTTTTGGTACAGAAGAACTCACTGCTGACAAGTTGATTCTGACTCATAGCAACCCTGTGGTAACTTTCGGTAACACATCTTTAAAATTAGCAAAACAAAAAAGTAAATATTCAGGAAGCATTATATTGTGTGTCAGGTACTTCTGTAAGTTCTTTTCTTGAATTATTAACTCCTTAAAATAACTGTATGAAGTAGATGTTGTTGTTATCCCCATTTTGCAGATGAGTAAATAGAGAAGGATTATGCAATTTATCCATGTTGCACAGTAAGTGGCTGTTGCTGTTGTTGTTAGGTGCCTTCGAGTCAATTCCAACTAATAGAAACCCTGTGTCCTACAGAACAAAACACTGCCTGGTCCTGCACCATCCTTACAGTTGTTGCTATGTTTGAGCCCGTTGTTGTAGCCACTGTGTTGGTCCCTCTCGTTGAGGGTGTCCTCTTCTTTGCTGATCCTCTCCTGTACTGAGCATGATGTCCTTCTTTAGGGATTGGTCTCACTTCGAAACATGCCCATAATACATGGGACAAAGTTGTGGCTTCTAAATAGCAGATCTGGCATTTTAGACCCTGGTGTTCTGGCTGCAGGCAGTATGCTTTTAATGTCCATGCTAGGGCCTCTTAAAAAAAATCTACAGACTCTACTGGGAAGTAACTTGTGTGCTTTTCTGAATTTTTAATTTTTATTTTTCCATAACATGGATAACAACAATGAGAATACCAGTTAACTTCACTATAGTAACAAATTTATTGAACATAAGAGATTGTATTGCTGTGGCTTAGTATGTCTAAACTACTAATGTGGCTTGCATACCCTCTTGAAACTAAAATTGATTAGGTGCTGTTGAGTCAGTTCCGACTCATAGCAACCCTCTGCACAGCAGACGGAAACACTGCTTGGTCTTGCGCAGTGTCCACAATCGTTTTTATGCTTAAGCCCCTTGTTGCAGCCATTGTGTCAGTTCATCTCATCAAGGATCTTTCTCTTTTCCACTGATGCTCCACTGTGTCAAGCGTGATGTCGTTCTCCAGGGACTAATCCTACTTGCCAGCATGTCCAAAGTATGTAAGATGCAGTGCTTCCAAGGAGCCCTCTGGTTGTTCTCCTTCCAGAATAGCTCTGTTTGTTGTTCTATGAGCAATCCATGGTGCATTCAACATTCTTCTCCAATGCCACAGTTCAAAGACATCAATTCTTCTGTCTTCTTTGTTCATTGTCCAGCTTTTGTATGCGTATGACACAGTTGAAAATACCATGACTTGAGTCAGGCACACCTTAGTCTTCAAGGTGACATCTTTACTTTTCAGTACTTTAAAGAGCTCCTTGGCAGCAGATTTTCCCAGTGCAATGTGTCTTTTGATTTCTTGACTGCTGCTCCCACGGGTGTTGATTGTGGACTCAAGTAAAATGAAATCCTTGACAACCTCAATCCCTTCTGCATTTATCATGATGTTGCTTACTGGTCTAGTTGTGGTGATTTTTGTTTTCTTGATGTTGAGGTACAGTCCATACTGAAGGCTGTGGTCCTTGATCTTCATCACTTACTGAAGTCATTTTCACTTCCATCAAGTAAGGTGGTATCACCTGCATCTGTGTAATGCAGGTGGTTAATGAGTCATTCTTCTTCATATAACCCAGCTTCTCAGATTATTTGCTGGGCATACAGATTGAAAAGGTATGGTGAAAGGATACAGCCCTGACACACACCTTTCCTGACCTTAAACCATGCAGTATTCCCTTGTTCTGTTCACATGACTGCCTTTTGTTCCATATACAGATTTCTTAAGAGCACAGTTAAATGTTCTGGAATTCCTTTTTTACTCAGTGTTAGTCGTAATTTGTTATGATCTGTACCTGCATAGTCACTGAAATACAGGTAAACATCTTTCTGGTATTCTCTGCTTTCAATCGAGATCCATCTGACATCAGCACTGATATCCCTGGTTCCATGTCCTCTTCTAAATCCAGCTTGAATTTCTGGCAGTTCCTTGTCAATGGCAAATAGTTCAATAAGTATGTGTTGAACACTTCTTTTATTTGAGATAGTGCCTACGATTTGCATCTAAAGATAGGCTAGATACATGGAGAGCAAGAGTTCATGAGACTTAGCAGTCCAGCTGGGGAATCAGATAAATAAGCAGACTACTTACAACATCTCGAAACATGTACTCCAGCAACTAGTAAGATTCCCACACTTTGACGAATCGTGTAGGTTTAGAGACAAGTCTGGTAGCTTAGATTCTTTGAGAGTTCATGCTGCTTTTGTAGTAGCAGAACCACATCTGAGCAGTTGGGCTTCTCTGACTACTGCAGCACAATTTGACTGTTCTGCAAGAGTGACTTGCCTCCGCCTGATGCAGCCAAAAGGGCCAGAGATACTGCTTGTCCTGTCTCCCATTTTTGTCCAAAGCCAAGGTGACAGGGACTGTGGAGGTTGGAACCTGCTCCCCAAAATAATACTAATGGTGCCCAGAGGATGGATTGCTAAAGGAAGGAGAAAAGTTTCTGTGAAATAATGTATTCAGTGCATAGTGTAAACAGTAGATACCAAAGAACCTCGCACCAAGGCTACACAGGGATTTTTGCTAATCACCATCACATCAGCTCCTACCCCTGATGACGCCACATGTATAGAGTACAGCTGGTCCATGGAGTTTTCAAGGCTCATGACCTTTCAGAAACAGACTGGCAGATATTTCTCCCAAACCACCAACTATTAGCTAGTGGTAGAGGTCTCCTGTTTTCAAAAAACATTTTATTGTGTTTTAGGTGAAAATTTATAGAACCTACTAGTTTCCCTTTCAGCAGTTCATACACATGTTGTTTTATGAAATTGAATGCTGTCCCCGCAATGTGTCAGCACTTTCCCTGGCTTCCCTGTTTCTGTCCCTCCGGTTTCCCTGCCCCTCTGACCTTCTTATCTTTGATTTTGGGTAAATGTGGCCCCTTTGGTCTCATGGTTGGTGAATGTAAAGAACACGTTCCTCATGAGTGTTGTTTATTGTATAGGCTAATCTATTATTTGGCTGAAAGATAATCTCCAGGGGTAGCTTCAGTTTGGAGGTAAAAAGGTGCCATAGGGTAATAATTTTGGGGGTTCCTTTAGTCTTTATTAGTCCAGTGAGTCTGGTCTTTTTTATGAATTCAAATACTGTTTTACATGTTTATCCCATTCTAACCAGTACTTTCTTTTGTTTCTCTGATCAGAATAGTCAGTAGTGATAGCTGGGCACCCTGTAGTTCTTGTGGTCTCAGACTAGAGGAGGCTGTAGTTTGTGTGGCTCATTAGTCCTATGAATTCATGTCTTCCTTGAGTCTTTGGTTTCCTTCACTCTCCTTTGCTCCACACGAGAAGAGACCAGTAGGTATATCGTAGATGGCTACTTACAAGCTTTTAAGACCCCAGATACTACTCACCAGACTAGGATGTAGAACATTATTTTGTGAACTGTATTGTGCCAGTTGACCTGGATGTGCCTAAGACTGTGATTCTGAGCCTTGAAACCCAGTGACTTAGTCCCACAAGGTGTTTTGGGTGTGTTTTAGAAGGTTCCATAACTATACCCCCCGTGTGCTCTAATGTATATGTTAATATATATAGCATATGCAAATATGCATGTAAAAATGCCTACACCTCTACTTACATATGCATATGCCTGTGCATCCATGTGCCCTTCCATACCTATATAGCATACATATGTGTGTAACCGCTCATAAATTTTTTGGTTGTTATTACTGTTGTTGAAGAATTGTATAACTTCCACTGTAGTTGTCCTTTATTCTTGTGTTCCTCTCAGTGTTCTCATTCACTTGATCGCATTGTGCTGATTTTTTCTGAGTTATAGATTCCTTTTCCCTTCATGAGAATTGACACATGTCTACCTTCTAGTAGGTGATTCTCCCTCTCTCCCCCTCCTGTCCTTGGTAACCATCAAAGAACACTGCTGTCTGTATCACCAGTTTTTGACCTTTTGTAAAAGTGATATCGTTTATTCATCCTTTTGTGATTAACTTATTTACTCAGCATAATGTCTTTCAGATTCATCTATGTTATGTTTGCAGAGACATCATTATTCTTTGTGCTTGTGTAGTATTCTGTTGTGTGTGTGTGCCACGTTTGTTTATCTGTTCACCCACTGATGGATGGACACTTGTTTCCATCTTTTTTTTGTTGTAAATAGTAATGATAAATACTGGTGTGCGTAAGTCTATTAATGTCATTGCTCTTCTCTTGGATATATGCCTAGGAGTAGGATTGTTGGATCATATAGTATTTCTATTTCTAGCTTTTTGAGGATATGCCATTCTATTTTCCATAGTACTGTACCATTTTACAATCTCCCCAGCAGTGTATGAGTTCTAATCTCCCTACAACCTCACCAGCATTTATTGCTTTCTCTGTTTTTTTTTTTTTTGTTTGGTTGGTTTTTGATCAGTCCTGTTTTGGCAGGGGTCAGATGGTATCTCTTAGTTTCGACTTGCGTCTCTCTAATAGTGATGATCCTGACCATCTCTTCATGTGTTTGTTAACTGCCTGAATGTCTTCTTTGGTACAGTGTTTCTTCATTTCCTTTGCCCAGTTATTGATTGGATTGATTGTCTTTTTGTTGTTGAGGTGTTGTCTATATAATTTTAGATGTTAGACCCTTGTCATGTATGTCACTGCCAATTCTTTTTTCCCTGTCTGTAGGTCCTCTTTTCACTCTTTTGGTGAAGTCTTTTGATGAGTGTAAGTATTTAATTTTTAGGAGGTGCCAGTTATCTAGTTTCTCTTGTGTCATTTGTGTATTTTTGTTCTTGCTCGATAGTGGATTTGTGCCGTAAATTAAGACCCCTAGCTTTGTCCGTATGTTATCCTCGAGGAATTTTATAGTTTCAGGTTTAATGTGGTCTTTAATCCATTTTGAGGTAGTTTTTATATATGGTGTGAGATATGGACTCTTCTCATTTTTCTGCAAGTGGATATGTGGTTCTGTTAGCACTATTTGTTAATGAGACTGTCTCTTCCTCGTTGAATGAACTTGAACCCTTTACTGAAGATCAGCTGTCCATAGCTGAATGGATTTACTCAAGTCATGGGAGAATAGGGATAGTTTTACTTCTTCCTTACCAATTTGGATGCCCTTTAGTTCTCTTTCTTGCTTTATGGCTCTGGCTAGGATTTCCAGTACAATATTAAATAAGAATGGTAATTAATGGGCATTTTTATCTCATTCCACTTCACAAGAGGAATGAATACGTTCAGTTTCTCTACACTGAGACTAACATTATGTTACTTGTTGGTTTTGTATATGTGTGCCCTTAATTATGTAAAGGACTTTCCCTTCCGTTTCTGTTTTGCTTAGGGTTTTATAGACAGCATATTTCTGGGTCATGCTTTTTGTCCATTTTTCTACTCCCTCATGTAACTGATGGATTTAATCCATTTTCATTCAGCATCATTAACAATAGGAATAGATTCCTTTTTTTAATGTAGTGTTAATGGTTTCTTTTTTCCTCTTAATTTTCTATGGTGAGTTATTTCTGTATATGGATTTTCTTTTCCTATCAATCTTTTTTTTCTTTTCCTATGACTCAGTGTGTGTGTGTGTGTGTGTGTGTGTGTGTGTGTGTGTGTGTGTGTGTGTTTACTGAGTCTGTGTGGTTTTCTTTATTTGGTAAGTAGATTTCTTACTTTTCTTTTTGGTTAGTCTGAAGTTTACCTTAGTCCCTTTAAAGTTAAAACAGTCTGTCCTATCTTGAGATCAAGTTTACTTCCTCTACATGTGGAAATTCTATTACTACATCTTTTATTTCCTGTTTGCTTTGAAATTGTCTTTGTTTATGACGTAACTCCTCTGGCTCCCTGTCGTCAGTTTTTGAGCTTTATTTTGCTTTTTTAAAATCACTACCTGGGGTGGTATCTGAGTGACATTGTTGTGTGTCTTTGTCTTAGGTCGTTGTCTGGATATGTTGGTTCTCTATGTAAAGGACTCCATTTAATATTTATTGTAAAGCTGATCAGGTTTTTCATTTACCTTAATTTTTTGCTTTCTGGGATTGTCTTAGTTTCACCATTGTTTTTGAGAGACAGTTTTGCTGGATATATGATTCTTGGTTAGCAATTCTTTTCCACATGGATCTCTCTGTCTTCTGGGTTATCTTTCTCCCATGTCGCTTTGGTCCTTGGTGATCATCCATTCCTGCTGAGTTGGGACCATTTGCTGTACCTCTCCACCCACTCCCCCACCTCCAGTAAGAGGTCAGCAGGACGACATGCTATAGATGCATAGAACCGTAAAGTGCACACATGATATTGTCACTCTGTGTCACCAAGTCCAATCCATTCCTTTCCAAAGAGTTGACCTCCATTATGATTTATGGACAGGGGGCAGCGTCAGGGCCAGGGGCCATGCTCCCAGGGGAACTCCAAGGACCCTGGATTGTCAGTTGTGGTCTTTTAGTGGAGATCTCAAGGTGCATCCCTTTTTATTCTTGGGTTGCCGGTGAGACTCAAATTTGTGAGCTCCGTCATTGCTATCACTGGTGGTAGCTGGGCACCATCTGGTTCTTCTGGTCACAAGTTGATGTAGTCACCCACCCACATGGGTCTCTCTGTCTTCTGGGTTCTCTTTCTCCCATGTCATTTTGGTCCTTGGTGATCATCCATTCCTGCTGAGTTGGGACTATTTGCTGTACCCGTGGATGGCAGCATGGCAGCTTTTAAGACTCCAGAAACCACTCAATGTGGGGTGCAAAAGGCTCTCACAGCAAAATGCTAGCTGTGCCAGTTGGCCTTGATTTCCCCTGAGAGCGTGGTCCCTGGCTCCCCGCCCCAGCTACTCTGTCCTTGCAGTATTGGGTTAAGATGGGAGGAGTAATCATGTTATGTTGAAGTCCAGTTAATATTGATCTTCTTTCTAATGTGTGCTGTCACAGATTTCACCCAACCAAATTTCTATCAACTATCTAATCTAAACCCTCCCTGCCTCGCCCTCCTTCCCTCCCCTCAGTTTAATTCTTTATCTTTTTGCTTTGATGCTCAAGTTCCAGGAGGTAACCTGAATCTGTTTTGGTTGGTTTCTCAGGTCTGTGCTGTAGAGGAATGGTATGATGTGTCTGGTTAATTCACTATCGTGGGCAGAAATCCAAGAATAGAACTCTTAACCGTTTGTGCTACCCGGGGAATCCTGTGTATAAATTACCCCTTGCTGTTGAGACTATTCTAACTTACACCAACCATATAGGACAGAATAGAACTGCCCCGTAGGGTTTCCAGGAAGTATCTGGTAGATTCAAACTGTGAACTTTTTAGTTGCTAGCCATATTTCTTAACCATTACACCACCAGGATGTCCTGTGTATAAATTAGAGACCTCTAAATAAATGTTTGTGGGGTCCCTGGCTGAGGTTGAGAGACTGTATGATTTGCTCAGCGTCACACTGTGGTAGAAAAGTTAAAATGAACACAAATATTTTGGCTCCTTGCTTGAGTCTAAATTTTTTTCTGTAGTATTTGTTCAACAGATACTTACAGGCACCTACCAGGTACCAAGCAGTCAAGCAGTGTTCTAAAGGCAGTCTCCTTTGCTTAGACCTTAGAGGCTAGTGGGTAAGACAGATTTTAAATACAGACAAATATGCAGTTAGGATAGTGGTAAGTTCTTTGAAGGAGAACAGGCTTGTATGAGAGAAAAAATAAGAGTAGCCTTTATTTAGGTTGGGGGTTCTGTAAAGAAGCAACATAGGAACTTCCACTGATTATTGTAAAAGTATAGTTGTAGAAGTTTAGAAAAATAATTTACTTTTTAATCTTCCTCTTTTTTGCATTCTGTTTAAGGATATCAACTTAGATTCAGTAATAGTTGATCATCAAGATGATGGTTTTAGAGCAGAAACAATTATCAAGGATTATTCATATCTCATGCATCTTGGTGAGTACTTTATTTTTTATTAGTGGAAACAACTCAGTTTTTTAAGTGTGACAGTAATATGGTTTATAGTCTAGGTAACAACACTGTATTTGCTGTTATTTTGGTTTGTCATTTTTGATCACTTTTCTTTTTTCTAATTTTTTTGTGTATGTTGATGAAAGTGCTAACAGATGATAGTATGCCTTCTTATTTCCAAATTTTAGATCACTAGATGCAATCAAAATCAGTAATAACATAAAGTATTTGTCAACCCAGTTATGCTGAGTCCCTTGTACTTTGCTCCTACAAATAACTCTCCAGAGGCCTGTCTGTCACAGTAGTAAGTACTCATCACTAAGTTGCCCATTCCATTGACCCATTCCTTGTCTGCTGTGTCACTAGAAGTCAGAGACTGAACTAGAGCTGCCTAGACTGTAAGGTATGAGGACTGCCAATTAAGTTCACAAACTCATCCTAGAAAAAGTGCTACATACCTTGTTGCTGAATATCACTATGATCACCTTCAAACTACTCCCCTTGGGAAGCTATGCACTGATGCCAGCACCTAGTCCACCCTTCAGAGCAATTTTGAAACTCTTTTCCTGGAATGGTCATCAGAGCTGTTGTCATTTTACCCTTGATGACCTGAATGTCATCAGAATGTCTTCCTTTCTGTATTTCCTTTATCTCCAGGTAAAGAAAAAAGTCAGTGTGGACCAGATCAGGTGAGTAGGGAGGATGTTCCAATATAGCTAATTGTTTACTGGCTAAAAATTCCCTCACAGACAACTATACAGTTGAGTTCACAAACTTGCCACCATGCCACTCTGTGCAGTGGCCATTGCAGAAAGCTCCAAAGTTGTTTTGAGGGGTGGAACTGGGCACTCACGTCAGTGCATAGCTTCCCAAGAGAAACACTTTAAAGGTGACTGTAGTGATATTCAGCGTCAAGGCATGTAGCACTTAGAACAGTTAAGTTTGCAGACTTACCTCATATTGTGCCCCATGGCTGTCTGTCTGTCCATGACCAAAGACATACCATATAGTTTTGAGAGGTTAAAGACTGTTGTAGATTGAGTTAAATACCCGCCAAAACATGTGAACCTTTATACCTGTGGTTGTAGTCCCGTTAGTGAATGTATTGTTATGTTAATGAGATTGGATTAGCATAGGCTGTGTCTTGATTCAGTCTCTTTTGAGATACAGAAGAGATTAAATCAACAGACAAATGAGGAGAGATAGGATAAGGGAGGTGCCAAGATGCATGGAGTCTCCAGGGAACCAGGAAATAGATGCTGAAGGGAGAAGGCTCTTCCTTGAGCAGTGACTCAGAGAAAGCCTTCCCTTTGAGCCAGCACTCTGAATTTGGATTTCTAGCCTCCTAAAATGTGAGAAAATAAACTTCTGTTTGTTAATTCCACCTGTTGGTGATATTTCTGTTATAGGAGGACTAGATAGCTGAGACAGAATTTGCTACTAGAAGAATGAGGTGCTTCTCTAACAGATACCTAAAATGTGGAAGTGGTTTTCTAATTACATAATAGGTAAAGGCTGGAAGAGTTTTAAGACACCTGATAGTAAAAGCTGGAAATGTTTTAAGGCACCTAATAGTAAAAGCTGAGGTTGCCTCAAAGAGGCTCTTAATGAGATGGGATTAGTGTAGAGGAGTAGAGCAAGTCTCCATCTTCTCAGAGAATACAGTACCAGCAACACAGTGTTGCTGCCAGTGTGGATGTTAAATGTGCTGCTTGTGAGGCTTTAAATGAAAATGATGAATGTGTGACTGACAGTGGAGGAAGGGCGATGCCTTTTATGTAGTGGCAACAAACTTGTCTGAATTAAATTCAGATAGTGGAAGGTAAACTTGTAATAATGAACATAGATATATGGTTGATGAGATTTCTAAGCAAGATTTTGAAGAGGCCTGTTGTTTCTTATTGCCACTTTGATTACAATATGATAGGAAACAGTTGGACTTGAAAAGAAACTGTGCAATATTAAAAGAGAACTTAAAGATACAGAAAATTTTGTTGTACAAACTAAGAACATGTGTCATGGAATATTAAGGACCTGGCTACATAATGTTTTGTTAAGGAACTTAAACCTGTGACTTACAGATATAACCAGATGCTGAAAGAGAAAACCTATCAGTTTACCCTAAACGATTGGAAGGAGCAAGAGAAGCAAGGCTACCTTAGTTTCAAAAGACAGGAGTCATGTCCTCATATATTTCAGAGTCAGATCTTTACCTGCTCAATTTTAGTGTATAGGGCTGACGTCCTGAGTGTCAGACTGAATCACTGCCCTTTGGAGTCAGGCTGCCATGCCCAAGGGACAGAAGAGCAGGGCCTTATGTACTGAGGAGATAGGGTCAGCACTCAAATGGACTAAGACATGGGGCTGTCGAAAACCAAGGGAGCCGAGCTGCAGTCCTGGTGAGTCTGGAAGCTGGAGCTGAAGTCTGGGGCCCAAGGTCCCCCTTCCAGTGTCTGGAAGACTGCTTAAATGGTTTCAAAGGATAGAGGCTTATTTTCAGGTCTTAAGAGCTCGTGTAAATTGTTCTTCTGGGTGTTGGATATGCTCAGTACTTGTCCTTTCTTTCCATCTAATTTCTTTCATTTGTAATGAAAATGTCTGCCTTGTACTTATTTCACCATTGTACTTTGAAAGCAAATAACTTGTATTCTAGATTTCACAGGGTTATAGATGAATGAATATTTTGCCCCAGCGTGGAAATTTGATTTAGATGATTCAGAAGATGAGATTTCTTGATTTGTTGCTTTGTTGATTTAGGACTTTTGAGATTGTGTGATGGAGTGAATGTGTTTTACTCATGGCAAGTATATGAATTTTAGAGGACTAGAGGTGACATGTTATGGATTGAATTGCATCCTCCCCAAAACATGTGTTGCAAATACTAACCTCTGTGCCTGTGGTTATAGTTCCACATGGGAATGGGTTGCTAGTGTAAGGTGTATCTTAAGTTAGTCTCTTTTGCCATCTAAAAGAGATTAAAGAAGCAAGGGAAAAAGCAGAGATGGGTTAAGACTGATTCAAGCACACACAGAGTTCTCTAAGGAATCAGGAACTAGAAGCTAAGATGCAAGGGCTACCCTGCAGGGTTAGCAGAGAGAGAAAGCCTGCCTTCCCCTTGAGCCAGAGCCCTGAATTGGGACTTCCAGGGGCTTAAAACTGTGAGAAAATGATTTTTTGTTTGTTACAGCAGCACTGCCTAAGACAGCAGTTGATCAAAAGAAAGAAATCAGGACTGGAATTTGGAATGTAAAATATTAGGTTCTTAATCATTTCTCATCCATGATGAACTTGATGCTATAATTTCATCTGTTTCTCTTTATAAAATGAGTGCTGTCTTTTTCTGAAGGTGATGTGCTGGTCAGAAGGTAAAAATGAAACAACAACAAAAAGAATTTTGGCGATGATGTTTCAAGCATGTTTTCTTACTTAAAATTCCATTTGCTTTTGCAAAACACAGACTGAGATTCTCCAGACTTCAGCTAACTTGGCATTCTGCTTACTGCTTTGCTGTAGTAATGAAGGACCTTTAGTCCTGTATTCCGTCTGAGTTGATTTTTTTCCTCCCGACATCCACACCCTACCTCTCTATTCATTAAATTAATCAACTTCAAACCTCCAACTTTTCTTGTAGATGGGAAAAAACCTATTGCTGTTGAGTCAGTTCCGACTCAGCCACACTGTAGGACAGAGTAGAACTGTCTCATTAGGTTTCCAAGGAATTGCTGATGGATTTGAACTGCCAACCTTTTCATTTGCTGCCCTGCTCTTAGCCAGTGCTCTACTAGGGCTCCAGATATATAGTCCCCTATCAAATGTTTTATCATTATGTTTGCAGTTGATCTAGTGGGTCTTGGCATCATATGAGATCTAACCAAACACTCAAATGTCCCAAAAAGTAAACATTCGTCATCAGCACTGTTGTGATTTCACAGAAGTAAAAGCCGTGTGCCAGCATATATTATGATTCAAATATTTCATGGCTAATTTTGCGTACACTATAGTTAATAGCACATAGGTAAAAAGTAAAAATTTCATCATTAGAAACAGATATGTGAAACTCTTGTGTGCTAATACTGGGCCAAATACCAAACCAAACCCAGTGTTGTCAAGTTGATTCTGACTCACAGCGACCCTTTAGTTCAGAGTATAACTGCCCCCATAGAGTTTGCAAGGAGTGCCTGGTGTATTTGAATTGCCAGGCTTTTGGTTAACAGACATGGCACTTAACTACTACGACACCAGGGTTTGCAATATTGGACCAGAAGGACTAAAATAACAGAAAATTATAAGTTCCAGGTAACCATATTGACCAGTAAAATTTAGAGTAGATATTTGTACAAAAGATTTCTTACATCTCCCCCATCTAAGTTCCACAAGAGGAGGGATTTTTTTCTCTTTGGTTGACCCTTAAATCCTTAAGCTCTAGAAAGTGTCTGGTGCAGATAGATTCTCAGAAAATATTATTTTGAATAACTGAATGGATATTCAGTTTTAGAAAACAGTAAGAAAGAAAGTGTTAAGCTAGGCCCAGGCCTGAGCTGTGTTCACATTTGCACATGCACACACACTGGAGCCCACACATCTTGCGTGGTACCTGTGCCTGCCCTGTTCCCTGCCTCGTGTATAGGGATGTCCTTCAGAGATTGCTTGGGCTAGCGTGGATGACCTTCTTGTGGCAACTGAGCATTTATTCTTCAGTTAATAGAGAAACAGGAAGGAACAAAAATACATATTAAAATACTTTGACTCTCCATTTTGGTTGTGTACAGTATCTTTTGGTCTTGGGGTATATTGTCTTGCATAATGGAACTATTTCAGTGATCTCGAATACTGTTAAACTGTATGAATTGGAGTTGAGTTTTTATTAAGTGAATTTTTCTTTCCCAGGGCTGAGCCATGATATTCAGGAAGATTTTTCTGGTAAGTTCCCCCACCCACCCTCCCTATCTCATAAAAACCAAGACACTCAAATTTGAGTTATACGGAGAAAGAGTTATTAGTATTTGTCTTAATTCTCTTGTGTGTATTGTCATGTGACAAACAAAGGTACAGTGGTATGTTGACTGTAAAAGCAAATACATTACTTTTTAAGTATGTTCTTCTCCCCCGGGGCTCAGTCTTTTCACCATATTTTCTTTCTCCTTGTACCTTTCATCTATTTATGTGTTACTTTTCTTCTTCTTTAGAAAAACAAAACCCAAACCCTGCCTCCTTTCCATTCTTCCCCTGTAGGGCAGAGTACAGCTTCCCTGTGAGGATTCTGAGGCTGTCGATCTTTATGGAAGTAGACTGCCATCTCTTTCTCTTGCAGAGCAGCTGATGGGTTTGAGCAGCCAACTTTTCAGTTAGCAGTTGAGCACTGAATTACCGTGCCACTAGGCCTTCTTTAGAAGATAGGCTAGACAGGACAGATTTGTCTCAGGTATACACACCTGAATGTCTAATGTTGATAGAACATACTAAATTATGAATATTGCTGCATATAAATGTGCATTAGGGATTTTACACAGCTGTTTAACAAGAGACTCATTATGACATTGTGATTACCCATTTTGAAGTACTGTTGGAGTACCGAGGTAGGTTGACACAGTGGCTACAACAGTGAACTTGAGCATAACAAGGATTGTGAGTATAGCAGAGGACCAGGCACTGTTTTGACCTGTTGTACACAGGATCACTGTGAGTCAGAGCTGACTTAACAGCACCTGATGACACTACTAACTCTGTGCTTCCTCTTGCCCATATACCATAGTAAGCTCTATAAATTGTATATATTAAGCTCTTGAAAGTACAGGACCATGTTTTTGTCTTTGTTAGGCTTCACATCAGTGCTCATTGAATTCATCTAATCTGCTTTTAAAAGTTTTTACTGCTGCTGTGCTGTGTGGTTTACGGCGAGGAAGAAAACATGTTGTTTCTATTGGTCTTCTAAAGCATAGTCAGTTCAAAAATTTAAACCAATATTTAAAAATTTGTGTTTTATTACATTTATCTGTTCTCAACTGGTGACGAGCTATGACTGAGAGCTAAAACTGCTGGCGGTTCGAATCTTCCAGGCGCTCCTTGGAAACTCCATGGGGCAGTTAGTTCTGCTCTGTCCTGTAGGGTTACTATGTGTCAGAATCAATTCAGTGGCAAAGGGTTTTATTTTGTTTTTTATTCTCAACTATTTTAATCATTCAAAAAAAATAAAAAGATGATCACTTAGTTTACTAGTTATCAAAAATTGAGACTCACTGTCTGTTCATTCCATATTTACTAGGGATTCTTTCTCAAGGCTTTTCTTGTCTTTAGTAGGCTCAGTATTGGTCTGTGGAAACCAAAACCCAGACCCTCTGCTGTCAAGTAGATTCCCCCTACAGGACAGAGTAGAACTGCTCCATAGAGTTTTTGAGAAAGTCCACTGAAGATCCCCCTTCAAATCCTAATCAAGGAAGCAAAGTAAATTTGCTTTTGTAGGTACAGACAATAGCTTATTTATATATTTCGGTGCCACTTTTTTTTTGGTTGTGTATTAATTGGTTGCTATGGCTATATTTGAGCTTTTATGAAAACTGGCAATACCTACTACTTTGGCCCTTGCTAAGTTAGTTTAAAGACGTTATTCTGATTCTAATATAAACTAAGCTAGATTTACTATTATATAGATCATAAACTGTTTTGGTGAACATGTGAACAAACCTTACTTATCCTACTAATGATAAACATCATGTTAGGTCTAGACATTTGGATTGTTTGAGAAGGATTGGGTTTAAAGTGAAATCTTACATTTGGTGCGATTGAATGCAAATGAAATTTATTGTCCTTTCAGTGCGGGTTGTTGAAAATGTAGGAAAAATAGAGATTGTCCTGAAGAAAAAAAAGAATGCATCTTGGAAGTCTCTTGGTCATTCCCTGGAGGATCATAATTCATTTATTCCAAAGAAAGATAGAGGTATGTTGTGCTGTTGTTTTGAGCCCTGTGTTAGTAAAATGTGTTAGTGACTCATGTGTACCAGAGTTTGCAAGGCCACCTTGGGATAAGCTGATGCGTCCTTATGTCTGCCTGAGTGGTGTCTAGGCAAGGTCAAAAAAATTAACTTTATCATAGCAGGAAGTCTGAATTTTGTGGGTGTTAGCTAGATGTGATAAGAAAGAGGATTACATAATACTGTGATCTGTCAGATCAAAACAATGAAAATGAAATTATCTGATTTATATAGTGACTGAAAAATCATACTAAACTAGATAAAAACCAAGTCCAAGAAATAAGAGACTGAAAACCACAGCTGACCTCCATTTGAAGTAGAGTGACTGGAGCTCGAGTGCTGTTCTCTGTAATAGCCCAAGACTTTCCTTGCACTCTTATCCCTGTTGTAAAATTCTCATTGAGTCCTGAACTACCACAGTTGTCAGTCTTAATTTGTCTAATGCTGCTGTAACAAAAAGTACCACAAGTGGGTAACTTCAACAAAGAGAAATTGATTCTCACAGTCTGGTAGGCTACAAGTCCAAATTGAGAGCATCATCTCCAGGGGAAGGCTTGCTCTCGCTCTTGGCTCTGGGGGAAGGTCCGTCAGTCTTCCCCTGTTTGAGGAGTTTCTCCTCACAGGAACCTTAGGTTCAAAGGATGCACTCTGCTCCTAGTGCTCGTTTCTTGGTGTTGTGATGTCCCGTATTTCTCTGCTTAATTTTCTCTTTCATATCTCAAAAGAGTCTGGCTTAAGACACTATCTGATCTTGTAGATCTCATCACTATAATTGCCACTAGTTCATCTTATTACATCATAGTGATAGGATTTACAACACATAGGGGAATCGTATCAACTGATGGCATATAATACTAAAAATCATGACTTACCCGAGGTGACAAATATTTTGGGGGGACACAATTCAATCTGTGACAGTTGGCAAGCCTGTAGTCACCAGTAAGTACTCAAAGGCGTCCTGCTCTGGCAGGAAGCATCCTCAGTGAAGGCACTGAGCTCTCCATGGGTTGGCTCCAGTACCATCTCACACTGGTCTTCTGGTTCTGCTGCTGCTGTTCCCCTGCTGCTCTTAGCTTCTGTGCTGTTTCCAGTGTAACTGCTCTCCTTATTTCTTTCTAAATCCTCTATACATTCAGAGTTTCAGTACCACTTTCACATTTTAAGTGCCTATTAGCTGGATGTGATACTTTTGGTACCAAATTCTCTCTTGTTATCTAGGGCTGCTGTAACAGAAATACCACAAGTAGATGGTTTCAACAAAGAGAGATTTATTCTGTCACAGCCCAGTAGGCCGTAAGTCCAAATTGAGGGCATCATCTCCAGGGGAATGCTTTCTCTCTCTGTCTGCTCTGGAAGATGGTCCATGTCATCAATATCCCCCTAGTCAAGGATCTTCTCAGGTGAAGGACATGCTGTGCTGCTGGTGCTGTTTTCTTGGTGATATGTGGTCTCCCACTTTCTTTTCACTGCCCCTTCCTTTTTTATCTCTTGTAAGATAGTAGATGACACAGGCTATACATCAGGGAAACTCCCTTTACATTAGATCAGAGATGTGACCCAAGCACAGCTGTTACATCCCAGCCCAGTCCTTTTTAACATAACATAATCTTGCCTCACCAACCACAGAGTTTAGGATTTATAGCACATAGAAAAATTACATCAATGACAAAATACAGGAAAACCACACAATACTGGGAATCATGGCCTTACCAAGTTGATAACTTATCTTAGGGGCTGATCTATGACATTAGCTTTAGCTTTTTGTCTAAAATTAAAGCCATGTATATATTTCTCGGTGATGTAGGGTTTTTGCTTTAGAAAATGATTCAGCTTGTTTTTAGTTGCTGTTGAGTTAGTTCCCATTCATAGTCACCCTGTGCACAACAGAACCAGACTCTGCCTGGTCCTGCACCATCCTCCCAATCACTGCTCTGTTTATACTCATTGCTGCAGCGACTGCCTCTGGTTGGAGTTTTCTAACTTACTGAGCATGCTGTCCTTCTCCCTCCTGATAACATGTTCAAAGTATGCAAGACAAAGTCTCACATTCTTAATACTAAGGATTTTGAGTGTACTTCTTCCAACACAGACTTACTCATTCTTCTGGCAGTTCATAGTATATTCAGTATTCTTCACAAACATCAACTTTCAAAGACATCAATTCTTCTTTGGTTTTCCTTATTCATTGTCTAGCTTTTGCACACTACATGATGGAAAATTCCTTTGATTAGGTCTTGTGAACCTTAGTCCTCAGGGTAACCTCTTTGCTTTTGAATGCTCTAAAGAGGTCATTTGCAGCAGATGTGCCCAGTGCAGTGAATCATTTGATAGATTCTTGACTGCTGCTTTCATAAGCATTGTTGTTGATCTAAGTGAGATGAAATATTGGAGAACTTTAGTCCTTTCTCCATTTGTCATGTTGTTGCTTATTGTGGCCCAGTAGTAAGGGTTTTTGTTGTCTCTGTGTTAAGGTGTGGTCCACACTGAAGGCTATAGATTTTGATCTTCATCAGTAGGTGTTTCAAGTCCTTTTCACTTTTCAGAAAGCAAGGTTTCATCATCTGTATATCTCCAGTTGTTAATGAGTCTCTCTAGTCCTGATGCCATGTTCTTCTTCATAATAGTCCAGCTTTTCAGATTATTTGCTCAGAATACAGATTGAATAAGTATGGTGAAAGAATGCATCTCTGATACACACCTTTCCTGATTTTAAACCACACTGTACCCCCTGTTCCATTTGAACCACTACCTCTTGTTCTGTGTACAGGTTCTTCATGAGCACAATTAAGTGTTCTGGAATTCTCATTATTTGCCATGTTGTCCGTAATTTGTGATGTTCCACACAGTGGAATGCCTTTGCATAGTCAAGAAAGCACAGGTAAACATCTTTCTGGTATTCTGTGCTTTCAGCCAAGACCCATTTGACATCAGCAGTGATATTCCTTGTTCCATGTCCTCTCTGAATCCATCTTGAATTTCTGGAAGTTCTCTGCTGATGCATTGCTGCAGTTGTTTTGGCAAGTTCCAGTTTTCCTGGATTCATACATTGTACATTGCACATCCTGACTACTAATGGATGTTTGTAGCTGTTATTTCTCACTTTAGTAGTGCCACATCTGCAAATGAAGGTCTTGAAAACTTAACTAATCCACATCAATAGGTTGACTGTCCTTTGAGGAAGATTCTCCTCTTCCTCCGTCGTATCTTGAGTGCCTTTGAATCGTAGGGACTCATCTTCTGGCACTGTATCAGACAGTATTCTGCTGCTATTCATCAAGTTTTCACTGGCCAGTGTTTTAGAAGTAGATTACCAGGTCTTTCTTCCCTCCCTCATCTGTCAGTTTGCTGTCCTGTGGTGGCCTGCATGCTGCTGTGATGCTGGAAGCTGTGTCACTGTATTTCAAATACCAGCAGGGTCACCTGTGGTAGAGAGCTTTCTGCAAAGCTTCCAGACTAAGACAGACTAGGAAGAAGGCCTTGATTCAGCTTAATGGCTATGTTTTTATTTGGCTGAACTGGCAAAGATAATGTTCTGCTTTTTCCTGATTCTCTTTAAATCTTGGTGGAAACCTGTAGGTTTTTAATCTACTAGCAAAGCTGAATACTTGCATCATCAGTGTGTTGTGACTCCCTGGCACACTGTAACCCCAAATGACTGTGGTTCCCAGGTCTTCAGTATGTATTACTGATATAATTGATTTGTGTGGTGTTAGCATACTGCCAGCATCTTATCACAAGTTTCCTAGTTAAAGAATTTTAGGTGCAAACTGAAATTTCTCATACACTACCTTTCAGTGTCAAAGCTACAGTTTATTTACATGAAGAACTCAAATGCAACAAAGAACATTGATTAGAAAAGAGAAACTACTGTTGGTTACTGTCTTTACTTTTAAAACTGCTCTTTTAAGGTAAAAATGATTTACCTTTTATCCAAATGTAATAGGTAATATTTTAAATTTTCTAAGTAGAACTAAATTAACATTTGTAAGTAGGATGCTTCCAATTACTTTTTTCTCCACCACGTTGAAGATCATGAATGCATTGTGTGTGTGTGTGTGTGTGTGTGTGTGTGAGAGAGAGAGAGAGAGAGAGAGAGAGAGAGAGAGAGAGAAATGATTGAGGAACGTACTTATGCCTATCAAGGGTCAGAAAGCTAATGAATAATTGGGTTTCTCGTGCTGTACCTAATCTAACATTTTAATTTAACTGTAATTGCTTTTCATATGGAGATGTAGATTGTCAAGCAAAGAGGCTTTTAAAGGTTTACCACCAACAACTCGATTGAACAATGTTTTTTCCAGTTGTTCCACAATTTTGATATATTAGCAGCCATTCGTGACCTTTTACTTCAGCAAACATGATGTTGGTCTCAAACAATGGATCCCTCAAATCAAGTGAGTCAGACAGCATTCTGATGTGATCCATAAAGTTTTCATGAGCTAATTATAGCCGTCTACCAAGCTTTTCTTGGCCAACAAGTGCCTGTCTGGAGTTCACAGTGTTTCCTTCAGCACGGCCCTCTACATGTTATGACTTCAGAATTCTCTGCCCACATTGCCCACATCTACTTCCTGGGTCTGCCCACAACATGTTACCCGAAGGGTTGTCAAGGTTTTTTATGGTGAAAACTAATAGGCAAGCTTGAACGTACTAGCTAGTAGCCATACTCACGTAAGACCCCACTTGGGGTCAGACAGAATTGCAGGTGAGAAGAAAAGGGATATAGGTTTTCGTAGTCAGTGGAAATGCGGCTCCCATCCCTTTGCCATCTTCCTGCCTGGAACTCAGAAGAGTTCAAGAATCCTGACCTTAAATCTAGCCTTGAAGGATGTTGTTATGAATTTCAAGGTACATATTCAAGACATTGAACATATTTAATGGCTTTTTGTACGATTTGTAACTTTTAAATACTTAGACATATGGTATATTTATTTCTGATTGTATTTTCACACTGGGTCATATAGGGCCTGGAAGTACAGATGAAGACATTGTTTGAACCTTATTATCTACTTGAGGCCTATGTCCTTTGACTCTTTGGCTAGTCCAGTACTGGAGTAAGCATACCAAGATAACCTTAGGGTGATACCTCTGGCTGTCTTTAGGTCCAAGCTCATGCCTTGGCAGTGGAACAGGGTGACCTGAAATGATGCCCCCAGATTTTTGTGTGCAATGATATACTCTAAGCTTGCATGCATGCTGAGCCATTATGGTAGCAGGTAGCACAGTTTAGTGACCTGGATCTTCAGGGGGCAAAAGGGAAACTGAATGGAGCTATGGTCACGGTGATTTCCTAGGTTTATATGTGAACTTCTTGTTCTACTAATCATTCTTTATTGGATGTTCGACCTTACCTCTTTAAGATCTAGAGTGAATCATCTGAACCTACCGAAATATTTTTAGGTGAAAAAGAAAGAATAATGAGAACAAGAAATGCTTTGTCAAAGTTGATTGTTTTGTATCTCTGTGGAAACAGCTGTGTAACGATGGGAATAATAAAGCAAACACTACCATCAGTGCTGTTTATGTCCAAAAGAAAACTTATAAGTGAAAATATTAAAGCTTTCAGAGCTTTTGTAAGGAGATTTCCCAAACCAAATGGTATTGCTTTGCTTTCAATACAAATATTTTCTGAATTTAGGATATATTTTCAAACCTTTCCAGAATTTGTAGAAATACTTGACTTATTATCTTTATTTGTATATCAGTACCACAAGCTTCAACAAGATAGATTAACACAGTGGCAGCCACAATGGGCCTAAGCATAAAAACAATTGAGGTGATGGCACAGGACCAGGCAGTGGTTCATTCTGTCATTTATAGGGTGACTGTGAGTTGGAACCAACTCCGGCACCTAGCAACAACAACAACATAAGCCTGAACATTTCTAATTTTTCACTTTCATCAGTTTTTTAGATAATCAAAACTAATACCCTAGGAATAAAAGTTTGCTTTTGTTTTAATCATTTTTCACAGTTAAAATATTCTTGTGTGTGTGTGTGCATGTGTGTCCACACACACAGAGATACAGACTATATATATATATTCATATACTTTGTTGTTGTTGTCAGGTGCTGTGGAGTCGGTTCCGACTCATAGCGACCTATGAACAACAGAACAAAACACTGCCCAGTCTTGCACTACGTCCACTACCATTTTTATGCCTAAGCCCACAGTTGCAGGCACTGTGTCGATTCATCTCGTTGAGGGTCTTCCTCTTTTTCGCTGACCCTCCACTCTACCAAGCATGATGCCCTTCTCCAGGGACTGATCTTTCCTGACAACATGTCCAACGTATATAAGATGCAGTCTTGGCACCTTTGCTTCCAAGGAGCACTCTGTTTGCACTTCTTCCAGAGTGGATTTGTTTGTTCTTTTGGCAGTCCATGGTACATTTAACATTCTTCTCCAACACCGCAATTTAAAGGCATCAATTCTTCTTCTGTCTTCTTTGTTCATGGTCCAGTGTTTGCATGCATATGATGTGATTGAAAATACCATGGTTTGGGTCAGGTGCATTTTAGTCTTCAAGGTGACATCCTTTTCTGAATACTTTGAAGAGGTCCTTTGCAGCAGATTTTGCCAGTGCAATGTGTCTTTTGATTTCTTGACTGCTGCTTCCAAGGGTGTTGATAGTGGAACCAAGTAAAATGAAATCTTGGACAACCTCAATCCTTTCTCCATTTATTTATTTATATACTTATATGTATTTTTTTCCTGCCTTCTTCTAAAGTTATTTAATATTGCTACTATTAACAAAAGCTTAAATGTTTGAAGACTTTTCCATATGTAAGAAAAGATTTGAGAATGTAAGTTTTGTTGATTATCAGATATTTTTCACATGTGTCATTTAATTAATAGCTGTTAATATAAGGCTTTAAAATTTTAAAAGATACAATTATTAAAAAGTGAACTTAAGAAGTAATGAGTTGAACATAAGACAGAAAATAACACTTATTTTATAAAGTTCATTTTTCAAATTATAGAAATATTTATAGCTCATAGGAAATAAATATCTCAAAAAATGAAAAAATAACAATGTATTGTAAGATTTTCATGATGCTGATAAATTGTTGAAAGTTACAGACGTTCTCGGGAAATTGCAAGCTCCCGGTGAGCAGAAGCGGCCCCTGCCTTACTTGGTGTGTCTGTTATTACTCCATGTTTTGTTTATTCTGCTAAAAGAAAACGTACCACTTTCTAGGTTTGTACTACAGAAAGTGCCAGCTAATTTCCAAGGAAGGTGTCACTCATGATACAAAGCGTTTCTGCTTGATGCTGCCGCCAAGCACTCATCTCCAGGTGCCAGTCGGGCGACACGTTTACCTCAGGCTAACTATTACAGGTAAGGGCAGTGGAGACCCGAGGGGAGCATTTTCTTTTATAAGCAGTTCGAAATTGCTAATAACCTTCTTAGGAAGCAGCCATTTATGTCATGAGTAAGTATTTCTGGGCAGTTAGATTTAACGATGGCCAGATTCTAGCTTTGTAGATGCAGTACACTTATTTGTTGGAACTGTGATCATGTTATATCATCAGATGAAGCCAGGGAATTCCCATTGGTCGGAGAAATGGCTCCACCAGCATAAAAAGCTCTTTAAATACATTCCTGACTGTGAAAAATCGTATTCCCTTATTTTCATCCTAAAATTATCTTGCTTGTTTTAAATACTTGTCTTAAGGATCTCCAACATTGTCATGACTTTTTGAAGCTGTGTAAGGTAACATTTGCATGAGCCCTGGACTTGATGGCAGTGGGTTTGTTTTTGTTTTTAGGGCAATTTGTTTAACTCATTACCAGCCAGGATTTGATAGATGTAGTGTATTACAGAGGCACTATTCAATTTTTCTGTTCATTATCACTACTGTCAAGTTGCCATTCAGTAGTTGGCTATCTTCTTAGTAGTTATTTTCAAGTAATTTGGTTTAGAGACATTTATGTATGTCAAGGAGCCATGTAGATACAGTTTTGATCTTTCACATGTTTGATAACTCTTCTTTGGAGTCTGCCTAGCCAAAGTAGAACATGAATGCATGTTTGTTTGACTTAATTTTGAATATTCTTAGAGGTGAGGTAGATTAACATTCTATTCATTGATTTACAAGTAATACATAATATTTTAAAACATTAAAACAATTCAAAATATAAAAGTAAAATTCTTCCTTTTTTTTCCCCAAATGTTACCACTGGCTGTCAGTAGCCATTGTTAAAAGTATAGTGTATAATTGATGTTATTACATAAACACTGCCTTACATTTCTATGGTGAACTTTGATACCATTTTTTGTAGCCCATTGCAAAGTTTAGGTGCTGAAGGAACAGATGGTTGTCTAAAATTATTAACCTAGATTCCTGTTAGTTTATGCCACACTTAATAAAACAGACTGCTTATGAGTAAGGTGTTAATTTGGTAAAATCTTTTAGCACATATAGGCTTGGGTTAGATATGCATTTGTTATATGTATATAGAATATAAAATTAGAATTATATATACAAAATATATAACATATCAGAAAATGGGAATTCTGGAACATGTAAGTGTGCTCCTGAGAAGAATCTGTACATGGATCAAGAAGCAATCATTGAATAGAACAAGTGGACACTGTATGGTTTAAAGTCAGGAAAGCTATGTGTCAAGGTTGTATCCTTTCATGGTACCTATTCAGTTTGTATGCTGAGCATATAATCTAAGAAGCTGGGCTATTTGAAGAAAAATGGAGCATCAGGATTAGAGACTCATTAACAGTCTTCATTTATGCAGATGATACATTTATATAGATGATACAACCTTGCTTGCTGAAAGTGAAGAAGACTTGAAGCATTTGCTGATGAATATTAAAGACCATAGCCTTCAGCAGGGATTATTTCTCAACATAAAGAAAACAAAATCCTTGTAACTGGACTCATAAGCAACATCATGATAAACAGAAAAGGTTGAGATTGTCAGCATTTCATTTCAGCTGGATCCACAGTCAACACTCTTGGAAGCAGCAATCAAGAAATCAAAAGATGCATTACACTGGGAAAATCTGTTGTAAAAGACCTCTTTAAAGTGTTGTAAAGCAAAGATGTGACCTTGCAGACTAAGGTGCACCTGGCCCAAGCCATGGGTATTTTCAGTCACATCATATACATTTGAAAGCTGGACAGTTGAACAAGGAAGACAGAAGAAGAATTGACATTTTTGAATTATGGTGTTGAAGAAGAATATTAAATATACCTTGGACTGCCAAAAGAATGAACAGATCTGTCTTGGAGGAAGTAAAGCAAGAGTACATCTTGGAAGTAAGCATGGTGAGACTATGTCTTGCTTACTTTGGACATATTGTCAGGAGGGATCAGTCCATGGAGAAACACATCTTGTTAAACTAGATGGTCACTGTAAAATAGAGGAAGACCCTCAAGGAGATGGATTGACACAGCGCCTTCAATAGTGGGCTCAAGCATAACAACAGTTTTGGGTATGGGGCAGGACTGGGCAGTGTTTTCATTCTGTTGTATATAAGGTCACTATCAATTGGAACCAACTTAAGAGCATCCACAACAAGACAACTTAAGCAACCAACTTAAGAGCAACAACAATAAAAGGTGTATAATTTTAAATATATATTGATAGCATCATAAAATGTTTGTGCTTCATCATCATTCAGAGCTTTTTCAATTTTTAGAATTTAATTTCTTTGTTGTGAATTTTTTAGGTACAGAAATAGTGAAGCCATATACACCTGTATCTGCTTCCTTACTCTCAGTGTTCCAGGAACCAGTTCTTAGCAACACTAAGTACATCTACTTTTTGATCAAAATCTATCCTGCTGGACTCTTCACACCAGAACTTGATCATCTTCAGATTGGTAATTATTTTTACCTCGTTTTTTTAACTTCTTATGTGCTCTAGATTGACTCACATGCTATACTGCCCTCCAGTTATCTCCATGTAGCTGTCTTTCACATTTCTTAAAGTCAACATGTCGGCAACCAAAGTTGTTCCATCTGTCTCATCCAACCTATCCGTATTCTTATGGTCCCCCATCTTTATTCTTTAAAACATGACTCTTTATCTTTTACCCAGTATGAAGACTTGAATCATTTCTAAGTCTTCCTGCTTCTTCTGTACCAGTGCAGTCAGCCACTAAATTCTGTTGAGTCTACCTCTTCACAGTGACTGTAATCTCTTCCATGTCTTTTGCTTCCCTCCAAGACTGTGCCTTCATTATTTATTTCTTGGCCTCTAACTAGTCTCTCAGTTGCCCCTAACTGGTGGTTTCTGTCTCTCACCATCTTCAGTACCTTCTCCAATCTTCCTTGAGAATAGATTTAATCATGTTGCCCTGCAGCGTTGTAATCCTTACTGGGTCCCTGTATTTATACTTTTAAAGGCTTTGGCATGGCCTACAAAGACCATGACTCTCCACTTCATCTCTTGTGACACAAATACTCTCGCTACTTGCATTACACAAGTTTGCCATCCTTCATAGATCGGTGCATTTGCTTCACCTAAGATGCCAGTCAAGTGCCTTTTTTAAAAGTCACAAGTAAAGTATCACTTCATTTATGATGCCTCCTTCTTCACATGAACCGCTCAATAACTAACATTTTGTTCTTCTATTATAAGAATAAATATATTCCTTCTTTTCAAGACTTTGAATTTAAGGGCAGAGATTAGCTTCAGTTAGTATCCCTGTCACCTGGCATAAGTAACAATTGATGCATAATAGGCTCTCCATAAATATTCTGTAAAAGAATTAATAAAAGAATCATTTTACTGTGTCTTCAACTTTTCACACTCTTTGCCCAGTGGCAAAAGTGCTCTCCACTTCTTCAAGGCAGCATTAGCAGTGCCATCGAAGTAACAGTAAGGTAGATCACCTCAGTGTGGACGTACGTTGCTTTCTGAAAGTTAAACTTAGGAAGCTACACATAATGGATGTGATTCATCATCTTTGGTTACATAAGCCAAAATCATGTATATGAATGTGAACCTAAAGAATTTTGGAAACCCACAAGCTTAGTGGAGGTGGCTGTCATTTTGTGAAGAGAGGACTGACACACAATTGTAATACAGGAAGTAGATCATGACCGATGGCATTACAGGTGTTCCCCGACTTACAGTAGGGTTCCATTCTGACAACGTCATAAGTTCCTTCTGCTATAAGTCAAATGCTTCAGTTTCGTTTTTCGGTTTTCATTTTTATTGCCTTTTGTTATCAGTATCTTTATAAATCTGACCTTTGTCTTTAGAGGTTGGAAACGTTACATATAGACTTACAGATGTATTTTAGCACACATGCATCCATAAAAATATGTAAATCATAAACATTTGATGATAAGGAAAAGCTGGATGATGTTGGTGTTTTGTCAGTTGAGGTAATAACTTCTCTCATGGAAGGTTTTGAATTATCTGGATTATTCTTGGCAATGGGGATGGCATTTCCAGTCAGAAAAGTAGTAACAATTGTCTGTCTGGTTCATTTATTTTTTTTCTTCATCTGTTTTGCAGTAACATCTCACTGCTTTCTGAATCAGTCTCTTGGCTTTAACAAAGCTGTCCACATTTGGGTCCATGTGTTAAAGCAGCTGAAGCTCCTTATTTAGTTTAGTAAATGGAATTCGTGTGGCAGTATTTTGAACAGTAAATCATAAAACTGAGCAACTGTGAGCAAATATCTGAGAATGATAATATCAACAAATTACATGCTGCAGCATTGTATGAAGTGTGTATCACTAGTGATGAGATGCACCAGAAGAAAGAAAGTTGTAAATTTCTTTGTTGTAACTCAAATACATCACAAATTGGGAACTACCTGTGCAGGATTTTGGTGAGTAGAGCGGGATAGATTAAGGAGCCTAGGAAATAGATAAGGAAGACTCAGAGAACAAGGTCAATGTTTTTTCAGCCTGATCCGGGGGAGAGAGACACGGCATAAAATCTTATCACATAGCGAGCATTACACTTGTATGGTAGTAAAGACTCATGAAGCCTCATTATAGGCTAAATGAATTCCTCCGTAAAGTTACCTGCATCTTTGTTTCAATCTCATGTTCACCAAGCAATTTTTGTATCATTAATTTGACCTGTAAGTGTCCTAACACAGGAAAATAAATGCTCTGGATGGGGCATGTAATTAATGTTCAGATTACAAGATATATATAATCCCTGTTGTAAATCACTTGACATTCGGGCATGTATATGTCAGTCTTTTGTGAATTTGATCACATCAGTTCCCCTCCCTAAGTCTGATCTTTATGTCATTGGAAGGACTTCTTTGTAGTCCAAAGTTTTCAAATTAATGTCATCCCGTGGACATTTCTGAAATCTAGTCCTAAAGGCAGCTGTTATACGTGAGTGGGACTTAGTGGTTGTGTCAGCTGCATTTGAGAAATGGCCTCTGATCTCTCACCTCTTTTGTTTCAGGACAGGGAAGTAGCGTGCCCCAACTGCAGTCAACTGCTTTTCTGATCTTGATTTATTTAAGAATTAAATTCAGAACAACCCTTGTTTTAATCAATAGATATTTTCAAAGATTTGATTGGAGAAGGTAGAACATGTACTAATGCAAGATCTTAGAGTACATTTCTGT
Source organism: Heterohyrax brucei (assembly GCA_028571685.1). Lineage (NCBI taxonomy): Eukaryota > Metazoa > Chordata > Mammalia > Hyracoidea > Procaviidae > Heterohyrax > Heterohyrax brucei. The sequence goes on from CM053144.1 coordinate 103,804,707, forward strand.
TGCAGTTTTCTCTCCTAGTGATGTTTATTCCTGTGGTCCATAAACAATATGTAAATAGCAAATATCTACTCTCTACCCTGTATCGTGCAAGACAGATGTATTGGGACATTGTTTTTGAGATGCTTATAGTTTCACTTAGCAGTTAGTTCTTTATTGATACTTTGTGGATAAGTACTTTGCAGTGTTTTGTAAATTACGACTCCAGATGGAATGGGAAAATAATGTTGGGAAATGAGTATAATAAAAGCTCTTATTAATTTGGTTGGAATGACATATGCAGTTGTACTTGGAAGTCTGATGATTATTCCTAAAACTCCATTACCCAAACCTACTGCCTTCGAGTTGATTCTGACTCATAGTAGCCCTATAGGTCAGAGTAGAACTGCCCCACAGAGTTTCTAAGGAGCACCTGACAGATACAAACTGCCAACCTTTTGGTTGGCAGGTGTAACACTGCATGCGTACCTTAAAATTGGCATGTAGTCTGCAAGTTAAGCATTCATCTTGTTACTCATTGAAAATACCAACTATAATTTAGCCTTTAGTTATTATGTGTTTTTTCCCCCTGATTCTGTTTATATTCCATTGTTTAGGAGATTATGTTTCCATGAGCAATCCTGAGGGCAATTTTAAAAAGTCACAGATTCAAGAATTAGAAGATCTCTTTTTATTGGCAGCTGGAACTGGCTTCACACCAATGGTTAAAATTCTGACTTATGCATTGGCTAACATGCCCAGTCTCAGGTATGTAATTTTACCTCTCAAGAACTATCCTTTGTGAGGCTCTTAGATTAGTATACAGTGTTCTAAGTTGATTACGCAGTGGACCTTGGTAGGCCTGTTCACATTCTCTCAGTTACAAACTCCAGCTGTTTTTGTTCTTTTATCTCTTTTCAGTTTGCTACTTTTGGTTACCTAATTGACATGAAAAAAGCTTCATCCTAGTTCGCCTTTTGACTTTCCATTCATGTGTATTTTATATGTAATTAAAATAGTTCTTTCTTTTTTTTGTTTTACTTTTAAGGAAAGTGAAGCTAATGTTCTTCAATAAAACAGAGGATGATATAATTTGGAGAAACCAGTTGGAGAAGTTAATGTTTAAAGATAAGAGGTATTAAACTGGAATTGGCTCTGCACTTCACTCTTGCACATGTGTGTAGTCAGTCTAGGTCTTGCCTTCTCGGAATGCTCAGCTGACTAGAAATGAATAAACTAATCAGTGATTCAGTAAATGTAAATAGACTTGAGACTCCTCCTCCACCCCTTCCCCTCAAAGTACTTTCTCATCAAGGAGCCATCATCTGTGTATTAATAAAATGTATACTGGGGTTTAGGATTATATGATTTACAGAGCTTGATTCAGGGCTTGATTCAGAACCCTGGTGGTGTGGTGGTTAAGTGCTCCAGCTGCTAACCAGAAAGTCAGCAGTTCAAATCCTCCAGGTGCTCCTTGGAAGCTCTATGGGGTAGTTCTACTCTGTCCTGCAGGGTCACTGTCAGTTGGAATCAACTTGACAGCAAGTTTGTTTTTTTGGTTTGGAGCTATGTTGAAAAGGATCTCACATAACCAGTTTGGTAATTCAAAATTTTCTGGTTTTAACACGAGGTTGATCAAATAAATTTGATAAGGAAAAATTAAACAGAATTGAACAAGTTTCTGTACTGTGAGATTTCTTAGAGCCTTTAATATGCTGATGTAATGCATTGTTTACCAAGACCCTCTTCCTCTGTCTACATTAACGTGCGTTAATAGCCCTGTGCCTTGTATTCCTCATTTCACACTTTGGAAAATGCTGATATGGGCAGTAGTTATCTAGATCACGTCATGACCAAGTAAAATTCCTAGATACACGTGATATAGTGGAAGCTTAATTAGCCTTGTGACCTTGGGCAGGTTACGTATCCCACTCAGCTTCATACTCCTACTTGCTGCATAGGATTGTCGGGGGATGGCTTCAGTGAGACAGCACGTGTATATAAATGCCTGCTTACAGAAATTGGCGTATTTATAGCAGATACTCATTTATTAGTTTATGAAACATTTGTAAGTGTCTATTATGGGCTTGTCTTAGTCATCTGGTACTGCTTTAATAGAAATACCGTAAGTGGATGACTGTAAAAAGAGAAGTTTTATTTTTGTCACAGTCCAGTGGACTGAAAGTCCCAATTCTCATTGAGGCCAGTTGGCATAACTAGCCTATTGCTAAGAGATCTTCTGCACCCCACATTGGGTGAGTGGTGTCTGGGGTCTTAAAAACTAGCAAGCTGCCATCTGAGGTCCAACTACAGATGATCACCAAGGACAACAGTGACATGAGGGAAAAAGAGTCCAGAAGACAGAAAGATCCACGTGAATGAGTGATTCTGTCAACATGTGACCAGAAGAACTAGATGGTGCCTGGCCACCATCAATGACAGCCATGATGGGGCCGACAATATTGAGTCCCAGTGGAAACATGAGAAAAAAAGGGGTGCACCCTAAGAACTCCCCTAAAAGACTGCAATTGATGGTCCGAAGGTCTGGGAGTTCCCCCGGGAGCATGGCCCCTAGACCTGATGATGCATAGATCCAAGTCTTTGGATAGGAATAGATTGGACTCGGGGACAGAGTGACCATATTGTGTGTGTGCTTTATGGTTCTAATGCATCTATAGGATGTCATCCTACTGGCCTGTTACTATAGGGGAGTGGAGAGGGTGGAGTGGAAAGGACAGGAGATTGTTAAAAAAGATGTGAGATATATAGAATGGAAAGGAGGAGTGTGCTGTCACTGGGCAAGGAGAGCAGAAGGAGCTACAAATAAGTGGGCATGCAAACTTAAGTTGTAAACTTTCACTTAATCACAATAAAAAACAAAATCCAAATTCAAGGTGTCAGCTCCAGGGGGAGACTTTCTGTGCTGGATTTGGAGGCAGGTCCTTGTCATCTGTCTTCCCCTGGACTGAAAGCTTCTGAGGCACGGGGACCCTGCTCCCAGAGGACACACTCAGCTCCCAGCCCTGCTTTCTTGATGATGTGAGGTCCCTAAATCTCTCTGTTGGTGTCTTTCTTTTGCATCTCAAGAGACTTCCTCAAGGCACACAACAATCTTACACAGAGCTCTTCATTTTCCCTCATTGCTGAGCTCTAAAGAATTGCAAAAAAATAAGTCCTCAGGTAGTACTTTTAAGAATATTTTTCTGTTTCAGTCAGTTTTCATATTGTTAACTATAAAATAAAATTTGATCCGGAGAAAAAAAGTTTACCCAAATTTATCCAAGCATGTTATTAGACTTGACTGTTAACTCTAGCATTTGGGATTGAATTCATAGCATTCCAGATCTACCAAAATCTTACACAATGGTTTTGTTAAGGCAGATGAGAAAAAACAGAAGGTTGATACATGCAGTAGTGTATCTAGGTAATTACTATGTAAAGCTGAAATCTAAGTTAAATCTTACACATCTTTCCCTTAAGTACATGAGCCATGTTCTTGAGGCTCAGTTGACTTATACGTTGGCCACTTCTGTCCCACCCTCAGTAGAAAGTGCCGGCACTGTGAGTTTTCTGATTTTGCAGAACTAATTTGGTATGTGGGGCAGTTTGACAAAGAGATAGTCTTCTGGACAATGTCTTTTAATATATAAATGTAACAAGTATTTTTCTTCTCTTTGAAGGCAATGACCTTACTTTAGTAAAGCTGGTGGGGCAATCTTTTATACAAATAATGTTGATTTTCTTCCCCTTGTTTATAAGGTGAATACAAATATATCAAAAAAGGATAAGATAACCCATAATCCTGCAACCCAGAGCACAACCATGGACATTTTTGTTTTGTCTTTTTAAAATAACATAGTCAAACTGATGATACTTTTTCCAACTACCAAAAAAAAAAAAAACAAAACAATGGCACTGAATCAGTTGTAACTCATAGCAACCCTATAGGACAGAGTGGACCAGCTCCATGGAATTTCAAAAGAGCACTTGGTGGATTTGACTTTTGACCTTTGGTTTAGCAGGTGTAGCAGTTAACTACTGTACCCGTGGAGTTTCCTTTATAACTACATTTTCTGCTTATTGTGAGTATTCTATATGCAGAATATGCTAAAGCAGTAACTCTCAACCAGAAACCATTTTGTCCTTGGGGACACTTGGCAATGTCTTGAGACATTTTTGATTATTAGGGAGTGGATGCTACTGGCATCTACTGGGCAGAAGCCGTTAAACATCCTACAATGCACAGGACAGCCTTCCTGTAACAAGAAACACCCAGCCAAATGCAGCAGTGCCAAGACTGGGATAGCCTGCACTCTACCATTATTTTGAGTGACTGCATCATAGTCAGTCCTATGTGCCTAGCTTTACTTAGTTAACCAGTCCCCTACTATTACACATAGTAATTAGACTTTATTCTGTACTTCTCTACTTACTGTGAAAACTTAGAGGAATAACTGGGTCAGAGTAGTCTTTAGGAAGGTAAAGAACCCAGCAGGAAATAAGCAATATTGTTAGTATAATCATTTTCCCTCTAGAAAAGATGGAGTTTGTAGTTGGGGTGTAAGGGAAAGAGAGAGCGTGCTTCCCGGCAGCAGCGGAATGAGTCACAGCGAGTGGGGGTCATACACCCAGAAAGGCACCAGCAGAAAATCATTTTGCATCACTTCAAGCATTCATGTGCTTCATGTGCTCACTCTTGGCGGTGTCTGTTGGCAGTAGGAAAAGTGGAAATGTTCTGAAGTTTATCAGTAACTGTAGCATCTTTGCCTTGAGAGGAACAAAATAACCTACTGTAGACATCTAGGGAGAAGAAAGGGTAATCCATTTAAGTGAGGGTGGGCATACCAGGGGGTGATGAAGAAGGGTCTTTTTAGCTGGCTTTGGGAAACAGCATTTCTGCGAATAGGCATAGAAGTTTGATGGTGGAATTGCATGAGCAAAGGCGTAAGGACCAGGCTCTTCAGCGTGTGTTAGTGAAAGAGCAGAGTCCAGTGTTACTGAAGTAAGTACAGTGCATGGAGCAGAACACTGAAGTAACTTTGGAAAAATAAAATTATTAAACCTCGTTATGTCAGTTTTAGGAGTCTTACAGGTGATTGCTTCTAATCTTGAACAGTCAAAGATTCAGGAGAGGATAAACTAAGGTAATGGAAAAGCTTGCATGCAGTTCATGTGTTAAAGAAATATATATTAGGTAGACAGGCAGGCCCAGCAGTGCTTTGCAGCTGCCTCCCTTTCATTCTCACAGGCTCTATACATAGCGAATGACTGTATTTCTGTACTCTGGTGTCCGTACTAGTATTAGGCCCATTTAAGGTAGCAAAAGCTGATGACTACAGAAGTGTAAATGAATTGAACAGTGTGCCTGAACCCACTTATTTTTCCCCAGCCCATGATTCCTACAGATAACCCTAGTCTCAACTGTCTGTTCCTTCCAGGACATAGTGTTTAAATCATGTGTCTTGGACTATGTTCTTTAAGATGTTCTTTTGTCTCCCCACCGCCCCAGAGGGCTCTGAGGAACAGTGGATACTATATTACCTTCTTGAAGGTTCACTCTGAGCCTAACATATTAAAGGCTGTGAGAATTCTAAAGAAACTTATTTAACTTGTTTTACCCCTATATGTCCTGAATTTATTTGGTAGGTTAGCCCCCTTTTTTTTCCTATGGAATAATCACTAACATCTGGATGAACACTAGTGTTTTATCAGATTTGTTTTGAGAAGTGTTTCCATAATATGTGTATTAGCTAACCTTAATGCCTAGCAGGTTATTTTATGAGTTATTTTTTCTGTAAACAAATAGCAGGTTTTCCTGAAGCTTCTAATATTTTTCCTTGGCCAGAAAAGCAGGACAAGCTGAGCCCTAGGGTCACTAAGGGTTGGAACCGACTCAGCAGAACCTAACAACAACAGAGATTCCAAAATGCATTTCTGTGGGCAGTGAGGAAGTTATGGACTTGAATTTGCGATCTTAGAAGATACAACCTGGAACCATGGAGCCCTGGTGGCGCAGTGGTGAGGAGCACAGCTGCTAATCAAAAAGTCGGCAGTCTCAGCTGCTCCTTGGAAACCCTGTGGGGGCAGTTCTGCTGTGTCCTCTAGGGTTGCTATAAGTTGAAATTGATTTGATGGCAGTGGTAATCTGGAAGCACTGTGTAACACAGATCAGGGAGGAGACTATTCTGGCAATGTTTTAGACAAGAAACATCAAAGCCTGATATGGAGTTGTGCCTGTCAAAATGAGGCACTAAGGGGCATGTATGACAAATAGGAAGGAGGTAGTTTGGGGAAGCTGATGAGTTGGATGAAAAGGGATAAATTGACTGGAGGTCTTGGGGGTGATTTACACTACATTTCTATTTTAAGACTTTCAAATCCAGTCACTACCAAACAACTGAAAAACCAAACCCAGTGCCTTTGAGTTGATCCTGACTCATAGTAATCCAGTCACTACCAGTGTACTTTAAAATGTAAGTTTTTTGGTAAGCTTACTTACTTCCATTGACCTTTAAGAGCACATGAGCATTCATGAGACGCAGATCTGTTCCTCGTCTTTAGCATGTGTTGCTTTGTACTGTTATTTCTATTTATTTACAGTTAGCCTTTTTCAAGAGTCCTAGTCTTGTCTAGCACTTTGAGAGGAAGTTTCAGAGTGTATGCTGATATGCTCCTGATAAATTAATTACTGTTTGATTAGTTGCAGCTCATAGAAAGCCCACGTGTTCGGGCAGAAGTGTATTTCATAGCATTTTCAGTGGCTGATTTTTTGGACGTAGATCACCAGGCCTTCCTTTTTAAGGTACCTCAGGACTCCAAGCTCCAGCCTTTCAGGTAGCAGTTGAAGGCATGTATGATTTGTCCCACCCAGGATCTTCTTGACCACTGACACATCATGCTGTGTTTCAAGCACTAAGCTGGCCTTCATTCAGAAATTCCAGAAGAGACAATTCCGTAGTAATCTTCTGTATTTGAGTATGGAAAAAGAAATCGTTCATTAAAGAATGCATGCATCATAACTCAGAACTTTTCCCGCTCCACCTTAAGCTCTATTCTCAACCTGTAAAAAAGTGTATAAACAGAATGGCAGCCTCTTTGTGAGATCCCCAGGTTGAACACATACTGCCTTTCTACTTTTTCCATTGAGTGCTTAATAGTTAGTTATAGCCCAGGGAGCATTTTGTGGATAAATGTAAAATGCATGAGAAGTTTACATTACTTATGCAAGGATCTCAGCTATCTATTACCATTTAGTAGGTGTCTGCAGAAGGGGTACTCCTGATTAGGCCTTTTTTTTTTCCTTTCTAAGCACCCCAATAGAGGAAAATTCTGAATGTGTACCTGTTGCAGACGATAGGGACTTCAGCTTTAATTCATGTATCTTACAGTTTTATCCCAGCAATAGGCTCACTGGCAATAAAGCCAGAGGAGACTGTCTTTTATCTTTTAATTTAACAAGGCAATTGCTATCTCTTATCCAGACATTTTTGTATAACTGGAAACTTCTTAAGGCAGTGGTTCTCCTGCTGCCTTTGGGTCCCCTTTGATGCTCTGGTGACAAGTTATGGATCATCTTCCCAGAAAAATGCACTTATGAATTCATACACATTTTTATATGTAATTTCATAGCCCACATAGCTTTGTTCTTCTAAATATAATTCTTATTTTTAGTCAATATGATTTCTTTCTAAATAACTTTGTTTTTTCTTTATGTATTTTTTTGCATATGTAAATTTTCTTAATTTTAAGTGCCAGAAAGGAAAAACTACTTTAGTGAAAGAGAATAATTGGAGAGAGTATTTTATATAGGGTAGATTGGCACTGCTGCTAATAAATACTAAATGCAAACAATGAAATTGATAAATAAAAATAATTCTATAGGTATTTTTGGTTGCACAGTCATAGATATCATAATTATAAAAGAGTATATAGTCCCTGTATGTCATTTTACAAATGGACAATAAGACTTGGAGGTTGGGTGTGTGAGGACAGCTCAGACTGGTCGATTAGGGCCCAGGGTTGCCACTCCTACTTGTTTAGCTGAGACGCATGATGGGAGGGCAGCCACATCTTGTTTCTGCTGTGATATTTGGTTCCCAAACCCATCAGAAGAGAAAGTATTTATTTTGACTTTTCTACTAAGATTAGTATGTAATCCATTCCTGATAATCTTCAGAAAATACCTCAGTTACTCCCTCAGTTACTCAGTTGATCTGGTGCTGTTGAAAATGTAAAGAATTAGTTGTGCATGGTGAGAGAGAGCGCAAGTAACAGGTATAACATACAATTTTAAATGTATTGTGGCTCATTCCCATCAATTCCTTTCTTGGGATTACAAAGTCTGTGGGAAGAAATGACCTGGTTACACTGTGAGACTTGGTTTGATGTTGCTCTTTCTTATTTGAATTCTGTATGCTCTTTTTACTGTCCTGTAATTCATTCCATCAGTATTTGAGTGCCACCTGTGTGTTGGCCACTAGGAATACAGTGAAAACCAAAGCAAACATTGTCTCTACCCTCCTGCATCTTACAGGCTAAAGGAAAAGGTAGACATTAATAAATTATAAATAATTGTTTCAATGCCTACACATTGAATAAGGAGTGTGAAAAAAAGGAAAAGGAAAACTTTCTATCGCACATGGAACAAGGGACTCTAGGCTGGGGGTACAGTGCTTCCTGTCAATACTTAATCTAAGAATTGAAGAGTGACTCACTGCCCACTGACTTGTGGTGACCCTGTTGGACAAAGCAGAACTGCCCCATAGGGTTTCCAAGGAGTGGCTGGTAGGTTGGAACTGCTGATCTTTTGATTAGCAGCCATACTGTTAAGCACTGCCCACCAGGGCTCCAAAAACTGAAGAAGGGTGGTCAAAATAGTACCAAAAGAGAAAGGAGATTGGACAGCACCACAGCAGTGATGACAGAGAGTAATGCCAGGGGTGGGGCAGTCCTGAACATGTTTGGGTTGGAGTCTTTGAGATAGCAGCAGCGAGCAGTCAAATGGGTGGTGTGTTAGAAGGGTCTGAATGCGTTGGAGAGGTTATGCCATAGATAAACATACACATGTACCTGGTAGTTGTTCTTTATCGACAGTAATGCAAGGAGATTATTAATAGAAATCTAAAGTTTCTGTGTTCCCTTGAAGTACTCTTTTGAAACATGTGAACTTCTCTCCTTATCTAAATTTATTTCATTGCTTTCCTGGAAAAGTTTTATGTATCAAATTGTTCCCTAAAGGAGGATAAATATGTTTAGTGAACTTGAGGTATGTTGAGAATGTATTCAAATAATGGACATTTTTTAAATGTTCCCTTCGTCTAGATTTGATGTTGAATTTGTTCTCTCAGCACCTACTTCTGAATGGAATGGCAAACAGGGGCACATTTCACCAGCTCTTCTTTCTGAATTTTTAAAAAGAAGCTCCAACAAATCCAAAGTCCTTGTCTGCATTTGTGGACCAACACCATTTACGGAACAAGGGATACGGTGAGTAGGATGTGGTAGGACCCACGGTGCTCCCGGCACAGGGTGAGAGCCTTCCCACGGAAAATAATCGGCATCTCTCAGTTCTTCCTTTCCATATAAGCCTGCACTGTAGTCATCTGTGTAGCCAAAGAAAAGAACACAGTTTTTAATCTTCATAAAAATGAAGAGTTGAAGGCCAGGAGTCTGCATAATACCAGATATGAACACAACAGTAGGTTACAGCCAGCCTCGTGGTAACTCTCCTAAAGGCTGGCCACATGCATCAGTTCATAGTGGTACCGCAATCTGGTAAGGAGCATTAGGTTCTGCATCTTCCTCTTCCAAAGCTTTGAAATGTGTAGTAACTGATCAGCAGCGCGAGTTGGAGCAACTTCTTGGCCATGGGTTTGGTCTGGGGAATGAGCAGGGTAGGAGCCCTGGCAAGGGAGCATGCTGCGGCAGTTTGCTTCTGTCGGTCTCCTGGAAATGATAGGGCGGTTCTGCGGGTCTTGTAGAGCCACTATCAGCTGGAGTTGGCTAAGTAGCAGGGGGTTAGTGAGCACTGTCCACCTCATCAGAGCTTTTCATCTTCCTTTGTTCTCTGCAACTGCATAATAGTTCCTAAATCGTACAGAGATCAAAAGCCGGCAGGAAGACAAAGAGAGTTCTTGTCATTTGCCAGTGAGTCAGTTCTGACTCATGGCTACCAGTACTTAAATAAGCCAAGGCTTAGCAACTGAAATCGTCTGTTGGGTTTCTCGATGATTGTAAAGATACAGCTGCCTCAAATGCCTTATTTTTTCTTACTTGGTTTGTGACTAAACCTAACATATTCTAGATAATCTGTGAGTTGCTATTTTGTTTTTAATTCTACTTACAGAAAAGTTGGTCCCAATAAATACAAATAAGTAGACATTTAAAAAATACTGCTCTTCATATCGAATTGTAATTGCATTTATTTCTGGGTTTTAATACTTTCATCAGACTGTTCTAGTTAACTCTCTCAACTTAAATAAAAGTAGTATTTGTTATTTAACCTTACATTCTTTAAAGCTCAACCACGAATGTTAAAGCTATAATGAATAGTGGTAATATGGTTTGGAATTAAGTGATTTTTTAGATGAAAAGAGCCGCACAGTTTTGTGCTTTACTCACAGGTATTGTAGAAGACTTGTCTTAATGTTTACATATAAGGATTGCAGTATAACACTTCTCAAATGACTGGAATCAGTTAGAGTGGAATTTTAAGGCTACTTAATCAAATTTCTCACTGACTGAGAAAGGATTTCTTACACAGATGCCCTAATAGATATGCTGAAAGTATCCAAATCTCGAGGCCATATTCAGAAACGTATTGTAGACTACTGTGAATTGTGGGCTTCTTCAGGGCCAGGACCATGTCCTTTTTGTTATTTTAATTTTTTTTTTAATATTTAATTGTGCTTTAAGTGAACATTTACAATCCAAATCAATTTATCACACAAAACCTTGCACACAACTGCTGTGCAACTCTAGCTGTTCTGCCCACGCTGTGACAGCACACTCGTCTTCGCCACCTTGTATTTCCCATGTTCACTCAACAAGCTCCTGTACCCGTCCACCCTCTCATCTCACCTCTGACAAGAGCTGCTCAGTTTCATGTATATGCTTAAGTCAAGAAGCACAGTCTTCATTTTATGTCTTATAACCCGGTCCAATCTTTGTGTGTAGGGTTGGCTTCGGGAATGGTTTCAGCTATGGGCTAACTGTACGGGGGCCGTGTCTTCTGGGGACCCTCTAGTCTGTTGGGCTCTCGAGTCTGGAGTGCTAGTTCTGCACGCCCATTTTTGTCCTGCTGCATCAGGGACTGTATGTTGTATTCCTTGTCAGGACAGTCATTGGTGGTAGGTAGCCAGACACTTTCTAGTTCTTCTGGTTTCATGCTGATGCAATCTCTGTATCATATGGCTCCTTCTGTTTTGGGGGTTCATATTTTCCATACGTCTTTGATGTCCTTTATTCTTCTCTGCTCCAGGTGAGTTGGGACCAATTGATGTTGCCTAGATGCTGTTTGCTAGCTTTTACACCCCAGATGCCACTCACTAAAGTGGATTGTTAAAACTTTGTGATACCAATTGACTGAGAGTTTCCCTCAAACCAGGACCGTGTCCTCTTCGTTTGGTTTCCTGGGAGGCTTAGTCACTTCTCTTGCCTCCGGAAGCCTCAGTAAATGTGTAGTGAATACAAGGTAGCCACCAAGCCAATCTTAATAATTATTCATTTTTTTTAGATTACTATGTCCTGTTTGGCACATGCTAAGCTGCTAACTGAGAGTTGGTGGTTTGAACCCCGGCCCCTTCTTTGTGGGAGAAGGATGTGGCAGTTCACTTCCGTAAAGATTTACAGCCTTGGAAATGCCACGGAGCAGTTTTGCTTCATCCTGAAGAGGTCACTATTAGTCAGAATCAACTTGATAGCAGTGGTTTTTTGTTTGTTTTGGTTTATAACCTCCACAAATTTCTCAATTTTACCTGAGAGCTAATCTTTCTATGCTACATTAGCTGGCTTACCCAGAACTGCTCAGGAGTATTATTATAGATCCCTGATGTTACTTAGCTTGAACAAGCTGCAAAAGTCATAGCCTCAATTCAGATTACGATTTGTAATTCATAGCATCTGCCCTTGTGGCCTTCAGTTAAAGACCTGTAATTTTTTGATTGCCTTGTCCTTAACATCTTGCTGTGTGTGGTCTCTTTCTTAATTGGCAGCTACTTGGACCTCTTATTATAATTCTGAAAAATACCTCTTTCTTTGAGATACTCATTCTTAGAGCCTTCCAAAGTTAATTCCATGTCTGCTACATAGGTTTTTTTTTTTATAACTAGAACCATCTGAAACATACTTGTGATATTTGGTAAAAGTTTTGTCAATTTCATATGCTGTGGTAATTAAGACTCATAGGCAAGCCAAGTGCTGTCGAGTCGGATCCGACTCATGGTGACCCTAGCGATTTTTAAAAATTATAAATAGCTTCTAATTACTCACCTAGTAAAGGTTCATTTTTCCACTAAAAAACCACTTATTTATTACAGAGTTTTTAAAAAATGGTCTCTGCTTTCAAGACCTTTACTGGCTGGTGGTAGAAACAAATGCATATACAGATAATTAAAATATGATTTAGAATGCCTTAAGTAGAATGTTACCAATTTCTGTCCCTAATGAACTAATAAATCTTTACATAGATCATTAATGGTTGCTAGCATCCAAAAAGAATCAAGCAGGTACTATATTCCTTATGATGAGCTTAAGTGCTACAGCTGCAAACCAAAACGTTAGCAGTTCAAATCTGCCAGGCTGCCTTTGGAAACTCTACAGGGCAATTCTACTTTGACCTTTAGGGTTGCTGTAAGTTGGAATCAACTCAGTGGCATTGGTCTGGTTTGGCTTATTTTTATGAGTTACATATGAAGTAGTCTTGCCAGAAAAAATTGAACCTGTATCTGATCAAGCCTCTAGATTCAGCTATTAATTATGGCAAACAGAAGTACCAAGGAACATATTACTATAGTATGTAACAGGAATATAGCAAATTGAGAACTGAGGAATACGCTATAAGTGAAAATCTGATTTCATCAATCAATAAATCCCAAGAGAGGGAGAACTGGGGGAATATTTTATAGATCAAAAGATACTTGAAAGCTAATCACAGTAAGTAGACTGACTCTTGAGTCAACCAAAGTAAAAACTGATGGCATTCATGTGACAGTTGAAAAACTGATCATTAACCATGTAATTGATGGTACCAAGAAATTACTATTAATTTTTTAAATGTTGTTTTTGTTTGCTTATTAAATACCAAGCTGGAAAAGTGAAAAATAAAGTACTGTGGTTATGGTGGAAATTCCGGTGATACAGTAGTTAAGAGGTCTGCAGCTAATCAAAAGGTCGGCAGTTCAAATCCACCAGGCTCTCCTTGGAAACTGTAGGAGGCAGTTCTGCTCTGTCTATAGTGCTGTTAGTTGGAATTGACTCAACAGCTATGGGTTTGATTTTTTTGTGTGTTTGGGTATGGTAAACTTTGAGTGTATTTATTTTTTAATATTTTTCTCTAAGAAATATGTGTTTTATTTGTTTTTCAGGTTGCTGCATGATCTAAACTTTTCCAAAGATGAGATTCATAGTTTTACAGCATAATGAAGAACTGTCGTTGTCCTTTATTCACCTCTTTTACCTAAATTTGTGATTGCTTAGGGTTTTTTAAGAGTACATTTTTGTATATACAAAAAGGCTAACTGTTTCAGGCTTCTGTTTCTTCAGTGAAGTCAGATGTTCCTTCATTATCGATACCTTGTGCTTTATTTTGTACCATAACTTATTTTATTACTCTTACTACTAATATTTGACCTGGAAAGTCCATCACAGCAACAAATACATATTGGATTCTTTGTTATGAATCACAAATTTCTTTACCATTTAAATTGTCTGTATCACTGTTCCAAAATAGGCACTTGTGTTTTATGACGTAAAGTATATGATCAATTTGATCATGTTTCTATACTGTAAAATGTGTAATTAGCAATACAGATGACTTTTACATTGCACTGTTAACTCAGGAAATGGTCCCTTATGTCCTTGTTATTAATATTAAAACATGGAATGTTAAGACTTACTAAGCGATCCAAACATTTTATGTGTGTGTGTGTGTGTGTGTGCGCGCACATGTGTGCATGCACACGCACATACATGAGTTTGTATGTGGCTTGATTCAGAATAGAATAAAACTATACTAAAGCACTTTTTAATCCTTGTGGTGGAAATGCAGTTGACTGCAACAATGTTGTTCTGTGTCTATGGAGAATCTAGAAAGCCAGCAATAAAATATTGAAGAGACTTCTTCACACATATGGCCTTGGATTAGTTGTGTTTTATTCATAATCAAAACTAACAGAAAAGGGTATCAAGAAAGAGAATGAAAGTGTGGCATCTTGTCCCATGACCTGAAATAATCTGGTGTTGTGAATGGGCTAAATTTTCATTCCTTTGGAGTTTATCTAGACCATTTGGAAACAGGAACAACACTCTGTCGTAAAGGATGCTTTTTCCCTGCCGGCAGCTTTGCCCACAGCTGGCTATTCAGCAGGGAGCCCTTCTGTACACTGATATGTGGGCCTCATATAATCTCTCCCTGCTGCTTTATGCAACCTTCAAACAGTTTTATAGATTGGAATTTAGCAGAGTTTCAAGAGATCATTATGCGCCTTTCATAAGCTAACTTGGATTTTTCAGTCTTATTCAGTATAGCAGGAGTGTTTCACAGAAAGTAGGCTTGGAGGCAATTTCCACAGTTCCCATAAATGATTTTGTAAACGGATAAATTCTCAGTGAAGAAGTGAAACATTCAAGAGGAACACAAGGTACAAATGGCTGGCTGAAAACGGTCACCTTTTCATGTCTTCTGTCTTCTGGAACCAGTTCCACCGAATCAGCATGCACTGAGACAAGAATCTAGCTATGCTGGACTGGCAGTCTTCCCCAGTAGCTGGTTCCTGGTTTCATTTCTCCTTGCCACTTGTGTTCTTTCCGTGGTTAAGGGAGCTCAGGTACTCCCTAAACCCAAAACGCCAAGCTCACTGCCATCAAGTCAATTCCCTATAGACATGTACTTTCTGCAGACCACCTTTGTGCTCTTGTAGTTTGTTGGCACCTTATCAATTCATTCCACCATAGGCTGTCTCATTCTCATCTCTTCTGACCTCTCTTCTGTCTCCAGTTCTTTTCTGGTTTTCTTCAGTTTCCTCTCTATTAGTATCTAAATGTATCTCTTCCTCATTCCTCATTCCTCATTCCTTTTATTTTTTTCCTGTATTTCAAAGAAAAGAAAACCCAGAAGCACCCTTCCAGGTGATCTTATCCATTCACATGATTTTGTTAGGCTACTATGTCAATTAAGGAGCCCTGGTGGTGCAGTGGTTAAGCACTTGACTGCTAATTGAATCGAACAGCCACTCTGGAGTAAAGATTTCAGCCTTGGAATCCAACTCTAGTGGACAGTTTTACTTTATCTTACAGGGTTGCTGTGAGTTGGAATCAACTTGACAACAACAGGTATATGTTAATAATTTCAAAATTAGAATCTCTACTTTTTAGAGAATCAGCTGAATTGCAGTTTTCGTTATCCAGCTACCCTCTGGACACCACTTTAATGTCCCACAAGTCTCTCAAACTCGACATTTCCCAAATGAAATTCTCACCATTATATCATCTCTCTCCAGGTCTGTTCCTCCTCTTGAATTCTCTGATTCACTGGTACCGCAGTTTGATTGAATCAAATTAGGGCTGCATTGAAAGGATAGTTCCTGAGGTCAGTGTTTGATAATTTGTTCTGTGCCAGGAAGGCTCCCTTCAGGTGTCTTTTTATGCAGCTTGGCCAATATCTCCAGTGAACCCATCAATTTTCTCTCAGCTGCCTTTCATCACAGCCTCCACTGTTCTTGAGAGTCATCACACTGTTGCAAATCAAGTCAGTTATTTGGGGGCCAGATTTGGAGCTCTCTGTTCTACAAACTGCTTCTTACCACCCTCCTCCACCCTAACCCTGCAAAGTCTGTTTTGTGGCTCTGGAGCTGGGGTAAAGGACAACAGATTACTTCTCTGTGTGTCACCCCTGCTCTGGAATCAGAGTGCTTAGTGGCAGGGGTATCAGAAGCCCTAGGTTTGCTTGGCTTGCTTCTCCCAGCATGGAATTCTCATCCCTGTATTCTGGACAAGGGCAGTCAGGCCTCAGTACTAAAAAGTCTCACATGCCAACCTCAGCAGTTTGAGCCATATCTTGTCAGGATCAGAGGAGCAAAAGGATCAGTCCTGTGTTTTAGAAGGATCACTGTGGTAGAAAGAAGATTGGAATGGAGATGAACAAGATAACTGCTAATATTCCACATTCTTGAAGTTGTACAGCTATTCTGAGTATACTCTGCCTACTGGAAACATTGTACTCATTGATTTCAGCTGATTGGGAGTGAAATCTTGCACTGAAAGCATAAATTGTGTATAAAATTACTTTTCATTTGGCTCTGTATCTAAGAAAAGAGTGCTGAAGTCCTACGAAGGTTGAAATTCATGTCATTTGATAATAATGGACATTAACACGGCTTCAGGGCCTTGACGGGGCCGTGGTTACAGAGCCACAGTTGCTAACAAAGATAGGCAGTTCTAATCCACCAGCGGCTCCTTCAGAAACCTACAAGTGCTTCTGCTGTGTCTTACAGAGTCTCTGTGAGGAGAGACTGATTCACCAGCAATGAGTTTGATTTTTGTGTGGGATTCAGCACTCGCTGTATGCCAAGCTAAGGACTCTATATGCATTATTATGTTGAAATCTTCACTGTGTTCTGATAAACACCATACTATTATTTTCACCATTTGAGAGAGTACAATGTTAAAAAAAAAAAAAAATTTCCTCAAAGTTACACAGCAGCTCAGCCAGAAATAGAAGTCAACTTTGTCTGATTCTAAAATCCGAATCTTAACCATTATGCTAAGTGTCTATGTATTTTTTGTATATTCACTAGAGTTAGCTTTGTTCTACATATAAAAACCCCCCAAAACCCCACTGCCGTCGAGTCAGGTCCAACTCATAGCGACCCTAGAGGTCAAAGTACAACTGCCCTATGAGTTTCCAAGGAGCACCTGGTCAGTTTGAACTACCGACCTTTTTATTAGTAGACTTAGCATTTAACTCACTTAGGCCATGCAGAACATGCTTAATACACTAGACTCACTTAACTAAGGATGTATCAAGTCCACAAGTTGTAACCATTCATCTATTCATTAATGCTGCTGTCCATAATTCAAACATTATATTACTCAAGATAGGAAATTTTGTGTAAAGTACTGCTAATTCACTTTGTGAATTCATACACTGAATAGTCCTTATACTTTTAGTAGGTACCCACCAATAATAATTTTTTTAATGAAGAGTGAGCAATAGTAATAACTGGCAGGCTGTCTATGAAATAAGTGGAAGATGTTAAAATGGTAATTGTTTCAATACTTTCCCCAGTCTATTGCTCCCTTATAGGTTCCTTTGCAATTGAAAAAAATAGAATTTATTTTTCTCATGAATATACTTTTTGAAGCAATACTTTTTTTTTATCATGTCCTTTACCAATTCAAATATGTCTCATTATTGAGATGTTTTCCTTTTAATATTTTCTCTGTGTGGCCTTTTTGAAAAGGAGAACATCTTGATGGCAGGATTTACCAGTTGAATTTTTCCTTGGCAATTTAAATAATTTTCTAAGAGAAGTTAATATCTGCATTTAGAATAAGCAAACGGAAGAAAGATGAAATTGGAGGGAGAGGCAGTGCTGCATCATAGTAGGAAGTTTGGGTTTGATCAGTTTGACAAATTTGTATATTCTTGCAGCCGCCATCAACAAAAAAATTACATGTGGTCCATACCAAGGGATTTCCTCCCAACTTGGCCCCAAACAATTACTGATCTACTTTCAGTAACTATGGATTAGATTGATCATTTCTGGAGTTTGATATATGTGAAATCTTAATACACTATTGTGTATGTATACATTTGTGTCTAACTTGTTCTGCTCCACATTAATGTCTCTTTTTTTTGTTATGATTGAGTGAAAATATACAATCCCATATAAATTTGCATACCTGTCAATGAGCGGCTCCCACTGCTCTCCCTGCCCAGTGACAGCACACTCCTCCTCTCCATTCTGTACGTATCATATCACCATAACAATCTCCTATCCCCTCCTCTCCACCCTCTCCCCTGTGTCCAGTAAGAGGTCAGCCAGATGACATCTTGTAGATGCATAGAACCATAAAGTGCACACATGATACGGTCACTCTATGTCACCAAGTCCAATCCATGTCTGTCCAAAGAGTTGAACTTCCATTATGATTTATGGACAGAGGCAGCATCAGGGCCAGGGGCCATGCTCCCAGGGGAATCCCGAGGCCCCTGGTCCATCAATTGCAGTCTTTTAGTGGAGATGTCAGGGTGCGCACCTTTTTATTTTTATTTTGTGTTGCCAGCGAGACTCATCACGGCTATCACTGGTAGTGGCTGGGCACCATCCAGTTCTTCTGGTCACATGTTGATGTAGTCACCCGCACACGTGGGTCTCTCTGTCTTCTGGGTTCTCTTTCCCCAATGTTGTTTTGGTCCTCGGAGATCATCCATTCCTGCTGAGTTGGGACCATCTGCTGTACCCTCATATGGCAGTTGGCAGCTTTTAAGACCCTAAATACCACTCATCAATTTGGTGTGCAGAAAACTCTTAGCAAACCCTAGTTACACCAGTTGGCCTCAGTGTCCTCTGGGAGCATGGTCCCCAGACCCCCACCACAGCTACTCCATCCCTGCAATATTGGGTTAAGATGGGAGGAGTAATCATGTTACATGGAAGTTCATTGAAAATTGATGTTTCTAATGTGTGCTGTCACAGGTTTCACCCAACCAGCTTGCTATCAACTATCTAATCAACACCCCCTCTCCCTCCCTCCCTCCCCACCCTTGCAGCCATCAAAGAGTATTTTCTTCTATGCATGAGTCTGTTTTTAAGTTCTTTTATCGTAGGAGTCTCATACAATACTTGTCCTTTTGCCACTGACTACTTTCACTCAACATAACGTCCTCCATTTGAAACCAGGTTATAAGATACTTTCGAAAATTATCGTTCTTTATCATTGCATAGTGTCCCATTGAGTATATATACCGTAGTTTACCTATCCATTTCTCTGTTGTTGGGCATATGGGCTGATTCCATCTTTTTGGTATTGTAGATTGTGCTGCAATAAACATTCTTGTGCATGTATCGCTGTGAATGGCCTTGATTCTGTAGGATATATTCTGAGCAGTGGAATTACTGGGTCAAATGATATATCTATTTCCATCTTTTTAAGGAAGCCCCAAATTGCTTTCCAAAGAGGTGACACAATTTTGCAATCCCACCAGCAGTGTAGGAGAGTTCCGATTTCTCCACAGCCTCTGCAGCATTTGTTGTTTTGCATTTTTTGGATCCTGGCCAACCTTTGAGTTGGGTTTTGTATAAGGTGTGAGATATGAATCTTGTTTCAATTTATTGCAGATGGATATCCAATTTTGCCAGCACCATTTGTTGAAGAAATTCTTTTTACCCCAGTTTAATGTCTTAGGGCCTTTGTCAAATATCAACTGCTCATAGTCAGGTGGTGTCATCTCTGGGGTCTCAGTTTTGTTCCATTAATCTATCTGTTTCTTTCTGTACCAGTACCAGGCTGTTTTGACAATAGTGGCAATGTAATAGGTTCTAAAGTCAGGTATGAAGGGCCTCCCAGTGTGTTCTTCTTCGGTAGTGCTTTGCTTATCCGGGGCTTCTTCACTTTCCAAACGAAATCACTGATTTGTTTCTCCATCTCATTTAAAAATGTGATGGGAATTTATGTTGGGATTGTGTTATATAAGTAAATTACTTTGGGCAAAATAGACATTTTCACAATGTTAAGTCTTCCAATCCACGAGCAGGGTAGGTTTCTCCATTTGGACTTGCAGTTCTGTTTGTAAAGGTCTGTTAGATTTATTCCTAGGTACTTTATCTTCTTGGGGGCTATAGTAAATGGTATTGATTTGGTGACTTCTTCTTTAATAATATGACTGTTGGTATAAAGGAATCCTACTGATTTACTTATGTTTATCTTGTATCTTGACACTTTGTTGAACTCTTCTATCAATTTGAATAGCTTACTTATGGATTCTTTAGGATTCTCTGCATATACAATCATATCATCTGCAAAAAGGGAGATTTTTACTTCCTCTTTACCGATGCAAGTGCC
Organism: Heterohyrax brucei; assembly: GCA_028571685.1. Classification (NCBI taxonomy): domain Eukaryota; kingdom Metazoa; phylum Chordata; class Mammalia; order Hyracoidea; family Procaviidae; genus Heterohyrax; species Heterohyrax brucei. Next base: position 103,824,966 of record CM053144.1, read on the forward strand.
CTTTATTTCTTGGTCTTGTGTAATTGCTCTGTCAAGAACTTCTAGTACAGTGTTGAATAGAAGAGGTGAGAGTGGGCATCCTTGTCTAGTTCCCATTGTCAAGGGAAATTGCTTTAGTCTCTCTCCATTCAGGATGACGTAGGCAGTTGGCTTTGTATAAATGGCCCTTATTGCATTGAGAAATTTGCCATGTATTCGTATTTTGCTGAGAGTTTTTAGCATGAATGTGTGTTGGACTTTATCAAATGCCTTTTCTGCATCAATAGACAAAATTAGATGATTCATGTCTTTTGTGGTATTTATATGGTTCATCACATTAATTGTTTTTTTGATGTTGAACCAGCCTTGCAACCCTGGTATGAATCCAAGTTGGTCGTGATGAATTATTTTTTGGATATGTTGTTGTATTCTGTTGGCAAAAATTTTGTTGAAGATTTTTGCATCTACATTCGTGAGTGATATTGGTCTGTAGTTCTCCTTTTTTGTTGGATCTTTCCCTGGCTTTGGTATTAGGGTTATGCTGGCTTCATAGAACGAATTTGGGAGTATTCCATCCCTTTCTATGCTGTGAAATAGTCTCAGTAGTATTGGACATAACTCTTCTCTAAAAGCTTGGTAGAATTCTGCAGTGAAGCCATCTTGGCCAGGGCTTTCTTTGGTTGGTAGTTTTTTGATGACTTTTTCAATCTCTTCCTCTGTGATGCATTTATTAAGTTGTTCTGCTTCACCTTGTGATAATTTGGGTAGGTGATATGAATCCAAGAATTTGTCCATTTCCTTTAGGTTTTCAAATTTGTTAGAATACAACTTTCATAATATTCTGTTATGATATTTTTTATTTCTGGTGGATCTTTTGTGACAACTCCCCTCTCATTTCTAATTTGGGTTATTTGTTTCCTTTCCTGTTTTCCTTTAGTAAGTTTAGCCAACGTTTTGTCAATTTTATTGATCTTTTCAAAAAACTAGCTTTTGGTCTTTTCAGTTCTTTCAATTGTTCTTCTATAATTTGTTTAATTCTGTTCTAATCTTTATGATCTGTTTTCTTGTAGTGCCTGAGGGGTTCCTCTGTTGGTCTCTACTTATTCAAGCTGTAGCATTAGATCTTTGGTTTGGGTTCTTTGTTACTTCCAGATATGTGCATTTATACAGATAAACTGACCTCTGAGCACTGCTTTGGCTGTATCCCACAGGTTCTGGTAAGAAGTGTTTTCATTCTCATTGGAATCCATAAATTTCTTTATTTCATCCTTGATTTCTTCTATAACCCACAGCTTTTTGAGCAAGATGCTGTTCAGTTTCTATGTGTTCCACTTTCTACAAATATTTTTTCTGCTATTGTTTTCGACTTTAATGGCTTTGTGGTCTGAGAAGATACTTCGCAGTAATTCAATAGTATGGATTTTGTTGAGATTTGCTTTATGTCCTAAAACATGTCTATTCTGGAAAATGTTACATGTGCACTGGAGAAGAAGGTGTAGTTGTCTGCTGATGGATAGAAAGTTCTGTATATGTCAATGAGGTCTAGTTGTTTAATTGTGGCAATAAGATCTTCTGTGTCTTTATTGAGCTTTTTTCTAGACAATCTGTTCAATATTGAGAGTGGAGTGTTGAAGTCTCCCACTATTATTGTGAAGTGATCTTTCTTATTTTTGAGTATAGTCAGTGTTTCTTCAATGTACTTAGATGCTCTAGTATTGGGTGCATAAATATTTAATATTGTTAAGTCTTGCTTGTATATTGAAACTTTCAGCAATAAATAGTGTCCATTAAAATCTATTTTATCTGAGATTAGTATTGCCACACCTGCTCTTTTTTGTGTATTGTTAGCTTGACATACATTCTTTGATCCTTTAATTTTCAGTTTGTTCTTACCTTTAAGTCTAGTGGGTGAGTTTCTTGTAAGCAGCATATGGACAGGTCATGTCTTTTGATCCAAGATGCCACTCATTGTCTTTTTACTGGAGCATTCAGTCCATTCACATTCAATGTAATCATTGATAGGTATGTGTGTGTTCAGTGCTGTCATTGTGTTATATTTATTTTTGCGTTAATGTTTTCTCTGTTATTATTCTGTTCTAGGATATTCTTTATTAGTTGATTTTTCACCTTTTTCAGTGTTCATTTTATGGCTGTTGAGACTCATGTATTATGCTTCTTGATTTGATGTGCTGCATCTTTATTGTGCTTTTCAGCTGCCCCTGTGGTCCCTCTTAATCATCTATGTTTAAACCCAATTTTAACTACTACAAGTTTTATTAACGTCCTCTCCATCTAGAAGGACTTTAATGACTGTAGCACATTCTTCTTTTTAATATGATGACATCATAGTTTTCATGATATGATCACTGGATCACTTTGTCTAATATTACAGCTTTGAGTTTGGAGCCTTTCCTAAGTGAGTAGGTTTCTGGATGATGTGTCCTGTATTTCCTTCTATAATATAAAATTAATGGTTTTGTTCTTCTAAGCCAAGAGCTTCTTTCAATATTTCTTGTAGCTTTGGTTTGGTTTTCACAAAGTCTCCAGGTTTCTGTTTATCTGTGAATGTCTTGATTTCATTTTCATATCTGAAAGATGGTTTTGCAGGATATATAATTCTTGGCTGGAAGTTCTTCTCCTTCAAGGCTTTGAATGTGTCATCCCATTGTCTGCATGCCAGCATCGTTTCTGTTGAGAAATCTGATGAAAGCCTGCAGGGTTTCCCTCTGAATGTTAGTTTTGCTTTGAGTCTTGCTACCTTTAGGAGTCTCTGCTTGTGTTTCATTTTGTTAAGCTTGATTATGTGTCTTGGGCTCTTCTTTTGGGATCTACATTGAGTGGCGTTCTATATGCATCTTGGATATCTATAGTCTCTTCTTTCCTAATTTCTGGGAAGTTTTCCATCAGCAGCTCAGCCACAATACTCGCTGTTTTCTCAGTTGTTCCGTCCTGTTCAGGAACTCCAGTTAATCGTAAATCGTTCCTCTTAGTAGACTCCCACATGCTTCTTCATTTTTCTTGGTTTTATTTTTTTCTGATTTCTTCTCATAGATGCTAGAGTCAGTAGCTCTGTCTTCCAAGTCAGAAAGTCTATTTTCCATTTGTTCCATTCTGTTTTCTTAGCTTTGAACTGAATTTTTCTCTCTTTGATTTTCTTATTGATGAGTTGGATTTCAGAGTACTGGTGTTCCAGCAGATCAAACAGCTTGCTTACTTTTTCATTTTGCTCTGCTGCATTTTGTATAAGGTTTAGGAGGGCTTTATATATAATCCTTTTATACTGACCCTCTGATAGTTTCAGAAAGGCTTCTTTGTCTTGGAAGTTCTTTGGATCTTTCCTTTGTGGGCCTTCTGAAGCCACAGGTAAATTCTTCCTAATATTCTGGTCCAAAGTTTGTTGCTTTTTGGGCACCTGGAGGTTGTTTTGTTTCTCTAGTGTTACCTTAACGGGATCTAAACTCAGTCTGAAAAGGAAGTTGATCACCAGATACCTCTGTGTACTCTAGTGGCTGGGCTCAGTGGAATCTCTGGTGTAGCAGGCTCCACATCCTGATTGGCAAAGACACAGCCCGGCTTACAGAGTCACTGGGAAGCTGTCAGCTGACCCTATCATGTGAGACAGTAAAGGCTGGAAGAGATGTCGTCTGGATGCACCGCAGTTATTTCTCTATTGAAAGGTAAAAGGTATCTGACAGCTTCCAAAATTAGTCTGGCTTTCAGGTGTGCAAGTCCCTCTTCACAGCTGGCAAAGTAAGCAACTCTGTATCAAAGACTGCTTTATTGCTGTAAAAGCACTCTCCAGGCAGGCACTGCCTCCCATCCTGGGAATTAGGTACAGCTGAAGCCTTCCTATGGATTACTCTGTCTTCCAGTGAATCAAGATGGTGTCTCGCAGAAACTCCCCTGCCTGCCTTGGACAAGGCTATTCAGTAGTGGAGATTCAGAGATTCCAAGAGAGAGAGGTCAGAGGTGCCAAGTAGGACAGATTCCAAGGCCAGGCTTTTGAAATGTGGTGACTGCTCTCTGATGTCATCAGCAGTGTGTCCAAACTTCACTGCCAGTCAAACTTCAGCCCCTCCTGCCAGACAAGACAGAGAAAAAGAGAAAAAAGAAAATAGTTAAAATGGCAATTTACCTTCAGTCTGCGAGAGTTGACACTCTCCAAGGGTGGGTGTCGGTGAAGGAGAAGAAGCTTCCTGCTCACTGGTATGTAAACCAAATAGACAGCCCTACGCTGTGTTCTAGGGCTCACTAGATGTCCAGAAATCACCATTTAATCATCATTTCAGGCCTTGGTTTCCAGAGGGATTTAGGGAGGCATGTGTTTAATCCACCATCTTAACTCAGCCCCCTCTCACATAATGTCTTTAAGATTCTTTCATAGTATTGTATGTATCAATAATTTATTGCTTAGTATTATTTCAATGTATCAGAATACCATGATTTATTTATCCTTTCAACTGCTGATGACTATATGTGTTATTTCCAATTTAGGGCTATTATGAATAAAGCTGCTAAGAATATTCATGTCCAACCCTTTTTGTGGACATATATTTTTATTTCTGTTGGATAAACAATGGATTATTGGGTCATATGATAACTTTATGTTTAACTTCTAAGGGACTGCCATTTTTTCCCCCAAAGTTGTTGTACCATTGTAACATTTCTACCAGCATGTGTGACAGTTGAAGTTAGTTCATATCCTTATCAGTTTTGAACTATTGATCTCTAAATATTAGTGTACACTGGTATCTCATTGTAGTTTTAATTTTCATTGGTCTGATATTGAACATCTTTTCATGTACTTGTTGGTGTCAGTATATCAGGTGTCTGTCTAAATCTTTTGCCAGGTTATGAATTGGCTTGTTTGTCTTCCTTCTTATTGCTGGTTATGAACATGCTTTATATGCCCTGAATATAGGTCCTTTGTCAGATGTCGTTTTTATTTTCTTCCATTGTGTGACAGTTTATCACATATGTGGTTTCACAGCCATTAGTTCTTAGGACAAAAATAAGTTAATTTCAATTTGACCAAAATAAAATTAAAATAAAATAATAATACGGGGGCAACTGTGAAGTTGATGTGTGAATGGAATTCTAGAAGGAGAACTCCAGCGGCATGGTGGGAAGGACACTGTAGAGGGGACAGGTCTGAGAAGCTGACAGCTAATGACAAGCAGGACCATGATGTGACATCTTCAGTTTTCGATCAGTGGAACACATTGAGCATTAGATGGAAAGTCCTAACTCGATGGCCATCAGAAAATTCACAGAAAACACATTTTGTGTTTGCTTGCCATCTGTGTTAGTGGAAACGGACCACTTACTTCTTGCAGTACATTTTGTCCATTGCTTTGTAGTCACTGGGCAATTGGAGATAAATCTGAAAATGAGTTGGCAACTTTCCTTCTTGAACCCCAATATCTTGTGTTCTGACTTAGGACTTTCTAATTAGCCCTCTCAGCACATGATGATTAGAACAGTGAGGGCTTTTATGGCAGTGTTTGCTGAGGCAGCCTGCATAGACTTCATTACAATTCTATTTCCTCTCGTTTAGAGCATGCTGAGAAAAACAGTTATTTGTACTCTGCATTTGTTCTTTAAACATGTCTAAAGGAAAAAGTTTCTATAACTGCTAGTAAAATATATCCATGTATTTGTTATGCTGAGAATTTCCTACTTAATGGACAAGTTAATGTTTTATTTATACAAGACTTATCACAAGGCAATGCTCAGAATACTTTAACCACATTAGGGAAGAATTTCTTGTGATGTTTAGCAAAAAATAAATCACAGATAATCATTGCACTGCATCTAGGTATTCACTGTTACATTCTAATTTTAAGTGTGTGTTAAGTTCCATATAGGTACCTACAGGAAACCCTGGTGGCATAGTAATTAAGAGCTATGGCTGCTAACTAAAAGGTTGGCAGTTCAAATCCACCAGGTGCCCCTTGGAAACTATGGGGAAGTTCTACTCCATCCTAGAGGGTCACTATGAGTTGTAATCAACAGCAATGGGTTTGGTATTTATGTACATATGTATGTATGTATATATGTGTGTGTATATGTATATATCTAAACCATGTGTATATATCTATCATTGTTATATGAAATCTTAAATTTATCATTCTAAACCTTCTGTGAAATGGAAATTCTGCACAATAAACCATTAGAACAAGGTGCACATTTCCTCATCTAGTTAGGAATTCACAAAGGAAACCCAAGACAAGCTTCCCAAGGAGGTTTCAGAAGAGGAATTCAGAAGAATTCACAGGAATTCAGAAGTAACTTGAAGAGAGGAACTGCTCTCTTGGCAGTGAAGTCCTGCTACTCAGCCCCATTCCACTGGACTGACTTGGAAAAACCACCAGTTCCTCAAACCTCAAGGTACTAGTTTGGGCTGCAGAGGAAGGTTTTGAGTGTTGTAAAACAACATTCTTCTAGAAGGGATGTTTGTTTTGTTTTGTTTTTAACTAAAGGCTTTATTATTTTTTTTAATTGCTGGGCCATGAAATCTTTCATAATGCCTGATAGGAATATCTGGGAGGCAGTCTATGCTATTGATTGTAACCAAAAGGTAGTGTTTTGAATCCACCCAGAGAAGCCTTGGAATAAAGGCCTGGCAATCTACTTCCAAAGAATCAGCCCTTGGAGACCCTATGAAGCATAGCGCTACTCTGACACATGGTATTACCATGGATTGGAAGCAACTTGCCAGCAGCCGGTTAATGCCATTAAGTCTATCCCAACTCATACAACCCTGTAGGACGGAGTAGAAATATCCTGTAGAGTTTCCAAGGAGTGCCTGGTGGATTTGAATTACTGGCCTTTGGCTTGGCAGCCATAGCACTTAACCACTACACCATCAGGGTAGGATAAATTCCCAGACGTACATTGCTGAGTTAAAGAGATGTGCATTTGCGATTTTCAGGTTTTGCACAACTACAAGTATTTTGCATTTCCACAAGTGAGCTGTCTACTTTTTTTATGTTTTGTGTTTTTATTAGTTTTTATTTGTATTCCTTTATTTTTTTTTAAAGAAATTAGTGCTTTATAAAAATCTGAAGTTTATTGATATTGTTGCACTTCTCCCAAACAACACAGGACCTGAGGAGGCTTTCATTCCTTTCCCTTTTGCGTTCTTGTTCTGTTAACTTGTTTACACCCCATTTATTTATTGTTATTGCCTTATATATTGATGCTCATTCAAATGCCTGTACACATGTACCTTTTTTTCTGCCCCCTTCAACCTTTCACCTATCTTGTCCAAGTTTATCCTTAGAAGTGAATTTTTGTTGGTGGTAGAATCTTGCATTTTTTGTTTATCTAAAAATGTCTCCATTTCCCACTTTCTCTTGAATAATGTTTTCAAAGGGCAGAGTAGCAGGAACAGGGGTCTGGTGACCATGGTTTCAGGAGACATCTAGGTCAACTGGCATAACAAAGCTTTTTAAAGAAAATGTTCTGCATCCTACTTCGGTGAGTGGTATTTAAAAAAAGCTGGCAAGCAGCAATCTAAGTAGCATCAATTGGTACCAACTCACCTGGAGCAGAGGAGAATGAAAGACATCAAAGACATAAAGAAAACAGGAGCCCAAGAGACAGAAAGGGCCATACAATCCAGAGAGTACAACAGCATGAGATCAGAAGAGCTAGATGGTGCCTAGCCACTGCGAGTGACTGCCCTGACAAGGAATACAACATAGAGCCCCTTACACAGTAGGAGAAAAACGGGTGTGCAGAACTAGAACTCTATTATAATACCAGACTTAATGGTTCAACAGAATGGGGGGTCCCCGGAAGACACAGCCCCTGCCCAGAGCTGAAACTAGCCCTGAAGCCAACACTTCAGACAAAGATTGGACTAGTCTATAAGACATAAAGTGATACTGGCAAGAGTGTGCATCTTGGATTAAGACGCTGGCAGCTCCTGTCCAGAGGCGAGATGAGAGGGTGGACAGGTAGAGGAGCTGGTTCAGCGGAGACAGGAAACAGACAGTGGAAGGGAAGACTGCTGTCACAGGGTAGGGAGAACAGCTAGAGCTACCTAACTGTGTATGTGCAAGAACCTATCCTACTGCAGTATGACCTTGTGTTAACTGATGACATCTTCAAAAACCCTATTTCCAAACAAGTTCCTATTAACAGTTACATAGCTTACAAACTGCAACACATTATTTTTGGGGACATAGTGCAATCTCTAATAGGCAGAATAGTCAGGAGAGAATTATTTTCACACTAAAGCAAACACCTCATTATTCTCTTTCTTTTGGGTGTGTGTGTGCACTTGTGTGTGTGTACATATGTGTACTTTCTACCCTTTTACTAATAGTGTAGCCCTGCAGGACTGAACTTTATGCTTGTTTAGGCATAAAGCCCTGTCTCCTTTACTTTCCAGTCTGTTGAAATCCAGTCCCTACATTCTAGAATCCTGATGTGATTACACTGAATGGCAATAAAACCCAGCCAGGAAGTCAGCTTCTCATGCTCCAGAGGAGTCTAGGAAAGAATTTATTTCTTCTGCCTAGGCTCTACATTGAACTACCTATTTACAATATGTCTTAGTTACCTATTGCTGCTGAAATGCAAATACCACAGTGGGTGACTTCAAAGAACAGAAATTTATTTTCTTACAGTTCTGGAGACCGAAAGTCCAAACCAGGGTCTTGCTTGTGTTTGTTTCTTCCATGCTGGTAGCCCTGGGAATTTCTTGGTTCCTTGGCTTGTAGACTATCCACACGTGATGTCTGTCTTCCAATAATATATGTCTCTGTCTATTCAGGCCTCTCTGTAACTCAGAAATGATACATTGGTATGAACTTATTAACATAACTAAAGAAAATCCTGTTTCTAAACAGGATCACATCCACATGTATAAGGCCCAGGGACTCAACACACATTTTGGGGGGGGGGGGCATATTTCAACCCATCGCACAGTATATCTCTGAATAAATAAAAGCCACTCTTGTATCTATGTGATTTACTTCACAAGTTTTCTGAAAGCGTTCCCATGATTTAAAGGAGACTCACCTTTCTGATTTCCTGTTTTTCATTTTCACAGATGGATTTATTTCCTTAAGTCTCATTGTTTAACCATAGTTGACTTCCCTTCACACCATGAGGTTTTCTCCTACATCGTTCTCCATTTTTATCCATCTTTTTTCTGCCATATGCTTTCCAAAGCCCTGGTGACGCAGTGGTTAAGTACTTAGCTACTAACCAAAAGGCTGGCAGTCACTCCTTAGAAACCTTATAGGCAGTTCTACTCTGTTCTGTAAGGTTGCTGTTAGTAATCGATCTGATGTCAATGAGTTTTTGTATGCTTTCTAGAGGGTGAGTTAGCAAAGCCTCCTCTAGGTTCCACAGGCACTGAGAACTTTTTCTACTTTTTTATGATTCCTCTTTTTCCCTGGGATCAGGGAGCAGAGCTTGTAAGGACAAGGCAGAAAATGTACTGTTCTTCAAATGAATTTGAGCCAAGAAAAATTGAGGCTGGCATTTGCTCTGAGAAGTGCTAGACTCAAATTGTTCCTTAATGGAAAAGTTTTGAAACCTTCCCTAGAGCTACTTGAAAAGCCCTAGATGGTTGTGTTCAACGGGAACATTTTAAGGGACTATTTATGTTTCTATGTATGACAAATGTCTATGCAATGTTAGAAGCAAGATGGAAAAGATCTATTTGCTTTAAATACTGTGATTCATTGCTGAGCTCATAAATGCTAAATTACATCATGGTAGGCAAAAGAGAATAAGAAAGCAATGGCTATATAATTTATTTCTAGGTCACTGTCCCTACACTGAGTTAGCATCTGGTACTTTGCTTGCAGATGCTAGGGCAGGGAAGCCTCTGCCCACATGTAGCCAAAACACAGATGGCAGGTATTTCTCAGCCCCAGCATCTGCCAATACTCAAGAGATATGGAATTATTTGGAAGAGTTTAATCACATTTATCTATTTTGTCCCCCACCACTTCGGTCCCTTTACTCAGAATTACTGATGCCCTGTGAGTGCATGCTGGACTGATACTTCTTTCCCTTGATATATTCTTTTTTCCCCAAGAAAAGCTGAACTTAAGTACATAAAGAACTGAAGAGACCAACAATTTTGAGTGTTGCAGTAAGTGCTATGTCTAGAGATAATGCAAAGGATGCTTAACAGTCTCAAGGAATTAAAACAGGATTCCTGGAAGAATTAAAATTTAAGTTATCATTTTAATGCATAGCTCCTTCAGAATGGACATGGATGGGCCAGAGGTGAAGGGCGTAAGGATGAGAAGGTTGGTGGAGCTATACAAAGGCAGTGAGACCAGGCCCAGGGAGGAGCCACTTCCATTTTCTAAAACACTCCAATAACTTGTAAGAGGCAGAAGATGAGAGGACGGGTGGAGCATACTTCTCTTAATTGGAACAGCTGGTGGTGTCTTCCAGCACAACAGATGAGTACCCAACTCTCAGATCTCAAAGAAAGGGAGACTGCTGCTGCCTCACTCAACCAGGATCACTCCGAGAATAAACCGTCTTCTCTCTTCACACCTGACTGGTTGGTGCCTGTGTGTTCTCTCAAAGGACTGGTTTGGAGATGAACTTTGTCTCTCTCTTTAGATCATACCGTTTGTTTTCTCTCCCACTTTGTTATTGTTATATGAAGGATACCAGGGTAGTCTGGGACCAGGGCATAAGGAGATGGAATCAGGAAAAAGCCTGGCCTCAGGACATCACAGCCAGATGAAGGCCACATGGGTTTACTCAGCAAGCTGACCTGACCACGTGTTCTGGGACAGCAAAGAAGGGATCTAAGCAGTTTTGGAAACAATTTTCTGTTTAAAAAATAGCCTCAAAACTATTGCCATGGGGAAAATAAGAATGCTGTGTTAAAATTTCTTACATCAGTTTATATTCAAAACTCAAACTCATTGCCATTGAGTCAATTCCACCTCATAGAGACATCAGTTTATATATAGATCTTAATCTGGCTCTAAATACAAGTTTGATCAATTGAGACCAAGCCCCTGATTCAACATGTTTCTCTGGCAGTAGAAGCATGGGAGGGGGCACAAGGGCTGCACAGAGCTGCCCACAGCTGGCCCAGTCACAGGAATACAGGTGTGTAACACGTGCTGCCAGGCACCTTCACAAATAGCATCTTAATTATTCCTCATTTAGTCCAATGAGGAATCTCTGGGTGGTACAAACACTTTATGTACACAGCTGCTGACAAAAGATTGGAAGTTCAAGGCCCCCCAGAGATGTCTCAGGAGAAAGAGCTGGCCATCTACTTCTGAAAAATCAGTTACTGAGAAACTATTATGAAGCACAATTTTAGTCAAAAACATATGGGGTTGCCACAAGTTGGAATTGACCTGATAGCAGCTGGTTTTTAAATCCTGTGACCTGCCTTTTACTAATACTTTGCAGGTGTCAGCCAGTTTTTGCAAGTATGTAATGAGATGTTTGGGAGTTACATGGATTAATCAAGCCAACTGGTGACAGTACCACCCAGAGCTTGCACCTAGATCTTGTTGACTTCTCAGCCCATGTTTTCTTCATACCCCTAAACTGTGATCTTGTAATACTCATCTAAACTCTCTTCACCTCAGTTGTGAGGGTATGGGGACCAGGGCCAGGAATCCAGTCCTTGAGGGTCTGGTGGACCAAGTGGGGTGTCAGTCACAGCATAACATAGTGAGAGTCCAGAAGCAGGGTCAGCAGTTACAACTCAGGCTGAGCTGGAAAATTGATCATGTATTTTTGCATTCCTTTTGCAGAGGCCAGAGTTGGGCAGCCTGGATACACACATGGGGATGAGCTGGCCACAGATAGCAGACTGTAGAAGTAGAGAGGTGAGCAGAGACTTGCAACAAGAGACTTTACCTCTTTTACCTCCAAATTAGGTTTATTCTCATTCTGCTTGAGCACCTTGAGAAAGTGGTCTACTGCCTTTGTCTCTAGATCTGAAATTTTCTGAATATGTGAGTGCCTGTGAAGTGTGAAGACAGAGAGATGGTCTTTGTCCTCAGGGTAGATGGAAGATAAAGTATTTAAAGGTTTTTGTAAGGCAGCAAATTATATATATAAAACCACTATGAGTCTATTCCAACTCATAATGACCCTACAGATCAGAGAAGAACTGCCCCTCAGAGTTCCCAAGGAGTGCCTGGCAGATTTGAACTGCTGAGCTTTTGGTTGGCAGACATCACACTTAGCCCCTACACCACCAAGTTTTCCATATATGTATGTATATATATATATATATATATATATATATAAAACACTGAATGCTACAGTTTATGTGCATGGCTGCTAATCAAAGGCTAGAAGTTCAAGGCTACTCAGAGAAGTCTCACATCTACTTTTGAAAAAAACAACCACAGAAAAACCCTTATGGAGCACAATTTTAGTCCAAAACATGTGGGGTTGCCATGTGTTAGAAGCAACTTTATAGCAGCTGGTTTTTAAGCCCCATAAGCTGCATTTTACTAATAATTCTTACTTTGCATGTGTGGGAAGAGATATTTGGGGCGGTATGTAACACTACGTGTGTGTGTATATACACAAGACACTGTTGTTGTTGTTAGGTGCCATTGAATCAGTTCCAACTCATAGTGATCCCATGCACAACAGAATCAAACATTGCCCAGACTTGTGTCGTGTTCACAGTCATTTTTATGCTTTAGCCTGTTGTGGCATCATAAAGTGTCTTCCTCTTTTTTGCTAACCCTCCACTCTACCAAGTATGATGTCCTTCTCCAGGGACTGATCCTTCCTGACAGCATGTCCAAAGTCATTAAGACACGGTCTTGCCATCTTTGCTTTCAAGGAGTACGCTGACTGTACTTCTTTCAGAACAGATCTGTTTGTTATTTTGGTGGTCCGTGGTCCATTCTTCTCCAGCACTGCAAGTCAAAGGTATCAATTCTATTTCTGTCTTCTTTGTTCATTGTCCAGCTTTCGCATGCATATGGTGTGGTTGAAAATACCATGGCCTGGGTCAGGCTTACTTTAGTCTTTAAGGTGACATCTTTACTGTTCAATACTTTAAAGAGCTCCTTGGCAGTGGATTTTTCCCAGTGCAAAGCATCTTTTAATTTCTTGACTGCTGCTTCCACAGGCTTTGATTGTAGACCCAAATAAATGAAATCCCTGACAACCTCAATCTTTTTGCCATTTATGTTGATGTTGCTTATTGGTCCAGTTGTGAAGAGTTTGGTTTTTTTGATGTTGAGGTGCAATCCATATTGAAGGCTGTGGTCCTTGATCTTCATCAGTGTTTCAAATCTTTTTTCAGCAACTAAAGTGGTGTCAGCTGCTTCATGCAGGTTGTTAATGAGTCATCCTCCAATCCTGATGCCTCATTCTTCTCATATAGTCCAGCTTCTTGGATTATTTGCTCATCTTACAGATTGACACAGACCTTTACTGACTTTATACCACGCAGTGTCCCATTGTTCTGTTCACACTTGCAGAACAGAACATATAGCACTGTAAATATATGTAGTTAAGAAATAGATGTATTTAAGAAATATTTTTCAGAAACCACAGAGGAAGATGTTATTTTAGACTGTAAACATTTAAGAAGGATTTTAGTGGTTTTGCTTTTGAGCCAGGTTTCTGAGGCAGGAAGAGTTTGGTGGGCAGGGTGGGGAACACAGACAGGCCTGGAAGGGCCAGGTGTGCAGGCTGGCTGCCTCCATGAGAGCAAGTAGGGGTGGCTAAGGTCTGTTGCCTGGTTGCGGCTGCTGTGAGTTCACAAAATAAGGACTTTGTACATAGCTATATGGCCAGTGGAGAGCCTTTGAAAAAAAATTTCAGTAAGAAAATGGCATAATCAGAGGGTAATTAGTGATTAGTGATACTTTTCCAAAGAAGAACTAATGATTTAGAACATGGGGCACCAGGTAATCAACAACTTTTTTAAAAAAATTCTCCTATCTCTCAACTGTTTCCAGAAGTGTTTTCTGAGAGCCCTGGTGGCTCAGGCTTCAGCTTTGAGCTGCTAACCAAATAGCAGACAGTTTGAATCTGCCAGCTGTAACCTGGAAACCCTATGAGGCAGTTCTACTCTGTCCTGCAGAGGCCCTTTGAGTCAAAACCGACTCAGTGGCGATGGATCTGGTTTGGTTTGAGTTTAAGCAGCCACATTCAGTACAGCCTGGCTTTGTATTCTTTAGGTTTAAGCAATATGTATGTATATTTGATAGTAATGACTCTACATTCAGTAGATTCTGTAGTGTCTCTTTATTTGCTCCCAGTCCATCACTTACTGTTGTTCCCAGGTCACTGCTCTCCTGCCTGAGGATCCTTATAGCAAATACATTTAAAAAAAAAAAAATAGAAATGATGGGTTCACCAAAGATCAAACCCCACAATTTCAAAATATAAGATTTAGTCTGTGATTCCTCTGAAAAAGAATTTACACAGTCTAAATTGCAGCTCAGTCTACCTTAGCCAAGCCAAAGCCAAGTGCTGTCAAGTCTACCTTAGACTTAGACAATTTATGTTTGTGAGAATTAGATGGCTTTCTGGAATGATAAAGGAAGTTTGTGGAATAAAATGTGATTAAACCAAGATAAGAGCTATCTTGAAAAGATTGAAACAAGGTTGAAAGTTTTGGTGATGTCAATGAGGGAGAGAGGAGAGTACAATGTGGGGTGTTTCTACAGGGCTGACACATCAGAGCTCTCACTAGGAAACCCTGGTGGCATAGTGGTTAAGTGCTACGGCTGCTAACCAAAAGACTGGCAATTCAAATCAGCTAGGCACTCCTTGGAAATTCTATGGGGCAGTTCTACTCTGTGCTATAGGGTCACCATAAGTTGGAATTGACTCGATTGCAGTGCATTTGGTTTTTTGATAAGCCAGAATTTAAAGCCAGCCCTCCCAGATGCCACCCCTCCTAGCACTGTTTTTAATTTCTGCATGACCTGGAGAGCATCCTTCCTCCTCTTGGGGCACAGTTTTCTTGCCTCTAGTGTAGCACAGTTGGGCTACATAATATCTAAGTTCTCTTCAAGTTCTGACTTCATGATTCTCTAATTTATTTTCTCAAATAAGCTTTTTAATTGGGAATGAATTGATACTCCAGTGAACTTTGACAATCACAGTTCTCATAGTAAATTCTTCATGTTTGCTATCAAATCAACTTTTGGGGGGCTTTGATCAGTGTGGATAAGTTCTCCCTTGCCAGATCACTTATAGATAAGCTGATCTAAGCTGTTGCACTCATCCTGGCCTTATCACATCTGAAAGTGGTACATATCTTGGGTGGTAATACTATTCCCTAAGGTACTTGCAAAGTGACATTGGGAACAGGATTTCTTCTCCCCAACAAACAAAGAAAATAGCTTTAAAAAGTCCATAAATACTACCCAGTAAAAATTTAGGCAATACATAAAAATATAAGGAAGGAAGCAAAAGCGACTAGAATTTCACCACTCAGAAATAATTACCACTAACAAGATGGCAAAACAAACCAAACACACTGCTGTCAAGTTGATTCAACTCAAAGCAACCTATAGATCAGAGAAGAACTGCTCCATAGAGTTTCCAAGGAGGCCTGGTGAATTTGAACTGTCAACCTCATGTTGTGATTCACAGACACAGCACTTAACCTGGTGATGTAGTGGTTAACTGCTACGTCTGTGAACCAAAAGGTTGGCAGTTAAAATCTATCAGGTGCTCCTTAGAAACTCAGTGGAGCAGGTCTCTGTCCCATAGGGTTGCTATGAGTCAGAATCAATTTGATGGCAGTGGGTTTTAATTCCAACATGTATTCTCTATGTTCATATACACGTGTATATAATTTTGTACAAGTGGGATCATGTTATATGTATAATTGTACAATAATATTTTTAATTGAAAACATCTAAATTTTAAAGTTATCTAAACTATTGTTTTAGAATTTAATATTTATCCTAAAACAAAAAGATATATATATATATCAGAAAACCAAATCCACTGCTGTTGAGTTGATTTTGATTCATAGCAACCATATATACAGAGCAGCATTGCCCCACAGAGTTTCCAAAGAGCACCTAGTGGATTTGAACCACTGACCTACAACAGGGTTTCCACGTATATCTTTATCTCTATCGCTGTCTCTGTCATCTCTATCATCTCATCTCTATCTCCATCTACCTCTAACATAGAAAATACAGATTGCAATGTTTACCATCCTGCTAAGGGTGATTATTTCTGAGTGGTGAGACTTTAGTCACCTTTGCTTTCTTTCTTGTATTTTTATGCACTGTGTAAATTTTTCATAGGTTTTACTGTATATATGGTAAAATATACAGTAAATATATATACAGTAAAACTTATGAAAACTGGAGCCCATGTAAAGCAGAAACCTGTCAGAGAAGGAAAACTCAAGTATCTTCCACTAATAGCAATGAAAAAGTGATAAGACTACATCCAAGATAAAAGAAGGCAGTCTTATGGAGTTCTGACTTCCGCAGGTTTTACTATAGTTTATGTTTTTGTTGACATTAAAAATGAAATAACAATACATGCTTTCTCAACCCACTGTTGCACCATGTCTAAAGATGCTGTAAAGTATGAAACCTGACTTATCAGAGAGTTCTCTGACTTTCTAAAAAAATTGCAAAAGAGTAAAGGAGAAAGCTGTCACTCCTCACTTTATAGACATTACTGATTTTCCATAATGTGGCTTACATAAATGAAAATCTCTCAGTCATAAATGGTGCCACTTAAGATGCAGACAGTTTTCAGACCAACCATTCAAGGTTTAAGGAACACAGTGTGGAGCATTTTAAAATGTAGACTGGATGAGCTCCTTAAATGCCAGAGTTAGTTACAACTTTTTAAACTAGAAGTGAAAACATCCTCAGAACATCTGGAAGGGTAGCTTATTTATTGTACTGCATTGACTGGAGGAATGCACACAGTCACTAAGAAACAAAGTCTTCTACCGCTGAAATTGTTGAATATCAAAGCAGTGCACTTTCCAGTGTTATGACAACTTGTTGAATTAATGATGCAACTGCAGATACAAAGACTCGGTTAATATCTCTTCTACAGAATGACACTTTTGGTGTCCAAATAGATGAGTTTGCAGATGTGGCTCAACTTAATGTTTTGTTTGCATTCATTGGGTATCGGGAACAACTAAACATCAAAGGAGGAGTTCTTTTTCCTGTGTGTTTGGCAGCTAGCACAAATGACACTGACATAGTCAAAGTATTGAATGAAGAACAGATATTATTCCGGGGAAAGTGGCAAAAATGATTTTAGACTAGGAATAAACTTTTTCTGAATTATGTTACAAATCATGTGTAGTTAGAAAAGACAACCTGGGCTAAAAGGATCAAGAAATCATCTCTTCTGTCTACCTGATGGTGTAGTGGTTAAGTGCTATGTCTGCTAACCAAAAGGTCGGCAGTTCAAATCTGCCAGACACCCCTTGGAAACTCTATGGAGCAGTTCTACTCTGCTCAGTATGAGTTGATATCGACTCGACTACAGTGGGTGTGGACTGGTTTTGTTTCTGTCTGGTATAAGTTATTTTCAAATACCACAAAGGCTATTTGAGAGGGCAATTGTTTCCTGAAAACCCACAATATTTGACTGTAATTTATCAATAAAAAGCCCAACTTACAGTGACCCTATCGATTACACAACAGAAGGAAACAATTTTCACATATTCAAGTTCATGGCATCATGTTGTGTGAGCCTCCAGATCACTTCTAATTTGATCAGTTGCAAACCTTTCTTTTTCCTGCCTAGAACATAACACTTGAGGTTTAGACATATTTAGTTTCCTATGAGCTATTAATGAGGATCATTTTCTTCAAGGTTGGAATAAAGAGAAAATTGTTTTAAATAAGTATTTGGAGGCCTAAGAATTCTTGCTGAACTATGTTGCCCTAAAGGCAGAGACCAGCACTGTAGAAGTGATATCTTAAAATAGATGTCTTTCACACGCATAATTCACCGGTTGATGTACATAGGAAAATGCCAGTAATTAAATTAGCCTTAAAAAATGGGCAGCCTCTCTAGCAAGCATTTGAGAAGGCCCTAGAATAGCTACACTGGCTAAAGGGTACCAAAAGCACCAGTCCATCACCCTGCAAAAATGGACTTCCTTACTTTCTGGTGTGTAATAGCAGCACAGAAACTATCAGCAATCTGAATGTATAGAACATTATGATGCTCAAAGAGAGACAGGAGGAGGTTGTAACTTGGCCTTGAGGGTGGTTATAGAGAAAACATCTATGACTCTGTACCTTCCATATAGTAGATGCTCAATAAATATTAATACCATCCTTCCCAACTTCCACTTGATTCCAGTGACTCTAAAATCTGAGAGTCTGTTTGAGCTGTGGGCACTTCCACAGCTCTAGGAACACTAGTGTGCACTCTACAACCCACTCCCATGGACACCTTGTCCTGTCCCTCTCTAAACCTGGCACATCCACAAACTGCATAAAAACTACATAAAGACAGTTTTCTAAAGATGGTTTTTTAACAGACTTCTTTTTGGCAAACTTCAAAATTCAGGAACTCAGAAGATCAAGCTAAGTCAGAATTGTTTACAAAAAATAGACATAGTTTTAAAAAAAGAATTCATCAGGAGTAATTTAAGAAAGACCAAAGCTTCTTTGTTCCAGCTGCTCAGAGGGAGATTTTGTGACAGCAGGTCTAGCCTTCTGCACTGATAATCCTGGGTTATCTGTTATGACAGAGAAGTGGAGTCAACCAAGTCCTTGAGAGGAAAGCTAGTGGTATAGAAACTTCAAGTGTTCCAGCAAAGAAGTAAATTTGGTATATGATGTGAACATCAGAATAAGAGTTTTGTTACTCAAAACGAACATCTAAAAATAAAGCTTAATCAGTATCTTAGTTATCTGGGCTACTATAACGGAAGTACCACAAGTGGATGGCTTTAACAAAGAGAGGTTGATTCTCCCACAGTCTAGGAGGCCAGAAGCCAGAATTTGGGGCACAAGCTCCAGAGGAGGGCTGGCTCTCTGTCAGCTCTGGGGAAAGGTCCTTGTCATCAGTCTTCCTCCGGTCTAGGAACTTCTCAGTACAGGGCCCCTTGGTTCGAAGGATTTGTTCCACTGCCAGCTCTTCTTTCTTCTTTCTCTGGCTTTCTTCTCTCTTTTGCGCCTCAGAAGAAATTGACTCAGGATACAACCTACTCCAGTAGATTGAGCCCTACCTCATTAACATAACTGCCTCTAATCCTGCCTCCTTCACACCACTGAGGTTAGGGTTTACAACATAGAGGGCAATCACCTGAGATCCCCAAATGGAGGACAAGCACACAATACTGGGTATCATGGCCAAGTTAAACCAACACCCATTTTAGGAGGATACAGTTCAATTTGTAACAAAGAGTATTTATTCAATAATTTATTCAATTATTAAACAAAGAGTAACAGATTTTGTTACCTGAAGTATTAACCTTGGTTCAAAAAATTATAAAATCACGTACAGGAGAATTTCACAGGTGCAGATACAGTAGGAAACCTACAGTGGAAGCACTAAGTTCTGGGTAGTTGTTGGGCATTTAAAGAGAGCAGGGATCTTAGGCTTCTGGGAGTTGAGTTCAAATTCTGTTCTACCACTCACGAGCTGTGCAAACTTGAGTTCCTTGCTTTGGCTACATCTCATGTCCTCTTCCAAAAACTTAACATCACAATGTCACCAACTTCATAGATTGTTTTGAGATGAGCTAACACAATAGATTTCATTTTACTGGGCTCCACAGTCAATGACCTTGTAAGTAGCACTCAGGAAATCAAATAACAGTGCATTGGGCAAATCTACTGCAGAAGATCTATTTAAATGTTAAGAAGCAAAGATGTCACTTTGAAGACTAAGGTGCACCTGACCCAAGCCATGGTATTTTCAATAGCCAAATCTGGATGATGAATGAGGAAGACGGAAGAAGCAACGACGGCAAAGAATAATGAGTATGCCACAGGTTGCCAGAAGAAGGAGCACATTTGTCCTGGAAGAAGTAGAACCAGGATGCTTCTTATTAACAAGGATGGCAAGACTTTCACTCACATACTTTGGACATGTTGTCAGGATGAACCAGTTCCTGGAGAAGGACATCACGCTTGGTAGAGCAGAGCGTGAGTGCATAAGAAGACCATCAACAAGATGGCCTAACACAGTAGTTGCAACAGTGGGCTCAAATATAGGAACGATAGTGAAGATGGTCCTGGATCAGGCAATGTTTTGCTCTGCTGTGCATAGGGTGCCTGTGAACCAGAACCCACTCAGCAGCACCTAAGAACAATAACAACAGAGTGCTGAACCTTCAGAAGAGTCTTGGGCACACAACAAGGACTCAATAAGTGTTAAGTTTTACTTTGACGGCACTTGGTTTGGCTTGGCTTGGAATGTGTTTTAAACTATTGTGTCCTATCATTGTTCCCTAGACTTGCCGTATCACTGCCGTTATCTGGAACATGAAAAACATACAGTGTCTAGGGCCTCGCCTTTAGTTCACAGAAGCAGAGTCTGGAGGAGTGGTGGGCTGGGGCCTGGGAGTCTGTTTAACATGTGCATCAGGGCTTGAGGGGTGTTGGAGAAACATAGATCATGTTAGTAAGATTTCTTGTTCCCTACATTTCCTTATTTCCTCAAATTTTAGGACACATGAGTCATCTGTGGATCTGCTAAAATACATACTCCTAGCGTCTCCACCTCCTGGAGTTTTTGATTTAATAAGTCTGGGATGAAATTCAAACATTTTCATTTTAGATAGGGCCTTCCTGTTGACTCTGGAAGGGTGAGCTCTCAGCCAACTCTGGAAACACTGCCCCAAATTGTCCTACCCTTGTTTAGGCTGAAAAGAGAACTCTAGAAGTAGGCTATAAACTGGGAGACAGTGTTCTAGAGCTTTGCCTCTGCTACCAAATCACACAGTACATGAATTAGAAGATAGCACTTTGTCTCTCTGCTAACTTGATTTTTTGTCCCTCATGCCAGATTAAAATTTGTCCCTTCTAGGCCAGATTCTTTGATTTAGGATTAAAAAGTAACTCATCAGCCTTTTAAGCATTTGATACGTCTGCTTAGGGTTTGCATGATTGTGGTCCTGTAGGACTTTCTATCAGTTCTGATCACTTAACCTGATCTAGTGCATTGCGTGTTTTCTGAGGCAAGGACTGTGATGGTTTAATATGTGTATGATGCTAAGAGCTTCTGAGGGACTTTTTGATGAGCACGGGGCTCAGTGAAAGCGTGAACATAAGAGGTCACAGCTGGTGATGTACAGACATCATCATTTCATTAAGGCAGGACGGGATTAAGGTACTGCCTTATCTGTTTACTCACGCATTCAAATGGGAGATGTGAGTTATGTATATACATGTGTATGTGTGTGTGTGTCTTAGTTATCCATGATATAACTTCTTAACATCTTTTTAAATGTCACTATAGTATTAGCAATTGAACAAAAAAGTGGTATATGCCATTTTAGCAAAATGAGATAAACTGGATTGTAACATTTTTAGTCAATATGGGATACTGAGATTTTTTTCTATATACCACATTTTATATGACAAGAATGTTTTATATATTCTACTACAGAAAAAATGAGTCAGTGGATGTAAAATTCTGTTGCTCTCCCACAATGAAAAGATGACTTCTACCAATTTAGCTTTAAATAGCTCATATTTTAATTTTGATGCTTGTTTCATAATAAATGCTATAATTATAAACGAATGAATGAAAAGATGACATGAAAGAAAAGTTAATGATCAGGAAAAAATATTACACCAATTTTTTTTAATTTTTATATAGATCTTTCATCTCTATTATAATTTCAAACATTTCTATTTTTGTTCTTACAAATTCTTTAGTGATTTCATCACAATTAAGCTACGAAACAATATCTACTTTGATACTTAGTAAAGATAATGAATCAAGTCTTTCTTGAATTATTAGTTACACTGGCAGCAGTTTCTGAGCTTCTTTAGGGCTGAAGATGAGCATTCTGTTTAGCAGTTTCTGATCATTAAAGTTAGAATGTGCAAAATATTTCCCAGTACTGTGCATTTGTTTTGTTTTCAAAATCTTCTCTTAAATTATGTAAATACTCTGTTAATGACTGTTAGAGATTTGTGCATGTCTGGATGATGAATTTAGAAGCACATTCATTGTTACAAGACAGACATATTTTGTGTGATAAACACTGAATTTTGCATCCTTTTGATGTCCCTATTGCCTCATTTATTAGCATAAATATCAAGTACTATGTTTTGCAAATAGACGACAGAAAGAAAAACTCACTTGATAAGTAAAAATTTTTCCTGTTACATAAATATTAATATTTCCAGTATTTCTGGACACTTGCTGTTAGTATTATGTTACATTATTACCCATATTAGTATTATATTAAATGTATGGTAGATTGCATTCCTGTGTATGCCAAACATTTTAAAGTTAGAGTTATGAATATTATTGTTTATAAAACTTAAGACATAGCTTTGTACATAAATGCTATCCAATCAAAGAGCAACTTGAATGTGCACACCATGTTCATTGCAGCACCACTCACAATCACGAAAAGATGGAACCTAGGTGCCCTTCAGTGGATGAATGCAGCAATAAATCAGGGTATGCACATGCAGTGGAATACCATACAGTGATTAAAAAACAACAAAGAATTCACAAAACATAACATGCATTAATCTGGAAGACATCATGCTGAGGGAAATTAATCATTTGCAAAAGGACAAATATCCTGTGAGACCACTATTGTATGAACTCAAGAAAAGATTTAAACAGAGCAGAAAACATTCTTCGATGTTCCAAGTGTGGGGAGGGAGGGAGAGGAGAATTCACTAACTAGATAAACCCACTGCCATTGAGTCGATTCCTACTCGTAGCAACTCTATAGTAGATCACAGACAAGAGTTATCTTAGGTGAAGTTAAGGACAACACGCAATACAGGAAAAGTTGCACAACTGAACTAAACCAAAAGTGAAGAAATTTCCTAAATACAGCCAAACACTTCAAGGGATGGAGTACCAGGAACAGGAGTTTGAGAATCACGGTTTCAGGGACTTCTAGGTCAACTGGCATAACAAAGTTTATTAAGAAAACATTCTGTATCCCAATTTGGTGAGTGATATCTGCAGTTTTAAAAGCCAACAAGTGGCCATCTGAGATGCATCAATTGGTCTCAACCTACTGGGAGCAAAGGACAAGGAAGAACATCAAAGACATAAGGAAAATATGAGCCCAAGAAACAGAAAGGACTACATAAATCAGAGATTCCATCAGCTCGAGACTGGAAGAACAGTGTCCAGCTGCTAACAATGGCCATTCTGACAAGGAACATAACAGAGGGTCCCTGATGGGGCAGGAGAAAAGTGGGGTGCAGAACTGAAATTCTAGTGAAAACTCAGTGGTCTGACTGAGACTAGAGGGACCTCAGAAGACATGGCTCCCAGACTCTTTGTTAGCCTAAAACTAAAACCATTCCTGAAGCCAGCTCTTGAGACAAAGATTAGCCTGGACTATCAGAAATAAAACGATACTTGTGAAGAGTGTGCTTCTTAGCTCAAGTGTAGATATGAGACTAAATGGGCAGCTTCTGTACAGAAACAAGATGAGAAAGAGGAAAAAGGCAGGAGCTGGTTGAATGGAAACAGGAAACAGAGTGGAAAGGAGTGTGCTGTCACATTATAGGGATAGCAGCTAGAGTTATGTAACAATGTATGCATAAATATTTGTGTCAGAAACTTAAATTGTGAACTTTCACTTAAAGCAAAATAAAAAAAAGTAACTTGATTGAAGTTTTTTGCAGTGGTTGAGTCATTCAAATTCCTTCACTTTTGCATGACCTCTGGGACTGGAGTTCCCATAGGTTGCTTCTCAGGATGTGCGCAAGAGCACACCCTTGTGTTTGTTCCATGTTGAAGAGCACTATGGCCCTCCTGGCTCAACTTCTTGGATCAGCAGACACGGATGTACAAGATGGTTCTCTCAAAACGGGTCAGGGATCTGTTATCTATTAATATAATCCACCCTTTCCCGATAACTACTCATGTTGGACCCCGCTGCATATTGGTGAACGTAGCAAGAGTCAAACAGCCTACCCCCACCTCTTGCTATTAGAAAGAAATCATATACTCCTAAGAGACCCTCAAGATGAGTTTTCATTACATAAGAGGAGACTATAGGAGGCAAATGTCAAAGAAGGTGTTGAAGTAGTAGAGGCCTCATAGCTTAACAACAGTACACGTGGGTGGCCTGGTGACCCTGTGCGACTTTGATTTCCAGCAGGCACATCCTCATGCACTGGAGCTGGTATCTGTTTCATTTAGTACCCTGCCAACTCCTTTCCCTGCAGCTTTCACATTTATGTCCCATCTGCACATTTATGTCCCATCTGCTTGGCGTCTATGAGTCTTTGCTTCTCATGACTGGTATGCCTATTTCATTGATTCCCTAAGTATGTGCTTATCTTTAATATTAGGGAAAGTGTCCCTGCATAGATAGGTGTGGTGCATATCTTACAAGCTGCTCTAATGCCATCTCCTCGTGGTCTGGATTATGAAGTGCTGAGATAAAGCAAAAAAAATCCTTGGGGTAGAGTCATGCTACATGCATGTTATTTGCATGTGCTTGGTTGCACAGCCTTTGATGGATCAAAGATACATGCACCAATATGTAAGCAGTACAAAGACTGGCCTGCGAGGATGTGCCAGTATGTCAGAGCTGGAAGATCTTGAGGCCTGGATGACAATCACCAGTCCAGCAGGGAGCGTCTCTCTGATTCTGTGGACCTCATCCAGAAACTGAGAAGTCATTTCACTGGGACATACATGTAATCATCCACAGGGCCATAGCAGGACAGAATTTAGGGTAAAAGTATAAATAAAATTGTCCTGCCTGCCTGAGGAAGCATCTTGCTAAATAACTGTACCTTCTGTATGTATTAGCAAAAACGGCAATATGATTAGTGGGTCTAGAATAAGATCATTTTTCAGTCTCCTTCAGAAAAAGATTCACCCTATTCTTAAAAGCCAGCCCAGAACCTCATTGCTCATTTTTTTTTTGAATACCCATTCAAAACTCTACAGTTTTTGAAACTCATTTAAAACAATAATTCAGGAAACATTTAATTCCATAGCTGTTTCTTTCTATGTACATAAAATTGGCAATATAAGCATTTACTACTTCTGATAAGCAGCATCATTTAGAAAGCTGTGATGAAGTATTAGACTTCAGGCAGCACCAGGATCTAGTTCTTTCTCAAGTCCACATTCACTGGGCGAGTCTGGGCGAAAAACTTCTGTTGCCAGCTCCCGAATTTCTTGCTTCATGGTCCACAGCCAGTCACCAGGTGGTAGGTTCATACGGTTAGTCTAGGAAACGCAGAAGACAGAGTGTGGTCACAACTCCAAAGGGATCGTACCTGCTGAATTAGAGGATAAAATAGTTTTAGAATTATATGTAACATTGGAAAGTGTTAGGATATAGGTCTTTTACTAAAGTTCTAGGAACCACAGTGCACTGAATGAAATTTTTCTTTTTTCTTTTTCTATGGTCACACTGGTATACACCAATAGACAGGAGACATCACTGATTTGCTATTCTTCCTTTTCCACACACCTGTGCCACACAGATTAAGGGTCAAAGAGGAATTAATTTGTGTTCATCATGGATAAGGAGTCATTAGAGATGGATTAATCTAAAGTTGATACAGTCACAGAAGTGACCTTATCATTTAGTAATATTATTTAAGCTCCCATCCTCACACAAGTCTCCTAATTTAGAGGACTGAAGCCAGCATATGAAGTGCAACAATTAAGACCATGAACTTAATTGTTCTAAGTGCTACAGACCTCATTGCTGAGTGTCACTATGGTCACTTTGGAAGTACCCCCCTTGGGAAGCTCTGCACTGATGCCAGCACCTACTCCATCCTTTAAACACTTTTGAAAATCTTTCTGGAATGCCCATTGTGCATGGTGGCAAGGGAGCAAGTTCATGAACTTAATTATACAGTTGTCTGTGAGGCAGTTTTTAGCTAATAAACAACTGGAACACCCTTTCCACTCACCCGATCTGGCCCCCAATGACTTTTTTCTTTACCCAAAGATAAAGCAGATATTGAAAAGAAGACATTTTGATGACATTCAGGACATCAAGGGTAATATGACAACAGCTCTGATGGCTGTGTCAGAAAAAGAGTTCCAAAACTGCTTTGAAGGGTGGACTAGGTACTAACTACCATTGGTACATAGTTTCCCACAGGGGAGTGCTTCAAAGGTGACTGTAGTGATATTCAGCAATGAGGTATGTAGCACTTTTTCTAGGATGAGTTCATGAACATAACTATCAAACTTTGTATACACTATATGGATTTCTTTCCTCTCAGTCTTCTATCTATCCCTACTTTATTATGTATCGGTTAACAATATTTTTTAGCAGCAAGTAAAAAAATCCAGCTCACAGTAGCTTACTAATACAGACAGTAATTGCTTACTAAATGAGAAGTAGATGGTCTTAATGATACCTTCAAATAGCCACATTCCTTATTCTTTTATTTCGCATCCTTAAGAGCGTTGGCCTTTTGACTTTTTGCATGTTATCATAAACTCACAAAACGGCAGCTACCAAAATTACATTTTCACATCATTTTCTATTCCAGAAATCAAAGCCAAGAAAGAGCAGGTGCAAAAAATACGAAAATGTAGTTTTTGTATTTGTAGGAAAAAGACGAGGACTAACTCCTCCACTGTAGTTCCTGAGAGTGGCATGGGTAGTAAAAACTAAAAACAAAGAAAGACAATAACGTTGAGCACTTTGTGCTAGGCGTTGCGCTAGCGCTTTACAAATGTTTTTTGCTTAATCCTCCCAGAAATTCTATGGGACTTACGTGTTTCAAATCCCACTGTATAGAAATGAAAAGATGACATGGCAAAATTAAAAG
Source organism: Heterohyrax brucei (assembly GCA_028571685.1). NCBI lineage: Eukaryota > Metazoa > Chordata > Mammalia > Hyracoidea > Procaviidae > Heterohyrax > Heterohyrax brucei. The sequence continues at coordinate 103,851,875 of CM053144.1, forward strand.
ACTAAAAAAAAATTTAAATGATACTTATCCTATCACCTACATAAAATGTTTTCAGTTTTGCCTTGGACATGGTGATGTGTGGCTAAAATCCCTCTTTAAAAAAGAATTTGTTGCAGCTGCTGGGCGTGCTGTCAGCACACAGCCATCTGCCGTCAGCCCTTCAGACAGAGAACGGCTTCTCTCCATGTCACCTTCTCCCCCGGGCATGCCACATCCAGTGACTGGCTGGGGTAGGAGTCTATGTGCTAGGTTATTTTGACTCTAGGAGGGACAAAACTGATGGACCACTTTAGATCCAGAGCTCCATCTAAGGCTCTTAGGCCACTTTTCTGCCCGTCTTCGCCCTCTGCCCAATCCTGCTTCTGCTTCCTTCTGTACACAGCTGTTGGTCCTAACACTGCCTGGCAAACATCTTGAAACCCACTCTGCCTTGGAGTTGGCTTCCCGGAATTGTGACAATTTTCAATGTCCCTTCTACCTCCTGGCTTGGCTTGGCTTCTACCTCCTGTTATATATGTTTTTATTTACCTCTATTACAGCTATATCAAAGCACTATTTTTATTCTGATTTTAAAATTAACATTCTATCATGAACATTTGTAAATGACCTAACAGAATGTTTGAAAGAGGAGAAAAAAAGTAGCCTGCAATCATGTTACTGAGCATAGCTGGTTGTTACTTTGGCGTATTTACTTTAAGTGATTTTTTTTATGATGAACAGAGTTTCATAAGATTGCTATTGTAATGTATAAACAGGCTTCTTTTAAAAAATACATTTTAAACAGTTATTGATCGTGTCATGATTGATACATTCTCCCTTGGGCCAGAAGAGATCCAAGGCAATCTGTAAAATTACATAAATTTAGTAAAATATAAGCTAGACATCAGCTGGGGCCTCCTTAGTCCTCAGAGATGTACCTGAAGAGACACTGAACAAGTAAGTATACGGCACATGACAATTCAAAGCCCTTCTGAGCTTTGGAGAATTTTTAATTATTCATTAATATTTTTTTCCCAGCTCTCTTATCTGCATAAGGGAGATACCTGGCTGCTGAAGTCCTGCCCCTGTGTCAGTATGAATGACAAGCACAGCATTTTTACCAGTTTATCTGAAACAACAAACATACAAAAGCACTTTTACGAAAGTGCTTTTGTGACTTTGTTCACTTTACTAAAGTTTTAGGGACCCCAGGGTCTAAAACCCTATGCCATCTTTCTGGTTCCCACTTCCTTCCTAATATGCCGAGGTAGCAATCTTTTTCCCTCACTCAATTCACAGCAGTTCCTGTCAGGCCCCAAGGTCTGAGCTTCAACTCAAAAGCAGTTTATCTAAGCCCTTCCTCAACAGGAACAGGCCTAGTCCTACAGAGGCCTCTGTTTTCAAAGACTGCCTGGGGGAGGGGTGGGATGTCTTTGCAAACCCTAGTGGTGTAGTGGTTAAATGCTATAGCTTATAGCTGCTAACCAAAAAGTCGGCAGTTCAAATCCACCACGCATTCCTTGTCTGGCCTATAGGGTCACTACGGGTCAGAATAAACTCGACTACAATGGGTTTTTGGATCTCTACATTAAACTAAGAGGCTGAGAAAATGAGAGGTGGAAAAATGAGAGTAGAGAGACGACCTCCGGAGAGATTAGCACACGAAATGTGGGTAACCATGCTTCTGAATTTGCTAGAGATGGGTCACACATTTGGCTTTTGCGCTTTAAAGCGTCAAGGTCAAGAGGATTTAAATTTTTAAAAAACTGCTACAAAGGAATGAAGGCAAGTGAGAACAATAACGATAATAATAAATAGCTGAATAACCTAGCAGCTGGCAGAACGTGCAGAGCAGAAGAGATAGAGAAACAGAAAGTGACACTAGAATTGTGAGTCTGTGACTAGGAAAAGTGGCCCTACCATGAAATGAAATGAGAAATTTAGAAAGGACAGTGAATTTGGAGAAGAAGGTGCTAAGTTATTCTCACAGGTAAAGATCCAGCTGAATTTTCCTCGATAGGCATGTGGAGTATGAATCGATGGTATTTGTGACTATGCTAGCTCCTGGCTGCTGTGAACATCTGTTAAAACTACAGAATGGCACTGTCACTGTTAAATTAGTGGAGAGAGAAGGGATTTGTAATGGTTGAGATGAATCAATGATGGGTGGGTAGGGAAATGGAGCAGTGGAGCAGCTAAGAGCTTGTATCTGAATTCTAGGGTGTCCACAATTAGGGCTTTTTCCCTTTTTTTTTTTCCTGTTAATTTCCCCATTCTCCTGTTGGCATTATTTTGTGAAAGAAGACGGTTTCATGCTGAGGATGGAAAATGATTTTCTGCCACTTGCTGCTATTAACTGTTACTATAGCAACTGACTTCATCAGCCAGGAGAGAGGATTTTACTAGAGACACACTTTATTGGACCGCTGTGATTTCAAAGGGAAATATTTACAGTTCTATCAGTATAGAAGTTCCAGCTGAGACTGTGGCATGGCAGAATACACTTGATTTCAAGGATTTTAAAGAGTTTCTCCATGATTGCTTCCAAGGAACATCATTTTTGATCAGCTACCAACAGCAACCCCCCGCCTGATGTTTAGCCCATGGTTGGCTGGGGTTAGTTTATCTGTTTCTTTCAACTGTGTCAATGATAGAATGACTTGGTCCCCTTTGGGATTTAGAGCAATCCAAAAGACAAAAACGGTGGCACTAGGCCTGGAGCACAGCTTTTATCCTTGCCCCGTGCCTGTCTTGTGGTAAACCTCAGAGTCTCCTCATTTCCCAAATAAAAAACCTCTCCATCAAGCACTGGTGAGCACTGGGTATTTCTCCGAAGGTTCCAGGCTGTGGAGGAGGCTAGTTCCTGGCACAGAGCTCAGGGCATTCCACCTCCTCCCCACTTCTCCTCTGTCTTCTGTGGTAGCCCACCACTGAGTCTCCCGGCCTCCTCTCCCGTTTGTCTCTCTCTCCGTGCCTTCTCTCCACATCTCCATTTCAAGGCAGGTAGGGAGCCAGGTGCAAACCTCTCCAGCAGGGCCTGCTCACACCCGTATCTGAAAAGCACCTTTCCAGAAAGCCACAGGCTAGTCCACTGAGGATGTGGGTGCCTTTCTTCTGGGCTTTGCAAACAAAATTCTTCACTTTCCAGAAGTGACCCCTTAGGTGACCAAAAAAACAAAAAGACACCAAACCCATTGCTATTCAGTTGATTCCAACTCACAGTGACCCTATAATAAGGAGGAATGGCAAATTAAGAAAATATATATTCTTTTCTTCTGTTTACTTACTTGTATTAAAAAAAAATAGGAGTCATTTTAGACTTCTGCACGCCAGATAGATTTCTACAGTAAAAAAATCTGGAGTTACTGTTCTGTACCAACAGCAGAAAGAGTAATGGTCTGTGCCTTTCAGACTCAGACTGTCTTCCTTTCTCTTCCCAGTAAGTCTGGCTCTGTCTTCCCTAAGTGCAGCTCTAATTACTTCATTCTGGCTGATTCTTAGGATCAGATGATTGTTTTGCTTACTTTTCCATCCTCCAGTGCTGTTTTCCATTTTGAAAGATGATCTTGTTTATTAAATTAATCTTCATTAGGCAAACATTTGTGTGAGACAGGGAATTTGAAAGGGAAGATATTGAGGATTCTTGCACATTTCATTCCCAACTTCAGAAACCAGCATCACTCTACTTTTAATAACTCGTTAGAAAATTAAATGTGTAGCTTGGAAACACTCATCCCTCAGACTTTTACATTGTTCACCACAACTCTCCCTGACTTCACCTAAAAGAACGAGTCTTTCATTCCTTTTTTTATATGTTCTTAGACTCATTGAGACGACTACTGTTCTTGCAATGGACACGGTACACGTCCTGCTTGCGTTTGCCTCTTGCCAAACTGCTATTCTATTTTACTTCGATGGCAGTTCATCACATGTCTCAGCACACAATGTTCTTCAGGTGAACAGAAAAGTGCCACTCTGTCTTTTATGGAAATGTAATGACTAATTTTGGACTTTGAAAATTTAAAGTATTTGACACAGTAGGAATTTTCCCTCCTACTTCTTAACCAAGTACCGGTAACACCTATAGTTTAATTTAACCTTTACCAAGTATGAATTAGAAGTACTTTTGTAGTCTGAATACTTATTTTATTTCCCTTCTAAATGCCGGATGTGGTACTAGAACTAACAATAATAAAACAACACACATAAGACATAGTCTCTCTTATCAAGTAGCGTACAATGAAGTAGAGAGAAAAATAACTATACAGTATAACACAAAGAGTAAGTACAAGGGCAGATGGAAGCCCAGAAAGCTAAGGATAGAGATTCAAGGGTGGCTATCCTGGCCCAGAAAAGTGGTGGAGAGCCAGGGAGTTTTCTCAGGGTAGTTAACCACTGGTATTTAAGAACTAGGCTAAGTTTGCTCAGTTAGGGTAGCATAGGGCTGAACACAGGTGATCCAGACTGAGCAAACAACACTAAGGCCAAGAAAATATTGATTGGCAGGTGGGACCACGATAAAAATAGGTACCACTTAGATACTGAGAACCTATTATGTGCCAGGTACTGTGTGCTACCAATTTCTGTATGTTATTCAGAAAACTGGATAGAAGTAGTATGTACATTCTTCAGGAGCCCCACTGGTACAGTAGGTAAGTGCTCAACTGCTAACCAAAAGGTAGGCAGTTCAAAACCACTAGCCACTCTGTGGGAGAAAAGATGTGACAGGCTGCTTCTGTAAAGATTTATAGTCTAGGGAACCCTATGGGGAAGTTCTACTCTGTCCTTCAGGGTCACTATGAGTTAGAATCAACTGGACAGCAATGGGATTTCATAATCCAAAGTGCGCTAGTGTTTGTTGTTATTATTCCCCTTTATTGATGAGGAAACAAAGGCCTGGGGAGGATGAATAACCTGTTCAAAGTCCAGTGACGGTGACTGATCTGGAAGTTAAGCTCAGCTCTGCCTGATTTCAGGGGAGAATCATCGAATGAGGCTTCTCTTGTGTAAATGCAATATGAAATTGGATGAAAGAAGGCACAGCTATTTCTGGTCCATTTAATTTCCTGATAAACCCCGCCATGACAAATAAAATGATTGCAAAGAGACTTATGAGTTTGAACAAGTCTTTAGATATAAAATATGAACCTGAGACTTAATTTGATCATTGAAAACATTTGATGAAGCATAAATTAAAACGGCTTTTTCTGGAATGCAGTAGAAACATTTCTAAAATCAAAGCTTCACAAAACAAAAAAAAAAATCTATTGCCACTGAGTCGATTTCAACTCAAGGTGATGCTATAGGACAGGGTAGAACTGCTCCACAGGATTTCCAGTGAACAGCTAGTGGATTCAAACTGCTGACCTTTTTTTGTGGGCAGCTATAACTCTTCACCACTGCGTCACCAAAGCTTCATAATGAGACCCTATTTGTTTATGAGTGGAGATGTAGAGGTTGGCATTGGTAAGGTCAAGGCAGAAGCATTTGCAGGTTTTTTCTTTTTCTTCTTAGGAAAATAAATGCTAAAAATAAATCAGTAGATTAAGTTTTGAAGTTTTAAGTACATGTTTTAGCAGGAAATACAAACTTGTGTATCATCTTGTTCGAGTATGATGTGCAGCTGATGGAGCTTCACTCTCCGTTTATATTTCCCATTCTACTACTACACGGATACCTCCCTGCATCTTTTGAAATGGAACATATTTTGATATATTCAAGATCTGTTGCCTACACCCAAGGGATTGCTTTGGATTCTGTCCCTGAAGACATAAACATAGTACAGCAGACTCATAATTGATCTATTTCTTCCAAGTGTTTGTAATACACAAGCACAAGATGAATGCTCAGATTTTATCATTCCCAATTACGTTATTTATAGCTCACTCTCCACATAGTCAGCCTAGCCTGAGGTCAGGCACTGTTCTAGCTATTGGCCACCACATTGATTTCTAAGAATAACATGATAATTAACATCTGGCCTCTAATTTAATGGGGTGACAAAATCTTAATTTCACTAGTCATCATATAGACCAATGGACAATTCAACAGAGATGTGGAAAGATGGAATGTGAAGGTATAAAGGACAGAACAAACATCGTATAATTGAAGGAAGTTCTAAAAATGTTTCACAAGAGAAGTGTTATTCGCTGGTCTCAAAAATGAACAAGAGCTTTCTGGAAATGTTAGTGGAAGGGTATTCCAGGAAGTGAGAAACAGTGTCAGCAAAGACACGGAGGCATGAAAAGGCACAGTAGGTTTTGAAAACAGGAAATTATGTCAGGCTTGAACTCACACAAAGCTATCTGCAGCTCCTTTTCTATGAACTGCTTATTCATAGCTTATCTCTTCATACCTTTGTCTGTTTTCCTAGGAATTGCTTATATTCTTTGCCCATTTTCTCTATTGTATTAGTCTGTATTATTGATATCCATGAGCTTTATATTTTTCATGTTCATGCTGGATACTCCTTTTATTTGTTTTGTTTTAACAGCCAGGATTCATTCCTACCCTCTCTATGCCCTCATCTGTGTTACAGGTTTGGAGGCTGAGAAGTTACATTTACTACACTCTTTTTTTCCCCGTTTAGGTGCAGTTTACATCATGTAAATAAATATGTGCTTGTAAGATTTTTTTTTAATGGAAAGAAGACAGACAGCATGTTCTCTTCCAGCAGTGACAGCAGATGAGTGGGCTTCAGCAGATACGAATCTTTGCAGTGACATCTAGGGGCCCTCCTCCGGCCGCCCTCCTTAGGAGCTGCACAGTGGGCTGCTGGCTCCTGGTATAAAGCAGCAAGAATAAGCTGAAAAAAACTGTGAACAATAAAAGTAAGAAAGGAGGTCTACAACTAATGTTCAAAAGTCATATATAAAATACAAAGTCTGGCAATTAAGTCCACAAATATAATTGTTCTAGGTGCTACACACATTATTGCTGAATATTACTAGGGTCACTGTCAAAGAGTCCCCTTGGCATGCTATGCACTGACATCAGGGTGGACTAGGTGGCTGGCATCAGTGCATAGCATCCCAAGGGGAGTACTTTGAAGGTGATGGTCGTGATACTCTGCAGTGAAGTATGTAGCACATTTTCTAGGATGAGTTTGTAAACTTGATCTTTCTACCTCGTAAACTCTAACGAAGGAAAACTGAGCTCTTCCTCCTAGAGAACTGAACTCTTGTCTAGCGGAAAAAGTATAGTCAGCTCTGTGCTCAGACTGCCTGTAAGACGATCAATCCTGAATATTCATAATGAATTCCCATTTCCTTGTCTGCTCTTTGTAAAAGCCCACCTCCCTAAGCTGCCTGTGAGCAGTTCTGGAGACAGACCCCTTCCTGCATTGCTCGTTTTTTTGTACACAACCAGGTAAAGGCATTTTTCTGATCTCCCACTTTAGTTTCCTGTTTATGGCTATAACAAAGCATGCTGAGCACAACCTGGGGTTTTCACCAGGCAACAGCAGCTTGCAGACATTCCAATCCCACAGATAAAGCTAAATTCCTATGGGTTTAGTGGTGAATGACACCACAAAAGGGTTTCTTGCTTGTAAGTCATTTTTCTTAAAATCAGGAAAAAAAAAATTATCTGACCTACATTGTGAAATCCCTGTGGACATAAACTGAGAGTCACCATGATCCAAGAGTATTTCTTTCTCTTTTCTACCATTGCACCAGTTTTCTTGTGCTCTTAATGTGATGCCATGCAGTCAACCTCAGTCAGTAAAGACCGTGAAATAAAAATCCAGGCAGAGATCCAACAGCAAAATCAGAAACCAATTCAGGTGGTGATATGGACAAGATATTCTAGGTCAGATTTGGATTTTGTTTTGAAAAAGAGGCTTATAACTCAGTAAAATTCATGCTCTCCTTGCTAGTAGGCTTTCCTGCTCAGAACGAAAGAAATAATGGCAAAAATAATTTTCTGAAAAGGTAAAGAGAAGTCGTCAACTTTTGGATTATTTTGAATGTTTCTTTCTTTCTTTCTTTTTTTCCTACTTTGTCCTGTATTCTGTCACTAAACTCATAATTCCCCAGTCCTGGTCTTAAAAAGAGGCACAAATACACACAAAGCCTTTCGATCACGTTCTCTTTAGAAACAAAACACAAGATTTATTTTTTTCATCATTTAGAACTATAGACATAATTTCTGTCCACATGTCAGGTTTTTTTGTGGAGAAGCCCTTAAAGTCTGACTATGTAAGAGGAGGAAAGTAAAAGAGTTAAATTTCTACTGCAATCCTATTGCAATTTTCCTTTTACTCAGAGAGCTACAGTACAAAGAACCTGTATCTCTGGGCATCCGGAAACAGAGTAGTGAACTTTGAACGTTCCCAAGTTTTATGATCACATGTTAATTGGGTTAAATCCAGTGAGAAGTTGGCTAGAAGGAAATAATTTGTACCATATTATTGCAAGATGTGCAGCTTAGAACAAGCAAGGTCATCATGAGCAATGATAGGAGTCAGAAATTGCCAGACAAAGAGCTAAAGGGCTTTAAAACAATGTTTTTTTTTTTTAAAGAAAAAAAGCTTTTATAATTGCTATAAATGGTTTCCCTCTATTGCCAGCTGACACGTGCTGTGATTTTCTACTTCATGATCTTTCTGTAGGTATCTCAAATGCTATACCAGTACTTTGAATCACAGCATCAAAAATCATGTCTGAATTTTTTTCCCTTTCTTTCTGTTCTAGGGGTATCAAGTTCAGTTCTAAAAAGACATATAGAGCCCCAGGATAGCTTTGAAATACACTAGTAGAAAGAAATGTGAGTTCATAAATGTACTTTTCGGCTAGGATGTAAAAATTCGAGTATTTCATTTCAAGGGGAACATGACGGAACCATTACATTGGATAAGTAAGTGAGAGATGTAGACACTCTTAATTTGGGGTCTAATTAAATGAAATAATATTCTGTATCTCCCAAACCTCAAGCTAGCCAAGGCTACAGAATCAATGGCACAGTTCTAGGTTTTGCTACTCTAATTCTTCATCTGTATGGTCCAAGAGGGTCAGAAAGCAAGTACTGATTGAACATCTTGTCTTGACCTATATTTCTTTCCTTTATACATTTTGTTAAAGCCCTGATATGTCCCCTAAAATGGAATTTTTTTTAAAAAGTCTCTTCTTCAGATCTGGCTTCTCAAACCTGAATAATATAAAAACAATGTCTAAGCACACAAGCGTTTTTTCTTTCAAGGTCAGTTTGTGTCTTTACACACCTCCTTTATCAATACTTTGTCTATACATGATTCCGCATCCACAGACTGATCAAAAAACATCAATAATTTAATTAGATATTGTGGACACTTTTAGAAGGTAGATCTGCCAGCTCCATTCACATGAAGCCTGGAGCCATTTTCGGGTACTCTCCACTGCCTGCAGTGCTGGATTTGGCCAGCACTACTGCTTGTCTGAAGGGCGCGTCTCAGAACATTACCCTTGGCTGAGACTCTGTCCCTGGCTACTGCAGGATGCCAACTTTCTTACCTTCCTTTCCTATCTCCTGCTATTGCCCTAAAGAAGCAAATTTCATGTCTCACACTGTCCTGGGACTTGGTCACCAGGATCCTGAAAGCCTATAGAGCCGTGGGGCACAGAGGCCAGCAAAGTCTTTCCTTAAAGCTATTGCAGCCATCAGTCTGTAGCTATACCTAGGGCTGCTTTCCAAACTAATGAAAGCATGGAGATTCTTCATACAGGTGGATCCTTTGGTTAGACATACCTCTGACACATCGATTGGAGCCTTTATCATTTGCTGTATGTACTTAGACACATTTTAGTAATTATCTATAAAATGGATTCTGTCTTCCAAAAGGTAACAGACTGTCTTAGTTACCTAGTCTGTTATAACAGGAATACCACAAGTAGGTGACTTTAACAAACAAATTTATTTTCTCACAGTCTAGGAAGTTAGAAGTCTGAAATCAGGGCACCAGCTTCTGGGGGACACCTCTCTCTGTCATATCATCCCCAAAGTCTTAAGTCCAAGTCCAAAATCACAACTCCTACAAAACTGCTTTTCATCTGTGTAATCTAGAATACAAATTATCTGCATTCAAAGTACAATGATGGAATAGCCATCAAGCAGACATTTCTATGACAAATGGGAGACACTGGAGGGAAAGAAGGAATAACAGGTAACAAACAAGTCAACAGAACACATTAGATTAGCCCTAAAAGCTTGAAAATGATCCTTTCTTCTTTGAAACCATTCAGGCAATGGCCCTGCCTTCTAGACACTTGGGTGTTGGCTACAGTCTCCTGAGCTTTAGCTATGCCTTCCATGTCCACTGGACCAGCAACTCTGCTCTCTTCCATTTGGGCGGCCCCAACTGCCTTGGCAGGCCTCATTTTTCCATTTATTTTATTTTGGGCAGTGGATCTGGCTCCATCCTGCTGCCACTTGTGAAAGGCAGCCCCGCACTCCAGAGCTGAGTTGATGAAAATATAACTCTTTGAAACTTAGGAGGGTTCCCCAACCCTCTGAAACCTCAGAGATCATAGCCTCACCCCCCTTTGAGACCCTGGAGGCCATGACCCTTACCCTTTAAGGTAGCTCTACTTTCTGCATTCCTTGTATTCAGCTTCTACTTCTGGTTCCTTGGCTTCTTGGCCCTTTGGGCCCTTGGGCCAGCTAAGCACCTGCCCAGCTCAGGCAAGTGTTCCAATGATCTTTAGCTCTACTGATAAGTACCTGAAAGCAATCTACTGTTTCTGGAATCCTCCTGCCCTAAATCACACAGCTCTCATGCTCCATGAACTAGCTTTTGTGCCACTTTGCACTGGTCTCCTGTTTCTGCTATTACTGTTTCTCTACTGCTATTTCTTGCTGTCTGTGCTGTTTCTAGTGTACAGTTCTTCTAACTTCCTTTTGGGCCATCATCAGAATTGACTTAGACCTCCATAATTTCACCAGCAGTCTCTTTAAGGTGCTATAGGATTTTTCTATAAGACAACTGGAAACTCTTCTAGCTTCTACCCATTTACAGTTTCAAAATCACCTCCACATCTTAGGTATCTGCTAGAGCAGCACCCCCCCAGTACCAAATTTTGTCTTAGATATTCTATGTTCCTATAACAGAAATACCACAGGTGAATGGCTTTAACAAACAGAAATTCATTCTTTCAGTCTAGGAGTCTAAAAGTTTGAATGTGAGGGCAAGCTCCTGGGGAATGTTTTCTGTTTCTGTTGGTTCTAGGAGAAAGTCCTTGCCTTCAATCTCTCTCTGATTTAGGAGTTTCTGAGTGCAGGGACCCAGGGCTACTTTCTGGGTAGGAGGAGGTCCTTCTCTCTGTCTGTTTGCTTCTCTCTTGTATATTTCAAAAGAAATTGACTCAAGATAGAACCTAATCCTGGGGATTGCATCCTGCTCCATTAATTTAACTGCCTCATTTCTACCTCATTAACATCGTAGAAGAAACCCTCAGGGAATAGTGGTTAAGTGCTACAGCTGCTAACCAAAGGCCAGCAGTTCAAGTCTTCCAGGTGCTCCTTGGAAACTCTATGGGACAGTTCTACTCCATCCTATACGGTCACTGTGAGTCAGAATTGACTTGACAGCAGTGATAACATCATAGAGGTTAGGATTTAAAGTTTTAAGCACATCAGATCACAAAATGGCAGAAAACCACACAATATTGGGAATCATGACCTGGCTGGAATAACACACATTTTGTGGGGCCATGATTCAGTCCATAACACAGACTTTGCATGGAAATTAAATGCCAGTGATAATCACTGCTTAAGGCAATGTTGCTGTGGTGGTGGCAGAGTCAGGGGAGTGTAGTAGACTTGAACTGCTGACTTTTCACAAATAATCCAGTGTTTAACCAATTTGCATCACCAAGGGGATCCTGATTAAGAATATAACATAGATTATTTTGCATGGAATCCAGGTGCTTCACTGAGAAGAAATACCAGAGCTTAGAGGAAAGAGAAGGGTGTTTTGCTTGATGAGATGGTCCCTCACCAAAAACAGAGAACACAACCCTGGTAAAGACAGAGTAAACATCTCTTAAGGGTTCTACTTGCTTAGTTTGGATTACTGTGGTCAGAAAGGGTCCACCTTCTCCAGATACATAGGTATAGAAATTTATGAAGATGACAGAAAGAAATGATAGCTTAGTCTCTCTAAAAAGAATATATAAGTTCACTATACTAAAGTAATACAATCTGCAAAAGTGGGTTCTTGTACCAATTGCCACTTTCTCCTCACTAAGAAAAAAGATGGTAATTTTACAAAGGACATTGGTTCACTGTGGAACCGCCTTTACTGTAGTTTGTCTGTGTCTCCCTGTGGCTCTTGTCTTTACCATCTGCAGTGAATTGATTTCTATCTTTTGCTGAAGGCTCTCGTTATTAAGTCTTGTCTTGCTCTGGCTCCGGCTAGTTTTCTGTCTCTCTAGGACATTTAAAGAATTCCTTCCCAGTGAGAATCCCTCAGTACATCCCACCATATTGCCTAAGTAACTACTAAATCTCTCTGACACCCAGAATAGCAAATGAAGCAATTACAATTTTATTACTTAGTGCTCAATATCATATACATTCTAAAAGGTCTGAAATGAGGAACTGTCAAACTGGATGAGGAGTCCCTGAGACTATAACTGTCACATAAAGGAATCACAGCACCTGATGGTTTCCCAGTATGGATACCCAGGATTGTCTTAGTTATTTAGTGCTACTATAACGGAAACCCCGGTGGCATAGTGGTTAAACGCTAGGTCTGCTAACCAAAAAGTTGGCAGTTCAAATCTGCCAGGTGCTCCTTGGAAACTGTGGAGCAGTTCTACTCCATCCTTTAGGGTCACTGTGAGTCATAATTGACTCACTGGGTTAGGTTTATAATTAAAATACCACAAGTGGATGGCTAATAAACAGAAATTTATTGTCTCATAGTCTGGGGGGCTAGAAGTTTGAATTCAGGGCAACAACTCCGAGAGATGACTCTGTCAGCTCTGGGGAAGGGTCCTGGTTATCACTCTTCCCCTAGTCTACGATCTTCATGGTGTGGGGACCCCCAAAGGACAAGTTCCATTTCTGGCTCTTCTTACTTGGTAGTAATGAGGTCCTTCCTTTTCCTCTCTGCCTGAATCTCTATGTTTATCTTAAAAGAGACTGATTTATAATATAACCTAATTCTGTAGCTTGTGTCTTGCCTCATTAACATCACAGCTCTGACCCTGCCTCATTAACATCATAGATGTTAGGATTTACAACGCAGCGTGCCACATCACGAAATGGGGGACCACCACAGAATACTGGAAATCACGGTCTAGACAAGCTGACACACATCTCGGGGGGTACACAGTTCACTTCATAGCATTCCATGCCTTGGCCTCCCCAAATCCTTTTCTTGCCACATGTCAAGCACATTCATCCCATTGTATCATCCCATTGTATCATCCCCAAAGTCTTAAATGAGCATCTGTCCTAATGCAAAATTTCTCTTAATCTGTGTAATTGTAATTCCAAGTGATCTCTTTCCAAAGCATAGTGGTAGAATAGACACAGACAAATGGGAAAAATTGGAGGGAAAGAAGGGATAACAGGAACCGAGCAAGTCCGAAACCCAGTAGAACACATCATGTTAGCTCTCAAGGCTTAAAAATGATCCTCTGTTCTCTGAGACCACTTACACAATGGCCCTGCCTTCTAGATTCTTGGTTTGGCCACATTCTCCAGATTCTTGGTTGAGGCCCTTAGCCCTGGGCTTCAGCTTCACCTTCCAGGTCCATTGTGACAGCAAATCTGCTCCCCCAGATTTGGGCAACTTCATTCTCCCAGTCCATCTGAGCAGTGACCCTACACCCTCAGCCCCAGTAAACCCAATTAATCTGCCTCTTGAGCATGGTAGCCCTCCCCCTCAACTTTGAATAGTGAATCTGGCCCCATCCTCCAGCAATCATGAATGGCAGCCCCACACTTCAAAATTCAGTTTCTGAAGATCTCAATTTGAAACCTAGGAGGCGGTGGCCTCAAGTTTTGAGACCTAGCAGCTTTTCCACCCTTTGAAACAGTAGAGGTTGTGGCCTTACCCACTGAGATTAAGGTTGTTCTGCTTTCCATGCTCCTCTTTGATTTCTGCTTCTTGGTTTCTTGGTCTCCTGGAGCCTTGGTCCTCTTGGGCCAGCCCAGCCTCTGCCTTGCTCATGTAAGTGTTACAAAGGTCTTTAGCTCTACTGATAAGTGCCTAGAGGCAGCATACTCCATAAGCCTCGGCTAAAAGGCACTTAGTTCTCTTGCTGTATGCGTTAGCAAGACTAGCTCCACTGGTATGTACCCAGAGGCTTTCACTCCATCAGTAAGCCTCCTCTCCAAAGTCACTTAACTCTATCAATTTCTCTTATGCCACTTGCCCAGTGTCCCTGTTCTGCTGCTGCCATTTTCTGCTGCTGTTTCTCACTGTCTGCACAATCTCCAGTATTACAACACTTCTTACTTTCTCTTGAGCCCTCTTTGATGTCCATAATTCCACCAACAGTCTCTTCAAGGCAATCTAGGCCTTTACTGTTGGGCACTTGAAAGTTCTTATAGCCTCTACCCATTCACAATTTCAAAACCACTTCCACATTTTAGATATATGTCAGAGCATCATCCCAGTCCTAGTAGCAAATTTTGTCTTAGCTTCCTAATACTGCTGTAACCGAAATACCACAAGTAAATGGCTTAAACGAAGAGAAATTTAGTCTCTTTCAGTCTAGTAACCTAGAAGTCTGAATTCAGGGTACCACCTCCAAGAGGATGCTTTCTTTCTCTGTCAGTTCTGGGGAGAGATCTATGTCATCAATCCTCCCCTGGTCTAACTTTTCAGCTCAGTGACTCCAGGTCCAAAGGATGTACTCTGCTCCTGGCTTTTCTTTCTTGGTGGCATGAAGTCTATCTCCTTTCTGCTAGATTCTCTTTTATATTTCAAAAGAGATTGATTCAAGACACAACTTAATCTTGTAGATTGTGTCCTGCTCCATTAGCATAACTACCTCTAATCTTGACTCATCATCACAGACATTAGGATTTATGACACAGTATAATTACATTGGAAATGCTGGTTACATAGTAGTTAAGTGCTACACCTGCCAACCAAAAAGTCAGCCGTTCAAATCCACCAGGTGCTCCTTAGAAACTCTATGGGGCAGTTCTACTCTGTCCTATAGGATCACTATGAGTCAGAATCAACTTGACAACAGTGGGGTTGATTTTGTAATTACATCAGATCACAAAGTGAAAGACAATCACAAAACACTAGGAATCATGGCCTAGCCAAATTAATCCACAGTTTTGGGAGACATTAACTCCATCTGTAACAGGTAACTTCTGCAGTGGGCAGAAACCACTCATAAGATACTAGACGAATTGGGTAACTGCTGTTTTCATGAAACTGTCTTGCTGAGGCCTGGAAAGTTCTGCCTTTCCCATATCTGTGTCCATAAATTGGGTCTGAGTAAAGGAACCTACCTGTTGCTTTACTGCTCAGACTCTTAATTATTATTACTGATTGGGTGCCAACTAACCTTCCCCAAATCATTCATCTATACCTTCATTTTGTACAATCTTTGCACCTGCCACGCCCGGTACCAGGCATGAAGAATATTTAAGATCCTATTGTAACTATCTGAAACTATAATAGGTATGGAACTGGAACACTGTAAAGGTAATGCCTGTTAATCTAGCAAATATCGGACAAACTGAAGGATAAAAATACTACCTCTGACTGCTCTCACAGGGATCACAACAGAGGACCCCAGACAGAGCAGAAGAAAATTTCAGAATAAAGTTTTAACTCCCCAAAAAAGATCTAACTTGCTGGTATAACAGAGACTGGAGTAATTTGTGGCCCCGGAAACATTTTTACATCAGTACGAAAGTTACTCCTGAAGTTTACCCTTCAGCCAAAGATTAGACAGGTCCATAAAGCAAAAGGGGCACATCAACCAGGAACAAGGACTAAAAGGGAGAAAGGGACAGGAAAGCTGGCAATGAGGAAGTGAAAGGCAAGTAGGGGAGACTACTGACGTATCATGGGGTTAACAACGAATGTCACAAAACAATACGTGAATTAACTGTTTAAGGAGAAACAAATTTGTTCTATAACCTTCATCTAAGTACAATTAAAAAATAAAAAAACAAAAAATAATCAAAACACGGCATGTATAAAGTATGAGTCTAATAAAATTGAAAATCCTCAAAAGTTAAATGGAATGCACAAAGATCAGTAATACCCTAGACATTAGCAAGATGAAATGGACTGGTACTGGCCACTTTGAATCAGACAATCCTAGAGTCTACTATGCTAGGAATGACAACTTGAAGAGGAATGGAGGTGCATTAAATGTCAAAAAATTTTTCAAGAATATTATTCAATCAGGTGATTCTTGTCTTTTGTGACATTTATGTGGTTAATCACATTAGTTGTTTTTCTGATGTTGGACCAGGCTTGCATCCCTGGTATGAATCCAACTTGGTCATGATGGATTATTTTTTTGATATGTTGTTGTAATTCCATTGGGAAGAATTTTGTTGAGGATTTTCATAATGAAGGTCCACTCTTCAGACATGAATGGATTGGACTTGGCGATGCAGAGTGACCACATATTGGATGCATTTTATGGTTCTGTGCATCTATAGGATATCATCCTGCTGACCTCTGGCTGGAAGAAGGAGAGTGGGTGGAGAGGAGGGGAAAGGAGACTGTTGGGAGGATGAGACAGGTATGGAGCAGAGAGGAATAGTGTGCTGTCACCTGACAGGGAGAGCAGTGGAAGCTGCATATAGGTGGGCATGTAAATTTATACGGGAATGTACATTTCACTCAGTCATAATAAAGAAAAAAAGAAGAATATTATTTTTACCAACTTTAGCAGTCTGAGATTGATCAAACATGACTGAGGTGCATTCATAATTACTGGTAATTTGAATGTGAAAGTTGGAAACAAAGAAGAATTAGTAGCTTGAAAATATGGCCTTGGTGGTGGGAATGATGCCAAAGACCACATGACAAAATTTTGCAAGGCCAACATTTTACTCACCCTTTTTCAACAACTATGCACCTAAACCTTGTTGGATAAAATACACAGGAATCAAATGAACTACATCTGTGGAAAGAGACAGTGGGGAAGCTCAGCACCATCAGTTAGAACAAGGCCGGGGGCTGACTGGAGAACACACCATCAATTGCCTACATGCAGATTTAAGTTGAAGCTGAAGAAAATTAAATCAAGTCTATAAAAGCTAAAGTACAAGTTTGGTATACCCATTGTCATCAAGGCAACTCCTAACCTTAGTGACCACCTAGGAAAGAGTAGAACTGCCCCACAGGATTTCCAAGAAGCAGCTGGTGGATTCAGTTGCTGACATCTGGGTTAGCAGCTGTTAGCTACGACTCTTCCATAGGTCTCCACAACTGTGCCAGCAGGGCTCCCGTCTTCCGTATACCACACCTGTATTTGGAGACCATCTCAAGCACGTATTTGATACAGTGAACACCAGTGACCAAGACCAGATAAGTTGTGGAATGACACTGAGGACATCACATACCCAGAAAGCAAATGTCATTAAAAAGATAAGACCAAAATGGACATCAGAAGAGACTGGAATGTCATCGTCAAAGCCAAGCAGCTAGAGCAAATAGAAAAAATGATGAGGCAAAAAACCTGAAGATGTCAAAGGGTGGCTCAAGAAGACAAAAGAGTATTGTAGTAGAATGTGAAAAGACCTGGAGTTAGGAAACCTAAAGGAAAGAATATGCTCATCATTTCTCCAGCTGAAGGAACTGATGAAAAATTCAAGTCTCATCTTACAATATCAAAGGATTCTATGGACAGACGAAAACCCAGGTGGTGCAGTGCTAAAGTGCTACAGCTGCTAACCAAAGGTCGACAGTTCGAGACCTCCAAATGCCCTTGGGAAACTCCATGGGGCAGTTCTACTCTGTCCCATATGGTCTCTACGAGTAGGAATTGACTCAGTGACAACGGGTTTGGTTTTATGGTTTTTTGGGCAAAAGGGAGCCTGGTGGCAAAGCGCTGAAGAGCTCAGTCTGCTAACCAATTAACTACACAAGCCACTCCCTGGAACTCTATGGGGCAGTCCCCCTCTGTTCTACAGGTTCACTATGAGTTGGAAACAACTGGATGGCACACAACAACAACGGCAGGCGAAAACACTAAAAGACACAGAGACATCAAAAGAAAGTGGAAAGAATACATAAAGTCACTGTACCAAATAGAACTGGTTGACATTTGAACTTCTCAGTAGCTATCACAACATCAAGCAGCAATGATACTGAAGGAAGAAGTTCAAGCTGCACTGAAAGTCTTGGCAAAAAATGAGGCTCCGGGAACTGACTGAAAACCAACGGAGATGCTGGAACAAATGGATGCAGCACCAGAAACGCCCACTCATTTATGCCAAGTAGTTTGGAAGGCAGCTACCTGGCCAACCAACTGGAAGAGATCCGTATTTGTACACATCCAAAGAAAGGTTATCCAGCCAAATGCAGAAATTATCGAAAAGTATCATTAATATCACATGTAGGTAAAATTTTGCTAAAGGTAAAAGCAGTCACAGTAGTATAACTGACAGGAAATTGTCAGAAATTCAGCTGGATTCAGGAGAGTGATGGAAGAAGGAATGTCATTGCTAACGCCAGATGGCACTTGGCTGAAAGCAGAAAATACCAGAAAGATGTTTAGATGTGTTCTTCTGACCATGCAAAGGCATTTCACTGTATAACTAGTTACAGACAACATTATGGAGAATGGGAATTCCAGAACACTTAATTGCACTCAAGAGCATCCTGTACACAGACTAAGAGGCAGTTGTTCAAACAGCAAGTGGATACTGTGTGGCTCAAAATCAGGAAAGTTGTACATTATGGTTGTATCCTTTTAGATACTTGTTCAATCTGTATGCTGAATAAACAATCCAACCAGCTGGACTATATGAAGAACAAGACAACATCAGGATTGGAAGAAGACTAAACAACCTGTGATAAGCAGATTATACAACTTTGCTTGCTGAAAGTAAAGAGGACTTGAAGCACTCACTCATGAAGATCAAAAGCCCCAGCCTTCAGTATAGATTACAACTCAACACAAAGAAAAATGCACCTACAAACAGTGTCATGATAAATGGAGAAAAGATTAAATTTGGCAAGGATTTCATTTTATATGGATTCACAATTAATGCCCATGAAAGCAGTGGTCAAGAAATTGAAAGACACATTGCATGGAGCAAATCTGCTGCAAAAGACCTCTTCCAAGTGTTAAAAAGTAAAGATGTCACTTTAAGGACTCAGGTGGACCTGACCCTAGCCGTGGTGTTTTCAGTCACCTCATATGCACGTAAAAAGTGAGCAGTGAATAATGAAGACAGAAGGATTATGGTGTTGGTGAAGCACACAGAATACACTACAGGCTACCAGAAGAACACACAGATCTGCCTCGAAACAAATCCAGCCAGAGGGCTCTTTGGAAGTGAATGTGGTGAGACTTCATCTCCCTTACTTTGGGTACGCTATCAGGAGCAACTAGTCCCTGGAGAAGGACATCACGTTTGGTGGAGGTCAGTGAAGAAGAGTTAAGCTCCTCAGTGAGATGGACTGACACAGTAGTTGCAACAGTGAACTCAAGCAGAGCAAAAGTTACGAGGTTTGCACAAGACTGAGCAGTATTTCTTTTCATTGTACACAGAGTCACCATGCATTGGAACTAACCTGACAGCACCTAACAACAACCTCCTTCATCTAGTTGTTACAGGGACAGAATGAGTTAATCGTTATAAAGTACTTGCAAGAGTACCTGGCATATACTAAATGTCATATAAATGTATGTTCTATTGTTGTTGGCTGCACTCGCATCAATTCCAACTTGTGAGGGACTCCACATGTGCAAAGTAGACTACTCTACAGGGTTTTCAAGGCTGTGACCTTTCAGAAGCAGAGCACCAGGCTTGTCTTCCATTTATCTTTATGGAAGGGAGATACGAATGTCAGTGGGCATACTAGTCCCCAAGGGTCCCTATTTCTGTTGCAAATAGTCTATATTTCATTTCTTATTTTATAGAATGCAGAAGTTTATTATCTTTAGATGAGATTTAAGGAAGCATGAGTTATTGATTTAAACTTTGCATCTGGTACAGCATTAAACCTCTGCTGCTCAACAAGACAGCTGAAGCGGAGCCACAGCTGATGGCTCTTTAGCTTCATTCTGCTTCCAAGACTTGGGGGAAACAACCATTACTGTGTCTGGCAGAAAATCTGTTCTCTAGTCCGCAAAAGAGTTTGAGTTTGCCTCAGAAGCTAGAGGGAAGAACACGTTTTCAAACTATTTAATCATAATCTAGGAACCTACTTTGCTCTGTTTGTCTGATTTGAGTTAAATGATTTCACCTGGCCTTGGGAGAGAAGTGGCAGACAGCTCATTCAGTTTCTCATCTGTACTTCACAAATCTGCTGAATCAAGGGACTTGCGGCATCTTGATTCCCTCGGGTGGTACACCAGGAGGCTCTAAGGAGAAGTAAAGGAAGGCTTTCTCCCTCCATCACGAGACAGAAGTGCTATGGGAACTTACCTTCTTTTCTCTAAAGCCAAGTATAATGCCAAAGTTGAGCTCAGAGGAAATAAAAATGAAAGTCAGAAGAAATGGGTAGACAAAACAATAAAGAAGTCCAAGGACAAAGCTGGACCATCTAGACCCAAGTGGAGGGGTCAATAAGAGGCAGGATGGAAGGATGAAGATGGAGGGATCAAGAGTCCAGAAGCCTGCTGATCTACAAGCTGCCAGGAAAAGATTTGCATTCCTGCTTGACATGGGTGTCTTGCCAGGCTGACTACTTTTCCACCCACTGGTCAAGACTTGACCTTTTTTTTTTTTTTTTTCCTTTCTGTATAACCATCCCTACTTTGATGTTATGAGCTTGGCTGCATTCCTTTATGTGACTTAGACTTTATGATTAAGGCCCTTTATTCTGAACTTGAAAGAAAGCTGTTGAAATTCAAATGACATCTCCCAAATTTCAGCATGTGGTCCCTTTCTCCCCTTAGTGCACATATAGGCTACTCCCTTTTTGTATGAGGACCAAATTCTGAGGCCTTAAACACTGACATATTTCATATCTCAAAGGTGAGTGCAAACGGGTACCTGTCATCAGTTTGTGGACAGTCCAAGGAGGAGGAAAGTTCCCCTCCCAGCCCAATGCTTTCTACTTGAAATGTGAACACCCTTCCCTTCTCCTGCATTCACTAAACCCTACTGATCACTAGGATGGGTGGCCCAGTAATCAGACTCATACAAATCAGAGCTCTTATCCATTGTCAAGCTTTACTAGTAATTAAAAGGTGATGAGTATCAACAGGCACAGACTAAGAGAGGAAGAGTCCAGGATGGTCTGTTGTATTGACTACACTTTCTCCTGATACTGAAACGACTCTGGCCTACGTATAGAACACATGAGGTCTCTAAGGGAGACCTCGAAGAGGCCCATTTTAGTCAAGAAAGGCTTCCTTTTTACACTCCGCTAGTTACATAGCTTACAAGATGGTTAGAGGTAGCCATGTCTCAGAAATTCATAGATTCTGGGATTCTTTACCAGAAACAATCCCAAGCAACCGGGAACAAGTGGCTGAAAGCTTCCTTAGAGAAAGAATCTCCCATCAGCAGTCAATCCTATTAGCTTCCTTGGCAAGAGGCTTGTTGTTAGCATCTTTACAAGGAATTTAAATAAGTCCCCTGCCTTCTTTATATCCTGGAGGTCACCTTCACCTCTTAAAGGGGACAAAAGGATTGCTGGCTGGCTGCTCAATCTCTACCCTCTTGGAGAAGGAAGGAGCTGCTCATTCAGAAAGTCTTGTGAAGGCACTGCTCCGGGGAGTCCGTGTTTAAAGCAAATGACACGGTTAATTTGTCTCATCAAAGGAAAAAAGAGCCATGCTATGAGATTTCCCAAAAGAGCAGATAGCGAAACACTTCTATTTGATTTGGGAATATTTCACAGATTTACTTTCCTCATTACATTTTCCTTGGGTTCATTTGAAAAAGTGCTTGAGTTCCCCAAACAGCCATCATTCTGTGTGAAAAGGAAGCAATGTAGCTCTAGAGAATGCTGTCAGCACAGAGAAAAACCAACCTGTTAAAACATGAACCAGGAAGCAGCTGAGGAGTCTTCTGAGAGGGTTCCTAGTTTCATACAAAGCCAGTTTGAGGCAAAACCCATTCAGATCTTAAGGTGATGCCTGTTAGAAGCAAACCGTTCTTTACAGCACCTTTTATGTACTATTAATGAGTTGTTACCTGCGAGGATTGGGTAACTAATGCATTATCATAAAAAGGAGCACAAATACGTTCACCGACTTACCAAAATTACTTACTTTTGGATTTAAATTCAGGGATCTAGACTCCACAGACTGTCTGTTCTCCGAAGCTGAGACTGTGGACTGTGACTGCTGTTAACATAATGTGTGATGAATAATAATTACAGCTACTACTATGTAATGAGCATTTAATCTGTGACACTGTGCTAAGTTCTTCACATATGTGATCTCATTTTAGTTGTAATAATCCAGGAGTAAGTATTTATCCCTACTTTACAGATGAGAAAACTGAGGCATAGAACAAGCTAGTGGTCAGATATATGAGGAAATGCTCATGATCATTAGCCATTAGAGAAATGCAAACCCAAACTACAAAGAGACACTATCTTATTCCAATAAGGCAGACATTAATCCCCAAATCCCAAAATAATTAATGTTAGGCTGTGAAAAGACTGGAACACTTATACACCGCTACTGGGAATATAAAGTGACACAATCACTTTGGAAATTTATTTGGCTCTTCCTTAAAAAGCTAGAAACAGAAATATCATGTGATCCAGCAAACCCACTTCTTGGAATATATCTTAGAGAAATAAAGGCTGTCACATAAATAGATAAATGCATACCGATGTTTCTTGCAGCACTGTCTACAATAGCAAAAAGATGGAATTAACCTAGATGTCATTTAGCAGATGAATGAAAACAACTATAATATATTCACACAATAGAATACTATGCATTGACAGAGAACAAAGATGAATTTGTGAACTATAACAGGGAGGAATCCAGAAGGCATGACACTGAGTGAAACTAGTTACAAAAGGACCAATATTCTGAGACCATTGTTGTAAGAACTCAAGAAAAGTTTTAAACACACAAGAAAACATTCTTTGATGGTTATGCGGATGGGGAGGGAATAGGGAAGTCACCGACTGAATAGCCAAGCCAAGGCCAAGTGCCGTCGAGTCGGATCCGACTCATGGCGACCGACTGAATAGCAGGTAGGAATTATTTTAGGTGAAGGAGAGGACAATGCACAATACAGCAGAAATCAGCACAACTAGACTAAACTGAAAGCTAAGAAGTTTCCTGAGTACAACCAAACCCTTGAGGGGACACAGTAGCAAAGGCAGGCGTCTGGGCGGGGACTGTGGTTTCAGTGGTCATCTAGGTCAACTGGCAAAACAAAGCTTAGTAAGAAAATGTTCTGCATCCTACTTTGGTGAGTGGTCCTTGGGGTCTTAGCTAGCATGTAGCCATCTAGGAAGCATTGATCGGTCTCAACTCACATGGAGCAAAGGAGAATGAAGAATACCAAAGACACAGGGAAAATATAAGCCCAAGGGACAGGCCCACATAAACCAGAGACTACATCAGCATGAGACCTGAAGAACTAGTGGTACCCAGCCTCCAGCAATGACTGCCCTGACAGGAAACACAACAAAAACTCCCTGATGGAGCACAAGAAAAGTGGGGTACAGAACTCAAACTCTAGTAAAAAGACCAGATTTGATGGTCTGACAGACTGGAAGTTTCCTGGAAGACATGGCCACCAGACTTTCCATTAGCCTCAAATTGAAATCGTTCCAGAAGCCACCTCTTCAGACAGACTGGAGTGGCCTATAAGACATAAAATGATACTGGCAAAGAGTGTCCTTCTTGGTTTGAGTAGATACATGGGCAACTCCCATCCAGAGGCAATGTAAGAAGGCAGAGAGGGATAGGACCTGGTTGAAAGTACCCAGAAAATATAGTGTAGAGAGGAGGAATGTGCTGTCAGTGTGGAGAGAGAAACTAGGGTCACATAATAGTGTGTATGTAAGTGTTTGTATACAAATTGCCTTGGATTGTAAACTTTCATTTAAAGCACAGATAAAAAAAAGTTACTGATAGAACATAGATTTGAACCTAAATCTCTTCTGTTCTAATCCTGTGCTCTCACTCACGTCTTACATTGCTTCTCATGTACTGCTTTGCTCTAGGCAAACAATTTAGTTACACCTATTATATATATATATATTATATATATATACATATATATATATATATTTTTTAACTTTTTTCACAAAGGAAAAAAGGTGAACTTCTACCAGGGACCAGACATCCATGAGTTTAAGAGTTGTTTTTGTTACCTGAAGGTGTGGCTTCTCATCAATAAAGACACATCAAAGTAAGGAGGGAGGAACAGCATTTATTCCAGATTCAAAGGCAAGGAGCAAGGAGGTGTATACCTCAAATCCAGCTCCCTGAACAAAGGCAGAACCTTTTACACTGTCCTTCACAAGGAGGTACATGCAAACATCATGCACTACACAGGTTACCATGGTGGACAATGCAATAAGAAAAATTACATTTTTTTTCACTAATATGTGCAGATAATGGCAGATAAGTCCCACCCTGAGCAGAGCTCTTAATACTGAATTAAAGCTTAATGAGGCTCTGTGACACTTCTGAGTCTAGTAAACTGGGTTTCACTGCTTTAAGACAGAAGTGAGCCAGCCACATTTTGCACTCAGGGCAATGGAATGAAAGAGCAGTTTTGCTCAGTAATGACTGAGTAGCTGCTGGCTGCCTTCACTGTCGTTTTTATTATTAAGCTTTTGCAGGTTTTTCCATCCACCTAGGTAAATGTATTATTAAATTATTTTTACCTGTTGCCCAGTCTCTTCCACTGATTATTTTCAACTTCATCTCTTGCCTTCCTCTCTTTTTCTCTTTCTAAAGTGTTACAGATATATTGTATTTATAAATGCATATGATACAATTATAGGTAATATATAAATATTACATCATTTCTATGGAGTCTGACAAGTTCGTGACCTCATCTTAGAAAAAGTGCTAATACCTCATTGCTGAGTATCAATATGGTCACTTTCGAAATACTCCCTTGGGAAGCCATGCACCAATGCCAGTGCCTAGTCTACTCTTCAAAGCAATTTTGGAACTCTTTTTCTGGAATGGCCATCAGGGCTGTCATTGGATGATCCTGACCAATGCCAGCGCCTGGTCCACCACCCTTCAAAGCACTTTTTCTAGAATAAGTGTGTGAACTTAATTGTCCAGTGTTGTCCGATGACAGGTCTGATGGACTTTCCAGAAAAAGAGCTCTGAAATTACTTTGAAGTGTGGACTAGGTGCTGGAGTCAGTGCACAGCTTCCCAAAGGGAGTACTTAGAAGGTCACAGTAGTGATATTCAGCAACGAGATATGTAGCACTTTTTCTAGGATGAGTTGGCAAACTTAATTGTAATACTTTGTATTCAAATCTAATCTTAAGAGGGTCTTTAAATTCAAGTGAGATATAGTCAAGATCATACTTTGGCTCTCATGGACTTGTTTTAATTTTCTTTAACTTCAGCTTGAACTTGCATGTGAGCAATTGATGGTCTGGTCCACAGTCAGCCCCTGGCCTCATTCTGACTGATGATATTGAGCTTTCCTTCATTTTTTTCCATGATGCAGTCAGTTTGATTCCTATGCATTTCATCCAGTGACGTTCACGTGTACAGTCACTGTTTGTTGTTGAAAAAAGAATTTATTGTGAAGAAGCTGTTGGTCTTGCAAAATCCTATCATGCAATCGCCAGTATCATTTCTATCTCCAAGGTCAAGTTTTTCAACTACTAATTCTTCTTCTTTGTTTCCAACTTTCCCATTCCAATTGCTAGTAATTATCAGTCCCTCTTGTTCACGTCTTTGATCAATTTCAGACTGCAGAAGTTGGTAAAAATCTTCAGTTTCTTCATCTTTGGCCTTACTGGTTCGTGTGCCAATTTAAATAACAGCCATATTAACTGATTTTCCTTATAGGTGTGTGGATATCATCCTATTACTGCCAGTGTTGTACTTCAGGATAGATCTTGAAATGTTCTTTTTGATGATTAATGTAACACCATTCCTCTTCGATTAGTCGTTCCCAACATAGTAGACCATATGATTGCTTGCTTCAAAACAGATACTGCTGATGCGTTTCAGCTCATTAATGCCTAGGATATCTTTATTTTATTTTATTTTGAATACTTTAAGATTTATACTTCATATATTCCATGTTCTGATTATTAATGACTGTTTCTGACTGTTTATTCCCATTTTGAGTCATGCCACATCAACTAATGAAGGTTCCAAAAGCTTGACTCCATCCATGCTACTAAGGACAACTCTACTTTGAGGAAGCAGCTCTTCCTCAGTCATATTTTGAGTGCCTTCCGTCTTCTGGCACTATATCAAACATTATTCTGCTGCTATTAGTAAGGTTTTCACTGGGTAATTCTTTTCAGAAGTACACCGATAGGTTTTTCTTCCTAATCTGTTTTAGTCTGGAAGCTTTGCTGAAACCTGTTCACCACGGGTGACCCTGCTGGTATTTGAACACCAGTGGCATAGCTTGCAGCATCACAGCAGCGTGTAAGCCCCCACAGTACGACAGACTGACAGACACATAGGCACAGTGAACACTAATGATGGAAGACAGGATGAGCTGTGCAATGACATCAAGGACATGATACACAAAAAGAGCCAGAGGTCATTAAACGGGAAAGAAAGAAAAATACCAAAATGGATATCAGAAGAGACTCTCAAACTTATCCTTGAACACTGAATAGCTAAAATGAAAGGAACAAATGACAAAACAAAAGAGCTGAACAGATCTGAAAGGGCAACTTGAGGAGACCAAGTAAAGAATTATAAAGAAATGTGCCAAGGGGGGCGGAGTCAAGATGGCGGACTGAGCCCCCGTCTCCTTATGTCCCTCTGGAGACCAAGACCTGAACTGACAATCAAACAGAGCCTTCTGATCACCTAATCAGCCTCAGGACACGGCACAGAGCTGTTAATTGGGACTTCATACCACTCAGCGAAAAATCTCCTCTCTGTCGCTGCCTCCCACTCCTGGCTAGCCCGGCTCTCACGGACGGAAGGTAAATGCACTAGTTTAACGTTTTTCTTCCTCGGTCTCGGCTGGCGGGCAGAGCTGGGCCTTGCCTGGCGGCTGGACTCAGACGCGCTGCTGGGGGGATAGGCCGGCGAAATTCCCATATTCTGAGAGCCAGGCTCGGGACTCTGTTAATCTAGACACTTTGAGCCTTTTGTATTGTAGCTGCCTCAGTGGGGTTTGTGCGGAACTCCACGGTCAGGGTGCCGGACGCCATGTTGGTACCGAGATTTTAGCGGGACCTCGTTCTTAGCCTGGGAGCCAGTGCCTGCAAACGGGGCATCGCTTCTCCGTCAGAAAAGTAGTGATTTTGCACAGTGCTGCCTGCATTGGGGGCCCTGCAACAGAAGCAGAGGAATCACTGCCTCTCGGCACCTTTAGCCCCCCTGTCTGCTGCGTGTGTGGAGGACGCCATCTTGGATACGGTGGCCGCAGCTGGACCTAATTCTTAGCTTGGGAGCCAGAGCCTGCCCACAGGAGAGCGCTTTTCTATCACAAAACCAGTACTCGACGCAGCGTTGGCTAAGGCTAGGCCCTGTCAGCAGAGGCCAATAGGGCAGTAGCATTGCTGTATTCTGAACTAGTTTGCTATCATCTGGGGTTGGATATAGTGGCGCTTACTTTGTCAGATGAGAAGAGGGACCTCTATACCTGAAAGCTTAACTGACTTGTGAACTGGTCAGATAGATTTTGCTTTGCATTTGAAGACAGCCTAGAGAAATATTTGCAATCCATCCTCACAGTACTTCTTCCAGCCTCTGTATACTCACATGGGACCCAAAAAGCAACAGACACTTATGGCATACAGGCAATCACTCATGGCTTCAGAAGGCTCCCAAACAAAGCAACCAAGGAGTTTTCCAGATGAAGAAACTTATGAAAGCATCAGGAACTGAATACAAATTGATTATATACAGAGCCCTTCTAGACCTTATACAAAATGCAGCAGAACAAAATGAAAAATTAAGCAAGTTGTTTGATCTGATGGAACACCAGTACTCTGAAATCCAACAGATCAAGAAGAAAATCAAAAACATAGAAACTTCCATGCAAAGCCAAGAAAACAGAATGGAACAAATGGAAAAAAGAATTTGTGACTTGGAAGACAGAGCTACTGATGCCAGCGTCTATGAGCAGAAATCAGAAAAAAGAAACAAGAAGAATGAAGAAACATTAAGAAGCATGTGGGACTCTATTAAGAGGAACAACCTTTGATTAATTGGAGTCCCTGAATAGGGTGAGACATCTGAGAACACAGAGAGTATTGTTGCTGAGCTGCTGAAAGAAAACTTCCAAGAAATCATGAAGGAAGAGAATATAGACATCTCAGATGCATATCATACGCCACCCAATATAGATCTCAAAAGAAAGACTCCAAGACATATTATAATCAAGCTTAACAAAATGAAACATAAGCAGCAACTCTTAAAGGCAGCAAGACTCAAGGCAAAGCTAACATTCAGAGGGAAACCCTGTAGGCTCTCGTCAGATTTCTCAGCAGAAACCATGCTGGCACGGAGACAGTGGCACAACACATTCAAAGTCTTGAAGGAGAAGAACTTCCAACCAAGAATTATATATCCTGCAAAACTATCTTTCAAATACAAAAATGAAATTAAGACATTCCCAGATAAACAGAAACTCAGAGACTTTGCAAAAACCAAACCCAAACTACAAGAAATACTGAAAGAAGTTTTTGGCTTTGGCTTAGAAGAACGAAACCACTAACTTTATATTTTAGAACGACACACTACTCAATACTCATTTAGGGAAGGCTCCAAAGTAAATCACAGCTTTGATATGGAAAGAAACAATCCAGTGATCATCATGAAAACTATGGTGTCATCATAATAAAAAGAGGGATGTACTACAGTCGTTATAGTCCTTCCAGATGGAGAGGAAGATGACAAGACCGGTAGTAATTAAAATTGGGTTTATAAATAGTTTATTAAGGGGGTTCACAGGGGCAGCTGTAAAGCACAACAAAGATGTATCACACCATTTCAAGAAATCTAACACACGAGTCTCAACAACTATAAAACCAGCTCTGAAAAAGGTGAAAAATCAACTCACAAAAAAGAGTGTCCCAGAACAGACTAATAAGAACAACAGAGAAAACATCAACATAAAAATAAACATGTCACAATGGCAGCAGTGAACACATACCTATTAATAATTACATTGAATGTGAATGGACTGAATGCTCCAGTAAAGAGACATCGAGTGTCATCTTGGATCAAAAGACACGACCCATCCATATGTTGTCTACAAGAAACTCACTTGAGACCTAAAGACAGGAACAAACTGAAAATTAAAGGATGGAAGAATATATATCAGGCTGACAATGAACAAAGAAGAGCAGGGGTGGCAATTCTAATCTCAGACAAAATCAATTTTAATGTCAAATCCACCATCGTGGACAAAGATGGACACTATTTATTGCTGAAAGGTTCAGTACACAAGCAAGACTTAACTATATTAAATATTTATGCACCTAATATCAGAGCACCTAAATATGTCGAAGAAACACTGACTATGCTCAAAAGAGAGTTAGATGACTCCACAATAATAGTGGGAGACTTTAACACTCCACTCTCATTACTAGACAGATCATCTAGAAAAAAGCTCAGTAAAGATACAGAAGACCTCACTGACACAACTAACCAACTAAACCTCATTGATATATACAGAACTTTCCACCCATCAGCAGACAACTACACCTTCTTCTCCAGTGCACATGGAACATTCTCTAGAATTGACCACGTGATAGGCCATAATGCAATGCTCAACAAAATCCATACCACTGAATTACAGCAAAGCATCTTCTGAGATCATAAAGCCATCAAAGTTGAAATCAATAGCAGAAACAACATAGACAGAAAGTGGAACTCTTGGAAACTGAACAACATCTTGCTCAAAAAAACATGGGTTATAGAGGAAATCAAGGATGAATTAAAGAAATTCATGGATTCCAATGAGAACAAAAACACTTCCTACCAGAACCTATGGGATACAGCCAAAGCAGTGCTCAGAGGTCTGTTTATCTCCATAAATGCACACATCTGGAAAGAAGAAAGAAACCAAATCAAGGAACTAACTCTACAGCTTGAACAAGTAGAAAGAGAACAACAGAGGAACCCCTCGGGCACCACAAGAAATGAGATCATAAAGATTAGAGCAGAGCTAAATGAATTAGAGAATAGAAAAACAATCAAAAAAATTGAAAAGACCAAAAGCTGGTTTTTTGAAAAGATCAACAAAATTGATAAACCACTGGCTAAACTTACTAAAGAAAAGCAGGAAAGGAAACAAATAACCCAAATTAGAAATGAGAGGGGAGTTGTCACCACAGATGTGACAGAAATCAAAAATATCATAACAGAATACTATGAAAGACTGTACTCTAACAAATTTGAAAACCTAGGAGAAATGGACAAATTCCTTGACTCATACCACCTACCCAAATTATCACAACGTGAAGCAGAACAACTTAATAAACCCATCACAAAGGAAGAGATTGAAAAGGTCATCAAAACACTGCCAACCAAAAAAAGTCCGGGCCCAGATGGCTTCACGGCAGAATTCTACCAAGCATTTAGAGAAGAGTTATCCCCAATACTATTGAGACTATTTCACAGTATAGAAAGGGATGGAGTACTCCCAAACTCATTCTATGAAGCCAGCATAACCCTGATACCTAAGCCAGGGAAAGATCCAACAAAGACAGATAACTACAGACCGATATCACAAATGAACCTAGATGCACAAATCTTCAACAAAATTCTTGCCAAGAGAATACAACAACATATCAAGAAAGTAATCCATCATGACCAAGTGGGATTCATACCAGGGATGCAAGGCTGGTTCAATATCAGGAAAACAAAAGACAAAGATCACCTGATTTTGTCCATTGGTGCACAAAAGGCATTTAATAAAGTCCAACGCCCATTCATGCTAAAAACTCTTAGCAAAATGGGCATAGACTGCAAATTCCTCAACACAATAAGGGCCATTTATACAAAGCCAATTGCCCACATCATCCTGAACGGAGAGAGACTGAAAGACTTTCCCTTGAGATCAGGAACTAGACAAGGATGCCCACTCTCACCTCTCCTATTCCACATTGTGCTAGAAGTTCTAGCCAGAGCAATTAGACAAGACAAAGAAATAAAAGGCATCTGCATCAGCAAAGAGGAAGTTAAAATCTCCCTGTTCGCAGATGATATGATTGTATATGCAGAGAACTCCAAGGAATCTATAAGTAAGCTACTCAAACTGATAGAAGAGTTCAGCAAAGTCTCAGGATACAAGATAAACATAAGTAAATCAGTAGGATTCCTTTATACCAACAACGAGACTGTTAAGGAGGAAATTATTAAATCAATACCATTTACGATAGCCCCTAAGAAGATAAAGTACCTAAGAATTAATCTAACCAGAGAAACAACAGACCTTTACAAAGAGAACTACAAGCCCTTACTACAAGAAAGTAAGAGAGACTGAGATAAATGGAAAAACCTACCCTGCTCATGGATAGGAAGACTTAACATTGTGAAAATGTCTATTTTACCCAAAGCAATTTATTTACATAATGCAATCCCAATACAAGTTCCAGCATCATTTTTTAATGAGATGGAGAAACAAATCACCAATTTTGTTTGGAAAGGGAAGAAGCCCCGGATAAATAAGGTACTACTAAAGAAGAAGAACACACTGGGAGGCCTCTCATTACCTGACCTTAGAACATACTACACTGCCACAGTGGTCAAAACAGCCTGGTACTGGTACAAGAACAGACAGATCAATCAATGGAACAGAATTGAGACCCCAGAGATGACACCATCTGCCTATCAAAGTTGATATTCGACAAAGGCCCTAAGATATTAAACTGGGGTAAAAACAGTATCTTCAACAAATGGTGCTGGCAAAATTGGGTATCCATCTGCAATAAACTGAATCAAGATCCATATCTTACACCTTATACAAAAACCAACTCCAACTGGTTAAAAGACCTAAATATCAAACCTAAAACGATAAAGCTCATCTAAGAAAAGGTAGGAACAACAATGGAAGTTTTAATACACAACGAGGACAGACTCCAAAATCTGTCAAAGAAACTTCAATCAACAGAAGAGAAAATAGATAAATGGGAACTATTAAGAATCAAACACTTTTGCTCATCCAAAGACTTTATTAATAGAATTCAAAGAACACCTACAGAATGGGAAAAAATATTTGGCAACTCTATGTCAGACCGATGCCTGATCTCCATAATCTATAAAATACTACAAAATATCAATAAGAAGAAGATAAATCATCCAATTAAGCGATGGGCAAAGGAGATGGACAGACACTTCACTAAAGAGGAGATCTAGGTAGCCAAAAAACACATGTGGACATGTTCACGATCTTTAGTTATTAAAGAAATTCAAATCAAGAGAACAATGAGATACCATCTCACCCCAACAAGATTGGCCATGATCCAGAAAACACAAAACAACAAATGCTGGAGAGGCTGTGGAGAAAGTGGAACCCTCCTACACTGTTGGTGGGGTTGCAAAATGGTGCAGCCTCTTTGGAAGGCAATCTGGCTTCCTTAAAAAAATGAATATCGATATACCATTTGACCCAGCAATTCCACTACTTGGAATATATCCTACAGAATCAAGGCCTTTCACACCAACGGACACATGTACCAGAATGTTTATCACAGCACAGTCCACGATAGCAAAAAGATGGAATCAACCCAGATGCCCAACAATAGAAGAATGGATAGGTAAACTATGGTACATATACTCAATGGAGCACTACGCAATGATAAAGAATAGCGATGATTCCAGGAAACATCTCCTAACCTGGTTTCAACTGGAAGACATTATGTTGAGTGAAAGTAGTCAGCGACAAAAGGACAAATACTGTATGAGACCTCTACGATAAGATCTCAAAAACAGACTTGTGTATAGAAGAAAAGACTCTTTGACAGCTGCAAGGGATGGGAGGGAGGAAGGGTGAGGGGGGGTGGGTTTAGTTTAGATAGTTACTAGAAATCTAGTTAGGAGAAAGCGGTGATAGAACACATTAGAAACAAGAACAACATTAAGTGGACTTCAGCATAACTTGAGTACTCCTTCCATCTTAACTCAATACTGCAAGGATAGAGTAGCTAGGGCAGGGGGCGGGGGACCATGCTGTTAGGCGAATTCCAGGCCAACTGGCACAGCTAGCATTTTGCTAAGAGAGCTCTCTGCACCCCACATTGGTGAGTGGCATCTGGGGTCTTAAAAGCTGCCAAGCTGCCATCCGAGGACACAGCAAATGGTCCCAAAACAGCAGGAACGGATGCTCACCGAGGACCAAAATGACATGCGGTAAAGACAACCTAGAAGACAGAGAGACCCACAAGAGTGGGTGCCTACATCGACTTGGGACCGGAAGAACCGGATGGTGCCCGGCCACCACCAGTGATAGCCATGATCGAGCTCACAGAGAGGAGTCTCACTCGCAACACAAGAATAAAAAGAGGTGCATCATGAGATCTCCACTAAAAGACCTCAATTGATGGTCCAGTGGTTTTGGGGTTCCTCTCGATGGCTTTGGCTTGGCTGAGAGCATGGCCCCCTGCCCTGATGCTATCCTTTCCCATAAATTATAACAAAGGTCCACTCTTTGGACAGGAATGGATTGGACTTGGCAATGCAGAGTGACCATATATTGGAAGCACTTTATGGTTCTATACATCTATAGGATATCATCTTGCTGACCCTTGGCTGGAGGAAGGGGAGTGGACGGAGAGGAGGGAAAGGAGGCTGTTGGGAGGATGAGACATGTATGGAGCAGAGAGGAATAGTGTGCAGTCACCGGACAGGGAGAGCAGTGGAAGCTGCATATAGGTGGGCATTTAAATTTATATGTGAATGTACATTTTCACTCAGTTATGTTAAATAAAAATAAAAATTAAAAAAAAAAAAAGAAATGTGCCAAGACCTGGAGGTGGAAAACCAAGAGAGAACTTACTTGTCTCACATTCATGTGAAAACTAGACAATAAATAAAGAAGACTGAAGAAGAATTCATGCCTTTGAATCAAGTTATTAAAGAATACTGAATATATGACGGACTGCGAGAATGTAGCTTGAACTGGGGAAGTTATCATGGTGGGTAGTGTACGGGGTAATTGAAAAAGAGGAAGACCCTCAATGAGACAGACTGATGAAGGTGGCTTCGACAATGGATTCGAGCATAACAATGATTGTGGGGACGATGCATGGTCGGAGAGTGTTTTGTCCTGCTGTACAAAGGGTCTCTGTGAGTCAGAACTGACTCGTGGCACCTAACAACAAAGATTATAACGGCTCATGCTTCTGAAGTTTTCTCTCTTTCCTCCATTAAAAATGTAATTATTTTTAGGAAATTTAGGACAAGTACTCCCTTAGCAAGTCTGAGATAGGACTGCAGGAATAGACTTAAACAATTCGGTATTATGGTATTATGGTAATCACTTCTTTCCTGTTTTACAGGAGGAATCATCATTTTGCCTAACTTCAAGAGTCACAGTGTCTCAGGGCCAGGAGGAGGTCTGCAAGGTCCTCCATCCTGGCATTCCACGGTGATCTGAATTTCCTCTATGCAGCCCCTGCTAGGTGCTTGTCCGGCCACCTCCAGATCATTGTCACCAAGGGGCTATCTCTGGATCACCAAGCAGAAGTTCCCCCTCATACAGCCGAATCCTGTCTCTCCACTTTCCCCATGAAACAATTCTCCCTCAACTCTTGACTCTTCAAATATTTTAAGACAATGATCTTCTGCCCTTAGATTTTTTGTATCAAAGGTTTCTCATTTATAAACCTAGAGCCACTTAACAACTATATTTTTTATTAATAACACAATCAGAAATTCAGTATTTTTAAACAAAAGCAAAAGCAAAAAATACCTTTTATAAGAATATGTCTGCTGTTATCCACAGCAGGTTCTTGCAAAGGTGGACACTGCCGGCAGCACCTATTGGTAGACATCTGAAAAATGTTGTGCAATGTAAAATAATTTTAAGGTAGAGAGACACATGGAGCCTGTACAAGCTATTCTCTCTTTTCCATTTGCTGTCAGAGAATCAGTGAGCCCAGGGCCAATAAAGTGAAGCTTGCTTATTATTGTGTGGTAGTAAATAAATAAGAGACCATCAGAAATTCACTTTCAAATGCACGAATTTGATTTGAGGAAACAAAATATGTGAACATTAAAGCCTAGGGCTACAAGTAATTACCATGAAGTTATAGCTTTCCCCAGGTGCACTGTGTGTCTCTTTGGTAGTTTAAAATATATTCTAGTTGACATTTCAGAGAGGTTTACTGCTTCATCATCCTGACTAAATGTCGAACACGAACTAAAATACATTAGATGTTTTGTCTGCCTAGTGCCAGGCTCAGTAGGTGGAAGTCTGGGCTTTTCTACCAGAATAAAAATAGGATTATCAGCAAGAAGAAAGCCTCAAGCCAATGCTGGGATACTAGAAGGGAAGGGAGGGAATGGCTATTATGGCAAGCAGCTGCGTGGGCATGCCTGCGTATGGCTTGCCCTACTACGTGCTGCATGGAATAAAAGGAAGTGAAAGCCGGAGTTATGTCCATTCAGGAGCAGTTGTGCTAACTTGAAAAGCCTAATAACAAAAACAGAAACCCTGTGGCATAGTGGGTAAGGGCTATGACTGCTAACCCAAAGACTGGCAGTCCAAATCCACCAGGCACTTCCTGGACACTCTGTGGTGCAGCTCTACCCTGTGCTACAGGGTTGCTATGAGTTGGCACTCACTCAATGCAAGTGGGTTTGATTTTGGCTAATAACATAAGTAAAAGACTAACAACAACAATAATAGTATAAAACTAAAGCAAAGCAAATTAAGTCCAAAGTACCCTACAGAGTAACAAATAAAAAGATGGCAATATATGTGACAACTTTCAAATCACCTGAGGAAACAGGCAGAGGTCTGCTGCCATTGCTGAGACTGGCGAGGTTCAGGATGAGAACCTGACCCTCGGCACCTGTCTTCCCCACAGAGCAGAAGGCTTGGGATTTCTGAACACTCACCCTCCTGTCTGTTTTCTGGAAACTTAATTGAGCAGAATGAAGAAAACCATACCCTTGAAATGAGTTGGGCTTGCTGCTCCTGGGGGTTACTAGAGCTTAGTGAGATATCAATGTTAGGGTAGGGTGGGTGTGTGTGTGTGTGTGTGTGTGTGTGTGTGTGTGTGTGTACCTGTGTGTGGTTTTGCGTGGAGGAAAAACAATCAAGTTACATGACTGAGCCATATTATGTATTTTAACAATAGAAAACAGTGTGACTTTCCTCATAATTTTCTACATTTTCTCATTGTTGGACTCACTGAAACACTGCCAGCTTTTCCTAGCCCAGACACATTAGCTATTAAAGATGTGTGCTTCTCTGAGACAGCTTTGGATTTTACTGCTTCCTGCTGGGCCATTTGTCATGGGTCCTAATCAAGGAGAAAATAAATAGAGCTGTCCAAGGTCTTTGGCCAACACTGAGCCACTGCTCTCTGGGACTGGGATGCTCTCAGCCTCTGACTGCCAACAGGTCGGGCCAGAACTCATATTCCCTTATTCTCATTCTACCCTCTTTCCCCTATCTCCTGTCCCCCTTGGCAGTAGATTTTCCCAATGTCTCCAGCGATTCTTCCAGTTCATTTTGTTTCCAAATCTTTATTACACAGGACTCCTGGGAACATCGTTGCTATCTTTGATTATTATATATTTTTCCCCTAAGACATTTTTTGACTGGATTATGGCATCTTGAACCGCAACCCCAAAGTTCTCCATTCCCTCTAGATCCCAGGTACTGAACATGGAATGAATGTCCTGAAAGATGATTCAGCTTTTTTGTTCTTTTATTTCTTTCAGTGGTTATCTTGAGTATTTTCTTATTGTTTTCTCTAGTATACTATTTTGTCAATTATTTTTTCTCTCAATCCCGTCTTCTATTTCTCTATTCCTTCTGGGTCCTTGCTCTCTATCTATATAGATGTTCAAGTTTCTCCTAATCCACAGCCATCTGCCAATTTTGACTCATAGCAACCCTATAAAACAGACTAGAACTGCCCCATAGAATTTCCAAGGAGCGCCTGGTGGATTCAAACTGCTGACCTTTTGGTTAGCAGCTGTAGCACTTAACCATTAGGTAACCAGGTTTACTACCTATAACAAATAAATGCACAAAAACTGAACAAATCAAATTCAGTCTTTCCTAGACATTCAACCATTCATTTATTCAGTATACAAAGTCCAACAGTTAAGTCCATGAACTTACATACATCATTGCTGAATATCACTATGGCCACCTTCAAAGTACTCCCCTTGGGAAGCTACGCACCAATGCCAGTGCCTCATCCACCCTTCAAAGCAATTTTGGAACTCTTTCTGGAATGCCCACTGTGCACAGTGACGCAGTAGCAAGTTTGCAGACTTAATTGTATAGTTGTCTGTGAGGGAGGTTTTAGCCAGTAAACAACTGTATTGAAACACCCTCTCTACTTACCTGATCTGGTCCCCAAGGACATTTTTCTTTACTCGAAGATAAAGGAAATATTGAAAAGAAGATGTTTTGGTGACATTCAGGACATTAAGGATAATACAGTGACAAATCTCATGACCAGTCCAGAAAAAGAGTTCCAAAATTGCTTTGAAGGGTGGACTAGGCACTGGCATTGGTGCATAACTTCCGAAAGGGAGTACTTTGAAGATGGTCATAATGACATTAGCAATGAGGTATGTAACAACTTTTCTAGGATGAGTTCGCAAACTTAACTGGCAGACCTCGTATGTCTACTACGGAGCATATTCCTTCTATGTGACAGACACTGTTCCTGATGCAGGTCAAGTCAGAGTAGTCACTGCTCTAAAGTGGTAGTGAGGGGACTCACAAGACAAGCATGTTAATAAGAGATACCTTATTATTCAGGGATGGGCCATTTGGTGCCTTCGTTAGAAGACCTTCTAGTGGCTCTTCATGTAGCCTTGGTGACCGAGTGTGGGCTGGATTTCAGCCACACTTCTTACCCCTCCTGTCCCCTCTCACAGACCAGCATACAGGTCCTCTGCAGCCCTGCCTCACTCCTCCTTTCCCAGCCTCCTTGGTGAAGGAGCCTGTAACGTCAGTCTTTACTTCCCGAGCCGCAGCTGTCTGGCCTGGGTTCCTACCCCGTGGCCTCTAGCCTAAGGCGGAGGGCTCTGACTCAGGCACAGGGTATTAGCACTCAGACCCTGCTGCACATTCATCCATCAGGTTTCAGATCATCTCTGCCTACCTCCTAGTTGCTCTTCCTCTGTCCTCCTTTCAGGTTCCCCTTGTAAACTTTTGACATCACCCATCTTGCCTTCTCGCTTCACACTCCCAGGGAACAATTGCACCCATTCTCACTGCTTTGAGCCCACTTCACTGATACACTGCAATCTGCCCACAGCCAAGGACTAGATCTAAGAGTGTGTGACAGGTGTGGTGGCAAGGGACCCATGATTAAAATGGTCTCCTGCTTGAGGTTTATTGCTCTGTGGTTGCCATCTAGGAATTCTTAAAAATTTTATCTTTCAATTTCTGTTTGGAAATGACAAAGGAACATTAATGAACTGAGGGCTTGGAGCCTTGGCTCTTAGCATGCTGCTTCCTGCTGTCTCCTTGGGCCAGGTACTCGGATGCCAGCTCACCTGCCTCCAGGTGTCCTGGCCTGTCTAGCATCCTCCTCTTCTTCCTTCTACCCCTGACTGGGACGTGGCTGCAGGAGTAGGGAGGCTCAAGGCAGGAATGCGCACTCTGGCGTCTTGGGATGGGACATGGTGGTGGCCATTTCTGCCCACAGTTGGGAATACCACTGCACGTTTGGGAGGTGACTCGGCTGGGGCAAGATCCAGGCCCTAGGGGCATCCTCATGTGGATGCTGCGGCTCCTTGGAGGTTGTCCGGGTGCACGGGGTTGAAAGCCTGACTGTGGGAAGACACTCTAACTTCCCCGGGGGAGTTCGGTCCAGGGGAAGGGGAGCTTGGCAGCTGTGAGTCCCATGCTCACATCAGCACCATGAGTCAGTGGGTGTCCTGGGCCTCTGTGAGTATTTGTACTTCTGTAGCTAGTATTCCTATGTCCGAGAGGGTATGATACTAAACAGCAAATAAAAATCACCATGACCTGTAGAGACACAGACTGAGGCAAAAAGAACCACATTTTATATTTGGGTACCTTTAATGGCTTTGTTTTGCTGCTTTTTCTCCAGCTTGCACGGGGCCTGACAAATTAAGTCACCATGCTGGCATATTACAGCTGCTTATCTGAAGACTGTACTTCACTAGTCCACAGGCTTTCAACACATCCACAAGTAAATGCAAAACTCTCTCCCTCAGTGTTCGCTTTCTAATTCAGGTGGTGCCAGTCAAGCTAGAAACCTGGGGGTCTCCCAGAAACCTCCTTCTTCTTGACCAGCCAGTCCACACATCTCCTTTGGTCTCCCACCTGAATATCCATCACGGTGGCTGCATTTCAGTTCCCACGGCTACCACCTTGGTTCAGACCCGCTTCATCTCACAAGGTAGACTGGCACATGTCGGCGATTGTGAGGATGGCACAGGGCTGAGCAACCTTTCATTCTGTCACAGATAAGGTCACCAGGAGTTGGGGTAACCCAAAGGCAGCTAACAACAACAACAGTGCAGAAGAGAGCACAGTGAATGTTTGTAAATATTTGTTGTAAGACCAAATGAATGTTTGCATGAATGAATGATTGAGGTGCATGGCAAGACTTGGTGAAGGGCACCCACTCTGGAGTGAAGCAGTCTTGGATTTAATCCCAGCTCTGTATCTATCAGTTTATCATAACCTTGTGAAAATTACTCTAAGCCTCAGTTTTTGAGTTTCAAAATGGGGCAAATGGAGTTTATCTCAAGACAAACAGTGGCCAATTTAATATTGACAGACGAGGCTATAGCTAGATATAACTCAGGCCTGTCTTTAAATCTCTGTGTACTTGGGAGATATTTTGGAATGAAAAGACAAAATTAGGGACAACCAATCTATGTTCTTGCAGACTATTAACAATCACAAAACAGTACACTCATTAAGTATCCAGTGAGTACAAAGAGCGCTGCTAGGACCTGTTGGGAAATCAAGTACAAAGCAGAACTACAGGAGGTATTTATTTACCTGTAATATAATCTGTAAAATAAAATAGGAAATGACAGCTCCCCTAAGACAAGTATCAGATTTTAGACTGAGAGTTCATTGACAGCTGACGTCTTAGGAAGGCTCCCTGGAAAACGTGGCATTTGAGACGGACCTTGGAGGAAAGGCTGGAAGTTGTTACTGGCACTGAATACAGCCGTGGGAAGCCAGAGACTCCTAGGAGGGAACTGTGAGTTCTGTCATTCCACTGCGGGTGTTTCTGTTGGACGCTGCAGTCTGTGTCTGAAATGATCATTGGTGACCTGCCTTTTCCTCATAGTACCTTGTGCCCTGGCTTTCTGCCTCATAAACTATGGGCACTCTGCTTACATGCAGTCCCCCAACTTGAACAGCTCAGGTAGAGCCTGCCTGTTTGGGCTGTTCCTCTCAGCACTGGCACTTCCCCACACCCTGAGTACATGCTGCCGTACAGGTTCTGCAGCATGGGTGACTGACCTCATCCCCATAAACAAGGCTGTGCATCTGGGATCAGGGTAGGGAACTAGGCAAAGACTAACAAATCTCATTACAGATGGCCAGCGGATGCCATTTAGAATTAAATGGACTATGGGTGAGGCCAAGGAGTGTATGTAAGTGTTGTGAAGATGATTTGCAAACATTTCATTTTATGTGCAATAAACTTTTTTTTTGTTTTAAATCAGTGAATCAGATGTCATTTCCAGGAATTGTTTTCTGGTACTACCAGACTGAGTTAATCACACCACCACTAGCCTCTGTGAGTGCTATCACTATGGCATTTTTTTTCCACTGCAATACAGTTGTGGTTAAACAAAGGTCCTGGGGTTCCAGGCTTCTTGAACTTGAAGGCAATCTCCATTTACTAATACATGACTTTGGGACACTTCATTTAACCTCCCTAAGCTACAGTTTCTTCATGTATAAAATGGAAATGGTTGTAATACCTACTTGATACGGCACTTGTGAGTAGTTAAAGAAATGTTACGCACCTCAAGAACTCCACTAAAAGGCTGCAATTGATGGTCTAGTGCCCCAGGACTTGCCCTAGGAGCACGGCCCCTAGACCAGCTGCTGCCCCAGATCATTATTCATTACTAAGGTCAACTCTTCGGACAGGAACTGATTGGACTTGGAGGCATAGGGTGAACACATGGTGTGTTCACTTTATGGTTCTATGTATCTACAGGATGCCATCCTACAGCCTCTTACCAGAAGGCAGAGGAGAGGGTGAAGAGGAGGGGATAGCAAGTTGTTAGCAGTATATGACATGTATAGAATGGAAAGGAAGAGTGTGCTGTCACTGGCAAGGAGATCAGAGGGAACTGCAGATAGGCAGATGCACAAATTTAATTTGGATTGTATACCACTTTCACTCAGTCACAGTAGAAAAGAGAAAAAGAAATGACAAAATGACTCATACAATAACCAACATTACCAAACCAGGGAAAAAACAATTTGCCAGTTCCTACCCACAGCAACCCCACATGTTTCAGAGAACTGTGCTCCATAGAGTGTCCAAGGATGTGCAGTCTTTCGGAAGCGACTGCCAGACCTTTTTTCCAAGGTGCTTCTGCTCTGAACTATTAGCCCTTCTCTTAGAGCACATCTGTGCCACCTGGGCCATCACAGCACCTGGCATATGTTGTTGTTGTTAAGTGCCACAGAGTCACTTCAGACTTATACGACCCTATACACAACAGAAAGAAACACTGCCCGGTACAGTGCCATCCCTGCAATTGTTGCTATAATTCAGCCTATTACTGCCACCACTGTGTCAACCCATTTCATTGACTGTCTTCCTCTTTTTTGCTGGCCTTCCACTCTGCCAAGAATAATGTCCTCCTCCAGGGACTGATCCCACTTAATAACGTCCAAAATACATGAGGTGCAATCTTGCCATCCTTGGCTTCTATCCAAGACAGATTTGCTCATTCTTTTGGCAGTCATGGTATGTTTAATATTCTTCACCAACATCACAATTCAAAGGCATCAATTCTTGTTTGGTCTTCCTTATTCATTGTCCAGCTTTTGCATGCATAGAAGCCACTTGAAAACACCACGGCTTGGGTTATTAACAACCTCTTACCCAGATAACATAACCTTATTTGCTGATAGTGAAGAGGATTAGAAGCACTTAGTCATGAAGATCAAAGACTACAGCCTTTAGTTTGGAGGATTTTACTGATCTGCTGCTCTACCAAGTATGATTTCCTTCTCCAGAGACTGATCCTTCCTGACAACATGTATGGATTACACTTCGATATAAAGAAAACAAAAATCTTCACAACTAGAGCAACAGGTAGCATCTTGATAAATGCAGAACACATTAATGTTTTCAAGGATTTCATTTTACTTGGATCCACAATCAATACCCATGGAAGCAGCAGTCAAGAAACCAAAAGACATGGTACTGAGCAAATTGGGTGCTAGAGATCTATTTAAAG
Source organism: Heterohyrax brucei (assembly GCA_028571685.1). Taxonomy (NCBI): domain Eukaryota; kingdom Metazoa; phylum Chordata; class Mammalia; order Hyracoidea; family Procaviidae; genus Heterohyrax; species Heterohyrax brucei. Next base: position 103,894,728 of record CM053144.1, read on the forward strand.
TGTTAAAAAGTAAAGATACCATGGGGCATATGTGATCTTTAGGTGCTGTCCACTTGGTTCTGACTTAGATAGCGATCCTATGAGCAATAGAATGAAACACTGCATGGTCTCGCTCCATGCCCACAATCATTTTTATGCTTAAGCCCATCATTGCAGCCACTGGGTGAATCCATCTCATTGAGGGTCTTCTTTTTTTGCTGACCCTCCACTCTACCAAGCATGATGTCCTTCTCCAGGGAATGATCCCTCATAACAACATGTCCAAGGTATGTAAGATGCAGTCTTGCTATCTTTGCTTCTAAGGAGGACTCTGGTTGTACTTCTTCCAGAACGGATCTGTTTGTTCTTGTGACAGTCTATGGTACACTCAGTATTCCTCTCCAACAGTTCAAAGACACCAGTTCTTCTGTCTTCTTTACTCCCTGTCCAGCTTTCACATGCATATGACCCTACTGAAAATACATGGCTCGAGTCAGGTGCACCTTAGTCCTCAAGCTGACTTCTTTACTTTTCAATATTTTAAAGAGATCCTTTTCAGCACATTTTCCCAGTGCAATGAGTCTGTTGATTTCTTGAATGCTGCTTCTATGGGTGTTAATTGTAGACCCAAGTAAAATGAAATCCTTGACAACCTCAATCCTTTCTCCATGTATGACAATGTTGCTGATTGGTCGAGTTGTGAGGAGGCTTGTTTTCTTGATGCTGAGGTGCAATCCCTACTGAAGGCTGTGGCCTTGGATCTTCATCAGTAATTGTCTAAAATCCTCTTCATTTTTCAGCAAGCAAGGTTGCGTTATCTGCATAACCCGGTTTGTTAATGACAAAGCAAGTGCTTTTTCCCCAGATAACGACATCTTCTACAGATCTTTATTCCAGTGCTATCTTCGTTGTGAGGCCTTTTCCCACCACCGAATTTGAAGCTGCACCCCACTACCGTTCTTTATCCCTGTTCCTGCATTATTTTTTTCTCCGCAGCACTCATTTATCACTGTCTCACACAATGTACATTTCACTTAGTTTTGTATGTTGCCTGCCTGTCTGTCCCTCGAATATAACTCCAAAAGGCAGCATCCGCAGCACCCGGACCAGTGCCTGGCACGGAATGTGGAAGCAGTCAACACCTCCTGGAAGGGAGAGGGAGTGACCCAAGTCTGCAAACTTGAAGCTACTCCCTGTCCAGTTCTTTACCTGGGGAGCGCTGTGCGGGAGATATTTGACTCTCCCTTGTCTCCTTTCACCGGTGGTTCAGGAACAGGAACTGAAATCGAAGCAGTAATTTAAGTACCATATTACGGAGGGCCACAGCTTTACTGAACTGGAAACCATGCTGAGGAGTTTGTACAAACCCAGTTCATGCTGTCCATCCTATTTCCCTTCTCGTGACCTCCTGTTACCCCAAGTCGGCCATCAGGACCCACTGCATTGTCGCCCTAGAGTGCAGAGAATGTTCTCAGATTTCTTTTCCTTTACCTGGGACACCCTCTTACGGGGACTGTTAGGAGCAGCGTGAACAGGAACGAACTCTAGCAAGCTCACCTCCTCCTTCGCCTCGGCGCCTCCAGCCCGGAAGGCGACTCCCCGCCCCGCGGCCCCTGCTCCCTGCGCCGCCTCCGCCGCGGTTCGGGAGCGCGCGTCCCCCCGCACCGCCGCGCCGGGAGCGACCAGGCGGCGGGCAGCGGCGGCGGCGCTCCCCACCTCGCAGGAGACGGGCTCCAGCTCGCCGGTGAGGCGAGCTCACAGGTAACACCTGGCGGTACTGTGCTCCAGGCGCTGCCCAAACGCGGGTGCAGCCTCTGGGCTGCGGGGCCCGTCGGGCTCCGGAGGGGGCGGCATGGCTCGCTGGTGTTTGGGGTGGGTTTAGTTGGGGCGTGTTTTGGAGGATGGCGTGTGAAGGAGAAAACCGGCATTTGAGGGTGCGCGGGGCAAGAGTGTGGACCCACTGCACAATGCCCACGTTTCAAACCTGCTGCGGTTCGTTGATGCACGTGTGCCCCGCCGGAGGGTGTCAGAAAAGGCTGCAAGGCGGAGGCGCTCGGGACTCGGCCGGGGGTTCCCCGCAGCTCGGCCCCGGCAGTCCGGTGGTACCTGCAGCCCCTGAGGAAACGTTACTGCCGGGGGGGCCTGTCTGCCACTGGGAGAGCCCTTCCGGGCGGGGGACCCTGCACCTCCAGGAGAAACGGGCGGTCCCCTGGCCCTCGGATGCGTGCCCTCTGCGGTAGTCAGGGTCTCAGAAGGAAGCCTGTTTTAATAGTTACAGATTAATTTTGTTTGAACCTGGGAGCTTGCCCCCACAGCATGTCACTGATTGGAGGAAAACAACCAACCAAAACCAAACCAAACCGAACCCACTGCCGTGGAGTCGATTCCAACTCAAAGCGACCCCATAGGACAGAGTAGAACTGCTCCATAGAGCTTGCAAGGAGCGCCTGGTGGGTTCAAACCGCCAACTTTTGGGTTAGCAGGCACTTCATTAGGCCACCAGGGTTTCCAGACAAGTGCCCTTACTGGATTGGAGAGTCTATAGTTTTAATTCTTTCACTTCGTCTCCTTCTTTGTTACTAAGGAATGGAAGAATAGCCTCATTAGAGACCGTCTGAGGTTTTTTGGATTCCACACTATTTAGAGCAACATCAAGAATCGCAGGTAATCCCCGGGATTTAATCTGACAGTGGTGCTCTGAAAGCAACGTTGGGGTTTCAGTGTCCATTGCTACTCCAGGGAAGAGAACTTCCAAATATAAATTCTCATGAAAACCCAGTAGTGAGGAATTGGGTCTGAAATCTAGCTCTGTGAGTACAGTGTCTTTTAGGTACAGCACGTGGAGTGTGTCACTGAGAGCGATGCAGCCAAGTGGCTGGTCCTGCAAGGAGAAAGGACAGACAGAAGGAAAAGACAGATACCACTGTGAGCTGGGGTATACACAACAAGGAGTTTTGTTCAGGAAAATCACCTGTTGTTTATGAGCAATACAGTGATATTAACAGGTGATGAGAGAAGGTGGAGTTTTGCCCAGTTTCTTTCTTTCTTTTCCAATGAGAAGGTCAACTCAAGTGTCTTTAAAAATCCCTTGAAGCCTGAAACCGGACTGGACAGTTCGCACAGCAAATGACAGGCATGCTAGAGAAATTTTGTGGTTACCTTTGAGTGGGCATGAGAGATGAAAGCAGAACTGAGATTTCAAAGGAGTGAAACGTTGAATCCCAGCAGCATTTCAGGACAAATTCTTTAAAAGGATAGCTCAAGACCGCCTAAGAAAGGATTTGCAAAGAAAATTTATGCCAAACGAACCTCTTTCCCTTTTCTGGTCTTCTCCTGAGCTGTATATAGGGGAATGCCATACCCCACGGTTTTCAGAGGATTTATGTAGTTCATTAGAGTGATGATACCAGTTGAATGAACTGCAACCCACATTTTTTTAAAAAATGAAATTCAGTAGAGAAAGAGCTCATTACACATACAAGGGTAAATTATGGGGTATGTGTGTGTGTGTGTGTGTGTGTGTGTGTGTTGTTTGTTTTTTAACTTGCTGCCTTTGCCTGGGCTTGCATAACTGTCCCTAGCTGCCCTCGCTCATCCTTCCAGGCACGTCCCATTCTGCTCCCAGTGGTGGTCACCTTATTTATCTTGCAAATAGTGTCATCAGGACATTTTGGAAAGTACAGTCTTCCTTCTCCCTGTTTCTCAGGTCCAAAAATGTGAGCTGTTTTGCCAATCAGAATTCATCTTTGATTCCTTTATTTTTGACCTTTTAGTGTTTTTGGTGTGCCAGCCATTTGGCTAGGTGCTTTCTAATACACAGTCTCCTTTAGAAATCACAGCGAGGTGGCTATTGTCATTCCTATAGAGAGAGCTACACATAAGTCAGACTGTCCCATCAGTGGGCACTAGATGGTGTGTACTGCCTTTGTGGAGGCATTTTACAAAGCCTCACATTATCCCTATAGATGAAGAGCTGGAAAAGGTCCAGTCTGCCTTTGTCCCTGCTCTCCCCTTGGTATCATTCATCTAGAAAAGGCAGAGGTGGATGTTTATCAGAATTGAAACAGCTGGGTATGAGAACCATTTTATACCTGCATAGGAAAAGTAATACTAGAACACTGGGCTCACAGTACATTTAGTTGTACATTTAGGCTCAAAGAGTCAGTTAAAAAACTAGAAAGTACCTGCACTGAGCAGCAGTTCTTGTAAAAGAAAATAACCTGGTGGTGTCACTGAACGAGTCCTGCATGAACCATAATGTAAAATAGCTACTCAGAAGCAGAATTGGGTTGCAGTGACAATGGCATGCCTTTTTATCATTATTTTTTTTTAACATGGGGCTTGTTATGTGCTAGGCAGAGTTAGGCGTGTGTTGCAGGTTTCAGCCCTTGCAGCAAGTCCACGTGGCAGAAACTATCGCAGAAGAGACTGAAGTACAGACAGATTAAACCACATGTTCAAAGGAACATAGCCAGTAAGTAGTAGAGCCAGAATTAGAACCTGGGCTCCGAAGGTCTGCAACATGCTGCCTTCTTGTGGCATTTGAATCAAAAAGATCCCAAGGTTCCCACTCAGAGTTCATTTCTGCCCTTTTATGTGGGACAGTGACCACTTCAGGATATCAAAGGAAGCTGACCTTGATGACAAGCATGTGGACACCAGGCAAGTGAGGGACGAGCAGGAATGTTTCACCTGGAGAAGAGAAGGCTTGGCCAGGTCATGACACAAGCTGTCCCAATAGCTGAGTAAGGAAGAGGAACTAGGTTTGTTGTCAGCAGCAAAGTTATGACCAATGGTCAAGCCAATGCTGGACAGGTTTCTGCTGGACTGTGAAGAAGTTTCCTTGTCTGGGTGAGAGGGGGTTTTATAACTCCAAAAGCCTCTTTGAATGCTCAAATTTGTCAATTTTCTTAGCTAAGTAAGAGTAAAAATGTACTTCAAAAATAATAAGTTGACAGTTATCTTAGTTATCTAGTGCTGCTATAACAGAAATACAGCAAGTGGATCGCTTTAACATAGAGAAAATTCTTTTACTCACAGTTTAGGAAGCTAGGAGGGTAGAAAAAGAAGGCTTTGTTGAGATTTCTTTGGAGAGATCTTCATACCAAAACCATTGAGTGCACAGGGAATTTCAGGGCACTCTGAGGAGAACTTTTGTTACCTGCCTTTGGGCCCCAGATGATGGTTGAGCAGTGTCAAGAGGCCATATACTGGGATCATCTACCTCTCCAAGGTGGTCAGGGCAAAGGATGCTAGAAGATTTCTTGGGGACCAGGTGGGACCATGTGAGGGAGAGGACTGGCCTGAGGCCACCTAAGTTTGTCCCATGGATGAGAGCATCCCAAGAGAAAAAGCTTCTGGCTGTCCCGGAACTGCGAGAGGAACAAGAAATCAGTTGAAGGAAAATGGTTATCACCAAAGTCACCATAAAGAAAGTGTGTGAAAGTCAATACACTGTCAGCTAGAATAAGACTCGTCCTGCCCCTTACCTCTCTGTCCTTTGGCTTTGATGGTGGAAAGGTAAGAAACTGGCTAGCAGTTGGGATATGAGTAGAAAAGAAAAAAGAGGTTATCTTAGTTATCTAATGCTGCTGTAACAGAAATACCAGAAGTGATGGCTTTAACAGAAATTTATTTTCTCACAGTTTAGAAGACTAGAAGTCTGAATTCAGCACACTGGCTCTAGGGAGGGTTTTCTTTTTCTGTCAGCTCTGGAGAAAAGTCATTCCTCACGTTTTTGTGATCTTGATGTAGTGTGGCATCTGTCTTCCAAGTGGTGTCATGGGATAGGGTGCGGGGATGGTGCTGAAATGCAAATCATATCTGATGACATTGTCAGAGAGGGTGACACCACAGTGACTGTCTATAAAATTTCTGTTCAGTGTTTCAAAAGAAAGTTACTGTTTTTTATATAAAAACATCCCTGTAGTTATAGCAGCAAATTTTTTTCTGTAAGCCTGTCTTCCACACCCACTACAGACGGGTCAATTCTGACTCATAGCAACCTATAGGATAGAGTAGGACTGCCTCATAGGGTTTCCAAGGAGTGTCTGGTGGATTTGAACCGCTAGTTTTTTGGTTAGCAGTCGTAGCTCTTAACCACTATGCCACCAGATTTCTAAGCCTATCTGCATGAATCAATATACCTGTTTTAGTCAGCTAGGGCTGCTCTAACAGAAATACCAGAGAGCGGATGGCTTTAACAAAGGAGGGCTTATTCTTACACAGACCGGTGGGCTACAAATCCATATTCAGGGTGTCTGCTCCAGGGAAAGGCTTTCCCCCTTGTTGGCTCTGGAGGAAAGTCCGGTATTGTATCAGTCTTTGTGCAGGGAGCATCTTGGCGCAGGAACCTCAGGTCTGAAGGACACGCTCTTCTCCCGCTGCTGCTTTCTTGATGGTACGAGGTCCCCAAATCTCTGCTTGCTTCTCTTTCCTTTTATCTCTTGTAGGCTGAAAGGATTAAGGGTGGGGCAAGCCATACTCCAGGGAAACTCCCTTTACAGTGGAGCAGGGAGGTGATCCTATGAAGGGATTTATAGTCCCACCCTAATCCTTTAATATACAGTTTAGGAAAACCACACAATGGAGGACAGTCCCAAGATACTGGGAATCACGGCCCAGCCACATGGCTACATATATTTTGGGGGGGACACAATTCAATCCATGACAATACCTACAAGACTAGAATGTTATACTAATTTACTTTTTTAATCTTCTGATGTGCTCAGTCTGATCAGAACTGTCATTATCACCCAGTAACAGTGACACTTTGAAATGCGTAGCTGCACCTGCAGGCAGCACCAGGCGAGCCTGTCGTTTTTCTTGCTGCTCGTGTTTTTATATGCACTGATTTTGTCAAGTTCTCTTGTGTTTGAGCTACAGTGCTATGATAATTAGTGTTTTGAACTAACATCAATCACTTTTTTGAGACTAAGGTTGTAATTTAAGGAAAAGAAAGGAGAGCAATGTGGGAATTTATGACTGATGCTAGTACAAAAAACATTGAGGATTCTGTGTGGTCTGGTACAGAGGAGGCGGCACCATGAGCTACAGCATCGGGTGACATCAACTCTAATGACCACTGTTTCTTCCTTTCCCCCTTTTTTCTTGCTCAGTTTGCCCCTTTGATATTTTAAAAGAGATTGCCTTAAGACATACCCTACTTTGTATTTATTGCTGTCTCATTAACATGCAAAGAAAACTCATTCCCAAATGAGAATATAACTGCAGGTATTAAAAAAGGAAAACCAAACCCCTTGCTGTGGAGTCAGCTGTAGCACAGAAGAACTCTGCAGGACAGAGTAGGACTGCCCCACAGGGTCTCCAAGAAGTGGCCAGTGGATTTCAACTGCCAGCCTTTTGGTTAGCAGCCAAGCACTTAAGCAGCGCAGATATGGGGCTTAGGATTTACAACACGTATTTGGGGGGAACACAATTTAATCCATAACAAAGGTCCCACCCCTACAGGATATCAGCGTGTAGCAGTCCCTTGCTGGGGTAGGGCAGAAGATTCAATGTTAAAGCCAGGTTGGAATTTTTGTTTTTGTTTCAGTTTCCCAAGACTAGACATTTTATTTGTGTTTGGGAGTTACACTGGCGATGTGAGCACAGAAGACATGGGATCTGTGGGGGGTTTTGCGTGAGGGCAGTAAGATAACTCCACTGGATATGTTTTGAGAGGCCGTAGTAGGCTAACATAAAATGGACATTCAGTGTGGTCTGTGATCTGTGCTAGTTCAGAGTATGGGCTACATGTGGTCCGGCTGAAATGGTAGACAGCAGCGATCTGTTTGCTTGCTGTTATGTTTACTTCTGATGAGGGGCAGGAGCATTTAGAGCTGCCAAGAGTGCAGGGAGTGAGGCTTCAGGAGACCGGCAAACACAACAAATACTTGGAGTCCAAATCCTCACAAAATTACCAAGGTCCTCCAGTGTACATTATTCGTTCACAGTGGAAAGCAACAGCTTTCTCGCATGATTATCATGTTTCCAAGGGTTATGACTTAATCTTCAGACATTCATGTAGGAAACAGTGAAAAAATAAAAATAAAAAAACCAGACACTGCTGTTGAGTTGATTCTGACTCATAGCAACCCTACAGAACATAGTATAATGGCCCCCATAGAGTTTCCATGGAGTGCCTGGTGGATTTGAATTGCCACCCTTCTGGTTGATAGCCATAGCACTTAACCACTATGCCACCAGGGTTTCCATTTGCTTTTGTGAGGGAATCCAGGTTTTCTTTTTGAGGACAGCAATCAGACACTATGACCATGTTATTTTTGGCTTATTGTAGGGTGCAGAGTATTTTTTTTGCTCTTGACTAGCATATGAAAATTGCTTAGTCCTATTGGAAAAAGGGGTATGTATCCATTTTTGCTTCTACTTCTTGCTAATGTGATTCTTTTTTTAATATTGTGTTTTGATGAAAGTTTACACAGGAAATTAGGTTCTCATTTAATGATTTATTCACAGTTTGTTCAGGGACATTGGATACATTTTTCATAATATGTCAGCATTCTCGTTATTTCCATTCTGGTTGTTCTGTTTCATTAACCTAACTTCCTCATTCCCCCACTTACCTTCTCATCTTTCGTGCAGTGTAAATGTTTGCAAGTTGGTTTCATTTAGATGGCTATTTTGAGGTGTACAGTACTCTTGGGTGATGTTAGTTATTTTAGGGCCCAATCTACCACTTATGTCAATGTGATTCTTTAATCTGTTCTAGTGTTGCTACAAATGAAACATAGAAAAGAATTAAAGCTCCTTGTTGACATGCTAAAATTAAGGATGTTAAAATCTGGATTTAATTGTGCCTCTTTTACTAAGATCTATACAGTTTCTGCCTAACTAGAGAACATTAGTAAAATTTTCTAACTCTTCAAATGAAAACAACTTAGAAGCTTTAAACAATTCTTCTCTTCAAAAACGTATCTGTTTTCCTCCTGCATATCCTTGGTAACAGCAAAAATAATCAAGCAAAGACAAAGTGGGGGCAGCTGATGCAGGTACAGCTTACTGATGGGCTCTGAAGTTACCCGGGGCAACAACAAAGAACAGTAAGGAGGTGAGTGAGATGTAGTTGTAAACATTAGTATTTTCCTAAAATCCTTTGTGTAGGTTGTTCCAAGAAATATAATTCTACCTTCTGTGGGAACAAAAGAGGAAAGAAACAAAAATTTAAGATGAATGTCTGGAAAATATATCAGTTAAACCAATGTTATATTCCTATAAGTGCTGCTTTAAAATTTCTCTTAAATTCTCTCAGAGAAGAGTTAACCCACATTTCTGGAAATCTAAAGCAGAGGCCAACAGGCAGTTATTCAAACAAAATAAGGGTGTGCTGCATAGTTTAAAGTCAGGAAAGGTAGGTGTCAGGATTGTATCTTTTCACCTATTAAATCTGTATGGTGAACAAATAATCTGAGAAGCTGGACTGCAAGAGGAAGAATGGGACATTGGGATTAGAAGAAAACTCATTAACAGCCTACATTATGCAGATGACATAACCTTGCTTGCTCAAAGTAAAGAGGACTTGAAGCACTTTGATAAAAATCAAAGGACACAGCCTTCAGTATGAATTACACCTCAGCATCAAGAACACAAAAACTTCACCATGAGGTGAATAAGCAACATCATGATAAACGGAGAAAAGATTAAAATTCTTAAAAATTTCATTCTACTTGGATACCCAGTCAACACCTATGGAAATGGCAGTCAAGAAATCAAAACATGCACTGCAGTCGGCCAGTCACGTTGAACACTAAGGTGCACTTGACCGAAGCCATGGTGTTTTTAATTACCTCCTAAGCATGTGAAAACTAGACGATGCATAAGGAAGATCGAAGAGTTGATGCCTTTGAATTGTGGGGTTGGTGAAAGAGTACTGAATATACCCATTGACTGCCAAAAGAGCAAACAAATCTATCTTGGAAAGTGAACAACCAGAGTGCCCCCTACAAGCAAGGATGACAAGATTTTGTCTCACATACTTTGGGCATGTTATCAGGAGGGATAGGTCCCTGAAAAAGATCCTCATGCTTGGTAGAGTTAATGAAAAAGACAAAGACCTTTTTTGAGATGGACTGATAAAGCACCAGCTACAATGCGCTCAAGCATAAAAAATGATTGTGAGGATGGTGTGGGACCTGACAGTGTTTTGTTCTTTTGTACGTAGGGTTACTGTGAGTCAGAACCAGCTCAGTGACGCCTAACAGCAAAGCAGGGGCCAAGGCCTTCAGAAGCAAGTCTGTTTATCCTGTTTGGTATTGTAGCTTACTCTGTAGCATGTTGCTGTTGGGCCAGCTCCCATTTGTAGCACCTTTACATATAACAGAAGCATCTTCCTGGTCACTGGTTATGTTTGAGTTCATCGTTGTGATTCTAGTTCAGACCAACCCATTGAGGATTTCCGTTGTTTTCACTAAACATCCAGTTTAGCAACCAGGATGTCCTTTTCTAGCAAATGGTCTTTCCTGATGACGTGTGTCTGTCATCTGAAGCATATCTTGATGACATTTTGATGACGTTATTTGTCTTCTGTAGCATATTTGTAACATATCTGTGCATGTTTAATATAAAAAAAAAATCTTCCAAGTTTTCTAGTAATATTTATGCTCCAAGGAGATGAGCCAGTGGTCTCCTGAGGTTTTGGGAGGCTATTTGGCCAACCCAAAACCTAAGCAAGGGGTCTCTGTTTACCACCCCTCAGTTTGCAACAAGGCTCCTTTCTTCTCTGGCTGTTGTCTACCAGGGCCCCCTTCCTGAAAGTTGAGGTTTAATTGAAAACATGGATTGTGCTAAGTGACAGTGGGTTGGAGGTTTAATTGAAAACATGGATTGTGGTAAGTGACAGTGGGTTGGGGAGGTAGAAGAACCAGAAAGGACACGCTCTCTGGTTTAAGAACCCCAGAGGTAGGAGGATAAGGTCATCACCAGGAAGTTTATATTTTCTACTGTCTCTGAACTGAGCTCTTAAATAAGCCACTGCTTTAATTTCAATATTCTTTTCTGTGGAGCAGAAATTGAAGTACCTGTTCCCTCTCCTCACTTGCTTGTTTAAAGAATGGTTCAGCTCAGAGCTGTAAAGAATGGTGTATACTGTCTGGAGACAGATACCTCAAGCAATAAATACGAAGTAGGTTTATTTGGCAAATCATCCTCAAAGTGATTTAAGATACAGCCAGTCTCATTTTTCTTGTTTTTAGTGTGCCAACAGCTTCAAGAACTCCACTGATTAAAATTTGAAGGGTGGTGGATTTTCAAGTACTGTTAACATGGTCTAATTTTAAAGTTTTAATTCTTCTGGCATGATGTTTTATAATAAGAGCTGTAAATCAATATGAGGGCTCAGTGAAAGGCAAAATCAGGTTTTTAGGGAGCCTGTTTTATACTAAGGAGCTGCTGGTTGGTGCCAACAGTTAAGTGCTAGGCTACTAACAAAAAATTAGCAGTTCGAATATACCCAGGGTCATCTTGGAAGAAAGGCCTGGTGATGGGCTTCCAAGAATCATAGCCATTGGCAGTACCAGGGAGCACGGTTCTACTCTAAGACACACAGGCTCTCCTGTGAGTCCAAGTTAACAACTTAAGAGCTGTTGGTTTGGTTTTTGGTTTGATTTAGGCTGTCTTTGATCTTAAAATGAAAGATTCAGGTGCGGTGGGATTTGAGAGAAGGAAGCAGTCCTTACGAGCCAAACTGGTTGGACAGGACTCAAAGGAGGAGACAGTGATTGAGTTCATCACTCAAGGGTGGCAGGTGTCTGGAGACGAGTGAGATGGCAGTCCAGGTTGACAGGAAGAGTAGCATGGGCAAAGATGCAGAGGGTCATCTTGGAGGTCTCGGCCTCCTTCATGAGGCTTCTACCACCAGCCATCCCTTTCTTAAGGACACTGGTGTACCTGTTGTGTGTGTCAGCTGACCTTTGCATTGCCTCCTAACCTCTGTGTAGCAGTGTGCATGTATGTGTGCACTTGAGAGGATGAGGTTTGATAAGGGACAGGATGTTTCTAAATACAGTCTTCTAAGGACACAGGCATCAACTTACAGGCTGCTGTTAAACCTTTCATAGTTAAGATCACAGCAAGTGTTAAAAAAAAAAAAAAATTCCTGGGCTGAATTCACCCATACAGATTCTAGCATGTTCAAAACTAATGTTCTTTTTCCTTGAAGGACGTGTTTACGAGAACATAATAAGTGAATTTATTGAAGACAGCCAGTAGTGAGATAGATTAATGGTTTTGAAAATGTTCTTTTCAAAAATATGTTTGTTGTATACTTGCAGTAAAGCCATGTGATTTTTTTAATGGGTATTTTAGGTTGGTCTGTCAAAGTAATTCATCCGAGAACGTTCTTTTCCAAAAATTAATTTCAGCATTATGTTCATATTATACCACACCACACACATACACACATTGTTTTTACAGTTAACCAGATGGTTGTGTTTGTGATGCAAATGAAAAGCAAGTTGGTATTTTCCTATTCAGTTATAGAATCACCTACCTGGGAGAATATTTGGTATGTCCTTTTCACGTCTTTGCCTTCCGAAGGGGCGACTAAGCCATAGCAAGTATCTCTACTGTGACGAGCGTAGACAGGGACAGTGCCGTACCCGTGTCCATGCGGGTGGTCTGTTTGCTGTGAAAATACTGACGTCCAGTTGCCAGACTGCCTTCACCGTGCAGTTGTATCTTCTTTGCCTGGAGGATGTTTAAAATGGCTTTTTAACTACAAATTGATAGTCATTTTTAACGATAGTTTTTTTTTAATAGCCCTTTTTAGTAAAATGAGAAATGTCAACTGCCCTGTGTTGTTGTTGTTGCTGTTGTGAACTGCTGTCTGTCTAGTTGATTTCAGCTCCTGGGAACCTCATGTGTGCGGTGTAGAACTGCTTCAGAGGGTTTGCAAGAGCAGCAGCAGATCACTAGGTCTGTCTTCCAAGGCACCTCTAAGTGGGTTCAGACTGCTAATTTTTCATCCGGTAATCAAGTTTTTAAAATGCTTGAGCCACCCAGGTGCCTCAAGCCCTGTTTTGCAGATCTATAACATCCAGGGTACATAAGAAACTGAAGCCAGTTGAATGAGATTAAGGTGCATCCTCTTAGACAGTGGAAAGCAACTGACTTTAAAATGTAACCTATGAATAGTGCCTAAAAGCTTTGAAATCATCACTTACAATGGACTTCTGCTGAAATGAAGGAGGTGGTGTAATGCCAGGGAAAACAAAAGGTGAAGCTTCTGAAAAGGAGACTGTGGGAAGCAGTCAGAGTGTTTTCAGGACCTGGAGGGAGAGACAGCCATGAGCAGGCACGAACAATCTTGCAGCTGCCTGGGATTCTCCTTACCAGGGCCGGTGAAGGCAGCAAAGCTGAGCAGAATGCTTGAAGGCTGGCTACAGAAGCAGGGCCTTCCTGGGGGAGGGCTGTCTGGCTGTCTCAGTACCGTCCTCCGTTCCACGGGCACCTCTTTTGCTTTGAGATGTGTCAGTAATTATCTGCTTTCCCAGTGCCCTTGCTGAGGGGTTGTTGATTTTTGGTGGTTCTTTGACTCAGCTGTACTACTTTTAAACCCAGGGGTTGTTGTTGTTGGGTACTGTCGAGTTGGTTCTGTCTCATAGCAACCCCATGCGCAGCAGAACAAAACACTTCCAGTCCTGCGCCGTGCCCATTTAATGCTCAAGTCCGTCGTTGCAGCCACTGTATCAGTCCGTCTTGTTGAGGGTCTTCCGCGTTGTCACTGACCCGAATCCACTCTACCAAGCATGATGTCCTTCTCCGGAGACTGATCCCTCCTGACAACTTGTCCAAAGTATGTAAGATGCAGTCTCACCGTCTTTGCTTCCAAAGAGCACTCTGGCTGTACTTCTTCCAGAACAGATCTGTTAGTTCTTTTGGTGGTCCGTGGTATATTCAGCTTTCTTCTCCAGCACCATAATTCAAAGACATCAGTTCTTCTGTCTTCCTTATTCATTGTACAGCTTTCGCATGCATGTGATGTGATTGGAAACACCGTGGCTTCGGTCAGATGTGGCTTAACCTTCAGGGTGACTTCTTTACTTTCAGTACTCTGTGGCAGTAAAATTTCCCAGTGCAATGCATATTTTGATTTCTGGACTGACGCTTCTGTGGGCATTGACTGTGTGACCAGTAAAGCAAAATCCTTGAAAAGCTCACTCCTTTCTCCATCTGTTTTCTGTAAGTTTTCCAAACCCTCTTCATTTTCAGCAAGCAAGGTTGTATCGTCTGTGCAATGCAGGTTAATGACTCATTCTCCAATCCTGAAGCCTCATTCTTTTATGAGGTCCAGCTTCTTGGATTATTTGCTCGGCATACGGATTGAAAAGGATGGTGAAAGGACACAACCCCAGTGCACACCTTTCTTGACTTTAAACCATGCAGTGTCCCTTTTGTGGTAGCAAGAGCGAAATAATACTGTGAACTCAGAAAACCTAGCTATACGAGCGTAGTCTGCTTGGGATTTCACTGGTACTGTCAACGTGCCTAGAATTTTTTGAAGTCCAGACCAAAGAAAACCAGGTTGAGAAAGAAGCAGCAGTTAAATCTATGACTTTCTGGTGGGAACCCCATCCTCCACCGAGAGAGTCATCTTTCTTTGTGATTGCAGTGGGTATCTGTGTTGGAAAACAAGAAAAGGAGCATAACATCTTGGCACATGTGTAGTTGGTAGTTGGTCAGGGGCTTATTTTATTCAATAACTTCCAGATGCATCAGCTAATTTTCTGGTCTTAAATTTTGCTTATAGTACTGTGTAATACAGGTGCTCTGGTCTGCTTATTCCTTATTGTAACTCAGCAAATTGGTGCTCTGGGTACAAATCAATTCCCACCCTTCATTAGTGTGACTGCATTCGTAAGGCCCTTCTCACCCCTGTGGAAATCCACCTTCCTGAGTCCGCAGAGCTGGGCCTAAGGCACAGCTGTTCTCCTCACCTGGACAGAGGCAGGGTGCCTGGCACCCTCACTGCATACGTCAGCATGATGCCTCCTCTCTTCCTGGAGATTTTGCAGCCTCTTTCAAAAGTGTTCTCTCTCTGGGTTGGCATGACATTCTTCTTGCTGATCAGTTGATGTCTGTCTTATGATGGGAAAACTCTGTTGTCAGGTTCAACTTGAGCTTTGAAAAAGAGAATGAAAAAAGGTAATTTTTGAAGTTTGTCCACATCACTTCTCTCCTTCAGTAAGAATTTATTGCCTGCCTGCATCTTAGTTACCTAGGGCTGCTGTACAGAAATACCACAAGTGGGTGGCTTTAACAAACACAAGTTGACTCTCTCACAGGCTAGTAGGCTAGAAGTCTGAACCATGGTACCATTTCCAGTTCTGGAGGATGGTCCTTGTCATTAATCTTTCCTTGGTCCAGGTGTGCTTCAGTACAGGGACCCAAGGTCCAAAGGAAGCACTCTGCTTGCTCCCAGTTCTGCTTTCTCGGTGGTAGGAGATACCCTTGTCTCCCTGCTTGATTCTCTCCCTTTTGTCTCAGAAGAGATTGACTCAAGATACAACCTACTCTTGTAGATTGGGTTCCACCTCGTTAATGTAACTGCCTCTAATCCTATTTCATTAACATTATAGAGGTACGATTTCCAGCATACAGGAAAATCACATCAGATGACAAAATGGTGGGCAATCACACAATACTGGAAATCAGGCACTAGCCAAGTTGACACACACTTTGGGGGGTAACACCATTCAAAATCCATACCATCTGCTGTGAAGCATCTATTGCATATCTGCTATGAGGGGTGCTATGAGTATAGTAGTGAACAAAACAGGAGGTCCCTGCCCAGAAGGGGCCTGCCAAGGAAGAGGCTAAAGGAGAGAGAAAGCCAGAGGAGGTTGGTTTGTTCAATCTTACCAGATTTTACTGTGGAGTACTGGAAAGACCCAGCACTTTGGAGATACCCAAATATATCGCTACAGAGCCTCAAAAAAAGCACTGTGTCCCAGCACTTATCGGTTCCTGCAGCCAGCAGTCACTGGGCTGAATTGTGGAGTGCTAAACACAAAACCGTTTGCTGTTGAGTCACCTCCAGCTCTTGGCGAACTCATGTGTCAGAGTAGAGTTGTCCTCCATAGGGATTTAAGTGGTTGATTTTTCAGAAGTAGAGCACAGGCCTTTCTTCTGAGGTGCCCCTGGGTGGGTGCGAACTTCTGATGTTTTGGTTAGCAGCTGAGTTTGTTAAATCTTTGAATCATCCAGCAACTACAGAGCCGGCAAACAGTAACTTAAAATATTCATTTCTAGCCTGTTTACTACCACTGAAGTGTCTGGGGCATAACTGGAAGAGTTGGATTTATGAGCCCAGACAGTTTGTCCCTCTGAGTCAACAGCTAGTTCAGGAGGGATGCTCACTTTTTCATTAAGCATGTCTTTGTTCCAAGTGTTGACTGAACATCTGCACAAATTATTAAGTCCTGGTTCTGTTTCTGGAAGTTGTTCTTCTGTTGGCATTGATTCAGATTTTAAGAAGGAGGAAGTCTTCAGACTTGGAAAAACTCTTCATTCCATTTCTTGCTTCTAGCAACATGTTATGATTGTGCACTGGAGAAATGAAAATAGAAGACATATCCTGATTTTTTCTGTTAGCTGTCAGTCACCATGTTTTTGAGGTCTCTTAGGTAACTGAGTTTATGATAGGAAACACTAGGGAATGGCATAGAACATTCTGATATGGGGAGAGAAATCTGGGAAATCTGTCAGTTTGAGAAGAGAATAGGAGCCCAGTGTGTATGTGTGTGTGAGAGAAATCTAGTCTGAATTCAGTAGCTACAAAGTCTGACTTCAAAAGTGAGATGTGTACTCAAGTCAGAGGATAGGAGTCTGGAGTGGGAAAAAAACTGTACAGTCCTTGGAAAGATGGTCTTTTTTGATTGGAGGAGATAAAAGCCCACAGCTTATGATAAAGTGCCAACATGAAGTGGGTTCCCTGAAAAGGTATCTGCAAAATTTGGAATTAAAGTGTCAAGTGGAAGCAGAAGGTGGTGGTTCACATGGAATCTATAGAAAGAACTGAGCTGTAGGAATAATAAGGCTGTGTTAGCACTTTTTAAGCACTCCTCTGGGAAGAGACTCTAAAGGCTTTGATTTGAGAGGGATGAAAGTGTTAGGAACATGAATGGAAAAGGGATGATGATTTGGGCAGGTGTCTGGAGTCTGCGAATCACACTTTCTCTCTTTGATTTGAGGTCTGGTCTCCTCCTCCCCCTAGTTCATGTCCATCCTCACCCATAAGTCAGCCTAAACCAACCCAGGAAAAGATAAACTTCTTATTCAAACATGATTCTGAGTTGCAGTCAGTTTTATTATTGCTTGTTTCCTGGCAGTGTCACTTACAGCTGCTCAAAAGAGCAGTTTCTCTCTCTCTGCTGCTCCAGGAAGCTTGTTTGGGGAATGTTTGCTCTCAGAGAAGTTTTTTTAATGACTGTGATATTGTGAAGAACGTAGGCACGAAGAAATCTGAGGTGAGGCTGCTTGGCAGCAGCAGATGCACTGAGGGCAGTCGCCCTGCCTACGCCCCACGTTCCTGTGTTTCTTGTGCTTCGGTGTGGATGGCTTGCCAGCTCATCAGCAGCCGGTGGCTGAGCTGTGCTGTGAATGCCTCTCTCACTCAGTGCTTGGTGATATCAGCCAGACTTTCCTTATTGTGCTGAGACTGTCAAATTCTCGGGGCTGTTACCCAGAAATGTTGGCAGTTGCAAAATAGCGAGACAATTCTAGCTTAAGTTTGTGCAAAACTCCAAAAGACAGGGCTGGGCTTTGAAAATGAGCATCATGCAAAACCTTACCTTAGCACAGCCTTTTATTTGTTGTTTGTCCTTATACATTTGATGGCTGAAGCTGATTCATTAGAGTCTTGGATGAACAAATACTGCTCGTGGACTTTTTTCAAAGGCACTAGGTATCTACTCTACACTAGGGACCCGAGGTTCAGCACTGTGTCCTGCAAACTTGTCTTTGGGACTCAAGAACTGAGAAGTAAAAAACCAGTGACAACATAAGCCTCTTTCCTTTATGTGAAGGCTACCAAAGTGGGGTGGCTTGAGGAAAGACTGTCTCACATTTCAGTCACCCATCAGGAGAACCACTCATAGGCTAACTCTGTTTTATGCTCACACTTGTCTCCAGGTTTTTTGCCAGAGCTTTGCTCTTCCCTTTTTGGGGTCTGTGTCAGAAGCACGGGGCTTTCCACTTTCAGGACCTTGGCACGTATGGCTTTGATTACCCTTTGGTCTTTACCCATCCTTAAGCAGTTCTGTTCATATGAAAGGTAATGACAGTGTAAGGGAGAAAAAAAGGAGAAACATGAAAAGAAGAAAGCCAAGCCAAGCTGAAGAAAAGAACCCCAGTTTTCTTTATGGTAGATCTCATTTGTGACCAAGTCAGTTCTGACTCATTGCACTCCCCAGCTTGTGATGGTTTTAAGGTTGTGTGTCTAATTGACGGGGGCGTGATTCTCAGTGGTTTGGCGATTGTGTAATAATGTAGTTAGCTTCCGTTTTGTGGTGTAATACCATCATCATCTTCATGATGTGATGTGATTGGTTGTAAGAAGAGTTTCCTTGGGAGTGTGACTCGCACCCAGTATATATGAATGTACTGGCAAAACTTGCTGGGTTTTGCTCACTCTGGATTCCACATCTGGCTTGTCATCATCTGATCTGTGGTTCTTGGAATTTGATGCAGTGAGCTGCTGTATTGTCTGCTGATCTTAGGATTCATCTGCTTCTGCAACTTGTGAGCAAGCAGCCTGCTGACTTACCTGCTTGTCTTGGGTTCATGGCCCCTGCACCCCATGAGCCATTTGTTGGAGATAAATCTCTCTGTTACATATCTATATATATGTGTGTATGTATACAGAGCCCTGCTGGCAGAGTAGTTAAGAGTTTTACTGCTATGAGACCAGAAGAATTAGATGTGCCCAGTCATCACCAGTGACTGCTTTGACAGGGAGCACAATGTAGAGTCCTTGACATAGTGGTAGAAAAATGGGAGTGCCAATCTGAAACTCGAATAGAAGACCACAGTTGATGATCTGACAGACTGGAGTGTCCCCTAAGGACATGGCCCCTGACTCAGTTAGCCCAGAGCTGAAACCAGTGCCAAAGCCAACTCTTTAGACAAAGATTGGACTGGACTGTATGACATAGAGTGATGCTGGTGAGAAGTCTGCTTCTTGACTTAAATACGTACATGAGGCTGTCTGAGCAGCTCCTGTCCGGAAGGGGGATGAGAGGGTAGAGGGAGACAGGAGTTGGTTCAATGGGTACAGGAAATACAAGCTAGAAAGGAGGAATGTGCTGCCACAGGGTGGAGAGAGTAGTTAGTGTATATGCGTGGGGTTTTATACAGCAAATTGAATTGTAAACTTTCACCTAAAGTATAATAAAATGTTTTTAAAAAAAATTTGGTTGCTGACTCTATCCAGTAGAGTCAATGTGAGTCAGAATTGACTCCACAGCAATAGGTTTGCTTATTTTTTTGGAGATATGAATACACACACACACACACACACACACACGTGCACACATACACCTGCATCACTGGTTTTGTTTCTCTAGAGAACTCACCCTAAAACAGTGTCAAAGTAGAACTGTGCTCCATAGAGTTTTCCATGGCTGATTTTTTGGAAGTAGATTACCAGGCATTTCCTCTGAGGCAGCTATGAATGGGCTTGAACTACCAACCTTTCAGCTGGCTATCAAGCATGTTAACTGTTTGGTCCACCCAGGGGTTCCTTCTGATAGGTTGTTGTTAGGTGCCTCTGAGTCAGGCCCAACTCAGAGCGACCCTGTGAACAACAGAATGGAACACTGCCTGGTCCTGCCCCATCCCCACAGTCGTTTTATGCTTAAGGCCATTATTGCAGCTACTGTGTCAGTCCGTCTCCTTGAAAGTATTCCTCTTTCTTACTAACCCTCTACTTTACCAAGCATAATGCCTGTCTCCAGGGACTGATCCCTCCTGACAAATTGTCCAAAGTATGTAATATGCAATCTTGCCATGTTTGCTTCCAATGAGCACTCTGGTTGTACTTCTTCCAGAACAGATCTGTTTGTTATTTTGGCAGTGCATGGTACATTCTACATTCTTCTCCAACACCACAATTCAAAAGAATTGATTCTTCTTCTGTCTTCCTTATTCATTGCCCAGCTTTTGTGTGCATATGATAAGACTGAACATAACCATGGTTTGAATCAGATGCACCTTAGTCCTCAAGGTGACAGCTTTACTGTTATACATTTCAAAGAGATCTTTTGTCACAGATTTTCCCAGTGCAACGTGTCTTCATTTCTTGACTGCTACTTCCATAGGTATTGCTTGTGGAACCAAGTAGAATGGCATCCTTGACAACCTCAATCTTTTCTCTATTTATCATTACATTGCTTACTGGTCTTACTGTGAAGAATTTTTTTTCCTTGATGTTGAGATGCAATCCTGTTCACTTTCAGCAAGCAAGGTTGTGTCATCTGCATAATGTAGATTGTTAATCAGTCTTACTCCTCACCTGATGCCTCATTCTTCTTCATATAGTCCAACTTCTCAAATTATTTGCTCGGCATGCATAATAAAAAGATATGGTGAAAGGATATGACCCTAACGTACACCTTTCCTGACTTTGAACCATACAGTGTGCCCTTTTTCTGTTCGCATGAGTGCCTCTTGATTCATGTACAGATTCCTCATGAACACAATTAAGTGTTCCGAAATTTCCATTCTCCACAATGTTACCCATCATTTGTTATGATCTACACAGTCAAATGCCTTTGCATAGTCAGTGAAACACAGGTAAACATCTTTTTGATATTCTTTGCTTTCAGCCAAGATCCATCTGACATCAGCAGTGATATCTGTGGTTCCACATCCTCTTTTGAATCCAGCATGAATTCTCGCAGTTCCATGGCAATATGCTGTTACAGGTGCTTTTGAGCAAAATTTTACTTTCATGGGATATCAGTGACATTGTTCAATAATTTCTGCAATGGGTTAGATCACCTTTCTTGGAAATAGATATAAATATAGATCTCTTTCAGTCAGTTGGTCAGGTAGCTGTTCTTTGTATTTCTTGGCACAGATGAGTGAACACTTCCTGTGTTGCACCCGTTTATTGAAACATCTCAATTGATATTCCACCCGTTCCTGGAGCTTTGTTTTTCGCTAGGGCCTTCAGTGCAGCTTTAACTTCTTCCTTCAGTACTGCTGGTTCCTGATCATATGCTAACTCTTCAAATGGCTGAACACTGACCAGCATATGTTAACTAATAATGACAGTGCTACCCCAAATGAGACCAAACCTATTGCTGTCCAGTTGATACTGGCTCATAGTGTAAAGCAGAGCCTGGGGAACATAATGTGCAGGTGACCCTATAGGACAGAGTAGAACCACCACAGAGTTCCCAAGGAGTAGCTAGTGGATTCCAACTGTCAGTCTTTTGGTTAGCAGCCAAGTCCTTAATCACTGTACCACTAGGACTTCTGTGAGGGTACTGAAAAACAAACAAAAAAACAAACCCATTGTCACTGAGTCAATTCCAACTCATAGTGACCCTGTAGGACAAAACAGAACTATCACAGAGGGTTTCCAAGGAGCTGCTTGTAGATTTGAACTGTTAGTCTTTTTTTGGGTAGCTCCTGAGCTCCTGGTTAACTATTTTACAAGCAGCATTTTCTTTCATCTTAATGCAACTCAGTGAAGTAAGTACTCTTGGCATCATTTTTCAGATGGGAAAACTAGAAGTCAGATAAGTTTTTTTTTTAGTAAACTCTGGGGCAGTTCTAATCTGCTCTATAAGGTCACTATAAGTCAGAAATCAACTCAATTGCAATTGCTTTAATTTTTTGTTTTTGGCTGGTGTGTAGAGAATGGATTGTAAGGATAAGAACAGAAGCAGAAAAACCGTTTAAGAGGCGTGAGAGTGGGCCAAGTGGATGATGACGGTATCCCTTAGACTGAACCATTCCTGATGACAGTGTTTTCAGACACTTGTTTTGCAGATGAGGGAATGTGGTCTGGAGAGATCAAGTGCCTTGGTTAGCAATATAGCACGTGGGAGTAGATCTAGGATCAAAACTCTGGCCTTCTGACTCAAATCCAGTGCTATTCCCTACATGTTATGAAATTCTTAACATTCTCAAATAAAAATTGTGTTGATCCTAATCCACACTATTTAGCTCTGACCCATACAACCCAGCAGCTACTCTTCTGATAGTACTTCGTAGGTTTGAGTTGTTGATTTCCTTACCTGAGGAAATTTATTTCACAGCAGAGAAAAGTATCCTCTTGTTCAGAATGAAAGGGGCAAAGATGATAGTGTGGTAATAGTCGCATGTTTTGTTTTCTTTTTTTCCTTTTCTTTTTTTGGTGCTGGAGATAGAAAGGTAGCTGCTGTTCTTATGATACTCTGTGTAGCTTTATTTCCCAAATGAGTGTTGGCATCTTCTTTTCTACCTTTGGAGAGTGATTTATCTGAGTGGCTGCTCAGGGTTGTGCAGCTCCCAATTAAAACACGTTGTGTTGATGCCAACGGGTTAGATTCTCTTTCTTTGGGCTTTAAGGCTGAGGATGGTGAAAGATGGGATCAGGGAAGGTGGGACACCTGCCTTGGGACAGGGCGGTGATTTTACATCAGGTTTTCTGGGATTGTGTCCAAGAGGAGGTGGTGGGTGATTCTGATCTGTGGTGGGAAAAAGAAAATTCCAGAAAGCTTGGGGGAGGGGCAGTGACAGTGTCTGTTCAATGAATCTTAGTTCCAGCTCCTATTTAGATTCGCTATGAGTGGGTTGGTATTACTGTAATTTTGTTAGTTTGTCTCCCTTTCTGCTTTATAAGGAAAAGTCTGTGGAGTCATGTTCTGTGTCTTAGGTGCCTTTTCCTGCCCCAGTGTCTTGCAGCCCATAGATGTTCAGTATTGAACAGTGGCTCTGTTGAATTCCCACCTTTGGCATTTGTCGCATAGCGCAACCTCTTTTCCCAAAGAAGTCATACTTTTCTAGTTTAAAATAATCACTGTTCACAAAGAAGATCTTTGGAAAATCCTGAAAACATGACAAATTTCAGAGTAAGCACTGGACAAGATGTAGACTTCTGTTGAGGGTTTTCAGTATGTGACCCTCATTATGCAGCTCTTACTGTCCAGTTCTCCTTTCTCTGCCCTGTTACACTGGACTTAGGTTGCATGTCTTTGTCATTGTGTAGTGGGAGCTCAAGTAGTGTGTACTGAGATAGTTTATTTCTGATACTGACTTGATCTGTTGCAGGTTCTTTACCTTCTCATGCAAGTATAAATTGTGAGGCTAAAGTTACAAGGTCAGAGATTTTTGATGTGCTCTCTCCTTTCTCTTCTTCAGCTGCCATGAATCAAAACTGAGTGATGGTAACCCGTTTGGCCTTAGTTTAGGTGCCGGGTACTGGGTTAAGTCCTGGGAGGCAACAGCAACAAATGGCATGGCGTCTGATCTCAGACACATTCCAGTCTAATGGACAGGAATGACAGTCACCTGGTATAAGGTAAGACCAGTGCTTGGGCAGCTGATGAGGGTCCCTCTGTGGCTTAGTGGCTAGGACCTCTCTGGGGCCTTTGTCTGCTGAACTCATAACTGTGGTCTGGAGCAATTAGAGTAACTGTGAGTTGTGGATGAATTAACAGCTTCTGTCCTTTCTTTCTCTGTTTGTGCAGCGTAGAGATGTCTGTCCAGAGGGTACTTTCTAACAGAACGTCCCAACAGTCTGCATCTAATTCTGATTACACCTGGGAATATGAGTACTATGAGATTGGACCAGTTTCCTTTGAAGGACTGAAGGCTCATAAGTGTAAGTCTCATACAATTCCACACTGTAACCACAATATGTATTTGAAATCTGAAATCTTCATTGATTTATTCTTATAGAAATCTGCCATCTACCAGTTGTTACTGTTAGACGCTGTCAGTTTGCTGTACTGTAGGGGATTGCACATTGCTTTGATGATGCTGGAAGCTATACCGCTGGTATTTAAATACCAGTAGGGGTTGCCCATAGTGGGCAGCTTTCAGCTGAGCATCCAGAATAGGATAGACTAGGAAGAAGGGCTACATTTCTAAAACTCATCAGCCAGAGAAAACCTTGTGAATAGCAGCAAAACGTTGTCTGATACAGTGTTAAAAAATGGGCCCCTCAGGTTAGAAAACACTCAGAAGATGACGGGGGAAGAGCTGCCTGCTCGAAGGAGAGTGAGTCTTAATAATGTGAATGGAGTCAAGCTTTCGAGACCTTCATTTGGTGAGGTGCTGTGACTCAAAGTGAGAAGAAATAGCACCAAACATCCATTAATAATTGGAATACGGAGTGTATGAAGTATGAAGCAAGAAAAATTGAAAAGCATCAACAGTGAAATGGACTGACTTTGGCCATTTCGAATCAGATAATCCATTAATAATTGGAATACGGAGTGTATGAAGTATGAAGCAAGAAAAATTGAAAAGCATCAACAGTGAAATGGACTGACTTTGGCCATTTCGAATCAGATAATCCCATGCTCTGCTGTGCCAGGTATGACAGATAGCTGGAAGAGGACTATCATTGTATTCATCGCCAGAGCATTTCGAGCTCTGTTGTGAAGCACAGCACTTGCACTGATAGGATGGTGTCTGTATGCCTACAATGTCCATATGCCTAGTTAGTAGGACTGTTATTCAAATTTACACACTAAGCACAAACACAGAAGATGAGGAAACTGAAGATTTTTACCAACTTCTGCAGTCTGAAATTGACTGAATGTGCAATCAGGATGCATTGATAATTACTGGTGATTGGAATGAGAAAGCTGGGAACAAAGAAGAAAGATTGGTATTTGGAAAATATGGCTTTGGTGATAGAAACAGTGTGGCAGAGATTGCATGATAGGATCTTGCAAGACTAACAACTTCTCAATTGAAAATATCTTTTCTCACCAACACAAACAGTGACTACACACATGGAGGAAACCCTGGAGGTATAGTGGTAAAGTACGACAGCTGCTAACCGAGAGGTTGGTGGTTCATATCCACCAGGCAGTCTTTAGAAACTCTTTGGGGACAGTTCTTCACTGTCCTGTAGGGTTGCTATGAGTCACAGTCAACTCAGTGGCAGTGTATTTGGTTTTATACACGTAGACCTCATTAGATATAGAATGAAATGGACAACCTCTGTGGAAGGAAATGATGGCAGAGCCCAATATCACCAGTCGGAGTAAAGCCAGGGGCTGACTGCACAACACACCATCAGTTGGTCAGACACAATTGGTTCAAGTTAAAACAGACGTGAATTACAAGTCCATGAGAGATAAAAGTATTACCTTGAGTATATCACCCCTGAATTTACAGACCAACTCAGGAATAGGTTTGATGTGTTGAACACTAGTGACCAAACATCAGGTGAGTTGTAGAATGACATCAAGGGCATGAAGAAAGCAAGAGGTCACCAAAAAAGACTGAAACGAAGAAAAGACCCATCATCTGTAAAGCCCCCAGAACATTCGCTTTACACATAGGATGGGTGGCTGGATCTGGTATTACAAAGGGCCGTTGGTGATTTGAGATGAACTTCTTGAAACATTTGCTTAGTGGAGAAATGTAAATCAGTGTCAATCTTAGACTGAGTCTTCTGTGTGTGTGTGAAACTATACACAGCAAAACACATAGTGTTTCATGAATTTTTGCATGCACATTTAAGTAACACTGGAAACATTCTTCATGTCAGGTCACCATTCTTAGTTATCTCTACCCATATTGTTTCATCGTTGTTGACTTAGACTCACTACCACTTAAATGTCTCATCTGTGCTTTAGTTACTCTTGGTAACTTGGTCTTCTGTACAGTTCTTTACAAGAGCACGATTCTCGTGGTGAACATTCTTTACTAGTTTAGCTGGAGAGGTTTTGTTGTTATTGTTTTGCTTTTCCCTGTAACCATTCCAGACCTTTCGACTGTGTCAAAGTTTACACTCTCTACAGGTACAGAAAAGGAATCCGGGACTGTCATTTGAAGAGCCTTCTTTTGTAACACATAATCAATAGCATCCTTCCAGCCCTGTTAGTTCTTTGTAGCTGTGGAGAGCAGTCTGTGTGTGTTCATAACAACTGATGAGAATAGCCTGCCATCATTTCTAACTGTGTTATCAGCATGGATTGTGTTCACATAACTGGAGTGATTATTGATCCAGCACAGAGCAAGGAAATGTAATTCTGTGACAGGTTGCTACCCAACTCCAATCATGGCTGCATGCTGACTGGCCAGCCTGAAGCATCCTTGTCTCATTAAGTATGGTCACGAGGCTGGGGCTGCTGCCCACTCACAGGCCCTGTCATGGTCACCCTGTAAATCCCCTGAGATAGTCTCTTGTTCCAGAATGTATATCAATGGCATGGTGTCATGCATTGAATTTGTGTTAACTCCCAAAATGTGTGTAGAAATGTGTGTGGCAGTTTGGCTGGACCATGTTTCCTGGTATTGGGTGAGGTTCCTGTATCCTGTAAACCCTACCTCTGTGCAGTTAGCAAGGGAGGGTGGGCAGCAGTTAAGTTGGTGGGGCAGGACTGAGTGTGTGGGATTGCCTTGAGGCAGTCTCTTGAGATATAAAGGAAGGAAACTAGCAGAGAGACTCGGATAGCGCGTACCATCAGATAGAAACAGTGTCGGGAGCACAGGATGTCTTTTGGAAGGCGTTGGGTTTCCTGTGCCTCAGAAGCCGCCGGGCCAGGGGAAGATTGATGACAAAGACCTTCCTCTAGAGTCTGCAGAGAAAGACTCCCCCTGGAGTTGGCAGCTTGAATTTGGACTTAACCTACTGAACTGTGACAAACAAAATTTCTCTTTTTAAAGCTAGCCACTTGTGGTAATTCTATTAAAGCAGCACTAAGTGACTAAGACACATGGTTAATTGCTTAATAGGTCCAAGATTAGTGGGACAGGTTAGCAAATATCAGAGAAATTAGAATTGGTGGTGCAGATGCAGCAAAGGAAATGCTTCCTCTTCCCAGTTGTTTCCTGGCCACTGCCGCTCCGCCCTGTCTTGGCACTCAGGATCTCCTACTCCCGTTTCTGCGCCTCTGGAGGGCAGTGCTTTCTATGTTGTTCCTAACATAAAGTGTTGACCAAACCACATTTACTCCTAAACTGAATAGTAATAATTACGTATTTTCACTCATTCTTTTGTTAACATCAGCTCAGTACTTCTGTGTGGAAAGAAAAAAGTGTAAGGACTGATTTAGGATATGCTGTTCTTGATGATTAGGTGGAAGGCTGTTGCTGTCAACCTGTGACATTTCCTTCCTTCATTTATTTATGTTAGCACATAATGTTGCCATGACTTGGAACTTTCCTGAGGGTTTATAATGACAAGAACAACAATTAAATTCTTTACTCTTCTTTAATTTCTAGAGTAACAGTTTGCTGTATTATGAATTATAGTACCTGTCAGTGTGGCTAGGAAAATTGTCGTCTATTCCTGTGGTTAAGAGCTCAACCTCTAACAAACGGTCAGCAGGTGGAATCTAGTATCCACTCCTTGTAGACCCTGAGGGGTAGTTCTCCTGTCCCTCCCAGGTCACTGTGAGTTGGAATTGACTCGACTGACAGTGGGCTTTACTGTGGGCTTTGGCAACTTGAAAAGGCTATTTTTGTGTCAGTCTGCTTCTGTCTCTTTTCCTTAGTTTCAGGGATAGAAGAGACAGAGCCGCTGCTGTAATTTTGTTTGATACATTTTCAGAGACTATTGAGAAAAGCGTTCTGTGAGCACATTTTAGAAATGATGTTAGCTGGCACACTTCCTGCAAAATACATACAGAAAAGTGACACATTACGTGCATACTTGACTTACCATACAATTAATAAGGGGATAATTTTGTTAGTTTTAGCATTTATATCATGAGGAAAAAAATCCAGAGTAAATACTCATTATTCTGGTATAAGAAATCTGACGAAAGTGGAGACCATTGGCTTCTGGAACCCACAATATGTGAGACTAACAAAACAACCACAATAACAACAACAACAACAAAAACCAGACATACAGGAAAAGGAAAAGATTAAGTCAACTATTATAATGCATACCGCTAGTGCTGTCTCCTCCATCTGAAAATGCTGTGATTCTGAGCTTCAAGTCAACCTCATTGTTCTGCTGAGCAAAATATCAAGCCAATTAAGTGCAATTTCTAAACAATAAAAGCAAGAAATTTTCAGGGGCAAGCTGTGACAGAGGACAGGCACGGACGTGACAGTCGTCTTCCTCTGCTTCACTTAGGAGCGGTGTTTGGCAACAGAGTGATGTTTTAATGCCACACTAAGTTCTTCTACCCACAAAAATTAAGATTCTCATCTTCAAAGGGTCTTTCATCTGAGAAACAAACCCTGATGGTTGTTGGGAATTCTCCTGTCCCAGCCCTTTTCAATCGTGTATCAGAAATGGACACATATATGACAGACGTTTGGCACTAACGGAAACCAAAACAAACCCATTGCCACTGAGTCGACTCCAGCTCATAGCTACCATCTAGGACAGAGTGGAACTGCCCCATAGAGTTTCCAAGGAGCACCTGGTGGATTCAAACTGTTGACCTTTTAGTTAACAGCTGTAGCTCCTAACCATGATGCCACCAGGGTTTCCACATAGCAGAGGAAAAAAAAATTCACTCATTCATTCAGCACATTTATTGAGCATCTGCTATGCAGTATCTTCTTAAGCACTAGAGATACAACAGTATACACAAACCCTTCTCTTAAAGCTTGCATTCTAGTGGGCGAGACAGACATATTAAACAAACAGACAATGTCAGATGATGATTAAAAAAGGAAATACACAGGCAGGAAAGGGGATAAGACCATGGAGGTACAAGTATAGTGTGACTATGGAAAGCCATACTGAGAAAGCTGAGTTTTGAGCAAGTGAGAAAGTGAGGTATAAGATACCTAGAGGGAAAAATATTCTAGAAAAAGATCTATAGCAGGAGTAAGGTGGAATGCTCAAAGACTAGGGAAGAGGCCAGCATGCCCAGGTCAGGGACTAAGAGGGGGAGTAATAGGAGACATAGTCAAAGAGATAGTGGGTGACAGGTTGTGGGGGTGCTTAGAGTTCATCCTGAAGTCGTTGGCTTCTACTCTGAAAAGTCAGTTGAGGGTTTTGAGCAAAGATGTGATGTTTGGCACAGATTTAAAAAAGATCACACTGCATCTGGCTTGCCAACAGACTGAAGAGCATGAAATTGGAAGCGTAGATCTGTATAACAGGAAGGTTATGATGGTGGCTTGGACTGAAGTCGGGGCGGTGGAGTGATGGAATTTGCAGACATTGTAGATCTATTTTGAAGGTAAATCTGACAAGATATGTCCAGTGGATTTGCTATGGTATGTAAGAGAAAGAGAAAAGTTCAAGAAGACTTGAAGTTTTGTTACATGAGTAACAGGAAGGATGAATTTGCCATTAAATAAGCTGTGGAAGACAATGGGAGGAGATTTTATAGAATTACATCAGGAGCTCAGTTTGGAGCCTGACTGCCTATCAGACATCCAGAGGCCGTGAGAGGAAAGGTATGGGATGATGACGGGACGCTGAGAGCCATCAGCAGATGAGTGGTATTGAAGTCAGGATGGGGGACGTAAGAGTGCAGATTGAAAACTGAAGAGGTCTAAGAACTGAGCTCTGGGTATGCTAACAGACAAACAAACCCATTGCTGTAGAGGTGATTCCAACTCCTAGTGACCCCACAGGACGGAATAGAACTACCCTATTTGGTTTTGAAGGAGTGGCTGGTGGGTTAGAGCTGCCTGACTTTTTGGTTAGCTGCCTGAACTCTTAATCAGTGCATTGCCAGGGACCCGAGCCCTGGGCACGCTTGCATGTCAAAATTGGGGTTGGGAGAGAGGATGAGAAGGAAAGGACAGAGAGGTAGGAAGAAAAACAGGAGATTGTGATTTCCTGAAAGTCAAGTAAGAAAAAGGATTTCAAGGGTGAAATAATTGTTGGTGTCAAATCCTGCCGTTGGGTCAAGTTAATTAAGGACGGACACTGGGCCATTGGATTTACAATGTAGAATTGGCAATTTTTTTAAAAACGCTGTTTTAGTGGAGTACTGGGGGATCAAGGGCCAATGAAGTTGGTTCCAGAAAAAATAAGAAAAGAATTGAAGACATTACATATAGAGAGATCTTTTGAATTTTGCCTTAAAGGGAAGGAAATAAATTGTTCTGAAACACTCCACAGGATGAGAGAAGGAGTATTAGAGAAACAGAAGCAAAAGCCAAAGAGTCAGCAAATGGACATTTGTGCATTTTAACAGGACCACACTGGCTGCTGAGCTGAGAAAAGATTAAAAGAGCATCCTGTTTTTCTGAGTTGTCAGTGGTAGTCAAATTCCATGCTTTTTCCATGCCACCTGGTAGATGATGCCGGGTACACGCATGGATATATTATCAAGAAGCTAAGTCAGCAAGACAGAAGGCAGAGCTAGAGCTTGCAAAGATTTGGAGTAACACATATTATCCAGAGCACAGTAGAAAGTCATACTGGAGGTCACCCTTGATGCTTTGCTGAGAATTCACACCACAAAACTGACCTGCTCCCTTTGGACCCCAAAGTGGGGGTCAGTGCTGGTTCTCGTGCCTCAAACTGTGTGTTTCCGGTTAAGTACTAGTCCTGGTTTTTCTTGCTTCCACTTAACGGGTAAAGGTCACCATTTATTCTCAGGAGATGATGCAGAGAGGAAGTGGAATGGAGTAGTTTGTTTTAGCCCTACCCGAGAGGGGAAAAGATAATACTTGAAGAGAAAGATCTTGCCAGCGAAAACTGTGCCCGTGCAGCTGTTTGCTTTCAGCAATCTTGTTTCTTTAAAGGTCAGGTTAATTATTTTATTTTGACACATTCCATTTGGAATTCCCCTGAGCCATCTGCTTCACTCCTTTAATAATCTCTAAGAGCCTCAGTTTATAGCCAGAATGGGCTGTGGCTACTGGGCTTTGTTAGGAACCCCTTTGGAAGGCATCTCTTGGCTTCCTTAACCATTTAGCCTCATTGCGCCCCAGGTGAGCAAAACTCTCTTCTGACATCTTTTCAGGAAAGGGTGCTTTGGGGGAGGGCCAGGAGCTCAGCTTGGCTCCCCTCATTGCCGCGGCCATGCCATGAAACTCAGCATTTAAATATAACTGCAAGAGGGTTTCGATGTTCTTGGGATGAGATGGGGATCCCCAGTGTTCCCTGTGAGGCACTCAGACAGAGAAAGTGCTGTGGGATCAAGGTCAAGTGACAGAGGTAAGGGAGAAATACATGAGAAATAATTTGAGAAAGCAGAATGTCTTTCAAAGGAGAATGTGAGTAAACAGAGCTCCTTGAACCATAATGTGATGGGAAGATGAAATGTTGCCTTCTCAAGGAAAGGTTTAGAACATTGAGTCACAGAGATCTTCCAGTTATGACCTTGTTGTCCTCACCCCTCCTGGCTTCTCTGAGGGCGGTGACTCTCCCAAATGCTGCATTACTGCTGCACCTTCACCCGGTGGCCAGGGTGCTAGCGGGTCCAAGGGAAGGGACAGGGCTGGATTCAAGATGCGTCTCCCCTACTTCGGCCCACCATTTCGCTGGAAGTGGGGAACTGATGGAGATCACCCCACCGTTCTCAGGGTGAAAGCTATCCTCACAAGAGCACGTTTTAGTAAGTAAATTTTTAAAATGTGAATCCACATGACTAAGTTCTACATTGAGGACTTAAATATAACAGTGATTTGTAAATTTAGAATTTGATTTTACTGTACAGGCACTTGAAAATAGTAGAGGGTGCAGAACTGCCATTTATCTGTGTAATGTTGCTTCACAGACTGTGTCCCTGTAATTGGGATTTTATTGTTACATGTTAACTGTACTTGTATACATGTGGTTTTTGATGTTTATCCTTACGTCTTTTTTTATTCCTCATTTCCATTATATTATTATAAGTCAAAGTCTATAATTTCTATTTCTTTAGTACTCTTAACCTCAGGAAAGATACATTAGTTTTGCATCCACAGTGCTAAATACAAGGTGTTGAATAAAAATTGTTAATCTCTAGGCGGTCACATGAAAGTATGAATGATGCAGAGCAAATTGCTCATTTGCTTTCCTCACTTTAGAAAAAGTGCTACATAGATCAAATTTAATTGCAACAATGCTTTGCATCTAAGTACATTAATATATAAACTCTGATCATTTATTTTTTTAAAAATTTGCCAAGTATCTTTACTGTACCATACACAGGTAAAACTTCTTAAGGTAAATCAGAAAGTTGTAAAATTATTCAGGTCAGTTGTGCCCCAGATTTGAGACCCTCTGGGGTATGTGCAAGTTTCTGTAGATACGACAGCCAAATCTTTGTCCTTGGAAACTCTGGTGGCACAGTGGTTGGAAGCTACAGCTGGTAACTAAAAGGTTGACAGTTCTAACCTACCGGTTGCTCCTTGGAAACCCTGTGGGGACGATTCTGCTCTCATCTATAGGGTGGCGATGAGTCAAAATTGACTTGATGGTAATGGGTTTTTGTTTGTTTAGTCCTTGTCCAGAGCGGTATACCTGTGACTGTTACCCAAATGAGGATCGAGGAAGCACAGACAAAATGCCATGAGGTCCAAAGGAAGGCGAGAGCACACCAGTTGGGGAAAATTAAGGAAGGCTTTTGATGGAGGTGGCACGTGAGATGAGCTCTTAAGGATAGATTCATGCTCATGAGCTCCAGGTTGGAGGAAGTTGTTCTAGTCAGTAGAGGCAAGAACGCTGTAAAGGCATGACTGTTTGGAAGCTGTGCTTGAAAGTTAAGGTGAATGCTAGGATATGTTGTCCCCTAGTTCAGTTAGAAACTTACGGGTTGTATGAGGGGCAAATCAAGAGAGGAGGAAGATGATAATTCTAGTGATGATAAGTGGCCTATGTCAGGCAATTTCTCAGATGCTTGGCATCATATAAAGTATTTTACACATGGAATTTCTTTTAATCTGGAAAAGGAGGACAGATGTATTTTTGTTGAAGGTTGTTCATAAAGGAGCGACATTATCAGCTGTGTTAAAGCAGATTTATAAAGATGAATCACAGGAAAAGTAGAAGGCAGGGAGAGCCTTCAGGAGGCCATATATGTGCCTTCAAGGTGTATCGAGGACCTGAATTATTCTAGCATGAGCCTAAGTGAAAAGACAAAATTGATTTGCTTTAAACCAGGATACATTTCAAGTTTCAGATTGTGATCTCTGCTAGAAATTGTATTATGTAACTCAAGACACTTTAGTTGAGTCTTGAGGATCCGAATGTTTCAGTCTGGTCCTGGGTTCCTTATGGGGATATGGGAGAACAAGAGTACACAAAGCTGGAATCTGTTACTGTGGTCTGTGTTATTACAATAAAAGAAAAAAGTCATCTACGTAATCATCTGAGAGAGAAACCTGGGAAGCGAGTCAGACTCTCCTGTCTTCTCTCAGTCTCTGTATTTTCTCTGTTCTTGTTTGACTGATGGGTCAAGATTGGCTCATCAGATCGTTGACTTCCCTATGCATTCGTGTACCACAAAACAAGTGAAGACAACCAAACCTGTTGCCGGTGAGTTGATTCCAGTTCATGATAACCTTGTGTCATAAAATAGAAAACCCTGCTCCATAGGATTTTCTTCATTGCCTGTAATTTCTGTGTAAGCAAACATCTCTAAATAGCTCTGATTCCTGGAATGTTCAAGCTTTAAACAACTGTGAAATTCTAACCCCAACATTAACTGTCTTGCAGATTCCATTGTGATTGGATTTTGGGTTGGTCTTGCCGTCTTTGTGATTTTCATGTTCTTTGTGCTGACCTTGCTGACTAAGACAGGAGCTCCACACCAAGAGTAAGTCTGGGGCATTCCTAAATGTCTGTTAAGTGCCATAAGAAAGGGAAGAAAGAAGCCAGTACCTAGGTCTGGGGTTGCTTCCAGTGGATAGAAAAAAGGGAATGGCTGTGAGTTTGTTGTCTGGACAGATGCCTGTAGAGCAGAATCCTGCCTTCTTCCAGCAGTTGGTCTCACCTGGGACTTGTTTGCAGCTGGAGCTAGGTTTCTTGGTCCTTCCTGCCATTTTAATACTGATCCATGCCTGATTTTTATTAATTAGGATATATTTTCTTTTAGTCTTAAAAGGATTTAGGTGATTTGCCAGATTAAAAACAGTGAAAAAAGGCAATAGTTAAATATAGGATGAAAACCACTTTTAAAGAGCTTTTCAAGGGGCAGAAGAGTAATTGTTACTGGGCATTCAACTGAATTAACTATTGACAGTAAATACTGAATTTAACACTGAATTTTCTTGAAGCTAAAAGAAAAATGGAAACACTATGAATTATATGTTCTCATAAAGAAAGCATTTGTATTTCTTAAATTACCAGTTGCCATTGAGTGGGTTCTAATTCATGGTAACTCTGTGTGTGTCAGAGTAAAAACTATGCATAGGGTTTTCAATGGTTGATTTTTTGAAATTA
The DNA here is from genome assembly GCA_028571685.1 of Heterohyrax brucei. Classification (NCBI taxonomy): domain Eukaryota; kingdom Metazoa; phylum Chordata; class Mammalia; order Hyracoidea; family Procaviidae; genus Heterohyrax; species Heterohyrax brucei. The sequence continues at coordinate 103,929,193 of CM053144.1, forward strand.
GATCACCAGGCCTTTCTACCAAGACCCCACTAGGTGGACTCAAGTTTCCAGCCTCTTGTTTAGCAATCCAGCACTAATGATTTGCATAACTCAAGACTCCATTTCTTCAATAAGCATAACGATTATCTGGGTACTTAAAGAATACTGACATCCTGCTCCTGTTATTGCACAAAAGAATGCTAAGGAACATTGAATAATGTCAAAATGTATTTGTTCAGTTGTGGTTTGCAAAAATTCCTAAAACATTTCAGAGGATATTTCTTTATCTCAACTCTTCTACAAAGGTAAAGGCAAAAAGTATCATGTGTTGAATACGTAATGATTGGATCTCAGCAAGCAACAGATGTTACTGGTTTTATTTGATGAAGGGATTATTCAGAAGTTGTGGACAAGGGGAAGCTGTGATGGCATAGTGGGTAAGTGCTACAGCTGAGAACTGAAAGGTTGGCAGTTCAAATCTGCCAGACACCCCTTGGAAGCTCTGTGCGGCAGTTCTGCTCTGTGTATAGGGCCGCTGTGAGTCCGAATCGACTCAATGGCACTGAATTTGGCTTTGGTTTTTGGACAGGGAGGAGGGCAACCTGATGGGAGAGTACAGGACCCCAGGGGTAGCAACAATGAAGAGCAGGTACCATCTGAGATCTGAAGGGGTGAGAGGAAGGACCCATGGCTGGAATCCAGGAGTCCTGTGGAAAGGTCTGGATGAGAGGAGTTGTGACCTTGAGTCAGGGACCCAGGAGCTCAATATAAGTGCTCAGGGAGGGAGCTTCAAAATGAATTCCAAGACCTCACTTGCCTCCTACCTTTCCATTTCCCGTATCTTTTTCCCTGGTAGCTGAACACAACCAGCAGCTAGAGGCAGTTTCCCAGGGCACAGAAGAGGGTGGGGAATATGGTGAGTAAATGGAAGAAATTGAACACACATTTCTAGCATTAGCCATTGAATCGTCACAGCTTGACGAGAGGCTTAAGTAAACTCAGGGGTCATCTGCACTCCTGCGTTTTTGTGTCTCACCCCGTGGCCTCTGGCGTTGGTTGTTGGCAGCCATCAGGTTGTACTTGTATTATAACAACCCTGGTGGTGTAGTGGTTAAGATCTGCAGCTGCTAACCAAAACATCAGCAGTTCAGATCCACCAGGTACTCCTTGGAAACTGTGGAGCAATTCTGCTCTGCCGTATTAAGAGTCAGAATTGATTTGATGGCAGACCTTTTAAATGAAAGGGACATGCCATTTTATTGAAGCATACGGAGACATGAGGTAGAGAATTTCATTAACGGCTACTGAAAATCACTGAATTTTCCTTTTTCTCTCTTCATGCCCTTGTAAACATCCCCACCTGCCTTTGCTTCTATTATGTCGTTTCAGAGAATTTGAAGCTGTGCCTTGGGATGTAACCATAGTAAGGACAGCTGAGGACGAGCTCCGATCACAACACATGTCACTGAACACTCAGGGAATACCAACACCGTACTGTCTTCCTTTTCTCTGGATGGGAAAAGGGATTTTTGTAGAGTTATTGAGATGGTTTTGTTTGATGTATGAGGCAGGTGATTTTATGGATGAAAACACCTTAGTACGAAACAGACCATGACTTTCTTAAGAGGACACAGTGATTCTGGGTAGTTGAGACTTGCATTTTCTGTCTTTCCATTGGCAGCTCAGTCACTCTGCCAGATGGTGTTTCTTTTCGCTGAAGGTTCTGAATGGCTTCAGTCAGAGAACAGTGGTTAGCATATCCCGACAGGTGTCTTCCGAGGTCAGAAAGAAAGCCTGGTTTCTGGTTTTTGTTGTTGTTTTCTTTCATTTTTAGTAAAATGGTGAAGCAGCTCTCACAGCCATATTTTAAATGCTCTTCTGTAGTCTGAGGCAATATGAGATGTGGCATTTGGTTGGACTATATCTTAATAGTAAAAATTGTAAATATCAGACACACGAAAAAAACCTTAATCAGATCAGTTTAAAAAGCTTTTAGATCTTAGTAAACTTGACATTTATTTGGCAGGAATTTTCTTCCACAGCAGACATTTTATTATTTGCTTTTTCATTTTGCCCCATATACCAAAAAAAAAAAAAAAAAATTCAAACCCAGTGCCATGGAGTTAACGTCAACTCATAGTGACCCTATAGGACAGAGTAGAACTGTCCCATAGAGTTTCCAAGGAGTGTCTGGTGTGTTTGAATTGCTGACCTTTTTGGTTAGCAGTTGTAGCTCTTAACCACTATGCCACCAGAGTTTCCTTGCGCCATATAGCCATCTTTAATAAAAAACAACTCACTACATTTCTATGTGGTAGTCAGGAGTGAGGGAAAGGATGATAAATCATTTTTAATAATAATATGACTTAATTTATCAAATGTTTAGTATATGTCAGGGACTACTAATCATGTGCATTATCTTACTAAATTCTCACAAGAATATAAAGTCATGTCATTGTCCCCATTTTACAGATGGCAGGAAAAAAAGTTGAGGCAGTTGTCTGAGGTTTCACAGCTAGAATTCTGTAGAGCCAGGCTTCAAACTAAAGTGTTTTTGACTCTTAACTTCCTATTCTTACTCCTGATACCAGACTGTATCACATTGGTAATCTTTAATTTCTTCCTTCTATTGAGCAAAAGGTCTTAGCAAGCAGCTAGTTTTTTTATTTTTTTTGTCATTTACTGGACCGAGCATGGGCCCTGGAGTCAAACATTTCCAGGTTTACTTATTGAGACTCTGGACCAAATTCTTAATTTGTGCTTGAGATTTCTAATTAGTAAAATATTAGCTTCCTACTAAGATTATTGTAAACATTAAATGAGAGAACACCTATAGAGCCGCAGACACAGGCTGGGCTCACAGTGTCATTCAGTAAAGGTTAGTCCACTCCTTCTGTGCTGGCAGAAGTACTAAGAGACATGAAAAGTCTGGATAAAGAGTAGGAAGAAGGAAAAAACCTATAATCACCTCATGAAATAGCGAGGCCCTAAGCATTCACATTATGCCTACATTTATTCAAATGTTGCCTCATTCTACCCTAGCTTTAGCTTGGGTGCATCTCAGGTTGGATCCATAAAATGAATTTGGAAAGCTGTCAAAGCAGAGAGTCATGGTGATGGTTCAGAAGAACTAACGTGTCTGAATTCTGATTGCTTTACATGTCAGGCTGTGTGGATGGTTTGTCACAAAGAACAGTTCCTCTCTCAGTTAGGACCCCAGGCAGCATTCTTTTTGAACGTATGAGTCCAACACTCAGGTTAAGGTACCTGGTCAAATCTGGAATCTCAAATATATGGATCAGTGCTGAATCTACCACTTAAGTCTTTTTCTCCAAGGAGGTGTCTCAGAGCAGGGCTGAGTGGTTCTATACGATCTCATCATTGCTGGTACATGTGAAAAATATGCATATCCCTGAAATAATAGCAGGACAGAGCATGGCAGGTACTTAACATCAGTGTCCCACTTCCTGTGCCTATACCCACAGCAGACATCCCTGATTAACTGTGTTCTTGTCATTTTCAAAACAACTCTGGGTAGTCACCAGGAGACAGTCAGGTTTTTTTTTTTTTTTTTCTTTCTTTCTTTTTTTTTTTTGGCAAAGAACAGGTGCTTGACTGGCGGAACTTCCCTTTAGTAGTATTGGGTGGCAGGAGTTGAGTTCCATTTGAATTGCACAGAACCACTGACACAGCAATAAAATGAGCATTTAATTTTTTTCTAAAGTGTTTGATTTGGGATCATGTTAGGGTAAGAACGTTGGTCCTGGAGTCACTGATGGCTCAGTGGCTTTTATTAATGGAGGGATGTGTAATGGGCTAGGCTAGCCTACAATGCAATAATGGTTAATTCCCTAACTTTCAGGGTAACACAAAACCCAGCAAAAACAAGTTGCTGTTGAGTTGATTCTAACGTATGGTGACTGGTGTGTGTCAGAATAGAACCATGTTCTATAGGTTTTCAATGGCCGTGATCCTTCTGAAGTAGCTCACCAGGCCTTCTTTCCAAAGTCTCTGGGTGGATTTGAATTGCCAACTTTTTAGTTGGTAACTCAGTGCATCACTGTGAATGCCACCCACAAAGGTTTATTTTTGCTCAGGCTACATGTCAGCCAAGGGTCAGCAAAGACTTGACAAGAGCTTCTCCATTGTGTAGCCGCACTACCTGTAATACTCAGCATCTTGGGTTGATATGACAGGGAAATCTCAGAGACCCTCTGTTTGTCAATTTGGAAGTGACAGACATCATGGTCAGAACTAGCCACACTCCCCCAGTTGCCTGAGGCCTGGGAAATGTAGTCTTCATTGTGGCCAGAAGAAGAGAACCAGATACTGGTGAGCACTAGTAACACATCTGGAGAAAGAGTGGGATTCTGCTCCCACGGAGATTGTGGTTGTTGTTGGTAGGTTCTGACTCGTAGCGACCCTGTGTACAACAGAACATTAACACTGCCCAATCCCATGCCATCCTCAGGATCATAGTAATGTTTGAGCCCTGTGTTGGGGCCACTGTCTGTCCATCTTGTTAAGGTTTTTTCTCTTTTTCTCTTACTCTGTGTCCACAGTACATGAGATGAAATCTCACTGTCTTTGCTTTTATGGATCATTCTGGTTGTATGTCTTCCATTCTGGTTGTATGTCTTTTGTTCATTCTTCTGGCAGTCTGTGTTATGTTCAGTATTTTTTATCAGCACCATAATTCCATGAAGATTACAGCTGTGGTGGGGGACATCTGGCTCCATTGACACAGTTTATAGAGAAACTGTTCTACATCCTACTTGGGTGAGTAGTGTCTGGGATCTTAAAAGCTTGTGAGCAACCATCTAAGATATTTCACTGGTTTCACCCCATTGGGAATAAGGGAGAGTGAAGAAAACCAAAGACATAAGGGGAAGATTAGTCCAGGGACTAAGGGACAACAGGCACGGCCTTCGCCACACTGAGTCCAGTACTAGTTGGCGCCCAGCAACCACCACCGACTAGCTTGATAGGGATCACCATAGGGGGGGTCCCTGAAGAGCTGGAGAAGAATGTAGAGCAGAATTCTGTCTCACACACCCACAAAACCAGGCTTACTGGTCTGACAGAGCCTGTAGAAACTCCAAAAGTATGGCTCACGGACACCGTTTTAACTCAGTGCTGAAGTCACTCGTTTAGTTCACCCTTCAGCCGAAAATTAGACAGGCCAACAAAACAAAATGAGACTAAAATGGTACACTAGCCCAGAGACAAGGACAAAAAGGCAGGAGGGTTCAGGAAAGGTGGTAATAGGGAACCCAAGGTGAAGAAGGGGAGAATGTTGACACGTCATGGGGTTGGCGACCAGTGTCACAAAACAATGTGTGTGTTGTTTAGTGAGAAACTAATTTGCTCTGTAAATCTGCGTGTAAAATACAGTTTAAAAAAGAAAGAAAAAGACTGCAGCCTTGGAAGCCCTGTTGCAGTTCTATTCTGTAGTGTCACAGTGAGTTGGAACTGCTGTGATAGCACTGGATTTTTTTAGTAACGTATATGACAGACAAGAAGGCTGTTTTAAAGTCACTATCACCTTTCTTAAAAGCTTTTAGGTCTAAGAAGCAGCTTGATGGGATTATTTTTTTCTGTGGAATATTTGCTGTTGTGGGGGGGCGGGGAAAGGCTCTTATCCAGGCCCTCTATGGACAATGAAGTTAAAAGAGCTCTCCCCCCACCTCAGCTAGAGTCATTTGCTCTGTATGGTGTCTTGTTAAAGCATTATATAGCCTGCTATCATATATCTGTCAGCTAGAGAGGCATGGATCACGTTTTTATGTTGAAAGTTTTTGGCTTCTTAAAGGATAGCAGATTTCTAAAATGATATCCCTCTGTGATCTTTGCTAAGGGCACCTTGTCCAGGTGAGAATGTTCTTCATTAAGGGGTGACTGTGGGCTTGCATATGACCTTGTAAAAATGGAAATTACATTTTACTCTGAATTGCAACTTGCCTGCATATGACACTCTGTAAAGGACAAGTACAGTGCAACTAAAATCTAATAACAGGAAAATGTCAATGCCAAGGTCTTTGATAATGGCTGCGGCGACCATAGCCACAGGGGCTGGCTGGCAAAGAGGAGATGTTGTGACTGGTTCCCAAGAAAGCCCTGTCCTTCTGAGATACCCCCCTGTTTGCAGGTGGAAATTCTGACTGTGTATTTGATTCAGTTTGTAAACATTTTTTCAGGAGATGCTTTTAATTCCCTGTCAATTAAGAGATATTTACTAAGTACATACCTACTGCTTTCCTAACAGGGTTTGTTTAGTAAGTGCCTGTGTTAGGGCTTTGAGAGAAAGCACCCAGAACAGGCCACGGCCCAATTAACGTTAGTTGTTATTGTTTTCTCACTGGTTGTTTATCGCAGAAGCTTTCACTCTCGGTAGACCCTTAGATTATACATCTTTAAAAGTCCACTGTGACTGACTGCTGGAAATATCAGATGTCAACAGCCTGTTCTGTCCTTCGCTTTTTATGAGTAGGCAAACTGCAGGTGAGTTGTTGGCATGCTGAGACGTGTGACATAGCAACATTTGACTCTTGACTTTACTTCATTTGTAAGTTAAAACACACACACACACAACAGTTGTTATGGAGTCAGTTCCAAGTCTTGGCAACCTTGTGTGTTGCAGAGTAGAACTGCGCTCCACAGGGTTTTCAGTTCAAAGTCTGTGATGTGTCAGAAGCAGATCACCTGGCTTCCAAGGGGCCTCTGGGTGTGTTGGAACCCTCAATAATCATTTGCAGCACCACAGGGGACAGCACAGTTCTAGAAGAAAGCATAGGAGAATGTCCTGAGAACTGGGTAAGCAATTATTTCTTAGGACATAGAAAACCACTAAACAAGAGAAAAACTGATTAGTTGACCATAACTAAAATTTAAAACTTCTTTGGAAATCCTGGTGGCATAGTGGATAAGTGCTACAGCTACTAACCAAAAGATTGGTAGTTTGAATCTGCCGTGCACTCCTTGGAAACTTTATGGAGCAGTTTTACTCTGTCCAGTAGGGTCACTATGAGTTGGCATCAAGTCAGGGGCAGTGGCTTTTGGCTTTTGGCTTTTCTCATCAAAAGATGACTTAGGGTTTTGCAGAGAAGCTACATACACACATATATAACATACTATGCATGTAGTTCTATAGTGATAGATATATAGAATAGAACCAGTGATACATGTATAGATATACACACACATATATAAATAAATATATTTAGCTCACTAATTCTATTTTATACACTCACATAGAGAGTTGTTTTTTTTTTTCCTTAATACGCCAACAGTAGATTCTTCCATCTGTAGGAGGCTAGCAAGTCTAAGAGCTCATCTGTATATAGTTCAGGTGACTGACTGGAGACTCTTGCAGGCTTGTGTGCCAAAATTCACAGATCAGGTGACGGGAAGAGTTAAGAGTGCTGGTAAAATGTCTGTTTATTGGTGCGGAGGTAGAACATGCCCTAGGGAAGCTCCCTTTCAGCTCTTAAGGTTTTCAGCTGATTGATGTGAGTGCCACCTACATTGTGGAAGGCAGTCTGCTTTACTGAGGCCAGCTGATTTAATCACATCTAGTTACTGTGTAACAACAGTAGACTACTGCTGTTCCAAGCAACTAGGGACCATAGTCCAGACAAGGTGACACATAAAATTAACCATCACATACGCCAAGAGATTATAGGAAGAAAGAGGAAAGTTGGAGGGCCATAGGAGCACCTGTCTAGCCTCAGGGGTGAGGGGCAGGGAAAACGTCTCTGAGGTGGGTGCTTTATGTCCACTTTCCTGACCCTGCCCTGGAGCAGGACAAAACTCCCTTGTTCCCCTTTGCCTTAGTTATTCGGCAAGGTAGATAATGGAGCCAATTTTTTTTTTAATTCTAGAAAATGTAGCCAGTGTTTTGTATTCAGCTGATGCCCTAGGCAGGCCTCAAAACTATTAAACATTGTTTCTTGTTCCTAGAAGGGAGAATGGTGTGACCCTGCAGTCTTTTTTTTTTAACCTCCAACAGTTTCTACATGCACAGTTTAGTGACATTGATTACCTTCTTTAAGTAATGCAAAGTCTCACCCTCTTTTTCCAACTTGTTCGTCCCTCATTAACATAAATCCACTGCCCCTTAAGATTCCTGTTTGATCTTTCAAGTTGCTACTATGAACTTGATCCCAAATACTGTTCTTAAAAGATCATAATGCTCAAGGCAGACCTTCATTAGTTAAGTGGTTGTTCAATCTGAAAAAGATTGTAGGGGTTATTTTTGGTTAAGGTTTAAAGATTATCTTAGGGCAGTAGTTTCAGGATTTCATCCACCTTCCATGGCTCCAGAAAGCCTAGAATACATGGCAACGTGAAATTCTGTTCTGCATTTTACCCCTTTTGATTGGAATTCTTTCCTGAAATCTTTGATCAAAATGTTCAGTAATGGTAGCTAAGCACCATCCAGCTCTCCTATTCTCATGGAAGAGGGGGCTTAGGGAGGCAATTAGCTACACATTCCATGGTCTCCCATTTTCTGTCTCTCCGTCTCCCTCTTTCTCCAGGTGAATACACACCCATTGTTGTGCCTTGGATGGCCACTTGCAAGCTTTTAAGATACCAGGCACTATGAAACAAACTAGGAGACAGAACAGAAGCACTCAACACATTATTAGGTCAGTTAGTGGGGCTATCCCATGAGATCATGACCCTAAACTTCCAAACCAAGAAATCAAATCTCAGCAGCTGCCATTTCTTTTTCTGCTGTTGCTGTAAACACATCTATCACATAGCTGTTGCCTATTCACCTTTGATCCACATATTCGAATGCCTTTGCTTAATCAATAAAACACAGGTGAACATCTTTGTAGTAGTTTCTGTTTTTAGCCAAGATCCATCTGACATCATCAGTGATACTCCTTGTTCCACATCCTCTTCTGAATCTGGCTTGAATCTTGTAAGTATACTGCTGCAACTATTTCTGAATTATCTTCAGCAAGATTTTACTTGCATGCGAGAGTAATGATACCAAACAAAAACACTGATTGCCAGTACGTCAATCCAGATTAATAGTGACCGTATATGACAGAGTAGAACTACCTCATAGAATTTCCAAGCACTGTCTAGCAGATTTGAACTCTAAGCCTTTAGGTTAGCAGCCATAGCACTTAATTACTACACCTCCAGGGTTTCTGATTTTAATGATATTGTTTGATAATTTCTGCATTCTGTTGGCTCACCTTTCCTTGGAATGGACGTAAATATGAATCTCTTCCAGTTGGTTGGCCAGGTAATTATCTTTCAAATTTCTTGGCATAGGTGGACGAGCACCTGCAGCCCTACATCCATGTGTTCAAATACCTTGATTGGTATTCTGTCAATTCCTGGAGCATTGTTTTTTTCCCATGGTTCAGTGCAGCTTGGGCTTCTTCCTTCAGTACCACTGAATCTTGATCATATGCTACCTGCTGAAATGACAGTGACTCAGTGTATTCCTTCCATCTTCTTTTGATGCTTCCTTTATTCTTCAATGCTTTACCTGTAGAATGAATCCTTCAGTTTCACAACTCAAAGATAGAATTTTTTATTCAGTTCTTTCAGTTTGAGAAATGCTGAATGTGTTCCTTCCCGTTTAGTGTTCTTTGTATATTTCATTATAATAATTTTTTTTCCTTGACCTTCCCTTTGAAATCTTCTGTTCTGCTCTTTTACTTTATTATTTCTTCCAATAGCTTTGGCTACTTCATGTTCAAAAGCAATTTTGAAAAGCTGTCTGACATCCATTTTGGTTTTTTCATTGTTTTTCTGTCTTTTTAATGACTTCTTGCTTTCTTCCTGTGTGATGTCCTTCCACAATTGGTTCTTCAGTCATTAGTATTCAGTGTGTCAAGTCTACAGGGTCTGACAATTAAGTCCACAAACTTCATTGTTCTAAGTGCTACGTACCTCATTGCTGAGTATCACTACGGTCACCTTTGAAGTGCTCCCCTTGGGCGTGCTCCATGTGATGATGCCAGTGCTTAGTGCACTGTTCACAGTAATTTTGGAACTCTTTCAGGAATGGCCATTGTACACAGCAGTGTGGTGGCAAGTCTGTAAACTTATAGTAATCATATAGTTGTCTTTGAGGGAGGGTTTAGCCAGTAAACAAATAACTGTATTGGAACACCCTCCCTATTCACTGGATCTGGCCCCCAATGATTTTTTTCTTTACCCAAAGATAAAGGATATACTGAAAGGAAGGTATTTTGATGACATGTAGGACATTAAGGGTAATATGATGACAGCTCTGATGGCCATTCCAGCAAGGAGTTCCGGAACTGCTTTGAAAGGTGGACTAGGCACTGGTATCAGTGCATAGCTTCCCAAGGGGAGTACTTCAAAAGTGACCATAGTGATATTCAGCAATGAGGTATGTAACACTTTTTCTAGGATGTGTTTGATAACTTAACTGGCAGTCCTTGTATTCTGGAGATGGTCTAAATTCAGGTACAATATATTGAAGGTTGGAAACCATGGTGACAGTGTTATGGCTCCTGTCCCAAAGGTCAACAGTTTGAATCTAGCAGGAGCTCCTTGGAAATTCTGTGGAGCAGTTCTTCTCTGTTCTACAAGGTTACTATGTGTCAGAATCAATTCAACAGCAACAAGTATACTCAGGGTTATGTTTTGGCTCTCAAGACTTATTTTAATTTTCTTCAGCTTCACCTTGACCTTGAATATGAGCAGCTGATGGTCTGCTCCATATTAGCCCCTGGCCTTGTGCTGACTGATAATACTGAGCTTTTCCGTCAGCTCTTTCTATAGATGTAGTCAATTTGATTGCTGTGCTTTGCATCCAGTGAGGTCTGCATGTACAGTAGCCACTTATGTTGTTAAAAAAGAGGTATTTGCAATGAGGAGGTCATTGTTCTTGCAGAATTCTATCATGTCATCCTCCAGTGTTAGTTCTGTCACTAAGACCCTGTGTTCCAGCTTTCACATTCCAGTCACCAGTATTTATCAATTTATCTTGGTTTCATGTTTGGTCAATTTCTCACCACAAAAAATGGTAAAAATCTTCAAGTTCCTTGTCTTTGGCATTAGTGGTTGGTACATAAATTTGAATAATAGTCATATTAATTGGTCTTGGATATTATTACTGACAACATTGTACTTCAGGCTTGATCTTGAAATCATCTTTTTGATGATGAATATGACTTCATTTGTCTTCAATTTATCATTCCCAGTGTAGTAGACCATGTGATTGTCTTATTCAGAATGGCCAGTACCGATCCATTTCAGTTCACTAATGCCTAGAACATTTATGCCTTCCATTTCATTTTTGATGATTTCTGATTCCCCTAGATTTGTACTTCATGTATTTCACCTTCTCATTATTAATGGATGTTTGCAGCTGTTTTTTCTCATTTTTTGACGTGCCACATCAGCAGAAGAAGGTTCTAAAAGCTTGATTCCATCTGCTTTGCTAAGGCTAGTTCTACTCTGAGGAGGCGTACCTTCCCCAGTCACCTTCTGAGTGCCTTCCAACTCACAGAGCTGACCTTCTGGCACTTTATCAGACAGTCACCTGCTGCTATTCAGAAGTTTTTGCTGGCTAGTTTTTTCAAGGGAGACCTCCAGGTTCTTCTTCTTAACCTGTATCTGTCTGAGAGTTTTGTTAAAATCTGCCCACCGTGGGTAATGCTGCTGGTATTTGAAATCCTGATGGCCCAGTTTCCGGCACCACAGCGACATGCACGCCAGCACAGTAGGACAGAATGACAGACAGGTGGTGTCTGGGTCATATGGTGGTTTTACTTTTAGTTTTTGGGGGAACTGCTACACTATGTTCCACAGAAGCTTTACCATTTTGCATTCCCACCAGCAATGGGTAAAGATTCCAGTTTCCCCACCTCCTTCCCCAAATAGGTTGTTTTCTGAGTTTTTTGTTTTTAAACTTTTCTTAGCTAGCATAGTGGGAGTGTAATGATATCTCATTGTACATCTCTCTTATGGCTAATGACGCTGAGCATCTTGTCACGTGTTTGATAGTCATTTGAATGTCCTTTTCAGTGAAATGCCTATTCATGTCCTTTGACCATTTTATGATTGGTTTATCAGACTTAGATTATTAGATTCTTGTTGGATATATGGTTTCCAAAGATAGTCTGTTAGTCTGTGGCTTGTATTTTCACTTTTTTTGTGAAGCCCTTTTTTTTAATTTTTAAGTTTCATTTATTTTTTACTGTATGTAAGTGGTAACTTTGGTAAAACCTTGGATGAACAATTTTTTAAATTTTTATGAGGCCCTATTTTATTTGTTGATATCTGTGGTTTTATCATATTAGATAATCCATTGTAGAAAGGTAGGCCTTCTTGATATTGTTGCCCTTGCTTGTTCTTCCAAGAATTGTGTGGTTTTAGTTTACATGCCACAAGGAGCCCTGGTAATGCAGTGGTTAAAGCACTTGGCAGCTAATCCAAAGATTAGTGATAGAAACCTATCAGCCATCCCATGGGAGATGGCCATATGCTTTCATAAATATTTGGAGCCTTAGAAACCCTATGGGGACTACTCAAATTTGCATTGATGTGCAAGTCTTTAGTCTTTCTAAAGTGATTTTTCACTTTACCCTACTGGGTTATTCGGTTTACACATGCTATTTCTTTCATGCATTTAGGGAACCCACTGGCTGTGTGACTCAGTGGACAGTTGGACTGATCCTTTCCTTAAGGTCCGACTCTGGGTTGGATTTGGCTCAGTGGCACTAGGTTTGGGGTTTGGCTTCCCCTAGTTTAGGACCCCTGATATATCAGTGCAGTGTTTAAGAACATAGTTGCTAACTCTGCAAAAAGAAAGAGAGTTGCTCACCAGCACCTCTGCAAGAGGAAGTTATGACAGCCTGGCTCCATTAAAATTTATGGCCTTGGAAACATTTCTCCTCTGTCCCGGGGTTTCGATGGGTCAGAAATGACTTGATGTCAATGGGTTTGGTTTCCTTTTGGTTACCTTAGATAAAATGAGTAATGGACTTAGTAAAATGAGTAATGGACTAATCTGTCTTGGAGTAATATGACCAGAATGCTCCTTAGAAGCAAGGATGGCAAGACTTCATTTCAAATACTTTGGGCATGTTATCAAAGGGATTTGTCCCTGGGGAAGGACATCATGCTCAGTAAAGAAGGAGGTCAGTGAAAACAACAAGATAGCTTGACGCAGTAACTGCAACAATGGGCTCAGGTATAACAATGATTGTCCAGATAGCACAGGACCAGACTGTTTTCATTCCGTTGTACATAGAGTCACTATGAGTTGGAAACGACAGCACCTAATAACAATGAAATGGGTTTAGTAATACTTGCTTGTATGACTGCACTGCTCTATTTTGAGAATCAAGGGAGATAAATGAATATGACAGTGCTTTGACAAATATTAACACACCGCTATAAGATAATATGATCAGTGTTGTAGGCCAGATCATCCTGAACTCCAATATGAGTAATAATCCTTAGAGATCTTGTGAAAATCCAAATTACTGGCTCTCACATCCAGAGATTTTAGGGACCTGTGACCTAGAAAGAAACCCTGGTGGCATCTTGGTTAAGCACTGTGGCTGCTAACCAAAAGGTTGGCAGTTCATATCCAGCAGATGCTCCTCAGAAACTCTTTGGGGCAGTTTTACTCTGTCCTGTAGGGTTGCTGTGGGTAGGAATCAACTTGACAGCAGTGAGTTTCTTTGTTTCTTTCTTTTTTGGGGGTGGCCAAAGAATCTGCATTGTAAGAAATACTTTAATTGTTATACAAATAATCCAGAATTCCACTGAGAGGCACTGGTGAATGATATAGAATAGTGGAAGATTCCTAGCAGGGTGTCTGCACTCAGGGTGCTGTAGGACATCTCACGCCAAAGCGTCTGCCTTGGGTGTATTGAAATATTTTCAGAAAACTCTCATTTCTGGAGTTCCTGCGTGCCCTGTGTAGGTGCTCCATGGAAACATGCTGTTCTGCCCTATGTAGAGAAGACCATGGTTGTGCAGGTAAGTGAAATCAAGTATAAACAGTCTGTTCTTCTTTTCCCTTTATAGCAATGTAGAATCTTCTGAAAAACGATTCAGAATGAACAGCTTTGTGTCAGACTTTGGCAGACCCTTGGAGCAGGATAAAGTGATCTCTCGCCAAGGCAATGAGGAATCCAGATCCTTCTTTCATTGCTACATCAATGAAGTGGACCACTTGGACAGGTCCAGGGCTTGTCTCCAGACCACAGCCCTTGACAGCGAGGTTCATTTCCAGGAAGCTCTGCAAGGCAGCAGGAGACCAGAGGAGGAGCTCAACAGACTCATGAACTTCGACCTCCCCAACTTTGTGAACTCTGACCAACACTCCTCCTTTGGGGAAGATGATCTTCTGATTTCTGACCCACCCATTGTATTAGAAAATAAACCAGTTTGCCAGACCTCACACAATGAGATGGATTGAGAAACATGCTTTATTAAAGCCTTCCAAAAGATGTAGATTTTGTCTTTTTATAGCACGAAATTTCTTCATTCAGCAAAATTGTGTGTACATATGTATGTGAGAGAGCAAGAGAGAAGGCAAAACTCGATCAAACAGAATTAAATAGGCAATATATATGCTTTTAAACACACTTGAGGTTTTTTTTTTGAGATTTTTTCACGCTGTTCTGTTTTCCTTATTGAAAAATTTCTCAGATGTTCAGTGTCAGGCTTCTGAAATGGGAATCAGCGTACTGCTTCCTAATCTGACCTGCCGTTACCTGTTCTGTGCCCTGTAGCCATTTATTTCACCTCTTTGGGCAGCCACAGTTTTTACTGTGAGGTAACGTGGCTGCAGGGTCCCTCTTGGCTCTGATAATTGTTGAATTTGTGACTTTGTATAGGATTATGCTGGTGTATACATAAAGTGTCATAAACTAAGGCATTGCCTCCTTCCTATCTCGTGTTGTAGAAACTCCCAGATGTATATACCACACATCCAGCCTTAACCGAGTCCAGCTTTAGCCGAAGGGTTGCCGCGGGTCTACTAAGCTCTCAGGAGACTCTCCTCACTCAGTCACTGTTAGCTGGTATTTCTGCTGGGTTGTACTGAAACTGGTATTGTGAGGACATTAGGCCAATCACACGAACATGGGGGACAGCTCCATCCCCTTCAGAATGAGTTCAGTCTACAGTACATGGCAAGGCACTCCTGTCCCCAAAAACTGTAGAGAGAAGATGGAGAGGTAAGGAGAGATGCTGCCCTGTTTGTCTCTTTGTTGGTTCACCTGTGTCTGATCACACTGCAGTGCCATTGGCTACCCAACAGGACAAGTGCTATTTGTTGAGTTGTCTATTTTTGGTACAGAGATGTAGGTGATGTCCATCTGGCTAATATGTGGCCTTTGAGCTGAAATGATGAGTGGATTGAAAATACCCCACCAACAGATATTCAGGGTGGCCTGGATTATGGTAATAGGTGTACAATGCAGAGTTAATTTCATGAAGAAATCAAATCTGCACACTCGTGTCAACAGTAACTTGGTTTTGCACGTACCCTCAGTTGCATGCATGGCCAGCTGCTAATTTATGAGTGGCATTTTCATTATGAATTTGTTTACCTCCTGTCTTGCTTCAGCTGTAAAATAAATACATTTGATTGTACAGGATCTTCTCTGGTTCTTTATTTTCACACATCTGTTTTTTCTATGTCCTCTAAAAGCTATATGCCTCATTCATAATACCTTCAAATTTCTGGGAGTGGGCAGTATTGATTCCATGCTTTCAGGGGTCCCATCACACACAGACATACTTTAGGAATTAACCAACCGAAAGAAATCTCTTTGCTATAACAATGTCTTTTAAGGAAAATATTATTCTGTAAGACCCTTGACACTAAACAGCAGAACAAAGCACAGCGTGTCTCTCTTTTTTTTTTTTTTTAAAGTTTTTATTGCTTTTTGAGTGGAAGTTTACAGTTCAAGTCAGTTTTTCATACAAAAACATAGACACACTCTGCTATGTGACCCTAGCTGCTTTCCCCACACTGTGACAGACAGCACACTTTTTCCCACCAACCGGTATTTCCCATATTCATTTAACCAGCTCTCGTCCCCCTCTGTCTCCTCTTACCTCCAGACAGGCGCTGCCCAGTTAGTCTCCTTAGGTACTTAAACAGAGACGCATACTCTTTACTACTGTCATTTTATGTTTACAGACCAGTTTAATCTTTACGTGAAGAGTTGGCTTTAGGAATGGTTCCAGGTCTGGGCTGACAGAGTCTAGGGACGATATGTTCCAGGGACCCTCTAGTCTGTCAGATCATCAAGTCTGGCCTTTTTACTAGAGTTCAAGTTGTGAACCCCACATATCTCCCTCTAAATCAGAGATTCTTTGTTGAGTTTCCTGTAAGGGCAGTCATTGGTGATAACCAGGCACCATCTGATTCTTCTGTCTCATGTTGATGTAGTCTTTTTTTTTGGCATCCTTTGAGTTTTTGTCTTATGTCTAAGATGTGTCTCTTGCAGCCAGTGTATAAATGGATCATTTTTTTTTGGTAACCCATTCTGCCTCAGGCTCTTTATTAGTGCATTTAATCCATTTACATTCAGTGTAATTATTAATAGGTATGAGTTTAGTACTGTCATTTTGATACCTTTTTTCTGCATTACTGATAGTTTTTTTTTCCACTTTTTGTTCTGAGTTTTTCTGTATGTGTTTCTCTTGCTTTATTGTTGGTTTTGTGTTTGCTGACACTTCATGTTTTTCTTGTTTTTTATTTTGATTGGTAGGATTATTAATTTCTTTTTTGGTAGCCTTAATATTTACCTCTTTTTCTAAATTTAAACCAATCGTTTATTTTTGTATCATCTTTTATAATGTCATCTTTTACATAATGACATCTCTGTTTCACTATTTTCAATGTTTTCTCTTTATTTTTATGATTTCTCTATCTAGGTTGATGTCTGTCTTCTTCGTCCTGCATTCTAGTCTTAGATTGTTATCTGGTGTTACTTATTTGCTAACTGAAGTATCCCCTGTAGTATTTCTTGTAATTTTTGTTTCATTTTTGCAAATTCCCTAGATTTCTTTTTATCTGAAAATGTCCTAATTTAATCATCATAATTGAGAGATAGTTTTGCTGGATATATAATTCTTGGTTTGCTGTATTTTTCCTTTGAGGTTTTGTATATGTCAATCCCATTGCTGCCTTGTCTGCATGGTTTCTGCTGAGTAGTCCAAGATGAGTCTTACTGACTTTCCTTTGTAGATCATTTTTTGTTTATCCATAACTACTTTTAAAATTCTCTTGTCTTTACTTTTGGCAAGTTTAATTATAATGTCTTGGTGTCTTTCTTTTGGGATCTAGCTTTTATGGAGTTCTATGACCATGTTGGGTAGTTATCTTCTCACCTTCCATGATACCAGGGAAGTTCTCTGTGAAAATCTTCAGCAATTCTCTCTGTATTTTCTGTTCCCCCATTCTGGTATTCCAGTCACTTGTAGATTAGTCCTTTTGATAGAGTCCCACATCATTTTTAGTATTTCTTCATTTTAAAAAATTCTCCATGAGTCAGATCCGACTCAACGGCATTTGTCTTGGCTTACTTTTCCTCAGATATGTTGGTGTGAATTACTTCACCTTCAGTCTCACTAATTCTACCTTCCATCACCTCAGGTCGGCTCTTTTGACATTCTGTTGTGTTGTCTAATTGTGTAATTTATTATTAATCTTCTAAATTTCTGACTGCTGTCTTTATAATTGCTTACAGTCTGTTCAATTTGTCAATATTCTCTGGTGAATTTTGCCCAGTCTCTTACCTAATGTCTTAAAGAGTTCTGTAGATTAATCTTTTGTAGTCTACCTCTGCTAATTTCAGGGAGTTCTGTTTATCTGGAAAGCTTCTTGATTTTTTTTAATTTGGGAGCTTTCTGAAGCCATTGTGGTCTGCCTCTTTGAATGATTTCATGTTGACTGTTGTCTCCAACCTATCAGTAAGTTGTTGTAGTTAGTTATTTTAGGTTTGCTTACTGTATTTAATTTCTGGTTTTGTTTTGTTTGATAATGCCAAAACAGGCTGGTCATGTAAATTAGTTTGCTTGTTGGTGCCTTTGAGGTTCTAATATCCTGTCACTAGGCAGTTAGAGCTAATAGGAGGTGTGTGAGTCCAGGTGTCTATTTACTTTTCTTGTATAAGTCAGTGCAGATGCATAGGTAGTAGGTCACCAAATGTGTGGTACAGGCTTTTCTGTACAGTCCTAGATGGGCAGGGGTGATTGGTGTAGGCACAGGAATCAGGCTGTACCACTGAGAAAGGCAGGAGCTGACTGCTGTCCATTAGTGTCTGTGAGAACGGTGTGTTCACTTATGCCTGAGCCTAGGCAAAGTAACTGTCTCTGCCTTGAGTTCCTGGCTCAGGGGAGCTGGCAGATTATTCCTTTCCTCCTCCCCCATTTGTTAAATTGTTCCCTTTTTAAGTTTGGGAGAGTGACTTAGGGCATGCATAAGGAGGCCTATTCTGGCCCAAGTAATGCTTCAGTCTCTGAAGCAGGGCACAGTGCAGAGAAGGGAGGGGAAAGCACTGGGGAAAAGGAGAGAGGTTTGTCCCAAAGGGAAGTTTTCGATTCTCATGCAGCAGATTAGATGCAGGCTCCATAGCTATTGACTATCAAAGACTGTTCTTCAGTTGTTCTGGCTATAAGCTCTTAATGGATTTTGCTTTTAGCATCATATAAATGAAATCTTTGCTGAACCTAAGGTCAGTAAAATCCTATTTTTTCCCTAGAAATTTTACAGTTTCAGATTTTCCGTTAAAGTGTATGATCTATTTTGAGTTAATTTTTGTGTATGGCTTGAGGTAAGAATTCAAGTTCATTACTTTGTAAATGGACATTTAATTTTTCTGGCATGATTTGTTGAGAAGATAATCCTTTGTCACTGAATTGCTGGCGCACCTTCTTCAAAATAAATTGTCCATGTGCATTGGTCTATTTCTGGATATTCTATTCTATCTTGCTCCATTTTTCTATTTGTTTATCTTGACTCCAATACACTTCTTGATTGCTGTAAATTTAGAGTATTCTTGAATCAGTATAAGTCATACAGCTTTGTTCTTATTATTTAAAGTTATTTTGGCTATTTGACTCCTTCCCATTTCCATATGAATTTTAAAATCAGTTTGCAATTCCCTTTTTAAATTCTCCCCAAATTGTATCCATTCCTTAAGATCCAGTGCTAATGCCACATTTTCTATAAAAGGCTCTCCAGAACCTAAGTGAAAGATATTTCTATTTCCTCTGTGTTTTACTGACACTGGATAATTTTCTTACTGTATTTATATTCAGCTATATTTACATGTCTGATTCTCCCTGCCAGACAGAAAGCATCTCAGTGACTTTTTTCCTTCTGTCTGTCAAAAAGCCTGTTAGTGTATTTTACAGTTCCTGGAGTGGTGTCCTTTGCAACCCTCTGGAGTTGCTGAGTGGTGCAAATGTTATTGTGCTTGACTGGTTATCAAAAGGTAGAGGTTAGTTTTGTCAAAGGCACCTTGAAAGAAGACACGATCTACTTTTAAAAAGCAGCTGTTGAAAACCCTATAGTGCCTATTCTACTGTGACACACACACCATTGCCATGAGCCAGAATCAACTACATGGCAATTGAAAAAAAAAATGCAGGAGTGAGCTTGCATTAAAACGGACTTGCAAGGAACACCCAGCTTATTTCCATGCAGATTGTGAAGGGTTCTGAAAGATTCTGAATTGCTTATTCTATTGCTAATCATCTCAAAGTTGTCTCAACCTTTGTATTTCTTTTTTTTTTTTTCACTACAACTGAGTGAAAATGTACGTTTCCTTATAAATTTGCATGCCTACCTACATGCAGCTTCCACTGGTCTCCCTGCCCGGTGACAGCACACTATTCCAGTCTGCTCCATACAGGTCTTATCCTCCCAACAGTCTCTTTTCCCCTCCTCTCCACCCACTCCCCTTCCTCCAGCCAGAGGTCAGCAGGATGATATCCTATAGATGCATACAATGATACTTTTTCTTGGATGAGCTTTATCGTTTTAGGTTTGATATTTAGGTCTTTTATCCAGTTGGACTCATGGCGACCCTCGGCACTTGGCCTTGGCTATCCAGTTGGAGTTGGTTTTTGTATAAGGTGTAAGATATGGATCTTGTTTCAATTTATTGCAGATGGATATCAAATTTGGCCAGCACCATTTACTGAAGAGATTAGTTTTACCCCAGTTTAATGTCTTAGGGCCTTTGTCGAACATCAACTTTTCATAGGCAGATGGTGTCATCTCTGGGGTCTCAATTCTGTTCCATTGATCGATCTGTCTGTTCTTGTACTAGTACCAGGCTGTTTTGGCCACTGTGGCAGTGTAATAGGTTCTGAAGTCAGGTAATGAGAGGCCTCCCAGTGTGTTCTTCTTCTTTGTAGTACTTTACTTATCCGAGGCTTCTTCCCTTTCCAAACAAATTGGTGATTTGTTTCTCCATCTCATTAAAAAATAACACTGGAGCTTGTATTGGGATTGCATTATGTAAGTAGATTGCTTTGGGTAAAATAGACATTTTCACAATGTTAAGTCTTCCTATTTCATGAGCAGGGTAGGTTTCTCAATTTATCTAAGTCTCTCTTAGTTTCTTGCAGTAAGGGCTTGTAGTTCTCTTTGTAAAGGTCTGTTATTTCTCTGGTTAGATTAATTCCTAGGTACTTTATCTTCCTAGGGGCTATAGTAAATGGTATTGATTGGATGATTTCTTCATTAACAGTATTGTTGGTATAAAGGAATCCTACTGATTTACTTATGTTTATCTTGTACCCTCAGACTTTGCTGAACTCTTCTATCAGTTTCAGTAGTTTACTTATAGATTCTTTGGGATTGTCTGCATATACAATCATATCATCAGCAAACAGGGAGAGTTTGACTTCTTCTTTGCCGATGCAGATGCCCTTTATTTCTTGGTCTTATCTAATTGCTGTGGCTAGAATTTCTAGTACAGTGTTGAACAGGAGAGGTCAGAGTGGGCATCCTCATCTAGTTCCTATTCTCAAGGGAAACTCCTTCAATCTCTCTCCATTCAGGATGACATAGGCAGTTGGCTTTGTATAAATGGCCCTTATTGTGTTGAGGAATTTTCCATCTATGTCTATTTTGCTAGGAGTTTTAGCATGAATGGATGTTGGACTTTATCAAATGCCTTTTCTGCATCAATGGACAAAATCAGGTGATTCTTGTCTTTTGTGATATTTATGTGGTTGATCACATTAATTGTTTTTCTGATGTTGAACCAGCCTTGCCATGCGTGGTATGAATCCCACTGGTCATGATGGATTATTTTCTTGATATGTCGTTGTATTCTCTTGGCAAGAATTTTGTTGAAGATTTTTGCATCTAGATTCATGAGTGATATCGGTTTGTAGTTCTGCTTTTTGGTTGGGTCTTTCCCTGGCTTTAGAATCAGGGTTATGCTGGCTTCATAGAATGAGTTTGGGAGTACTCCATCCCTTTCTATATTGTGAAATAGTCTCAGTAGTATTGGAG
This sequence comes from Heterohyrax brucei, assembly GCA_028571685.1. Lineage (NCBI taxonomy): Eukaryota > Metazoa > Chordata > Mammalia > Hyracoidea > Procaviidae > Heterohyrax > Heterohyrax brucei. The sequence goes on from CM053144.1 coordinate 103,950,680, forward strand.
ATAACTCTTCTCTAAAAGCTTGGTAGAATTCTGCAGTGATGCCATTTGGGCCTGGGCTTTTTTGGGTTGGCAGTTTTTTGATGACATTTTCAATCTCTTCCTTTGTGAAGGGTTTATTAGGTTGTTCTGCTTCACACTGTGATAATCTGGGTAGGTGACATCAATCAAGAAATTTGTCCATTTCCTCTAAGTTTTCAAATTTGTTAGAGTACAGTCTTTCATAGTATTCTGTTATAATATTTTTGATTTTTGTTGCATCTGTTGGGACAACTCCCCTCTCATTTCTAATTTGGGTTATTTGTTTCCTTTCCTCTTTTCCTTTAGTAAGTTTAGCCAGTGGTTTATCAATTTTGTTGATCTTTTCAGAAAACCAGCTTTTGGTCTTTTCATTTTTTTCAATTGTTTTTCTATTCTCCAATTCATTTTGTTCTGCTCTGATCTTTATGATCTGTTTTCTTCTGTTGCCTGAGGGGTTCCTCTGTTGTTCTCTCTCTACTTGTTCAAGCTGTAGGGTTAGTTTCTTGAATTTGGTTTCTTTCTTCCTTCCAGATGTGTGCATTTATGAAGATAAACAGACCTCTGAGGACTGCTTTGGCTGTATCCCATAGGTTCTGCTAGGAAGTGTTTTCATTCTTATTGGATTCCATGAATTTCTTTATTTCTTCCTTGATTTCGTCTATAACCCATGGTTTTTTGAGCAAGATGTTGTTCAGTTTCCAAGAGTTCCACTTTCTATCTGTTTTTTCTGCTATTGATTTCAACTTTTATGGCTTTATGATCTGAGAAGATGCTTTGCAGTAATTCAATGGTATGGATTTTGTTGAGAATTGCATTATGTTCTAACACATGGTCAATTCTGGAGAATGTTACATGTGCACTGGAGAAGAAGATGTAAATGTCTGCTGATGGGTGGAAAGTTCTGAATATATCAGTGAAGTTTAGTTGGTTAATTGTGGCAATGAGGTCTTCTGTATCTTTACTGAGCTTTTTTCTAGATGAGATGATCTGTCCAGTACTGAGAGTGGAGTGTTGAAGTCTCCCACTATTATTGTGGAGTCATATAACTCTTTTTTGGGTGTAGTCAGTGTTTCTTTGATGTATTTAGGTGCTCTAATATTAGGTGCATAAATATTTAATATAGTTAAGTCTTGCTTGTGTACTGAAACTTTCAGCAATAAATAGTGTCCATCTTTGTCCACGATGGTGGATTATACATTAAAATTTTGTCTGCGATTAGAATTGCCACACCAGCTCTTCTTTGTTCATTGTTAGCTTGATATATATTCTTCCATCCTTTAATTTTCAGTTTATTCCTATCTTTAAGTCTTAAGTGGTTTCCTGTAGACAACATATGGATGGGTCATGTCTTTTGATCCAAGATGTAACTCAATATCTCTTTACTGGAGCATTCAGTCCATTCACATTCAATGTAATTATTGATAGGTATGTGTTCACTGCTGCCATTGTGATATGTTTTCTCTGTTGTTCTTATTAGTCTGTTCTGCCGCATTCTTTTTTGTGAGTTGATTGTTCACCTTTTTCAGAGCTGGTTTCGTAGTTGTTGAGACTCCTGTGTTACATTTCTTGATATGGTATGTTACATCTTTGTTGTCCTTTATGGCTGCCCCTACAATCCCCCTTAATAAACTATATATAAACCCAATTTTAATTACTATGAGTCTTGTTGACTTCCTTTCCATCTGGAAAGACTATAACGACTGTAGTATATCCCTCTTTTTAATATGATGGCACTATAGTTTTCATGATAATTACTGGGTTGATTCAGTATTAAAGCTGTGACTGAGTTTGGAACCTTCCCTAACTGAGAATTCTGGATGATGTGTTGTTCTAAAATATAAAGTTAATGGTTTTGTTCTTCTAAGGCAAAGCCAAGAACTTCTTTCAGTATTGTAGTTTGGGTTTGGTTTTTACAAAGTCTCTGGGTTCCTGTTTATCTGGGAATGTCTTAATTTCATTTTTGTATTTGAGATAGTTTTGCAGGATATGTAATTCTTGGTTGGAAGTTCTTCTCCTTCAAGGCTTTGAATGTGTCATGCCACTGTCTCCATGCCAGCATGGTTTCTGCTCTGAAATCTGATGAATGCCTACAGGGTTTCCCTCTGTATGTCAGCTTTTGTTGAGTCTTGCTGCCTTTAAGAGTTACTGCTTATGTTTCATTTTGTTAAGCTTGATTATAATATGTCTTGGAGCCTTTCTTTTGAGATCTATATTGGGTGGTAGACAATATGCATCTTGGATATCTGTATTCTCTTCCTTCCTGATTTCCGGGAAGTTTTCTGTCAGCAGCTCAGCAACGATACTCTCTGTGTTCTCAGGTGTCTCATCCTGTTCAGGGACTCCAATTAATCAAAGGTTGTTTCTTTTAATAGAGTCCCACTTGCTTCTTAATGCTTCTTAATTTTTCTTGTTTCTTCTTTCTGATTTCGGCTCATAGACACTGGTGTCAGTAGCTCTGTCTTCCAAGTCAGAAATTCTTTTTTCTATTTGTTCCATTCTGTTTTCTTGGCTTTAATTAGAAGTTTCTATGTCTTTGATTTTGTTTTTGATCTGTTGGATTTCAGAGTGCTGGTGTTCCATCAGATTGAACAGCTTGCTTGATTTTTCATTTTGTTCTGCTGCATTTTGTATAAGGTCTAGAAGGGCTCTGTATATAATCCTTTTGTATTCACCTTCTAATGATTTCAGAAAAGTTTCTTCATCTGGAAAACTCCTTGGTTGTTTTGTTTGGGAGCCTTCTGAAGCCATAGGTGATTTCTTGTTTGCCACAAGCATCTGTTGCTTTTTGGGTTTCATGTGAGTAAGTAAAGGCTGGGAGAGGTACTGTGAGGATGGACTGCAGATGTTTCTCTAGGTTGTCTTAAATTGTAAAACAAAAGGTATCTGACCACTTCCCAAGTCTGTCAGGTTTTCAGGTATAGAGGTCCCTCTTCCCAACTGGCAAAGTAAGCACCTCAATATCCAACACAGATGATATGAACTAGTCCAAAATACAGCAATGTGACTTCCCTGTTGGCCTCTTCTGACAGGTCCCAGCCTTAGGTGACACTGTAAACTAGTGCTTTTGTGGTAGAAAAGCACTCTCCTGTTGGCAGGCTCTGGCTCCCAAGCTAAGAATTAGGTCCAGCTGTGGCCACCATATCTAAGATGGAGCCCTCCACATGGTCAGCAGATAGAAGGGCTAAAGGTGCCAAGACGTAGTGAGTCCTCAGCTTCTGTTGCCGGGCCCCCACCATAGGTGACACTGTGTAAACTATGGTTTTTCTGTCAGAGAAGTGCTGTCCTGTTTGCAGGCACTGGCTCCCAGGCTAAGAATTAGGTCCCGCTAAAATCTCTATATCCAACAGGGCATCCTGCACACAGGCACCGCGGTTCCGAACAAACCACGCTGTGGCAGAGATAAAAAGCCAGACCCAAAGTGACTAGGTGAACAGAGTCCTAAGCCTGGCTCTCAAAATAGGGCAATTTCACTTGCCTATCCCACCAGCACTGTGTCTGAGACTAGCTGCTAGCCAAGACCCAGCTCCGCCCGCCAGCCAAGACAGAGTAAAAAAAAGTCAAAATGATGCATTACCTTCAGTCTGTGAGAGCCAAGGCTAGCCAACAATGGGAGTCAGTGAAAGAGGAGGTTTTTCTTTCAGTGGTATGAAGTCTAAATTAACAGCCCTGTGCTGTGTCCGGGGTCTCACTAGGTGACCAGAAGGCTCCATTTGATTATCAGTTCAGGTCTTGGTTTTCAGACGGATATAAGGAGACGTGTGTTTAGTCTGCCATCTTGACTCTGCCTCCTCAACCTTCTACTGCAGTTACTGTACTTTCAAAGAATAATTGAATAATATTTTCCAAGTATCAAAATATACTCCAGTTGATTTATGATGCTTATAGTAGCTGTGTCTTAGCAATGTATTTATTGTTCATGTACTGCCTCATCATTAAACTACTGGAGGAGTGTTATACCCTTAAAGATACCAGTGACTTCTTCGGCTAGCAGCAATGTACCTCAACTCAGATCTAGTGTATTTCCACTGGCCCACTGCAGCCCTACTCTTGCTGTCTACTACGGGAAACTGTCAGACTTCCTTTTTGGAGGCTCTTGAGAAGAATTCATTTGCTTACCTTTACCAGCTTCTAGAGGCCACCCGCATTCCTCAGTTCACACCCCCTTCCTCCATCTTCTCAGCCAGCAGCTTTGCATGTCTCTAAACATTCTTTGCAGCCACAGCACAGCACCCTCAGACTCTGAACTCTGCTAGGAATGGCTCTCTGATCTTAATTACCCTTATAATTAAACCCTGATGGCATAGTGGTTACAAGCTATGGCTACTAAGAGTTCAGCAGTTTGAATCCACCAGGAGCTCTGTGGAAACCCTACAGGGTAGTCCTACTCTGTCTTACAGGGTGGCTTATGAGTTGGAATCAACTCAATGTCAATAGATTTTATGGTGATTGAATTGAACTCACTTCAATAATCCAGGCTAAAGTCCCCATCTTCAAGTTCCTTAAGCACATCTGCAGTCTTTTTTGCTATATAGGGTTACAGTCACAGGTGGACTTCATTGTCTGCCCACCACACTGCCTTCATTCAACCAATTACTGATTTGCTAATGTGTTCCATCTAAGCTGCCACCTTTACTTATGCCTCCCCACTAGCTCTCTTCCACCACTCCCCTTTTTACCACACTGGATTTTTGTGATTATGTTCATCTCTAAATGGGACATACTTTCTGCATCACATATCTTTCTGTGGTTCTGAAGTATGTTACCCAAAGCAAGTCCTGCTGGGTGCAGCTTCTTGTCAGTGAAGAGGAGGAAAAAAGGAGAGAGGAAGAGCATCTACTGCAAGGGGCCAGGCAAAGAACAAGGAGGTATACTCCTCAAATCAATGTCCCCAAAATAAAGGAAGGCAGAACCTATTATATTGTCTCTATTCTGTCTTACAGGGTTACTATGAGTCAGAATCAACTCAATAGCAATGGATTTTTTCTCTCACAAGGAAGTATATACAAACAGGTTATCATGGTGTGCAAGTGCCGTTAAAATGATTTTTTTTCCTTTTACACGTAGGTTACTAAACTGGGTTTGACTAGTTTGAGCCACGCCCATGCTTTAAGGACAATAGACAGAAGAGGGCAAGTTCAGCTAGGTCTGAGCACCTTCCAGTTGCGCCACATCTGTCCCATGGCCATCACCTAAGTTTCCCTTTGCTAACTGACCAGATGGAGGACGCAAGCAGCCCTTGGCTGTGCTGGCTGTCACATAGACACATGCCACATCCCCTGTGTGTTTGTCTCTTTTTCTCCTAGCATCTTCCAAAAGAATCAACTAGTTGATGACGATGATAGTGACAATGAGGACACAAGACTTTCAGGGACTCTTAGAGATCATTGCAAAACTACCAGAGAAATCGGTTTAAAGCTAAACTACTGTTTAATAGTATAAACTAATGGTTCCATCTTTTGACTCTTATGTCACTAAATTGAAGTTTTGAATGTGAATTTTCTTTAATCACTAACCAAGATTCTAGTTTAGAACAAAAATCTGAGAGCATGTCTATCTTCTAACAAATTGTCTGATAGCCAGAATCTAAATACATGATGCTTCCATAAAGATTACTGAATGCTGTGCCGCCAATAAACAAGATTCATATAATCTTACCAGATACGATAATGTGGACAGATCAAGAATGAAAATCAAAAGGTCATTCATTAATTTCCTGAGTCTTAAATTGTTCACAGGAGAAACCATATACCAAGGTGAGTGTCACAGCAGCATACTACCTGAGAGGGATGGCAAAGCTGATTTTCCTACTCATACAGTTATGCTGGAGCCCTGGTGGTGCAGTGGTTAAGAGCTACAGCTGCCATCCAAAAAGATCAGCAGTTCAAATCCACCAGCAGCTCCTTGGAAACCCTAGAGAGCAGTTCTGCTCCGTCCTGTAAGGCCACTTAGTAAGTTTGTAGCAATTTGTTATGGCAACTAATAGAAAACTAATATACAGAGACAATCTACCTAAGATATTCACCAAGCCAGCCAGCCAAGTGCCGACCTAAGATATTAGAGATCTGAAATAGAGTATGGAGAGGAAGCCTGAGGAAAGGGCCTTGACAAGGTAAAGTAATATTTTTCATTGTTCCATCTAAAAAACAACTTGGTGGGTTGGGAAAGGGAAAGATGTTAAGCAGAGCCTTTGAAAAACTACCTGGAATGCGGTGGCAGGCTATTTTGAGTGGAGAGAGGGGTGGGAGCATCAGTTAAGCCTTTGCCTGGAAAGTTACCAGTAAAGTGATGACGGGGCTTCAGCTGCGGTAGTAACTGTGACAAGGAAGAGAAATGGACAGATCCAAGCATGGTTTTGAAGAAGCTGGTTACAAGTCTTTAGGGTTCCATGTTGGGAGGGTTATTTCAGAAGATTTCGTAGTTTAGAAAAGGATAGTTAAAGGACCCACAAGAATGAGCATCTGATTTCTGGGAGGAGGGGATGGCGGCTAGGAATGAAGAATTGCTCTCAAACTCACTGAGTTTAGAACAGTAGGTAATCTGAATGGTACTTCCAGCAGGAATTGTAAATACGTGCTGGCAATTAGGAGACAGGGAAGGCTGAGATGAAGATCTGATGCTATCTTGTTGGTAGTGGGAGTTGTGTCATGAGACTCAATATGATAGCTGAGGGTTGGAAGGGGAGGATTGCATTTGTAGATAGAATTCAAGGGGCAAGTGTGGGGAATTGTGCTGCTGTGAGTCCCAAGTCAGGGGAATGAGCCTCAGGTTTTCCTCACTATCCAGCCAAGATAGTTAGCAAAGCAGGTAACAAAAACCGATATGCAGCTGTATGATTGTTTACGCTGACTTTGCTAAGGTTCAGAAAGCCTAGAAACCCAAAGCTGCCATCAAGTCAGTTCTGACTCACAGGACCCTACGAGACAGGAGAACTGCCCCATACAGTTTCCCAGGAGTACCTGGTAGATCTAACTGCCGACCTTCATGATTAGCAGACATAGCACTTAACTGTGCTACTAGGGTTTCAGGCTCAGAGGGAAGAAAACAGATGCTTGTTTACTCAGCAGGCTTAATTTTACCCTCTTTTAGAGATTCTTCCCCTCATGAATTCACTTCTGTCTATGTCACAACTCCCTCCCAAAAATCCTTCCCAGTCTTTCCTCCAGGGAATTTCACAGACCATGTGTAGGTCTACATCTTTTTTTCTCTACATTCTATGTTCAAAAAGGTTGTCTCATTAGAATCTCAGTACCCCAAGGTATTAGTGCTGGAAACAGCTCCTGAGACTCAGTCCACTAGGACAGACTCCCACTGTGTTCTTGGCTCCCCTGGTTCTTTGTGCCCCAAGGATGTATACCTTCTACAATTACCCTCCAATTTTAGCTTGCTTCTCCAGTCTTATTTCTCATTATCCCAAATTACTAATCCATTTTACTCTACTAATGAATGATGCCTTTCTCCCTTCTAAAGAAGAAAATTTCCCCCTAGTTCTGTACCTCAACAAACTTATTTCTTACAGCAATACTATGAATAGGATATGGGTGGAAAAGAACCATGTTTCTTCTTACTATATAAAACAAAGTGGTTGTGATTGAAGTTGTCAGCAAATCTAGGAAGAGAAAAATGGATTATGTTTTAGACTAGAGGAAACAATTAGCACTATGATTTCATCTCTTCAAGTGGTGTAGGTGTGGAGTAGGAATACTTTTTTTTTTTTTTTTACTATATTGTGTTTTAGGTGAAAATACACAGAGCAAATTAGTTTCCTATTCGACGAATTGTGCACAAAGCATTTCATGAGGTCGGCTGCATTCCCCACACCGTGTCGGCACTCGTCCCATTTCTGCCCTGTGCTCCTTGCTTCCTTTTGTCTGGCATTCCTACCCCTGTCTTCTCATCTTTACATTTGGACAGATGTTGTCCTCTTGGTCTGGTATAATTTTTTGTTCTGTGGAACACACTGTTCTGGGGTATTACTGTTACCAGCTTGCCTATTGCTTGGCTGGAAGGTAGTTTCTGGGGATAGCTGCAGTTCCAAGTCAGAGAGGCGTCTCTGGGCTGTAATCTCAGGGATTCCTCCCATCTCCATCAGGCCCGTAAGTCTAGTCTTTTTTTTTTCTCTCATGAATTTGATTTTTTTCCATGTTTTTCTCCTGCTCTGTCCAAGACCCTGTATTGTGGCCCCAGTCAGAGCATACATGTGCTTCTCATTATGGTCCCCTCTACCGAAGCTGAAGGGAGGTTATTAATCAGATGGGCCTAAATACTAACGCAGTGAACTTAGAAGGACTGGAAAACTTGGTTGTCTCCACTATTCATGGTTAATGAGCTCTTCCAGTGGTTGAATAACCATGTAACTACAAAGTCTTTGTTCTAAGAATGTTATTGCTCACCCCGGCACCAGGACTCAGTTGAAGTTCTTGTCCTTTACCTGTCAAGAATGAACAAGGCACAGAAGTCTTTCCACACAAACAAGGTTAATTAGGAAGTCCTACAGGCAGAGATGGACAGGGCCTGGGCAACACTAACTTCCATCTCACTGAACAAAGGGTTTGTCTGAGTTTTTAAAGATTTTGAGGCCGGAAGGGGAATTCTGACTTAGTCCTTACACAGCAGGAGACGAGAGGTAGGGATAGGGCAATGCAGTGTGCACGCAAGCCGACTTCCAGATGGTTTCCACAGCGAAGGCTTCTGGTTGGGACTACTTGTACTAGGATTTATGACGGGGTGTTTCGCCTACACAGTTTCTTGCTCCCTTGGTTCCCTTTGTCAGTCCTGACTGTCGCCCTTTGCCCAGAGTTGGACTTTCTGTGCATGTCCCTAGAATTGGTTTCACATGGTTCCTTCTGAAAAACAACTCGGGGGAAGCTTACACAGTCTTGTGAATGTGACCTACATCTGTGTCCCAGGATGTGGTTAATCATTGGGTCTTTTATCCTCTACCACCTGTTTGTAGCTTCATAGCATGTTTACTGAAGGTATTTACATGAAAGCTGTTTACAGAGGCCCCTAGGCTCCCTGTCTTTAACAATACCTGTTAAACAACATGCCTGTGGATCGCAGACCTAGAGTCCCTAGTTGCTTTGTGCAGGAAAGAACAGCCGTTTTCCCTGTTAAGTATAGGAAATTACAAATTTAGGATTTGTGTAATTTGGAATGGAACCTCACTATTAAAGCCTGGATCCCTCAGGTTTTATGGATAGATGCCCCCATGGAGATCTTCCTGGGTGGTGTAAATGAGTAAGCACCCAACTACCAGGTGAAACACACTACTAGGTTGAACATATTCAGAGACACCTAGGAGGTCAGGCCTGATCTGCTTCTGAAAGGTCATGGCCTTGAAAATCCTGTGGAGCAGTTGTACTTTGCACCCATGGGATGACCATGAACTGGAACAGACTCAATGGCAACTAACAAGAAGCTGTCTTGGAAAGAAAGCCATCAGTAGATCTGATCAGGAATCTGCACAAAAGCCGAGTGTCAGCAACCAGCCGCCTACTCTGATAAAGCTCCTGAAGGGAAACCCTGCAGCTGCAGCTGCTTTAGCGCATCATGAATGGGATGGAATTGGTGGGAGAGGATTATTTTTAGACCTCAACAAAATATCCGTAAAAGCGTTCTTGTGCCAGACAACCAAAAGGTGTGTGTGTTCTGTGTTCCTACTCAACCTGGACATTTTAAAGCCAATGCCTAAGAAGTGGGGTATGAGTCACGAGGTGTTTAGATAGCTCTGATATCACTTGTCTATTTTTAATTTGTAAATAGACTTGAAGATGTACCATGTACAACTTACCCCAAGATGTAGATTCCTGATCAAAATACAGTATACTCTTTTGGTAAGTAATAATTTAGTTGATGTTTCTACCTCCCTGTGCTTCAGAATCAGCCTTATTTGTGTTTCGAATGAACAATCCATGAACGGGTAGTCAATCAGGACAACAGAGATGGGTATACCGGTTTATATATGGTGCAGAATGCATGGGCCAAAGTAGTTTATAACTTAAAACAAGAAAATTCTTTCACATAAAAAAAATAAAACAGCAAATTACAATGTTCTACCTTCTTAGGACATTTAAAAATGCTATACATTTAAGACAATATTCACATTCCTTATATTTAACAAATTCCCACATCTCCCATTTGCAATCTGTAATTTTACCAAAATATATTTCAAAAGTCCTTTGAAATATTCTACTTTGCAACTATTATTCTAGAACTGCACCAATATGGCATGTAGTTATTTTTTAAAATGTTATTGTGATTGAGGTTCAAGTTTATAGCTCTCAAGTTAGTTTCTCATTCAAAAACGTATTTTGTGACATTGATTACACTCCCCACCATATGACAGCAGCCTTCTCTCTTCCACCCTGGGTTCCCAGTGTTCATTCATCCAGTTCCTGTCCCTTCCCTTCTCCTTACCTTACTTTCAGGCAGCTGTTGCCCATTTGTTCTCGAATATTCGATTGAACTAAGAAGCACATCCTCACATGTGTTACTGCTTGTTTTATGAGCCTGTATAATCTCTGCTTGAGAAGAAGGTTTCAGGAGTGGTTTCTGTTGTGAGTTAGTAGAGTGTTCAGGAGGCCATGGTCTCAGGGGTTCTTCTGTCAGACTAGTGTGTCTGATTTTTTTTTCATGAATTTGAATTCTGTTTTGCAGTTTTACTCTTGCTCTGTTTGAGACTCTTTTAGTGATCCCTGTCTTAGTGATGGATGGTGGTGGCCTGGCACCATCTACTTCTTCTGGGTTCAGGTTAGTGTGTAGGGGGGTCTTGTTCATGTGATCCTTTAGTCCTTTTAGCTAATATTTTCCTTGTGTCTTTGGTTTCCTTCAACTTCCTTTGCTCCAGATGGGATGAGACCAACGGATATATATCAGATGGCCACTTGCAAGCTTTTAAGACCTCAATGATCTCACCAAAGTAGGATGTAAAACATTTTCTTTATGAACTATGTTGTACCAGTTGACCTAGACATCCCTTCAGAGGCATGTGGTTTCTGGGTATTCAAAATATAGCTATTCCAAACTGAGATGCTGTAAATGTAAAACATACTCAAGATTTTGATGACTTAGTGTGAATAAAAGAAGTAAAACTGATTAGTAAAAATATCAATTTTATATTGCTATTATTTTAGATACATTCCCTCAAAACTCAAATGCTCTGCCATCAGGTCAATTCTGACCCACAGTGACCCTCAGGGTAGAGGACAATCGAGTTTCTGAGGAGCCTCTGGCAGATTCAAACTGTTGCTGACCTTTTGGTGAGCAGATGTAGTGCTTAACCACTGCACCACCTAGGTTTCCTTAGATATACTAGATAACATAAAATATACTATTAAATTAATTCTACCTGTTTCTTTTTACCTTTATAAATGTAGAAAATTAAAAATTATATATGTGGTTCATATTACATGTCTTTTGGGCACTGGCTACAACACTTAAAAATGAAGATTTAAGTTACCCAGAAATTTTGTATTATATAATCACTATCTACCTTTGGAAATGAGAACTGTAAGAGGGTAATAACAATCTAGTTACTTTTATTCATGTCTCTAATTTTTCTAATGGACGTATATTTTAAACAGTAAAAATGTTATTGAATTCTGTTTATAATTTTCAAAGGTATCAAAAAGGTAGGATTGTCATTTAAGACATGAAGCTTAAATACTGTGCTACATTTTAAATTAAAATTAAAACAATGGGTAAATTAAATTCCTCTATTATTTGTGAGGAAATGCTGGTGGCATGGTGGTTAAGTGTCATAGCTGCTAACTATAAGGTCGGCAGTTCAAATCCACTAGGTGCTCCTTGGAAACTCTATGGGGCAGTTCTGGTCTGTCTGTAGCATCGCTATGAATCTGCATTGACTCCATGGCACTGGGTTTGATTATTTGTGAATATGTATTTTCTTAAAAAAAAGAGACCCAGTGGGGAAGGACTAGAAAACTGAGAGAAACTAGGAATTCACAGTCTACCTTTGTATACATTAGAATTCCTCTCTACATTATTGAGGAAGCTCTACCACCAGCCTGCAGTCAATGGGAGCTACTATTTTGGCACAAAGAAAATTAAGAATACATACTTGGTCAATAATAATGTATGACATGTACTGTCACAGATTTCCTTTTCTTCTAATTTCTTATCAGGAGTAAGCAATTTTACATAAATCTCACTAGTTACAATCATTTGACACAGACTAGTCCACAACTTACTTAAAATGTGACTGGTTAGTGACTTTCCAGTAAAATACGCCAAGATGCTTTTTTCTCTCACTGGTTAAGGGTAATTTATTGTGAAATGTTGCTCTTCTGTTATTTGCTTTCTGGCAACAGAAGGGAATACTCGTCCTGAAGCTCATGGTAGTGGCACAATCCCATGTTATCTTCAGGACCTTTTAACGAGACCCTTTGGAACTAAGCTTTCTAGTAACACCCCGGGATGTTAGCTTCATCTGACAAAGCAACTGGCACAACAACTCCTTGTCGGTGCAGCTCTCGCAGAACATCTAATATTGAGTCTAATTCCGTGCGAAACTTGTCCAGTTCTCGATTCTTTAATTGGGCAAGCCTTTTCCATTTCTCAATTTCTCTGTTTTGCTCACTTTCTACTACTTGGCGTGTCTGCTGTATTATCTGCAAATCAAAAAATTCCACATTACTACTACAGTTCACACCGGGGATGAAGAACACCTGTCAATCTCAAAGGGCCAAAGTGGACATGGCCACATGTGACCAAACTGCACATGAAAAGGGAAGATGCATGGAAGCCTTACCTAACAGGCTCAGTTCTGTTCATCAAACAAGCTTGAAGGCTAATAAATGGGAGATTTAGAATCTAAATCTTAGAATGAGTTTCATAGTTCAAGTTTTTTTAAGCCATGTGAATAAAAGTCCTTAGTTACCATTTAAAACATCAGCAATTCTAATGCCTTGATACAAATCTAAACTTCCAAAACATATTCTTCTCAAGACAGCATCTGATATGCAATTAAGAGTTATATGCAGTAGAACCTACAACAGCTGGAAGCTGTGCAACATAGAAATCTGCCCAAAAGGGAAAACTCAGATATTTTCCACTAATAGTGAGCAACAGCAAAGTAGTAAGACTGCACCCTGTTAAATGGAGAGAAATTTCGAGACCTGGAAATGTAAGTTCCAGCTCTCACAAATTTCACTATAATGTATGTCATTAATTAATCATATGTCAAAGCATTTGAAATCTTAATAGTAATAGCAAACGCATACAGAATCCATCATGTGCCAGGCCCTGTTATACGCATTTTTCATATATTTACGTCATTTAATCTCACCAACACACTAAAAGGTAGATGTTATAATTTACTTATTTAACAGATAAGAAAATGAACGCACCAAACCCAAAACCCATTGCCACTGAGTAGATTCCAACTCAAAGCAACCCTGGAAGACAGAGAACAACTGCCTCATCTTTCTCCCTCAAAGCAGCAGGTAGGTTTTGAACCACCAACCTTTCAGTTATCAGCTATCAGCTGAGTACTTAATTACTGTTATCACCAAACCAAAAAAAAAAAAAAAAAAAACCAGAAAACCCACTGCCATTGATTCTGACTCAAAGCAACCCTACAGGACAGGGTAGAACTGGCCCATAGAGTTTCCAAGGAGCACCTGGTGGATCTGAACTGCTGACTTTTTGGTTAGCAGATGTAGCACTAACCACTCCACCACCAGAGTCTCCACTGTATCCCCAGGGCCATTAAATGGGAGGCATGGATAAATTAAAAAAATAATTTGCCCATAGTTTATACACAACCTATTGGAGGCAGATCCAGGATTCACACATCCAGGCAGCCTGGTCCCAAAGTTCCTACTCTTAACTGTGACCTGGACTGCCTCCCTCATGGGGATCGATTTCTTCAAGAAATGAGGGTATCTGGTCCAGTATTTACTGTTATTTTCAAAGTACCTTGCCATATGGCGGAAACCCTGGTGGCACAGTGGCTAAGTGCTACAGTTGTTTTCAAATCTGCCAGGTGCTCCTTGGAAACTCTATGAGGCAGTCCGGCTCTGTGCTACAGGGTGGCTAGGAGTTGAAATCGACTAGATGGTAGTAGGTTTGGTTTTGCTTACCATCAGGTAACCTTTAGTTACAGGCCTTACAAACCATAGAAAGCTAGACATTCCGAAACAACTAGTTAAGACAAAGTAATCATGTTAGTCCAAACATGACGAACTTGCCCAAGATAATTTTTCTCTATAATTCTATCTGGTTACAGAACAACTTCATAACTCATTACATAAAGTAAAAAAATGCAATTCAGAAATATCTTGTGCAAAACAGGTGCTTGGTTCAGGAGAATACAAAATGCTGTATGGATTTTCAGTTCCAAGACTCTTTTGGATGCTCACTATATAATGAAATTAACTTGGCATTTTACCGTGCTCGATATGGAAACTGAGAGCAATCACTTTCAGTATAAATCAAGCATGTCCTGAAAGTCCTACTACTTTTTTGCTTAAGTAAATACAGTGGTCATATTTTATAACCAGGATCTTTCATTAAATAAAAATACCAAAAACCCTTTGTCACTGAGTTGATTCCAACTCACAGAACTCCTCCCAGGCAGGGAAGAACTGCCCCATTGGGTTACCAAGGCTGTAAGTCCTTACGGAAACAGAATGCTACATCTGTCTCCCACCAAGTGGCTGGTGGGTTCAAACTGCTGATTTTTTGGTTAGCAGCCAAGCACTTTAACCACTGTGCTACCAGCGCTCCAATTTCAATAAATGCACATATATAATTTACTAGTCACATTTGTTTATAACAAGACTATAAAATAACTATTTGTAACAAGGCCCTCACAACCCTGGTGGCGTAGTGCTTAAGTGCTATAGTTGCTAACCAAAAAGACTGGCAGTTCAAATCCATCAGGTGCTCTTGGAAGCTCTACAGGGTGGTTTCTCTCTGTTCTATAGCATCACTGTGAGTCAGAATCAACTCTATGGCACTGAGTTTGTTTGGGGTTTTTTTTTTTTTAATAGCAAGTTAGGCTGCAAATCTTAAACATAGTCACTGACAAATTAGAAGCATTTTCTGGAACAGTTCCTTATCAAGTGGTACATGTGGATACGCTCTGGTAGAGTAGGGGTACACTGATGCTTTAGTTCTACTATGGTTGATGGTTTCCTGTACAGGGGTTTCCAAAGAAAATCACAAATAAATTTTAACAGTAAGAATGAAAAATCATTGACATTAATCTTTGTCCTGCATTTCATAATATTTCTTCACTTCCATAATGCTAAAAAGCTAGAATCTTATTATAATGAAACAGAGCTGGTGTTCTCTGTGGAACTCAGGGCAACAATGAAGCTCTGCAAGTGTATAATATTTTCAGATTTCAAGTCATGTAATTAAGTGTAGTAAGCATGATACTACTAGTGCTAGATACCTATTATGCACGATCACATTTTAACATACATTTCTTACAAGCATTTATTGAAATATGGATTATACATTGTTCTCAAAGTGTTCCCAAGACAAATCTATACACATCTGAAACATCCATCAGTAATTTAAGAATATGATACAAATTGTTTTAACACTCCAGATATGAGACAAACCAATCCTCAAGTATTTGAAATTTAAAGTTGCCCAACAACAGAAGAATGGATAGGTAAACTAAGCTACATATACTCAGTGGAGCACTATGCAATGATAAAGAATAACGATGATTCCAGGAGACATCTCATAACCTGGTTTCAACTGGAAGACATTATGTTGAGTGAAAGTAGTCAGCGACAAAGGGACAAATACTGTATGAGACCTCTACGATAAGATCTCAAAAGCAGACTTGTGTATAGAAGAAAAGACTCTTTGACAGCTGCCAGGGAGGGCAGGAAGGGAGGGTGGGGGGGAAGGTTTAGATTAGATAGTTGCTAGAGATCTGGTTGGGAGAAAGTGGTGATAGCACACATTAGAAACAAGAACATTAAGTGGACTTTAGCATAACTTGAGTACTCCTTCCATCTTAACCCAATATTACAAGGATACAGCAGCTGGGGCAGGGGGCAGGGGACCATGCTCTTAGGCGAAATAGAGGCCAATTGGCACAACTAGCATTTTTCTAAGAGAGCTCTCTGCACCCTACATTGGTGAGTGGCATCTGGGGTCTTAAAAGCTGCCAAGCTGCCATCCGAGGACACAGCAAATGGTCCCAAAACAGCAGGAACGGATGCTCACTGAGGACCAAAATGACATGCGGTAAAGACAACCTAGAGAGAGACCCACAACAGTGGGTGCCTACATCGAATTGGGACTGGAAGAACCGGATGGTGCCCAGCCACCACCAGTGATAGCCACGATGGAGCTCACAGAGAGGAGTCTCACTGGCAACACAAGAATGGAAAGGGGTGCATCCTGAGATCTCCACTAAAAGACCTCAATTGATGGTCCAGCGGTTTCGGGGTTCCCCTGAGAGCATGGCCCCTGGCCCTGATGCTGCCCTTACCCATAAATTATAATGAAGGTCCACTCTTTGGACAGGAATGGATTGGACTTAGCAATGCACAGTGACCATATATTGGATTCACTTTATGGTTCTATACATCTATAGGATATCATCCTGCTGACCTCTGGCTGGAGGAAGGAGAGTGGGTGGAGAGGAGGGGACAAAGAGACTATTGGGAGGATGAGACAGGTATGGAGCAGAGAGGAATAGTGTGCTGTCACCGGACAGGGACAGCAGTGGAAGCTGCATATAGGTGGGCATGTAAATTTATACGGGAATGTACAGTTTGACTCAGTCATATTAAATAAAAAAAAAAAATTTAAAGTGATTTTCACATAACAGCTATAAGTTTACAAGTTCAAAATACAATGCAGACACTTCAAGAAGTAACTTCTGCTAGAAATGACAAAACCACAGAAAACTAGAGGCAATAAAAATAAAGCAGTATGCAAATGTGTGAATGTAGTCTGCTACGCTACCTGCTGAAGTTCCTGTTCTCTTTGTTCATGTCTCATTTCCATCTGTTTAATTTTCTTTTCTAAACCCGTGAAATGTTTCATCTCTGGTGTATGGTTTTCTTTGGCTTCTCTCAATTCTTCTAGGAGTTTTGTAACCTATTAGGTAAATGGGAAACGAAGCTCAAAATGAGGTAACTTTTTAAAGAGGCAGAAACAAAAAACAAGAATATATATCATATATCATCTTCTTGATAACATTTCTCTCGGTAAGAGACATCAGAACAGCAGGGGCATCCTGGATTGTTACAGTGAGGACAAGCTTTCAGGAAGCAAAGGCTCACCTTAGCTCTGAGTTGACCTCCCATTCCAAACAGTTCTAAATGACCAGGACACATTCTCCCTCCCATGGATATCAGCCTGGTTAACAGCCTCAAAAAGAAGCAAGGCAAGCTATGCATTTGGGCACTTTCTTTGGGGGCATTCGGGTTTGCTACAAAGTATTTGCTGAGTAACGTGATTATATTTGGGGTTAAATAATAAAGCAACAGCACAACACAGTGCCTAACACAAGAAAGAACTCATTAAATATGGTTTTCTCTCCCACCATCGGCTCCCTGTATTTGTAGTTCTTTCATGGTCCTTACCACTTTATGCTTTAGAATAATTCATTCCACAATTGAAAGCATCCATGTAAACTAGATAACTGAGTAGTATTGGAGCTCTCTTTCACACACTGGTTGCTATCTTCGGACTTATTTGCTTGATGAGTTTTCCTAACGACTTTGCTGGGAGCAATGGCAGGTAACTATAAGTACTTCATCTGTGCAGATCTAGACTCTAATTGGGCCCAGCACTGAAGATACTGGCCACAGCCTCTCACACAGTCATTCCCTCTGCTGGCAGGGCCATCACACGGTGTTTACGTGACTCAGGTAAGTTCTCATCAGTCTAAGCTCAGTATGGCTGTTCGGTCCTCTCCCAGTGACTGGTTTAGAGACAGGTATACATAACACAGTTCTGACGCAAAGGAAGTTAGCCAGGAGACATTATAAACCAGAACCTGCTGCTGTTGAGTCAATTCCTACTCATAGCAACCCTATAAAACAGGGCAGGACTGCCTCATAGGATTTTCAAAGAGTGGCTCATGGATTTGAACTGCAGAACGTGGGATTTGAGAAAGATGTGGTTTAGAGACATTACAGGAAACAAAGGCATAGATACAATGCAGAGGTAGTGAGAGCCTCTCAGAGTTCCATCATCAACACACTAGGTTGGAGTTGGTCACTTTCTACGGCTCTATAAAATTACTTAGAAAACAAGCATTCAAAAAACAAAACAGAACTCACCAGTGCCTTCAATTAATAGTGTGCTCTCATTAGATGTCATGTCAGGTAAAAGAGATAGTGGTTTACTATCCTATTTTAAACAACTAGAAAACTAGACAAAGCATAGCTTTTTGCTCACAGCATCACAGGACTGTAATTTTGAAGAAAAGGGAAACAAGGTCAACTCGACCACTGCCTAGTTCATTGTCTAGAGGCAATTTCCAAGCCATAGGGCAAGCAGGAGGGACCTACACAGAGCACCTTATTGTGCTGTTGTAAGGTGCCGTCGAGTCGGTTCCTACTCCCAGTGACCCTGTAGGTCAGAATGGAACTGCCCCTTAGAATTTCTAGGGAACGCCTGGTGGATGTGAACTGCTGGCCTCTAGGTTTGCAGCCACAGCACTTCACTACTACACCACCAGGGTTTCCCCACAGACCACCTTGCAGAGTGCTCAACTGAGATGACAAAGCTCAAAGTACAGCTAGAACATGCAGGGCACTGTACCAGAGAGGAGGTCTTCAGAGATTTTCCGAGGGGTCCTTTCAGTGCCTTAGCTAAGTGCTGATTTACACATCTGTGAGGAAAAACTACCCAAGGCAAGGGGAATACTAACTAGGAACAGTAGCCTGAACAATTTCCAGGGATGGGAATACCTCATATTCTCACCAGCCATGACACACAGGACACCAGGGTGAATCCTTAGAAAGGTATCATCTTATAGAGGGAATATATGAGCCCTACATTAAGGCTAGAGCCTTGGTGGCAGTGTCTGCGAGCTTGGCAGCTGCTCTTGGAAACCCTCATAGAACAGTTCTACTCTGTCCTATAGGGGTGATATGAGTTGGAGTCAACCTGATGGCTATAGGTAGATTAAGACTGTTCTTATACTACCCTAACAAATTTCAACAAGACACTTCAAAAGGATGAAATGGATCCCAAGTAAGTACTTGACAGAAGAAAGCCTACTACAAGATTCAAAAGAGTAACAAAATTCATCCAACAACACAAAATTCACAATGCTCAGCATCAAGAAAGTATTACCAGGCATGTGAAGAGGCAGAAGGAACCCAGAAGGAAAATTAGTTAATAAAAAAAGACCCAGAAATGTCAGAGACAATGGAATTAACAGAAAGAAATGTTAAAATAGCTATTATAAATATACTTCACATTCTCAAGAAGGTAGAGATGAACACGGTAAGCAGAGAAATGCAAGAGATAAAGAAGATACATTTAGAAGAAATATATAAGAACTGATATGAAAAATACTTTGGATGGGATTAACAGCATATTAGACATTACAAAAGAAAGGATTTGTGACCTGGAAGACACTGCAGTATACACTACCCCACATGGATTAGAGAGAAAAACTGCTGGAAGGAACCAACAACAATGAAGAGAGTAACCACGAGCTCAAACATTCTAACACCACTGGGAATGTTACCTGTTCTAACATCTCCTTTGTCTAACATTACTATCAGATTAAACCCATTGCTGCTGAGTCAATTTTGACTCACAAGGACCCTACAGGACAGAGTATTATGGCCCCATAGAGTTTTCAAGGAGTGCCCAGTGGATTCAAACTGCCAACTTTTTGGTTAGCAGCTGAAGCACTTAGCTACAGCACCAGGGTTTCCAACTATCATATTAGAAATTCAGAAAAAGAGAAAAGAACATGGGAACAGAAAAAATATTTAAAGAAATGTCTGAGAGTTCCCCACTGTACAAAAACTATAAAGTCAGGATCTAAGCAGCTCAATAAACATCAAACACAAGAAACATAAAATCACATTGTGGTATAACATAACGAAACTGCTAAAAACTGGTTATAAACAGAAAATAATCTTAAAAACCTCTAGAGAGAGAAGAAACGTGTACAGAGAATGAAAAAAGAATCAGAACAAACTTCTTATCAGAAACTATGAAAGCTAGAAGGCAACAAAGTGACATCTTCAAAGTACTGAGAAAAACCAAATGAAATAAAAACAAAAAAACCCATTAACTATCAACCTAAAATTCTATGCCCAGTGAAAACTTCCTTTCAGAAAAGGTAACATAAAGATTTTCCAACAAATGAAAGCTGAGACAATTCACTGCCAGCAAATCCACACTATAAAAATGTTAAAGGAAGTTTCTGAGGTAGAAGATAAATTATACCACACAGAAATTTGGAAGTACACAAAGGAATAAAGTGCCACAAGTGATAAATATGTGGGTATTTAGAAAACACTTTTCTCATTTTTAAATCTCTTTAAAATATTTTAACTATTTAAAGCAAAATAACGAGGTTTATAACATACATGAGAGTAAAAGTATGACAACAGTGTCACAAAGAACAGGAAAGGGAAAACAGTCAAAACTTCAGGCATTATATGTCAAGTGATACAATATATCATTTGAAGTACAGACTGCAGTAAGTTAAAAAGATATTATAAATGCTAATCACTATAAAATAAAAAAGTATAGCTAATAGGCCAATAGTAGAGACAAATTACAATTAAATCAAATTAACTGATAAATATATTAAATACAAATACTCCAATTAAAAGGGAGACTGTCATCATGTCTACTTGAAACAAATTGCTTTAGTTTTGCATTTACTAGGCTCAAACACCAGGTGACACAGTATATCAAAAGGACCTTAAGATAATAAAAGTGGTGCATTTCCAGAAAGACCTACTTGTTGTAATGGCATTACTGTTGGTGATCCAGCAGGACTGTCACGGCTGCTCTAACTATTCCTTAACCAAACCAGCCAAGTCCCATCAAGTCAGATCATAAGTACTTAATGAAGAAATGGCCTTGTATCCAATTATTTTCTTAAAAAAAAAACAAACAAAAGCAATTGCCCCGCCTTGTGGGAAATGGGGAAATAGAAGCACAGCAATTTTCAATTAACATTTGACAGGAAATACAATTTCCAATTAATACTTGAGCTGTGTCAGGGAAGGTGAATTTTCCAAAAGTAAGTTATTAATATATGCCTGATATGTGATTGTTATTTTCATGTTACATCTATCTGTGAATTTAAGAAGTTTACACAAAAATATGACTATGCTTGAAATAGCTAAGAAAAGCTTATGTCTAGATTTCAGTTCTTACCTCTTTCTGTAGGATTTCTTCTCGAACTTTAGAAACTACAAGAGACTCCTGCTTATCCTGTAGCTCATTAACTTGATTCTGGAAATGTTTTATAAGTACCTAGAAAATTGGAAGAACTGAGTTAATAAAAACTCCTGCTTTTAAAAACATTTTCTTATTTGAAAGCCTTACTAAAGTTAACTTACTGCTTTTATTTGGACTGAAAAGAAACTAAAACAAACAAAAAAATCCCCCAAATGAAACCTGACATTGAAATACCATCCAAGTTATAAAAGAAATAACCATCACAGGAAGCTCACTGACAGGGTCATTTCAGGTTTTTTTTCTAACATGTCACCGCACATATTATAAATTAATGACTCTGAAATTATGAGGCTTCTTTATCTACAGTATTTTTCTTCTGAAAGCCTGAAAAATATCTCTTTAACTGAACTCCTATAGAGCCTAAGAAGCACTCTGAACAAAGTGGTGAATATTATCTTCACACTTTGCGATGATGTAGGGTAATAGTTTTTATTAAAGGGCTGTTAACTAGAATCAATTACATTGTTTAGGAAGATACCACAAGCTTAATAATAACTGTGACACAAATGTCAAGTCTCCTGTTTTTAAACAGATACACAGAAATACACGAAAAAATAGTCCTATGAAGAAAGTGCTGGAATTTGGGAAAAATTCAATGTGTCTACTATTTTAATGACCAGACAACAACGGTTTCTATTTTACCCACAGTTTTATAAATTTAAATCTATAAACCCAGGGAAAATAGCATATTTGTGGCACTGTGACACTGTAAGGCGACTTGCCTAGCCTTCTCAGTATGCTCTTAACTACATAATCATTTGATCCAATGTTTTCACTGCTCAGTGATATCCTATTCACGGGGGAGGGAGGGAAGCAAGAGAAGTTGGTAAGATTGGATGAATGCGTTATTTTGAACAGCATTTTAAATTTTTTTACTGAGGTACTATTCCAATACAGTCAAAAGTTCTTTTTGTTCACTTCTTTCCCCCAACCGTTTATTTTGCAAAGAATAGTAAAATGAATAGATACTCTAGATTCAACACTTTGTTAACTTTTTTCCTTTCTGTATATGCCTGTGTGTGTGTCTGACTGGTTCTTTCTTGAGCTATTTGAAGTTAAGTTAGACTTGTTGGCATTTCATCCCTAAATATACCTGCTGATCATAAAGGCATTTTCTCAAAATATTATCATGCTTAAGAAAATTTATAATAGTAATTTCACAGTACCTCCTACACTAAAACCAAACTGACTCCATTGCCTTCAAGTCAATTCTGACTAACAGTGACCCTGTTCAAACTTCTTGAGTTAAGAGATTTCTTTTTAATTAAATGCTAATAAATAATTATAGGTGGCAGAGGTTGCTGTGAGATAATTTTACCTTGATGCAATCCCCTAGCCTATTTTTTAAAAAAACCTACAGAAAAACTGAAGAAGACAATGAACATTCATACATTCTTCAGCTTGATTCACCAAGTGCTAACATTTTGCTACCTTTGCTTATTCTTTCCTTTTATTCTTATTCTCATCTTGGTTACACCATTTACAAGCAAGCTACACAGAAAAGTTCTATTTAAACACTGCTTTTGAACCAGTTAACTCTGCAAATGACCCACATGTACATATCTGTAGATATGCGAAGCAGAGAGACACGTATTCAAAGGAGACACATTCACTCCATGAAATGCTGATAATCTGTCTGCATTTCCAGTAATAATTCTTCAAAGACGGTATGCTTCATAAAGGATAGAGCTGTGTATATAAATCTTCCTCTTCATTGTTTTATCCCCAATGCCTGATGCCTGAATCATTATTTGCTTAATGAATGAAGGTAATGGAACATGAAGAATGAAGATAATTACTTGCTGATTGGGGTTGGGATGGTAGGAGATGGTTTACCATTCAGGTTCAAGTACTCAAGCTCTAATCTCTTTAGACACATCCCTCAACCATCTGTGACAATCTACTTAGAGGAAGATGTATCTGAGAAACGTAATGATAAAACTGTGCACATAATTATTTACAGGGTATAATTTTAAAAAAGAAAAATTAAATACGTGATGTTTTTCTATAAAAATATGAAGCCAACAATAACTTCCCACTTCTAACACCAACCTAAAAAAGTAAAGTTCAAATTATATAAAGTTCTGTTAACAATCCTGAAAAAAAAAGATGCATGTTAAAGGCAAAGAGAGACCAATATAGATTTTGTCACCTACCTCTTGAGTTGCTATTTTACGATTCAGTTCAGCTACTTTAGAAGAAGAATTTTCTATTGCATTTTGGCAAAGAAGTTTCTCTACTTCTCTCTGATGAGCTGCTTTAAGGGATGTAATATGTGCTGTGGTATCTTCCTTGATCCTACGGAGCAAACAAATCAAAGAAAGTCACAGATACAAGTAGCTCTTCAATGTCTCAGAGCTAGGGGAAAAATCATGTAAGAAGCCTGGAGATTAAAGAGACAGAGAGAGAGAAGGCACCGACATCGACTGCACCATGCTAGGCCCATTACACGTGACTGCTCGTGAGTTCTTACAACTGCTCCAAGAGTGTACTATTATTTACTGAATGTTACTAGGGGCAAGCTTGGCTTTAAGAAAAAGTGAAGTTTCTAGGGTCCAAAATCAGCAAGTCAAAGAGCTGGACCTCAAAGTCCACACCTTCTGCTGTGCCCTCTGCCTGGGGCTGCACTTTCTAAGAGAATCAAAGGTTCTAAAAGTTCTGCTGGATTTAAAGCAAAGCTCAAGACAGTTTATCAAAATTTTAAGATAAACTCAAATGTATTGCTCAGACTGATTATCTGCATAATCCCAGCTGTTCCCTCTAGAACCGTCAACGCTCTTGTCTCTAGGCAACACTTACCACTTTCTTGTCCCTGCTGATGGTTTCTGTTCTGTAATCTTTATAGCGACTGTCATGACACAAGGGTAACCCACACTGAATGAACTAAGCCTCTGTGACAAAAGTTATACATTCGCAGGCAGTTTAATAATGGAAAAATTAAAACTAGAGTTGTACATTTCTTACAAATGAACACTTGATCTTAAGTCAGTCAGCCCAGAACTCACTCAAAGCAGACGCTCCGTAAAACACTGCTGAAGCACACCGCTCTAGCAGCCCCCAAACGATTAACAGGGTTTTCAGTTGCATATCTGACTACAGGAATATTTTCTTTCTGGAAACAGTGTGATTATGATCTTAGAAAAAGTACAAATGCCTAAAAGTACTCATGATATAGCTGAACTCTAGTCAAAAAGAAGCGTTGGTGGGACGGAAGGTTAAGAGCTTGACTGCTAACCACGAGGCCAGCAGTTTGAATCTACCAACCACTCCTTGGAAACCCTATGGGGCAGTTCTACTCTATCTTACACAGTCCCTAGGAGCTGAAATTGACTCAGTGGCAATGGATTTGAATTTTGGTTTCATAGTGAAAAAGCAGCCAAAATCTGGGTGAGAGAAGCTTACTCCTTACTTCTTAGGCCCGAACTACATGAGAAACAAATAAACAATACTGGAAAATTTTACGTTAACATTTATAGAAAACCAAGAAGTTGAAATTATTTCTAGGAAAGAATTCTTTCTAGATAGCTTCAATACTGCCACTGTTTTCAGGACTAAGAAACAAGGTTTCAACTTGGAAGCAAACTTCTTGTCATGATGACTCAGTCCCCGACACAGCTGAGGTAGTATCTGGTGCTCCCCACGTTCACTGAGCCCCAGCACCAGGGCGCTGTGGGGTTGCAGGGAAGAGAGTCTTCCGTCAGTTCTCAAGGAGCTAGCGTTCCTAAGATTCACGCTTCCTTAGAACATATCTTAAGTTGTACAGGAGCGAGAGATGACAGTAAGCAACTTTCTGGGTTGCTCCGGGAAATGTGTAACAGCAGAGGCAGGAGGTGAAACACAAGTGAACAAAAGGTAGTGAGAAAATCATGCAACTTAGGTGTGCAGTGTGGTTTCAGAATGGTGATGGTGATGGAACGTGAAATGCCAGGCAGAAAACTGAGAAATCTGGGAGTGAGTGGAGGGCAGCGTGACACAGATACAGGAGACTCAAGGAACTGGGACGTCTTTTAAGAAAGATGCCCAGGGAGGGTAGAAATTAATGTCACAGAGACCAGGAAAGTTGTATAGTAAACCAGGTAGGCAGCACTGGTTTAGCACAATATGGTTGAAAGCAAAAACAAGTGTTTTAAAGGATGCATGTACTGGCTGTGAACTCATGAAATAAAGGAAGTAAACTAGGGCTGGCCACTGGAAAATGACACTCACAGAATGGATAGGGAGCTAATTGAGGGGTAAAAATAAATAAAATTTGATGCACTGTTGATTTCAACAGGCACAATTAAATAGTTGAGGGTCTAATATCTGAGCTCAGGGAAAAGAACAAGCCTTGAAAAGTAAATTCTGGAGTCATGGGTCACAGAAGCCCTAAGAATGGATGAGTTTTCCAGTGGAGAAAGAAGAGAGAGACAACAGAAGGCCAACACATGAACCTTAGTAAGAAGGCCAGAATTTTAGGGTGGAAGAAGGAAGAAGAGCCAGTAAAACAAACGGAAAAGTTTTGGCCAGCATTCTCGAGCCATGGAGGCTAACGCAGCTCATCGTTTCAGCAACGCAATGTAGTCACCACCGTCAAGGGAAATGAGGCGGAGAGAGCCCTGCTGGACTGGGAATGGCTACTACTGAGAGACAGGCTTGTAACAGCCCTACTGAGGGGGAATGAGGCACAAACAAGGGACGGAGCTATTTGTGGAACCCTGGCCCTGAACGATGGAGAGAGGTCAGAACTGGCTTTGGTCAGGTGCAAGAAAGGCCTTAGGGTGCCAGACAGCTTAGAGGAAGGAGACAGCAGGTAGTAGCTGCAGACTCCGAAACGAAATGCATGAAGGGACAACGACTACAAGATCAGTTTGAAAGGACCTTTCCCCTACACTGGCACCTGTTTCTACTAGTACCAGCTATCCGACAGGAAACCTTGGTGGCTTAGTGGTTAAGTGCTACATCTGCTAACCATAACGTCAGTAGTTCAAATTCACTAGGCACTCCTTGAAAATTCTAGGGGGTAGTTCTCCTCTGTGCTATAGGGTCGCTGTGAGTCAGAAATGAGTCGATGCCAGCGAGTTTTTTTGGGGGTGGTGGTGTTATTTGGACAGCAATTGGCCCAGGTACCTAGATTAAGCTTACTACAGAAATCACAGATGATGATAATCTTTTGTAAGAAAGATTCTACAGGCTATTTTATTAAGACCATTTGACCCAGGAAGGCAGGGCTGCTTAGCTAGAAATGGAAATGGCAGTTCATCAGAGTCTGAGCTGCCAGCAGGCACAGGACCTCTTACCCTGAAACAGATTTATCTATGCTTGGCAATAGAATGCAATTTCTGAAAATTCAGTCATGAATGCAGTTTTGGGTCAAACTATCCATCCAGAGGAAGTATATCTTATAACTTTTCAATTTCTATCTTCTTACGGTCCCCAGATTTTTATAAATAATTTAACATCTTACCTTTTCATGGCATTTTCAAATTGATTCAGTGATGTTTCAGATTTCATCTTCAGCTCATTCCTTTCCAGAGTTACTCTTTCTAGCTCATTTTTCAATCGGCAGTTTTCCTGTAAAACCTCAGATGTGTGGGAATCAGTAAATGTGTGTGGCTGATACAGCTTGCCATCCAGGCTTCCCGAGGAGTTGGCGTTTCCTTTACTTGTGTGCAAAACATCCTTCTTGGTCTTTCTAGTGGACGTTTCCTCTCTCCCCCGAGAGTTCTGATTGGACAGCATCATTCTTCTCTCCCTCTGAAGCCTCTCCACGGTTTTTGAAAGGTCTTGTACCTCTCTCGCTTTGGCAGCCAGCTCCTCGTTGAGCCTGGCCAGCTTAGCTTTGGCATGAGCCTGCTCCACCTGGAATCCCAGAGACTGGAAATCACTGTCACCCTTATCATTCTTCTTCAATTCTAATTCAGCATTCTGATGTTTAAGAATGTCTATTTCAGCTTCCAGGTTTCTGACAGTGATCTGATGGGCTTCCTTCACATCAGTGAGCTCCTTCTCGAGTGCTTCCACCACTGAGTTGTCACGCTGGTTCCGGGATGCTTCCTTCAATTTGCAGGCAAGTAGCTGCTCCTGTTCTTCTAGTCTCTGTTCATACTGAATCTGAAGAAAAGAATCCATGTAACACTAGACCACTGATAAACATTTCATTAGTTACCGAAGGTCCTACCTGCTCCTTCAGACACTCATATACACTCAGCCTCCAACTCTCTGTGTGCCTTCAGTCAATTCAAATGTACTGAAGGACAGAACATTATATATTGTTATGCAACTTCACAATTGATATGCTGCTACATAAATGTTAAGTTACATACTCTCATACACGAATATATTTTAAACTTCCCAATAAACCCTATCATTATGCACCTTTTCCTGTGCAAACAGCACAGCACCCTCCTCGAGGACAGACAGGTAAAGCAAGTACGGGCAGTAAGACGCTTGAGAAACACATTTCTCTTTCTCTTTCGAGCATCAGTTTAGTCGTTTCACAAGAAGCAAGTCAGCTTGGAATTTGCAAACTGGAGCTTTAGTATTACAAAAGGAGTAACTGAGATAGTTTACTCCATGGAGGAAGTCAGTGACAGCATCTGTTCTTTTATTCAATGGATACTTATTGAGCTACAACTACCTGTCAGGTACTGTGCTAAGTTCTAGAGATGAAAGGACTCGGTTCTTGTCTTCAGATAGCTCACAGCCTGGTAAGGACAGAGACACATGCTGTAACTGTCATGATGAGTCTATAAACCTGGTGAGTGCGTGCAGAGAGACGAGGTGCCCCCAGGGTCTGGAGGCCTGAAAGAGGGCGAGAAAGCTACAAAACAACAGTACACTTAAGTTCGGGCTTTAGTCATGATCATAAATTTGGGGATAAGTGGAGGCAAGGATGCTTCAGAAGAAGGAAAAACATCGGCAAAGGTGTTCTAGTGCTTGATGCGTCAGGGAACCACATGAAAGGTGCAAGTGGTAGCAGATGGGGAGAGTGAGTGGGGGGGATGGAGCAGAGGGGTCACAAAAAGGAAAAAGAACAGGATGGATGACTAAATACATAGTAACAGGGTAAGAGGTGGAGTTCATGCCTGAGAGTCTCTGCATTGGCCAAAAGTGCCGACAGAGGTAATTCACCTGCCAGGTAGTCCTGGAAGGTGTCATTGGGGAACCAGTGGTTATGTTGAGATCTGAAGGACAGAATTCCCTAGCTATGCGAAAGGGGAGGGCAGACCACACTTGCCTAAAGCAAAAGGGTACACAAGTTTGTGGCTGCAGGAAACAAGGCAAGCAGGAGAAGCAGGCCAGTGTGATTAGACAGAGGATGCACAGGGAGAGCAGACACCGGAGGAGACAGGGGCCTGGCAACCCACCGATTTATAGTGTATTCATTCTAAGAGCAGAAACCCAGGTGGCCCAGTGCTTTAGTGCTACAACTACTAACCGAAAGGTTGTCCCTTCACATCTGCCAGGTGCTCCTTGGAAACTTTATGGGGCAGTTCTACTCTGTCCTAATGGTGTCGTCATGAGTTGGAGCTGACTTGATGGCAATGGTTTGGGTATTTTAAGAGCAACAGGAAGAAGTTGCCAAAAGGGTATAAACAAAAGGATGTGTATATGTGGTGGCAGGGGGAGACATGAGAAAATATAACTTCGGCTGCAGTGTCAAGAGCTGATCAGAGGATGGGGCAAAGTGGGTACGTACAGACTAATGAGGAGGTTACTGGAGTAACTGAGACATCCAGACCAGGCTTCTGCAGTGATCCAGGTTGGGTACCAAATGACGGCAGCACTGTGATACGGTGCTGAACAAAAAGACTGACAGAAATTGAGGAGTAGTAGTGACATACGGATACGGATCAGTTATTATCTCTCTTTTACATATGGGAAAATCGAGGTTCAGAGAGGTCAAGTGACTAACCCAACGTCACAAAGCTATAAAAGTGGACCACAGTTAGTCTGACTCTGAAGGATGTATGCCTTCTAGTATGCTCCAGTCACCTGTATACAGGGAGAAGGGTCTGCTGAAAGTCAATCGTGGGGTGCGGGTGGGGCAAGATGAACTTGAAGACAGGCAGTGAATGATTCAGGGAACGGAAGGCGGAGCTCATCAACCACATGCAACAGTCTCGCCAAGCAGCAGTAACAGAATGTGTACAGCTGCAGTGGCACCACCTCACAACTGTGCCGCCTTCTTCACAGAGGACAGAGGCCTGCACAGAGGGGCACAGAAGCAGATGGGTGAACTGAAGCCAACGGGGAGGAGGTTAAAGGCGGTTAAGAACCGCACACTTAAGGTGTGCACCTTGGAACTTAGGATAGTGAGAAAATGCACCAGGAAGACACTGGCAGAATTTGAGAAAGGTGGTGGAACAAAGAGTGCTATTTTGTGACTTAATTTCCACTGTTTCTAACATCATTGAGAATGTCTTATATCCTGTACTTGACAACTCTGTGTCTGAAAAAAAAGGCTGCTGAAACAGGCCACAAAGAAAGGATGGGCCCAGGTTTCTTTTACACCTACTGATAACCTGTGGTAAAGGTTTTCTGGGAAAGCATATTAGAGCTATGTGTTAAAACAAGATCCTAGGACTCCCCTTTCCTGCCAGTTTTAATCATGTAATTTCTCTCTGGGCCCCACCTACAAGGCTCTCTTATATTTACCTTCATTTTCTGAAACTGTTGTTCCATGGTACGAAGGCTTTTCTTCGCTTCTTCATCTTTGCCCTCAAGATCAGCTTCTAGTTTTTTAATCCTTTTTTCCATAAATTCCACTGTATTTCTATTCACTGTGTCACCTGCTGCTGATGCAGCTAATATTAAAGCAGGTAAAGAATTGGGATATCTTCTCTTCAAAATGCCTTCCATCTCCTTAACCTATTAAAAATATTTTTTATGTGTCAAGTCACAATTATATGTAAAATTAAATGGTTTATTGCATAAATTCAATTCATCTTCCATCAATCACATCTAAATTTATGTTTATATCATGTTTCCTGATTGAATCAAATGTATAAAAGCACAAGTTCATTTCAAAGTTTATACCCATTCTTGTCAGGTTCCCCGAGTCGGTTTCCACACCAGGTACAGCGCACCCACACACTGCCTGGTCCTGCCCATCCTCACCGCTGTTGCTATGTTTAATCCCACTGCTGCGCCCTGTGTCAGCCCATCTTGTTGAGGGTCTTCCTCTTCTTGCTGGTCCTCTACTTTACCAAGCATGATGTCCTTCTCCAGGGACTGGTCCTCCTTCCTGATAACATGTCCAAAGTGACTGGGACTAAGTCTCACCTAGATTGCTTAATAGTACTCTATTAAAAAAATAAAAGAAACCCCTGCCGTTGAGTTAATTTCAACTCATAGCAACCCTATAGGACAGAGCAGAATTGTCCCTATGCTTTCCAAGGAGCAGCTAATAGATTCAAACAGCCAGCCTTTTGGTTAGCAGCCATAGCTCTTAACCATTATGCTACCAGGTTTTCTATAGACCCTATAACCCATTGCTGTTGAGTCAGTTCTAGTTCTAATTAACTGCTAGTTAATTAACAGAAATCCTCTGAATTCATTTGAAATAAATGTCAGGACTTCCTATTAGTTATAGCCAGTCTTGTGTCCACCGATCCCTCATATAATAATACTTGTACTAAAGACTGAAAAACTACTTACATGTGCATGTATTTGACAACTTTTGAAATAAACATACAGCTGCCTAAGTACCAGTCCCTGCCTGTAACAATCTCTACCCTCACCTTCCAAATCTACTTTAAAATGACTTTTTTCAATTGGGAATCAAGGAGAATTAGATGATGTTCAGTGAAGTCTTTATAGAAGACTAAACAGGACTTTTCATGTAGTCTATAAAATGTGAAACAATGACATGTGTTCTTTATGTAAGAAAGAACTGTACCCAAGGTCCACAGGAATTAGAATTTGATATTATATATATATGTGTGTGTGTGTGTGTGTATACCTTTTTGTGGTAGGATTTAATTTATATGAAATATTCAGAATATACAAATCCATAAAAACTGATTAATAGAAGAGTAGCTACCAGAGTTTGAGGGCAAGCAGGATAAGGGAGTGACTGCTAATGGTTATAGCATTTCTTTTGGGGTTATGGACATGTTGTGGAATTAGATAGTAATTATGATTACATTTTTCAAATTTACCAAAAACACGGAATCCTATACTTTAAAAGGGTGAATATTACGGCATGTGAATTATATTTCTATAAATGAAAGAAGGAGGTAAAATAAAGACATTTTCAGAAACACATAACAAACATAGTAAGTTTTTACTGGGGAACAGACTGAGTGAACAAGCATACTTTAAGCTATTGCTTTTTTTTGCCTTTTATGTCGATTTTAAAGAAATTCCAGGTTCTTCCATATATGTTATACTCCTCCACATACAATGATTAATTAATTATTATGAAAGGACAATGCTAATAAACCTTTAGTGATTAAAAAAATAAAAAACCTATTTAAAATTCATAGTGAATGTTACAGCTCCAAATAGACTGAATTTGCAGGGATAATTAAATACAAGGGTATAATCTTATAATGTATCCTTACTTCTTATTATAAAGCTTTCAGAATAAATTTACTACATTTTAATTCTGAGATTGTTCACTGAGGGTGTATTTATGTTTTTCGGCATGAATAAGGAATCTAAAATTATTTTCTGGCAATCACTGGCAACTTAATAAGTAAAACATAAATTAATTTTACTGTAGCTTCTCACTGTTGTATATTTGCTTTTGATAAGTGTTGTTGTTACATTATACAGTAAAAGACAAAAAAGAAACCCGAAACCCACTGCCATTGACTCCAATTCACAGTGACCCTATAGACAGAGCAGAACTGCCTCATGTAGTTTCCAAGGAGCACCTGGTAGACCTGAACTACCGACCTTCGGCTGGCAGCCATAGCACGTAACCACTATGCCACCAGGCAAAAAGGCTGGCAGTTCAAATCTACCAGGCCCACTGTAGAAACTAACTGGGGTAATTTTACTTTTTCATACAGGGTTGCTATGAGTCTAAATTGACTAGACGGCAACTGGTTTGGTTTTTATGTTTGAAATGTGTTTAGTAATTGCTAAATTCTTTCTTAAACCATTTTCTAGTGTTAACATGGAATAAAATAGCACCTGAGAGGAGGGTAAGAAAGTATCTGGAGTCTGATCCTGCTACCAGATTTATGCCCTTGTGTGTCAACTCTAAATCTCTTGCTTCCTTGGTAAAATGGGGATCATAACAGCACCTCTATGATATGGTTGGTACAAATAACATTCATACGGAGAAAGCACTTGCAGAGCCCCCAACATACAGTGAGGGATGGATAAACGTTAACTTTTACTATGATTTGGTCTAAAAATTACCTTTCCCTCAAGGAAGATGAGTTGTTGGTCCTCAAAATCCTATTTAAGACTGAATACTGTTCACAGAAAGTATTTAAGGGTCAAGTCATTTGAAAAACTAACAGTCAATATTTTCACTCATGAAGATGGTTTGCACATTCATAGATGTGCCATAAACTGGAATACATCCAGATACAGATACTAACAACTTACGGGATCTGGAAATTTTTTAAAGCTTTTGCTTCTTCTCATATTAAAAACTTAGTTATGACTTAGTATATATTAAGGTACACACACAAATGCACATATATGAAATGTAACTAGATTTTTAAAAATAATTCCTTTAAAAAATTTTATACACAATGTACATTTACAATTGAATTTTGCTATCTTGAGATACATATTACATTCTCTATAAAATTAGGCTTATTTAGTATCTAATTTTGCTTTTTTATATTACTCTTTGGTCAGTGAGACCAATTGGCTGGTATATAAAACAGCTGTTTTCTTATTAACTTTGATTAGAGATTAAAATATGGAATATTTCTTTAAAGAAAAGCATGGACAAACACGTATCATCTGAAATTTTATAACCTTTAATTAGCCCCATTTTTACTCATGTTCTATTTAGCAAAGGATATATTTTATTCTATAATTTATTTCAGAATATGGCTCCAATATGATTATAAAGATATTATAGGATACTTTGATTATAAAATATACATGAGTTAAAGTTTAAAATTAAGACTAGAAATACTCATTAAAACAGAATTAGTAAGATCTGGAACATACATGCACATATAAAAATATGCAAAATGCTATTAAGTGATGAATACTTTAGAAAGACATAATCTAAGATAATAAACCAACAGATGTCTAAATGTTTAATGAAAATGTTAATAAAAGAGGAAGGCTGCTTTCAGAAATGTATTTCTGGTCAATGTAGATCACCATTTTGAGTCTTAATTTTGCTCCTGAGCTTGCTTTACTTTTTTCACTCTCCTGCATTCAGTTTTTCATCATTTCTCCTAAAACTAGGCCATCCAGTGAGAGAAGTCATCCACTGAGCCTTTCTAATCTAACCATTCTGGATGGTTTATCCTACACAGGTTAATCTAGATCTTTAGCACTGAAGAAGAGCCAAGTAGTGCTGACTACACTAACTTTCAAATATTTCTAGCTCTTTAAACCACCTCTGGCCTTTTCTTTTCATGGTGACTGCACCAAGCTACTAAAACCTACCTTTGACGTAAGAACAGGTCTTGCAAAAGTAACAATTCTTTTGCTTAGTCTCCCTTCTTCTCATAAAAGTGGGGTAATAGCCCAGTGATGACCTCACAGTTGGGGTTTGTGATGGAATAATGGCAGTATTTTTAAATGTCATAACTTGACTACAGAAACATGGTTCCTGGCAAAGAGAGTCCTTTTTATGTTTCACTGTTTAGTTATGAATACAGACTGTACCTTAGAGAAAGCTTTAAAAACAGAAGAAAAAAGCTAATTGTACTTCTATTACCCCAAACAACTACTTTAATGAAACAGTCTTTATTCTAGTGGGCTTCACTGTGTAATCTTAGAAAACAATCTTCCAGTCTCACTGGCTGTGAAACGAGTATTTCCAAACCTGAACACAGCATAAGAATTCAAGATTATGGCCAGCTTTTTGGGGAGGGTGAATGCTGTCCATAAGGGTTGTTCTGTAACATTTCTCAAGTATTAACCACTGTTTTCCCACCTCAAAGATTTCCTTTCCTGTACTCCTTGGTCAGCAGAGGGAATCCTGACAATATACCCAAAGCTTCAAAATTCTGTTCTTCTTTCCAGATGTCTAAGAGCTGAGATGTACATAACTTTTCCTCAGTTGGTCTACCATCTTAAACATGAGGCACATTAGCCTAGAAATTCTTTATGCATAACAGTGTAGGTTATGTAAAACGGTTCTGTTCACTCCTTTAATTGTTACTTCAAATACAGTACATCAAATATATATTAAAAAGGAGCAGTTATATATTAAAATCAGGGTTCCTAACTGGTTTAGTTTGGGTCAAATGCCTACTGAGAATTTGCATTTCCACCCCAAAACCGAACCAAACCAAACCCACTGCCTTTGAGTCAGTTCTGACCCACAGCGACCATGTAAGGTTTCCCAGGTTGTAAATCTGTGGGGATGTGGACCGCTGCAGCTCTCTCCCAAGAAGCTGCTACCCACTGGTCTTAAGGTTAGCAGGCTGATGCTTTAACCACTGGGTCAGCAGGGCTCGTGATTTATTCCAAAGACACACTGAATGAGAATGAGAAGTTACATTTTAACAAGTTTCCCAAGTCATTCTTATGAATAATGAATTTTGAGAACCACTGTTCTACTAGCAGTTCCTAACCAGCAGCATTAGCATTACCTGGGAACTTAGAAATGCAAAGTGTCAGCAGGGGTTTGAACCAGAACAAACTCTTGATTAAAATATATAAATAGAAACAACCATTTTTAGGTTGACACATCTTATGGGAACTCTTGAGAAAATAAAAGGTACTGTATGTAGAATAGCTTAATCAAAATTTACCCTGAATACATACTTGTCGTTCCAGATCCTGAATTTTTTTGGCATCAACTCTATCTTTTAAACGCATCTTCTGTTGAGTGGATGGATTTCCACACTCAGCTTTCAGTTTCTCAATCTGTCAATAAATAAAGAACATGTAAAGAAGCCTGTCTAAAGCATATCAGACAAGCACAGATAAGGGGCAACATAATGTTAATTGACATTGACTGATTCATTTATTAATTTCTCACAACTCATACAGTAAGTGCAGTGGTTAGGAACTCATCTTGCTAACCAAAAGGTCAGCAGTTTGAATCTACCAGCCATTCCTTGAAAAGCGTATGCGGTAGTTTTGCCTTGTCCTATAGGGTGGCTTTGAGACAGAACTGACTCAATGGTAGCAGGTTTGATTTGGCTTCTGTGTTCTAGGCACCTGCCTGATCCCGCACTAACAAGGAGGGTAGATACAACAGAGTAGGTCCTGGATGGAAACCGTGGTGGCAGAGTGGTTAAGTGACACATCTGCAAATCAAGAGGTCAGCAGTTGACATCCACCAGGCCCTCCCTGGAAACTCTATGGAGCAGTTCTACTATGTCCTATAGGGTCACGGTGAGTCAGAACTGACTTGACCACAGTGGTTTCTGTTTTGTTTTTTTAGGTCCCTGCTCTCATGGTACACTGCAAGGCAGGGAGGCAGCCGGTAAGCTATTAGGAAATCAGTAAGTAAACAAAACAACGTCAGAGTGCTAAGTGCAATGAGTAAAATAACACAGAGGGAAGAAACAGTAAGAGCTATAGAGAGGTGGACTGGCAGATACACAAGATCAGATTGTCAGGAAAGCACTTCCTGGGGAGTAGAAATTGAAGCCTAAACTTGAACAAGAAGGAGGAGTAAAACACAAGAAGAACTAAGGCTAGCATGTATGCAGGCCAAGAGAACAAATGCAGGAAAGCTGGCAGGCTCAAGAAGGAGATGGAAGCTTGGTGTGGCTGGAGGACGGTGTTTCGAGGAGAGTGTGGCCCCAGAGGAGGCTGGAGAGGCCGGCCGAGTCCAGACCATGTGGGGACCCGACCTGGCAGGCCATGGTAAGATGCTTGGATTTATGTTTAGTTTAAACTAAACCATACTATCTAAAAAATAATCCAAACCAAAATCAGAACCCAAACAAAACACAAACCAGTTGTTTTAATTACCGCATAACCTGTGAAAGCTAGAATTTATACAAGGCAGAAGCCTATCAGCGAAGGAAAACTCAATATTTTCCACTGCAGAGAGAGCAAAAGAGAGGTGGCAAGTCAGGCTGTACCCTGTCAAAGGCAGACGACAAATGATAGCCGAGAGACAAAGCAGTCCTGCTGCGTTCTGGCTCTCACACGGTTCACTGCAGCAGACCTGAGAGTCTTGGTGCCATGACATGTCCAGGGCCGGGCACAACTGAGTACTGGAGACAACAAAGTTCAGCTACAGAGACACCGTCTGAAACCGCATACCTCAAGTTTCAGCTTCTCAGTTTCTTCATTTGCTTCTTTAAGCCGTGCTGCATCTTTATCTAGAAGCTCCTGGTTTTCAGCATACCACTGTAATCTTTTCTGTAGATGACTGGTTTCTTGTTTATGTGTTTCTTCCAATATTTTTATTTCATATAATTTTTCACCTACAAGATAAACTAACTCAATAACCTGACTGCAATTTTTCAAACTATGGATATAAACTATCAAGATTCAAAAAGAAAACCAAGGCCTACCTAATAGAAACATTATGAAAAAAAGAAGCATAAAACAACTGATGTATGCAATACAGTGTCTAGTTCATTAATTAAAAAACCACAGACTATGCTCATAATCCACTTTCTCAAACTCCCAGCAAAGTCAGCTTAAAGAGAATTTGATACTATTTTCCCACTGACTTGCATTATAAAAGTTGTTTCTACTGGAAAACAGATGTTGGATTCAAGAGATAACAACAATACAATAATATTCCCATTATTATAAAGGTAACCCTGGTGGTGTGTAGTTAAGTACTACATCTTCTAACCAAAAGGCTGGCATTTCAGATCCACCAGGCGTTCCTTGGAAACTCTACTGGGGCAGTTTTACTCTGACCTATAAGAAAATTTATTTTCCTGATCTGTAAAATAAAATAATAATATGAGTCGGAATCCACTTGATGGCAGTACATTTGCATGAAATAAAGTAACATGCTGAAAACCAGGAACTTCTAGATAAAGATGCAGCACGGCTTAAAGAAGCAAATGAAGAAACTGAGAAGCTGAAACTTGAGGTATGCGGTTTCAGACGGTGTCTCTGTAGCTGAACTTTGTTGTCTCCAGTAATCAGTTTGATTATTATAAAAATAACAACATCAAACATCAGTGAATGTTTAGTAGGTGTTACTTTATTTCATGCAACAGACTTTCATGATGGGGCCTTGGGGGCGCCATGGTTAAAGGTTTGGCTGCTAACCAAAAGGCTACTCCTCGGAAACCCTACAGGGCAGTTCCACTGTGTCCTACAGGGTTGCTATGAATCAGAATGGCAAGAGGTTTGTTTTTTATTATTATTTTATTTTACAGATGAGGAAAATAAATTTTCTTAAAAATAGTTAAGAACAGATTTTATTGTACATAACTTATGCTGATAAATTTTTCGTTAGAGTGTAGAGGACAGACCCTAACTTTAGAAAAAAGGTCTCCTGTGATCAACATTTCGAGGCCTGTGTTCTGTCACCTTCAGCTCCAACTCCTGTGTGTACTCAAGGACATGCTCCTGGGACACAGTGGGCAGCCTTTCTCCACTCCTTCATGTCCAAACCTTCCATCTGTCAACATCTGGCTCAGATACCTCTCCATCCCTGACCCTGTTTTTTAGCACCCCATCTTTGTACCGTTGTGTCTGTAATTTTTTCCTTATATTAAAGTATCTGCATTGTTGCCTCATTCCCGTTCGCTTTTCCTGACAGAGACCAGGCCATTATTAATCTCAGTGTTCTCTACAAAATATAGTGCAGGGCCATCTGTTCACTTAGCAAATACTTGAGAGCCTGTGACATTTCAGACTCAGGGATAACAGGATAGACCCTGTCTCCAGGGAAGTCAGAGTCTAACTGGGAAGAAGACATATATACTGTTGAACCTAAAATTCCACGAATTCAAAGTAGTTTTTAATTTTCTTTGGTCATGTTATATTTTCTGTGCAAACAAATCAAGTGCACACACTTGCTAACTATTGATTTCTTTTCTGAATTCAAGATTAGAACAATTACGAGTAATAAGGTAAGCTGTTTCAACTCTGTGTTTTACCTGTAACATAAGCAACCTGGTCCTTGGCTTGGTCTCTCTCTTTCTTCATCTTTCCCAAGTCTACTTCAAGAGCTTGTTTGTCCTGCTTCAATCTTTTGATATCTTCCAATAAGCTGCTTTTTTCTTTCTTGATATTCAAAGAAATAAAAAAGCAAATTATTTCCTATCAAAATAAAGTGTGGCATCATCTCTCCTTCATCTATTCACAATACTGCTACTACATATTCTTCCTAAATTTTAGCTTTGATTTTATTACTACAACCCCCAAATCAATAGCTCCCTACAGCCTATGAAAATCAGGACAGTAGTAAAGACTTTCCAATTAATTTTTGCAACTTTTTCTACTATATGTTTATCAAACTGGATGATTCACCAATTTTGTAGCCCGTATTCCTGTAATAATCTACTGACTAAACAAACCCTCCAGCACGATGATTCTGACCCACGGCAACCCTTCAGGACTGAGTAGAACTGTAGCTGTAGATCTTAACTAATGTGCCCTTAGGGACCCAACCTATGAAGCATGTACCCTAATTTACTCTCATCCACAATGTCTACACTGTCTTGTCCTCATAGTAGCTAAAGGAACTGTTTTAAGTCAGTTAATATCACTCTTCTCTGTCAGAGTAAAATTCAGCGTCTTAATCTTGAGCGTCTACAATCTGGCCATGTCCAC
The DNA here is from genome assembly GCA_028571685.1 of Heterohyrax brucei. NCBI lineage: Eukaryota > Metazoa > Chordata > Mammalia > Hyracoidea > Procaviidae > Heterohyrax > Heterohyrax brucei. The sequence continues at coordinate 103,989,992 of CM053144.1, forward strand.
ACCTCTGACCGTATCTACCACAAACGTCTGCTTTCCCCCTCTCTCCTAGACTTCCTTGCTAAGTACACTGCTACTTCAAGGTGTTTGCACTCCTTCTCTTCTGCCTGCAGTGCTCTGCGCCCAGATAGCCACGTGGTTTGGTTCTGTACCCTATCAGGAAGCTCCAGAAGGCCTTCCTTGAACGCTGTACTCAGCCCTCCCTTCCCCTGCTCCAGCCCCCAGTCACACAGCTTTGTTTTTTTCTCACAGCACTCTTTATCATCTGACAGGGACGGCACTTGGCTTGGCTGGCATCAAAATATGTATAAAAAATGTTTGGCACAAAAAAATGTGTGAAATGATTCTCAGTACTCTGCATTCGTAAGGCATATAAATCTTTGCTACCAGGTGCATCACAGATTTAACTGCATTATTTCATCACTTAATCCTCTGTGTGATCTTCTGTAGATCTCTTCAGGAGAGCACTGATTTTATGCTTTTGAATATTCAGATAACTTTCTGCAAAAACCTTTTGTTTAATTAGGCCAATCAATTCAGGAATGTACCCTAGCAAAGGCTACTGCATTACATTACACACTTGGAGAACTGGAAGGAATTTTACATGTCTAGAGTTCAGTCACCCAAGGAAAGAGTAAACAGATGCCCACTCTGTTTACATTATCTCCAGGGACAGATTTTCTGCTTTCAAGAAGGCCAGTAAGCCTCCTGTTGACCCTGTGGGCCTTTAAGGTTTTTAATCTAGCAAATACCCTCCCTCTCCTTGTACGTCTTGTGCTGACACTCGGCAAACGTCTCTTCCTGCCTCTGCAACCTTATCTTCCACCACTCTCTGATCCTTACTCACCACTTCAGCCTCCGAGCCCTCCCACCCGGGAAGGTAACAGCCCATCTCTACCCCAGGGGGTTTGCATTTGCTCTTTCCACTGCATGGAAAGGTAGACGTTTACATGCCTGGCTTCTCTTGAACTCTCAACCCAACTCAAATCAACTCTTTTCTCCTTCCCTGACTGCACTCCCGGAATGGTGCCACCACCCCTCGTCACTATGCTCTTCTAAAAGTTTCCTTCAAATCACTTATTACTATCCATAAATGCTCCATTTGCTTAATTACTGTCTGTCTTTCCCACCAGAATACACATTCTCATTTAGCAAAGTCTGTATCTGTCTTCTTGACCTATTGTAGGTCCAGTGCCCAGACCGCTGCCTGCTACACGGTATGTACTTGATAGGTTGAGCAACCAAGTGTGTTACCACAAGCAACTGTCTCCTCCCCGCCTGGTACTATACAGAAAGGGTCAGAACCTTAGCTTTTATTATGTTTTTTAACCATACTTTATAAACAGCTATGTAGTATTTTAAGAATATACTATTTGGTATTAACTAATTAGGTACAAATTAGATGATATGTAAGTCTACTTTATACATTACTGTATTACTGATTTATCCCAGCATGGTCACTTTTGCTCTAAAACTACCAAAATGAATAAAATTCAAAATACCAGAGCAAATAAAAATACAGGTATTACTACACTCCATTTTCTAGTATTCACACAAATAATCAAATCTATGTATAATTTATTGTTATCTTAAATGTAACACATTTTTTTTTACATGATTTAAGATTTTACAGGTCTTTGGTACTTTTGCCACGATGTAAAAGTGTTTTTATTTATTTATGCTGCTCAGGAACCACTATGCTTCCTGAATCTGAGAAGTTATCTCTTTGGTCATTTCTAGAAAGTTCTCAGTCATTAACTTTTTAAATATTTAAATATATACTAGAATACCTCATACATCTTAATGTTTTCCTATTTTCTATTTCTCTATTTTTTTCTGTTTCACACTGAGTAACTTCCTTAGATCTATCTTCACTGAATTTTTTTTTCTGATTTGTGTATGATCATCTGTTCAGTGAGAAGAACCACATGCTTAGTGACGTAGAGGTAGACCCTCAGCGTGACGGACTGACACAGTGGCTGCAACAACTGACTCAAAGGTAGCACTGCTGTGAGGAGGGCACAGGACTGGGTAATGTTTTAGTGGGTTGGTACACAGGGTCACTGTGAGTTACAAGTGACCTGACTGCACCTACCACCACCACTGCCAACATCTCTTTAATTATTCTACTCATTTTTTAATTTGTAAACTATTTCATGGGCACTATTTTTGTTTCGTCTGAATTTGCCTAGTCTGTTTTTGATAGTTTGTTCTTTTCTCAATTTCTTCTCATTTATTTTACATCTCTAACTATTTTGAGCCTCTGTATCTTCTAGGCTCTATTCAACAATTCATTTGGGGCTCTAATCTTGCTGTTTGTTATATCTTCCGATGCCTGCTCATGCTGGATTACTTCTTGAGTGTTTACTCAGTGATTGGGATCTTCTCTGAGAGACTGCTCTGTGAGCTGGGTTAAGGGCACAAACTTCTGAAAGCTGTTGTACATCTGTTGTCCATCACCGACTCAGGACCACTGTTGGTTATTTATTCAGTGTGAGCATGATGAGCCCTTACAGGTTGTGTCAATCCAAATAGATCCTAAAACTCAAAAGTGGCAGAGGTACCATTTATACTGAAGAACCAGGAAATCATAACACCCAACAGAGGAGAGACTTTTTCCTTTTCTACTCAGAGGCCTATGTAAGGCAGACAAACTTCCTCAACATTTCAGCCCCTTAAGAAGGCGGTTGGATCTGTTTCTGCCTACCGCTTTACTGAAGGACATGGTGCTCTGCAGTTCCAGCGTCCTGTCTCGACTTCACTGTTAAAGCCCACGCACTCTGGTTACTGGACCAGGTGCCCGAGGAACAGATAACGTACCACTAGCTGTCCATCTCTTCTACATTGTCTCCCTAGAGGTTTCCCACACTTTCCTGAGATGTTTGTTATATTTTATCCAGCATTTTAGGAGTTCTTAAGAATTTTTAAATTTCATATTGCCAAAAATATGTTCCAAACAGCACATATAAAAGGTCACTAACAATAGGCTTCAAAGGAAGCTAATGGAAAAAAACCCGAAACAAACCCACTGCCACTGAGTCCATTCTGACTCACAGCAACCCTATAGGTCAGAGTAGAACTGTCCCATGGAGTTTCCAAGGACTGCCTGGTGGATTTGAACAGCTAACTTTTTGGTTAGCAGACTAGCACTTAACCACTCACTGTGCCACCAGAGTTTCCTTACTATTAATCTGCTAATTTCTGAGACTCACTGATACAGCAGCCTGTCTTTTTTCCTTCTGTCTCTCCCTTTTCTCCCCTCCCTCCTTTCTAACCTACCTGTCTGCCTTCTTACCTAATCACTTTATGCATGCATATAAAATACACACACAGAGTTCACTAATTCATTCCTGTGTGAAGCTGCATTTTTCCATACTACAAAATCTTGTTATACATCAGTTCTTAAAATATGGCATATTTAAATTTATGCAACTTACTTTAGTAAACTTAGTATTGAAAAGTGGTAAACACTTGCAACTTTTCTAATTTACATAGTTATTCAAAGAGATGAGCAAGGTTTTTTATTTTCGTGCTACAGTTTTTAATGAGAGAGGGCAGTGGCGAGAAGTTAACTGCCCTCCCACTAGGCACATCTGGAAAAGTGGCAGGGTACATGGACCACTGAATGCAGTCCCTGAGGACACTGATGATAAAAGTGATGCTTCAAATGGAATTAACCTGCCACAAATTCTAAAAAATACAGACTAATAAATGTTTTAGAAAATTCTAGGCCAAACTCTTTATAATACAAAATTTTAAATAGTTATGGAGCAGCTATCCTACTACACCTTTGGGTTAGCTAAGACATACATATTTGTAAAGCAGTCTCTGTTTGCCCTGAATAATCACCTCCAAATTTTTTCCCAATGAAGAATTTATATGAATTATGTATATGTTCCCTAAATAAGGTTATGACCCTTACAACTCCAGTAAAAAACTGCTGATGATGCACTGGATTATAAATAGCTTGCCACCTAAAACCAGCATTAAATAGTTTTCTATATTAAGATCACATATAAACTACAATTGTTATATTAATAAACTGTATTAGTCATGTACATACACACTAAATTCTAAAATTAGGTATTTCATATTAATTTTTAAATGGCATGAAACTTAAAAACAGACTGTACTCATAAATTACAAGAACAGATTTTTCATATCCGGGGGTTTTATAATAATCTCTATTATCGTCAATACTAAAAATCCTTATGTAACTTACCTGTGCAATCCGGAGTTCTGCTAACAGTTCTGTAAAACTCTGGTTTCTGGTGGGCTCTGAGTCTTCAACTACTGGAGACAGGAATCGACCTTTATGCATTTGTTCCCTGATTTAATTTGCAAACGAAAGGTGTTTTAACAAGACACTCCTTTTAATATATATACTCATTTCTTAAAAGTTAAAAACTCTAATGGACATGAAACTATGTAAGTTACTGAAAAATTTTACTTAATCTAAACTTTAAAATACTAAAAAAAAGCAGAAGTATACCTGAACAGAAATGTATGTGTTTAAACTAAAAGACTATAAAGCCTAAGAAAAGTAATGCATTGGTTTATCTGTAATATAAAAAGAGTTTCTTCCAATTCTAAGAGGGAAAAAAAATGTCCTAGAAAGATGTCCTGCAGTATTGTGTTCCCCATGTCACATCTCCCGAGACACTCACTCTCGTTTTCTCTTTTCCAGTCTCACACACGGGAGCTAACAAACTAAAAACTAACACGGTCTACTCCTTGGACATTGTTGTTGTTAGGTGCTGTTCTGTCGACTTCAGTTTGCAGCGACCCCATGTGACAGAGGATAACTGTCCGATAGGCTCATCGGGTTGTATTCCTCTTGGGAGCAGATCACCAGGTCCTTCTCTTGCTGAGTGCTGGGTAAGTCTGAACTGCCAACCTTTCAGTTAGCAGCTAAAAGCTAAGCCACTGGGCTACCACAGCTCTTCTGTGTTACTGCTGTCTTTCCAAAGAGACATTATATAAGGAGTTTAGGAGCCTACATAAGATCATCTCGCCCTAATGTACTAAAGAAACCATTTCTTTCCTTGTTAAAAGTTCATTTAAAGATTGAGTTTCACATCGCAGAATAGATGCTCTCTTTTAATAACCAGGCAGTATATGGTATCTGAAAATGCCGCACTGACATATTTGCAGAGAAAGCCAACATAAATGCTTTCATGTATCGCAAATGTGCAGATTATCACTGGGCTGGGGGCAGCACTTAGCTGAAGAAAGGGGCTTTTCTTTTTCTAATTTCCACAAAGGTGCCCTCTGCTGTACCTGCTGGCTGTGTCTGGCAAAAGGTGTGCCCTTTTCTATTCTGCATGGGCTAGTGGCAGCCCTAATTCTTAGCTCTTAGGTTATCTAACAAAAAATTGAAAAATTGTGTGTGTGTGTGTGTGTGTGTGTATGGCCATGCACAGTCCAATAAGCTTCTCCTGATGGCATTCCTATTAGGGATTAGGTGTTCATATGGAATCATGCACACTGAGTTGTCGTCTCAAAGACAGTACCCTCGGTTGTCTGTGTTTGTGAACTCTGCTTTTAGACTTTGCTCAATGTGTTCAAGTGGGAACTATTCACCTCTAAAACACCTGTGAAATATAAGCCATGACACCTAGGTAGGTTTTGGTGTCCCACACTTTTGTTGCAGCAAGGGTTGATGGATGACAATTCGCAGGTTATCAATTCTCTCATGAGATGTCTTCAGTCAAACAAGAGCCGCTGCCTCCCAATCCCGAAAGATGTCCTGTGCTCTTTTTACGGGGCATATCTGAGGACGGCCTGGCTCAGTACACAAAACACCGTCCTTTCCTCAAGTAGGGACCAACCCCGTAGTGCCATCCCTTCTCCACAGCTTCCTTGTAGGAGCAGAAAGAAGCTAGTCTCTAGCTGAGTCCTCAGTCTTGCCTGGCTCTCCCCTTACCCCATCCTGCTTCTCCTGTCCCCTGTCCTGAGAGTAGCCGTCCAACGGTTCTCCTCAGCAAGGACCCGTGCCTTAGCATCTGCTTCTAGAGAACCCAACCTACGACAGTAAGACTGTAAGATACTCCTTTTAATGAACGTTAGATCACCTGACTGCTTAGGAATGGTTAAGGTCCTAGCAAGAGGAATACTGTATACTAGTTTTCTAAAAGTGATGCAAAACTTTAATATGAATCTGCCAAAAGTATTAAAGTATGCATTAGTCACTTGATACTAAAAGAAAATTTCACCAAATATTAAAAATACAAGCTGTAAAACTGTATGTCAGTGTACAAATGTTTTTAATTCTAAACAAAAGCAAATGTATCATTATTAACGAAATAACATCCTCAGAGTTATTCTAAATATATTTGATTTTAAGAATTTAAGAAGGACTCACTTTAAGGAGGCTAACTCGCTCAGCAAACTCTGGTTTTCCTTAAACATCCGTTCCTCATTTTTCTTGTTTTGTTCTTGGAGCTCTTTCACTTGAGTATACAATTTTTCATTTTCCTATTTAAAAACAGAAAATTGTATTTCAGTTAAAAGTCAGTAGAATTTACATATTGTTATATCACAACAAATAAGTCCTTTAAACATTTTAAAGATCTTTAATTTTCTTTAAATTGAAGCAAAGGGAATCATTTCAAACATCATGTTATCTCAAGAGAAAACATGGCATGCAGAAATGATTCTTTCCAAAATGCTCAAACAGCGTGCTTGAAAAAAAGGTGTGAGAATTCCTTAGTGTCAGTATAACGGCCAGGCAACTGGCTGCAGGAATATAACCACATCCTGATTGCACACACCAGGGCGGAAAGGCCCAGTGAGGCCACTTGTAGCCTTTTTTGTGTTTGGCTTGAGAGAGAAAAATTACAGCTAGAGGGACATTCTATAAGCCTGCTTCCAGTGGTGAGGTAACTCTGATTTAGCATCAGTGAATGCTCACTCCTGTTTCTGAAATGGCTTTAATGCCTCTGAGTGTGGCTGGCACACTCAGAGGTCTGCAGAATCCCCCTTTTTAACAACACTTGCTCTACATGACTGGATCAGAATGGCAGGCCCAGGTACAAAAGGTTTCACTGTTTAGGGTGCTGCATCCTGCAAGTACAGCAGTCCTAGTTCATTTATAACAAATGTCATAGACAATGATGTGCCAGCACTTGCCCTGGATGTCACTGGGTAACAATAATTGCCACTAACAGGCTCAGTGCTTAGGCTATGGTTGTCAAAACAGAAAACTGTAATGAGACAGAAAGAGAAGGGAAGGGAAGTAAGAAACAAGGAAAGTGGCGGTAGCATGGGAACTAAGATTTAGTTCACAACTAAATCTGCCCTGGCTGGCTGTCAGCTCAGCATTACCAAGATTCTGTCACATACCACAAACGTCTGCCCTCTGTAGGGCACACAGATTTTCTCACACTAAATTCAATGTTTTTTTCACTGCCAGGGTACGAGCAATTGATTTCTGATTCATATTTCTGAATACAGTATTTAAACTGATTCGATGGCTCTTGGCTTGGCTAATAGTGTCTATTAAAAAATGTTTTGGAACACTAGGACACTTTCTAAGGAACAGGGCTATTAAAAAGAACAACAGGCAATATTCAATGATCAGTTACTGTGTGCCAGGTACTTGGGAAGAGGTTAGTTTGCTATTTCTTACTTTAATTTCACAACTGCCTTAAAAGGGGCGTGTTACTGATAGTCACATTTCACAGATATGGAAACTTTCTTAGAGAGATGAATTGATCTGTCCAAGGCTGCACAGCAGGTGATGGAGTTAGGACTTAAAACCAGATTTTTTTGATTCCAGAATCGATGTTCATAACAACTATAATTCTACCTATGGGGAATGAGTAAACTAGTTAAATTTTCACCTCCTTTTATTTACCAGAATTCCCATTTCCCATAAAACAAACATAGAGATTTTTACTGTTAACTCATTTTTTATCATCAAGGGATCTCATGAGCAGGCTGACAATGTAGTGAAGAATGAACACACCTGCTGATATCCTTGAAGCAGCGTCTCTTGTTCTTGTATCTCTTTTTGGATTTGCTTCAATTTTTCTTCACTGACAGGACCAGCTATTTCTCCAAAATGTAACCATCTTTGTTTTTTGTTTGCTTCTTCAAAGCTACTTAACTTTGAGAAAATGCAGAAATTGTTTTATTTGGGGGAAGGAAAGGAAGAGTGAGAAGTGAGGAAGACTGGAAATGTCCAGATGTTGTCTTAAACATCTGCCACACTGGAATTCATGTAATCCCTATTACAGTTAATCAGCACAGGGACTTTTTATGGCAGTATCTCAGAAATACTAGACAGTGTCATTCTCTGAGTCTAGACCTTCTCTGACAGTTCTTTCTGAACCTTTTGTTTTCTTTGAAGGTCACAATATAATGTAGGGATTTGTTTTTCAAAAGGACTGCTAACAGGAGAAAACTATTAAAATGAGACAATTTAGACTTTTCCCCCCAGGACATTCAATTTAAGTTCTCCTGCAGGGCCCTACTCTCTGAATGACTGCTGTAATTCATACAGCATGTACGTCAAGTTAAACTACTCCAGGAACAGAATAATGACAAAGAATTTGGCAGGGAATATAAATTCTTTTTCAACCAAGGAAAGAAAAAAATAGTCCAATATGCATAGTACCTTTGCTTGAAGAAGGTAATTGTCTTGATTTAGTTTGAAGAGTTCTTTTTCCTGTTGCCTCTTCAGTTCTTCCATCTGATCTTCCAGCTCTCTTTCTTTGTCTGAGAATGTGACTTTAATCTGCTCAATTAGGGCTTGTGCACCCCTCCATTTCTCCTCTGCTTCCTGAACTCTTTTAAACATAAATAATTCTGTCTCCTTGTTCCCACCAGGGTATCCCGAAGAATCCTTTTAAGGAAAAGCATTACCTTGTTATGGCAGAGTTACTTGTAATACTAAAACATAAGGCGTTAGTGAAAAAAAGAAAATGATATCCTATCATGTAATAAGAGCAATAAATGTTAAATGACAGTGACTAGAATATCATTCTTAAGAGAAATTTCATGTATATTTTTATATTTCATTTAAGTGTGATTTTAGAACATAAAAATATTACAAATACAAATTTGAAGTGAAATACATACACTGTGAAACTGAACACAGGAATCAATTTGTACAGAATCTTCAGACTTCTTAGGAGTAGACTGGCAAATTTTAGTTTTGGGAGCGGGTGTACTCAAAGCAGCAGGCTTAATGACTGTTGTTCCACATAAGATTTCTAAATATTGTAAACAATAGATAAAAGCATCATAAATGCAAGCCAAGTTGCATGTATATTCAACAATTAAGTGACAATCAGTATGAATACAAAACAGTGAGATAAAATGAAGAGCTCAAAGCAGAAGCACAGCTGTTTGACCATGACCACTGAGAGTACACTCAGAATTCCTACCCAGGATCAACACTCTATTTGACACAGAAGCCTAGGTGACTCAGGACTCCAGTCAAATGACATGGGCTTAAACAAATGTGAAGAGAATGTGAACGGCGACAACATCTGGGTTCATTATAAATTCTTTCAAATGTTCGCAGCAATAATCTACAACCATTTCTAAATGATCAATCTAAAGTAGCTGATAACTTTCTGATGCACTTTAGTTGAGACTGAATATGCTTTCAAAGCACAACTTTCACAGACAATGTATATCAAAATACACTATCAACCGAGCAATGCAATGTAAATTTGTTTTAAAATACTAGTAATACTGCTATAACACTCCGGGATATACATTAAACAAGAAAAAAATGTGGCTAATGTTATATTATACATATTATATATTATATATAATTACAATTATATATAATATAATTATATATATTATAATATATATTATATATATCATATATATTTTGACATTTATCAGTTTTCCAACATTGTAAAGAAAGGCGTTCACCCTTCCTTCTCAATTACTGGAGGCTGATTAACGCAGCCAGTGAATGGGTGTGATCTACTCATGCTGTGACGCTCCTTAGAACCTGGCAGCCGAGTGGCAGGCTGTTCTCACTCCCAGTCACAGTCTGCCTGTTCTCTGACACCAGAATGTCCCCTTCCTGAATTCATTTTGATCTCTCTCAGTGGGCTAAAGTATTGCTTAAGTAATCATTTTTCAATAACAGTACACGGAAAGGCAGTACCAAAAGTTTATGAAAAGAATACATGATTACCCCTTTTCCTAGTTCTACTTGAGGTGGGAATGGATCTCAAGTTTTTGTTGTTTACGTCCCTTGAAGATTTCTTTTCAAGAGTAGAAGATGTCTTGGATGGTGAAGTGGGTTTGCCGTAGCCTGAGCTCCTAACTGATGCATATAATCCACTCTGGGGTTTTCTTTTCAGTAAAGGAGGTGCACTTCTAGCTTTTTTATGCAGTACCTCTTTACCAGTTACTGCCCCTTCTTCTCCAAAACTGCGCTGAGATTCCAAACTCTGTACACAACAAGGAGAAACTCATTAGTATTTAAATGCACTTCAATTACAGCTGTAAATGAAGATACACCAGTTGGCAAAACTGCAGTGACACTGAATCATGCTGTTTGTAGGAAGCAAATCACTACAGTAAAGCTGTTATGTCTAATTCACTAAATTTTCATATTTCAACACAAATCTTCTAAGGCAGCATTAAAACAAATAGCAGAATAACAGAATAAGCTTGCCAGATGCGTAATGACTAGAATTAATGTGGAAGAACATAACTGAAAATGACTTAAAATATTATCTTTTTCCTTCCAGATTCTCAAGATGTTTTAAAAAATTAATACCCACACAGAAAACTAGCGATGACTTCGGATAAACACACAACAATAGCACTACTGTGACGAGTGAACCTTCGTTCCTTGTACTGTCCAATTCTGGTCTGTGCTTACTAAAGAAAAAGAGAAACGTAAAGAAAGCCTTCTAAAAGATATTTTTTGCTGTACTGGTATTTCTGAATTTGGGAAAATGAGGGTGTCAGTGTACCTACCACTCCTAAGAATCCAGGATCTACTGGGAAGGTTAGTATGTAATCAGTGCTAGCAGCTTAAGAGAGAAACATACTTATCAATAGTACTTACGTACTTCATATAACTTAGTTTCTCAATATATCAGATCACTTTAGATTACAAATACTTACTTTATGAATGTCGTCATCCTGAGGTAATAATGAAGGGTCAACAGATAGTTGTTTCCTCAAAATATCACGGTACATTTTATCTGTGTGTTCTTCCACAGCAGTTATTACTCGACTGCTACTCTCTAGATCTTCATTTGTTGTCTTTTGTAAAACTACATTCTTATCACTTTTGTCAAAGACCTGGTTCACATGGTGTGGCTCTTCAGGTTTAAGATTTGCATTCATCTTAAGCAAAGGGTTAAGAAATTCAGCTTCTTTATTCTCAGCCAGTGTTTTAGAACTATGAAACAAAGCAGGACACAGAGAATGAACCCTACATAAAGACTCCTTAAATGGTAGCTTTTTAAACATATTTCTACAGTTACTCAAATTATTATTGATGTTAGATACATTATTTACAAACCAAACCCATTGCTGTCGAGTCCATTCCAACTCATGGTGACCCTAGAGGACAGCGCAGAATTGCCTCACAGGGCTTCCAAGGAGCACCTGGCAGATTCGAACTGCCAGCCTTTTGGTTAGCAGCCATAGCCCTTAAGCACTACACCACCAGGGCTTCCAATCTGAATACGGTACAGTATAACATAAAGCATTGTATGACGACTCTCAGGTCTATTTTAAAGCCAAACCAAATAAGCTGAGTACGCTTTTCTATAAGAAAACTTGAAAAAAAATTTTAAATAGACATTTTATACCTTTCATCTTTTAGTTTCTTATGAATTCAACAAGCATTTGAGACAGGGTGAAAGTTTTATGTTATTTGTAAAAGAAACCAAAGATGCAATCATAATTTATACCAATGAAGCACAGATAATAAATGTATCACAGTACAGACTAGCAAATTAAAAAAAAAAAAAATCAATAGGATTTTGAAATAAAGTAATTGCTAAGATTAAAACTATTTTAACTAGATTGTAACATTTCAGACCAGATGTCAAAAATATGGAAAATTCATGGAATTTGGAAATTCATGGACTATGGAAAAATTCATGGAATATGGAAAAAAACATTCCTTTCCTTATTGACTCACTGGATGATGGACAACAACCCTGACACCATGTGTTGATAAGAAAAGAGACCTGGGTCCCTAAGTGACCGTGTGGAGCAGAGCCCCACTCCTGCTAAGCACATGGGACGCTGAGAAAAACCAAAACCCACTGCCACCACGGTCGTTCTGACTCACAGCAGCCCGAGAGGTCAGAGGAGAACTGCCCCACAGAGTTTCCGAGGAGGCCTGGTGGATTTGAACTGCCAACTTCATGGTTAGCAGATGTAGCACTTAACCCACTAGGCCACCAGGGTTTCCAATGGGAGAGTGAAGTGGGCAAGAGATATAGTGAAGTAAACAAGAGAAACATATCTGATGGTGTTAAGCTATTAATATTGTATTAAGGATTATCTATGAGAGACTAGGATTATTTATTCTACAGTTTACTAAATGATTTCTAGATACATGTACTAAAGTTCATATAGCTGATTATTTCTATGATTACTGTGTATTTAATATCACTATACTTATTTTCAGCTTTTAAACATAAATATAAAAACCCGTTTTAGAATTCACATTCTAAAATCGTTCCGCTTATACTAACAAAGGCACAAGATATTTAAGAAAACTTCTTTGGAAACATGAACATAGCCCCGAACAGCAACGACGAGGAAGCTCAGTGTGCCCTTTAACGAAGATTCACTCTTTGGACACAAATGGACTGGACTTGGCGATGCAGAGTGACCACATATTGTAAGCACTTTATGGTTCTATACATCTATAGGATATTAGCCTGCTGACCTCTGGTTGGAGGAAGGAGAGTGGTTGGAGAGGAGGGGAAAGGAGACTGTTGGGAGGATGAGACATGTATGGAGCAGAGAGGAATAGTGTGCTGTCACCAGACAGGGAGAGCAGTGGAAGCTGCATATAGGTGGGCATGTAAATTTATACAGGAATGTACATTTTCACTCAGTCATATCAAATAAAAAAATAAAAAAAAATATGAAGCCACCAAAAAAAAAAAAAAAAGTGCTGAATGACAGACAGCACTACGACTCAGGGGAGAAACACTAGGTTAAGTGTTCAGGTGGATGGATTTAGGGGCACGCTATACTTCGTCACTTCCTTTCAACTTAGCACATACGCAGGATCATGGCCAAGGAACCTCCCGAGTGGATTTACAGGGGCTCAAAACAGGTCTGCCCACAAAATAAGTGGACAAGCAAACACATGAATGAGTTATAAGCTATTTCACGAAGTATTTCATGTAGATCAAAGATTTAAGAATATAAATGGTTAAGCACATGGCTTGCCTGTGTTTGTTAGGCTATTTATTTACACTCTTTAAGCCTTGTAAAATGTAGACAATGACAAAATATACCCCATGGAGCTCATACAGGATTAAATGAGATACTGCATATAAAGAACCTGGCAGTTTCAGCCCACAAGTAAGTGTGTGCTGAAGGTCAGCTGCTATTATCACCATCATCTTCTAGTTCTCATGAGAGGTCCACTGCCCGGTTTCATCACCTGGGGATGGGGACGAGACATCTGTCCCACTGGTTAGAAGAATCACAGGAAACACTGCATGTTCCCTACAGGTGTGAAGTGGTCTTATGGCAAGATACTGTGCTGTGCTACTCTGTGCTGGGTCCAACACACTTCTAACAAATGGTACGGAAGCCAGAGCATCTTCACACAGCCTATTTGTTTTACAACCAAAGAACTCATCCTGTGGGATGATGGCTGGCTTGAGACAAAGCACAAAACAAGCTGGTTTATAAAATAAATCGACAACTTGCATATAGAACAAAATTCATGCTCTCTCACATCATTTGAATCAACTGTCTCTGAGCCATTAAAAGATGAAGAGAATGTTTTCCAGTGAAAAACTTTAAGGCTACTTAATGGCAGCTACGTTTTTCTAGCAAAAAAACAATTCTGATAAATTGAGTAAGGATTAATATAAAAAAGAAGAGAGAAATGAGTCGTAGGTAGATTCACATATGCAACTATCAGTTGATGAGCCTGTTTCGACTTTTGATGATCCCAAGTACGTGAGAGCGGACCTGTGCTCCACCGGGGGTTTGGTGGCTGATTTTTCAGAAGTAGGTCACAAAGACTTCTTCTGAGGCACAGACTAGAAGCCCCAACCTTTCGGTCACAGCTGAGCGTATTAACCATCTGCACTGCTCAGGGATATATCATCCATTACTCATTCACTAGAAATGTTTATGTAGAACAAATCATTCTAAAAGTTTCCAGTGGTAAAACAAGAACAGATACAAAACTCAACCAACTAAACAAGCTACATGATATATTCTGATAAACTCATACCTGACAGGCTGCAAATCAAAACCACTGACCCCACAGAAATCGATCCTGATAGGTTTCATCAGCTCTTCTACTGTGGGCAGATCTAAGAGAGAAAAGCCAAAGAAAGCAGCTACCAAAAATGTGTCAAGTACTTAAAATAATTAGCTCTAGGTGTCTCTAACTAACAAAACCACATATGCAATGAACCCCATTTCCCACTGTAGACTTACTTGTACTAGGCAAACAAATGTTAACACCATGTGTGTGTTTATACCTCTTTCAAATGTTAAAAAACAAACATATCACTTTGAGGACTAAGGTGTGCCTGACCCAAGCCATGGTATTTTCTACTGCCTCATGTGTATGTGAAAACTGAATAAAGAAGACTGAAGAAGAACTGATGCCTCTGAATTACCATACTGGCTAAAATATTTAATATGCCATGGAATGCCAGAAGAGCAAACAAATCTGTCTTTGAAGAAGTACACAATGAATGTTCCTTAGAAGCCAGGAGGGTAAGACTCTGACTCTCATACTCTGGATGTGTTTTCAGGAGGGACCAATCCCTGAAGGACACTGTGCTTGGTAAAGTTAACAGGCTAGTGAAAAAGAGGATGATTTTCAATAGGACAGAGTGATACAGTGGCTGCAGCAGTGGGCTGAAACATAGCAATGATTTTGAGGATGGAGTGGGACTGGGCAGTGTTTCACTGTTTGTACAGAGGTCGCTATGAACTGGAACTGACTCCATGGCAGCTACCAACATGCACACATAATATATATACACATGCAGACACACATCCATACATATATTTTCTTGAGATATATTTAGTTGATCCCAAAATACTGTTCTCCATGGGAAAAAAGCACTGTAATACCATATTTTCCCCTAAATAATGTGTTCACACACTTTCACAGCATGCTTATGAAAACAACAGGGGAGGAGTGTGTGCACATACAAATGAAAAAAAGTTAAAAAATGTGAAAATACTTCAGTGATTTATCTAGATTATAGCCTACTGAAGGTGGAGCTGAAATTGTATCCTATATCTGGCTCTAACTTCGTAGGGAAATCAGTGATTCCTGGATTTCATTTTGAACCTTTTCATTTTGAATAAACGCTTAAATAAG
This sequence comes from Heterohyrax brucei, assembly GCA_028571685.1. Lineage (NCBI taxonomy): Eukaryota > Metazoa > Chordata > Mammalia > Hyracoidea > Procaviidae > Heterohyrax > Heterohyrax brucei. The sequence goes on from CM053144.1 coordinate 104,005,533, forward strand.
TTCAGAGACTGAGAAACGCTGTAAACTGAATTTAAAGTATACTACACTGAAAAATGCTCACAGTCTCAAATAATGGAAAACTAATACATAAATTAGTAAGTTTTTACCAGACTCGGTTGTAGAGTTGTTCTTTGAGGACTCATCATCATTGTCTCTAGGAAGATCTTTCATTGAGTTCTTGGTATTTTCTACTGCATTGTTCTCCAACTTCTGTTCGTCTGTGTCTCCCAAAGAATGAGCTATAAGATGATAAGCCTGATGGAGGGCTTCGATGTCACTATTGCTTTGTCCATAGGAAATACCTGTTGAAATCAATTTAATTCCTAAGTATAGTTATATTCTAGTATATGAGAAATATAAAATGCTAATACCATCCTTATAGAACCCTGGTGATGTAGTGGTTAAGAGCCTAGCTGCTAATTAAAAGGTTGGCAGTTTGAACCCACCAGCTTCTCCACGGAAACCCTGTGGGGCAGTTCTAATCTGTCCTACAGAGTGGCTATGAGTTGGAATTGACTAGACAGCAATAGGCTTGGTTTGGTTTTGGTTTAACATCACCCTTAATTTGTTAGAAATGGTAAACAAGGCTCTAAGACAATGCCATTGTGTGCTGTTGGGTCTACTTTGACTCACAGTGACCTTATAGGGCAAGGGCAGAACTGCCCCATAGGACTTCCTAAGCTGTAGTATTTAAAGGAGCAGATTGCCAGTATTTTTCCCATAGAGCCACCAGTGAATTTCAACTGCTAACCTTTGGTTAGCAACTTAGCACTTAACCATTATGTCACCATGGCTCTCTGCAGGACAAAAGTGACATTATAAAGGTAGAGTTATGCACAAGACCAGGTAATAGGTAGCTACAGTCAACTACTATGAAACTGCAGCAGGCACAGTAATTCTTTTCAGCAAGCTGAGATGATGCACTCTGTATCCTGATGTGGTAGACTATAAAAAACTGACCCATAAATCGTAATGAAGGTCCACTCTTCGGACAGGAATGGATTGGACTTGGTGACACACAGTGATTATATTTTGGGTACACTTTATGGTTCTATGCATCTATAGGACATCATCCTGCTGACCTCTGGCTGGAGGAAGGGGAGTGGGTGGAGAGGAGGGGAAAGGAGGCTGTTGGGAGGATGAGACATGTATGGAGCAGAGAGGAATAGTGTGCTGTCACTAGGCAGGGAGAGCAGTGGAAGCTGCATATAAATTTATACGGGAATGTACCCTTTCACTCAGTCATAATAATAATAATAAAAAAGTGAAAAAAAAAAAACTTGACTCCATTACTTACTGCCATCTTTTCCTAGTCACCTTAACTGACCTCTCTGCATTAGATACAACTATTCTTGAATTTTCCCAAATTGATATTATCCTTTTGAAGATTCTGCCTTTCCCATGACACTGCTACTCTCTCCCTGCTTCCCAGAACCACCACACCTCTGTTAGTCTGCTTTTCTTCAACTGCAATGCGCTCCTCTGACTTTGCAACCCAATACATATTTCCAACCTCTTGCTAATGTGACATTAATAAAAGCGATTTCCTAATGGTCAAATCCAACAGTTTTTTTAGTTCTCATGTTACTTTAACCCTTGAGACACGTGACACTGTGGACCACGTTTTCCTGGGAATGGTTTCTTCTCTACCCTTCTTGTTTTTCCTATCACTCTTATGGTAAACAGCTCACTTCAGCACTCATCTTTGGTCCTCTTTTTATCACCTCCCACTTCATGCTTTTTTTGTTCTGGATGATTTCATCAACATACTTAGCTTCAACTATTAGCAAGATGCTGGTGACTTCCATATCTATGCCCCCTTGTCCTCCTTATCAATTTTCTATCAAATTCCCTAACAAACATTTAGATTATCCTTTAACCACATCTAACATATCCTCAACTGATCTGTTATACAAAGTCTGACAATTAAGTCGGCAAACTTGCCACTATGAGCTTACGTTGGCAGCACTGTGTGAGTAACTCGGTCAAGTTTCATAACCTTGATAAATCACTGTCTCATAGCTGTGTTCGTGCTGACATGTGGCAGTGCCTGGCTGAGTGGCATTCATGACTGTTGTGTGTCATCATGAGAATGCTGCTGCTTGAATTACAGCAATGAGCAAACATTAAATTTCTTGTTAAATTTGGCAAGAGTGGAAATGTTAGTTCAACTTTGTGGGGATACTTCTCTGAAGAAAACAGCAGAGTACAAATGGATTAAATGTTTTTTCTGAGGGGACAGAAAGCATCTCTGATGAAGAGAGGTCAGGGCAGCCAGTAACAAGAAGAAGTGACATAAACATTGCAGAAATTTATTGATCTGTGCTTCAAAATCATCCGCCGACTGTGAGCACCACAGCAGACCAAGTAAACATCGATAGAGAAACAGCTGGGAAAATCTTAACTGAAAATCCTGGCATGAAGGAGTGAACAACAATGTTCCCGAAGGAGCTCACCACTGAACAAAAGCAAAGGAGAGTCAAAATTTGCCAAGACCTTCTGGAGAGACAGCGTGATGTTTTGGGGTGCGTTAACACTGGGGACAAAAATTGGTACACTGGGTGTACCAATACGACCCTGAAACAAAGTGTTAAAGTGCACAATAAAACTCAGCCAATTCTTTATAACCAAAACAGTTCTATCAGTCCAAATTAAGAGTCAAGACAATGTTGTTAACCTTTTTTTGACATCAGAGGGATTGTTCATTATGAACTTGTACCAACTGGACAGTTACCCAGGTTTACTATTTGGAGTGCTGAAATGTTGTGTGAAAAAGTTACACGAAAATGACTTGAACTTTTCGCCAATGACTCACGGCTTTTGCATCATGACAATGCACACAGCACTGTCTGTGAGGAAGTTTTTAGCCAGTTATCAAGTAATTATATTGGAACACCATCCCTACTCACCTGACTTGGCCCCCAATGACTTTTTCCTTTACCTGAAGATAAAGGAAATATTAAAAGGAAGACTTTTTGATGACATTCAAGACATTAAGTGTAATATGATGACAGCTCTGATGGTCATTCCAGAAAGAGTTCTAAAATTGTGTTGAACAGTAGACTGGACACTGGCATTGGTGCACAGCTTCCTACTGGGAGTATTTCAAAGGTGACCACAGTGATACTCAGCAGTGAGGCATGTGGCAGTTTTTCTAGGATAAGCTCACGAACTTAACTGTCAGACCTCGTATTCCCCAATTACCCTTCCCTGATACCAGTATTTCCTATTTCAACTAATGGCGTCACTGCTCACCCGGTCATGCAAAACAGAAACCTTGACGTCATTGTTCATTTACTTTTCTTTTTCTATTAACCCTCTGTCCCCACCAACTGACAAATAATTCTGGAAAAAAGAATCTAAAGATGATAATCATCTAGGTCTTTTTTTTAAGTATTTCCTTACTCAGTTTGTAATTTTCATTAATAATAACGAAATTTTCAAAATTGGAGGAATGAGTTACTGAAGAGGAATGGAAAAAAAATAACAGAAATAAGGTCTTTTCTTAGTACCGATGATCAATCCATTATGCTTAAAAATAAAATAAATACAGCACACAGCTTCATCTTTCTCAGGCTTTGCTAACTGTATGTCGTATAGTATACAACTTTGAGGGTCTGTTTTCATTTCTAAACATAAGAGGTGGCTGAGAGTCACAAGATAATGTAAAAACACCTTACAATGAGATGTCTTTCCATCTAACATTTTATGTTGCCACTGGTATCTGGAGCATTTTCTACTATATAAAAGACTTTGCTTAAATTAAAAATAACAAGGAGGATGCTATTAGTGCAAAACTGCCAGCAGTGAAGTGGCAGGGATTTTCCAAGAGGAACATAATGATCAAGGTCTTCCCTGTTGAGATAAGCCTAACTTTCCCCCAAACCATCAACCACAATCACAGACATATGACTGGAGGTGAAAATTAGTTTTCCTGACAAAAAGGAAGTACGAGATGGTTTTTCCCCTCCACTGAAATATCAGGATGATTAAGTATGTGCTGAGTGCCTGTAAAAGAAACACCCCAGTGATAAACTGCATAATAGTTCTGAAGGTGCAAACCTAACTAAACAGGTGTGAGGTGTCAGGAAGAAGATCCAAAGTTTAAAGCAACAGCAGAGCCAGCATGCAGAAAAATAAGTACCCTGACAGTTAAAAAAAAAATTAGAAATGGTGAATGAAGAGGTATTAGGGGCTGCTCAGAAAACAGAGATGGACAAAAGTAGTTTTCCCTAACTTGAGTCATTAACTCAGATGATATTGGGAATACTTCCAGGGTCATTAAGTTAACTTGTTTCATATCTTTTATAAAGAAAAAGAAAGACTTACCCACTTTTTAGATTAAAAAGAGGGGGCCATAAGTAGTTATTTTATGTATGGCTACACATTAAAAGCTTCTTCTATTTTTCAACTTTCGAAAGTTTAAAAGTGTCAAATGTGATTTTGCACATTTGCAAAGGGCCAGGTTTGATGGAGTAACACTGTCATCCTGTGACTACTCCAGTTATGTAAGCAGGGCACAAAATGCTTCTTGACTGTAATGCAGGTGAAAACGAGTGAAAAGCTTGCCTGTGAGACAGTGAAACTCTGGCTTGGCATTAGAAAAGCCTAGGTTTTACATTTATCAGTCCCTTCTGAAGTATCCTTTAATCACTGAATTAAAGACTCACAATTAAATATAATAAAATATAAAGAATTTGATAAATGATAATTAACAAAGACCATCTTTGATAATGTATACCCTAAATTTTATAATATATATATTTCAGGTAGTCTCCAGTGGGGTTCTGCTCTGTTCTGACAACACTGTCCTATGTTGGTTCTGACATAGGTCAAATAACTGTTTCTCCTTCCTCTTCCTCATTATTTCTTTCTCTTGCAACATTTCTTCCCTCTTCAAAAATCCTTAATTCCTGATGTGTCAATTCCCCTTTTTTGTGATCTATGTACTGGTCCACAATGGCAACACAGAGTTCTAAATTCAGAGTTTGTGACATAAGGACAATTTTCCTACTCATCTCTTCCATCATGCTATTCTAATCCAATGCTTCGGCCAGTTCACATAACTCAGCACTTTTTTTCCCATATCCCCTGCAAACATCTTCCTATAACTTCCTCCCAGGAAGACACAATGCTCCAGATACACCAAACAAAGATTATCATCATTCTCCCAGAAACTACAGTGTTATCATACCTCCATCACCTGCAGCTAGTACATGAGCAAACAGAGTCCATAGGTAGCACGCCTTGAAGGCTGTGACTGCACCTTTACCAACAGGCTGAATCACAGCTGCAGTACTGGGAGTTAGACACACCCTTTACCAGCTGGATGTAGGTCATCTACACGAGGAAGATGTCCTGGGATATCATCAAGTAGCAACAGAATCTTGAAAGAGACGATCTATTCAAGGCAGCAGACATGCTCTTCTGGGACGAAACAATTCAAAAACCAGTCTTCAAATAACATACCATCTTCCAGGTCAAGGAAATACTCATGTAGCAGACTGGCAGCTTATTTTTGTCAATGGTTTTCAATGCCCAGGAGTTTTCAGAATGGTAAAGAAGGTTTACACTTAAATCCAGCAGCACATCTTCCCAGCAGTAGTGTAATGCTGTCTTTAAATGCCTGACACCAGGCATCAACTCTGCCTCTTTGCGAACATAGCTTGCCTCTGGCATCCTTTTCCGAAAGAAGCCTGTTTCTTCCCTAGTGAAAATCTCCTCTGTTGGATAATCTTTATCTTGTATTATTTTGTCTAGCTCATCACTGAATTCTTTGGCAGCTTCGACATAGCTGCTTCCTCCTCCTCCAGTTACTGGCACATTTTAAGAGCCAAATCTGCCTCTGAAGTGATGAAATCAGTGCTGGCTGAAATAGATGGTCATAAGTGCAGTCTGTTGAAACTTGAAGAATATGTTGTAAGTCAGGGACTACCCACACATTTCAAACCAAGTTCAGATGTTCATTTGAGTACTTTCAAATGCATTTTTAACATACCCGGTGACTTCAATACCCCACAGCCAATAAGTGTGCATTACTGTATGCCTTCAGGCTCCATTTCATATTCTGTGATATTAAAAGAGGAGTGACACTGACAATGACAACAACCACGGGAGCAGCCACTGCTTGCTGTGTGTTAAGTGTGAACTAGTCACAATACATTCTCTCAACTGACCATTACAAAGCCTTATTTTAAAGAAAAAGAAACAGGCTTAGAGGTATTATTTGTCCAGTGTCACATAACCAACAAGGCTGGGGATATGAACCCAAGTTTATAAGATACTAAGTTCATGCTCCACTACTTTCCAGGAAATAAAATTACTTCAGAATTAAGAACATTAAAGAAATAAGGAAAAAACAACACACAAAAAATACAAGATCTGACAAATTTGCAGACTTGCACAATGAGCTTATGTCAGCAGCACTGTACAAACAACCTGGTAAGGTTTCATAACCCTGGTATATCAGTGTCTCACTGCTGTGTTCATGTTCACATGTGGCAGTGCCATGCTGAGTGCCGTTCTTTATTCCTGTGTGTTTTTATGTGCTATTGTGAGAACGCTGGAGCTTGAATCAGAGCAACTAACAAATGTTAAATTTCTTGTTAAACTTCGCAAGAGTAAAAGGGAAATCACGGACACGTTAGTTCAAGTTTCTGGGAATAATGACATAAGGAAGCAAGCGGATTAAACATTTTTCTACGGGGAGAGAAAGCATCACTGATGGAGAAGTCAGGACGGCCAGTAACGAGCAGAACTGATGAAAACAATGCAAAAATTCATCAAACTGTGCCTCAAAATCGTTGGCTGACTGTGAAAATCATAGCACGCCAAGTAAACATCAACAGAACAAGAGGAAAATCTTAACCGAGAAAGATGTATGTAAAAATGGTCCTGAAGGTGCTCACTGATAAACAAAAGCAAAGGAAAACTGAAGCCTGCCAAAACCTTTTGGAGAGGCAAGAGGATGTTTTGGGGCATATTATCCCCGGCGATGGGTATATCCATCACTGGTATACCCACACAACCCTGAAACAAGCCTCCAAGTGCACACTGGAAGTCAGCCAATTCTTCACAACCAAAAATGTTCCGTCAGTCCAAATGAACAGACACATCAATGTTGCTAACATTTTTTTGGTATCAGAGGGATTGTTCATTATGAATTTATACCAACTGGACAGTTAACCAACTTTACTATTTGGATGTGCTGAAAAGGCTGCATGAAAAAGTTATACAAAGATGACCTGAACTTTTTTACCTGTAACTCACGGCTCTTGCATCACAACAGTGTACTAGCTCACACGGCACTTTCTGTGAGGGAGTTTTTAGTCAGTAAACAAATAACATCCTCTCTACTCAACTGATCTGCCCCCCAGTGACTTTTTTGTTTACCTGAATACAAAGGAAATATTGAGAGGAAGACATTTTGATGACATTCAGGACATCAAGGGTAATATGACAACAGCTGTGATGGCCATTCCAGGAAAAGATTCCAAAACTGCTTTGAACAGTAGACTAGACGCCGGCATCAGTGCATAGCTTCCCAAGAAAAGTACTTCGAAAGTGACCATAGTGATATTCAGCAATGAGGTAGCACTTTTTCTAAGATGAGTTCGTGAACTTGTCAGGCCTCGTTATCTTTATACTATACCTAGGTATATGAGAAGCTGGACTACATGAAGAAGAACAACGCATCAGGATTGGAGGAAGACTCGTTAACAACTGCATTATGCAGATGACACATCCCTGCTTGCTAGACGTGAAAAAGATCTGAAACACCTACTGAAGAAGATCAAAGACCACAGCCTTCAGTATGGATTGCATCTCAACATGAAGAAAACAAAAATCCTCACAACGCTCACAACTGCACCACTAAGCAATATTGTTATTAAAATGGAGAAAGGATTGAGGTTGTCATGAATTTCATTTTACTTGGTTTCACAATCAACACCCATAGAAGCAGCAGTCAGTAAATCAAAAGACACATTGCACTGGGAAAATCTGCTGCAAAGGATCTCTTTCAAGTGTTAAAAAGTAAAGATGTCACCTTGAAGACTAAGGTGCCCCTGACCCAAGCCATGGTATTTTCAATGGCATTGTATGCATGTGAAAGCTGAACAGTAAGTAAGGAAGAGAGAAGAGTACCCGAGGCCTCTGAGTCGTGGTGCGTGAGAAGAATACAGAATGCACCGTGGACCGCCAAGAGAACAAATGGATCTGTTCTGCAAGACGTACAAGTACAGTGCTCCTCGGAAGCAAAAACAGCGAGTCTATGTCTCACATAGTTTGGACATGTTGTGAGGAGGGATCAGTCCCTGGAGAAAGACATCATGCTTGGTAGAGTGGAGGGTCAGCAAAAAAGAAGACCCCCCAGTAAGACGGATTGATGCAGTGGCTGCAACGACAGGCTTACGCATAAAAACAACTGTAGGCACAGCACAGGACCGGGCAGTGTTTTGTTGTGTTGGGCACAGTGTCACTATGAGTCAGAACTGACTTGGTCGCACCTACCAACAACACCATATACTACTTGGATCATCTTTATACAATTGTTACTTTCAGCAATATTTTTCTTGTTTCTAAGTTTTCCTTATAACTTACAGCAATGGTTTTCACATTGGGTTTAGCAAAATCATGGTTTTCAGACATAATCATGATTTCCATAGGTTTCATTTTAAATTACACTTTAAGATTTCAAAACTAACTGAAACTAATTGGCACATTCAAATGTGTCATTTATGTAATTTTAATACTTTGAAGATTCTCAGGATGGTAACTTTTGCCTCCTGTTTTTTACTTGTTTACATGCACATCTTACAATAGTTTCTGTGGCCATCCTGCACAAGCATGAACTTCCCACGATATATCACTGATTAGGAAAGTTGTAGTTCCGTATTCATCTTTGAAAACAATTCACGTCTCCTTACTGAGAACTGTGTGAGAAGGCAATTGTAACATACATGTGACATGATTCCTTACACAGTAAGGCTGAGGACATGTACTTAGCACATGCTTTCACTGCAGATACTCAGCTAGGTAATAAAAAGAAAATGATTAACAAAACATGGTAGGAAAATTTTGCCTTATAGTTTTAATTTTTATATTTACATTTAAAACAGACATGGACAAAGTCAGTCAAGATAGCGGCCACTCCTGCAGGGACAGTGACAAAGAGACTGGAGGGGATGTCTATGGTTTGGGTCATGTTTCGTTTCTTGATCTGGCTGCTGTTTATACAGGTAGGCTTAATATTTAAAAATTTACTAACAGTATTAGGATACATGAACTTTTCTATATTGTACTTGAATCAAACAAAAACGGAAGCAGATGTTTAGAGTTGGTTAGAGTTTTAAACACTGAAGCTAACATTTTCTATTGATTTTTTTCCAAACATTCGGATTAGTTGGTACCAACATCCAGGGATTACAAAGCACACAGATTATAAAACTCCCATTTGCAACTACTCATGAGTCGGATCCAACTCAATGGCACTTGGCTGGCTGGCTATGTGATAAATTGAGAATTTAATGCTACACATAAAAAACAAAACATAAATACAACGGAAGTTTGGTGGTACCATAAAAAATATCTATAACTTCTGATCTAAACAATTTCAAAAGAGCACTATCATCCTAACTTTATAAGCAAGTATTTTAAATGTACACATATATTTATATTGATAAAATATCACTTTAAACCATACGTAATTTCTATATCATATTTCAACTGGAGGCAAGGGTTTCACTGCTTTATAAAAATTAAAAAAGCTTTGGCTTAAAGACCTTTACAGTCTTTACAGAAGTCTGGTTGCTCTTAGGTATTTCAGAATTGGGGGATGTGGCCTGACATTTTCCTACAGAGAAGGAATTGCTGAAAGGCACAGTAAGATGAAGTCCCACTTCTTGGACACATGGCAAATTTAACTGAATACCTTAGAGAGGCAAAAAAAGTTTGCACTTCACTATGGGGCTATACTTTCCACCAAAGGTGTCCACTCATTTATTAATACTAGTTTATTTAAAAACATACTTTATTTGGCCCACTAGCAATAAATGTTACCATCAGCAAGGTGAGATTATGTAAATCATTACACGACAGCACAAAAATGTGAGATGAAAAATTCTTAAAATCTCTAAAATTTCTAAAAAGGAAGTTGGCCTGTCATAAAATATTATGTATGTGGACAACAGCCAGTTGCTGAAGCACTTTTACCTGTTCCTGTCATTTCATCCCCAGTCACCTCTGGCAGGGCCTTTGGCTCACTTGCTGCTTTATCCCCCTCATCAAGGTTGACATCTACAATGGAGTCCAGTGAGTCAAGCAGAACAACTGCAAGAATACAAAGGAAAAAATAAGATGAATGGAGAGAAGTTTGTGTGGCTCCTGTATTCTAATAATGTTATTTTAATCACATGCAATATACATAAATACAAAAATAAAGGCTTACTTATAATAGCACATGATCACACACACACACACACACACACACGTATGATTATTGGAAGGGTGTAAGATGCAAATGTGACATACACATGCACAATTTTCACACATATATATGCACGATTTTCTTCTTCTTACATACAAGAGAGTAGGTTAACATTAACAGACATATCTGTGTTTTGTATAGCTCTAAGGTGCATTTACAAGTGGAAGACAAAGCCCCTAAGAAAAACAACAGAAAATGTTTACAGTTATAACAAGATGGATTCAAGACAGGCATTAAGACATCATTCAGAAAAGCTGCAAATTTAAATTCCTCAGGGATGTTTACAAAGATAGTGATTTACTCAGAATTATTTAGATGCAATTCTAAACAGATTATTCTTGCCAACTAAATAATGAATATATGTAGTATTTACCGTTAGCTAGCATGCCAGTTTTCTCTTCTTCCTAAATTACAAAACAATCATAAGACTTAAAACCACATTTATATAATAAAACCACCATAAATAGACATAAAATTTGAACACCACTTAAAAAGAGGAGGAAATGTGCTTTCTAGGTTTCTTTCACTTCTCTGATTCACCCATAACTCTCTAAGACTAGAGAGTGTGCTCTAGCAGACTTTCTAAAAGTTTCTTCAGAACACTGTCAATTATCAGTAATATCTTCAGATCTTACCAAGGCTTATTTAAAGTATCTATGTGCCATCTATTCAGTTGCATTGGTCAGAATTTCTCATAAACTTTTAACTCCAAAAAACCATGTCTACTCTCATGATAACATCACAAATCACTTTTTGCTTACTGTTCAAAATTAATGATCAAATATAATGTATACTCACTGCTTCATCTATGTTTTGAGACACAAAACTTTCAAAAAGGTCAAGAACTTTCCAAATGTTGTGTTCTTGGTCCAATTATGCCTGCAGCAAACAGCAGGTGAGCTGTCCTTCATTTTCAGTACTACACTTTCTCTCAGAACATGCTTTCTAACTAGCATCACCTGTATTCTCTGTAAGGCGCTATGGTGGTGCAATGGCTAAGCACCACTCTGCTGACTAAAGGTCAGTTGGTCCAGTGCACCAACAGCTCCATGGGGAAAAAAGATCTGGCGATGTGCTCCTATAAAGACAATAGCCTAGAAAACCCTAGGGGACGGTTCTGTTGTGTTCTACAGGGTCTCTAGGAGCAACAGCACATCACAACCACCACCAATATTCTCCACCAGGGCATGAAGCTTGTCCAGTCCTCCCATTAGAACACAGTTTTAATCTGTTTATATTTTGACTCTTACAGAACTCTACTAGACTTCCACATTTATGATGACAAGTTTCTAAGCAGGATATATTATCTTCATATTCTATACGTACTTTCTGCTAACCAATTTATGTTGAATAAAATACTCTAAATGCTGTATTTTGACTATAAATCTGGTTAAATTCCCAAGGATACTCATCAGATCACATTAATTTTCAGGTTTATTTTCAAGGTCATTTTCTTTTACTGCCTTAAATTCAGTAGAATATAGACACCCCAGGTAAAAGTACTTGGTGTATTTCAAACTACACACATTTATTTGTACCCACAAAACTTCTCTCTCTTCTACCGAGAAAGCCTATGGTTTCAGAGAAGTTGAAGACAGCTAATCCCAATAAGCAGTTCCAAAACAGACTAGGTCCAGATCAAATCAATGTAACATTCATAAGTGCCTTAACAGCTACTATTACATAGCTTCAAGGCTACGCTCTACGTGGTAATCAACATACAGTAGTAGCCCTTAACAAGCCTTGGTAATAACTGAAAAATCAAGAGAACTAGAGTACACCACCACTGAAAGCAAACACAATAATTCAGTTAAGTATCTTCACCAAGTATGCTGCAGACCACAATGCTGCTGCTGGCATACATACCAACAAGGGTTTACTTGGAGTACAAGTCCTAAAAAAGAAAACTGAAACACGATATACTTGTTTAAAAATTAGACTGAGGTATTAATTTTCAATTACTGAAGCTTAACATTAAGAAAATGACTTGCCAAAAAGTTCCTTATAAAATCATCAACCTTCATGAGCTTTCATGAAGTTATATATGAAGTTCATACTGAGTTCAAAAAATGTTTAATCGAGTGTTAAAAGATACATAACTTTAAAACATCATATGAGAGTATGAAGAGCTGTATTTTATGCTCTCTGTATTTTGACAGCGAGCCAAGTTCACGATGCTGTAAAATATTTATCGGATGTATACCTGCTTGGTTACATTTATTTTTTCTGACCGGGGATTTTCTCTGGAATGAGTATCTTTATCTTTAGTAGTGAACGGTGCATTAGTATCCTCCTCATCTTCAAAATCATCACTGTAGTTTCCTGATGAAAAGAAGTTAAGACAAGCAACATACTGTCAAAACATTCAAATTCCAAAAGGACTGCTGATTTCCAAAGAAGAAAGTCTGCATAATAGTAATTTCATGAGATATTAACAATGCCTTTAAAGAATGTTTTTTCTTGGGGAAAAGCTTATTAACTTTGAATTTATAAGAATGGACTGGACTTGGGAACACAGAGTGATGCATGTAGTATGTGTACTTTATGGTTTAGTGCATGTGTGTATATGTGTGTGTTATGTGTGTGTGGCTGTCCTAGTGGTTTCTTTTTAGATGTGAGAGGACAGGGCAGAGAGGAGGGGACAGTATTGGCTGAGTGGATACTAGAAGTAAACAGTGGAAAGGAAGAGTGTCCCATCACAGGGTGAGGAGAGTAGATAGAGTTGCAAACACACAGGTACTTGGGGTTTTATATGGGATATTGACTTGGATTATAAACTTTCACTTAATCGCAATTAAAAAAAGAATTCAGTTTACAAGATTATCTCAGGTTTTTTGTAAACTTTTCTTTTAAATAGTTGAGAGTTTCACATTTTAATTCTTCCCACTTTCCATTCCCTAAAAATGAGAGTAAAGACAAACAAACCAAACCAGTGCCACTGAGTCAATCCAGTAGTGCATCTTTAATAATCTGTGAGCAGCTCAGATTATAATTTAGACAATCCTACTCTACCAGTTCAAACCCATTTTAAAGATATGATTTTTCTTTTAATTATTTTTCTCTTACAAGTGTCTTTATCACCTAAGTTAAAAACAATGTATTTCTGTAAATATTAAAACTTTTAAAATCAATGAAATTACCTGACAGTTCTCCATGTATAGATTCACTTTCATGTTCATCTTCAGTTACTTCTACATTAGACTGATTACTAGAAAACATTTAATTTAGCATTACATATGAATATATTTGCAAGTACTCCTTTAACTATATTTTTTAAAAATCTCTAAAATTATTATCTTTCTTCTCAATACTCTTATTCTATCAAAAGTTAAACATGTAGGTGTTACAGGAAAAATATTTCAAAGACAAAGGCTCTTCAAAGCTTAAGACTAACTATAGCTGTCAAAGCAATGCAGTAAAGAAAAAACACTGAATTTCTACAGTTCATACAAAAATGTACACAATTTTGTACATACATGACTTACATGTACACATACCACCTCGTGACTTCCATGTGAAAGACCAGGAGTAGACTATAAGTTGTGAGAACCAAGAAAGGCCAGAAACATGAGGAGAGTAAGTATCTACATGCTATTTAGCAAATGAATTCTGAAATGGAAGCTGTACAGGAGTCATAAAGTAAAAATCCCAACACAGAGACAGGGAGTTCAAACAGACTTTAATTGTACTGAATATGTTAGATCTTACACTGCTTTCTTCTAAACCAAAAAGTCACCAGAAATAACAGAGCTCAAAGGGGCAGTAACAACTGTGGCCAATAAACCTGTGCATGTGTCACCTGTGCTGCCACTGCTGGGAGAGACGACCCACCACAGGTCCTGAGTGTCCTTGCCAGGCGTGTCAAGAATGCAAAGCCCTGGTTGCTTTTTCCTGGGCCATCTCTCAAGACTGTATTTTAGGAGCACCCTTGAAGTATGAGGTGACATTTTTACCCAGACAAAGCCAGCTTGCTTCTACTTAGATAAAAGCAGTCAACTGTCCACATTCAGTGTCCCTGTTCTGTAATGTAACCCACTGTATGTACAGATATCCACCAGGGGCTCTTTGTTTTACCCCTGTTGGACTTGGGGTGAATGGGGAACAGATGCAAATGACCATGATGCCCTAGTACTGCTTTTGTTCTCAGAAATACAATCTTTTGTCTTTGATGAAGAAATCTTGTGTCTACTGTTAGCATCTATAAAAGTAGTAGAAACCCAACTCTTGTGGTATAGTGGTAAAATGCTATGTCTGCTAACCAAATAGTTCGCAGTTCAAATCTGTCAGGTGCTCCCTAGAAACTCGATGGAGTTCTATTCTGCAGGGTTGCTATGAGTTGGAATCAACTCAACGGCAGTGGGTTTTTCTGTTTTGGTATAAAACTGGCAGGCTGATTTGTTAACCTGTACCAACAAAAACCTATTCCCATCGAGCTGATTCCGACTCGCTGTAACTCTGTAAGAAGGAGTAAAACTGTCCCATAGAGCTGCAAGGAGTGCTTGGTGCAGCTGAACTGCCAATCTTTTGGTGAGCAGCTGTAGCATTCAACTATGCCACCATGGCTTCCTGCTAGTTTGTAGGCACAGGGTCAAAACCTGAGACCCTACACTGTTGACAACATTCACTGAACTGCTTTATCCACTGTCTACAGAAACTAACCATCTTCAGAAGCCTGGAAAATCAAACTGAACCTGTTGTTTCTGAGTCATTTCTGACTTGCAAAGACCCCGACAGAGCAGAAACATCCCACAGGGTTTCTGAGGGGGAGCTGCTGGATTCAAACTTCCAACATTTCAGTAAACAGCTGAGCTCTTAACCACTGCACCACTAGGACCCCTTGAGAAGACTACTCATACTCACTGTCACTGAGTCACTTCCAACTGACAGCCACTCTACAGGAGAGAACTGTCCCACAGTTTCCAAGCAGTACCTGGTGGAGTTGACCTACCGGCCTTTTAGTCAGCCGCTGCAGCTGTAAACCATCATGCCATCGGGGTTTTCTTAGGAGACTAGGCACTCTAATGACCAGAAGTTATGATTCTCCTAGTCTTTAACTTAATTACACTTCTGTATTCTTAAAATTTTAAATAAGTTTAAAATAATTTTAACCAAATTTCCATTTATAATAAAAATAATTCAGTGGATAACTGAAACTAAGGAAATTAGAAGTCTCAAGTTTCATTTCACAAAGG
The DNA here is from genome assembly GCA_028571685.1 of Heterohyrax brucei. Classification (NCBI taxonomy): domain Eukaryota; kingdom Metazoa; phylum Chordata; class Mammalia; order Hyracoidea; family Procaviidae; genus Heterohyrax; species Heterohyrax brucei. The sequence continues at coordinate 104,021,211 of CM053144.1, forward strand.
TTTTGAGATGTCACAGCTATTGTACTTAGAGAGGACCAGTTTAGTCAACTGGTAGAGTCTCCAGAAAAAATGAGGTTTCCTGATATTCATTCCCAAAGGTAAGATCCAGGTCAAACATGTTTATGCTCCCTGGTCCCCCTTTCCCTTCCTGTTCACTTTTTCTGCATTTATGACAGCCATCTGGGCTCTTTTGATCTGTGGAAAATCACTTAGTAAATCCCTTCCCTAATGAGGTCTTGCTGACAGTGTGCGATCACTCTTAATAGTATTGTAGATGTGAAAGCTATCAAACACAAACTAACCTATCCTGATAGGTTGAATCGTGTCCCTCAAAACTGTGTGTCAATGTGGCTAGACCCTGATCCCCAGTATTACGTGGCTGTCGACCATTCTGTAACCTGACATGATTTTCCTGTGTTGTAACTTCTATTTCTAAGACACTAATGAGGCAGGATTGGAGCAGTTATGTTAGTCAGGATTCAGTCTACAAGACTGGATTGTGTCTTACGTCCATCTCTTTTGATACATAAAGCAGAGAAGTGAGAATACAGACAGGAAACCTCCTAACACCAAGAAATAAGAACTTTGGACCTGGGGTTCCTATACTGAGAGGCTCTGCAATTGGGGATGAGTGATGACAAAGACATTCCCCCAGAGCCAAAAGAGGACAGAGCCTTGCCCTGGGGCTGGTGCCATGAATTTAGACCCACAGCCTGCTAGACAGTGAGAAAATACCACTATCTTTGTAAAAGCCATTCACTTGTTGTATATCTGTTGTAGCAGCATTAGAGAACTAAGGCAATCATTCATATATAAGAAAAACTCTGATTAAGATAGAGAACTAAAAATAGTTCTTTTAACAGAGGTAAAAATAATTTTCGTTTTACATTTACCCATTCAAACCCATGCATATACCAGCCTTCCAAAAATACAGAAAAACACAAAAATTATTTAAGTTTTAAAAAGAGTTTATACCATATATACATACCTAAACAAAGCTTTAAAATAAGTAGAGTCATTAGAATCCAATTCTTTATTTAATTTTGAATAGTCAATAGAAGATGTTAAACCTTTCTCAAGCCTGGCAAAAAATTGCTTTTTCTCTTCTTGTTCTTCTAATGTGTCCAACCCCAATCCAAGAATACTATGATGAAGCTCAGAAGCTACTAGCTCTAAATAGAAAGCACAAATACAATTTATTAACATGTGGAATGTTGATAAAATTCATTTTTTTATTATGCTTGAATGAAAATGTACATTCCCATATAAATTTGCATCTCACCTATACGCAGCTCCCACTGCTCTCCCTGCCCTGTGACAGCACATCCTTCCTCTCTAATCCATACATGTCCTATCCTCCCAACAATCTCCTATCCCCTCCAGTTCACCTGCTCCCCGTCCTCCAGTAAGAGGTCACCAGGATGACATCCTATGGATGCACAGAATCATAAAGTTCCCACAAGATAAAATTCATTTTAATGATGCATGTATTCAAATTACAAATAAAACATCTTTTACAATGGATATTCTCCTCTCACCCAAACACAGATTTATATTCATAATCAGTAAGGTTATAAGGCCTCTCGAGAGGTCTAATTTTAAACATTGAGAAGATGTTAAATTTGTCTCTATGTATTAGCAAAGTGGGCTTCAGATAGTTACAGGTTTTAAAGATTCTTGATATAACCATAGCGATTAATAACTTATCAACGAATACCACATAAACATCTCCTACCATTTGTTTCCAAGCTGTCAATACTTAAGACAGAAGTTCCACTGCTCTTGAGAAGTTGTATCTTTTCAGTGGACTCCTCTTCTATTTCTGTAACAGGCTGAGTCGTCTTCCTTGTTTTTAAGTAGCTTACATTTGTTTTAAGTAAACCTAGGGATGAGATTTAACAGTTGGGTAATTAGGTTCAAAATACTGTTTTAACCACTGTGATAACACAAAAATATTGTTATGGTAATTTTACATGAAATAACTACAAAATACATCTGCTCTAACCAAACTAAATCCACTGCTGTTCAGTTGATTCCCACTCATAGCCATCCTATAGGACAAAGCAGAACTACCCCACAGAGTGTCCAAGGAATGCCTGGTGGATATGAACTGCCAACCTTCTGGTTAGCAGACACAGCACTTAACCACTATGTCACTGGGGTTTCTAAATCTGCTTTAGCAAGTAAAAATCAACTATATGTAAAACCTACAAAAGAAAAATTTCAGTTTCATCTCGACAGCACTGAATTACTATGTATCTTATTAAATAGAATATTTTAAAACAATAACATAACAAATAAGACTTTATTAGTTTGTAGTGCAAGTACTTAATATAGTATACTATGCCACTCTAAGACTGCCTGCTGTTATTTCCCTTGTTTTTACTTTACCTAGAGCATTTTTGTTGCCTGACTCTCAAAACTACTGGAAATATATTCCAGATGGTATGAACCAGCATGGTAAAATATGAGGAAAGCAGGTACAATTTAGGATGATAAAGGAGGGTACAAAAGATGTTTCACTAGTGCCAATTTCATTTCAAGAAAGTGGAAAGCCAAAATGAAAAGGTTTCATAGTCATTGCTCCCAAACCATTAGGAACACTGGCTGATGGAAGTGTCATCCTCACACTGGAATGCATGGGCTCTGTAGGGGAGGGGAGGCTACCACCGTCCCTCACAGCACTTTGGAATGTGCAATTTTCTCTAAGGCTAGGACACATTAAACATGTTAAAAATGGCTCACAACCCTGGCAAGATTTTAGGTGATCTGAAGGAATTATTTTCAGTGTTTCTTTCGTTCCATTTTAAGAGAGTTTTATCTTTAAAGGAAGCTTTGCAATACTGAAATGATCTGATGTTGGAGACCTGCTTCAGTATCATCCAGTGGTGGGGAAGAAGGAGACAGAAGGGGACAGAGATGAAATATCACCAGTCATGGATTGATAATTTTAATAGCTAGGCAATGGGCACATAAAGGTTGATTCCACTCTTTGCACTCCATGTACTTTTGAAGTTGTCATATCAAATTCTACTGATTTGTTAAAACCTGCTCTATGTGATGACATTAATAAACTGCCAGAATATTTTACTAAATTGTATCTATATGGTAATGTATAAATATACTTAACATTAATCATCCACTAATTTCACTAAATACAAATTATCTCACTGCAAAGTAACCTAACAATACAGAAACGGATTTTCAATTAAATTGGAGTAATATGAAAATCAAGGTAAAACATCAAAAATCCACACAGTGAGTATTTTTTTCTTTGTATTGTTAAAGCACAGTAACAAAATCCAGAATTAAAGGTCTTGACTGACCCCTTGTGGCCACATAATTTGAAACTAAAAACTCAGCAATATTTACCACCATCCTCAAAGTCATCTTCAGTTATCCACCACGGCACTGTATCTTTCTTCTTTTCTTCTTTTTTAGTTTGTCTAGGTGTTTCGTTTGAATTTTCAAAAGAATCATCTGAAAGCTGAATCAGATACAAGTTACTGAATTCTAAAACACATTTAAAATTAGTGAATCCCAGATTCATATATAAAAATGTGAGTGAAGTTACCACATATACAAACAATAGTCTCATCTTCTATAATGTATAAATTAGTGTTTACAAATGTATGTGACAAATGCAACTTAAATATCAAACAGACACCTCTGGCACATGACTTCAGATCTATCTAGAATCAAGTTAATCATCCAGGGAAAGCCACAGCTTTAACAACAAAACAAAAAATTTGATTAAGTCAGAAAAATAGAGGAAAGAAAATATAGAAGGCAACAATCTCAACTTCTTGACATTTTCTAGAGTATAAGGATAACTGACATTTGATCAGAATTACCCTAGAAACACTCCAGAATACGGAATTCCAAGACCAGGAAGAGCTGCACTTCAAGAGGTAGAGAGGATGGCAGTGTTTACCAATGGAATCATCATTTTGTCACAAATTTATAAGCTCAACTAATTTTAAGAAACTCCAGAGTTCTTATGTGAATGTGTACAGCAGCTTCAGTGCAGACTTACATACAGCGTTAGCATTACTTATAGCAGTCTTCCGGTTTGTCAGGGCCTGGCGGTGCAGTCGGTCAGTAACTGGCTGCTAACTGAAAGGTCAGTGGTGTGAACTCACCAGCGCCTCCTCCGGAGTAAGATGTGGCAGTCTGCTTCTGTAAAGACTTACAGCCTCGGAAAGCCTACAACACAGTGCTACGTTGTCCTAGAGGATCACTAGGAACTGGAATTGACTCAAAGGTAAGTGGTTTGCTAGCCTTCAGGTTCAAATTTTACTACAATGAAAGTTTCCTACCCGAATGTCTGTCTACACCCCCCACTGTCAGCCAGTAACTTGATCTTCTTCTTCACAAAGACCTTCAGTTAAACACTCACCTGCTTTCCCCACTAAGTTTACCGATTAAGGTACTTTCTCCTCTCCTTTCGGAAGGGATGATTCTTTCCTCGTTCAAGGTAAAATCTTGAGAAGGACCATTCTCACCCTCTCTAAGTTCTTACTTCCTTGGTTACCCTATTCCATTTTTGTGTTTTCCCAGATGTGTTCATCACTGCATCTCTGATGCCTAGCACAATCGTGGAATGAAAAAATGAACACTCAAGCCTACTCTATTATTAAAAATAACAAAGGAAAAGTTCCTTATTTTACCTCTTTTGTACTCCTTCATATACCAACTTTTTTGAGTTTACTGCTCAGCCACTTAAATTCTGATTCCCATCATAAACCATACAAAGTCTGACAATTAAATTCACGAACTCATCCTACCAAAAAATGCTACATACCTCATTGCTGAGTATCACTGCAGTCACCTTCAAGGTACCCCCCTAGGGAAGCAATGCACTGATGCCATTGCCTCATCCACCCTTTCAAGCACTTTTTCTAGGATTAGTTCACAAACCTAATTGTCATACCTCCAATGGACACTCCAGAGTTTCAAAATTCCTTTGAAACATGGACTAGGCGCTAGTGTACAGCTTCCCACAAGGAGTACTTCGAAGGTGCCTGTAGTGATATTCAGCAACAAGGTGCATAGCACTTTGCCTAGGATGAGTTCATGAACTTAATTGTCTGACCTTGTATACCATCCCACTGTGGCTGAATTAATTCTGAATCACGATACTGTAACAGAGTAAACCTGCTCTACAGGGTCTGCAAGGCCATAGATCTTTATGGAAACAGATCATCACATCTTTCTGCCATTGAGTGCCTGGTGGGTTCACACCACCAACGCCTGTGTGAGGAGATGAGCACTTAAGGACTCCCACCACCAGGACCTCGACTCCATACCACGGGCCTCCGACTGTCACAAACAAAGAACCACTGTCAGCTATCCTCCCCTCCCTGACATCATGGCACTTGACAGTGAAGACTAACGCCTGCTTCCTAAAGCTCTTGACCTGTGACTTTAGCTGCATTACTTCCTCACACCCTATTTTAACAGCTCTTGGGTCTTTTGTCCATTAAATATCAGGCATTCCTAAAACAAACAACCAAACAAAACCCCACCAAACCTGCTGCTGTCAAATCAATCTGGACTCACAGCAACTCTACAGGACAGGGTAGGACTGTCTCTTACGATTTTCAGGAAGAGACTGATGGATTCAAACTGCTGACTGCTGACTTTTGGTTAGCAGCCAAGCTCTTAACCACTGTTCCACCAGTGCGCCCAGGCACTCCTTAGATTTTGTTTTCAGTCCTCTAGCATCATTATTCTAGACACTTTTGGGGGGAAGAAAGTACCATTTATTAGTACTTGGTCAGTGTCAAGTACTATACCCAGGTTATACTACTCAATCTATCCAGCAGTCCTGTACGGATTTACTCACTGAGAAAAGTGAGGAAGGTTAAGCAATCTGTCTAATTTTTCATTGTTACTATTAAAGCTAGGTTTCAAACTCTGGTCTCTCTCACTAGAAAATCTGTCCACTTTCTGCTATGCTATGTCCCTGAACTAGGATGCTGTTACCTAGGTGGTCTTTCTAACTTCCAAGATGAGCCCACATATACATTTTTAGCAGCAAACCCAAAACCTTCATCTGAATGACCTACGAAGATGTCAATTTTAAAATGTTCAAAAAGAAATCAGTGTCTTTTCTGAACCTTCTCCCCAAATCCTACTGTTTACCGAATTCTGATAATCTGCCTTACACAGAGTCTGTTCTTTCTAGTCCTGGTGGCCACATCAGAGTGTGGAAGAAGAAATACAAGTTTTTGGAGCCAGACTGATCTAGATTCACATTTCAACTTTAATAAATGCTAGTTCTGTTGCTCAGGGGAAATTATCCCTCTAGGCTTCAGTTTATTCATCTGTAAAATAGGCACATACTAATGACCTTGCAGGGTGGGGGCAAAGATCGGAGAAAGTAATGGAGAGTACTTACCCCGCTGTGTAACACTTAATAAATGCTCTCACTTTAGAAAATCTTTCCTACTGCTTTCCAGGTCAGTATTGTTAAAAACAAAATAAAACTTTAAAAACAGGTTCACAGATAATGAAAGTATTGCTGAAGATGTAGAGAAAGTGGAACCCTAATGCTCTGTTGGTGAAATATACAGGGGAGCAGCTTCTTTGGAAAACAGTCTGGCAGTTTCTCAAAAGGTCAAAGAGACTTGTAAAAAAATAAAAAATCCAAACCCAACGTGGCCCAGCAACACCACTCCTAAGTATATATTCCCAAAAAAGTGAAAATATACATCCACAGAAAAACTTATTACAAATATTCACAGCAGTATTATTCATGAAAGCCAAAAAGTGGAAAGAAGCCAAACGTCCATCAACTGATGAACAGATAAACAAAACTTGGTACATTTATACAATGGGATAATATTGAGCCATAAAAGTAATGGAGAACTGACATATAATATACATCATAGATGAATCCTGAAAATATTATGCTAAGTGAAAGTAGACAGTCCCAAAGATCAGACAGTGTATGATTCTGTTTCTATGAAATGTTCAAAATGTGTAAATCTTTAAAAACGTACAGTAGAATAACAGCTGCCAACTAGAATATCTCTCAGAAGCAAGGATGGTGAGATTATGCATCACATATTTTTGACATGTTAATCAGGAGGGACGAGTCCCTGGAGAAAGATATCACGCTTGACAAAGTAGAAGGTCAGCGAAAGTGAAGAATACTTTCAAGAAGATGGACTGCATCTGAGGCTGCACAGTGGCTGCAACAACAGGCTCAGGTCTAACAACTGTGCGGGGGCGCAGGACCAGGCGTATTCTGTATTTTTGTACATGAGATTCCAATTAGTTGGAATAGACTCGACAGCACCTAACAACACCAGGGCTGGGGAGGGGCTATAAGAAAAAAATGAAGGATGACTGTTACATGAATACAGGGTTCCTTTTTGGCGTGATGAAAATACTCTAAAATTCACTGTGGTGATGGCTGCACAACTCTGTGAATATACTGCAAACCACAGAACTGAATAAATGGGTAAATTTTATGCCATACGATTATACCTGAGTAAAGGAATATAAAAAACTTGGTCATACCAAACCCAAAAGACCACACTCGTTGCCATCAAGTTGTTTCTGGCTCACAGTGAACCTTCAGGATAGAGCAAAACTGGTCCACAGAGTTCCCAAGAAGCACCTGGTGGTCCAGTTATCCACCTTTTTGGTTAGCAGCCACAGCACTTAACCACTGTTGTTTCCTCCTTGGCCTTACAATCTGGACTCAATTTTAAATTCCAAACTCACGTCCACTAACACTGACAGCCTATGTTACACCTAACATCAATAATGCAGACAATACAATACAAAAGACAATACAAAACTGTATACAGTAATACAGCTGTCAATTTTCTTCATCCCTGAATACCACTGTAGATAAGTCCATATTGGTCATCCTTCCAAAGGACTTACTTACATTAATTAATAATAATTATATAAATTGTTTGAACAATCATTTATTAAAGTGACTAAAGAAGTCAGTGTAACTCAAAAGTTTTTCACTGTTAGAAATCAAGCGCACTGTACTCAATCTCTCATGTGAGGTAAGAGCTTTTAGAATCTGTCTGTCGGAGGGATAGTAAACAGGGAATTAAAACCCACTGCTGTCAATTTGATTCCAACTCACAGCAACACTACGGGACCGAAGAGAACTGCCCCAGAAAGTTTCCAAGAAGGAACAACATCTTTCCAAAATGCCTGTGAAGCTATTTAACTTTTACAATGAAAATACGTTTTATAAATTTAATTTTCAAAATGTCCCCACATTTGACATTTTAAAAATCAAGTTATTCAAATGGACAATGAGATTCATAACCTGTGTGTTTGGTACATGATTTGTTTAATCCTTACATCGATTCTACAAAGTATGTGTGCTTTTTTTTTTTTTGTCAAACACATAATTAAATGGAGTTTCTTTCCACTATACTAAACTCCTATTATGTAAATAAATAGGATGTGGTATAACTCTCTCACTTCCCATTTGGCAAATATTAAACATTTATTAGATTCTGCAGATAATGGCTATGAATATATGGCCATCACCTCATACATCATATGTTTTTGTAATGACAGGCAGAAAATAAACTCACATGACAAAGATGAAGGACTACAGTATTTGTTAATCAAATAAATAAATACATAGTATACTAAAAAGTAGCTTGGTGGTTATGTTTACTGGATTATCAGAAAAACTTCTCTGAGGCAGTGACATTTAAGATGAGAACTTCACTAGCCAGGTTAAAACTAAGGAAACAGCACTGCTGGCAGAAAGAAGAGCTAATGCAAAGCCCCTTACCAGGAACGAGTTTCGTGTGCCCAGAGGACACAAATGCCTACCCTAGGTTAAGTACATTGGATGAAGGGGAAGAGTGGTACACAGTCTATAAGTTAAACATGAGCAAAATCATACAGGATAAGCCAAAGTGTCATGGATAGAACTGTGTCCCCCTAAACTATATGTCAACTTGGTTAGGCCATGACTCCAGTACTGTATGGTTACTCTCCATTCTGTGGTGGTAAATTTATGTTGAGGGTTAGGGTGGGATTGCATACCCTTACAAAGATCATATCCCTGAGCCAGTGTAAAGGGAGTGTTCCTGGAGATAAAAGCAACACATGCAGAGAACAGGAAGCTCACACCACTAAGAAAGCAGTGCCAGGAGCACAGCACATCCTTTGGACCTGGAGTTCCAACACAGACAAGCTCCTAATCCATCCATGGGAAGATGTGTGATGAGGACCTTCCTCCAGAACTCACAGAGAATGTCTTCCCCTGGAGGTGATGCCCTGAATTTGGACTTCTGGTCTACTAAACTAAGCAAATAAAATTCCATTGGTTAAAGCTATTCACTGGTGGTACTTCTGTTACAGCAGCACTAGATGACTAAGACAGAATTTGGTACCAAAAAAGTAGGGTGCTGCTCTAACAGGTATCTAAAATGTGAATGCAGTTTTGAAACTGTGAATGGACAGAAGATTTGGGAGGTGAGGAGAACTGTTAAGACCGCAGACAGCACGCATGGTGACGGGGAGCAGTGGGGGACTGGCAGTAGCCACAAGCTGGCAGCACCAGATAGCACTGGAGCCAACGCACAGAGCCTAAGAATGCAGGAGCGGGTGCCTCCCGGTGGATGCCAAAAGTTTTATGCCACGGAGGGACAGGATCATTCTGGCTAGAGTACAGTAAAGGGAATGCCAAGACATCAGTTGGGAACCACTGCAGCTGCACAGGTGTGATGGTGGTGGCCTGATTAGGGTGGTGGCAGTGGAAAGGGAGAGAAAAGAAGGGATGAAGGGTTGGATTTCAAAGGCAGAGTAGACAGAGCTTGGTGACGAAGTGACTGCATCTTAGAGTGAAAGACATAACTGAAGGATGAGTCTCTTATAATACATCCTCACGACAGTTGTTAGAAACATAAATTTACCTCTTTCATAAACTGTTCAAACTCTTCATCTAGCTCTTCTTTGGAATAGCGAGCCATAATTAACAATTTCCACTTCCCAAAGTAAACATTCCAAAGCAGTCACAAAATTGGAAAGTCTAGATGACAAAAAATATAAACAACATCTTTTGGAGCAATCTATATCACATCACAAAAGCAACTAGATTTAGACATTTCCCTTATCACTTAGTACATATCTGCAATTACAGGCCAGTAAGCTGAATTAGAGACTCATAATTCATTAAGCAATTTGATTCAGAACAGTGAAACAGTGCTTTGGGCTCAGGACCAGAATTACATTTTCACCTGTCAACATCCAGGTGCTAAGTGTGGGCTCTACGGTATTTCTCAAATCTGTGTGTATGGGGGGAGGAGACGGGAAGGGTGAGGCTTCAGGAGCGGTTACTTAATTTCCCTCAAATAAACCAGGTCCTCCCAAGGAATCTTAAAAAAAAAAATCATAAAATAGAAATCCAAAGTATTGTTTCTTGCAAAGCATGGAACCAATTTTGTGCTGCCTTACTACTCAGCTACTTATTTAACAATCTGTGGTCACAGTTTTGCAAAAAGAAAGTGTTTCCAAATAAGGGGATGTTTCCAAGTATATACACGGAATCTATTAACAAGATTCAGAATCTACTCAAAATAAAGTTAATGAAGTATACAAATCAGCACGAACTGCTCCTTTTGGAGGGAGGGACAGTCACAGGAATAATCTCCAAATGAACATCTAAAGTGAAATCCTAAGATTTGCAGTGCAATTAATTATCTCCTACCGCCTTAAAAACTCACCTTCAGTGCTGCTCCAGCTCCTGGATTCTAGCTCCTTCAGGAGCTCAAACTGCAGCTTTCTTTTGCAGCGAGGGAGGATTTGAGACCCAGACACTATCATGCCCAAAGTGCAAAACACCTTCTTCCCCTCACTAGTAGTTACGATCAGTTCCAGGTGTGGGAGGTGAGGTCTCAGATGCAAAACGCTGGTCCGAAGTGAATCCAACCCAGAGGGTCCTCAACTCAGCAAGGTTGCGACTCCCGGAAGCGCCAGTTCCGAAGGTGGCGGAAAGACAAAGACTCTTTAGCAGTGCAGCACGGAAGAAGGAGCAGAATTACCAGGGAAACTAAAGCCCAGAGGGCTGAGTATGAAGCAGGATCTAGGTGATGATGATTGCATTGGGAAGCATACGTCTTCACCTCACATATCTTTGCCTTTGAATCGGACTCTTCCGGAAACGCTGAAGGGTCCCAGCAGTTGCCAGGGTAACAGATTCAGGCCGCTGGGCTCGGAGGTCACGTGATCCGAGTTGGTCATGTGGCGCATGGGCACAGAGGGGCCGCCTTCACTTCCTTATGGGTCAATACCTCTGTGAGCAATAATAGGAACAACCACCGCTCAGCAGGGCAAACGGATGGGTTGAAACTGTCATTGCTGCACCAATACGTTGTCTCTAACTTTCCTTGCACTCCTTGAAATAGTGTATGACAGTGAACAGCTTACTGACGAGTCTCGACAAAAGCATGATGGGTGTTGTAGGCCCAGACAATGTCTTTCTGGGAAATGTAGTTTAATTGTTCGTTGTTCTTCAGTGACGGGAAACCCTGGTGGTGTAATGGTTAAGTACTAAAAGTCAGCTAACCAAAAAGGTGGGCAGCTCGAATCCGACAGGCGCTCCTCGGGAAACTCTGTGGGGCAGTTCTGCTCTGTCCTGTAGAGTGGCAATTGACTGGACGTCAGTGGGTTTTTTTTTTTGGCCAATGGCCTGGGACCCATAGCAAGAACTTGCTCCATGGGGTTGCATAGGCAGTAACCTTTATAGAAACAGATCTCCTCTTTCCCAGAGCCACCGGTGGGTTCTGACAGCACCCTTGTACCACCAGTGATATTTTTCACACTTGGCATCTCCTTTTCCCAACTTTCTCCACCCTTGACGTCAGTGCTATCTATTTTCCAAATGGGAATCTTGAAGTAATTTAATTTATTGGATTTTCTGTACAGGCAAAACTGTGTGAGATATTATGACAGAAATGCAGACCGGTGAAGAACAACTCTGTTGTCAGATTAGAGACTGTTTCACCATCTAGTGGACAAGAAGTTGAAAATTCACAGCAGCATTCTTTGTTTTTATTTTTATTGTACTTTAGTGAAAGTTTACAATCCAAGTGAACTTGCCATATAAAAACCCAAACATGTGCCTCTATGTAACTCTTATCTGTTCTCCTTACTCTGTGAGAGCACACTGCTCTTTATCACCCTGTGTTTTTAGAATCTGCTCAACCAACCCTTGTCCCTTCATCTCCATCCTCCCATCTACTCTTTTTAAAGAGGAACCAGTTGGACAGTCTCATACATATAGTAAGCCAAAAAGTACAGACACCACCTGCATTACTCTATGTCCCATAGTCCAGTCCAATCTTTGAAGAGCTGGCTTCACTACCGGTCTCATCTCTGGGATAGCAGCAAGCCCATGGGCCATGCATGTTCTCAGGGGACCCCCGTCTCAGGATGTCAAACCGTCAAGTCTGGTCTTTTAATGGAGTTCTAGACCTAAACTCCCCTTTTCTCATTCTTCATCAGGGACACTACATTGTGTTCCCTGTCAGGGCAGTCTTTGGCAGTGGCTGGGCACCATCTAGTTCTTCTGGTCTCATGCTTGTGAAAAATATACACCAAGATTCTTGTAAAGATATTGCTACTTCTTCCTGAACATTATATATGTACATACTTGGGTATGTAGGTTTGTGTATTATAAATACAGAGAGAGAGATATAGATGTTGTTTTCATTAGGTGCCATCCAGATGTTTCCTACTCATAGTGACCCAATGTATGAGGTACGGCAAGTCTGTGAACTTAATTGCTCTAAGTGCTACATACCTCATTGCTGAATGCCACTATGGTCACTTTCAAAGGACTCACCTTGGTAAGCTATGCACCAATGCCAGCACCTAGTCCACCCTTCAGAGCAATTTTGGAACTCTTTCTGGAATAGTCATTGTGCACGGTGGTGTGTTCACAAACTTAATTACACAATCATCTGCCAAGCCAATTTAGCCACTGAAAAAATAACTATTGGAACACCTTCCCTACTCACCAGATCTGCCACTCGTGACTTCTTTCTTTCTTCACCCAAAGATAAAAGAAATATTAAAAGGAAGATATTTTGATGACATTCAGGACACCAAGGGTAATATGAAAACAGGTCTGATGGCCATTCCAAAATTGCTTTGAAAGATGGACTAGGTGCTGGCATCAGTACATAGCTTCCCAATGGGAGTACTTTGAAGGTGACTCTGGTAACGTTCAGCAGTGAGGTATGTAACACTTTTTCTAGCATGAGTTTGCAAACTTTATTGGCAGTCCTTGTATAACACAATAAAGTATTGCCAGCTTCTGTGCCATCCTCAAAACTGTTGGTATGCTTGAGCCCATTGATTCAGCCTCTGTGTCAATCCATCTCTTTGAGAATCTTTCCCCTTTTCACTGACCCTCTGCTCCAACAAGCATGAGGTCTTTTTTCAGGGACTGGTACACTGTGATAGTATGTCCAATATATGTGAGCTGACATAGTACCATCCTTGCATTTTGGCTTGGCTGCATCTAATGAACTTTATGGCTGTACTTCTTCCAAGACAGATTTGTTTGAACTGGTAGCCCATGGTAAATTAAATATGAAGCTTAGATGACCTTACTTTGGTCAAGCTGTGCTGGCTTTTTCAGGATTCAGTACTGTACCTTTCTGTAAAGTTACCACTTATCTATTGTCCAGTTAGTGTTTTTCCCATCCCTCCTCTTCCTCATAAGCATCAAGGATTGTTTCTTTCTGTGTATATATTTTTTTATGAGTTTTTGTAACAGGGTTTCCAAACAGTATTTATTCTTCATTTTGATCAGTAGCTTTGTTGACTTTCTTTGTAGTTATGTTGAAATTTATCTCTATCTTCCTAAGTATAAGCCAGTCTTTTTTTCACTTGATATCTCCTTTACATCTTTTCCATTTGAAAGTTTTATATCCACCCCATTTATTCCCTCTTTTGTTGTCCTGACATTGTCCTTTAAAGATTGATGTCTATGGTTCCCTGTTATAAATCTTCTAGTTTTGTTTTATCCTGGAGGATTCGTTACCTAGGTTGGTATCTGGCTGATGCTTTCCTATGTCCTATATTCAGATTGTTGCCTGAGGTTGTTGGTTCTCCAACTGAAGAACTCTCCTGGATAATTGTTCTATGTTTTGTTTGGTTTTTACATATTCCATTAATATCTGTTTATCTGGAAATGTTCTAATTTCACCATCATATCTCAGTGAGAGTTTTGCAGGATGTATTATTTTTGGTTGACTTTTTTTTTCTTTCAAGGTTTTATATATGTCATCCCACTATCCTCTTGCTCATATGGTTTCTGCTGAGTCGTCAGTGGATAGCCTTATTGTTTCCACACCATACATGCCTTTTCATTTTTCTCTAACTGCTCTCAAGATTTCTTTGTTTTTGATTTTATCAAGTGTTATTATGATATGTCTTGATGATTTTTTTTCAAGTATACCCCATATGGAGTTTGTTGAGCTTCTCAGATGGTCGGCTTTTCATTTCTGATAATACTGCCTTCTGTCAGCAAATTCTCATGATCTCTTTTTCTTTTTCTTTTCTCTCTTGCTCTGGACTCTGATTACACGCCAATTTTTGCTTTTGATTTTATCCCACATCACTCTCAGAATTTCTTCAGTTTTTTTCTTTGAGTTTTTTTCAAACAGAATGATAACCGAAGATTGTCTTCAATTTCACTGATCCTGTCTTCCATTTTCAAATTTGTCCTGAAACCCTATTGCACTATCCATTTCTCAAATCTCATTGTTTATTCTTCAGATTTCTAATGGATGTTTTTGTGGCTTTATAGTTGTTTGATTATGTTGATATTGTATTCTGGTATTATTTTCCTGAAGTCTTCTATTGCTTTGTCTGTGTTTTCCTTGATTTTGATCTGTATTTTACATGATTTTCTCTCTTTTTTTTACCTTATTTTTTTATTTTTTTCTTTCATCTCTTGGAAAGCCCCCAAATTAGAGTTTTGAATTCCCTATCTGATGGCACTTGGCTTGGCTTATCAGGTAGTTCTAGTAACTTTTCTTCTATCAGGGGGTCAAGTGGTGTTTCATTGTGGTCACTTTCTGGTGCCATCTTGTCCTTTTTTAAAAAATATATTTTGATATTATCTGCTGTTTTTGGAACACTCAGGAATTATTTTCTTTGTTTACTGATTGTAGATCTGCATCATTTTGCTTGTCTGTGGACTGGGAATGTTTTTTTGCTTGCCTTTCTGTGGACATGACACTTCTCAATGCCTTGTTCAGGTAGACAGGGCCAGTGGCTCAGCTATGGTGAAGCAGGGCAGGTCTTATGGACAGTGGTTGCACGGACGGCTCTGAAGAGGCCAGGACAGATGACACTGCAGGGCAGCATCATATGTTCCAAGCCTATGTTCCCTGGGTACGTGGCATTCAGAATGCAGTGCAGTAGGTAGGAGAAAAGGAAGAGGATGTGATGTGTCAAGCTAAGTGGTGAGAAAAAGATGAGAAATGGAAGCAATAAAAGAAAAAAAATATGCAGGATCCAGTGGCTGAGCATGGTGCAGAGCTGGCACAAGGCCATTTGCTAGTGGTTCCCTAACTGAGCAGTGTGGATTAGCCTGTTGAGAAGGGGCAGGCATGGCACATTTTGCTACTTGGTCAGGATGAAGAAAAGAAAGTATGGAGACGGAGATGAGAAACCTAAACAAAAAACGGCACCAAGGAAGATGGACTCTGGTGTGGCACGGACCCGGTAAGCTGTGTGCCTATGGCTCTGTAGCAGAGCAGTGTGGCACAACCTCTCCTGAAGGGATGGGGACAGCACATGGGGCTCAGTGTTTGAGAGAAAAGAAAAAAAAGAAGGGAGAATGAGATAAGAATAAAGAAAAAAACGAAATGGCTCTGAGGGAGTCTGCCATTGGAGTGGTGTGGACCTAGGGAAGCCGTGTACTGGTGGCACTCTAGCTGAGTGGTGTGGTACAGCCCATCAAAAAGTGCCAGGGACAGCACACATGGCTAGGTGAGTGAGAAAAAGGTAAGAAAAGAAGGGAAAGAGGGATAAGAAATCAGAAACAAACTAAACTGGGTGAGGGATAGGGTGCGGGGAAAGGGGCCAATTACAAAAAGAGAAAAAGAGTGGTGCTGAAGGAACCAGCTAGTGCGGTCAGGTGAATCCAGTGGCAGGGAACTGCTATGTCTTTGATCAAGTGACTGTGACCTACTAGAAAGTGGTGGAGGCCTTGGTGCTGAAGTCTAAGATGATGAATCTGGGTAGCAGTGAGCTGGTATCTTTCTGGTAGAATGAATGTGGTCCATTGGAAAGCAGCAGAGGCCTCATACAGAGAAGTGGGGGCTGTGGGTCAGGGTGGGAAAGTGTGTATCCCTGATCATCAGCTCTTCTGTCTGTTGGGAGCTCCATGAAGTTGCTTTCCAGGAATTCCTGTCTGCACTCTGTAGTCCAAGTTCGTGTATCTGTGCTAATTTAGCTAGTAGAGAACAGTTACTCCACAGCTCTCCCCATTCTCTCTTCTCTGTCAGTTTCTCACTCTGTTAGGTGCTTTATTGAGTTCTTTCTCCCTTCATGTGTTGCTTGGGGATCCAGGATTGACTTTTGTATTTGTTTTACCTGCTTTTTAGAGTCTTTTCCATAGAAGCTGACATGGTGCTTCTGTCTAGTACCACGTGGGATCTACCTCCTGTGTATGTGTAATCTCTTATTCCTTTCTTTAAAAATGAGCACAACACAAGTTAGGGTTTTAGATGACAGCATATAGGATAAACCTAAGAACTAAACCTGTTGCCGCTGAGTCAATTCTAACTCACAGTGACCCTAAAGGACATGGTAGAATCTCCCCATAGGGTTTCCAAAGAGTGACTGGTAGATTCAAACTGCCAACCTTTTTGGTTATCAGGCGACCTTTCTGTTAATAGCTGTATCTCTTCACCACTGTGCAGTCAAAGTAAAACTGACAACAGTTGAAGGGGTTTCTGTTGGCAGACACAGTTCAGGACATCATCATCTCCAGCCTGAACTTTTCAGTCAACAAGTATTTTTTGTGATAGAAATGTGTATACACCTGGTGCTGTGTCTTAGGATACAAGTATGAATAATAATAAAGATTTATTAGCTACCATTTGTTGAACACTTAAGGTGATAGGAGCTTCGTATGTGTTAGTTTACTAAAGTCAACTGAATTCAGTATTTTCTTTATTATTTCTAATATGTGCTAAATGAATGCATAGTCAAGGTCTCTGCCTTTGTGTCTTTGTTCTAGTGGAGCAGACAAATGACTAGAGCGTTTCAGTCCTGTGTAGGAGACTGTTTGATGTGAGTAGCATGTATCTGGAAGATGCTGGAAGCTGCCTAAACTTCTGGGAGGACAAGAAAAGCTTTCTAGAAGAAATGAAGTCTAAAGTGAAACAGAAAGTACCCACACAATGAGTAGGAGGTAGCTTAAGTTGATGAAGAGGGGTGAGACGATTTTCAGGCACAAGGAATGCATGTGAAAAGATGCACAAAACACCTCTGAAGTTGTTACTCACATTTTATAGACAAGGAAATAGAATCAGAGAGGCAAATAGCTTATTCAAAATTGTATCTGTTTTGTTTTCAAATCCTTGTTTCACTTTCCTACTTATCCAGCTTCCATTCTCTCATTCTTCAAATGCTTTTCTATAAATATTTTCAATGCATTTGCCTTATATTTTCCAGTCAGCTACCTGTTATGGAGTAATTTGAATGTGGCCAAAGAAAATTCTGCATCACATTAGTCTACGACCTGTTTTCTAAAACACCTCAACTCCTTGATGTGTAAACATAATTTTTTTTTATCATTTCTTTCAACAGTGCTCTTAGACAAATTTTAGATTCCATAAATTTTCAGTGATTTCTTGTTTAAAACTGAAGTCTCTTAATTCAAAGTTGTTTAGTTTAGAGAAGTTTGTAAATGAGAACATGATCTACTGTCTACACAAATCTTCCTTTTTCTTTTAAAATCTAGAGAGACAGGGAGAAGGATTGGAAAAAAGGGTGAATATCTTTTTGTCCGCTGAGGTCACACTCTTAAACTTATTGACTGCCTTCACCTGTCTGGGTGGTTGGATAGCCAGATGCCTGGCTCGCTGCTTTACTTATGTCAGGCATCCAAATGTGGAGTCTGATGGTGTGAAAGTATGAGTTCTTCAAGAATCCTTGTATACTTTCTTCAGGGGTGGAATCCAATTTGGGCTCATTTTTTTTTACCATCTCCTCCCTAAGCTTCCATCATAAATGATATGCACCTCACGCCTATTGTCCCTCTATTTCTGACAAATGCCTAGCTGGCAGACCTCTTGGGTACCATATGAGCAAGATAGCTCCATCCCAGCTATTTTTTATGCTCTTCACCTAGCTCATGGGAAGCTGACTCGTATATGCCAAGTCAAATGATGAGAGTGCAGGCTGCTCAGTCATGGCCCCTTCTCAAGCCCTGAATTTCTCTCTTTAGTTTTTCCTTTGCTCAGTTTGATTTAGGCACAGACTAACAGGTTTATTCCTAGACAAATGTCCAACTGGGAAGTGAAATGTTAATCTGATGGTCTTACAGACCACCTCCAGTACCTAGAGTGATTCTCTTGGTTCTCCACACCTTGACTTGCAGAAATGTAAGTTCCCTCTGTCTGTGTGCACTGCTTCTTTCAAAAGGCCTAGGTAGGACTTTGATCCCTGCCCCCCTCATGTTATGAACTGAGGCTAAGTTGGTTGAGGGGTGATGTTTATTCTGCTGCCTCTTGATAAGTGACAGAAGAAAGAGGACGGAGATGTAAGGCCTCAGTTTTTGGCAGCTCAATAGAAATTTCAGGATGCATAGTTTTTGTCCTTAGTTTTTAATTTTAGACCTACAGTTCTCAAACTGTGTGCCAAGGTGCTTCAGGTGCCAAAGGTGAACTCATAAGGGCATTGTATGACATGTTAAATTTATGAGGGAAACATGGCAGCTTTTGACATATTTCAGACACCATATGAATTACTAGTTGACAGTTGCAGCATTAGATCATGCCATGTTCCTTTTAATGAGATTACATCTTTGTGAACTTGGTTCTTTGGTAGTTGCTGTGATAAGAAGCAAGCACAGCATTTAAGTCAATGTGGAATGAAAAATAAAAGTGACGATCTCCAATCAAACTCCAATGTTTGAGAAGTTTGTACAGTCTTTACCAGACATAGGTATTCCATTAGTAAGTAAAAGTGGTTAACAATGAAAGGATAGTATTGCTTTCTCTTTCAATATTTTTGTATAAGTTTTTAATAGCCATTAGATCATTATAAGGACATAGATACTTATTAATGTGTTTGGGCCTAACTACATAGGGCATGGAACTGCTAGATTCCTTTAGTCTTAGGGGATGCCTGGAAAAAAATTACTGAGACATTCAGTGCACCATGAACAGAGAAAGTCTGGGCTATGTCTGCCTGAGATATATTCCTTCTATATTATTGAATAATTAATACTATTGCATTCTTAAAATAAATAAGCATTAAAAGAATGGAAGAGGTCTTCAAAAACAAAGTAGAATTTGAGAAATTATTTCTCTTGGTACTTGTAATGTCAGTTTACACTTTCACCATCAGAGGTCATGAAAGGATAATGTAGAATAGAAAATTTGAGCTTTGTTGAAAATAAGCTTATTTACAATTTGAACTGTTACTTATTCTTATAAGCCTTTATTAAAAAAAATCATTAATACTCGAAGAAAAATCATTTTTAAGAAGAAGATTACTGAGTTCCAAGAATATCAGGCTATTCTTTGACTTTAGTGCTCTAAATTTTTATTTTATGGATAAAATTTAAAATGCAAAGAACTGGCTGCCACTTGCCTTGCAAATATAAACATATTTAATTTTATTTAGGTTTGAGTGTCTATAAATCACAATCATTCCAGGCATTTTAAAAAAGGGAAACAGATGACATTAAAACATAATTTTTGTGACTCTCTCTCTGTATATATATTTTACTATACATATGTGTAAGCACAACATGCATTTCAAGCACACTGTCATGGATTGGACTGTGTCCGCCCAAAAATGTGTGCAGCCTTTTGGCTGGTCCATGATTACCAACATTTTATGATTGTCTTCCATTTGGTGATTTTCCCATGCTCTATGTTAAAGAAGATTAGGGTGGGACTGTAAATCCCTTCCTAAGGTCACCTTCCTGCTCCATTATAAAGGGAGTTTCCCTGGAGAGTGGCTTGCGCTGCCTTTTATCCTACGAGAGATAAAAGGAAAGAGAAGCAAGAAGAGAGCTGGGAATTTCATCCCATCAAGAAAACAGCACTGGGAGTAGAGTGTGTCCTTCAGACCTGAGGTTCCTGTGCCATGATACTCTCTGACAAAAGACTGATGCAAAACAAGGATCTCCATCCAGAGCCAACAAAGAGGCAAAGCCTTCCTCTGGAGTGGGCCGACATCCTGAATTCAGACTTACAGCCTACTGGACTGTGTAAGAATAAACTTTTGTTTGTTAAAGCCATCCACTTTGTATTATTTCTGTTAGAGCAGCACTAGAGGACCAAAACACGTACCGAAGTATGTCTCTTAAGCTTTACATCTGAGAAACTGATAATGCAAAATGTTTCTAGTTGTCTTATAATAATACGGTTGCGTTTTAAACCTAATATTGATCTATATTTTGGTTAAGTCATAGGTAGTAAGTGTTGATTTAAAACTTATCTTTCTGTAGGTAAATTATTAGAAATACAAAAACAGTAAGTAATTAAACAGTAAATAATTTGAATTTGGAGTTCTAAACCATGGAAGCTGTCAATGGACTTTCTCGTTTTTGCAGTAAGAGGAGAAAAACTTCCTTATAAAATGATTGTTAAAATTTTTGCATTAGTTCTTTACACTTTCAAAAGTACTATGGCATGTGAGTTGACATTCCAAAATCAAAAGAAAACTCACAGAGACTCTATAGACAGAGCAAAACTGCCTCATAGAGTTTCTAAGGAGTGCCTGGTAGATTTGAACTGCTGACTTTTTGGCTAGCAGCTATAGCACTTAACCACTATGCCAGCAGGGTTTCCTAAGCAAGTTGAAACAATTAAAATTTACAACACTATCTGATGCAGAATATGCTCAATATACATAGCTCTTAGGTTGTTATTTGTGAAGCATATCATACCGAGTGTCGTGGATTAAATTCTGTCCCCCCAAAAATCTGTGTAACAGTTTGACTGGGCCATGATTCCTGGTATTATGTGGTTGTCCTCCATTCTGAAGTTTTCTTGTGTTTTAAATCCTAACCTCTGCCTGTGGTTAATAGGGCAAGATTGGATTATGGTAAAGAGGATTAGAATGAGACCATAACATCTTGACTAAGGTCATCTCCCTGATCCAACATAAGGGGAGTTTCCCTAGGACATGGCTTGTACCACTTTTTATCCTACAAGAGATAAAAGGAAAGGGAAATAAATAGAGAGTAGGGAACCTCCTGCAGTCCAGAGAGCAGAGCTGGGAGCAGAGTACATCCTGTGGGCCGCAAGTTCATGTACCGGGATGCTCCCAGATCCAGAGAAGGCTGATAACAAGGACCTTCCTCCAGAGCTGAGAGAAAGCTTTCACCTGCAGCTACTGCCCTGAATTTGGACTTTTAGCCTACCGGACTATGAGAGAATACTCTCATTATTAAAGTTTGTGATATTTCTGTTATAGCAACACTAGGTAACTAAGACACAGTGTATGTGGTAAACAATGATTAAATACCTATTACTATTATTATTGGTTTCTGGGTAACGTAAACTGTTAATGTGCTTGGCTGCTAACCAAAAGGCTCAAGGTTGGAATCTACCCAGAGGCACCTTGGAAAAAAGTCCTCATCATCTACTTCCAAAAAATCAGCCACTGAAAACCCAGTGAAGCATAGTTCTAGTCTAACAAATACGGGATCCACTTGAATTGGAACCAACTCCACAGCAACTGGTTGGTGTTATCATTACCATTATTTTTTTTTTAACATTTCTTCAAAATAAATAGTGTATAAAAGACATTTTTTTGTTGGTCTCTCAAAGCCTCAGGAGGCATCGCAGCTACCAAGAAGTCTCAAAAACAGTAGAAATACAACTCTTTAACCAGAAGAATCCATTTTTATGAACTAATTGTTTACATGGCCAAACCACAGTCTTCACTAGTATCCATAAAATTACCACTGTCTTCAATATTGTCCTGTTTAGGGGGGTTGGTGCTATCTTACTGTGTTTAACTCCTTAATCTTCTAGTGGCTTTCAAGTTTTAGAATCCTCTATGCAGTTCATGTGTGCAGTCTGCAGCCATGTGAAATCACAGTTACTACATACAGTGACCATGGGGTATAGTGAGGTTGAAGGGAAACTGACAGATGCCTATCAGAATCTGGAGTTTGAGACATCTTTGTTGAAGAGATTTTATAATTTTAATTCGTTCTCTTTTCTTGATAATAATAACTATTTGAAAGACATCTTTGGGGCTTAAAATAGTTACTTTTGGGCTTTCTGTTGCTCAGACTTGATTCATTAGCCAATTTTGGGTCAATCAAGTTTGACGTGAAAACATGTCATTTAGACCTGAAAATAGATCCAGCTATCTGCACAAATACTGATGTGTTCTGTTAGTTGAAAATTATTTTAGTTATTCTTTTATTGTATAATCTGTTTTAAAAGGGAAAATATGAGTTAATATTTCATATGAAATAGAATAAAGTTAATTTTCTCATGAAGCCGTATTTTGAAGAACTCCTTTATCCAGAAAGCCAAAGTACATGCATCATTTTCTAGTCACCATATAAATCTCATCAATGAAATACAAGGTTTCTTTGAAAGAAAAAGAAGATATAAAGAGACTGTTTCTACATTTCCACTAAGCCTTTCACTAATGCTTCTAACAAGTTCCAAAATGAATTTTGTCTCCATCCCCTTCCTTGCTTTCCCTCTACAGAAGGTTTTAATGAACAACAATCTGGTTTGAAGGATGAAAACCAAAGGAAGGAAAACTTTGAATAATCTACCACTTACATTATTCTACCTCCAATATTCATGATATTAAGAGTAGCACTAATTCTATAACACCACCGCTTTATTAAAGGAATCCATTCAACTTCGGGAAACTGCATACGGAGCAAATGAACCATCTAATACAGATTCTTTTTATGCTCACACACAAGCCTGCACTGACTTTCTGACACTTCAAGTCAGAAACAACAGTTCTCTGTAGAAAAGTTATTATTTTATTTATGTTTTGAATGCCATCTCTGTCTCATTTTTCTTACCAAATCATAAACATGGTGTGGGTAGGCACTGTGTTATTAATTTTCATGCTGTGCTAGTGGTTTGGACAAGGTAGCTGCTTAAAAGGTGGTTGTTGAAACAATTGATGTCATTAATTTGGACAAATCTGCTGTAAAAGACCTCTTAAAAGTGTTCAAAAGTAAAGATATCACTTTGAGAACTAAGGTGCACCTGACCCAAGCCATGGTATTTTCAGTTGCCTCCTATGCCTTCAAACTATGAACACTGAAGAAGGACCAAAGAAGAACTGGTGTATTTGAATTACGGTATTGGTGAAGTATATTGAACATACTATTTACTGCCAGAAGAATGAACCAATTTATCTTGGAAGACATATAGCCAGAATACTCCTTAGAAGCAAGGATGGTTAGACTTGGATTCAAATACATTGGACGTGTTATCAGGTCCTGGAGAAAGATGTCACGCTTGACCAAGTGCAGTATTAGCATCAAAGAAGATGCGCAGCAAGTGGGATTGACACAGGAGATGCAACAATGAGCTCGAACACAGCAGAAGTTTCGAGGATGGGGCAGGACTGGGCAGTATTTCTTCTGCGGTCACCATGAGTTAGAACTCACTGACAGAACCTAACAACGTAAGTTTTGCACAGAGTAGGTGCTTCCAAGTGGTTGTTGAAACTGTTGTTATTGTCTGTTGGCCTCATTTTATTGTCTGTTGATTTAAGTTATAACTTAAAACTTTCAAAGGTATTGATACATCCTAAATAGATGACATACGAGTGGGGTCCTCTCCCCTCTAGTACCCCCAGTATATCAGGTAGAGCTGCTGTCCTTTGATCTAAGCATTGTTTCTAGGTAGGAATAAACTAGGGCAGACCAATTATAACAGAAATGTGAACTTCTTTATTACTCTAACTAAAAATTGCAGCGATGACAATGACAGCCAAATGTCAGCGTGGGGGGAACTTCACTGAGGGTGGGATTGCAGACTGTCCATCGGTGCTGCAAAGGCTCAGATTTGACTTCCATTCTGTCAGCCCTCCTGGGGCCTAACAAATGCAGAGCAAATTTTAATCTGGGTAACTGTTGCGTTAACGGGAAAATTCTTTCATTTTGTGTCTTAGTTCCAATAGAATCTTGACAAGTTGCTGACTCCTCCAGAATAGTGTTCCTCAGAGTCCATAGAGTGAGAATGACTCTTGGTGATACTCCGTGTGAATATATACGCTGTCCTAATGCTTTTGAGGAGCCTGAAGAAGCCTTGCTATTGTCCACCACGTTTTCCTCATGACTTAAGTAACTTTCTTCAGCAGTTTTGTTTCCTTCCTCATTAACAATAAACACATTTAGGTTATTCCCCTACTCTGAAAGCTGTTTTGGAAACATAGGCAAAGGTGCAAAAGTTACGATCCCCACCTCCTTTTTCCCCTTAGAAAGAGAATTATTAATGCTTTGTTTTACTTATAAAAGAGACTAAAATCCATGAAATTATTATCTACATATTTCAAGGTTGTCTCTGAGCTCTTGATGCTTTTTTGAAGTTCAGTGTGATTTAATTTTAGTGGAAATGGGGTCTTTTTTTTTTAAAAAAAAGTTATGTAATAAGGATATTGCAGGAAATAAAGGATAATTAAAGTCATGTAACCTTATTAATTTTAACCCCAGGTTTTATAACACATTTGTGAAAATCTAACAAGAAGCTAGATTCAAGGGGAAAGGCATCTCTCGGGAATTACAGATTAAACTGAAATCTGAAGTAGACTCTTCATAGAGTGCAGAAATCTCTTCATAATGAAAATACTTTGTTGGAATCACAGCATCTAGTGGGTTTGTTCTGATGTAAGGACTATGGCAGACCAGAGTCCAAAGCTGGCTCTGGTCATGGAGGATTTCTCCTGACTGTCAGAGAGCTCCCAGCCCTCTGCAGTAGAGCCACAGCCTGGTGAATCATCTGGGTGTGGAGGCAGTATTGGCAGGGGTTAGCAGGAAACGGCAGGAAAACCAATTAGGAGCAGGCTACTGAGAAGACAGCATCCGAACATTACAAGACAGCTGTATACTTTTCGGTTAGGAGCAATGACACTTTAGTGTCTGGACAGCACAACAGAATGCTGAGCTTGTTTTACAGACAGAAGTTATTTTCTTTTCTATTTTGACAAGTTCTTAGTCTCTAAAGATTGGAATCTTAAAACAGATAAAATTTCAAAGATCAAATTTAGAATTTTAGTTTGAATTTTGTTAAGCATGTACACATATATGTACATTTATATGTGTATACACACACACAATTTCATGGAAAAACGAATGGTGCATACTACCTAGATAGTAGAGTTACATTTGATTTCTGTTATTCTTTTTATAATTTTTATAGTTTTCTAATTATTGGTATTAAACACGTCTGCTTTGAAGTTTCAAAAAAATAAAAAAGGAAAATATGAAGACTAACGTATGAAACCCATCACCCTTACTTATAATTTGCTTGAGATAGTTTTGACAAAATAAAGTATTATAGATAAAATTTTCTGTGTTTCATTTCTACTTTAGGATACTTCTATACTCAGTAACACGGATATAAATGTTATCTTATAAATGTTATGTAATAAAGTATTTAATTTTCTGAGAAATTGCTGTCAACATGCATTGTCAGCATGTTGTATTTCAGATATTTATATCTACTGCATAAATAGTTCCTCGTGTTAGAGTTTTATTTAAAAGAAATCCAGAGAAATCTGAGCAATTAGTAAAGTTTTAAGGACATAATTTAAATGAAAAGGGTTATTGTGTATTTGAGATAAAATTACTTTCTGTGAAAGAGTCTAAAATTGTAGTCCTCTAATAATAAAATCAATAAACATTTAAATAGTAGAGATGCTTGTTAATAGACCTGTAAGAAAATGTGCCCTTTCTGTTGTTGTTTCTTTATCTAGTCATGGTGAATCAAAATTTTTGCTTCAAAGTCTGGGAAGTCACTGAATAATTTGCTTTCTTGGTACTGGATCAAATGCAAGCACTCAGAGTGAGGAAGAGAAGGAATTAGATTTATGATTAATGCACTCACAGAAATAATACACTTTAATAGTTTCAGGAAAATACTGTCAATGCTACACTGCAAAAAAAATATTTTGACAGAATGGAAATAAGGCTACATGGAATTATAGGGCTCCCCAAAACCCAGAATGAAAATCCTATCAAAGTTAATTTTTGAGGACTCCCGGACACCAAAGCTTCCCAGGCTCACTGATGAAAACTCTAACTTGTGACATGAAAACATAGGTTTGGTTAAGATATCAATGAGTCTTATAGCAATAGAATAACTCTATTTCCCCATAAATTTATGCATTATTTTTCCTCAGTTTTCACAATTTAACTATTGTATCACTTTGCTATGAGAAGGAATCAACTCAGTGGTGGTAGGTTTGTTTTTTGTGTTTGTTTTTAGGACTATGTTTTAAGGATTATGTTACAAACTGAAAATAATCAAATTTTTATGTTATTATATTGACAAAGGGCAATATTTTAAAGAGTATAAAGAATTTTATCTCGTTTATAATCTGTGAAAACTAGATAGAGATAATGAGCCTTTTATAAAGACTACAAATTTTTGTGAGTATGCAAATACTGTCTCATGGGTTCAAGTATTTTTGACAGTGCTTTAATCATCATTTATGGTATAATGGAAAGTTTTTCACAAGATTGCTATGGTACCCAGCTCATAACTAGTTTAGGGAATAAAACAACTTCGTGTAAGTTTTGGCATAGCTGTAAATTTAACAGTATGCCAAAGACCACACCATAATCAGTGTTAGAACTGGAAGTGAAGTTGAGAGGTGCTGATTACGGTGAGGCTTATGCCCAGTGGTCATGCCAGGAGCTGCCTTCTAGCTTGTTAACGGTCAAATTGTTAAGTTCTGGGAGCTGTCAGTTCTCATTGGGCAGGAGGAAGATTCTGGTGCCTCTGCTGTTGACTCCAAAACATAGGCTCCATAAACCTCAAAACATTCTCCTGAGGGGAGTCATAGGAGTTACTGAACGAAGTAAAAAACAAAACAAAACAAAAAAAAAAAAAACAACCCAACAAACTCCCAAACCAGCCAGCTGCTGTTGAGTCACTTTGACTCATGGCAGTCCCATATGTGTCAGAGTAGAACTGTGCTCCAGTGATTTTCAGTAGCTGAGTTTTTGGAAGCGATCACTAGTCCTTTCTTCCTAGGTAACTCTGGGTGGAGCTGAATCTCCAGACATTGGGTTAGCAACCAAGCATGTTAGCTATTTGCACCACCAGGGAGTCCTCAACAAACTTCGTTGTTATTCGTTGTTGCCAAGTCTCTTCTGACTCTTGGTGACCTCATGTGTATAAAGTGCAACTGATCCATAGGCTTTTCCACTGTGACCTTGCAGGAGCAGATAACACGCGTGGCCTTCACCCAGGGCCTCTCAACAAACTTCTCTAGGAACATAGTTTGCCCCAGCGACCACGTCAGCTCTGAAGACACAGGAATGAGAGACCATCTGCAAGAGGCACTCACTGTTAAGAAAGGAAACAGAAATGTGAAATCATGTAATAATTACAACACTTGTGGGAAGTCCACAGGGACATTCTTGGATCACAGAGGAAGTATCAGCTCTGCCTGGAGGCGTCAGCCAGTGCTTCACAGAGGCGGGTGACACTGGGCCAGGAGAGGTAGGTACTGATTTGTTAGGAAATAAGGAACAGGCTTTTAAATGTTGAGAGCAGCACATTTAAGAGGTGGAAAGAACATTTCTCCTTTGGAGAATGTTGCATAGCCCTAGTAGCCTAGTAGTGGAAGCATAGAATGCTTCTCTGCTGTTAATTTGCTGTTCAAAATTTGATTCCTCTTTTTGGGCTGGCCTCTTCCTGTGAAAACCTTGTCTCCTGATTTTGCAACCCCTACCCCCTCCTGATGACATAGTAGTTAAGTGCTATGTCTGCTAAACAAAAGGTCAGCAGTTCAAACATGCCAGGCACACCTGGGAAAACCCATAGGGCAGTTCTACTCTGTTCCGTAGGGTTGCTATGAGTCAGAATCAACTTAATGGCAATGGGGTTGGTTTGGAGCCCTGGTGGCACAGTGGTGAAGCTATTGGCTGCTAACTACAAGGTCAGTGGTTTGAAGCCACTGACCCCTCCACGGGAGAATGATGTAGCAGTCTGCTTCTGTGCAGTCTAGTCTAAGGAACACTATGGGACAATTCTATTCTCTCTGCCCTAGAGGGTTGACTCAATGGCAATGGATTTTGTTTGTTCTGATACTACTACCTCCTTTCTTGGCAAGGAATTTATACGTGGTCAGGTGTATGGAGACAAGGAAGCAAAAAAACACACTGAGTAGAGGAGAACCCTTCTGGTGTTAACAACTGTGTTGGAGCTGTGTTTTCCATTGGCTGTGGGGCTAGTGCCCTATATATCACTGAGAGACAGTGTCCTAAGAGCAGCAGTCGTAGCACAAACTACAGGGTCACTGTGCAATGGCAACAGCAGTTGTGGTTTCAGCTGGTTAGGTTCTGTAGTCTGCTTTCACCTGTGTTTTTTCTGCTTCGCCCTCTTTTCTCCCACGTTTTCTGAATCTGGTTCTCCAGCCTTCCCAAGACTTGGGCTACTCAACATATACTTTCAAAAATTCCTGTCATACTTCTTTCTACCATATTACCTCCAAATAAGGACCTTCTCTAGTTCAATAGCATTCATGGTTGGTTTGGAAAGATTATAGTCAATGTAAAGAGCCTAATACGCTGTTGTTAGGTGCTGTCAAGTCAGGTTGCTGGCTCGGTAACCCTATGCACAACAGAACACAACGTTGCCTGGTACGACGCACAGGCTGGTCTTGTGCCATGTCCACAATTGTTTTTATGCTTAAGCCTGTTGTGGCAGCCACTGCCTCAGTCCATCTCATTGAAGATCTTCTTCTTTTCCATTGACCATCCACGCTACTAAGCATGATGTCTTTTTCTGGGGACTCATCTTTCCTGACATGTTCAAAGTACATAAGACACAGTCTTGCCGTTTTTGCTTCCGAAGAGCACTCTGGTTGTACTTCTTCCAGAACAGATCTGTTTGTTCTTTTGGTAGTCCATGGTACATTCAATATTCTTCTCCAACACCACACTTCAAAGGTATCAATTCTTCTTTTGTCTTCTTTGTTCATTGTCCAGTTTTTGCATGCATGTGGTACAATTGAAAATACCATGGCTTGGGTCAGGCGCACTTTACTCTTCAAGGTGACATCTTTACTTTCCAGTACTTCAAAGAACTGCTTTGCAGCTAATTTTCCCAATGCAATGCATCATTTGATTTCTTGATTGCGGAGCCATGTAAAATGGGTGTTGATTGTGGAGCCAAGTAAAATGAAATTCTTGACAATCTTAATTCATCATGAGGTTGCTTACTGATCCAGTTGTGAGGATTTTTGTTTTCTTGATGTTGAGGTGCAATCTATGTTGAAGGCTGTGGTATTTGATCTTCATCAGTAAGTGTCTCAAATCTTCTTCACTTCCAGCAGGTAAGGTGGTATCATCTGTATAATACAGGTTGTTAAGGAGTCATCCTTCCATCCTGATATCTGATTCTTCTTCACATAATCTGGCTTCTCAGGTTATTTGCTCGGCATACAGATTGAAAAGGTATGGTGAAAGGATACAATCCTGACACACACCTTTCCTGACCTGAAACCATGCAGTGTCCCCTTGTTATGTTTGCACAACTGCCTCTTGATCCGTGCACAGATCCCTTAAGAGCACAATTATACAATGTTAGCCATAAGTTGTTATGATCCATAGTTGAATGCCTTTGCATAGTCAATGAAACACAGGTAAACATCTTTCAGGTATTCTCTGCTTTCAGCCAAGATCCGTCTGACATCAGCAGTGATCTCTCTGGTTCCATGTCCTCTTCTGAATCCATCTTGAGTTTCTGGCAGTTCCTTGCCAGTATACTGTTTTAGTCACCTTTGAATGATCTCTAGCACAATTTTACTTGCATGTGATATTAGCGATATTGTTCAGTAAGTCTAGTATGCCATACTATTTTTTTTGTTTGTTTTCAAATTAAAGGCTTCAGACTAGGGAAAGAATGTGATGATGTTCACATTTTTAAAAAGATAACGCTGTTGTCTGTGTTGAGATTGGTGAAGACTGGAAGAAGATAAAGACGCGTTCAGGTAGGAGACTGTTGTGGTTATGCAAGTGACAACGAGCACTGTGAAACAAAGGCGCAATGAGAGATAGAAGGAAAGAAGTAATCTGAGAGATTGTCTGGAAACAAAATTTATTGGACTTGATAACCTATGGAATGAGGTACAGGGAGAAGATGGCGATGACTTTGAGGGTTCTAGCTTAGATGGATAGATGAATATGGGTGATGGAACCATTGCCCAAGCAAATGATAGAGGTTTTGGAGTAACTGAATTTGAATATAGTTGGAGGTGTACAATATGCAGATAGAAGTGCATAATTAAACTTGGGCAAAAAAAAAAAAAAGAGAACACAAAGATACGAATGGCTTTTTATGTGGTCAGAGTGGATGAAAACACCTTTGAAAGTTGTACATAGACAGATGGCAATAGGTGGAAAAGATACAATCTTTTGGAATTTTAACATTGACAATAGATCCAAAGCTTCTCACATGTGTCCTCTAATGACCTCTGTTCTTCATTAGGTCTGTCAGTTGTTGTCACTACACAGCCTTTGCCTTGTCTGTTCTTGTCTGCTCTGGATTCCATTTGTTTCCGGTAGCTGTTTGCAAACCCATAGGGAGCAGCTACAGAGCTGTTGTTGCACATCAAGAAACACTGACCTTCATGGTCAAGTACCATCTCAGGGTCCACTCAAATCTCCCTATCCTGGGCTGCCAGAGGGTGCTGGATGCCTGACAGAGGTGGGCATACAGGCCTTCTCTCCAACCTCCTAACATCATGTTCTCTACAGCACAAAGCTCATTTGAATCTTTCCATTTGTCTATGAGCATGTTACTCTAATTAAATCTGGTCTACTGTTTCAGACTGAAACAGACACCATGCCATCCTTGCTATTCATAGCTTCTTTTGCTGTTCCTCATATTGATGAAAAACAAATCAAATAAATGGAGCCAGATAGTTATGTTATTGTTACTGTTTGAATGTGTACGTGTGTGTATGAATGTGTGTTGACTGTGATTGGAGAGTGTCTGAATTGTCAGTATCCAGCCATACAGTATTCCATACACATGGAATGCAGACTAAAAACCACTGAAATATTGTGGAAAGAATAATGGCTTTTGTCTCAGGCTGAATTTTCCAGAGAAACAAACCAGCAGACCATACAAACACACACACATAAATATATATGTACATATGTGTGTGTGTATGTATATATGTATACACACACACACATACACAGAAATTTATATCAAGGAAACAGCTCATGCAACTATAAAGAATGGAATGTCCCAAGCCCATGGGTCAAGACAGAGGCTTCTCCTTATTTGCACAGCCACGAGAGCTGGTGACCCCAACACTGACAGGTTGGAGAGCAGGGCTCTTGCTCGAAGGCCATGAAGCTGAATGAATCCCAGCATTGGTAGGCATTTGGTAGGTAAGCTTCTAGCTCAAGTCTCAAGAACTGGAGGTCAGAAGAACAGGAGCCAGCTGCAGGACCCAGTGTGAGCAAAAGGCCCATCCGCTGTGCCAGAATGTCCACTTACATCTGATGCAGGCCACATGCCTGAGGGAAACCTCTTTCCACTGGTTGTCCACTCACAGCAGATCTCCTCATGGAAGTGATCACAACATCATACAACGGGCAAACTACTGAGAATCATGGCCCAGCCAGGGAGACCTACCAACCTTAACTATTACAGCTTTGTCACCAGAAAAAGGTAAATAGCTGCATGGCCTGGGTTTTAAATTACTTCACCCTCTTGAACATTAATGTCTTCATCTGTAAGATGTAATAATATTTATTTTTCCAGATTAAGATAAAAGATAACATCGATAACATACTTGACACCAGTGAACATTTGACAAATAATTAAGCAAATGAGTCGGATGTACTTTCCTAGATGTTTAAAAATAGGTATACTTAGCATATGTTGTCTGATGTAGACTTTCATTTTTTTCTCGTTTGTTTTTTTCATCTGAAATCAATCTCCTCTGTATTGGAATACATATGCCGAAGATACACAAATATATACATAAAGACCAAAACCCCAACAAACCCATTGCCATTGAGTCGATTCCAACTCATAGTGACCCTATAGGTCAGAGCAGAACTAACCTGCAGAGTTTCTAAGGAGTACCTGGTGGATTTTAACTGCTGATCTTTTAGTTAGCAGACGTAGCACTTGACCACTACACCACCAGGATTAAGAAATGTTTTTGAATGTGTGGCATCACTTAATATGTATGAGGAACTGTATCTTCTTTTTATTATGGAGATAGAATGTTTTTGAGAAAATTTCTGTGGACAATAAGATGCTATTACAAAATGACTTGTACAGCACAAAGTTGTTTCAAAGTATTTCCAGCTAACAATCTGTGACCAAAGTTAGACTTACACAAATATTTTGTAAAAGTGTTTGCACCTTTTATCTCCAAACAAGTACCATGACTGGAATAAACTTTTATGATTTAAAAGCATTTTTCAGCAAAACAAAACTTTGGGATGAAAATAAGCTCTAGGGCTACTGAACAAGACAAAATGATGTAGATACTGAACACTTTAACTTTGTAACATTATTTTTCAGTTGTTACCTTTAACTCTTTTTACCATGGGACTTTCTCTTTGTTCTCCTTTGTGTCAAACAGAAACTACCTCAAATAAATATTCTGATCATCACTAATTTATTCACCTTTTCTCTTAAACAAAACTTTTTCTGCAATATTAAACAACAGAGGCCTTTTGGTAGGCAGACAATGGCTTAAACTTTCTATTTCATTGTTTATAAAATTTTAGATTGAAAAATATTTGAGTCAAAGATAAACAATAAAATGTTATCATCAAAGCTAAAAGAAATTTTTTTTGCATATTTTGCATGTTTGTTGTTTAAAACTACAGGCTTTTTATCCCTTCAACAAGTGTTTTGTAAGAACCTATTATGAGCCAGCTACTAACACAGGCACTGGACAGAACTGTAAATAAAACAGAGATGGTCCTTGCTGAAAGGAGCTTAAAAATAGCGTTGGAAACACTTTCATAAAACCACATAGAGAACCTAGAATGATAAAAAGTGAATAAACTTTCACAAAACCACATTAAAAAAAAAAAAAAAAGGAAAACTAATGTCTGCCAACTGCTTCATAATATAGTAGAAATTCCTGAGAGGTGCAAATAGTTACAGATCTTGGCTGCTAATATTAAATTTGAAGGTTCGAGCACATCCAGAGGTGCCTTGGGAGGAAGATTGGGCATACTCCTTCTGAAAAAACAGCTAAGGAAAATTATGGAGCACAGTTCTACTCTGATGCACTGTTTTGTTTTTGTTTTCAGTGAAAACTTTAAGAGACATTAGAAATAGTATTCTTTTGGTTCCTGCACTCTGATGTCCTTACTTGTTCTTTTACTCCTCAAATTAAAAAGCCAGTTTAAAATTAAGTCTGTTACATTTTATTGATTAGGACTTAGCTTAGGTATATGAAAAATTTGTCTGTCAAACCTGACAATGGGGCTCAGTTGTTCCTATGCTATATTTCAGATGGCTGACTTACATTAAATTTTCCATGTTGCAAGAAACACTTTCCAACAACAGTGGCACTTTTGACTATAATCCTGGAGCATCTTTATTGTTTTTCTTTTCCTTTTTCTGGTCTAGTTTTGCAAGGGAGGATTATTGCTGTGAACATGACAAAGAAGGCAGTTGGAACAATGTTCTGAATTCACCACTGTTTGTTTGCTTTTTATCCAGTATGAAACTGTTAACCTTTATAAAAAGACAACTAGGAATATGGCTAAATATTTATTTTCACAATCTCTAGTTTCACATACTTTTAAGTTCAGAACTGAAATCCTATCCCTCCTGTGACACCCTAGCAAAGTTACTGGCGCAAGTTCCTTTTTTGAACTTTTTCCCCTGACTTAGTCTCTTAATTTTTAATGACTCTAAAAAATAATACATGAAAAAGCAAAGTTAGAGATATTTTATCTTTCATGTACAACAGATGTTCCCTCACCCATGTTTCATGGGCATAATCCAGTTTTGGAAAACACAGACAGGGGTGTTTGTGCCAGCAAAGCCTCATGAAAAGAGGATTGCTTGTCTTGATTAGGAAATCCTTAAGTGATGAGTCTGAAGCCCACACACTCTCCAGACTTCTGGATAAAATTCCCCATTAAGTGGTAGAAGAGTTAACCTGTGACTAAAGTGTAGCAAGTGGTTGAAAGTATATAAATGATAATAGTGGCCGTTTTGATAGGACGGACCTACTGGTGGTGTTTGAAACTCACTTTACCGAATTTTTTAATACTGGATGCACAAAGATGAAAGCCAAGACTCAAAGGCAGGCTGATTTTTAACACGATCAGGTAAGCATTAATATGGATGTTATAATGGATGAATTAGAAAAACAAATTTTTTAAATATGGACATAAAACACATCAGAGGCTCTAGCTACCAAACTGGTATGAGATCCAAGATTGCTTTCATCAACACAGAAGGACAGAGATAGGCTCTCTTCCGACCCAGCCTCATCCTATCTCATTATAATGCTGGCAGATCTGGCAGCTTTGCCTTTCAAATTTTCACCCAGTTATTTTTAGTTCTTCTGAAGCCTGGGAAATAAGAAACATAACCTCCTTGAAAAATCCAAGTGAGCCAACCATAGCAGGGCCTCTGAATCTGATTAGATAAAACAACAAATAGGTTCTGATGGGGCAGAGACAGGAAGAGCCAAGGTGGGTGGCAATCTCTGCTTAACTCAGGGGAAATGTAGCCTCAAAGAATTCAAAAGTGGGTGAAAAAAATAACATAAGCAATAGACAACTTTCCCACATCTCAGGTCACTCTCTAAATACAGCTAGAAAAATTTTCCCCACACTAAACTTAAAAAATTTTTTTTGAAGTATAATAAACAGTATGTGAATGTATGTTTATCCTCAGCACCACACTGAGAGAGATATTTGCTCTCTAGCAATGCTTGTACTCTATATTAAACAGCTTTAATCCTTCTTATTAGCTTAGAAGGTAAACCAGGATAAACTTTAAGTTATAAAAAAGGATATTGGTTTCAAATTTCCCAATATGAAACTGAGTAATCTAATACAGTCTTTTTCCTCAGTTATTTAAAAAGGAGCCAGTCGTCAGAGTAAAAGGGTGAGTAGAGATTTTCCACCCAGGTGGAGTTAAGAAATGAAGTCTCTTCCAATTCTGCCACTTGATTCCTGGGATCAGTTTACCAGGTTGTAGCTTGGTGAATGCAAGACACAGTCTAAGCAGGAAGGCAGGAGTGGCTGGTGTGTGGATGGTTGTCATCAATAACTTTTGACAGAGCCTGAGGAAGTAACATTATGCATCCTGGTATCACCACATTGTAAAAGAAAATAAATAAAAAGGGGGCCAGGTATTGAAATACAAGATAGGGGACATCTGGCATCTTTGGTGCTCCTGAAGTGCCCTGCGTTTCAGTCTCACTGTTTAAAATATAGGGATTGTTTTACATGCCACATTCATTTGGTAATTTGAAAAATTCTTACCCATTTCCTCTTACAGTGCAGATGCTCAGGGTTAAAGCTGTGGTGGTGCTGAACACTGAGTCTCTATGATAAGGGGCTTAATTTGTTTCTTAGTTATGAGTAAAGTCAACCCTGCTAAACTTGCTTTCTCATTTCTCTCTGAGTGTTTCAACTTCTCTCTTCACTAGTCAACAAAACAATTCTTCTTGAACACATACAAGTAGCTGGGTAGTGTGCATGAGAGGGATTTGGTGGAGGAACTGGGCACACTTGGGCATGAGAGTCCTACAGCCTACAGACAGGGCAGGAGACATTTAGGACTTTCAAAAGGCTGAGAGGAACAGCTCGGCAGGCTCAGTTAACTTCCCAGTACGTGTGTGGAGCCTAGATGACTTGAATGGCTTGCAACCGGCTACCGATGTAAAGGTTAGTGGTTCAATTCTACACAGTAGCTTTCGTGAAAGGAAAGACCTGGTCAGCTGCCTGCATAAAGGTTACAACTTAGAAACTCCTGTGCTTTTCTAGAGATTGCCTGATGCCATGACTCAGAATCAACTCAATGGCAGCTTTTTAAAAATGACTGTGAAGTCCTTGGGTGGTGTAATGGTTAATGTGCTTGGCTGCTAACCCAAAGGTTGGAAACCAGAGTCACCCCAGAGGCACTTTAGCATTCAGCTTCAGGAAAAGGAGCCATTAAATGCTGTGGAAAACAGTCCTGCTCTGATAGAAACGGGCCTGACATGAATTAGGAATGACTGAACAGCAACCTTTTTTTTGCTGTGACTATGTCAGCTTTCAAGGAGCCGTGGTATCGCAGCAGTTAAAGCACTCAGCTGCTTATCAAAAGTTTGGTGGCTCAAACCCACAAGCATCTCTGAGGGAGAAAAGACCTATAAACCTGCTCCTGTAAAGATTATAGCCTTGGAAACCTTGTGGGGGCATTGTACTCCATCCAATAGGGTTGTTATGAATTGGAATAGACTCAGCAGCAATTTTTTTTTTTGATGTCAGATTTCAGTTGTTAGCCATGCTTCTCTGAGCTATTTTTTTTCGGTGACACAAGTAGGTTGTATGTGTGGCATCTGAGGTCCCAGACAGTTGTGGACGGTCTCGGGTTAAGCTGCTTCAAACCTGAGCACAAGCCTGTCAGCAGACAGCCTGAGCACAGAGGGACAGATGTCCTCCTTGCCTGGCATTCTGCCACTGCAATATCATATGAGACCAGCCTGGTGTAGGAATTGCCACTTGCTCCTTGGTATGTTGTGCTTCTGTTTAGAGATCACTGGAGGCAGCGGTGGGGACGTGATATCTCAATTCTGGGACGTCACCTATGCCTTTCCACTTTTCAGGTTGTAGATGCTTCTACACTAAGGTATCGGGAAACTTCAGGTATTAAAATACTACACATTTTATATCATTCTCTCATTTTTATCCAAAGAAAACATCTTGTCAAAGTGTGTCTATGTGGCCTGCGAGATATAATTTTGGCTGCTAACTTCTACTTCCATCAGGCTATTTCCTGTACAGAAGTGTTCTGGCTGGGGTCAACAACCTCTTTGCTAATGAGATACCGTTATCTATGGCTTGTGGGGTAGAGTATTTGTACTAAAAATTTCTGAATTTTTTAACTCAAAATATGTGTTTGAAATAGAAGTTGTGGAACCTGTGATCTATTTTTAAACTCCATATGAACTTTGTAATTAAAACTGCATGAAAATATTAAAATTAATTATGCAGTTATCTACCTACATAAGGTGCAGTAGATAAATCACAAATGCTCTGGCCAGAGGTGTCCCCATCTTTGAAATAAAACACATGCTGTGCAGGGAGAATGTTTCAGTTTGCAAAGTGTTTCCATACACGTTATCTTTTTGATCTTCCAAGAAGTTTAGGCTACATGGTTTAGAAGTTGGCTCTAGCTTTAGGCTTCTGTTCTTTGGTGACCCTACTCCTAGAAAAGGACCCAGACTGGAGGGGGTTGTAGCAGCAAGAAAAACAGACCAAACAGGCTCCATTCAGTGGGGTGATATACAAAGGTTCTTTACAAAGTGCTTGTATCTTTGGAGAGCACTTGTTTAATCCCCATGTGGTAGTCAGGAGTCTTTGTTAAAGGGTCAGAGACTCATCATCTGAGGGTTCCAAAGTGTAGGAGACAAGCTGTCAGTGCTCTGGGAGCCTGAGCAGCTGAGCATTTGAAGTCTGAGAGCCACCCACACAAGCCAAACTTGCCACTATGGAATTGGTTGTGCGTGATCTAAACAAGAGCACAAAGAAAATGACACCTGTCCTCCGCTGATTCCCATCCTTTCAGCGTCTTTTTCACTAATCGCCTCTTAACTACATCAGTATGAGAAATAAACACCGGCAGAGACAAGCCACCAACACAGCACTCAAAGATCCTTCCAGAGAGGGTCTTGAAAATAATACCCAGATTAAGCTTAAAAACCAGGCTGTTCTCTTTGTTGTTGCAAGCTTCTTGAAAGCGGTGATTTCCCTGCTGTGGTAAAAAATGGAAAGATTTTCAAATAAATAAGAATTTTGTTGTGTGTTTGTCAGGGTCAGCACAGTCTTGATCAGCACTTTATGAAATATTTTTCTTTTAAGAAATTGTTTCAAGCTTCTTGTTCTAACTTGCAAAATCATTTAACTGGTACTGTAAAATGCTCCTATTTTTGAGATGGCACAAGGCATGTATATGGGATTGGTTTTTCCCACCTATGGAAAGATTTTTGCAATATAACAACATAGTTGTGACTCTAGTTGATGCACATTATTATTATTATTATAAAGCTTTTCACTCTGAAAATATGTAGGTAAAATAGGAGTCTTGTAAGTTCAGGACTATTCTTTAACTATCATGTGAATTAGGAACTCAGTAGTCTTCTATAGCCTATAGAGCTACAGAAGGCATTTTCTTAATTGCCTCAGCAAAGGCACAATGGCTAACTCATCTTTGGGGGTGTGGATTGCATGTGTGGGTTTGTGTCTGGGATGGAGCTCTCTGGAATAGCAACACTCCATCAAAAACACAGTGGCACACCTGTACTCCAAATGGCTGAATAAGGCAAAACATATGACATCAAAACACTGGGAATCAGTGTTCCAAAAAAAAAAAAAAAAAAGAACGTAAGCTACAGCAAAGTAGCAAAGTTAAAAGACAAGCACCCAGGCAGAAGAATAAAAGCTGTATGTATGCTGCTCATGGAATGCCTTATCTGTCTGCTTGCCTCTCTGCTCATAAGACGTATTTGTTCTGGGCAATGTTGGTGCAGACACAACAAACATAGCATGTGAAAAGTTGCTCAGATGGATGTTGCATCCTAAAAAATAATTTATTGTCACAGGTGGCGCAGAAATGATGGCTACTCATATTTCCAAAGGCTCTAAAACATCACAAAGAGATAACAAAATGGTTTCTTCTGGAATTTCTGTTGGCGTAGAATAGATTTTACTATTTTAAGGGGGGATGCTAAAATTAATGTTTAATATCAGAAGGGAATTTTGATATCAAAAGGGGAAATTTTAGATAATTGTTTTTTCATATAAAAGTTTATCAGGTTATCTTTTCAATTTAATAACTTCTTACTCAATATCTTTCAGAGCAAAGTGCTGATAATTTCATTGTAGTCAAGTTACATAGCTTATATTTTCTGTTTGCAAGTGCATCTTTATTTACTTGAATGGTTGCAAGAATTTTTTTTTGCATAGAAGGAAATATTAGCAGGTGAGTATAAAAATGGAAATTCTGATAGATAAAAATCTTTATCTGTTCAAAAGATTGATGTTTAATAACTGAGCCTGAGTTTTTGCTCATTGAAACTTCTTCTATTACAGACTTTTTTCTCCTTTTGGCTATCTACACAGATACCTATTGTTTTCCCTCATTGCACAAAGAGAATATTCCTCTCTGGATAATATTGTCATACAATACTTCTTCTTTTTTTCTTTTTTTCCAAAGAATGCTTCTATACTGAGGTTCCAATAAACTTCAGTTTTAATTACTTGTGTTCTCTCCACCTTCTGTGCAGCAGACCCGCGGGATAGGTAACTGCTAATCAACTCCAGTGCTGCTCCTTGATGTGATCTGAAACACGGGCAGGGAAGTTAACGTCGGTACTGGAAAGTCACGATTTCTAGTAACTACCTGCACATTGGGGGTTTCCATGCAGAAGACCATGATTTGGCATTAAACATTGACTTTTTCCTTTATGGAACTGTCACAAGAGAAAGGATTATTTTTTTAAAAAAGGAGTACTTTTTATGTTGAGCACACAGGAAACATGCTCATAACATCCAGCTTGTGAGGTGAGTGTCATTGTGGTCTTTATTGGGAAACATGTGGCTGGCAATTGAGAAGCCAGGGAAAATTGTAAGGATTAAAGGAAGTCAATTAAGAACTGAGTTACATAAATCTCGAGGGCTTGTTGCACCTGGAATCATTTTCATGGCAGTGTGTACAATTGAGCTAGTTTTCTCTTCTTTAAAGTATCCTGCCTGCAGGATGAAAGTTGCTGTTTTGAGTAAAATTCTATACAAATCTTTCGTTTGATGACTAGGAAAGCTTTTTTCTTTTTTGCTTGTTGAGATTTCCAAGAAATACCAGGCAATTTCTTGGTAGAGAGTGACACATTTTTCGGTCGTTAGTCTTTGATCCCAGGCTGATATTCTCTCCTTGCGTGTTTTTCCTTAGTTTTCACTGAATCAGTTGAACTCATCGTTTTCAAAATACTTTCAAAATACATTTTCAAAATTCACATAGGCTGAGTGTGGCAGAGACAACATGGACATGGTGCCAGAAGTTTGAGGGCATTTTAGAAGAGATGGTTTAGAAGAGACTAAATGTACTTGGGAGTCATTTGGTGGTGCAAACAGTTAACGTGCTCATCTGCTAAGCGAGAAGTCGGAGGTTTGAGTCTACCCAGAGGCAACTCTGGGGAAAGGCCTGATGAAATCAATCATTGAAAAACATATATTTTATATATGGAACATGTTCTGTTCTGACATGCACGAGGTCAGTCTGAGTTAGAATCAGCTTGACAGAAACTGGTTAAGTAAATTTGTCTGTGGAGCAACAGAGGTAAGCATCAGTTTTCATTTCACACTATGCTAGGGAGAAAATGAAAGGAGAATAACATTGCCATTTTTGAGCTTCTAGTTGACCGTAACATTCTCCTGAATATTTTACGTGTATTATCTAATAAGAACATTTATAGAGCACGTAATATGTGTTAAGTTCTGGCTGAAGCCCTTCATGTATATTAACTCACTAGTCCTCACAACAATCTATGAGGTAAGTACTTTTGTAATCTCCAGTTTGTGGATGAGGAAATTGAAGCTGACACACTGTAGACCTCTTAACCATTTTGCTAGATTGCTTCTCTATACTGCTCTGTTATCTCACTTAATATTTGTAACACCTTGCAATATGTGCTAGGATGCTGAGGATGGGAGATTCAGTAGCCTTCCCAAAGTCATGCAGCTAGAATGTTGTGTGATCAGCACTCAATCCTGGACTGAGTGATGCCGGAGCTCACGACTTCCCCATCTCAATAAGTGTGCTTTTGCTAGGTGGCTAACTCAACACCGGTAGGGAGCGTGCACTACAAACACGGAGCTGAGAAGGCTCAGGGACCCCAGTCAGAAGGCGGTGTGGTGAGGGCACTGCAGGCTGCCCAGAGCTGGAGCCCTTACACATGGTTCGAATTGGCCTTCTTACCCATGTTGCAAGGTCAGAGCTCAGAGTGAATTGAGAATTTCAGAGGGGTTTGCTTCCCAGAGTGGACATGCGCTTTCAGGCAGACTCTGTGGAAATCCCGCTGGGACTTCCACATAGCACACATATTTGTCATGCCTTCTTCTGCCTCAGGGTGTAAGGGTGCTTTGTAGTCAGAATCCAAAGTTCTATCCAGTTAGGATCCCATCTGGTCTTTGGTGGAACACATTGGAGAAAATGAACTATGGATTAACCTCCAAGA
Organism: Heterohyrax brucei; assembly: GCA_028571685.1. Taxonomy (NCBI): domain Eukaryota; kingdom Metazoa; phylum Chordata; class Mammalia; order Hyracoidea; family Procaviidae; genus Heterohyrax; species Heterohyrax brucei. The sequence goes on from CM053144.1 coordinate 104,063,091, forward strand.
CAGAAAATATTTTTGTGGTTCCCATTTCTACAGGGTCACAAGAGTGTGTGAGAACAGAATGCTTGGCAGAAAGCAAAAACCTGTGCTTGCAGAAATATGCTTTTCCCTAGGTCTAACCAGATTGCCTCCTACCCAGCTTCCTCTGGGCTAGGTGCTACAAGTAGGGACCCCTGCACAAAGCATCACACCGTTCCTCTGACACCGAAAAGGCAACACACACTGGGCTTTTAAAAGTACAAGTCTTATAGAAATAAAAATCTAGTATTTGTTTTATAGAGAGAAAATTTTTCTGTTATAGGGCTTCCTATCAATTTTAGGGGAATTATGATCAAACATGATTAAATACGTATTTGGAGATTTTTTCATTTTGTTTTGTGAATACAAATGTACGCATGAAGAATAAGACTCCCATTGCTTTATGTTGTTTTCTAAATTCATGGGACACCATAATGCTTGTGTACCAAAAGGTATTTTATAGAAGGAATCATCTTATTTGTAAGTGTCTAGCATTCTCACTGTTACAAAGTAGAGATTAATGTAACTTTATTGACCGACTAAATCCACAAATTGCCGATAAATTGAGTTAGTGAATCCGGTTCCATTAAAATGAGAGTCATGTGGCCTTCATGCCCAGTTTCTTAAACTCTTTCAGTACAAGTCCTTAAATTTGGCACTTCATGGAGTCCATGAAACCTGAAATTGAGCTAAACATTTTGTGCTTGTTAATGGGGGTGGGGCTGGGGAAGGAATCATAACTTCTGTTTTTTTTAAAACATGTTCCCTCCAAGATAAAATAATTGTTCTTTTTGAACATACAGACTCCTATGTATCAATCCGAAGTTGTTTACTTCCTTATGATGTATAAAGGTAAACCCTACAATTCTGAGAATAGTATACCAAGTTAGTGTACAGTATGCATAGAATTGAAATCCCTCAGTGGCACCAAGTGTTTAATGTTGAGATACCAACTGAAAGGTTGTGGTTTGAATCCACACATAGGGATCTTGGAGGAAAGTCCTAGAGATCTGCTTCCAAAAGTTCACAGCCACTGAAAACCTCTGTGGAGTGTACTTCTGCTCTGAAACACATGGAGTGGCCATGAATTGGTATCCATTCGATGGCAACTCTCTCTTTCTTTTTTTTCCAATGTATGGAAACTTTCAGACGTTCTTAACTCAAAGTGAAACATATCTTCCTGTTTCAATAAAATGTATCAATGACATTAATAGAAAAAATATTTCAAACATTCCACACATCATTCATCTATAGCTACTATGTTGTCATTAGGTGCTGCTCTAAAACCAAAAACTCTGTGGGGCAGTTCTACTCTGTTGAGTTCATTCCAACTCATAGAGAGCCTACAGGACAGAGTAGAACTGCCCCACAGCGTTTCCAAGGAGTGCCTGATAGGGTCTAACACCTTTGGTTAGCAGCTTTAGCACTTCACCACTACACCACTGGTCTCCTGGGTACTGTTCAGTAGGTTCTAATGCACAGCGACCCCAAGCATAGACTTCTTTCAATCAGTTTGCCAGGTAACCGTCTCCCACATTTCTAGGCACAGATGAGTCAGGCCCTCTAGTGGTGCAGCTCTTAGTTAAAACATCATCTTCCTTCCACTCCAGGGGCCTTGTTTTTTTGCCAGTGCCTTCAGTGTAGCTTGGACTTCTTCCTTCAGCTCTTAATTGTGTTCTACCTCTCGAAACGGCTGACTGTCAATCAGTTCTTTTTACTAGAGGTTACAAAATAAAATCAAACTCTACACCTAACTATCCACATTAGGATAAGCAAATGCTGTGTGGATTCTTTAGGATAGACAGAAAGGACACCAAAAGAGATTTTAAACAATAATTTATAAGACATTACCCTGCCCAATACACACAAGAAAAGCTAAAGAAAATCCTCAAAGATCTTACTTCAGACAGCCCACAACTTATGTGAATCTTTTGTAGATGACTATCCACTTAAGAGCCGCCGCCCTGCCTCCTGTTAGCCGGGGATCTTTTTTCTCCCTGTGACAACCAGATGCCATTCTCTTCTTCTCATGCCCTTCACCCTTTCCTCCCCTGCTGTTTGTGGTTACTTCTGCCACTCTCCTGACATTGCAGTTCTCACCAACCCTGCGATGACATTGGTGGAAGGATGGGTGAAGAGAGATTAGGACAAAACTGAATTGTGTCACCCTTTTCATGCTGTCTCTTCTCCAGTGGATTGCTTCCCATGATTCAACAGGTGATGCCTTCAGTAACATCCTCAGCCACCAAGTCCCCTCATCACTGCCTTAGTCCTTTTCTCTTTCTCTTCTGCAGGGTCCCATTGTCATAAAATGCTTAGAATACTATAGTTTTTCTCTTGAATATGTCTGAATTTTGTTTTAGTCTTTTTGTAAAAAAAGTCTACATTAGCTTCTATAACTGACTTTATTAATAATAATAAGTTTGGAGACCTCCCAAGTACCTTTGCACTTGTCCCTGGTTCTCTCCCCTTTGCTCCTTCTCTTGCTTTATTTGTGTCTCTGATCAAACAATCTCCTCAGCTGGTCTTCTCCTTCCGTCACTCTATATCCTTCTTAGCTTGCTTCATTTTTCTTCACAGTACACCATGTCACAATTTATTATTTGTCTCTTATTATTATTACTTGATGGCACTTGGCTTGGCTTTTATTATTTTTCTCTATTCATTATTTGTCTCTTCCCATTAGAATGAGGGCAAGGGCTCTGTTTACCGCTCAGTGTCTAGAACAGGGCCTGGCATCTAATAATACAACATTAAATGTATTGAATAAATAAACAAGACCTAACATTGTAAGTAATACCTGCCAGTTTCTCATACTGCAGTGGCTTGTGTGTTGCTATGATGCTGGGAGCTATGCTACTGGTATTTCAGATACAGGCGAGGTCACCCATAGTGGACCTTGTTTCCATGGAACATTTTAGGTGAACACAGACTAGGAAGAAAGACCCAGCAATCTACTTCTGAAAATTAATCAACAGAAACTATATGAATCACAACAGAGTATTGGCCTGTGTAGTTCTGGAAGGTAAGCCCATTAGATTAAAAGGTACTGAAAATACACAGTGATCTCCGTGATGGACTTAAGCCTGCCAGTGATTGTGAAGATGGTAGAGGACCGGGAAACATGTCATTGTGTTGTTCATGGGGTTGCCATGACAACCAAGTTGATGACAGCTACCAACAACAGCATAGTACAGTGTAGTCAATGCTTGGAGAGAAGCAGCTACAAAGGGCTAATCAAGTAGCAAACACAAACTCTGATCACTTTAAAAATCAACAGTAGTGATTAAAATTTAGTAGAGATGATGACATACATAGTACTTCATGGTTTCAATGCATTTTTATGCGAACTATTTGTTTGGTCTTCCCCTGAGCATTTTGGGGAGGTAGACCAGATAATCGCTAATAAATGAGAAGAGTAAGGACCCAGTATCATTCTACCAGGTCCATGCAAGGGTTTTCTGTTTCCAAATTCATTGTATTTCCCGTGACACCATCTTTTCTTCATGTTGTTTAAACACAACACTGATAGTGCTAATTCAAAAATAGGAAAACCTTAGTTTTGGTATGTTTTTGTTTTTTCAAAAGATTAAATTTCTTTTGGTGAAGAACACAATCTCTCACTTCTTAACATTTTCCATAATACCTGCATGATACTTACAACAAAGTAGCAAAACTGTTGCTTCACCAATAGATGGAATAATAGTGCCAGCATTGAATGCTGATGAAAAAACTCTACCAATGGATAAAAAATTTGTCTGAGAAATAGAATTTGTCTTTCCTTGGAATATTTAAGGAATCCTTTTCATGGTTAAAGGTTAAAGATAAACTGTGTCTCCCTGGTTTTCCTTAAAAATACGTATTCCAACTTGCTCTACATGTGTTATTATAACCAATAGAAAACATTAGCAAAAGCTCTGGGTAAGCTTTTTCCTTTAGATAAGTGCTATGCTGCTAGAACATGTGACATCATGGTTGGCTCCAGTATTTGGAAATGAGACAGAATAAAAAATGACAAGTTCTAGTAGCCATGTCATAACAGGGGATGAGGTTTGAAAAAAGACTGACAAAATAAAGTTTGAGGAAACTGACTATTTTTTAAATTGTACATTTATCATGACAGTTTGTGGTTCCAGTTGTGCTGGAACCAGCACAAGGATGAATGAGGTAATAGTTGCTCATGTTGTGGATAAGATAACTAAAGAGGAGGCAGAAGGGGGGAGCCACTTCCAGGCTAATGTGCAGCTGAGATTATGTGCCTGGTGGCTGGAAAGTGTCCTGTGGTTAGGATAATACAGGGTTCAAAGGGAAGATGCCTATGGCATGGGAACCGTTGCATTGGCTCTGAAGCTTTCTGAATGGCAGCCTGACCTGAGGAGGCAGGAAAAGGAGTGGATTGAAGCCTGCAAGGACAAAGATTTGGAAAACAAGAAAATGGGAAGCAAACAAAACTCCCTCACAGAGATGACAGCATAAGTGTTGGTAATTAAAACTTCATGGAAAAGTGAAATCTTTGACGATAAAACTAGCTTAATGCCATTCCTATGTACGCCAGAGTATGAGAAGAGATTGTAACACTGATTCCAATTCCTTACTACCCAGATGTCATCCCTATCAGAGAAGTGTTCAGAAGTCCCTTTTGGACCAACTTTGCCTTTTTTCTGCGGCTTTGACAAAAGGGAAAAAAAGTACTGAGAGGGACTTGTTGACTGAAATACGTCATTAATTTCATGTCTCTTTTATGAAAAGCACTTTTAAAGTGTGCCAAGAAATTTTAAGTGTTTCAACAACATGCCGTTGCGACAATAGAGAAATGAGGGTACATTTTCATGGTATCAATAAAAATATCATAATAATTTACAGCACTGCATTGAACTCTAGATTGGGTCGTGGTGAAGTACTTTCGACATTAACAAAGATAGCAGCAATCTCTATTTTGTTCCCAAGTTACTGAGATCAGAATAAACATAATCTCTTATTGTTGCTATGATCTGAAGTCTTGGTTGCTAAGGGACTTAAGTTTTATGGAGGGTTCTCATTTTTTGGAACTTTCTCCTTCTCTGTACCCAACAGATTCCAGATTTACAAGTTTAGAGGTCTTAGAAAGAAATAAAACAAGCCTATTTGTGTCTTTTTGAACTGGGGTAAGTTTCCAGATGGTATTAGCAATTATTATTGACTGAGAAGAAACACTTGTTTGCGTCTCCATCTTGTACTTGGGTCTGCAAGACTTGGCAAATGGCTCACTTTTAATATCTAAACCAATAAAGCATTTGAGGATTTGCTGACGCTCAATAGTCTATCCGCAAACTTTGTTCACCAGATGCAAACACCAAGAGCCAATTTCTCCTTTTTTCAGAATCTCTTTAGAGAATAATAGTGTTGAAAATACCAAATTTATAATTCTTTGTAATTAATGAATCTATAAACATGTGTGATTCCGTCGTTGTTTACTGTTAAGTTGAACATGGCAACAAGATGTTGTGGTTAGATGCCATTGAATCTGTTTAGGCTCATAGTGACCCTATGTGCAACAGAACAAAACACTGCCTGGCACTGCACTGTACTGACAATCAATGTTTTGCTTCAGCCTGTTGTTGTAGGTACTATGGCAATCCATCTTACGGATGGACTTGTCTTTTTCGCTGGTCTTGTGTTCTACTGAGCGTACTGCCCTTCTTCAGGGATGGTCTCTCTTGACAATATGTCCAAAGTATGTCAGATGAAGTCTCACCATCTTTGCTTCTGAGAAGTATTCTGGCTGTATTTCCAAGAACAGATTTGGTTGTTCTTCTGACATACTTCATTATAACATATTACTTTGCCTTCTCAGACTTCCCTTTGAAATCTACAGTTCAGGTTTTTTACTTGATTTCTTCATTTGCTTTAGCTACTTGACATTCATGAGCAAGTTTCAGTGTGTCTTCTGACACCCATTTTGAGCTTTTCTTTCTTTTCTTCTCTTTTTAATGATCTTTTGCTTTCTTCTTTTATGATATTCTTGATATCATCCCATAGGTCATCTAGCCTTTGGTCACTATTCAAGTTGAAGCTGAGGAAAACTAAAACAAACCCACAAGAACCAAAATAAGACCTTGAGTATAGCCTACCTGAATGTAGACATTATCTTAAGAATAGATTTGACTCAAAACCAGAGGAGCTGTAGAACAACATCAAAGACATGTGTGAAGAAAGCACGAAAACATTACAAAGTCAGGCAACAAGATAGAAGCTGGCTAGCTTAACCCAGTGTCATGTCTAATGAGACACTTTTACATCAACATCCTGGTACTTAAGTGTCTGCTAGTAAAAGTATGATGATAAGACACTCTGGAGATACAGAGGACTAAGTTTCTAACCTGAAAATAAGCTCAACATTATAGGAGACAAAAATTAGCAAAGGAAGCAATGAGTTACGCTGGACAGCAAGGCGTGGGCTTTGAAGTCTGCATGTACACGGGTTCTATGTCTGCTCTGCCACTTGCTCACCTACAACAGTCTTGCTTACTTTATAGCAGAAGTGGGGAAATTGACTTACTCCATAGGGATGTTGTGAGTACCAAACAAATTAGTATATGAAAAGTACCAAGCACTGTTCCTGGTGCATAAAAGATGTTCAACAAATATTGGCTCTTTCTTCTTAAAAAAGTGAGAAAAGAGCAATAGCTAAGAGCATTAGGGAACTGTCTGTGAGTAAGTGACCTTTGAGTAGAACAGTGAAGGATGCATGGAACTTCACATGTAGTGATTTCAAGAACACTGAAAAGGAGAATAGAACAGTAAGGGCATAGGGAAGGAAACATATTTGGGGAATAGCATGCATTCCAATTTGACCAACTAAGCTGGTATAAGTAAGGGAGTTTTGTGTAGGGATGGACTACAGATGCAGGTCAGAGAGGACCTAGCAGTTCAGTGTCAAGTATTTGTGAATAATTCTATAAGGCATCAGTGGGATAAGTAAGGGATTGTTATGATTGCAGTTGTCCCAAAAGAACACTTTATGGAAGCATATAGTCATTCATTAGAATACAATGGAGAAAGGAAAAAGAGACCATAAGACTGGCCAGGCCCTTTCTAGAGCAATACAGAAGTGAATAATAAAGGTCTACATTAGTGTAGTAGGGGAAAGGAAGAAAGAGGGCAAGCGGTTGTGATATAAGAGCAAAGAGGGATCCAAAATTTCTCCTTTAATATCTACCCAAGTAACACCTTCTTTACTCTGCATTACTCACTCTGCACTGAATTTTATTTGTTTATAGGCTCCCTTACTCTATTGGTCTGGGAATTTGCTGAGAACTATTTTGTTGTTCTTGGTATTTTTAGATCCTATTGCGGAGTCTGAGAATGTAATTGGCCTTGGAAAAGAGTTAAGGCAAGAAAAAAAAATACTGAATAACATGAAAGACAAAAAATAGAATGGCAAGATTAAAATAGAAAAAGAAAGAAGAGTAAGAGATAAGTCAAAATTGGAGGAGAAGTAGTCAAGAAAAAGACAAGAGGGGTGTTTTGGAACAGCTTGAGTTCATTCACAACCAGGGATATGGAATTGTAGCTATTAAAAAAATTAGATTAACACTTCTCCTTTTTTCCCTTTACCCTAAAGTCCTTATCCCATGCACTGTTCTTCATAAATAACACTTGATGAAGATGGTGATGATGCGTCTTCTTCATGCTAATCCAGGCAGTTTCCAGTTTATGAATGGATTGGGTTCCAAGAGTCTGTTATAAATCAGTTGTTTGGCTATTGGAATGTATTTTTCCTTTGAGACAATGTAACACTTGGTGGTTAAATTCTCCAACTACTTCACAAAAGGCAATTTAATCCACAAAGTGGTGGAATTATTGTGCTAATGTACTGCAGAGTAGTAATTCCTTATAGTGATATTATATACTTCTTGATGGTTTTCAAAGTGTTTTTGCATAGATCAAAAAAAAAAAAAAAAAAAAAAGAAGACCATCTCTGTATAATATATTTTTTTCATGGAACACTGTGTTCCAAATTTTGAATGTGGAGGGAAGCCAGTAACACATCCTCCACCCACTCTGGTCACAGTGAAAAGATTTGGCTTCCACAGCAAGGCTCCCACTCGGCCCTTCTCAGTGAAGGGAAGCTGTGATAGAAGAGCCAAAGGAAGATGGGCACGTGCCAATGCACGAGGGCTCCATGGTGAGTGGCACAGTCACTGGCTTTACTGTTATAACACTGAATCTGAATCTAGATTCTGCCACTTACCAGACTGACCTTGTGTGAATGTTTATTTTACCCTCACGTAGAGTGGTGATAGTGACACAAACCTCAAGGGGCTTTGTAATGTTTACAGTGAAATTATATGGAAGAAGTACATGGTGCAGTACCTGATAAATGAACCCGCTGTCCTTGTTTTGATGCTGAATCTTCGGTGCCTGTCAGAACAGAACTGTGTTCATAGGGTTTTCAATGGCTGATTTTTCTGAAGTAGACTGCCAGGCCTTTATTTAGAGGTGCCTCAGAATAGAGCTCATAGCTGAGCTCTTTAAGCCTAGCTGCCACTCAAAAGCATCTCCCTATTTTAAGTTTTGGTCAGTTTGATTATAATATATCTTGGTGTCTTTCATTTGGGATTTGTCTTGCAAGGAGTTCAGTGAGCACCTTGGATAGATATCTTCTTATCTTTCATGGTATCAGGGAAATTTTCTGTAAACATAGCTTCAATAATTATCTATATTTTCTGTTATTCCCACTGTTCTGGTACTCTAATCATTTATAAATTATTCCTCTTGATAGAGTTTCACATAATTCTTAGTGATTCTTCATTTTAAAACTTCTTTTATCTGATTTCTTCTTGTATATGCTGGTGTCAGTTGCTTTATTTTCAGTCTCAATAATTCTGCACTTCATTGCCTCCATTATGCTCCTTTGACTTTCTATAGAATTGCCTGCTTCTATAATTTTATTGTTAATCTGCTGAATTCCAGATTATTCCTCAGGTATTTCTTGCAGTCTGTTTAATTTTTCTGTAAACTCTACTACACTTTGCCTAATTTTCCTGATGTCTTGAAGAGCTATAAACACTACTCTTTTGAATTTTATGAGTCAAAATCGATTTGATGGCACGGGGTGGGTTTTGTATTCTATCTCTGAAAATTGCAGGAGTTCTTCATCTGGAAACTTTTGTGATTCTTTGTTTTGGGAGTTTTCTGAAGCCATGGTAGGTCTTCTTCTGTGAATGCTTAGAAATTGATTGATGTTTCTCAGCCATCAGAAAATTGTAGTTTATTTGTTTGGGTTGTGTTCTAACTTATGTATATATTAATTTAGATTTTGAGTTTCCAAATGTCTGGTCATTTGAGCTCGGTTGATTATTGCATCCTTAAACATTCCAGTGTCCTGTCACCAGGCAGGTAGGTCTATGAGTGTACTGAGAAAAGTAGGGGGAATTGCCAGCTCATGGCAGCTGGCAGAACTTTTTTCTTCCCCTGCCTTATTTTCCCTCTCCAAGTCCAGTAGACTACCTCCGGGCATACATGTAAATTGTTCCACTTTTGGCCTAGGTAGTATGTCAAAGTTTACCTCCCAGTAAAGAGAAGAACAGAGCAGAGTGGGGGAAGTACTGGAGAAAGGGAAGGAAATCAGAGCACAGGAAATATTTTGAGTCCACAAGAGTTTGCAAGCCCTTAGCTTATAACACTCAGGTGTATGTTATCTATGGTCTGTAGGTGTCACAAGCTCAGCTTCCTTGCTGAGGAAGGTGTCCACCACTTATGATGATGCTGCTCTGCTCAGCCACCCACTGCCATACCAAGGCTCTGCTTGGCTGGCTGGCTGAAATGAGTCCCTCCATGTGATGCTGATTTAAATCTGGCTGAAATAGTTGCTTCTAGACCTGTTGTCTCCTCCCCGTCACCTGGTTCAATCTCTTAACTTTCTACCTGATGTGCAGGACTCCTAAATGTCTTATATCATTCATTCAGTTGTTTTCCTGGTTCTTTGTTGTTACAGGGATCAGAAGATACCTGTGGCTACTTTGCCATCTTAGTCCACCTCTAATAGCTGAGCTCTTTAACAATTTGCACATACAGGGTAGTGGGTCCTGAGAAATGTTCTCTCTCCTTTCTTCCTAGCTGCCCACTATCAGTAAACTCTACAGTTAAGTGGGCAGAGAAAGGCTTTTGCAGTGATCACATTCATTGATAGGGAAAGGGCAAGGGTTCTTTCAGTAACTAAGGAAAGCCTCTGGTGGTGTTTCCTTGGTGAGTTTCCCAGAGCAGGAGAGGTGAAGGCTCAACTGTGCTGATTCTACCAGATAACAGTGACACGGACCACATTGTCAAGGGGCCAAAATCATTTAGTATCTTGGACTGTAATCATGTGGCTGCATCTAATTGCAAAGGAGGCTGGGTAATGTAGTCCTCAATTTATTTTATTTTGTGCTTTAGGTGTAGGTTTACAGAACAAATTGATTTCCCACTGGATAATTCATATATGAGGTATTTCATGACTTCTGCATCAACACTGTCTGGAGATCTATTCGAAAAGGGAAGCAGGGCCTTGAGTTACATATTATCACTGTAACTGGTGGTGTCATTGTGTGCCTTAGAGTTGATTCTGATTCACTGTGACCCTATAGAAGAGTGTAGGACTGCCCCGTAGGATTTCCAAGATTGTAATCTTTATGGAAACTGACTGCCACATCTTTCTTCTGCAGAAGAATTGGTGGGTTCAAACCAACAACCTTTTGGTTAGGAGCTGAGCCCATGACCACTGTGCCACCAAGACTTCCAGACAACCATGGCAACTGTAGTGTCAGTTTCTTTATCAGTGAAGATTATTAGAAAAGGGAACCAGGGCCTTGAATTGTATATTATCACTATAACTGATACACCCCTTAATCTCAAGTGCTTAACATTGCAGAAGTTGAGTCCCCACCCATAAGTTTCTGCAGGCAGCTTTCTTAAGGAGTGTTTCAGTGATCAAGATTCCTTCCATCCCATGGCTCTTCCTGTCTATATCTCTTGGCATCAAGATAGTAGGAAAGAACAAGCAGGACTGCAGGATTGTGCATGGGAAGTTTACACGGACCACGTTCTCAAGGGACCAACATCATTTAGTATCTTGGACTGTAATCATGTGGCTACATCTAATTGCAAAGGAGGCTGGGTAATGTGGTCCTCAATTTATTTTATTTTGTGCTTTAGGTGTAGGTTTACAGAACAAATTGATTTCCCACTGGATAATGCATATATGAGGTATTTCATGACTTTGGTTGCATTCCACACAATGTGTCAGTACTCTTCTTATTTCTGCCCTGGATTCCCTATTTCCTTATGTCCTGGTTTTCTACCACTTCCTCCTTTCCCATCTTCCCTTTTGGGCAAATATTGCCTTTTTGATCTTGTATAATTGGTTGTTCTAAGGAGCATATTTGTCTCAAGTGTTATTATTTTATGGGCCTGTCTGTGGTTTGCCCGAGAGGTGATCTTCAGGAATGTCTTCAGTTCCAGTCAGAAGGTGTCATAGGGACTTAGGCTCAGGGGTTCCTCCAGTCTCTTTCAGACTCATAAATCTGTTTTTTTGTGTGTGTGTGTGTAATTTCATTTTTTCATTCCACCTTTTCCTCCTGCTCTGTCCAAGACCGTCTGCTGTGATCCCACTGTAGTTAGTAGTGGTAGCAGGGCACCATCCAGTTCTTCTTGTCTCAGAATCCTGCAAGCTGTGGGATATGTGGTCTGGATAATGTAGTCTTCATGCTTGAGCAGGAAAAGAAGTAATGACAGGGTCAGCTAGCAGTCTTTGCCACTGATGGGGTAAAGGGTGCTGGTAGTTGCTTGTTGAGTACAAAATTGTGTGCTTTGAACAACTACAGAATGTCACCTGAGTACAATTCAAGATAGACAAGTACGTGAAGCCAAATAAATGTCAGAAAATTCACAATAACATAATGGTCTGAGTATTTTGGGTGTAAACTTTGACCTGTAGTCTAGTTTTCCTTTTCTGATGGATGTGAAAAAGATGAAACAGATCAATACCAAACAGTTTTCAAAGTAGACTAAAGATATTGACCCTTTAAAGCTCCTCCATCAAGAAAGTGTTTAAGACAATGCCAAACTTAATAATACAAATTAACTCCAGCTATTTTAAGTAGAATGGTGCTGTCTGAAGACACAAATGGTTACTTTTCAGGTTCTTTTCTTGCTTTAAATTATTTAACAAATCTACTTGAAGGCTAGGAAGTCAAGTCACATCCATAGCTGTGGTTTATTAGGCAAGTTATCTGCATTCTTGTGGGACTTTGTAAATTCATGGAGTTCAACCACTTCAACAGGATGAACATTTCCCATGCCTTTATGCCTTGAGAATCACACAAGTAGTTTCACTCTACACACGTGGGGTCACCCTTAGCAAGAATCAACTCCAAAGCTGCCCACCACCACCACCACCACCACCAACAACAACAAAAACAACAATGATGGTCCAAGTGTTGGGGATAAAAAGAGATATAAAACACAGGATCATCTAATGAGAATCTTATGGTGTAGAGATGGAGGTTGCTATATAAATGAGTAGTGACAGCACAGCGGGATTAGTGTAGCATCAGCAGCAGTTTTACGGGATGATGGCATTGCTGAGTAACAAGTGCTGGGAGTGGAAGTTGAGGGAAGCAGAAGAAAGAGAGGAGGTTGGTAAGTAACAGAGATGAGAGTAGTCAGGAGCCAGAAAACAAATGATCTTGTAAGCCATGTCAAAGGCCTTGGCTGTTATTCAACAGCTGATTAGGAGCCAACTTCACTCTGGTGCACAAGTCCAGTGAGCTCAGAGAAATGTCATATATTGATTCAAGACTCATGCAAATTTATTTGTTGAAATGTGCAATTTGTGCAAGTTATAAAAATGGATTCCCAAAATACCTATGTGGTCTTGTCCTATTGAAGTATACAAGTAAATTGGTCAGCGTTCTAGTAAATGTGTGTATGTTCAAGGGCACAGATACACACTTTCAAATCATTGGTGTAAAAGACCTCCATATACTAGTGGCAGTAAGTTGGAGTTTCAAAGTGTGTTTCCTGTGGCCACTGGGTTTCTAAACTGATTTTTTTTCTTCTTGGATGAACAGTAGCTCAAAAACAACTTAAAATTCAGTCTAAGTGCATTCCATTGCAAGTTTGGGACCATTCAATGCTGAATTTTGCATCAACTTAAGTATTGCTTTAGCAGTCAAAATTTAAAGGGTAATAACCTTACTTTTTCCACAAGAGCAGGAAATCTAAGGAAAGATGGGGGAAAAATAAGTACCTGTGAAGTGTAATGTGAGACTTTGCCAAACCTGTTTCAGCCAAGTCCGTTTTGACTCATAGCGACCCTACCAAACAGAGTAGAACTGCCCCATAGAGTTTCCAAGGAGTGCCTGATGAATTTGAACTGCTGACCCTTTAGTTAATAGCCACAGTTCTTAACTCTTAATAATCTATTGGGATGCTTGGAGCATTTTCCAATTTGTGAAGCATTTGACTGTTAGAATGGCTTTTAGCCTTGGCTGTTCATAGAATCACCCAGAGGCTTTAAAACACTCTGGCACCCAGGCCATGCCCAGACCAGTCAAAGAAGAATCTAACCACGTGCTACCCAGGCATCAGCAATTTTTAAAATTCCCTGAGTGATTCTAAGCCTAGGGTGAGAAAGTATTTTTCTATTGTTTAGGATTACCTGTAAGGTAGAAACAAGTGCCAATTCAATTATGAATTTTTAAATAATAAATTAAGGAGCTCTTTTCACAAAATGGCTGCAAAACAATAATTATTTTGAATAACATTTATACAATTTGTTTACAATATGCTCTAAAAAGGAACACAAACATGAAAGACTATATACTGAACAACTAAAATATCTTTTTTTCTTAAATGTTTAAGGCTAAAGGGTAGCCAGACAGCCAGGTAAGATTTTATTTTAGAAGCTACTGGCAGCATTCTTACAGATTGTCAGCTGTAATATTATGAAGACACTAAGAGACAACTGATGAGTGATACAGTTGTTACTTCTTTCTTTAACTTTTTTTCTGTGGGTTGAGCTATTCTATATTCTAGTCTTTTCCCACACCAGTATCTGTAATTATAATGCCTTTTCTCTATGACAGATAGATGCCACAGAAAAAGCATGGGTATTGGGCCTCAGTTCTGTTTGCATCTCTAGGTCTATGTTTCTTTCTCTCAAAAAGATGATAGTAAATGTTTTGTTGAAAAGTTAAGGACTGTTGTGAGGATTAACTTTAACAAATGTTACAGAACAGTAGTGGCACATGCTTTATTCTTTAAAATACATATAGAAAATCTGCTCCATAACATGTGTCGATTCTCTCAAATCAATTTAGTCAGATACACTATTCAGTTATCTAGAGGAAGCCATAGGTGATGTCCAATAAAAGTGGAATATCAGATACCTACATAGTTTTAGTAATGTTATGGGAGGAAGCAATTTATTTCCATTACTGAATGAAAGAATTTAAGAATAGTTTAATAATAACTTTACATGTCCAGTTCAATGATTCAAGACATATGGTAATCTGTTTTATGGTTTTGAAAACACAACTGAATTCTCAAATATTTCCATGACTGACAAAATCAAAAGTTAATTTTTATAATTCAGTATTTTAACTAACAAAATCTACTTATCTTGACCATGCATAGATTAGTGAATAATTTTAAAAGGCAATTATTACTTGGTACTGGAGGCTGACAGATAAACATAATTCTGTTATGTGTGTGTGTTATGTGTGTGAATACTCCATGATTTGCCTTCTGTCATAACAGACCCTTCAACTTGATACTGGTGTTTTAAATTAAGACATCAACTGAGTTTATACATCTGGCCTTACTTGGTGGTTTTCTAACTTGCCAATGTTATATCTTAAATGTGCTTATATTAATCATAGTTCAAAATAGCCACATCATTAAATAATCATTTTTTGAAAAATATACATTCTTAGAAATGGGGCATACACCCCCTTCACTTTCTGTTGTCAAATCAGGGGCTGAGTGGGCGAGTTGGTGGGGGAGGGAAGGAATGCCAACTCCACAATTCAGGCTAAGTCATAGAGTTGTTTCCTTTGAGTTTCAATCCTATTGCCAAAGGGAAGATGGAGACACATGTGGCCACACTGTCATACTCTTCTGCCATCTGCAAACCTCATCACAGTTCCTGTGAAGCACATTTCCACAGATCAGGTTTCTGCCAGAGAAGATTTTAGCAATCTCCTACTCTTTCAACCAACAACAATTAGTATTAGCAAATGGTTCGGGCCACTGCCTAGGATTACATATGATTTCTATTCAAAAAAGACAAACTTTTACTCAAACCAGACCCACATGCTGAACACTTGAGCTCCCCTCTTAGATATAATGAAGTTGAGACAGTTTCTATCTTTCATTTAAATAAAAAATCACTCTCACATTTGAAATCAAGTTGGCTGTTTTACCCTGACTGGGCTAGCCATCTGTTGAGGGTGACTTTCAGAGTACTTACGTTTGGGCCTGGAGTTTAGAGAAAAAATCATTACCGTAGCGTCTTACTTTTTTAATGTGGTCAAACTTTTTTTTAAAGTTTTCACAGCAGGGTTCTCCCATTACCCCCACAAGATAACACATATGGCAAATAAGTTAAATCCTTAATACATTTTACAGTCAGAATATTCTTTTTCAGTGTTATAGATCAGAAAAGCACAGATATGATTGAAATCACTTCATACCGGACAATGAAGATTCAAAGGTCTCATTTTCTGTGGTTCTCTTGTATTGCTGTACTATTTTTCCAGGTGAGGTAAGGTCAATTTCCTTTCCACCTGTTTCAAAGGTCTATGATTGCCCCAAATGGAGAGACCATAACCTTAGTGTGTCTTGGGGTTTTAACATTCTTCTTAAGTTCTACAAAAATAGGTCTTGATGGCTACTGTCTTTCCAGTTAGTCTTGAGGCTGTTTTCTTCATGGAGAGAGGTGTACTACATCAAGCCATCACAAAACCTGTTCAGAACAACCACCTCCTAGTGACATTTCTTTCCACTACATTGCCTTCATAGAGTAATTATAGATAATGGAATAAGTGTCATGGAATGGAAAGTGGCTGAAGAGATCATTCCTGCTTCATAGATGAGACAACTAAATGTCAGACAAATTAGGCAATTTTTTTCAAGCCTGCTCAAGCTTATGCAGAGTAGAGAAGGTACTAGAACCTAAATATACTTTGTGTTGTCTTAGTTACTCAGTGCTACTATATGTATTGAATTTGGATGACCTAACAAAGAGAAATTTATTCTGTCAGAGCTCAGGAGGCCAGAATTTCAAATACATGGTGCGAGCTCTACAGGAAGTCTTTCTCTCTCTGTCAGTTCTAGGGAAGGTCCTTGTCATCAATCTTCCCTTGGTCTACGGGCTTCTCTTCTCAGGAATCTCAAGTTCAAAGGACTGCTCCTGGTGCTGGTTTCTTGATGGTATGAAGTCCCCATGTTTCTTTCCAACTTTTTTCTTTTATGTCTCAAAACAATTGACTTAAGACTTAACCTAACCCTGTAACTTGAGTCCTGCCTCGTTAACTTCACAGAGGTAGGATTTACAACATATAGGAAAATCATGTCAGATGACAAAATGTGGACAATCATAGAGTACTGGGAGTCATGGACTAGCCAAGTTGACACACATTTTGGGGGAACACAATTCAATACATGATGGTCTCCTTGAACTTTATTTTCCCATATTGTAATACAGGTATGTTGCATCTTTAAGTAAAATATTTTTTATAATACTGGCAATTTGTTAGAAACCATGCATTTTGATAAGATATTCATTATGAAACCACATGGATCCCAATTAGGATCCTGTTATTAAGTTAGGCAAAGCACACCTTTTCTAAGTCATTAAGCAAGTAAATATGTATGTACAACACATGCTATTTATTCATAGTGCCCTAGAGTCACAGGTAACATTTTTTTCCTTTGGTATTTTGTGACATATTCTAAAGAAAATACCCTGAATACATTTAAATATTTTAAGATAAAATTTCAAAATTATTCAGTTTTATGTAGATTTATTCAAAGGCATGGAAAACCAGAGGCAAGTCAATGGCACAGGAAGACTAGACAATGGCTTTGTAACATGCTGATTTGGGTAGACTGAACTTTTCCCCAGAATTTTCTCTTGTTTGTTTCTGGTTAGGGTGGGCCACAGGGATGGGTCTTGGGAAATTTGGCAAGTGGAGGGGAAACAGCCACAATTTCATAGCTCCCATTCATTATTTCTGATCTACTGACTTATCAAGTTGGCATGAAGCAGCAGCTGGGCCAACACCTGCCGTGCCCTCCTCTGGACCCTCCCTTACCTTCTCAGACTCCTGGGACTGGTGTGTGTGCTTGGCAAGGAGGTGAGGGCCCTGATTCCTGTAGGCTGCTTATATTAGTTGGTTACTGCTGCCACAATATAAGTTACCACAAATTTGACTTTCAAAAAATGTAGAGTCTTACAGTTTTGTAGGTTAAACGTCTGACTTGGGTCTTGCTAGGCTAAAATCAAGGTGTCATGAACCTTTTGGAAGCTCTGTGGGATGAATCCATATCTTCACCTTTTTCAGCTCTAGAGGCCTCCCACACTGGTTTATAGTCCTTTTCTCAGTCTTCAGTCTAGTCTTTGTCATGTCTCATTGCACTCACACTGCCACTTCTGCTTCCCTTGTTTACTTGTAGGAACCTTTGTGATTACATTGGAAACCCTGGTGGTGCAGAGGGTAAGTGCTGTAACTGCTCGATCCAGCGAGTGCTCCTTGGAAACACTATGGGGCTCTGCTGCTTCATCCTATAGGGTTGCTATGAGTTGGAATTGACTCATTGGCAGTGGGTTTGGTTTTTGGTTTGGTGATTACCTTATGTGCACCTGGATCATCCAGGCTCGTGTTCTCATCTTAAGGGTAATGAGTTAGGAATCTTAATTCCATCTGTAACACTAATTCTCCCTTGCTATGTAAGATAACATATTTATGGACTACAGGATGTGGACATCTTTGGAGAGGGCCATTATTTTGCTTACCAAAACACCTTTGTCACCAAGGTTTGTGACAACAAGAACTGACTCTAACAAATTTGAAAACTTAGGGGAAATGGACCAATGCCTTGACTCATACCACCTACCCAAATTATCACAACGTGAAGCAGAACAATTTAATAAATCCATTACAAAAGAAGAGATTGAAAAGGTCATCAAAACACTGCCAACCAAAAAAGTCTGAGTCCAGATGGCTTCACTGCAGAATTCTACCAAGCATTTAGAGAAGAGTTATCTCCAATACTACTGAAACTATTTCACAGTATAGAAGGGGATGGAGTACTCCCAAACTCATTCTATGAAGCCAGCATAACCCTGATACCTAAGCCAGGGAAAGACCCAACAAAGAAGGAGAACTACAGACCGATATCACTCATGAATCTAGATGCAAAAATCTTCAACAAAATTCTTGCCAATAGAATACAACAACACATCAAGAAAATAATCCATCATGACCAAGTGGGATTCATACGAGGGATGCAAGGCTGGTTCAACATCAGAAAGACAATTAATGTGATTAACCACATAAATAACACAAAAGACAAGGATCACCTGATTTTCTCCATTGATGCAGAAAAGGCATTTGATAAAGTCCAACACCCATTCATGCTAAAAACTCTTAGCAAAATGGGCATAGAAGGCAAATTCCCCAACACAATAAGGGCCATTTATACAAAGCCAATTGCCCACGTCATCCTGAATGCAGAGAGACTGAAAGACTTTCCCTTGAGATCAGGAACTAGACAAGGATGCCCACTCTCACCTCTTCTATTCAACATTGTGCTAGAAGTTTTAGCCAGAGCAATTAGACAAGACCAAGAAATAAAGGGCATCTGCGTTGGCAAAGAGGAAGTTAAAATCTCCCTGCTTGCAGATGATATGATTGTATATGCAGAGAATCCCAAGGAATCTATAAGTAAACTACTGAAACTGATAGAAGAGTTCAGCAAAGTCTGAGGGTACAAGATAAATGTAAGTAAATCAGTAGGATTCCTTTATACCAACAACGGGACTGTTAAGGAAGAAATTATCAAATCAATACCATTTATGATAGCCCCTAAGAAGATAAAGTACCTAGGAATTAATCTAACCAGAGAAATAACAGATCTTTACAAAGAGAACTACAAGCTTTTACTAGAAGAAACTAAGAGAGACTTAGATAAATGGAAAAACCTACCCTGCTCGTGGATAGGAAGACTTAACATTGTGAAAATGTCTATTTTACCCAAAGCAATCTATTTATATAATGCAATCCCAATACAAGTTCCAGCATCATTTTTTAATGAGATGGAGAAACAAATCACCAATTTTGTTTGGAAAGGGAAGAAGCCCTGGTTAAGCAAGTTACTCTAAAGAAGAAGAACACACTGGGAGGCCTCTCATTACCTGACTTTAGAACATATTACACTGCCACAGTGGTCAAAACAGCCTGGTACTGGTATAAGAACAGACAGATCGATCAGTGGAACAGAACTGAGACCCCAGAGATGACACCATCTCCCTATAAACAATTGATATTCGACAAAGGCCCTAAGACATTAAACTGGGGTAAAAACAGTATCTTCAACAAATGGTGCTGGCAAAATTGGGTATCCATGTGCAAGAAACTGAAACAAGATCCATATCTTACACCTTATAGAAAAACCAACTCCAACTGGATAAAAGATCTAAATACCAAACCTAAAACGATAAAGCTCATCCAAGAAAAGGTAGGAACAACAATGGAAATTTTAATACACAGTGAGGACAGACTCCAAAATCTGTCAAACAAACCACAATCATCAGAAGAGAAAATAGATAAATGGGATCTATTAAGAATTAAACACTTTTGCTCATCTGAAGACTTGACTAATAGAATTAAAAGAACACCTACAGAATGGGAAAAAATATTTGGCAACTCTGTGTCAGACCGACGCCTGATTTCCATAGTCTATAAGATACTACAAAATATCAACAAGAAGAAGATAAATCATCCAATTAAGCGATGGGCAAAGGAGATGGACAGACATTTCACTAAAGAAGAGATCCAGGCAGCCAAAAAACACATGCGGACATGTTCACGATTTTTAGTTATTAAAGAAATTCAAATCAAGACGACAATGAGATACCATCTCACCCCAACAACGGTGGCCATGATCCAAAAAACACAAAACAACAAATGCTGGAGAGGCTGTGGAGAAAGTGGAACCCTCCTACACTGTTGGTGGAGTTGCAAAACGGTCCAGCCTCTTTGGAAAGCAATCTGACACTTCCTTAAAAAAATGGATATTGATATACCATTTGACCCAGTAATTCCACTACTTGGAATATACCCTACAGAATCAAGGCCTTTCACACCAATGGACACATGCACCAGAATGTTTATCGCAGCACAGTCCACGATAGCAAAAAGATGGAATCAACCCAGATGCCCAACAACATAAGAATGGATAGGTAAACTATGGTATATATACTCAATGGAGCACTACGCAATGATAAAGAATAACGATGACTCCAGGAAACATCTCATGACCTGGTTTCAACTGGAAGACATTATGTTGAGTGAAAGTAGTCAGCGACAAAAGGACAAATATTGTATGAGACCTCTACGATAAGATCTCAAAAACAGACTTGTGTATAGAAGAAAAGACTCTTTGACAGCTGCAAGGGAGGGGAGGGAAGGAGGGAGGGGGAGGGTGTAGATTAGATAGTTGCTAGGTTTCTGGTTGGGTGAAATCGGTGATAGCACACATTAGAAACAAGAACAATATTAAGTGGACTTAAACATAACATGAGTACTCCTTCCATCTTAACCCAATATTGCAAGGATAGAGTAGCTGGGGCAGGGGGCGGGGGACCATGCTCTTAGGCGAAAGCGAGGCCAATTGGTACAACTAGCATTTTGCTAAGAGGGCTCTCTGCACCCCACATTGGTGAGTGGCGTCTGGGGTCTTAAAAGCTGCCAAGCTGCCATCCGAGGACACAGCAAATGGTCCCAACTCAGCAGGAACGGATGCTCACTGAGGACCAAAATGACATGGGGGAAAGACAACCCAGAAGACAAAGAGACCCGCATCAGTGGGTGCCTACATCGACTTGGGACCGGAAGAACCGGATGGTGCCTGGTCACCACCAGTGATAGCCGCGATGGAGCTCACTAAGTTGAGTCTCACTGGCAACACAAGAATAAAAAGTGGTGCACCCTGAGATCCCCACTAAAAGACCTCAATTGATGGTCCAGTCATTTCAGGGTTCCCCTGGGAGCATGGCCCCTTGCCCTGATGCTGCCCATGACCATAAATCATAACGAAGGTCCACGCTTTGGACAGGAATGGATTGGACTTGGCAATGCAGTGACCATATATTGGATGCACTTTATGGTTCTATGCATCTATAGGATATCATCCTGCTGACCTCTGGCTGGAGGAAGGAGAGTGGGTGGAGAGGAGGGGACAAAGAGACTGTGGGGAGAATGAGACATGTATGGAGCAGAGAGGAATAGTGTGCTGTCACTGGGCAGGGAAAGCAGTGGAAGTTGCATATAGGTGGGTATGTAAATTTACATGGGAATGTACATTTTCACTCAGGTATATTAAATAAAAAATTTTTTTTTCATTTGTTAATCAGCTGGTGTGCTAATGCTGTACCCAGAAGAACATCACTCCCTCCACGGCCCTTATTGAACCACCCACATCCACGGCCCTTATTTAACCACCCACATCCTGGCCTGTGGCCCAGCGGCACACCCGCTCCCTTTTGTGAATTAGGAGTGTGAGCTCAGTCTGCTACACACACAATGGCACATTCCTGAAGCGTGGCTGTCTAGACCATTTCCTTCACACAGTGGCTCAAGGGTCTTTTTATGGAGCGATTACTGGAACGTTAAACTGCGGGTAGTAGCTTCTTCAATAGATTCCTTATCCTGACCTGACAGTCTTGTTTCAAGTGGTCTTCTTCCACAGATTAGTAGGTCATTAATATGCCTATCCATATTAGCTTTAAAGAGAGTCTTCAAGCAGCCAAAGGTCTATACCTGTTACTTGTCCTCTGCCTGGCAGTAAAGGAATTGTAGTCCCCACTTCCCTTTGTTTTTTGGCTTTTTGTTCATTTTTCTGGACTGACATGTAAAGTTTGGGGGAGAAATAGTGTTTTTAAAACCACCTCCAGCCAGCTAGAGATTCCAGCTTGTGTCTGTGAATTTTGTACTATTTTGAGAAAGTCCAGGTTTGAAAAAACAATTATGGCATGCTTTTGAATTCCTGAAACCATGCCTTGGCTCCATACTCATTAGTCAAGCAACTTAATGTTCACATGCCTTGTTTTTGCTATCTGCATCCGCAAACTGTATCCCACCAATAGTTGCAAAATACTTGATAAGAGTAAAGACAGAGAGATCAGGACTGTGTATATTGCAAGGTAATACTAATTTCTTGTAGCTAAAAACTGTCTCACTTTATATCTACTACTTCCTCCTAGTGTTATAAAAATGTCATCCTAAATTTACACAGTAAAACTGTGCATGGTAGAAACCTGCCAGAGAAGGAAAATGCAAATATTTCCTCTCAATACTGCGCTCTGTCAAAGGCAGAAAACTTGAGACTCAACGAAACAATGCAGTTCCATCAAGCTCTGGCTTTTACAAATTTCATTGTAGTTTCTTTTAAGTAGATTGTTAATTCAGTTAGAATTTGTTTTGGTGTATAATTTGAGGTAGACATTGTGTCTAATTGTCTCAACCTTGTTCACTGATTCCTCTTCCAATTAATTTACCTGGTACCTTTATCAAATGCTAAATTTCCCAGAATACTGAATCTTTTTCTGATGCCTTGATTTTGCCAGTACCACAGCATTTTAATTACTGCAGCTTGATGATGTGTTCTGATACTGGGTGTATTGAGTCCTTCCACAAGGTTCTTTTAAAACATATCTTCACTGTCCTTCTATCCTTATACAAGATGGGCTTTATAATTAACCTGTTGTATTTCTTCAAGAATCTCTATTTTGCTTTGACAGGATTATTGAATTTGTAGATCTATCTGGGACAACTGACAATTTCGTAGTATTGAATCTTCTCATATATGAGCAAGGCCTCTATTTAGGTCTGTTGAGCTATCCCATTATTGCTCACTTGGTACACAACCTGATTTGACTAAATTTTAAAAAAAAACAAAAGAAAACTAAATTTCAATTTAACCAAGCTGTTTGAAATCTGCCAAACTACAGTTCTTTTTGTTATTATTTTCCAAAAGAGGTTAGATGATTGAGTATATTAATTTGAAAAATGAAAAATAAATGAATCATTTGGGGCATGTGCATGCAGAACGTCGGTTCTCTTGTATAACAGACTATCACTCAATAAATACTTGTCATCACACAGTAGAAATTAAAAAACAAAACCAAGCCCAGTGCCATCGAGTTGATTCTGACTCATAACAACTCTATGAGTAGAAAGAAAGACTTGGCAATTTATTTCTGAAAACCTGCTAACTGTACAGTCTCTTACCCATGATGGAGACAGCACAAGAGTGGGCAGCATGTTCTTCTGTCATGCATGGTATTGTCGTGAGTTAGGGGCAGATTCAAGGACAGCTAATAACAACGACGACCTTAGAAACTGAATGCTGAAGGCGATCTCCAGGCCCATCAGCTTCAGTCTTGTTTTATGTCTCCGTTTGGTCAATAGGGGGTGCTCCTGCAATAACGTGCCACCTTTTAACTCCATTGATGCCCAAGAAATTTCAAAGCATCACAAGTATTGGTTTATAAATTATCCGCTGCCATTCTCACACATTCTAGCAGACTCACATCTGTGGGCATTTTACGTAGAAGACAAGTAATGGGAGAAGGTGAGATCTTCAAAGTGTCTTGTAATCTAAGAAGGCCTGTATTATACAAGCACAAGAAGGCAGAAAGGGATTGTAACATGTTGTGTTTGGAATAATGAGTTGAGACTCTGCTCTTAGAGGCTGTTCCTTTGAGCCCTGAGGCCAGCGGACTGCTTTGTGAGCTGTCGGTTTCCTGATCTTAGTCCTTTAAGAGAAGCCTTTTTCAAGCTATGTTTTAAACACAGGAGTGCAGCTCAGGAGAGCAACGAGTGGGCTGTGGAAGGAAGCAGGTCTGGTTGCAGGCAGTCCTGGGGGAAAAAACTTGATTCTATCTACTGGTTTTGAACAGTGTCTCTCATTGTTGATAGTTGTTATATTCAAAGAAATTTGTCAGTCTCAAACTCCCCTCCCAGCCTGAGCTCACCACTTCTTTCTTAGGTTCCCAAACCATGCAGTGTTACATTTTTTTACCAATACATTTTATGATAATTACCTGTGTGTTTGCTTACACAAGTCTCCCCACCCCCGCACTCCCACACCCCCTGCTGCTTGGTTAAGCAACTGGAGGGCAGAATCATACTATATTTGTCCAGCAGAAGATATGGTATACTGCAGACTGTCAACAATTATTCTTTCAATGGGTGACAGTGCCAAAAAAAAAAAAAAGAAAGAAAGAAAAAGGTATCACAGACCGGTAAACTGATATTACTGGGTAAGAACTTTTTAAAACTGATCCAGAATCTGGAAAAACAAAATCTACACAGGACATTGTTGTACACCCTAATCCAACAAAAACAGAAGCCCAATTTGTTTCTAATGAGGTTAGTGATGACATTTAGAGCATGGTTGTTAGATGCCGTGGAGTTGCTTTGTGACTCTTACTGACCCCCCACCCTCCCCACCCTCCACCCTTCCCACTCCCCCACCCTCCCCACCCCCCCACCCCCCCCACCCCCATAGCAGAGTAGACTTGCCCCACAGAGTTTTCTGGGCTGTTGGAATCGACTTGACGGCAATGGGTTTGGTCAGTGATGGTTGACAAGAGCAGATCGTCAGCTCCTGTCTGGTGTGGAGCTGCAGAGTGGGTTTTAGGCACCATTCTTTTGGTTGGTAACAGAGCACTGAACCCCTGTATCACCAGAGCTCCTGTCTTCGTCATCTAGCGCTGCTATAACAGAAGTACCACAAATAAATGGCTTTAAAAAGAGAAATTCTATTATCTTCGTCTGGTAAGCTGCAAGTCCAAATTCATTGTAGTATCACATTTATCTAGCGGATGTAAGCTAAGAGTCCAAATTTAATATAAGAAGAGTACCTTGGCCAGGAACCTCAGGTTCAAAGGATGCCCTCTGCTCTTGATGCTGCTCTCCCAGGTGGCATAAGGGGAGCAGCTCTCTCTGCTCACTTCTCTCTTCCATGTGCCACAAGCTTATTGCTTGAGTCCTGCCTCACCAACACAACTGTTGCCCATTGTCCCTCGCCAACTTCATAGAGGCAGGATTCACAACATGTGGAAAAAATCTTTCATCCCTGGGAATCATAGCCCAGCCAAACTGATTCCCATGTCTTTTGAGGGACACAGTGCAATCTATGACAACTCCTTTAACATTGGCAATAGCAAACATATAATGCAACCATCGCCACCTCTTTATGAAACAAAGATGGTTTGATATTTATGTGGATTCTGAATTTGAGTTGCATAATGATGTAAAAGTGCTCTTAAAATCAAGTGAGATTCTGGAAAGTAGCCGCCGAGTGCCGTCGAGTTGGAGTAGCATTGTATGAAAAATTTTACTAAAATCACATATTCTACTGAAATTCAGATACTGCAGTGTCAACTCATAGTTCCAATCAATGGCTTTTACTAGGAAGAAAATTTTCTCACCGCTGTCTCTTACTTGGTTTAACATACCAAGACAGATCATCAGACATTTATTAACTGAAGAGGTTAGTTCAGGTATGTACATTCTTAACTCCTTGAGTTACCTTTTCTGATAATATTGCTAACTTCATTTAGCTTCAAACAGTTGCATGCCAGGGTATTTCAAGAATCTTTATTCCTTTGGTTACCTTATTTTTCAATAGTCTTGTTACTGTGAATTGTTAGAATATTTATGGGTAAACTAGAGGAAATAAATGCTCTTTTGAGTAGCGTGAGTTTTTAAGATGCTCCTGCTTAAAGGTTTTCTTTCCTTAATTTTATACAAGTGATTATGAAATTTTTAAAAAATGTAGGGTTGACTTTCTACATTTACCTCAGTAAACCTAAAACCTGTTACTGTTGAGATGATTCCAGGTCATGGCGAATGTATAGGACAGTACAACTGCCCCGCATCAAAAGCCAGTAAAAATTATGAAGACCAGCTTCAAAGGTTGATATTGGCATTAAGACAATGTGTACAATAGTGCCAAAACAGAACAATATCTTATTTTTGCTTTAAGAACTTTAAAAATGTTTTTTATAAGCATGATCACTGAATCTTCTATGTGCTTAGGAGTCCACTTCATTTGCTAGTTAGTATTAATTAGGAGAATCACTGGAAAATTGAAGGAAGCTGATGAAGAAGCAGGCTCTAGCAGACTAAATGGTCTTCCTAAGAACTGAAACTCTGGGGAAGGGCTTCCTTTACTTATTCTACCCAGGTCCACCATTCACTGTACACAAGATTATCATACTTTGAAAATTACAAAATGACAATTGTTATAATGTGTTCAACTCAACAGCACACATATTTTATGTCTAGAATGAACAGGAAGTAGCAAGGCAAAATGTGTCTTGGTTTTGTTGACTCAATTAGACAAATACTTGTTGAACATCTGGTCTACAGGGAGAATTTGCTCTGGAGTCAGACAGTTAGGGTTTGAATCCCAACTGTGTCACTTAGAGTTGGGGGACTTCAGGCATAGGACCTAACCGTTCTCAGTTATAGTTTCCTTAATTACAATCACTATTCTTAAAGCTGGAGCCCTGCTGGCATAGTGGTTAAGAGCTACAGTTGCCTGCCAAAAAAGTCAGCAGTTGGAATCCACCAACATTCCTTAGAAACCCCGTAGGGCAGTTCTACTTTGTCCTATAGGGTTGATGTGGGCTTGCAATAGTTACTCTTACAGTTGCAGGAAGGATTAGTTGAGATACTTAATGTTAAGCACTAGGCACCCTACCATAATACCCATGGCCACTGAGTCAATTATAACTCACAGGGACACTATAGGACAGAGTAGAAATGCCCCATAAGGTTTCCAAGGAGTGCCTGTTGGGTTCAAACTATTTACCTTTTAGTCAGCAGCAGCTGTAGGCCTAGAATACGGTGAACTCTCGATAGATGGTACTTACTCTATTCTCATCATTACGGTAGGTCTGTGGAGTAACACCAAGGGTGTTTAAGATTAGCTGTGTTCCTAAGGAGGTTGTCATGGATTAAATTATGTCTTCCCAAGAATGTGTGTAGCAATTTGGCCTAGCCATGATTCAGTATTGTGTGTTTCTCCTCCATTTTGTGATTTTCCTATGTTGTAAGTCCTAATCTCTGCCTGTTGTTAATAGGGCAACATTGGATTGTGTTAAAGAGGACTAGGGTGAGACTGTGACACTCTTACCAAGGTTACCTCCCTGATCCAATGTAAAGGGAGTTTCCCTGGGGTGTGGCTTGCATTACATTTAATTTGATAAGACAGAAAGGAAAAGGAAGTGAGCAGAGAGTTGGGAACTTCATACCAACAAGAAAGTGGTGCCGGGAGGAGAGCATATCCTTGGGACCTGAGGTTCCTGAGCTGAGATGCTCCCAGACCACAGGAAGACTGATGCATCACAAGGACCTTCAGAACCAACAGAAAGAGAAATCCTCCCCATGGAGCTGATGCCCTGAATTTGGACTTGTAGCCTACAGGACTGTAAAGAAATAAATCTCTCATTGTTGAAGTCATCCACTTGTGATATTTCTATTATAGCAGCATGCAATGACTAAGACAGAGGTTATAATATTAGTAATGTTTTTTCTAATGTATTAAGAAGCCTAGGTTCTGTACAGCAGGTTGAAATAGCCATGACTCATTTGAAAAATTTTCCTGCCTATTAAAATGTAACTAGAAGATAGTTTACTGGAACTAACCTTTAATGTAGATCTATAAGCTATATTTGATATGCAGTATACTTTTGTTTTGTTACCTTTATTGTAAAATAAAACACAGATATATACAGAAAACCACACAAAAGTATAGCCAAGTGAGTTATTATAAGGCAAACAGTTTTGCAACTACCATTCATGTCAAGCAAACAGTAGATTGTCGGCAGCTTCCCCAGAAGTATGTGCATGGACAGCTCTCATCTCGGTCATAGTACTTTTCCTCTCTCAAAAAGCAACCACTATCCTGATGCGCTCACTTCACATTGCCTTGCAATTATTTATCACGCAGGTGAACATCCCCAGACACTTAATCTTTCCCATTTAAAGAGAAGAAATGCTGTAGCTTTTAAACCTTCTTTAACCTTCAACTTCCTCAGCTATTTCTCTCTCTTACTTAGTTTATTTGTGAAGAACCTAGAGCATTCAACCTGCCCACAGTCCAGTGAACTTTGCTAACTGCATACCCATTGGGCAACTCAACATGTTGCTTTATTGTCTGTCAAAAACCTAAACCCAAACCCATTGCCATCAAGTCGATTCTAACCTACACCGACTGTATAGGGCAGAATAGAACTGCCTCAAAGAGATTCCAAGGAGTGCCTGCTGGACTTGAAATGCCTACCTTTTGGTTAGCAACCATAGCACTTAACTGTTATGCCACCAGGATTTCCTTGTCTTATGTAGTCTCTGTAAGTTGGCAGTGGGATCTAGACATTCAGTCAGATTCATATTCAAACCTTTTGACAGATTAGAGCTGGTAATGTGTTCTTTCATCCAGAAGTACATCATTTCTGATTCCTGCTCTTTTTAAAATATTTTTAGGGGTTGATGTTCAATACATAGATACATCAATTTACCGAGTTTCTGAAAAGGTAATAAAAAATTTCTATCCTTTTTTCATTTATTAACTGGAATAATGTTATAAAGAGTTGATTCTTCTCATGTACAATTTAGACACTTGGTGGAACCATTCATATAGGAGAAATAGTGGAAATGCTTGGTTCTTTTATTTACTCAATTCTCAAGATAATGAAACATTTTTTTGTCATCCCCAGAAGATAATCAACTAGTTTTATTTAAACATCATTTAAAAATCTTGGATTTAAATACACTTAAATAGTTTCAGTTGATTGTGATTGTTACTGTTCTTGATGCTCATTGTCTTCTCTGTTGTCAGTGGGAGCTCCTTTGTCTCTTACACTGTATAGTGGTCTTTCTTCACTTTC
This sequence comes from Heterohyrax brucei, assembly GCA_028571685.1. NCBI lineage: Eukaryota > Metazoa > Chordata > Mammalia > Hyracoidea > Procaviidae > Heterohyrax > Heterohyrax brucei. The sequence continues at coordinate 104,092,315 of CM053144.1, forward strand.
TGTGTAAAGATATTTCAAGTCATCTTATGCATTTCTTTCTCCAAACCCAGAATCTGTCATTTCTTTAAGAAGTCCTGGTTTCTTTTAACAGGAAATAGAATATAAAAACCAGAATCCAAGCCACAGGAATACTCACTGAAACTAGGCTTTTTGTAGTTTTGAGGCTTTTTAAGTGAATTTATTTTAATATTTCCAATTCTAAACAAGACTACAGGGCTTTACTTTACTTTTTCCATATTACATCTGTGTCTTTCTCTTCTACACCTAAAATGCTAGCCATCAAGAATTTGGGGAGTAATAGGTTAGAATCCATAATTATTCACTTACTTTATCCTATATACCATATTCAACAGTCGCAGAATAACAAAGCTATGATTTAATGATTAATGCTTATGATTAATGAAAGTCATTAAATGTGTTTCTATATGTTATTTTTTGTACATTTTAAAAATGATTGGACTATGTATTATTACACTGTATAGTCATTACAGTGTATATGTTTCTCATTTAATCATAGTTCTGTTAAAAAAAAAACCTAACTGCTGTTAAATTGATTTTGACTCACAGTGACCTTTTAACAGTGTATTTAATGTTCATGCCTCCAGGTTTTGTACAAATGTCCCTTTAGTCATTTTGGAAACCCTGGTGGTGTAGTGGGTTAAGTGCTATGTCTGCTAACAAAAAGGTCAGCAGTTCAAATCCACCAGTCACTCCTTGGAAACTCTATGGGGCAATTCTACTCTGACCTCTAGAGTTGCTGTGAGTCAGACCCAACTTGATGGCAAAGGGTTTTTTTCTCAGTCATTTTAGCTATTTGAAGCTTATACTCTAATAATATCTAAGAAAGGATCAATGGGAATAACAGTCCCTGAGTTTCTTATGTATTGTTAGTTGATAAGTTTATCTGTGCCCTTTATACATTTTATTTTTTTTCTTTAGTGTCTTAAACACGCTACTTCATTTCTTTCTGACATGAAGTACTGCTGTCAAAAAGTCTGATGATAATCTGTTTTCTGTGTTTTTATTTGGGACTGAGGCACCACACTAATGTAAAAATCATATAAAAGAAGTGAAAATTACATGAAGACTCTCAATTAAGTTCACAAACTCATCCTAGAAAAAGTACGACATACCTTGTTGCTGAATACCATTACAGACACCTTCAAAGTTCTCCTCTTGGGAAGCTATGCACTGTCTCCAGCACCTAGTCCACCCCTCAGAGCAATTTTGGAGCTTTTTACCTGGAATGGCCATCAGAGCCGTATTACCATGGATGTTCTGCATATCTTCAAAATGTCTTCCTTTCAATATTTCCTTCATCTTTAGGTAAAGAAAAAAGTCACTGGGAGCCAAATCCAGTGAATAAGGAGTGTGTTCCAATACAATTATTCGTTTACTGGTTAAAAAACTCCCTCACAGACAACTGTACAATTAAGTTCATGAACTCGCCTCCATGTTGCTGTGTGCAATGGCTATTCCAGAGAGAGAGAAAGCTTGACCCAAGCCATGTCCTTTTCAATCACCTTGTAAGGATGCAAAAGCCAAGCAATGAAAAAGGAAGACAGAAGAAAAACTGATTCACTGGAATTTTGGTGTTGGTAAAGAATATTGAGTATATCATGGACTAACAGAAGAACGAAAAAAATCAGTCTTAGTAGAAATGCTACAAAATACTTCTTAGAAACCAGGATGGTAGGACTTTGGATATTTTGGACATGTCATCGGGATATACAAATTGCTTAAAAAAAAAGGACATCATGTTTAATATTTCAAAGGGTCAGGAAACCCTCAATGAAATGGATTAACACAGTAGCCACAACAACAGGCTCAAAAATACCAATGATCATGAAGATGGCACAGGACTAGTCAACCGTAAGGTTGCCATGGGTCATAGATGACTTGAGGGCAACTGTTAATTATCTCTCTATTATCTACCTAATCTCTATCTCTCTGTATCTATGTATCTGTGTATACATGTGTCTGTATATCTGTGTATCTATTCTATCCATCCGTCCGTGCGCCCGCCGGTCTGTCCGTCCGTCCGTCAGTCCGTCTGTCCTGTCATTGACCTATCTACCTATTACTCATTTCTGTTTAAGTACATAAGTTTATTTTGAAATTAGAAACTGTCCATTGCAGCAAGAACAAGTCTGTGATCAGAGATACTTGCTTTAGTTAAAACAGTCAGTTTAGGATCAACGTCACTTCCTCACCTTTCATTCTTTCTTCAGCATAGGCCACCCGATCTCTGTTCCCCTCCTCCTTGCCCGCTTAGGTCACCGTTAATCTTCATGTTCTGGGACATGGCCAGTAAAAGAGTAAAAGGCAGTTGAAGTGATTTTAAATTTAAACCTCTTAGAAGTTGACCAATATTTATATGTTTAAGATGGATAAAGAAGTTGTTTGGACATCACTGTTGAACTGACAGCACTATGACCTTAGGTGAATTAAACAACTTTTAATTTTATCTGGTAACACCCAAGCACATCTAGTTGTTTTAAGATAGTCATTAAGAGTCTAAAAGTGTTCAATATTATGATGGATAACTATTATTCTTTTATTTCTTGAAACTATTACTCATTATTAATTGTTTTTTATTAAATATATGATGGGATCAATTTTATTCTATCTACCATCTTCATACATTGCATCAACGGTTGCAGCCGAATGGAGAAGTGAGTAGGGAAGCCGTCTTGGATCTGCAACTACCAGAGCCTTCTGTTCACATTCCACTGCCTAGAATTAATGATATGATCCTACTTACGCAAAAGGTAGCTGGGGAATATAGCTAGGCAGCTGTTTCCCCATAATTACTGTGTGTGATGGAAGGTGAAAGTGAATCTTTGGCATCAGCTAACCATACAGTGACAGGAAGTTTTTCCATATACAAGCCTATAAACTTCTCACATACCGTTGTTAGCTGTCTCGAGTTGGCCCTGACTCATGATGAACTCTTGTATAACGGAGCAAAACACTGCTCAGTTCTGTGCCATCCACATGATTGCTTATGGATTGGACCATTGTGATCAATAGGGTTTTCAATGACCATTTTTCTGAAGTAAACTGCAAGTCCTTTCTTCATATCTCAGTCTGGATGTTCTGTTGAAACCTATTCGGCATTACAGTAATATGGAAGCCTCCACTGGCAGAGGAGTAGTGGCTATGCAGAAAGCGCATTAGCTGTCGTTAAACTCTGGTTTCTGCATGGAAGATGAGAATTCTACCACTGAAAAACCAAATGTCCTCTCCTCTCATATACAGATGGCTAAATCAATCATTGACAAGGGGAATAGGAAAATCATGATTGTCTTAAACTATCTTTGAGCTACTCATATGTCATCTTCCTTGAGTAAAGACTATATGAACAAAATTGGGGTTCCGAGGAAGAAGGAGGAGACAGCTAACAGTAGCTTTTACTCACTAAGACTAATGTATTCAAAATAGCTATGCCTAGCTAAATGTAAGAGACAATGGATGTCCCCTTAGCTGTTGTTACAAGGCAAGTTCACGTGAACATGATTAGAGACAGAAAGAAAAACAAAACAAAACTTGAGTGATCCTTGAATGATCACTAAGTAATTTAGCCTTCTGACTACAGATTCATTTTCAGTAAGACATTTAAGCTGAGGGGTTTTTCTAGCAATACTAATGGATTTTCTCTTATTTAGCTGTACTTTCTTGCCTAGTCTGCCTCAGAAGTATTTGTGAGATGCCTGTCCAGACTTAAGACAGTGGCATATGACCAAATTAACTGGTTCAAACAAGAGTTAGCACATGACCTTGATTTAATTAGCACTATTCTAAACTGGATATTCAGACAAAAAGTTTGCTTAGAGGGAAGGGCAAACAATCCTATTTTGAGCATTACATTGACAGTTATGTGGTAATAAAATTATAAGTGATGGATACATAAACTATGTGTAGACTATACACGCATGTCAAAAAACAAATTTTATGTGTCATTCTGTTCTAATTGTATATACACCATATGACACTAATTTGGACAAATCTTTAGACCTCTCTGATGCTTATTTCTTCATCTATAAAATGAGAGTGAAGTTAGATGATTTGTGAGTTCCTTCTCCACTCTGTATTTGTTCAGCCTTTGAAATCTTAATTTTAAATAAATTATAAGCTCTAGCTAAACTGTGATGTCTTATTTCTCTTTGATTCCTTGGTGAGTAGCGCATACTGGCTCTTTAGTGCATGTTTGTTGAATGAGAGAATAGGGAACCTTTCTCATTCAGTTCTATCTCAGAAAGGGAGCTAATTTGCGACTTGGTCAGTAGAAATACTAAACCTACAGATTTTATTTACATGAATGGTATTACGCTTTTGCAAATCTCTCTGTGCTAATCCAGCCACTGCACTTGCATGTCTCAAAACCCAAACCAAACCAAACCTGTTGCCATCATGTCAATTCTAATTCATAGTGACCTTATAGAACAGGGTAGAACTTCCCCAGAAGGTGTCCAGGGAACAGCTGGTTGGTTCAAGTTGTTGACCTTTTGATTATCAGTTAAGCTCTTAACCACTGTGCCATTAAGGTTCTTGCTTATCTGAGTGACAATGAATAACTGGAGTCTACAGATATTATTATAGCTGTTGATTCTAGAAGCCGGCCCAGTTTATGAGATATGAAATAGGTCAAATAGTGAGCACCGATTGAGGTTTCCTTTGCATGTTGTTACATGCCATCAAGTCACTTCTGACTTGTAGTGACCCTATGTACAACAAAACAAAATAACTACCTGGTCATGCAACATCCTCAAAATCCTTGTTATGGTTGAGCCCGTTATTGCAGCAACTGTGTCAACTCATCTTGTTGAGTCTTTTTTTTTTTTTAGTTGTGATTGAGTGAAAGTGTACAGTTCCATTTAAACTTGCATGCCCATCTATCTGCAGTCAGGCTGTAGAACATCTGGAAATGCTGGTGGTGTAGTGGTTAAGTGCTTCATCTTCTAACCAGAGAGTGACAGTTTGAATCAGCCGGATACTCTTTGGAAACTCTACAGAGCAGTTCTACTCTGTCTTGTAGGGTTTCTGTGAGTCAGGATCAACTTAATGGCACTGGGTTTCATTCTGGCTTCATAGAACATTTCGTTGGAAGCCCTGTTGGCATAGTGGTTAAGTGCTATGGCTGCTAACCAAAAGGTCAATGGTTCAAATCTACCAGGTGGTCCTTAGAAACCCTATGGCACAGCACTATTGTGTCCTATAGGGTCACTATGAGACAGAATGAAGTTGATGGCAATGGTTTTGTTTTTGTTTAATAGAACATCTCATAAACTTAATGAGAAGAAGAGTATCCAGATCAGATAAATACATGCTTTCCAATTCTCATCACAAGTACCAACAGAAAAGCATCAAGATTCAAAATGCAATTCAACTCAGCTTGAAAACATTTTTGTGTAAAAACATTTTTTAAAATATGATTTGATCCTGATTTGTACTTTCAAATGTACAAACCAAAACCCCTATCCATCAAGTCAATTCTTAATCATAGTGATTCTATAGGACAAAGTATAACTGCCCCAGAAGGTTTCCAAGGGATGGCTGATGGACTCAAACTGCTGATGTTTTGGTTAGCAGCTAAGCTCTTAACCACTTCACCAAGTTGCCTCATACTTGTGGTTATGCCTGCAGAAAAAGAAATGAAATACCAAGTTACTATAAAACATCTGCTTAAGTCTTAGTTTTAGCATAAAGGATCCACAGGTGGTGCCAAAGATTAATGAACTAGACTGGTAACTAAGAAGTTGGAAATTCAAGTCCACCCAGAGGTACCTTGAAGAAAGATTTGGTGATTGACTTCCAAAAAATCCTAGTCATTGAAAAACCCTCTGGAGCATAGTTCTGTTGTGATGCACATGATTTTGTCCTGAGCTGTAGTTGGCTGGATGGCAACTGGTTTTAACTGGTTTAGTTTTAGTTTATGCAACTCATATTATTGCTTGCATAGTTATAAATCTCCTGTAAAATACTAGAATGAAAATTATATGCAAATGATAGCATATTTTTGTTTTCTAAATTATAAACTACTCATGCTACTTCTGAGATATAGTGTACTTTCTTATAGAGTAGGGCAAGGTTATAAGCTGAAAGATGACAAGTTCTGGAGCAGGGTGGAGTTGAGAGGTGCAGATGACAGGGGATTTTAACTGTGGATGGAGAGACTTCGTTCTGTTTTGGGTCTGCAGAACGTCTTGAACTGTTTTTCAGTGTTTTGGGTTTGGCAAACCCAAAACGTGTTTTGCTAAGCACTTTTCTCTTCATTTTAAGCCCATGTGTATTATAAAGGAAATTTAATCCGTATGTTTTTGATTCTTTTACACTTAACTCATCAAATTGTTGTTTTGTAAGAGCTATTTGATGTCCAAGAAGACTGTGAGTCTTTTTATAACTTTAGAAAGATTTTTTCCCCCTTCGAAACAGGAAGTTGTGTTTTTCTGAGAATAATACGCTAAAGAATTGTACAAGTTGCCTCTTACTTGAAGGTTAGGGTTTATTAGATGATTTCAAAGTTAGAATAAAGGTTAAAATTAAGTATAATAATCATAGTGGAAGTATTTATACTCACTATGTGCTTTATTTGTCCTAATTTTTTTCATATTTTAACTTATTTGATTACTGTAACAATCATGTGAGGTACCTGCTGTTGCTGTCTATTTTAACAGAGAAATTATCTGCTCAAAGTCACACAGTTCATAAGGGTGGATATGGGTCCAGGCAGCCTGGGATCCTGTGTCCAAATGTTTAGCCACATATTATATTTCCTATTTCCATAATGCTAACTTTTAACTTGAGAATTTTAGAAATTAGTTATGAACCAGTAGAGTACTATTCAGTACAAAAAAAAATTTGCAGTTGAGTCCATTAGGAGTCCTGGCACCCCGTGTGAGTCAGGGGATATTTGTGTTCCACTGGGTTTTCAGTAGCTGTTTCTCAGAAATAGATCATCGAGCTTTTCTTCTGGGGCTCCTCCTGACAGGCTCAGACTGACACACTCTTTGTTAGTAGCTTAGCTCATTAACCATCTGCACCATCTCCAATTGTATGCTAGAAACTGGGAAAAATCATGGTTTGGGCCCTAAGGGAGTTTACTTTATGGTGGACACAATGAACACGGGGACAAAAACCCTAAGTGATGTACTGCCTGTTTCTTAGATACCACTCATTCAGTGCGTATTTATTAAGCGTTCACTTCTGCCAGACTCTCTTCTGGCCACGGGGGATATAGCTGTCATAGAGCTTGTATCCTGACGGATATTGTATCCATACTATAAGAGCAGACCATTGAGGGAAACTGAAAAATGCCTCGGTTGGTTTGATATTTCCATCAAGAATAGGAGGGGTGGGAGGCAGCCGTAATGGCTTGTGTCAAGAGCCCTCCAGCCTGTGCTTCTGGGGAAACGTGTTGTCTGCAGAAGCTGGGTAAGTCCTGCTCTTCAAATTTCATTGGATATATTCTTCCCACAACACCTCTCCTTCTCCTCAATGATGTCAAAATAAACCAGACCAAAAACACAAATAAAGCTTACTGCTGTACAGCTGATTCTGACTCCATAGGACAGAGCAGAACTCCCTGAGAGGTTTCCAAGGAGTGTATGGTAGATTTGAACTGGTTAGCAGCCAAGCTCTTAACCACCGTATCACCAGGGCACTTCAATGATGTCATAAACCAAAAATCAAACCCACTGCTGTTGTGTTGATTCTGGCTTATAGCGATCCTATAGGACAGAGTAGAACTGTCCCATAGAGTTTCCAAGGAGTGTCTGGAAGATTCAAACTGCCCATCTTTTGGTTAGCATCCATAGTGGTTAACCATTGCACCACTAGGTTTTCTCAGTGATGTTAAGAAGGTAGTATTCCTATTTTTAGGTAAAAATAAGTATTTTATTCCTAAAAATCTCAGCTAAGTTGATAAATAAATACTTTAAAGACTTTCAGGGAATTTCACACTCATTAATATAAATTGATACATTTTAATACAGTGGAATGATGAATAAGAGATTACAGCAAAATCTAAGGAAGCTTTAACAGTAAACTTAATAAGTTTGTTTATTTGAAAACTTGCTGTATTATTTTTCATTAGAAATGTGATACAAACATATTGCAAACAATTTAGAAAACAGATAAAAGTGAAAGAAAGAAAAGAAATTCCACCCACAAAAATGAGACATTTGTTGGTATTAAATGTGTAACTTTAAAAAAAATTTTTTTTTAACAATAGCTATAATTGTGTCTGGCTTTAAACTTGCATACTTACTTTTTCAGCTTTTCTAGTCACTGACAGAATTCCATGTTTTATCTTTTTTTTTTCTTGTTTCAAATCACAATAGAGTTTGGAGCTCTGAATTTAACTTTCCATTAAATTTGCAGTTTACATTTTCTTAAAGATACAGCCCTTTAAGACATTGTGTTGTTAACCAGAATCACCATGATGTGGCTTCCAGTGAGAGAAGAATCATCCAGTAAAACACAGTAAGAAAGCCTGGGTGAAGATGTGCAGTAGAGGGAGGAAAACCCATCTGAAATAATACTCTGTCTTCAGGAAATACATCTTGGATTCCAAATCCAAATTCTTTCATAATAAAATGGAATCATCAAGAATGAAGACATGTTAGGAGTCCTCCCAGGTGTGTAACACCCTAAAAGTGGTTAGAAATAATTTAAAAAAAAAATTGTCAGGGCTATTGCAAAGATATATTACAACTCTACTTTCCTTCCAACTCATGGAAGTTGCCGCCATGAGTCGGATCCGACTCGACGGCACTTGGCTTTGGCTGGCTTTCCTTCCAGGTCCGCAGAAGAATTCTGACATTAACTATATTTTGTGAAATTTTCCGTTCTCATCTATAATTCTGCAGGAAAATCTCTAAAAGGTTTAACCTTTAAAATCTCACATAAATTAAGCTTTAAAATAAAATATGATGAAATTTAAGCCAAAGTTTAAAAAATTCTATATTACCACAAAGGGAAAGTATAATAGTATTTTCATTTGTGTTGAAAATACAGAAATATACTATATAAAAAATTAATATGTTGAAAAAAGACTTATATTTTTAATCTTTACATTAAATACCCCCAAGCAGAAAGAATGTTCTTTCTTGCTTTACATGATTTTGTTTGTTCTGCCAATAAGCCCTTCTTAGCTTTTAGAATCTATTCAAATGTAAGGCAATAAAAAAAAAAAAAAAAGAACTTTCTTTGAAGGGAGGGGAGGAAATCCCTGAGCCATACTTGTTTCAACTTTTGAATAATCATATTCAAAGCATCACCTTTTTTACAAGCTTACTGAAGTTTTCCATTTGCTTTCTAACAGTTTTTTCTTATAATACTTCATTATCCTTTGTCGTGGATGCCCAAACAACTCTTGCGTCCCTCAGTTTGTGCTCCGTCTGTTGGAAACTCAGAGGAAGCTATTCTGGGTACATAAAATGGCAATTTAGTCCTTCACAGAGGCCAGCAAAGAATCAGAACCTTATTTTAGTTTTACTATGATAGCCTGTTTTCTCATTCTTGGTGTTTATATTCTCCCTGCACTAATAATACAGACTAATGAGTTCTTGTGATTCTTGAAAGTATATTTATTGATCAATTCTTTATTCTACTTACTCTCTGAGAAAAAGAAACAAATCAACTAAAAGAAATCGCCTTGCAGCAAGGCTATGAAGTATAAAGGATTTATTCACAAAACCAATTTCTCATTTCTGATCCTCTGTTTCGTACAGAGTTGTATCCTCAGCTTAAAATGTCCTGCATACTAATTTGTAGTAACTTGCAAAATTTTAGTATCTTCTGATTAATAAATATATGTAGTTATCAATTCTAATAGGCTTCAACTAATAACAATATCACCCTTACCAATGATGGCCTGGAGTTTTTTGGATCTGTGAAAGGTCAAGCAATTCAGTTTGCAAAAACTAGATTCTACAGTTAATATATGAAGTATTTCTTTCGAACTCTAGAGTCTTGTGTGTCCATTAGAGTGAAGCAAGAGGACTGTTAGGGGGTTCTCTGCCCTTTGTTTTTATACTATAATCTCACCTCTTTTTTGTTCAGGAAACAAAGGGCAGAGGGAGGTGGATAGGTGTGTAAAAATTGTGGGAAAGTACCTCACACCTGTGCCTTCCTCTCTGTGTAAGCCTAGCAGCACTGTTTAACGTGCATTATAGGAGCACTGGGAGTGCAATGGTTAAGCATTTGGCTGCTAATAGAAAGTTTGGAAGTCTGAACCTACCCAACAGATTTGCAGGAGAGAGACCTTAAGATCTGCTCCCGTAAAAATTACAGCCAGGAAAACTCTAGGGAGTAGTTCTGCTCTGTCACATAGGGTCACTATGAGTCAGAATGGACTTAATGACATCCAGCAACCACAACCATGGTACCAGTATGCTAAGCTGAAGATCTACTGCAGACTTTATTAGGTCTGAGTGGATTCCTAGCTCACCAAATGCCAGTCTAGAAGCAACTTAGTCTACCCTGAAATATGTCTCTCAAATGCAGTTTTATAAAAAGTAAAAAGATGAAAAAAGTAAAATATTCAGTTTGCAGGTTTCCTAATCTCAGAACTAATTGTTAAAGGCACTGTACAGCAATTATCTTAATTGGCTATAAAACTCTACCCTTAAAAACAATTTTCCAACCACCATTAGCCCTCTTTCCTCCCTCTTTCCTGCCCTTGGTAAAAACCAACCCAAATCCCCTGCCATCAAGTCAATTCTGACTCGTGGAGACCATATAGGACAGAGTAGAATTTCTCTACATGGTTTCCAATGACTGCTTGAGACATTCAAACTGCTGACCTTTTGGTTAGCAGATGTAGCACTTAACCACCAACAAACTTTGGTCTCTATATGTTTGCCTTCTCTTGTCTTTTTATAGAAGCAAAGTCATACAACATCTGTTCTTTTGTGATTGATTTATTTCATTCTGTATGATATATTTGAGCTCTATCCACGTTTCAAGAGTCGGTTTCTTCTACTGGCTGAGTAGTATTCCATGGTGTGTATGTATCACGTTTTGCTTATCTGTTCATCTGTTAATGGGCATTTAAGTTGTTTCCACCTTTTGGCTATTATGCCTGGTGCTGCAGTGACTGCTGGTGAATAAATCTCTTTTTGAGTGTCTACTTTCATGTCTTTTGGGTACATACCTAGGAGCAGAGTTGCTAGGTCAGGTGGTATTCTATTTTCAGTTTGATTACACAGATAGAAAAATATACCTGGTATCACTGAATTGCACATGTAGAAATAATTCAACTGCTGTGTGTTTTTTTGTGTATATTCTCAAAAATCAAATTATTGCACAGGTAATATGGGAGGACAAACAGAAATTAAGCATGACCACTTTACTCCCCACAAGCTGAAAATATTAAGTGCAGGTTTTACAGACTTTAAAAAAAATATATTCTGACTTTGATTGAAAAAAATTATTGTACATTATGTGAAAGTTTATAGACTAAATTCATTTTACATTCAAAAGTTTATACACAAATTGTTTTGTGACATTGGTTGCAATCCCCACAAAGTATCAGTCTTTCCCTCTCTATCCTGGGTTCCCAGTTTCCATTCGCTCAGTTTTCCTGGCCCTTCCTGTCTTCTTGTCTTTGCCTTTGGGCAGTTGTTGCCCATTTGGTCTCACATACCGGACTGAACTAAGAAGTACCTTTTTCTGAGTGTTTTAATTTGTTTTACCAGTCTGCCTAATCTTTGACTGAAAGGTGAGCTTCAGTAGTGGCTTTACCGGTTTGTCAGACCAGTAAGTCTGGTCTTTTTTGTAAATTTCACTTTTGTTCTTCATATTTCTCTTGCTCTGTCCAGGATTTAGCTTAGAATTAAATTAATATTAGGTAGGAAGGCATTTAAAAAGTTCAAGTTATATCAATTTTATACTTCCAGTTTCACTCAGGTGTTCAGTTGAGACTGGGTAGTTGGGCGAACCTGAGCTGTTATTCTGAACTGTGTTCGTCACATCTGGAACATGTGGGACTATTTGAGTCTAGAAGTTAAGATGACTGGTCCAGCAAATAAGTGAAAAAATAAAAAAAATAAGGAAATGGCTTTCTTACAGTGTGCATAGTTACTGTGCTTAAGGGTTTAAATGTTCCAAAGGAATCCAGAAAATTTTAAAAAGCACCCACCAGGAAACATTACTGAGGTCAACTCTTTGGACAGGAATGAACTGGACTTGGGGTCACAGTGTGACCATATGGTATGTGTATTTTACGGTTCTGTGAGTCTATACGAAGCTATCCTACTTGCCCCCTACAACAACGAAGAGGAATGGGTCGAGAGGAGGGGGCCAGAGATTGTTAAGAGGTTGTGACACACATAGAATGAAAAGGAGGAGTGTGCTGTCAACAGGCAAGGCGAGCAGAAGGAGCTGCAGATAGGCAGGTATGTAAATTTAATTTGGACTGTATACTTGCACTTAATCTCAGTTAAACAACAGCAACAACAACAACAACAAAAACAAACACCCAAAGAGGTTAATAATGTGTTGAAATGCAAATACTCAAGACCTGGGGTGTAGAGTCAAGATTCAGGCAGATTCATCAATGGTGGGGACTCTGAGGGAGTGCTCACAGCAGGCTTACTGGGGCAGAGGCACAGCAAGGCAGCACAGCATTTGGGCAGCAGCAAGTGGGCAGGCAGCAGCAGGACAGTACCACTCCTCGTGGCACGGGGACCTTATGTACAAGTTTTACACAAAGGTAGCTGCCTGCCAGATCTGAGTCCTCAAGGCCAAGCCGGGCATACAAACAGGATATGTCATCCTGCTGAATCACTTTTATGCAGAAGCCTAAACAGAGTTGGAAGACCTGAGCAAGGCATCCTTCGTATTGCCCCACATAATGCTTTTCTTATTTTGAAAGGAAATTGTTCCCCTCCATAAATATTTCCTTTTTCCATCCTTCCTCTTTTGATACATCTTTTTTAGCTCTGATGTTTGGCAGTCATGTATCATGAGCTCATCTGCCTTAGAAACAATGGATGTCTGTCACATACAAACAGCATTGTACATTTACAATGACAGAGGGCTTCAAAATTAAAACAAATTCAAGCTGGCACTCTCCCTCACCTCAGTGGAAGAGCAATTTGAAAAACAGAAGGCAACTATCTGGAGCAGCAGGTCTGGAACTAGTTACTCAAAGAAGAAAAAGAAGATACTAGATTAGACAAGGCCCAAGCTTGGGGACAGGGAAGCCTTCTTGAATTTGAGTTCTAGTTCACTGAGTCCCCGAGTAGTTCTTACCCTCTCAAAACCATTTATCCTCTCTGGATAGGATTATAAAAACATCTCCTGTAAGTCTTTTACTTCAAGAAAAGCCCCATACCAAGCCTGTTGTCACTGAGTTGATTCCAACTCACAGTGACCATACAGTAGCAGTGCCCCGTAGGATTTCCAAGGTTGTATATCTTTATGGAAGCAGACTGTCATATGTTTCTCCCACAGAGCAGGTGGTGATTTCCAAATGTCAAGCTTTTGGTTAGCAGCTGGGCACTTAATCACTGTGCTGCCACAGCTTCTCTCTAACTGAAAACCTAAGAAACCAAACACACTGCCATCGACTCAGTTACAACTCACACTGATCCTACAGACAGAGTAGAACTGCCCCATAGAATTTTCAAGGAGTGCCTGGATGACTAGAACTGCTGACCTTATGGTTAGCAGCCATAGCACTTAACCACTGCACCACCAGGTTTTCCACGTCAATAGAGATAGGTTAAAAAAAAATTGCATAGAAACTGGATGGAAATGACTAAGGCACTTGGGATTGTAAACTCTGTAGAAAAAGAATCTCATAATGATGTTGAGGTAACAGATTATAGTACGCTCAGACCATTCTTCTTCTATAGTTGTGCCACTGGCCTGGGCCTTTTATAGGCAAATTATAACTGGTTTGGTAGTAGAGGGAACAGAAGATGAGAAAGAAGCTTGGAAAGCAGAGTGTGGGCAATGGTGTTTCTTCAGTGCTCTTAGTAAACAAGTGATGGGCCACACAGAAAGGCTCCCTGTCTGGGCAGAGGCTGTGTGAGGGCAGAGCCTGCCAATGGGAGTGCCCAGAGCAGAGTAGGGAGCTAAGTGGAGACAGAAGATGGCACAGATGGCACGCGGGCTGGGCTGCTCCTCCACCCCTGGACTGAAGGGGAGGACAGGAAAGAGCTGTTTAGCATAAAAGGGTAGAGAGGCAGAGAGATGGAGAGGAAAACAAATAGAAGAAACGTTTGTTGATTTTCCTAGGTGTTAGGCTCTGTACTAGGCACTAGAAAAGATTATGTCATTTTATCAATTACAATAACCTGGTGACAAAAGAAATTTTAATTTGCTTTTCATAGAATTTTACATCTGAGAAATCTAGTTTTCTAAGTTTTAGAAAAACTTATTATCTATTATCTTGGAGTACGATAACCAGTACCACTTGATTCCGGCTGTTTTTAAGCCAGTGGTCTAGTTATGCCCCATGCAGAGGGAGTAGACAGCAGATAGTTTCTTCCCTGTGAGGACTTCATCTGGATAGAGCAGTCAGAATAGCTTTTGGAAAGAGGCTGACCACACTGATAAAAAAAAAATTAATACTCTGTGGGCCAGAGGAGTTCAACAGAAGTAACACAGGTAAATAAAAACACTTCTTCCGGGATTCTCTCTCCCCCATCCAAAGCAACTATGAGCGGGTTGCAGTGATGTTACAGTAGTCACACAGGTGAGAATCAGAAAGACTTGTGAGCCAAAGGGAACTTCACGGTCTATGTCTCATGTCCGCAGTGTTGAATCAGTTTAAAACATACACTGAAATAATAAGGGGAAGCAATGCAGTGGTTTAGCACCGTTAGGATAAGACGCAAGCATAGTGAATAGAGGTCTCTACCTAATCCTGAGGAATGTACTATGCGTATGTCTTACCTTCCCGCCACATCAGCCTTCCCTTGCAGACTGGTTACAATGACCAGTATTGGAGGAAGCAAGCGAGCTCAGTAGACAAATGGTGCCTGAAGCCAACGCACATTTGCCATACTGGAAAGATCCAGAGGAAAGTATTCAAGGCCAGAGACTGAAGCTTGCTAAACATGTGCTGAGTAGCCACAGTGTATCTATGTATTGCTGGGACGTACAGTGCCAGAATGAGATCACCAATGGAAGTTGATTAAAGACTGCTGTAACTATCTTGAATATTTGATACCCCAAAAATGTCTTCTTCTCCAAAATTTTAGGCTTTTAAAAACAGCTTTATTGAGATACAGTTGATATAGAATCAACTGCACATATTTATAGTGTACAATTTGATGAATTTTGATGTGTGTATACATATACATGCAACCATCAACACAATCAGAGTAGTTAATGCATTCATCATCCCCCCAAAGTTTTCTTGTGCCCTTTATAATCTATCTATCCCTTCTCCTCATCTTCTATTGTCAGACAACCAAAGATCTTTTGTTGAGAAGTGCCTGATATTTCTCGATGGGTTCTTGTGATTGATAAAGAAGAGACTCCCTGGGCATATCATTGTTGGGTAGGTGAAGGAAGAGAGAACTGAATCGTTCTGTCTAATAAAGGGGGATGGTCTTTTTCCCATATATGGTCTTAAAGCAGAGAAAAGGAAAGAGAGAAAGAAGGCATACAGAAGTGAAATCCACTAACAGTACAGTACACTGGAATTTAAGGAGAGAAATTTCTTATGGTGAGGAATTGTTAACGAACTTTTAAGGCTGATGTATTTAATATGTAAGTATTATAATTGTTTGGAGATAAAACTTCTATAACTTCAGTGATGGTCTGGTTATACTTTTGGTGCTTTGGAAGAATTCATTCTTTTACCAGAGACTTAATACAATGTGCCAGGCACCATTCTGAGTTCTGAGATACAGCACCCAAAGATCCTTATTGTTTGGAACTTGCATTTGAATGCAAACTCAAACAACATATATACTAGAGAAAAAAAAAGAACAAAATATAGGTAAATTTTATAAGTGCCAAGTGCTACAGGACAAAAAGGAGAAGTAGAGAATAAGTATGGGGACATCCTGGGGTGAGAGGAACAGGTTACAATTTTTAATGGGTGCTCAGGATGAGCAAAGACAGGAAGAAGGAAGTGGGACAGTTAGTCACATTGCTGTCTATGCCAGACTGATGCCAGAAGAAGAAGCAGCCAGTGCAAAGGCCCTGAGGCAGAAACTACCAGAAGGTGCTCAGTTTACTGCTTCATTCCTGATAATCGGAAAATAAAATTGTTATTCATATCTAGGGGTGTTTTGGTATTTGAATCAAGGAACAACAGCAAGAAACTCAAGCAGATAACAGTTGGAGAAATGTCATAGGATGGCTATTAGCAATGAAATAAGTAATAATGGCTAAAATATATAATGAATTATCTTAGATTTAATCAGGTTTATTACATTAGTAATTAATCTTGAATGTATTTAGCTCCAAGCTTCAATCTGCTCATCCAGTATAGAAGCCACTTATAACTTGTAACTTTTTGGTTTTTCTCTTCCTCGCTTTTGGGTACTAAAATCCTGGGCACTGTCAACCAGTGCTCCAACTCTAACCCTGGCATCCTTTCCTCCCACAAAAAAGCAACAACCACAACAACACAACTAGCTCTTCCAACCCTGGGTGCCATGAATTAGGCTGAAAAACCAGAGAATGCCAAGTGTCTGGCCACAATAACTGGTTCTGGGGTGGAAAAGCACATAGGCCAGATTTATTCAAGTTCTTCTGGATGTTGGAAGACTGCATGTTTTTTTAAGAACACTGATATGAACCTGATGGAGATTTTGCTGACATGGAAAAACTTGTTGCCAAGAGCAGAGCAGAGCCAGGGATAGAGCCCTGATGATGCTGGTTGAAGCCCTCGGAACAGCCATGCTGCAAGCAGCATCATTCCCCCTTATTTCTCGTTATGTGAGCTAACAAATTTCTTTTCCTTAAACTTGTTTGAGTTGGGTTTTTGATCACTTGCAACTCAAAAGATAATAACTACTATGTAAGAACTCTTTCTCCATCCCAAACTTGCCCAGAGTATTTCTGGAAGTTGCAAGAGGAATCTTTTAAGTGTCTCTAGAACTGGCCTGTTTTGCCTTCTTTGCGTGGCCATGGTACTGGTCATTGCTCAGAGGAGACTGCTGCTCTCCGTGAGCTAAGCCCGAACTCTGCTGGCCGGGTACCCTTGTCTCTTCCTGAGTGGTGTTGAGCCTACAGTAGCAAGGGTCTCTGCTGACTACTCTAAAAGGCTACTGACGTAACGAGGAACGAGGCTCCTGTCTGTGCTTTGGATATTTAAAGCAAAAGATACCTTAAGCCTCAAGCTGTTCCTAAGCACAGAGACCACGTTTTTAGTGGGCCCATTATGCCTTGTTATAGATTGCATTGGTTCCCCGCCCCCCATTGTGTGTATCAGTTTGACTTGGCCATGAGTCCCAATATGACATGATTTCTGCCATGTGTTGTGAATGCTGCCTCTATGATGGTAGTGAAGGAGAGTGGGTGGCAGCTTGAAATGTGCTGAGGTCATCTAAGGAGATAAAGTGAAAGAGAAGCAAGCAGAGTGTTGGGAATGCACAAACCACCAAGAGAGCAGCACTGAGAGTGGAGCGTGTCCTTTGGGCCTGAGGTTCCTGCACCAGGATGCTCTCATATCGAATTTGGACTCTTAGCCTACTGGACTGTGACAATTTTTCACACAGAGATGGATTTGTAGCTTACTGGACTGTGGCAATAAAATTTCTCTTTTGAGGACCTCCACTCGTAGTATTGCTGCTAGAGTGGTACCAGGTGACTAAGACACCCATACTCAGAAAGCCTAAGCCAGTGTCTTAGGTTCTCTAGAGAAAAAAAAAAAAGGAGATAAAGAGACAGAGGCAGAGAGAGGGGGAGACAGAATTTAGATCAAGAAAACAGCACATGTGATTGCAGAGGCTGGAGCATCCCAAGCCCATGGATCAGCTGAGAGGTTCTTTCTGATTTACATAGCTGCAGGGGCTGGGGAACCCAGGATCAGCAGGTGACAGAGTTGGACCATTGCTCTCAGGCTGTGAAGGCTGAGGAAGCCCAAGGTCAGCAGGTAAGCTGCTAGGTCAAGACCCAGGAACTAGAGGTCAGATGATCAGGAAGCAGCTGCAGAATGCAGAGAGGTCCAAAGTCAGAATGTCCACTTATACTTGGATAAGACTGCAGGCCCGAAGAAACACCCTTTCAATTGGTTGCCTGCTCACGGCAGATCCTATCCTGGGGCTGATCACGTGAGAACATTGAGAGTCATGCTTTAGCCAAGTTGACATAGCATCTTAACTATCACAGCCAGAATCTGCCATTGAGACTTCTCTGTCATTGTCCTCCAGACTCTATTGCTCTATTGCTGGAACACCTATGTGCAAGTTTCCTTCCTCTGTACGAGGACTACCTTCAGGTGCTCTGATCCCACGTAGTTTTAGTTTTTGTTTGGTCTTCCTAAATTCATATGGCAGGTCTGCACAGCTGCAATTGTTGCCACTGCTCTAATTCTATTCACTCTGTTTTACACCGAGTGGTGTTCCATTTCCGTTAAATTAACTGATACAATGCGTTAGAGGAAAAGAAGCGAGGTGGATGGGTGGGTATGACTGCTTATCATTGTTCTGCCATTTTGAAATCTTGAGTTTGGTCCAATGGAATCAGCCAGTTACCACAGTGAATATCACACAACATTGCACAAATTTAGATTACTAAGATTTAATACCATTGGGTAGGTCAGCTTACCATGTAGCCTAATACTTGCTTTTGAGCCAGGTTTCCAAGAATAAAGATTTGCTTGGCCAAAAAAAAGCTACAACCCCAAATTAAGAACATGATCGTTATTAATACAATAGACCTTCATTTTGCATCTACGAAGGCCCAGGGGTGGCACAAAGGGTTTGCCTTCACCACCAGCCTGCAAGCTGGCCCTTTAAATCCACACCGTGGCGCTATGGAAGAAAGGCCTGATGATTTGCTTCTTTTAAAGGGTGCAGCCAATAAAACCTTATGCAGCAGTTTTATAACACACGGGGTCACTGTAAGTTGAACTGAAATGATTGCAATGAGTTTGGTTATGGGCCAGACACTGTAATAGATGCTGTCTTACGTTACCTGATTTGATTTGGAATGAAGTATGCAATGCACTTTTTAAATTTGCAAGACAGATCTTAAAGTGGGGGCTACACAAAATCTTTGGTATGCATGAAGCTGCCAGAAAGGGTTTACATTGAGTAAGCCTTGCTCAGACTCAGGGCCATGTATCTGATTTGAGGATAGGGAAGGCAGGTCTCAGGAAGGGCTGGTAAACTAAATACTGTAGTCCACATGCAGGAGAGGTTTGTCCACGCAGCGTGACAGACATCAGGAGAGCTCCTTGGTCCTTTCTGTGGGAGAAGTGGCACTTGCACTATTAGACCCCTGGACACACGTCTAGTTAAGAAGCCTAAAGAAACCTACAGTTCAGAAACGTATGAAGTATTTAAGATTCCCCTACTCCTCCATAACCATGAAAGATTATAGTTTCAAATTGCCAGATACAGGCAAAATCCAGAAAGAATTAGCAAAACTCAAACACCTGGAATCACTCAAACACTTAGAACATCTCAGAACCCCCCCCCCCCCCCCCGCCATTTCAGCGTTTGTGACTGTCTTTTCTTGCTTATTCTTTCTTTTCCCTTGTGATGTTCCTCACTGCTGCATCTTCTCTCTCAAGCCTCTTGTATGGGTCTCAGAAGAGCCCACAGGCTATGCAGCGAGGCTTCTGTACCACTTTGCAGGCTCTGGCTCTAACCCACTGTCATGTGATTTGTTTGACCCACTTTGGGCATCATTTAGCTGACTCGTCGATAATGGATTTCAGCATCTAACAGAAGTTTCTGTTAGCCTCTTCCTCTTGCTTCCTTCTCCCACTGTATGCTCTAAAACATGTTGACATATTGAAAGAATGCGAAAGAACAAATAAGAACTCCAAATGAAAAAAGACATTAGATACGCTTTGGTTTGGGGACACAGTTTGCAAAGTAGAAGTGATTTCTGAGGAACCACGTGCACTATTTGGCAAGACATGTGGACAAAGACTCTGCGATTTGTTGGGCATCACAGTGCTCTGGGAGAGCTGCCTCTTGCCAGTGATGCTACCTGTTGGGAGCATTTGGACAGTGTCTGGTACTCCAGTGTTGTTGTCGGAGTACAGTCCACACCAGCTGGACTTGTGCTGCTACTTAGTGTTGAACTAATGCTCCAGTAATGATACCGAGTCCTTCATGTCCTGGAGGCCCAGTTACTCAGTTAAAAGCTAAGTGCCCTCATCGATACAGTGCCAATCTTTAACATGGTTTACCAGTTTTTAATTAACTTTTAATTGTTTGTTTTATTAAGTGAATTTGCTTTATTGAAAGGGAGTGGCACCAAAGAAGATGGAATCACCACAGAAGTGAAATGTTGGATAAATAAACATTTCTATACTCCCTCAAATGGTGGCAAGGCAAGGCAAGCCAAGCGCCGTCGAGTCGGATCCGACTCATGGCAACCAAAGGAGAGAGAAAAACCAACCAACCAACCAGCCACCCACCAACCAGGCAAGCAGGCAACCCAGAAACCCAGTGCCATCAAGTCAGTTCCAACTCATAGTGACCCTAATAGGTCAAGTAGAATTGCCCCATAGAGTTTCCAAGGAGCGCCTGGCGGACTTGAACTGCCGACCTTTCGGTTAGCAGCTGTAACACTTAAACACTAGCCACCAGGGTTTCCCAGAGGAGAGAGGGAGGCACCGTATAACATGAGGGAATTCCCTGCTTTCTTTGTGCCTTTTTCTACATAATTATCACAGATACAGTATTTAAATATTTTGGCCTGCTGGAAGTTTTCTTATATGTAGCAACTGAAAGAAAAGATCATCCCTCCCTTAGCGTTCTTCTTCTCACCTGGAATCTATAAATGAAGGATTTTGTTTCTGTCTTTAACCAAATGTTCCTCTGTAAGTATGTGCCTAATCAAAATGTTTCTCCCTCACCTCAGAGCTCTCCTCTGAGGTTGGCAGATAACCTCTCAGTATGATGTAGTTCCTTAGTATTTTCTGTTTCTGTGGGAATCCTAGGTTCCTGCCATTACAATCAGAAGAGTACCATATGTACTAAGAATATTTCAGAAGGTATACTGTACGGCAATGGTGACTTACAACGGCCAACAAGTAGCCTGCATTCTGCTACTTTCTTTAAACATCGTTGGCAGATAGATAGATACATAGATACAAAGATGGAGTTATGTGGGAAAGCCCAGCAGGAAGGAAAGGAAAAACTATTTTAGCTTGATTACTGTGTCTCTGGGATATTGGGGGTGATGTTGTCCCTTTAAGTGAAATGGGGGCTGAGAAAGTCAGCAGTATAAGTACACATCCTTCCTCCAGCTGCATTTACCAGTGGCTTGGAATGCAGTAGGCAAACAGGACCTCACAGATTGGATCACTTTGTGCTGCAGAAGAGTGTAGAGGAATGCAGAGGTGCCTTCCTAGTACAGCTGGAAAACGGCCTTTCACAGAGGAATGATAGCAGTTAATTCAGGAGTTAGCTATGTGCTACACCGTTTATGCTGAGCACCTCTTGGGTGGCACACAATGAGCTCGTTACTGCAGGACTGAAACCAAGAATCCCACAAGTGGACCATCCCTCCCACAGCATGCTGGTAGCCGTTGTGAGTCCTCTGGTGAGCTAGGTGGTGTTATCAGGGGGAACTGAGTGAAACTGAGCAGGCTAGAGAGAAAGGTGGTGCTAACCACGGGAAGAGAGAAAAGATGGAGAAACTTGTAAGACGACTGTACAAGGGCTCCTTGAAAGTGACTTGAAGGGACTTAGTGGCTCCTGGGATGGCAGTGTACGAGATAGATAAGTAACCACACAGCTCAATCTATGTATCTATCTATCTGCCAATGATGTTTAAAGGAAGTAGCAGAATGCAGGCTAGTTCTGGGCCACTGTAAGTCACCATTACCCCAAAACATGCTTTCTAAAAAATTCTTAGTACATATAGTACTCTTCTGTTTGTAAAGGCAGGAACCTAGGATTCCCACAGAAATAGGAAATACTAAGGATCTGCATCCTATTGAGAAGTTATCTGGTTAGTCTTTGG
This sequence comes from Heterohyrax brucei, assembly GCA_028571685.1. Lineage (NCBI taxonomy): Eukaryota > Metazoa > Chordata > Mammalia > Hyracoidea > Procaviidae > Heterohyrax > Heterohyrax brucei. The sequence continues at coordinate 104,114,440 of CM053144.1, forward strand.
AAGGCTCTGAAACTGGAGTAATGGTATCATCCTCCAGGTCCTACTGTCACTCTCAAGGAAGTGCTCCTTGCCTATTGATTAATCGATTAATCCCACTTATCCCTAGTGACTAGGTGTGAGGCTGAAGTCACCTGTAGATGAGGGCTCTATAGGGGAACGGAAGACCACATGTTAAGTCAAAATACATTAAAAAACTAAAACCAACCCACTGTTGTCAAGTTTATTCTGACTCATAGTAACCCTATAGGACAGAGCAGAACTGCACGTAGTTTCCAAGGAGCACGTGGTGGATTCAAACTGCTGACTAAAAGGTCATAGTTCATAGTTCTTAACCACTGTTTAGATATAACAAAGTGATCTTTCTCATAGGTCACAGTTTTTAACCATTATGCCACTGGAGTTCCCACAACACATTAGGCAAGAATGAACAAGCAGTGGGTGCTGACTCTAGTTGGCACCGGGGCAGAGGGCATCTTTGTCTTTGGAAGCCTTGAGCAGCTTTTGAGGACCCCCTTTTCCCGTTGTCAATTGATGAGTACAGCAGAAAATCCATCTGCCCATGCTATGTACTTCTGACTCTGCATGAGATGTGTTCCTCCTAAACTATATTAAGTTTATATTTTCCAGATCCCAGAATACTTTCTAGGGGTGGGTGCTTCATGAGACTGACTTTAACGACGTCCGTGGGAGAATTCTGTGAGAGTGTTACAGGCAGCCCTTAAGGGAATGCAGCATTTGAACCAGTGACCTTGCTTCCTCCGTGAAGGTTGCTGGTAAACATCAATTATATAAGTTGCTTGGAGGACATATGCAAATTAGTAAAACTATTTTGGCATTAAAAAGAATAGGTATCCTTTGGAAAGCTCACAATGCTTTTTAATAGCCCTGTGTGGCCTGTGATGAAACCAAATCAGTTCTGGCATATGATTGTGGGAACTTATCGGGAACTTAACAAAGTAATCTCTCTTATACATGCGCAGACCCTGACAGCTTCTTTGTTAAAAACTCTAAGTAGGGACATGGACATGTATCATGCATTAGACCTTTAGCATACCTCTCTGGCCTAGGATACCCAGGATCAATTTACGGAGAGGCAACAATGAACATTTCAAATGCTCCTCCAAGGATACTTACATAGTCTCATTATTTGCTATGGTACAGTGGATAGGGTCGAAGTGAGTCAGAACAGACTTGGCAGCAATGGGTTTGATTCTCTTTGCGGGGTGGCTAGAGAGCTGACTCTTCCTCTTTCCTGCTGTTATCTGCTGGTTTTATTACATTGATGATATCAAATGAACTGCTGAAGATGTTCTCTGTTACAGGACCATCTAGATACTGTAATCATCCACCTACAGGGGAGAGGATGGGCCACAAATCCCGATAAGTTATAGGGGCTGGGAACGTCAGCAAAATTTCTAAGGGTCCTCTGGTACGGTGAGGACTATGTGTTGCCTGAAGTCACAGCTGATAAAATACAAGCTTATGCCACCCCTAGGATGCCACAGGAAGTGCAGGCCTTTGTGGGTCTTTTTGGGGTGTTTGAACCACCTATTCTCTACTTGGTGCAGTGTTTGAGACCATTGTATTGACTGATAAAAAAGGGTACCTCTTGTGACTCAGGTAATCAAGAGCATCTAGATTTGGAGAAAGTAAAGGTGTTGGCTGCACAGATGAAAGCACTGGGCGTGATGTGGGGAGGGCTCCCCTGGTTAGACGTGAGTGGCTCTGAGGATGACTTTGGCTCAGTCTTGTGGCAAGACTAGGATAGAATTAAGGTTTCCCTAGGTTTTTAGCCCCAACTGTGGAAGGGGACAGAAAACTGATACAGTTACATGTAAAAACAATTGTCAGTGGCCCAAATGATTTCTTCCAGGTAGAACTGTTAACAGGAGCAGAAACTGTCAACCTTCACACAGCTTTGCCCATAATGGGTGGGTCAACGGGTTCTTTTCCAACCTGTTGTCAGTTATAACCCAGACAGCTATGCGGACCAAATTACATGCATGTCTGCAACAGTGCGATGACATTTCTGCCAGTGCACTGTTCCAAGAGTTACAGGTTATGTTTGGTCCAGTGACGTATCAAGATGAACCCCTGGGACAGGCTAGGACATCACTGAAGCTGCCTCCCCCATCCTCCAAGAGAAATGAAGGCTCACTGGCAGCAGACACTGTTACACAGGCGGATCCAGCCGAGGTATGTCACCACTGTGGACAGCAGTGGCTGTTCAAGCCTCTACTGATACTATTTGGTTTGAACCTAGCTTAGGGCAAAGCAGTCGATGGGCTGAATTAAGGGCCATGTGTGTGATCACCATGCATGAACCCTGGCCCTGAACCCTGGCCCTCAGCCCTGTCTAGGGACAATTGCATGGTGGTCTGTGGGCTAAACCGACAGGCCAATGGCATATGGAACAATGGGCAATAATGGAGGAAAGACTTGTGGCAGGATATCCAGGATTATCTCCAAACTTTGTGTGCTGACGTGTTTTCCATGAAGGAGGTCATTCGCCCCTGTCCCCACCAAGAAACCAAGAAGCAGACACTACAGCACAAGTTAGCACAGTGCATCCTTAGGGGAAGCTGCCTAGTGGATTCACCAGAAAAATAGACATCGTGTTGGTGCCCATGTTGGGTGGAAAATAGACGAAGAAGCAAGCATAACAGTAAAGTAGAATGATCTGGTGGATGCTGTAGAAAACTACCACGTGTGCTCACACCAATGCCCAGTGTCTGCGTGACCCCAGGCAGATATGAAAGGGAACACAGCTGGTGGCAGCCTAGCAGGTAGATTATATAAGACTCTAGCCCCTCCAGTGATGGAGCAAAATATGCTATCATTCAGGTAGATAACATTACTGGCTTGACAGGAGTTTCCTTATGAAAGACCCAACCAGGCTGCCACAACAAATGGATTATGAAAACTGAGCATTATACATGGGATACCTGGAAGGGTTGGCAGTCACCAGGGGATACACTTTACAGGTCCTGACGTGCATGAGTGGGTGGCTACCCTACAATTCCCCAGGCCATAGGCCTGACTGAAAGGAAGAACAGTGTCTAAAACAACAAATATTAATTCTTAGAGGTAAGCCTTTCCCAACGGGGTAGACCTAGGTGCTGCCTGAGGCTTTGAGGCTGATAAATTCTGCTCCCATTGGGGCTTTAGCTCTGTATGCCAGATTAGGAGCCCCGAATCTTTGGTAACAATCCCAGTGAAGTCACAAACTCTCTCAATATAGTTACCAAGATCGCTGTCAGAACAAAACAGCATGGTCATTGGGATGCTGCATGACCCGGAGCCAAGAAGTAGAATCACCTATTGTCACCTATAGTGGGTACTTCAACCCTCTGGAGGCAGAGTAACTGATTGACCTAATGTGGGAGGCTGCCACCCTACTGCATAGAAGGCCTCCTCGGTAGTCAAGCTTCGCGTGGAATCGAAGGCTATGCCACTAGGGACGGGAAGTGAGTTTCCTTTTTTGGCATACAGCAAATGAGTGACTTGAATCATAATCCCTCAGGTGGCCTCCCAGGGGATCCATGTATGGTCACTCAGCCAGGGAAAATGCCCAAAGCAGCAATGTTCTTATTACCTGAGCGGAAGCGACCATTTACCCCTTTTAGTATCTACTGAACTTTCAGTACCTATCTTCCCACAGTAGATGTGGCTGACTCTGCTTTCTTCCTTCCCTTCAGGGCTGCCAACCTTTTCCTAGAATGCACTCACAGTTGCACTGTGGTCTAAGACAAAAGTAGCTGCTGAATCTGTGGATGACTCCTTCAAAAGTGCAGAGGCGGGCCTTAGAGCACGGAGCCCCTGACTGCTGGCCTGGTGTTTTAATGAGTCTTGGTCTTTTCCTGGGTGTAGGGATTGTCAACCGTGTTTGTCTGCACTGCTGGTATTGTCTTTACCTCCAATTATAGCATTTATCCCAATTAAAGCCACTTATCCCTATAGTGACATCTCTTCTTGCTGTCCTCAGACGTTGCAGAAGAGTGGTAACATGTCAGAGTCTAAGAACTTGTCTCAGCGGGTGGGTTGAAGGGGAGAACAGGCTTTTTGAGGCTGAACCTGTCTGGCCTCATGTTTCCTATTGGTTCACTGCTGCTTTTTTGTTGTTGTCGTTGTTGTTGTTACTGTTTCCCAAGCACGTGTTATGTGACCTTGCTGAGGCTGTCTTATGTAACCCTCTGGAGCGGAGCCATGTTTGTCCTTGATCACCATAAAACGTCTGCCTCTTCTATTGCTGAGTGTGGAGGTCCACCGTAATTTTCCTGCTGCTGGAGTGCTTTCTTGTGTAAATCTCTAAAAGAGACTCCTTTTTTCACCACCCTGGAGGTACCTGCCTCTTTCTTTGGTCTTTTGTCACTGTCCAAATTGGGAGCCCAAAATTTTCAACTTACTGGTCCATGCCTGGACACTGGGTCATATGATATGGGTAAAAGGTAGTTCTATTTTCTTTCTTTTCAGAAACCACCATATTGTTTTACACAAAGGCTGTACTCTTTTTCATTACCATCAGCAATGGGTAAGAGTTACAGTTTCCTCATATCCTTGCCAACAGTTGCTTTTTTTTTTTTTTTTTAAATCTTAGCCATCCTAGTGGGAATGAAATGTATCTCACTGTGGTTTTGATTTGCATCTCTCTGACAGGGTCACTATGAATTGAAATTGACTCAATGACAATGAGTTTTATTTCAGATGGTGAGTGATGCTAAGCATCTTTCATATGTTTGGTGGCCATTTGAATGTCCTCTTTAGATAATTGTTTATTCAAGTCCTTTGCCTATTTTATGATTGGGCTGTCTTTCTGTTAAGTTGTTGAAGATTTATAGATATTTAATTAATAGATTCTTGTCAGATATATGGTTTAAGAAGATATTCTCTCAGTCATTAGTTTGTTTTTTCACCTTTTTGGTAAAGTCTTTTGGTGAACAAGATTTCCAGTTCTTACGAGGTCTCATTTATTTTAGCTTTTGCTGCTTATGCTTTTGTAACTATATTAAATAACCCACAGTTAAAACGTATACCTGACAGTATTGCCATTGCTTTGTCTTCTAAGACTTTTATGATTTTAGTTTGCATATTTAGGTTGTTCATCCATCTTGAACTTGTTTTTGTGTATGATATGAGGCATGGATCTTGGTTCACTTTTCTACATGTGGAAATCTAATTTTTCCAGCACTATTCATTGAAAATACTCCTCCTTTCCCACTGAATGTGCTTAATGCCCTTGTCAAAAGTCAGTTGGCCATAAACGTGTGGGTTTACTTCTATAATTTCAGTTCCACTCCATTGATCCATATGTCCACTGTTATGCCAGTACCAGGCTGTTTTCATGACTGTAGGTGTATTGTTATTAGGTGCTGTCAGTTCCCACCTATAGTGACCACCTTATGTACAGCAGAATGAAACATGACCCGGTCCTGTGCCATCCGCACCGTCATTATTCTGCTTGAGCCCATTGTTGCAGCCACCGTGTGAAGCCATCTTGTTGAGGGTCTTCCTCTTTTGCACTGACCCTCTACTAAACATGATGCATTTCTCCAAGGACTTATTCCTCCTGATAACATGTCCGAAGTATGTGAGATATTGTCTCACCAACCACCAACCTTGCTTCTAGGGAGCATTGTCGTACTTCTTCCAAGAGAGATTTGTTCATTCTTTTGGTAGTCCATGGTATATTCAGTAATCTTCCTAAACACCACAGTTGATAGGCATCAGTTTTTCAGTCTTTCTTACCCATTGTCCATTTTTCACATGTATGTGAGTTGATTGAAACCACCATGTCTTGAGTCTGGTGCACTTTAGTCTTCAAGGTGACATCTTTGCCTTTCAACACTTTTATAACAGATTTGTTCAGTGAAATGTATCTTGATTTATCGACTGTTGCTTCCATGGGTGTTGATTATGGCACCAAGTAAAATGACGATGTCTTTCCTGTATTTTTCATGATGTTACCTGTTGATCCAGTTGTGAAGATCTTTATTTTCTTGATGTTGAGGTATAATCTATATAGAAAGCTGTGGTTTTTGATCTTCAGTGTTTCAAGGCCTCTTCAATTTCAGCAAGCAAGGGAGCATCATCTGCATAATTCAGGTTGTTAATGTGTCCTTCTCCAATCCTAATGCCCTGTTCGTCTTCATACAGACAAGCTTCTTATTCACTCAGTATACAGATTGAAGAGGTATGGTAAAAGTGATACAACCCTGGCACACAACTTATAGCTGTATAGTATGTTTTAAAATCAGGAAGCATGAGTCTTACTTTGTTCTTCCCTTTTAATATTGCTTTAGCTGTTTGGGGCCTCTTGTTATTCCATTGATTTTTCTATTTCTACAAAGAAGGCTGTTGGAATTTTGAATGGAATTCTGTTGAACCTATTGATTGCTTTGGGTAGTGTTGATAACTTGACAATATTAAGTCTTCTAATCCATGAACATGGAACATCTTTCCATTTATTTTAAGTCTTCTTTAATTTCCTTCAGTAGTCTTTTATAGTTTTTGACGTACAAGTCTTTCACGTCCCTGGTTAAATTTATTCTTAGGTGTTTTATTCTTTTAGTTGTTATCATAAATGAAACTGTTCCCCTAATTTCCGTCTCAGGTTTCTCATTGCTGCTGTATGGAAATCCAACTAATTTTTGTTGTAGATATTGTACCCTGCAACTTTGCTAAATTCCTTTATTAGCTCTAGAAGTTTTCTTGTGATATCCATGAGGTTTTCACTGGTTAATTTTCAAAAGTAGATTGCCAGACCTTACTTCCTACTCTGTCTTAATCTGAAAGTTCCACTGAAATCTGTTCACAATGAGTGACTTTGCTGAAACACTGATGGCATAGCCTCCAGCGTTATAGCAAACCGTGTGGCAGACATTCCCTACTCACCATTGTCTACCTTCCCACCAAATTTGGGTGTGCCTCTGAACCTTTAGTGGCATGGTCCAGACAGCTATCACCAAGAAAGATTATTTGCTACCCTTTGGCTCTGGCATTTCTGGTTTGTTTGAAACAGAGTTGCTCAGCTAAAGCTCTCCTGAAAGAAGGTGGAAATAAGTATACCCCCAACTGAAAGGTACTGACAATATATTTAGCCCTGGATCCCTGAATCAAAGTAATATCAGTCTTTAGGGAGTCTGGAAGAATAATATCTGGGGAAGCTATTTCCAGTCAAAGGATATTTCCCTTCTGAGTAGCTGGGAGTTAATCACCAGCATAAAATCTGACAAATACTGACACCATCAACTGTTATAACTCCCTGTTTAGCTGAGCATTGATTTCTCCTATTCTTTCAAGAACTCTGGAAACACTGGTTGTATAGTAGTTAAGTGCTACAACTGCTAACTGAAAGTTTGGCAATTTGACTCCACCAGGTCTTCCTTGGAAACTATGGGGTGGCTCTACTCTGCCCTATAGGATCACTATGAGTTGGCATTGACTTGATGGCAGTGATTTTGGTTTTTTAGTTTTTTTTTTTTTTTTAATTTCCCTAGGTGTGACTCTATCCCAGAGTGACCCAAACAAAACTACCCAAATGACTTAGTCACCCAGTGCTGCTATAACAGAAATACCACAAGTGATGGCTTTAGCAAAGAGAAGTTTATTTTCTTATAGTCCAGTAGGTCACAAGTCTGAATTCAGAGATCAATTCCAGGGGAAGACATCCTCTCTCTGTCAGCTCTGGAAAAGGTCCTTGTGATGCATCAGTGTTCCCTTGGTCTGGGAGCATCTCAGCACAGGAACCTCAGATCCAGTGGGCACAATCTGCTGCTGGTATTGCTTTCTTGGTGGTCTGAAGTCTCCAACTTTCTGCTCACTTCCATTTCCTTTTATCTCTTGTAGGATAAAAGGATAAAAGGTGGTGCAAGCCACACCCCAGGGAAACTACATTGAATCAGAGATGTAACTTAGTAAGGGCTGTGACAGTCCTATCCTAATCATCTCTAACATAATCCAACCTTGTCCTATTAACCACAGAGGTTGGGGTTTATAACACATACAAAATCATAGAAGATGGTGGACAATCATGCAATTATTGCACAGCCAAACCGCTACACACAGTTTTGGGGAGGGGCGTAATTCAGTCCGTGCTACTGAGTTTACAAAAGAGGATGCTAGGGTCACACATAGAAAATCCTGCCCTTTGAGAAGAAAGAGAACAGAGCTGAACAGCAGACAGAAACATCATTAACAGCACTGCACTAATAAAAATACTTTGATCATTCGGACTGTAATTTCTGTCTTATTGTTAAAAATACAGTTTCTACAAAATCAAATTTTTATATGAACTCATAAGCCCTATCTGAAATTCATGAATTAGGAAGTGTCTGGTCTGTATGTTAGAAAAGAGCTCCAAGGAGCAGTACAAAGTGGAAGGGTCTTTTGCACAGAGACACATGGGAAAAAGAGGTTATAGCAGGCAAATTTTGGATTTGCCGATGGTCGTTTTCTTTCTTCATCTGGGTTTAAGAGGAAATTAGGAATTATGTTAAAACTAAGCAGGCAAATCTTAACTGGTTAGCTTAGATTGTCATTTCTAAGAGAATCAGTTGATTTGCTTAGGCTTCATTTCTAGGGAAGGTCAGGCATTTACAGGAAGTGGAAACACTGAAACTACTGTTTTGCTGACTTGAGCTCAGCATAAGTGACTCAACCTTGGGCCTACTATAGTCAGATTAATACTACAAAGAATGTTAGGGAAATTAGGAGGGTAAACACATTATGCTTTGTAATACAACAATTTATCTTACATGTTTAGAGAAACTCACATTATTGAATATGATTGAGAGCATACAAGTTGCATTTTCTTTAAAATATTCTCTAATTCAGACTTTTCTATTGCTGGGGCCAACTTTATCGCCAAAACTCAAACCCACTGAGTCAGTGCTGACTAGTAGTGACCCTATAGAATAGGGTAGAACTAACCCCACAGGATTTCCAAAGCTGTAATCCTTGTGGAATAGACTGACTTGTCTTTCTTCTATTGAGTGGCTAGCGAACTTGAACCATTGATCTTTTGGGTAGCAGCTAAGTATCTAAAGTTTGCTCTTCCTAGGTACTGCAGCCTAATCCCAGGTGGTCTCAGTTTAGGCTGAGTAGTGGCTAATAGACAAGCTGCTAATCAAAAAGGCAGCAGTTTGAGTCTACCAGCTACTCCTTGGAAACTCAGTAGGACAGTTCTACTCTGTAGTACAGGGTTTTATGAGATGGAATTGATGTCATAGCAATGGGCTAGGTTTTTTTTTTTTAATCTCAAATTTAAAAGGCTTACTCTGGGCTCAGCAATGACTGCTGCTGTTAGGGAAATACAGCTAAAAAAGAAATCTATTCTCAACCCAGAAAATCCTCACTATAAAAATAGAAGAGAAAGAAACAGTCTGTTACGCATTAAAGAATGTGCTACATCACAGGTGAGCAGCCAAAGAGATTGCAAATACAGGAACGACGTTATATGGCTGAGTAGATACAATTCTTTACTTTCATGTTTTCAAGATAAAATTGCTAACTTTGTAATATCTTTATGTCCAGAGACAGATTTGCAATACGGGGTTTGGGCCCCCTGAGGTTATGTAATCTGCTATCAGGAGACTGGAACGTAGAAGATTACCTGAAGTTATCCTGTAAAGACAGGTGCTCGGGTGGTGCAAATAGTTAAACACTGGGCTGCGAACCAGAAGGCTGGTGAGTCAAGCCCACCAAACAGGTTCAGAGTAGAAACCTGTTGATCTGCCCCTATAAAGATTGCAGCCAGGAAAATCCTATGAGGCATTTCTACTCTGTCACATGGGGTCACTATGAGTCAAAAATGACGCCTAACAACAACTCACTTTATTAAGCTAGATACCAGGTCCTGGAGTTAACACTTCAGTGTTTCATACTCTTGAAGGAGACAGAGTGAAGAATCTACAAAATTGAATTCTGAAAGACAAGAGGGCAGGAGTGTGTTTTCAGCAGGTAGAACTGAGGTCTCTTCTTTTCAGTGGGGAGCCCTGGTGGCGGAGTGAGTAAGAGCTGTGGCTGCTAACCAGAAGGGTAGCCATTCTAATCCACCAGCTGCTCCCTGGGCAGCCAGTAGGGCAGTTCTAATCTGTCCTAAAGACTCACTGGGAATTGGAATCAACTCAATAGGAATTTTTTTTTTTTTTTAAGTTGAAGTGCTTTCATACAGCTATTATCTCTGGAGCTGTCTAGCAAAAGGAGGCCTGGTGGTGCAGTGGTTAAGAACTGCCTGTAATCCTTATGGAAGCAGACTATCACATCTTTCTCCTGCTGGGGTAGGTGGTAGGTTCAAACCGCCAAACTTTAGCAGCTGAGTTTCTCAACGAGTGGGCCACCAGGGCTCCGGCTGCAATAAAAAAGTAACAATTACCACTTTAAGAGTATCATTTCACTTTCAACAATGAAAGAGTTAAAGATCATAAAACAAATTTCCCCTCTCCTACACACCTCCATAGTAGGGTTACTCTTTGCAAGAGTCTGTAGCGTCTGTGTTCTAAACCCAAACAAAACATTTGCCTTGATGTTCTGTTTAAAATAGAAGTCCTGATGAAATCCACATGGCTCATGTTCAATCAAAGTGATGTTGATTGACAGGGGAAAGAATTTCAATATCTGGCAAGAAATAGGACTTCATTGTGGACTGAGGGAGTTTATCCCCAAATTGAGGCTGGGATGGAAATCGTAAATTCCTACCCGTCATTCCAGACTCTGGACTCTGTTTGACATCAATGGCTAAATTATTTTCCACCCTCACCACGCCAGGAAAGCCTGCCAGCATCATCCATGCACTCATCATCTCTTGGATGAACCACTATGAAGTGATGAATTGGGTGTAAAGACAGAGAGCAAGGTGGGGAGAGAGAAGCAGCCCAGAATGAGTCCAACAGACTACTGAGGTTTGCTAGGCTACATCAGACCTTGGGTCTGCTGAGTCTCATGAAACCATCTTGGTATCTTTCCTTTTTTCTTTAATAGCTATGCTAACAGTTTCTAGGAGATAACTGAAGCTATTGTTGCTACTTACTTTACTTTCAAGTCAGCTATCTCTTTTCATAAACAATAAAACCTCTGTCCTCAATGGCTGTTTCCATTGTACCCTTCCAAAGCAGTTTAATCAGGAATTAAAAAGTTAGTCTAATCAGGGATTTGCATCTCTGCTCACTGCCTACATTTTGGGTGACAGTGTCTGGCTCTAATTCAGTACTGTTTCATTATATTATAGATCTCTTGTTTTCTGACATAATTACATATGTGTGTGCAAGTATAAAAACCAGAATCAAAACCCATTGCCTTCATATACATGTATATAAAACCAGTAACTTCAGAGTTGATTCCTACCCCTGGTGACCCATATGTTTCAGAGCAAAAGTGTGCTCTATAGGAATTTCATTGACTGATTTCTCAGAATTAAATAACCAGGCCTTTGTTCCAAAGACCCTCTGTGTGGATTCAAACTACCAACTTTGCAGTTAGTCGCTGACTGCTTGACTATTTGTGTTCTATGTTTAATACTTGTTAATACCTGTTCCCCTGTGATGAAAGAGAACTACATTTAAGTGGGGGTCTTGTCTGTCTTACTCATGTTTCAGTCCCCCATAGGTGCTCAGTGAATATTTCTTGAAAGACAAATTTGGGCACAAATCCCAATTCTACAGTTTAGAACTTTCTGACACTGAATAAATTAATTAACTTTAGCCTGAATCTCTTCATCTATAATGATAGCACTTTTCTCTGAGAGATTTTGTTGCAGTAAAGAAGTGGTAAGCAAAATCCCCATACTCACCCATCGCTGGTGAATCAGTTGTAACCCATAGCAACCATACAGGACAGAGGTGACCTGCTCTATAAAGTTTCCAAGGCTGTAATCTTTATGAAAACAGACTACTACCGCTTTCTCTGGCAGAGCTGGTAGGTTTGAACCAAAGACCTGTTGGTCAGCAGCCAAGTGCTTAAGCACCACACCACCAGGGCTCCCACTTAGTAAAATGCCTGGCACATTGTGGTTGTTAGTTGCTGTAGAGCCCATTTTGACTCAGAGCAACTCCATGTGTGCAAAATTGAACTGCTTCTTAGGGGTTTTCAAGATTGTGAACTTTAAGAGACAGATCACCAGGCTTGTTTCCTAGGTGCCTCTGGGTGGGTTCAAGGCACCAAACCTTATAGCTCATAGATGTACCATGCTAGCACTTACTGTTGTTACTTTTCAGTTGTTAGCTCTGTGTCACCTATGGCTTCCCTCAGAGAAATTCATAGAAGGGCAATGATTTCAAACCTACCATGTTGTTTTTTTGGCCTACTTGAAGAATTTTGGTTATTTTAAGGTTATACCTAAATTTCCACTTCTTATTTTAATATCAGAGCACTGGTGTTGCAGTGGCTAAGAGATCATCTACTAACCAAAGGTCAGCAGTTCGAATCTACCAGCCACTCCTGGAAAACCCTATAGGGCAGTTCTACTCAGTCCTATACGGCTGCTGAGTTAGAACTGACTCAGTGGCAATGAGTTTGATTTTTTCCGAGGGTTTTAATATCAGATTTTCTAGGTATTATTCTTCTTTTCAAGAATCCAAAATATTGATCTATATCTGACAGTTCCTATCTAGGTTGTTTTCAAGTTGATGCGTATGTTGTTTACAAACAGCTGCAGATTAATGGTCTTAGAGATCAGAGCTAGTCCAGACTGATTGGTTTGCTACTGGCTGTTCTTAAACTTAGGTTAATAACAAGTTATACCATTTGAGCAATCAAATAACTATTCAAATTTATCATCCTGAGCCTTTAAATATTCAGCCGCTAAAAGGTATTTCAGGTTAGGAAAATGTAGAGGAACTGATTTGCCACTGGCTAACTGATGAAAGAGCCCAAGAGTTCATTTTCTGAAGACAAATGAGCAAATGGTAAATAACACAGAAAAAATTATAGCAAATATAATCCAGGAATATAAGGAAAACAGATGTTTACAAAATGAGCATATACTATAAAATCTTGACAATATGGATGATTTTCTTAAATATAAAATGACTATAATTGATTCAAGATGTGGAGTATTTGAATAGTCACCAACTATGAAAGAAAATTTTAATTATTACATAATTACCTTTAAAAAAGCAGATAGAATTCTTTTCAGCTCATAATATGATCTTTGGACTACTGAGGAAAATAATTTTCATGCTCTTCATCATAATAGGAAAAATGCAACAATCTGATTAATTCGATGATGCTGGCACAATTCTGGTAACAAACAGCTGACAAATATAGCTTCAAAGAAAATTATATAGTGACAAAGTATTAGAAACCCCTAGGTCTCAGTTCTATATTCCCTTCTCCCACTTGTATAAGTACAATAAACCCAATATAATTTCTGAAGCAAAAGCATTTCCCAAACAAAAGCAAGAGAGAAGAGGAAAAAAGTTTGTCTGGGCCTTTAAAAAAATTGCCATTGAATTAATTCTGACTTGCAGTGATCCTATAGGACAAAGTAGAGCAGCCCTATAGCGTTCCCGAGGAGTAGCGATGGATTCAAACCGTCAACTTTTTGGTTAGCAGCCACACCCGCTAACTACTGTGTCATCAGTTCTGTTTTGGCCTTAGTGGCATCAGTTTCTCAGCATTTCCCAATTGTCTGGAGTACATGGCCTATCAATGCAAATTTGTTTGGGAAAAATAACTTGTCGATAAAAAAATAAGACCTTACTGCAGGAAAACGAACACTCCGTTCATGCTGAGATAACTCCGTCTTCCTGGAAAATCCTGCCTGTTCAAAATCTCCCTGTTCAAGTCCCAGGACTCCTTTCTTCCTTTTGGTATACCTTTACACATTTGAAGCCTCTTAAATTTCCCTTTTCGTGTGTATGTTCCCGAAGTTCCAAAGATGGCGGTTCTATTTAGTGACCAACTTTTCTTGTTTTCGTATCGTTGAAGTAAAACAGGTTTTTCATTTCAAATAAAATGAAAAGCAAAAGTTTGGAGAAAATTTATGTTATAAAATAACATACCCATAAAACCCAGCACCATGGAGTCTATTCCCACTCATAGCGACCCTACAGGGCCGGGTAGAGCTGCCCCATAGAGTTTCCAAGGACAGCCTGGTAGATTCAAACTGCACAGCTTTTGGTTAGCAGCTGTAGCCTGTAACTACTACACCACCAGGATATATTGGTCCTTAACGGACATCTGGAGACCAGGGACGGACTACCCAATGAGCACAGTATGCACGGGATCACGTGTGCCTATGTACTGATCTGTAGTGCCTTGTTTCATCTGTAAAATTTCACACACATGAAATTGTGCACCATCAATTAGTAAATACATCCAAGGAGGTTCCAAGCTGTGATACACTAGATGCCTTTTTGAGCAACATCCAAAGGACTGTTTCTCCAAAATACTCCGTCTGACCTCTTCTCTGTGGTCTTCATTCCCAGGGGGTTCCCAAGGCTTCTTAGCTCTGGGCCTCTGTTGGCTGCTTCTGCTTCCTTGTGCTCTAGAACACCTTTGACCCAAGAATTCTACTCTAAGGAATATTCTACATGGTCCTCACAGAGTTTTGCAATAGAACCATTGTTGATAATTGTGAATATTGCATACCCAGCAGGGATGAATTAACCAATAAGCAAGGTATGCATGGATGTACTTACTAATTGATAGTGCACAGTTTCACATGGATGAAATTTTACAGGTGAAATTATGCACTGCAGATTAGAAAGTAAGCACAAGTGATCTCATGCATACTTTGCTCATTGGGTAATCCATCCCTGGTCTCCAGATGTCCATTAAGGACCAATATGCCTTCTGCTATGTTATTTTATAGCATATATTTTCTCCATGTTTTTGCTTTTCATTTTATTTGAAATGGGAAACCTGTTTTATTTCAATGACAAGACAAATATTTCAGTTTTCCTTCCCCTCCAGGGTCCTATTTCCCTTCTTTCAAGGGGACCCAGCAGAGATTTTAAAATTTTATCCCATTTCTTAAGGTAGCCTGTTTTTTCAGTAGCAAGTATAGAGCAAAGACTACTAATGGATCAGGATATGTCCCTTTTCTTTAGGTCCCAGTCACTGGTTTTCTAGCATATTTTCCCAGATTTGGTCTAAAAGCATCTCTGTTAGGAAATAGGAAGTTATTAAATAATAGATCTGCAAACATCGTTAATTCATCAAATAAACCGTGCCTACTTCTCTTAATGTAAGATGATTCCACGTAAGGGCAACAATTCTGCCCACATAATGCCACTGTGCCAATGGGGAAAAAGAGTTCCTTCTGTAGTTATTTTATTGCTGCCTTCCAGAAAATTGTCATAATAAATATGTGAAACAGTGGAACCTTTGATGTGAAGGGCCCCTGTTAGTGTTTTGCAGTGCACAGCATACATAATCATATGTGGTAGCTCTCATAGCTTTCAGGCCACCTTTCCAACATTCAAGAAGTCTATTATCTTCCTGCCAAACATTCCTTTAGCATGGTTTATACTCTCTGGACAATTTTTTCTTTCTTTTTTTTTTTCAGTTTTAAAATTCCTGGGCTCATTCTTTTAGGACATCCATCTACCCTTGCTTATTTACTTAAATGAAGTCAATGTAATCTTAGAACTCAATTAAGAGAAAATAAACCTCATAAAATCTTTCTTCCTCTCTTAAATTGGACTACAGGTTCTGTAACAATTTAGCATGGTTGTGCTAATCATCAACTGATGAATTGTCATTACAGTTGGTATCTTGTGGGAAGTTAAGAGGTGCTGTCCAGAAGTGCCCTGCTTGCACATACTGTTTGTTCTCTACAAATATAGAAATTGCAGGAAAAAAGAAAACAAGCAGAAAATTAAATGTGAACAAAGGTGCACAGGTATATGCCCCCTTCTAGGCCAGTCTTGTAACCTTGAAAATTCCCTTTGAGTATTTGTTCACAAAAGTATTGAATAAAAATTGTGTATAAAAACAAACAATTAAAAACTGGGTCCAAATTAAGACATGCTAGCACAGAGATTTTTGTGAATAACTTCACCTATGAAAACTTTCTTGTGTTGTTGTTGTATGCTACCTGGCCAATTATGACTCATAGCTATCCTATAGGACAAAGGGAAACTAGGTTGAGTAACAGAAAATATAGAGAGGATTGTCAAAGATTTATTAACAGTTTTCCCAATACTGTGAAATATGAGATGATAACTATTTAAGACACTGGGTTTCCTAGGTTGTTTGACAGATCTTTTCTTCTGTGAAACTGCTAGGTGTGTTCAAACAGACAACGTTGTGGAGGTGCAGTCAACATGATCTGAGAAAAAAAAATCACTTACAAAGGGGAAATTATCTGACTACAGTCTGATTACTCAGCAGAAACAATGTAGACAAGAAGTCAGTGGAAAGACATACAACATTTCCCTATTTTCAGGATTTTACTTTTGATTTATTTTTGTCTTTTTCATCTATCTGGTTGCTCTGTCCTGTGTTCTAGTCTTGGGTTGGTATCTGATCTTATTGGTTTTTTAACTGAAGGACTCCCTTTAGTACTTCTTGTAATTTTATATTTTACAAACTCCCTAAATTCCTGTTTATCCAGAAATGTCCTAATTTTGCCATCATATTTGAGAGACAATTTTGCTGGATACATAATTCTTGGCTGGCAATTATTTTCCTTCAATAAGGCTTTGTATATAACATCCCACTGCTTTGTTGCCTGCATGGTTTCTGCTGAGTAGTCCGAGCTTAGTCTTAATTTACTCACCTTTGTAGTTTATTTCTTGTTTATCTTTAGCCAGTTTTAAAATTATCTCATCTTTAGTTTTGGCAAGTTTCATTATAATATTTCTTGTTGTCTTTGTTTTAGGGTCTACCTTGTGTGGGGTTCAACAAGTGTCTTAGATAGGTATCGTCTCATATTTCACAGTATCAGGGAATTGTTAACAAATCTTTGACAATTCTCTCTGTATTTTCTGTTACTCTATCACTTGTAGATTATTCCTAGTTTGTTTATTGTTTCCTTTGAAGTCTAGTATCCTGTCACCAGGTAGTTAGTGATGTAACCAGACATGTGAGCACAGAAATCTGTTTACTTTTTTTGTACACATTTAGATTAGGTGTACAGGTAGTCAACAAGTGTGTAGTGCAGGCTTTCACCTGTGCTCCTTGGACAGAGGTTTTTAGTATAGGCACAGATATCTGGCTGCAGGCATTGAGAAAGGCAGGGGCTAACAGCCATCCCTGAGTGTCTGTGAGGAAGGCATATCCCCTTATGCCTAACCCTAGGTGAAAGAAGCAGAGTTTTTACCCCTTCCCCTTCTTTGTTAAATTGCTACCTCTCCTGATCTGGGAGAATGGCTCAGGGACACTTAAGCGGTCCTACTTCCAACTCAGGTAATATTATCAGACTGCAGAGCCAGGCGCAATACAGAAGAGAGGAGGAAGTGGTAGGAAAAGGGAGAGAGCTTTATCCCAAGAAAAGTTATAGATCCATGTGTGGTAGATTTGAAGCAAGCCAGTTAGCTTTGGACAACTGAGTGCCCCCTTTCACTGGTTTTGAAGGTGCAAGTGTACTCTCTATTGCTCAGTCTTTCATAATGAAGAGGATGGCCTCTGAACACTACTGCTGCACTCAGCATTCTGGCTGCAGCCAATTCCTGGCAGGTATGATCTGGCCAGTCCTATGTACTTCTGGATATACTCTCCCGTGATCATCGCTCACTTCTATTTATCAATCTTCCCTTTGATATTCAGGGATCCTAGAATGTCATACAAAATTGATTCATTTTTTTCTTTTGGGTCTTTGGTGTTACAGGGATTATAGGAAGCATCTTGCTACTCTATCATCTTGGCCCCTGAGATCAAGACATATATATTTTCTGAACAAGTCAATGCTGGCAAAACTGGATGTCCATCTGCAGAAAAACTGAAACAGGATCCATACCCCACACCGTATGCGAAAACTATTTCAAAATGGATAGGATACCTAAATATTAAACCTAAATAATGAAGATCATGGAACAAAAAAGAGGGACAATGTTAGGGTCCCTAATATGTGGCATAAATAGTATATATAACATAATTGACAAATCACAAAAACCAGAAGATAAGTTAGATAACTGAGAACTCCTAAAAATTAAACATTTATGCTCCTCTGAAGACTTCACAAAAAGAGTAAAAAGAGAATCTATAAACTGGGGAAAAAAATGTCTGTGACATATCTGATAAGGCTCTAATCTCTAAAGTTTATAAAGTACTTTAGCATCTTAATAAGAAAAAGGCAAAAATCCAAATAAAAAATGAGCAAAGGATATGACTAGCTCTTTACCAAAGAAGACATTCAGGGAGCTAACAGACACACAAAGAAATGTTTGTGACTGTTAGCCATTAAAAAATGCAAATCAAAACAACAGTGAGATACGATCTCATCTCAACATTACTGACACTAATGCAAAACACACACACACACACATACATACAGAAAATGACATACATATTAGAGAGGTTGTGGGGAGACCTATACTCTTACTCACTGCCAGTGGGAATATAAAACCAAACAACCAGCATATAAAATGAAAAGGTATCTCTTTAAAAAGTTAGCAATAGAAATACGATTCAGCAATCCCACTCCTAGGAATTTATCCTAGAGAAATAAGAGCCGTTGCACAACTAGACATATATACACCCATGTTCACTGCATTATTCACAGCTGTAAAATGGTGGAGATGACCTAAGTGCCACCAGCAGGTGAATGTATAAACATACTGTGGTACATACACGTGATGGAATACTATCCAATGACTAAGAGCAATAAAGAATCCATGAATCATCTCATAAGATATATGAATCTGGATGGCATTATGCTGAGTGTGATGAATCAACCACAAAAGGACAAATATTGGCGAGAACACTCATAAAAACTCAAGAATAGGATTACATACGGATATGGATATGGAGAAAAAAACAATCCCCGATGGTTACAAGAGAGGGGAGAGTTAGAAAGAGAAAATCAGTAGATAGTAGACAAATAAGTGGTAGCTTGGATAAAGAGAAAAACAACACATCGTACAGGCATGTCAGTCCAATTTGAGCAAGGCAAAATCACAGAAGCTTCCTACATACATTCAAACACTTTGAAGGACTGAGTTTATGGACTGTGGACTGAGGACTGTGGTCTGAAGGGATATCTAGGTCAATTGGCATAATGTAGTTCATTAGGAGAATGTTCTACATCCTATTTTAGTGAGTAGTATCTAGGGTCTTAAAAGCTTGCATGCAGCCGTCTAAAATGCATCTATTGATTTTATCACGTTCAGAACAAAACAGAATAAAGAAAACCAAACACACAGGAAAATAGTACTGCAAAGGAGCGATGGACTACATGAACTACAGTATCTACCAGCCTGAGTCCAAAACTAGACGGTACCTAGCTATCACCACCAACCATTCTGAAGGAATCACAATAGAGGGTCTGGACAGAGAGCAAAAATGCGGAACAGAATTCAAATTCACAAAAAAAAAAAAAAGAAAAAAGAAAAAATACCATGTAGATTAGCAGATCCTCTCAGACTATGGCCCCCAGATACTGTAGTAATTCAGAACTGAAGCCAATCCCAAAGTCCATCTAGCCAAGGATTAGACCAGACTAAAAAATAAACAATAACACATAAAGAACATGCTTCTTCATTAAATCAAGTAAATGAGACATAATGGGCAACACCGGACCCTAAGCAAAGACGAGACGGCAAGAAAGGATAGGAAACCTGGATAAATGGAAAGGGGCTCCGAGGTGTAACGGGAAAATGGAGAGGGCTAACACATTGCAGAGACCGCAACCGGTGTCATAAGACAATTTATGTACAAGTTTTGAATGAGAAACTAATTTCACCCGTAACAAGGCCAACAAGAAAAGTTAACCTTTGGGTAAGCAGCCAAGTGCTCAACCATTGCACCAGCCGGGCTCCTTTTGAAAACACTAATCGCCGTGTATTTTGTGGCACCTGCTGCATGGGTGGGTAAAGTGGGCGCTCTGACCCAGAGAAAAGGGAAGACCAAAGTGCACAGAGAGTCTGGAAGATGTGACTTGATCCATCAGAGCTGTTTATGACTCTGAGACTTGATGAACGCCACTGTTAGTTTTGCCTTTGAAATAGACCATATTGGTTTAGATGCAAATACTACGGCTATCCCAGTGACTCACAGAGTCAAATCTTGCTGGTTGATTTGTATGTCTAACCATTTTGTTGATGGGCTGGCTTTAGCAGAGTGTGCCCTGGTTAATATTCCACGTGATTGATTTTATAGTATGACCTCTGTCTCAGCAGCCTCTTGATGGTGACAATGAAAGGTATTTAGGAAAGCAGCCAAAGTATTTACGAAAAATGGAACCCAAAATGCCCTAATAGTCACTCTAATTTGTGTAGTTTACCTAGTGTTAATTGCTTCCTGGCCTTATCCCTTAGAATCGACCTTTAAGTTTTATATCCTATTCACTTGAAAGTCAAGCATTTAACCCTTTCCACAGTTCAGAAGTGGATGAATTTTCATTTTCTATTTTGTGATTTACTAAAGACAGTTCAATTAACCTCTGAGCAGTAAGTCTGACAAGTCTCACTTCACATCTAACCACTAAATTTTTTTTTTTTTGTCTACTGGGCTTTTGGATGTAAGATTAGAAAATTATCATGAATGATTTATTTCCTAAGTTGCATCAGATAAAGGGATAGGAGTTTGGTGGATGAGGGAACACAGAGATGATTTTTTTTAAAGGAAAGACTTCTTTTTTTCTTTTGTTAATATAGCTGTTGTCCTTTTTGTTATAGATTCAGCTTGCACACATTTTGCATTTGGTTTATGTCTCTATGGAAAATTCCTCTGTAGACTGTAAAAACAAAAACGGTAAGCATGCAAATGAGCCCAGGGGCCTCTGGACCACCCTTCTACATGGAGCAGTTTGTTCTCTGGAGCTTTTGGACACGGCGCTACTGCCCTTCTCTGTGTTTAATGAGACCTGTGGGCAGACCCTTGATTCAGTGGAAACTAAGAGGCCAGAGTTTAAATATGCTCCGATGACAGCTGGCTTACTTGCTCCAGCAGTTGCAAAAGAACTCGACTAATGATTCAAGCAGATGGATAGACGGAAGAAAGCTGAATGTTAGAATGTGTGAGAGGCCAAAGGTCAAGGTGAATGAGTAGGGCTATTTCCTGAGGTCTGTGGGTGTTTTGTGCTGCAGCCTAAATTGAGGATTGTTTTTAATTTGAAGCATTTTTCTAAACTTTAAGTAGGTTCATTAAACGAAAAAAAAAAAAGTTTCTGCTCTTCGTTTAGTTTCCATTTAATTTTTCTTTCTTTTCTTTTCTTTTTTTTTAACAAATAAATGCAGTAATACTGAATTTATTTGTAAAGTGTTGGCATGTATAGTATATTTTTAAAGGAAAATTCAGGATAATTTATTTATAATTTTTTTGGAAATATGATCCTTTAAGTCTTTTTAATATCTAAACTCTATATACTATATTTTTCTGCCTGTTTTTAACTTGAAAATAATTTTTCTTTTTTTGGCTAGAGCAGAGAAATTACAAAAACAGTTTAAATCTATTGCATAAGAATAACTACTATGTGGTTCTTTCCAGAAAAATCCTACTTTCCAGACATTTGCTGAGATTTGGGTCAAAAATACAATGTCATTTTTCTATTTCTTATGATTCTTATAACTATTATAATTTTTAGCTTGACTGAAGTTTTATTGAAGCCAAGACATTAACTTACCTTTAGTTGGACAACCAAGCCCTTTAAGGGGGAGACATAAACTTAAAAGGAAGATTGTTTTTGTTCTGTGAAATAGATTACTTTGAATGTTCAAATACACGCACTACTTAAGAAAGAAACAAAGTAAAGCTTCATTGTGAAAAACCTAGTCTATGTACTGCTGATTCAAAGAGTGCAGCAGGTTTTGGGAAGAAGAGAGAGACATCTATTGGAGGACCTCTGCCTGTCCCACCTACTGTGTCTTCTGATACGGGATTTCACTGGCATGGACAATTGGCTGAGGGTTAATTACTTATTTTAAAATAAAATTTTATTTATATGAAGCTTGAACTTTATGGCTATGTAAACTATTAGTGCAGCAATTATATTGTCTATTGTCTTAATTTCCAAAACTTTTCAGACTGAAATTCATTTAACCCAACCCTCTGCCATCAGTCAAAGGGATTCGTAAAAAATTGTTCAGACTGGCCATTAAAAAAATCACCTCAAATAACAATTTGTGGTTCTTTATTCACAGTTTTCACACACACGTTTGTCTTCTTTGTGTTAATCATTTCAGAAACAATTGACCAAGAACACTTAAAACAAACACTTTAAAAAGGAAGGCCCATAGAGAGTGTGAGGTTGTTTAAAACCAAAGACATTCAAAAGTCTAACTAACATCTTGTTTTCTCAGGTGAGTTGTTTTTACACCATTTTTTTTTTTTTTTAATGCCAACAATGGTTATATTGATGGTGATCAAGGACCACAGGCTTCACCATGGATTACACTGCAACATCAATAAAACACAAATCCTCACAACTGGACCAATAAGCAACATTGTCATAAATGGAGAAAGGACTGAAGTTGTCAAGGATTTAATCTTACTTGGGTCCATCATCAATTACCATACAAGCAGCAGTCAAGAAATCCAAAGATGTGTTGCACTGGGAAAATCTGCTACAAAGGATCTCTTCAAAGTATTGAAAAGTAAAGATGTCACCTTGAAGAGTAACTTGTGCCTGACCCAAGCAGTGGTATTTCCGGTTGCCATCATATGCATGCAAAACCTGGACAACGAACAAAGAAGACAAGAAGAATTGATGCCTTTGAATTGTAGTGTTGGAGAAGAACGTTGAATATACCGTTGACTACCAAAAAACAAACAAATCTCTTCTGGAAGAAGTACAACCAGACTGCTCCTTGGAAGCAGAGATGGCAAGACCGTATCTTACATACTTCGGACGTGTTGTCAGGAGGGATCAGTCCCTGGAGAAGGACATCATGCTTCGTAGAATGGAGGGTCAGCCAAAAAGAGGAAGACTGTTGATGAGATGGATTGACACAGTGGCCACAACAATGGGCTTAAACATAAAAATGATTGTGGACATGGCACAAGACAGGGCAGTGTTTCGTTCTGTTGTTCATAGGGTCACTGTGAGTTTGAACCAACTCAGCATCACCTAATAACAACAATGTATCATAGTGTGTTTTTTTTCTTTTTAAGAGACTTACTGGATGAGGTATCCAAAAGCTATAATTAATCACTACAATAGTTCTTTAGATTTACAAAATGCTGAGAAAAGAAAAAGAAACTAATAAAAACAAAATATAATACCCACATAAAAAAAAATAGAAATTGAAAAATAGAAATTCTGAGAAATTTTATTTGTTACATGTATATGTCAACAGACCCTGGTGGAGACTCTGGGATATGAAAAAATACAAAAAAGAGAGGAAAAAAAGACCCCCAAACCAAACTCATTGCTACTGAGTTGATTGCAATTTATAGCTACCCTGTAGGATGGAATATAACTGCCCCAGAGGGTTTCCAAGGAGTATCTGGTAGATTTGAACAGCTGCCCTTTTGGGAACACCCTGTACTCTTAACCACTAGGACATTAAAATAGTTAAATCTTTCTCGTATTTCTGGCAAAAAATGTAACCTAGATAATTTTTACTTCAAAACTGTATTTAATAAGTAAGTATGAAAAAGACGTATGTCAATTCACTGATGTAACAAATTTCTAGTCTGTGTTAACCTAACCAATCACTATTATGAACAAAAAGGCACAGTCTTTGTTTAAAAGAGATTGGACTGGGGAACCAAAGAATTAATTGAAAGAAAAGTCAGTAAAATTGGCTTGATTATCTAAACTAGATTTTGAATGTAATACAAAAATATATTTTCATGGTTCCCAGAAGTACATATAGCATCTTTGAACTATTTCAGCCTCTGGAGTTTATTGGAAAGCTGCTTCAACACTGACAGTGTAGGTGTGTGCCCCAAATTACTGATTTTACAGCGTTTTTTATAACATGAGCTCTATGAATTTTGGGTAGGAAAAATAGAAATTCTGAGAGATTTTATTGGTTGCACGTATATCCCAATAGACCCCAGTGGAGACCGGGGTATAATAAGTGGTAGGTACTTCATACATACCACCTACCACTAGTCTGCCAATTTGCCATGCTGTGGTGGCTTGTTTGTTGCTGTGAGGCTGGAAGCTACGCCTCTGGGATTTTAAATACCAGCAAGGTTACCCACGGTGAACAGGTTACAGCAGAGCTTCCAGACTAAGCCAGACTAGGAAGAAAGACCTGGTGGTTTACTTCTGAAAAAACTGACCAGTGAGTATCTTAGGAATAGCAGCATAACACTGTCTATACAGTATAGTGCCGGAAGAGCCCCTCAGGGTGGAAGGCACTCAAAATAGGAGCAGGGAAGAGCTGCATTCTGCAAGCAGAGTGGACCTTCATGACATGGATGGAGTCAAGTCTGGGGGGCCATGATTTGCTGATGTGGCATGACTCAGCTTGGGAAGAAACAGCTGCAGTCGTTCGTTAATAATCAGAACAGAATGTATACACTATGAATAAGAAATCTGGAAGTTGTGAAAAATGAAGTGGCACACAAAGAGATTAATATTCTAGGAATTAGTGAGCTGAAATGGAATAGGTATTGGCAATTTGGAATTGAACAAATCAAATATTCTACTACACCAGGAGTGACAAATCACATTTATTTTATGAAAGAACATTTCAACATCTGTCCTGAAGAACAGCACTGTCAGTGATACGATAACAGCCACACGCCTACAAGAAAGACCAGTTAATACAACTATCATTCAAATTTATATGCCAACTACTATTGGCAAAGATGAACATTTTTAATGATTTCTGCAGTCTGAAATTGATCAAACATGCAATCCATATGCATTAAGAAGTACTGATGATTAGAACACGAAAGTTGGAAGCAAAGAAGGGTCAGCAGTTGGAAAACATGGCCTTGATGATAGAAATGACACCAAAGATTGGAAGATACAATTCTGAAAGAAGACTTACTGACTGCAATGCTCATGGCAAATACCTTTTTTCAGCAACCTAAATGTCTACTACACACATGGACCTCGCTGGATGAAATACACAGGAATCAAATCAAAGACCACAGCTTTCAGCATGCATTACACCTCAATGTAAAAAAAACCAGTAATCATCACAGCTGGACCAATAAGAAACATCATGACAAACAGAGAAACGAATGAAGTTGTCAAGGATTTCATTTTACTTGGATCCACAGACATCACCTATGGAAGCAGCAGTTAAGAAATCAAAAAGACACATTGCACTGGACAAATCGGCTACAAAAGGCCTCTTTAAAATGTTAAAAAGCAGACCTGTCACTTTGAGGACTAAGGGGCACTCAACTCAAACCATGGTGCTTTCAATTGCTTCCTATGCATGTGTAAGCTGAACAATGAATAAAGAATAATTATGTCTTTCAGTTACAGTGTTGGGGAAAAACATTGAATATACTTTAGACTGCCAGAAGAACAAACAACTTTGTCTTGGAAGAAGTCAGCTAGAATGCCTCTTAGAAGCAAGGATAGGAAGACTTCTTCTCATGTACTTTGGATGTATTGTTAGGAAGGACTGGTCCCTGGAGAAGGACATTATGCTTGGTGAAGCTGAGCGTCAGCCAAAAAGAGGAAGATCCTCAAGGAGATGGATTGACACAACGGCTGCAACAATGGACTCAAGTGTAATAATGATGGTGAGGATGGCACGGAGTGGTAGGTGTTTCTTTCTGATGTACATAATGTTGCTAAGATTTGGAGTCAGCTTGCTGGCACCTAACACTAATGACAACATTTAACCACCAAACTCTTAAGGTATGCTTTGGGAGGAGAAAGAAATAAGTTCATGCTACCCACCAAGGCAGACACACTCAATGATTCAGCATCCTTCCATTAATGATTACACATGCTATCAATCAAAAATTCAAACCTCCAAATAGTTGGATTTAACAGCTGTCTAGTCATCTTGGGGAAACCCTGGTGGTATAAAGATAAAGTGCTACGACTACTAACCAAAAGGTCAGCAGTATGAATCCACCAAGCACTCCTTGGAAACTCTATGTGGGCAGTTCTACTCTGCCCTGTAGGGTCTCTATGGGCTGGAATCTACTCAACGGCAATGACTTTTTGGTTAGTCTTCCCAGGTGGCATTTTAGACGATTTTTGTCACTTCTTAATGCTTTTGAAGAGATATTTCTTTCTAGTCTGGTAATACTTTGGTACCTTTGTCAAATCATTTGAGTGTGTATATGTGGCTCTATTTCTGGACTCCATTTTTGTCCACTAATTCATGTATTTATTCTTTTGCCAAGGAATCCCTGGAGATGTAACAGTTAAGTGCTGGCTTGCTAACCAAAAGGATATTAGTTCAAACTTACTCTGCAGCTCTGTGACAGAAAGACCTAGCAAGATGTTTTCATAATGATTACAGCCTAGAAAATCTATGCGGCAGTTCTACTTGTCACTTGTCAAAAATCGACTCAGCAGTACCTAATGATAGTAACAATAATGTTTTAAAAATGCCTGTACAAAAAGAATTTTCACTTTCATTTTCTATATGGCTGGGAGAGAAGATACTTGTTGTCATGAAAGGAGCAGTGGGTTTGTGCCTGATACACAGCTCTTGTCACTAGTTGGTTTGTGGCCTTGTGCAAGTGTCCTAACCTCTGTGAGTCTTAGTGTCCTTGCTTATGAAATGGGTATATCACCCACCTGGCAGTGCTGCTTTGAGTTTTAAGTGAGGTAACTAATTTAAAGCCGCAATCTCTGTCCACGGTACTTAGTGGCCATATGACAAATTATGTCTTCCTCTCTAAATTACTTGAAGAGACTTTTATTCAACTGTGCTACATGCAAGGAGCCTGACTGTACAGTGGTTAAGTACTTGGCTGCTAACTGCTTATAGCTGTGTAAACCATATAGGGGCAGTTCTACTCTGTCCTATGGGGTTGCTACATGTTGGAATTGACTCGATGACAGCGGACTTTGGTTCATGTTAAATGCTTCACCTACATTTGTCTTGCTTAACTTAGGAAAATGAAAATTAAAATGTACAAGGTAGGTTCTCTTAATCATTTTTGTTCCACACTGAGGGAACTGACACATACAAACTGTAAAAAGCTTGAACCTGGGTCCACCTGATTCTAAAGCTTGTATTCCACACCACTCAATATGTTGTGACAGATTAAATTGTGCCCCCCACTCTCCTGTATGTCAGTTTGGCTAGACTGTGGTTCCCAGTTTTGTGTGACTGTCCACTGTTTCATCATCTGATGTGGCTGGCTTTCCTATGTGTTATGAATCCCACCTCTGTGTTAATGAGGCAGAATTAGAAGCAGTAACATTAATGATGTAGAACTCAATCTACAGGATTAGGCTGTATCTTGAGCTAATTTCTTTCGAGATGTCAAAGACAGAAGTGAGCAGAGAGGAAAACGAACCAAGAAAGAAGTACCAGAAGTGATGTGTTCTTTGGACTCAGGGTCCCTGTGCTGAGAAGCCCCTAGACCAGGGGAAGATTGATGACGAAAAACTTTCCCTAGAGCAGACAGAGAGAGATAGCCTTTGCCCGCAGCTGACACCCTGAATTTGGACTTCTAGCCTCCTAAGCTGTGAAAGAATAAATCTCTCTTCATTAAAGCCCTCTATTTTTGGTATTTCTGTTGCAGAAGCACTGGATATCTAAGACAGCTGTGAAAGGAGACTGTTGTATCAACATAGAGAAAAAAATAACTTGCTAACGATACATAAAATGAAAGAGTAACAGACTAGAAGCATCTTGCACTTTTGTGACTGTAATGTACATAAAATCATGGGTGAATAACCAGTATGCAGGGTATTCACTGGCTTGCATTGAGCAACGTAGGCGTGGGCTTATTTGTATTCACTTGCTAATCTGTGGGGATCAGTTTCACATGGTTTTAACACAGCTTCAATGTGGAAGGGCACAGGTGAAATTGTGCCCTGTAGATAGGTGGAAAGGTACATTTGGTTCCATGTATACATAGCATATTGAGTAATCCAGCCCCATATAAAATGTATCCTGAGTGGAAATAGTGAGAAGGAGAATCTACGGTAAATGCTTGGCTACAATGCAAGAATACAAGTCAAAGGTCATCCAAAGAGAGAATGAATGGTAAGACTCAATTGAAGTCTCTGGGTAACATAAACATTTAAGTGCTGGACTACTAATCAAAAAAGTTGGCAGTTCAAACTCACCCAGGAGTAACTGGGAAGCAAAGCCTGGCAATCTGCCTCTGAAAGATCAAGGCCTATAAAACCCCGTGGGCCAGGTCTACTCTTCAACACCTGGAGACTCCATGAGTCAGAACTGACTGGTTTAGGGAAATGGACAAAATGTCTGTTAGTAAATCAGAGGTTATTGAGATGTTGTTTTGTTGGAATTAATGAGCATATTTCTTAAGGACTAGGTTAGCCTATAGTACAGTAACAAACATCACTCAAATTCCAGCGACAAGGTGACAAAAGTTTTAGTTTGTTGGGTGTGTGTTTTAGTTTTTTTAGCTCCATATGGGCACCCGAGAATCCAGTTACTTCAGTCTCAGGGCTCCATTACCTCAACAGGACAGCTGCAGTATGGTTACAGCACCAGGGGCACAATGCTGGTGGGAATTCACAGGCAATTACATTCTTCACTCTCAGTTTATCCACTGGAACTAGGTACATGTTCTGCCTACCTACAAGGGGTGGAGGATTGGGTATTGACGAGTCCCATGAGGACAGAGTATTGGTATGACCTCATACTCAAGATCATTGGTGGGCTGTTGTTTATTTGTGACTTCTATGACACTTTAATTGAAATTTCTATCAACTAAAATTCCCTCAGCTAAACCCAAAAGCCAAGTGCCGTAGTCAAGTTGTTTTTTTTTTTTTTTTTTTTTTTTTTTTTTAATTTTAACCATTTCTGATTAAGACACGTTGTTGCTGTTAGTTGCCCGGAGTCTGCTGTGACTTATGGAGACTTGATGTATCTCAATAGCATGAATTTTTTTCTGTTTTTTGGTTATCTACAATAGAATGAAAAGCTCAATCCTGCACCATCTCTATGATTTTTTTCTGTTTTCAGCCTACTGTTTCAGTCCATCTCATTGAGAGTTTACTTTCAACTGATCCTTAGCAAACATGACAGTTCTTTTTAGTTATTTGCCTTTTTGTGTGATATGTCTAGTGTAACCTAGACAAAGTCTTGCCATCCGTGCTTCTAAGGAATATTCCGGTTGTATTTCTTTTAAGACAAATTTTTTTTATTCTTCTGGCTACTTAAAAACGATTGTGACCAGACTGGTCTAACGAAGACTGGAGAAAGTCCAAGAGTATGGCCCCTGAATGTCATTTGAAGCTGGTAATGAAGTCACTCCTGAGGTTCACCCCTTACTGAAAGATTAGACAGGCCCATAAACCAAAACAAGACTCACAGGACACCCCAGGTAGGGACAAGTACCAGAAGGCAGGAGGGGACAGGAAAGCTGGTAAAAGGGAAGTCAAGAAGGGAGAATGTGGACATGTCATGGGGTTACTGATCAAGGTCACAAAACAATGTGCACACTGTTTCAAGAGAAGCGAGTCTGTTCTGTAAATCTTCACCTAAAGTTCAATTAATAAAAAAATTAAATATTTAAAAAGGTAGGAGATACTATCCAGAAGGGATTTGGAAACTGGATATTGATATTCAATCAGTTTAACAAAAAAAACAAAAACAAAAAACACCTGCAACTGAAACAGTTCTGACACATGTTGACAATATAGAACAGAGGAAAACTAACTGCACTGTAGAGTTTCCAAGAAGCCCCTGGTGGATTCAAACTGCTAGCCTTTCAGGTATCAGATGTAGCATTTAACCACTGCACCATTAGAGTTTCAGAAAGGATTATACAATATTCATTCTGCTCTTTTTCTTTCCTTTCCTTTATTTTTTTAAATTATGTTTGAATGAAAATGTACATTTCCATATAAATTGGCATGCCCACCTATATGCAGCTCCTGCTGCTCGCCCTGCCCAGTGACAGCACACTCTTCCTCTCTGCTCCATACATGTCTTATCCTCCCACCTATCTCCTATAGCCTCCTTTCCACTCACTCCCCTTCTTCTACTAAGAGGTCAGCAGGATGACTTCCTATAGATGCATAGAACCATAAAGTGCACACATGATACGGTCACTCTGTGTCACCAAGTCCAGTCCATTCCTGTCTGAAGAGTTGACCTCCATTATGATTTACGGACAGGGGCAGCATAAGGGCCAAGAGCCGTGCTCCCAGGGGAACTCCGAGGCCCCTGTACCATCAACTGTGTCAACTGTGGTCTTTTAGTGGAGATCTCAGGGTGTAGCCCTATTTATTCTTGTGCTGCCAGTGAGACTCAACTTTGTGAGTTCCATCATGGTTTTCACTGGTGGTGGTCAGGAGCCATCTGGTTCTTCCGGTCACAAGTCGATGTAGTCACCCACTCACATGGGTCTCTCTGTCTTCTGAATTCTCTTTCCCCCATGTCATTTTGGTCCTGCTGAGTTGGGACCATTTGTTGTATCCTCAGATGGCAGCTGGCAGCTTTTAAGACCCCAGATGCCACTCACCAATGTGGGATGCAGAGGGCTCTCTTAGCAAAATGCTAGTTGTGCCAATTGGCCTCGATTTACCCTGAGAGCATGGTCCTCAGCCCCTCACCGAGAGGTTAGTGTGTGCATCCTTGTCTAGTTCCCATTCTCAAGTGAAACTCCTCCAGTCTCTCTCGATTCAGAATGACGTAGGCTGCTGGTTTCGTATAAGGAATTGCATTGAGGAATTGGCCACCTATTCATATTTTGCTGAGAGTTTTTAGCATGAATGGGTGTTGGACTTTATCAAATGCCTTTTCTGCATCAATACAAAAAAATCAGGTGATTCTTGTCTTTTGTGTTATTTATATGGTTGATCACTTTAATTGTTTTTCTGATGTTTAACCAGTCTTGCATCCCTGGTATGAATCCACGTTGTTCATGATGGATTATTCTTTTGATATGCTGTTGTATTCTTTTGGCAAGAATTTTGTTGAAGATTTTTGCGTCTAGATTCATGAGTGATATTGGTCTGTAGTTCTCCTTTTTGGTCGGGTCTTTCCCTGTCTTTGGGACCAGGGTTATGCTGGCTTCATAGAATGAATTTGGGAGTATTCCATCCCTTTCTATGCTGTGAAATAGTCTCAGTAGTATTGCAGCTAACTCTTCTCTAAAAGCTTGGTAGGATTCTGGGGTGAAGCCGTTTGGGCCCAGGCCTTTATTCGTTGGTAGTTTTTGGATGACTTTTTCAATCTCTTCCTTTGTGATGGGTTTATTAAGTTGTTCTGCTTCACCTTGTGATAATTTTGGTAGATGATATGAATCAAAGAATTTGTCCATTTCCTCTAGGTTTTCAAATTTATTGGAGTACAGTCTTTCATAGTATTCTGTTATGATTTCTGTTGGGTCTGTTGTGACAACTCCCCTTTCATTTCTTATTTGGGTTATTTGTTTCCTTTCTTGTTTTTCTTTAGTAAGTTTAGCCAATGGTTTGTCGATTTTGTTGATCTTTTAGAAAAAGCAGCTTTTGGTCTTTTCAAGTTTTTCATTTGTTCTTCTATTCTCTAATTCATTTAGTTCTGCTCTAGTCTTTATGATTTGTTTTCTTCTGGTGCCTGAGGGGTTCCTCTGTTGTTTTCTCTCTACTTGTTTAAGCTGTAGGGCTAGTTCTTCAATTTGGTTTCTTTCTTTCTTCCAGATGTGTGCATTTATGGAGATAAGCTGACCTCTGAGCACTGCTTTGGCTGTATCCCATAGGTTCTGGTAGGAAGTGTTTTCATTCTCATTGGCATCCATACATTTCTTTATTTCATCCTTGATTTCTTCTATAACCCACAGGCTTTTGAGCAAGATGTTATTCACTTTCCATGTGTTTCACATTCTATTTTTTTTTCTGCCATTGATTTCAACTTTTATGGCTTTATGATCTGAGAAGATGCTTTGCATTAATTCAATGGTATGGATTTTGTTGAGAATTTCATTATGGCCTATCACATGGTATTCTGGAGAATGTTCCATGTGCACTTCTATATACACTGATGAGGTCTAGTTGGTTAATTGTGGCAATCAGGTCTTCTATGTCTTTACTGAGCTTTTTTCTAGATGGTCTGTCCAAAACTGAGAGAGAGTGTTGAAGTCTCCCAGTACTATTGTGGAGTGATCTATCTCATTTTTGAGTGCAGTCAGTGTTTCTTCGATGTATTTAGGTGCTCTAATATTAGGTGCATGAATATTTAATATTGTTAAGTCCTGCTTGTGTATTGAACTTTTCAGCAAGAAATAGTGTCCATCCTTGTTCACGATGCTGGATTTTACATTAAAATCGATTTTATCTGAGATTAGAATTGCCACACCTGCTCTTCTTTGTGTATTGGTAGCTTGATATATATTCTTCCATCCCTTAATGTCCAGTTTGTTCCTGTCTTTAAGTCTAAGGTGCATTTCTTGTAGGCAACATATGGATGAGTTGTGTCTTTTGATCCAAAATGTCACTCGATATCTCTTTAGTGGAGCATTCAATTCATGAATGTTCAATGTAATTATTGATAGGTACGTGTTCAGTGCTGCCATTGTGATATGTTTATTTTTGTGTTGATGTTTTCTCTGTTGTTATTAATCTGTTCTGGGCCATTCTTCTTTGTGAATTGATTGTTCACCTTTTTCACAGTTGGTTTTGTGGTTGTTGAGACTCCTGTATTATGTTTCTTGATTTGATATATTGCATCTTTATTGTGTTTTATGGCTGCCCCTATGATTCTGCTCTTTTTGAAGTAGCAGAGTTTGATATTACAGTTAGAGGTCTGTAAAACAATCAAAACACAAAAGAAAAAAAAGAATAACAACCAAAGAACTAGGTTTTTAACCAGCTATTATGGGTGGGTGGAATTTAGATTTAGCTAATTTCAGAGACTGCCTGTTAGGTCTGAATGTAGCAGAGTGGGAGTTGGAGGGAGGATGAGATGTCTAACAGCTCCAAGGCATGAGTGTCCTCCAAACTCTTACACAGTAAGCTGGTAAACAGTGAACTGTCACAGCTCTAGCTTCCTCCCTCTGCTATTTGAACAGTAAAGACAGGTTACTTTTGGCTCCTGTGTAGTGAATACTTCCAATCAAAGTAAGCAGCATGTCAGTAATTCAAAAAGCAAAGCCATCTGATGATCATTTTATGAGATAATGCATTTTTGGTAAACAAACATTAGCATGTGTATCAGTCTGGATAGTTTTAAATTTCAATTAGACTGTTTTAAAATTGAGGTTCATGGTGTTTCTTGGGGATTAGTCTGTTAATTCTTGAGCAAGCACAATTCCCTTCTCTGTTATAGATACAGAGAAACTACAGGCATAGAAGGCGGCAGTGAAAACTTGCTAGTGGTTTAAATCCTTGGCTTCAGATTTTTGTTTTAACAGGTAAACAGTTGCATTTATTGCAGATAGGAAATGGACCACAAAAAATGTTATTCTAAAAGCCATCAGCCAAACCTATCTGCTGAGGAGTCGATAGCTTGTTGCTGTTGTTAACTGCTATCTGTTCTCAGCTAACTCACTATGACCCCATATATCACAGAGAAGAACTTCTCCAGAGGGTTTTCTTGGCTGTAATCTTTATGAAATCAGATAGCCAGGATTTTTTCTTCCTTACGGCCACTGCCAAGTGCCATCGAGTCAGGTCAGACTAATGGCGACCCTAGGCGGCTTCAGACTGTCAACCTTTTTTTGGCTTGTAGCTGGTTACAAACCACTTGTACTGCTTAGGCTCCTACTTGACAGTTATCATCCAAATACATAAGGATAAATAAATAGATAAAGAAACAAGTTAACCAACTGGAGCCCACTTATGGCATTTATTTGTGTTCTGTAATTTGTATAGGAGCCCTAGTGGCATAGTGGCTAAGAGCTACAGCTGCTATCCACAAGGTCAGCAGTGTGAATCAATCAGCCACTCCCTGGACACCCCAGTGGAAGTTCTACTCTCTCTTACTGGGTTGTTATGAGTTGGTATTAATTCTTTTCTTTCTTTTTTTTTTTAAGTACACCATGTAAAAAAATTCCTAGGTGGTACAAATGGTTTTCAGTTGACTGATAGCCTAAAGGTTAGTGGTTCGAACCCATTTAATGCACCAAGGAAGAAAGCCCTGATGTCTGCTTCAGCAAAGATTACAGACAAGGAAACTTGACGGAAGAGTTCCACTCTTAACACAAAGGGTCATTATGATCTGGAACTCAACCAATGGCATCTTTTTTTAAA
Organism: Heterohyrax brucei; assembly: GCA_028571685.1. Taxonomy (NCBI): domain Eukaryota; kingdom Metazoa; phylum Chordata; class Mammalia; order Hyracoidea; family Procaviidae; genus Heterohyrax; species Heterohyrax brucei. The sequence continues at coordinate 104,148,797 of CM053144.1, forward strand.
ATAACTTAGTCAAGTTGATTCACAAAACTAACCATCAAAAGAATCCTGAGCTTTTGATTCAGTAATCTTAAATCAGCATTTTTAAAAAGTTCCTCAAGTGAGTCACACACATTGCTACCTTGGAAACTGTGAATTTAGAGTGTGCTGGTACAGCTGGCTTTTGGGGTTGAAGACAGAAATAAATACTTAACAACAACACTCTGTGATAACTGTTTCACAAAAGGTCTGCTTTTAGTCAACCCTGGAACTGTACGAGTTGCACACTATTCAGGCCTCTGATTCTCCCCTGCATTGCAACACACTTAGGTTCAAAAACAACCTCTGACCTGCACATACTCTGGGGTTTGAATTCTTTGCTCTTCCATTTTATGACTGTTTGATCTTAATACAAGTTTTTCTTCTTTAATTTTGTATTGAGATCCAGTAGCCTTGTTGTGTAAATGAGCATGTTGTATCTGCTTGGTGGCACTAGGAATCATACTTGTAAGAAAGAACCCATTCAGTGCCTGGAGCATATATTTCCATGTCACTCAGAGTAAAAGCAAAAAGGGCCACGAGTGGCCTCAGTGGTGTCACTAGGGTTGGTATCACCTACTGCAGTAACTCACAGTATCATCTCCTTCCATGTTAATTATTATAGCTAAAACACTGGAAAGTTTGACAAAATCAGTGACTATAATAACACTGGGGAAACCCTGGTGGAACAGTAGTTAAGTGCTAGGCTGCTAACCAAAAAGTCAGCAGTTTGAATCCACCAGGTGCTCTTAGGAAACTCTATGGGGCTGTTGCACTCTGTCCTACAGGGTCATGCTGAGTTAGAATTGACTTGATGGCAGTGGGTATAACAACACTGGTAGCAATGAAAACAGCAAGACTTGCTTGCAGGGCATATGGATGAAACCATCTGAATTGGAGCATCATTGTCATTGGGTAATGGCTCCTCTGACTGGAGTGAATTATCCTAAAACCAAATTCATCACCATCAATTTTAACTCATAGTAACCCTATAGGACAGAGTAGAATTGCTCCATAGAGTTTACAAGAAGTGCGTGGTGGATTCCAACTGTTGACCATTTGGTTAGCTGACATAACTCTTAACCACGAGGCCGCCAGGGTTTCCAGAGTACGTTAGATAGCTCAAAAGTAAATTAGCTTACAGTTTTAGCCTTGTAGATTTATTGACAAATGAGAGCTGGGCTTATGACTTTTTTGTTTATTATAACTACAGGCTTATTTTTATTAAAATTTTCCATTGAAACAACACAAAATTTTTATAGAAGTCATTCTGGTGTCACTCCCTTTGACAGTGTTGGGTACATACCCCTGTAGCCCCACTGAATAGTGGGTATTTGTGCCTCCCATACAGTTAACTCGTCTATTCTTCTCTTGATTCACTTCACTGTGGCCTCTCTGCAGTTCCTCAAACCCTCCAGCCACACTCCCGCCTCAGGTGCTGCACCTACACCCGCCTCTGCCTGGTGTGAGCTCCCCAGCTACCTCTAGACTTCATTCTTCCCTTTCCTATTGCTGTTGAGTTGATTCTCAGCTGTAAGCTCTGGTGGGGCAGTGCTAAGTGCTTGGTTGCTAGCCAAAAGTGTGGTAGAATCACCAGCGGCTCCATGGAACAAAGATGTGGCAATTTGCTTCCTTAAAGATTAAGGCCTTGAAATCTGGTGGAGCAGCTCTTCTCTGTCTTATAGGGTTACTGTGTATCAGTTCTGGTTTTGGTTTTTGGTTCAGTCTTTTTATAGAAACACATCATCAGCTCTTTCTCCCATGATACTGCTGGGTGGGTTCCAGTCACTAACCTTTCAGTTGGTGGATGCGCACAAACGGTGCCACCCAGGGACCACTACTGCAAGTTGGCTGTACTCAGTGCGGCCTTACCTGACCTTCTGGACACAGATTGAAGCCCCCACCTTTTTTTTTTTTTTAACTCTTTCCTTCCCTTTCCTATATTTACTGTCAGCCACTGTCTATTTTATTTATTCAGTGAATGTGTTATCTCTATCAGGAAAATGTAAGCTCCGTGACAGCAGAGACGATAAGGACGATGATACTGAGGACAATGAGCATTTTGGTTGTGATCATCTCTTGATTTCTAACTGCAATATCAGTGCCCAGCAGATAGCAGGTATTCAATTTTCTGGATGAATTATTGTAAGCAATGGTAGGGTTAGCCTTGGACTGTATTTGAGTAAAACCGAACCACACCTGTTGCTGTCAATTTTAACTCATCAGGACCCTGTAAGACAGTGTAAAACTGCCCCATACGTTTCCAAGGAGTGGCTAATTGATTCAAACTTCTGACCTCTTGGTTAGCAGACGAACCGTTAACTGCTGTACCATCAGGACTCCCAATTTGAGTAGGGGGAGCACCATTAGACCAGAGCAAGTCTGGGTCAGACCCAAGTCTACTTTGCTTTCACATTGTCTTGGGTTTTGAACTTGAGCCGAGAATTATCATTTCTGACAGAAATGTCAATTTTGTGAAAAACTGTCTGTTTTACCAGATGCTTCTGGTCTTGGCTGCCTAATCCAATTGATTTCTCAACAGCTGCAAGCCTTTTGTCAGATCCCACACCCCTCCCATGTGCTGTCTCCATCGGTTGGAGTCCAATTGGTGCCTGCTGCAGGCACTAAATGTTAGGCACATAAAATAGCAGGGGTGAATTATGAACGAGACTAATAAAAATCGCCTTCTTCTCTGCCTATAAATTATAGCATCACAACTACACTCCTAAACTCTCTGAGAAAGCTCAGTCAGTGATTAAAGGAGCTGATTTGTTTTCAGTTTGGAAGTCTAAGGATATTGCTGAAAAAGGAAGAGAGCTCAGATTTATGGAAGTTTATTGCTATGGGTTGTGCCATGCAAAATTAGATTGAATACATCTTAAGCAGCACACTTCCTGTGAGAGGAGCTCTGGACCCCGTGTTTTACATGTGAAAAAGTGAGCTTCAGAGAAGTGAGCAAAGTTATCCAAAGTCACATATATAATGACTGCAAGATCGTAGATTTGTACTGGGTCTGACTAATTATTACGTTTCACTCTCATTGGCATATTATGCCATCCTAGAATAAGACCTGGAAACCCTGGTTGCGTAGCGGATAGAGCTACGGCTACTCACCAAAAGGCTGGCAGTTCAGTTCTACAAGGCGCTCCTTGGAAACTCTGTAGGGCAGTTCTATACCGTTCTACAGGGTCGGTATGAGTTAGAATTAACTCAGCGGCAATGGGTTTGGGTTTTGGAATAAGAATTGAGGCACACAACAGGCACTCTTACCCTGGCCCTAATCTTGCATTCTCTTGAATATTTCCAAACACCCTGAACTTAACAATGTCCAAATAAATGTGGCCATGATGGAAGTCTGTGTACTTATAAGAGACTCTAACATTTGTAATCACAGTATCTTGACAACTTTCAAGTTTTCAGATTGCTAGGATGTTGAGGTATAAACTTTTATCCAGCAGTGCCACAAAACTGTACTGAAATGGGCTGGCTGGGGGGGCCATAAAATCATAGCTATCAACTGCTTAGAACAGTGCCTGGTGCACAGCAAGAACTCAAGTCTTGCCTAGTTTCATTATATATCACAATGCAAAATTTCTTAATTAGGTTCATTTTATTTGTGGCTCCATTAAACTTTACCCCAAACTCAATTTTTCACTTTTATTACCCACTGTAGGAACAGCAGTCATTTCTAAAAGCTGTGTTGACCCTCAAAAGAGGAAGCCTTTCTATTTGCAATGGAAGACTACAGTGTGTTGCTGGCAACAATGACTGGATGACTGTTGATGCACCAACGTGCTTGGTTTTTAGGTGACAGCATTTAACTTCAATGTGTAAGTTCTGCTATATTGGTCTAAGATAATCAGTGATGTTGCTTTATAGTCAGATCTGAGATCTTTGACTGATCCATTGCTAATTTTATGAGCATACCAAGATCTGCCCCGAATGTCAACCAGTGCTCTGAATTAAACACCAGTTGCAAATTGTGTGAAATTGCCTCCATCGTAATTGCTATCGGAGGCTCCAGGAGTTAAATACGGCCCTTGCATTTGTCTCCAGCTGGAAGAGACCGAGAATCTTTTTCCAGTCACCCTCTGTAAGTGGCTTCCACCATCAGGAATTACAGGTCTGTAAAAGTATTTTAAATTTCCTCCACCCTTATTTTACTTTAGCACACAACCAGAAGAACTAGGTAGAGAAAAAACACGCGCATGTTCTCTTCGTACAACGGTGTGTCCCAGTGTCATGTTTTCCACAGCAACTAGATTAATAACTAAAAGTCTCCAAAAAACGTTGCATGCAGGTTTACAATTTTAGATAATATTTAACAATATTCCTTTACTCACACAGAGAGACGGCTGAATTAAAAAAAAAAAAAAAGGTATTCTTCCAATTTAAAAATATTCACTCGCTTGACTAATTTCGCTAATTCGGCAAGGCTATTTCTTCTGAAAAACAGAAGCGGGAGAAACACAGATGTGATAAATAGCTCTGTTTCGGTCATTCGTTTACACTGCTCAAAGCTGTAAAAGAAGAAATTTCTTTTTGACATTTTCTGGTTTCCAGTTTCCATTCCCTCCTTGATCTCTTGGCCCCTCTTCCTCAGCCCATTTTGTTATAATCTGCCTTTCTCTCTCTGTGTTTGACAAGAGCTACCTGTCTCATTTCCCTCTTCGTGGGAGATGCAGCCATTCTGGTCATCCACACAGTGCCTAGAAGAATGTCTGGAAAACGCACGAGTGCTTAATTATTAACAATTATTATTATATATAATGTATATTTAGATATAAATATGATGATATGTTACTTCTGTGTATTTATTTTTGTTTTTGGGATATTATAGATGATATAATTTATCATATCAGTTGTATCAATAAATGCAAATAAATGATATGTTGCATATTTATAATAGCACAAATGTTCTACAGTGTAAATAAAATTCATTTCTTAAACCAAATTTAAACTATTCATTTGCTGTTAACAACTAAGATTAGCAAAGTGCCTTGGCTCTTTAGGAAGTAGTTCACAGCCCAACAAACTCTTGCTTCGGGGTATTTTCTTCTGAATTAAGAACTCTTAAAGACAAAATGCGTAACAAGAAGAATCCAGTTTATTAGTAATACCTCAGACCTGGCCTAATGGTGAGACAGAGAGGAGAAAGCATTGGGTTCCAGATGAAGTCTTTCTCTGAGTTTTTTCAGTTGTTCCATGAGTGACTATGTGTGCATGAGGGCTGGGGCGGGGTGGGTGGATGTGTTTGTGGGTGGTTGGATGGGTGGAAGGACTTCTAGGACCTCTATTTCATTTGTGGGAACAAAATCAGTGTGTCTCCAAATCAGATTTTTCAGCAGTTTAAATAAGAAGAAAACTATTGAAATAATCTGATTTTTGTATGGAAGCTATGAACATTGAGAATCTATTAAGAACAATGTTATATTCTTTTGTTTTCTATTGGCTATGTTTTATTTTCAAACAGAATTATAAACATGGAACAACATTAATTCCATAAAATTGTCCTTAATGTGTTATTGCATAGGAGGAATATAACTGAAAATTTCAAGTATTGAGGAGAAGCAATGGAAGCGTTTTCTATATATTGATAAAATCTGGTTGTTGGATTTAATTATACGATTTTTAGCATGAATAATAAGAAAAGTGGACTCCAGAAGGAATAAGAACTTATTTCAATATGGTATTTTAGGATTTTTTGCCATAGAAGACATTCAAAAGAAACACTATTAAGAGGATGATTTCATCCGTTTCAGTTTAAATAACGACACTACAAAAAAGGTTTCACATCATGGTATATAATGTCCTTCTATTAGAGCCTTATTTTCTTGTCAATATTCTTACCTAAAGCTTAATCTTTTGATGTGAGGGAAACTTCAACTGAAATCAGAGACAGTGGTTTTCATTTTCTTACTTTAACATGACACGGATATTTCTAGTTCTAAAAAGATTGTCAAGAAAATACTAAACTCCCCTCATGTGGTTGTTTCAAGTGCCAGGGCAGATTTGACTACTAAATCACATTGTATGTACTTCAAGTTCACCTTGCAGCACATTTGAAGTCAGGGTTTTATATTTAAAAATGAAAACTGTAAAACTTTTGGTGTTTCAAGTTTTCTGACTCCAAGTTAATTGCTTTCCTTGAATATTAGAAGAATTAAAGATATTAAAAACCGGCTGTTAGAACATGCAGCTGGGGCCTTCCGTCTCTCCTTTTTGTGAAAATGAAAGGAATGTTGAAAGTGTTCCTATTTTATAACGGAGGAGCTGGCTGAGTATTTACAGCTCTATGGACTCCTCCAGTAGGAGTCTTCTAAACCCGAGGCCTGGCCAGCAGGGTTCTCCCAGACGATTTTCATTTTCATAACATTCACATCCAATAAAGTGCGCACAAACATGGTGTGAGAGAAAAAACGGGGACAGGAAATGGCTCTGTTGCATGGTTATTACATCCTATTGCCTGTGGGTTGCTTGTTATGAGTTTTAACTATGTAAATATGACGTATATGACATCAGAATTTAATCTAAAGCTTCTATGTGGGAGATAGAGTGTGACTTTATTGTTAGGGCTAAAATCAGCTGGGTGTTGACAGGCCTCAAAAGTCACTGAGTAAAAGCTTGAAAAGAAAAAGCGTAGACTGATAAGCTGTTCTTTGACTGACAACTTCAGGCTTGACTGCAGCTATTGAAAACAGTTGGGCAACAGCTTTGACGGGGAGGCAGAGGGAGTGTTGTTTCATAAGAAGCTGCACTGGGAAATATAGGAAGATTTATAAGCTGACGTAGCACAAAACCAAAGAAAAACAGGTGTGAGGTTTAGGAAATCTAGAAACTGAGGGAAAGGACACAGCCTATGAATGATTTAATTAATATTGTAAAAGGACTTCATGCGAAATCATGACATACTGAGGAGAAAAATAAAACATTACTGTCCACTAGATTTGGCTTTCGACAAATCATATGTCAACAGCTTGTGAAAGAATCTAGTGTGTGTGTGACTGTATCTGTGTGTGTGTGTGTGCGTGTGTGTGTGTCAGTAAAATGCACAAGCAAAGTTTACAGTGCAAAATACATGTAGGAGGGAAAATAATATGGTCCTTTTTCATCTTTCTAGTGGAATAGAACTAGTTCTGGCACTGTAAAATCCATCATGGAAACAATAAAATAAATATATCCTAAAAAGTAGTCATCCTGAGTTGATTGAAATGTTATGATGGCTATACATGCCAAATCTTATCAAATATTATCCATAAGGAAGTGTTCAATTCCTGTTGTGCCAATTACCCTACTACGTGCATCATAAACTTTTATGGCTTGTTATGGAATGTCACTTGGCTAACTATTTTTCCCTTCAAATATTGCATCATCGTATTCAGATGGAAAACATATTCTAACATGGCAAAGTGTTAAAGAAATTTAATACTCTAGGGCTAAATGAAACTGCTATGGTTCATCCTGGATAAGAACAACAATTTATGAACGCAATGTTCATTTCCTGAGGTGAGCACCAGTAAAAACCTCATCTGAAACTTAAAACCTAGATCTTTGGCCTCTGGTAGTTTCGTCATTTAACTCATTGATGTCATGCATTATGGCCACTGGTTAGATCAGATCTGGGAGTGCTCAATTTTTCAGATCCCTAATTATTTTTACAGGGAACTCCTGGCATAATTGCTTTGGCCAAGAACAAACCACAGAGCCTCCAAGACCATCTTTCTCTTTTAATACATTGCCAAAAAATGTCCAAGTAATCTATTTGTTTTCTCTTGATAGTGAAAACTGATTAGCAGTCTAGCATTTTAGTTCATAAAGACATTCATCCAGAGTTAAGGTTTTAGAACACTGAATATGTTATGCAGGAAGTTGTGAAATAATAAACTTAGGTCTTGTGTGTCTCTAAGACCAGGGAACTGTGGGAACATTGCCAAGAACCATAATTTTTCACCTTCCAAAAGCTAGAAATCTGTACTATATATTTTAATATATTAAACATAATGAGTTTAATGCATAGGAAGCCCATATGTGTCTTATCTATAGGTAGGGGGAGTAGAAGAGGACAAAACCAGAGGACAATTTTTTGAGCTTTTAATGTATCCATATTTCATTAAAAATACACATTTACATAGAGAAATTCTAGGCCACAGAGTGAAGTACTAGATCAATGTGTGAAAATCTGACAGGTTGTTTCTCTGAGATTTTCACAGAATCAGGAGCAAGTTTCACTAAAAGCAAGAATTTGTAGAGCTGTCAGAATGATATAGATACCCCCAACTGGGGGAAAATGAGATAGAAACACCCAGCAGATTTTCGTACAAAAATCCTACTTAGCTTTCACAAGCCTGTCTTCTCTGACTGGTGAAAAACAACAACAACAGCAAAAACCAGTGCCACGGAGTCGGATTTGACACATGGCGACCCTATAAGCCAGAGAACTGTCCCATACAGTATCCAAAGAGTGCCTGGAAAGCCAATTCAAATATGAGATGAAAGATACTTTCACTTCGTGAATATCCATCATTTTCAGAGTTCAGTTTTGGTGGGAGAGGTGCACAAGGTGAGATACATACTAACAATAAAAAGGGGCATAGAAAGAAAAGGATTATAATAAGAAATCTTTTTTAGACGAAGGCTAGAAGAAACAATCTCGAGGAAGACTCTACAGCAGAAAACTAGAACCCAAGCCTGACTTATGCTTTCGTCAAATGAGATCCACATGGAGGGAGCGTGGATAGAGAAGGATAAAAGCAACAGAGAAAGAAAGAAAGAAATTCAGCCCCTTCAGGAAGAAACCCTGTCTATGTTTTTTTCCTGCCTTTTTATTGTTTTAAGTGAAAGTTGACAATTTGAGTCACTTTTACACAAAAACATGCACACACATTGTTATGTGACCCTAGCTGCTCTCCCCACACTGTAACAGTACGCTGCTCCTCTCTAATTTGTATTTCTCCTGTCCATTCAACTAGCTCCTGTCCCTGTCCTCTCATCTTGCCTCTGGATAGGAGCTACCCAGTTAGTCTCCTGTGTGGACTGAAGCCAAGAAGCACCCTCTTCACCAGTATCATTTTATGTCTTATACCCAGTTCAGTCTTTGCCTGAGGAGTTGGAGTCCAGTAAGGTTTCAGTTCTGGGCTGGAAGAGAGTCTGGGGGCCATATATTCCAAGGATCCTTCAATCTGTCAGACCAATTCTGATCTTTTTACTAGAGTTCAAACTCTATACCCTACCTTTGTCCGACTCCCCCAGAGACTCTTTCTTCTGTTCTTGTCAGGGCTAGTACTTATAGTAGGTTGGCACCATCTAATTCTTCCAGTCACATGCCGATGTAATCTCTGGTTTATGTGACCGTTTTTGGCTCTTGGGTTCTTATTTTCCTTATGTTGTTGATGTTCTTCATTCCTCATCATTTATGTTTGCTTACTGTGTCCTAGCTTCTTGTTTTGAAATACCAAAATAAGCTAGTCATGTGAGCTAGTTTGATTACTGGCATCTTTGAGAAGTGTTAACACTCTGTAACCAGTTGGTTAGAAGTGTTACTAGCCATGTGAGCACAGGAATGTGTCTACTTTTCTTGTGTATGTTCAGCTCAGGTGTCCACTAAGTATGTGGTACAGTCTCTCCTTTACAGTCCTAAATGGGCAGAGGTGATTGGTGTGGACACAGGTATCTGGCTGTACGTGCTGAGAAAAGCAGGGACCTGACAGCTGTCCATGAAGGTCTGTGAGGAAAGCTGTCCCTGTTCCTTAAAGTGCATAAGTAGATATGGTTTGCAGCCAGACTATGAGTGTTCAATTCTATAGGCAGGGTGAAATCAGGCATGAAGTTCATGGACCGTTATGCCTGCATGTAGGGAAAAGAACTGTTTCTGGCCCTGTGTTCCTGGCTTAGGGAGGCTGGCAGATTATTATTATTTTTCTCCCTGTGTGTTAAATTGTTCCCTTTCTAAGGTTGGGAGAATGGGTCAGGGCATGTAAGAAGGGGTCCTACTTCTGATCCAGGGTATACGTCAGTCTGGGGCCGGCTGGGGCACAGTGCAGAGTGGGGTCAGGGGAAGGCAGATAAAAGGGAGAGAGATTTATCCTGAAGGAAAGTTTTAGATCTACATGCACTAGGTTAGATGCAAGCTACTTAACTTTTGATGATCCAATGCTGTTTTTAACTCACTCTGGGCATATGAGTGGGCTCACCACAGCTCAGCCTCTCCCACTGTAGCCAAGACAAGTGCTGTCAGAAGACACTTTTCTAATGCCACAGCTGTCCTTACCATGCTCACTGTAGCTGATCTGCCTGCAGGGAGCTGATTCTTGCCCAGACAGGTCTGGTCAACCCTGGGTAACTTCTGGATCTACTCTGTCTTCCTTATCATTCAGTCAAATTTCTCAACTTTCCCTTTGATGTTCAGTGCTCCTAGAATGTCATACACAAAATGATTCATTTGTTTTTTGGGTCTTTGTTGTTAGAGGGATCACAGGAAGCATCTGACTATTCTACCGTCTTAACCCTGCCTCTCTGGTATTCTCAGCATTAGGTGCATCCATCAACTATCCTTCCCTCTTTTGACATACTCTCTCTTATGTGTGTCAAATTTCACCCTGTGCTTGAAATTCCTTGCACTTTTTCCCTTTTTAAACTCGTCTTAAATAATGCTCAAGTTAACCCACTTACCAGATCTACAAAGGAATGAAAAGCACCTTTCTCTGCATGACAGTCTTGGATAATATTCCAGCTTTGCTGGAAGTTGCTTTTAGGAGAGTGAACCCATTGCTACCTTTCCTCTGAGTGCTAATAACCTCTTCAACTTTGCATACTACATATAAACTTGATCCCAGAGCCCAGAATATATATATATATACACACACACATATATATATATTGCAGTGAGATGTTTTGCATACGTGATTGCCTTCCACTTGACTGTACTTTAACTCAGAGAAGAAGAGCAGATGGGTGAAGAGTGAAGAAAATGAACCGGGTCCTTATCAGTGCCTCCTCTTTTGCAGCAGGTACTTTGTATCAGCACTGTCTCTCTGAAGAGCCCGATGGTGTGGTAGTTAAGTGACTGGCCGCTTACTGAAAGATTGGAAGTTTGAACCCACCAATGGCTCCAAGGGTGTCTAGATGTGTCAATTTGCTTCCATAAAATTAAAAAAAAAAAATCAAACCCATTGTCCTTGAGTGACTTCTGACTCATAGTGACTCTCTAGGATAAAATAGAACTGGTTCTACAGGGTTTGCGAGGAGCAGCTGGTGGATTGAAATTGCTGATCTTTTTAGTCAACAGACAAAGTTTTTAACTACCATGCCACCAGGGCTTCAAATCCGTGAAGATTATCTCTCTGGAAAGCCTGTGGGGCCATTCTACTCTGATCCATTGAATCACTATGAGTCAAAATTGACTTGAAAGGGTTTTTGTTTTTCTTACTCTCATTCTGAGTGCTTCCCAGTATTACACTGTAAGTGTACTTACGCTCCTTTAACAAGAGAGAAAACAGCTAGAGATCATCCACAACTTGTAAGAGATTAGTCTGATACCAAGTGTGTACTTCTTCCATGTACTTCATTCTGGCATCAGTTCCTATGGTACTTTTTTACTCAGGTCTTCTGAAGAATTTTTCTTTGAAACACTCCATTTTCGACTAATGAGTGTGATTGAAAAATCAGAAGAAGTTCTTTTCTTAGCAGGTCATCAAACAGACAGCTCTTCTGTTGGAATGCTCTATAAGTATCAGCCGGCCTGTCACAGGGCAAGGTCAAATTAAAAGGTCTGCACAAAGAAAAAGAATGCTGGGGAAGTTAGACAGACAGTGATACAAACCCCACATGCGGTTAGAACGGTGAGTTCTCTGTGAGCTGGAACCAAAATTCTGAGCATTGGCAGTTTGTCAGGCCAGCAGATCTAGTCAGGTGCCAGGAAAATGGCTTACAGAATGGCTAGGATGGTAGGGTCCAGTTGTTGATAATCCTAGGTGACTTTTTAAAGTGTGGTCAGGTAACAAATGGCTACGCTCTCTCACACTCCTTTGAGTGAAGGACGTCTCTTATCATTCAGAAAGACTAGCTCTTCCACCAACAGTGTAACTTTTGGAAAAGAGACCACTGGCTAATGAAGAGAAGAGACATAGGTGCAGACAACTGCAAGCAGCCACATCAATCCTGGTGATGGATGAGGTAACAGATGTCAACGACAAGTGAACTTTACATGTGTGAGTGCTAACTAGAAAACCACTGGATGACTGGCTAGTTCCAGAACTTCTGGGAAAGAGAACAGTGTTATAAATGAGAGAACTGGGTGAAACAAGGGAAGTCTGGTGTTGTAAATGGTTGATGCACTTGACTGCTCATTGAAAAGTTGTAGGGTCCAAGCCTGCCCAGAAGCACATTGGAAGAAGGGGCTGGAGACTTGCTTCCAAAACCATCTGCTGTTGAAAACCTGTGGAACACAATTCTACTCTGACACATGAGTTGCCATGAGTTAGGGTCAACTCAATGATAGTGGCTAATTGGTTAAACAAGCATGAGGTTTATTAGAATACGATTTTAGAGGCCACTGAAATAAAGGGTTGATGAGGGGTTATGGCAATAGTGTCTTTATCATCACAGCAAATCAAAAGCATAATAAAGTACCTAAAAGACATGTTGCTAAATATTGTCTGAGAGAAAGCTTTTTTCCTCTAGCAGTTTACAAGACAGGGTGCAGAATGTAATTACAGCTGGCTCTGCAGGGGGATTACCAAAAATCCACAAGGGTCTTTACGTGTAATATTTTATTTAATCCTCATACAACCTGATATGTTATATGTAACATTGTTTTCCCCTTTTGATTTTTGTGGAAACTCAGGCTTGGAGATGCAGGCAACTTCTCCAGACAAGTAGTGTTTAAGAACTAGAACTGGAACCGGGTCTCTTGGGCTCCAGTAACCAAGGCCATTGCCACTGGACAATGCTGCTTTCTGTGTGGCTGTTCTCCACTTTATTTCAATGGACTATATTGTAGCTATCAGGGTCTACTGCATTTTAAAAAACAGTCTTTAAGACATAATAAAAATATCTTTAAATCATTATTAACTGAAGAATGTGCATATGCTTACCACTGGGCTAAGTTGTTTGGTTTAATTAAAACTGTGAACTTTAATCAAATGTTTCCATATGTGTTAGCTAAGTTTAGAGTCCTAGTAGGAAATGCAAAGCTGACGATGTTTAAATATCACTATTGAACGGAAACCATCATCATTGTTCTATTTCAAAGCAGAATAACTGGTTTTCAGAACTGGCATTTACACAGAACATTATTTTGCCAAGCTGATAATTAAACTTCCTTGCTGAAATTAGGATCCTGGACTTAAGTCATGGAGTAGCTACTGAGACCAGATGCTTCCAGATGTGTGTATGTGTGTGTATGATGGTGATGTGGATGTCACATAATTGAGGAGAATATTGGAGAGATTGGTTCAGGTGGGGAAACAGAATGAAACACCAAATCAAAGGCAGGAAGGATGTTAGTTGCACGCTGCATTGCATAAATCAAAGAGGCAGCAGACGATACAGCTTTAGTTTTGGAAATGAAGAGGAAAAGGAAATATTTTCAAAATAATAAGAAAAACTGACAGCCTACTAGAGAGAAGAAAGAAAACATAATTTTAAAAGTGTGTCTTAAGTAACTAAGAAGCTAATTATAAAATTGAATATTTAATAAAGCTATTAGGATACGGTTATTTTTATAGTACATACTGAATCTCACAGGACTTATGGAAAGTTGAATACTATCTTTTTTCTTGAGTTCACCATATGTATATTCTGTCAAAATGGTTCTACCATTTAGCCATATCTTTTTTTCTCTAAGACATGCAACAATTCAAACCTTAAGCTGCTGTGAAGACATACATTTACATGTAGAATTCTCATACAACCTTTGTGTTTATTATTTTACTTTTAACATTTTAGATCCTGGCCTTGAGAAAATTCACTTCATTTGAATGAAAGATTGCAGCACCCCCCGCCCCCATTTACTATAAGATCAAAAATGGTATTTTATTTGCCCATCTGGAGATCCCCAAATGTGTAATGCTTGCACTTGTGGAGACCATCTGTTGTGAATGGAGACACACATGGAAACTTAATCCTTGAACCTCTTTTTTTAACTTTCTCTTCTGCTTGCCTGGAGTAGAAGGCAATTCAGACCTTCAGTCACTTGCAATAGCAATTGCAGGCCAGGACAGGCTGCTGCCTTTTAATGTCACAAACACTTTCATTTGCCTAACTGCAAACATCTCTCTGCAAAGATCTAAAGAGTGAAAAATTTTTGGCACTGCCTTCATCCAAGAGCATTATACAAATTGAAGGCCATAATCAGAGCTGTCCTTCCTGGGCTGCTACTTGGGCCATTCTCAGAATGAGGGAAAATCTCCAGATATCATTTCCAGAAACCCTGGTTGTATAGTAGTTAAGTGCTATGGCTGCTAACCAAAAGGTGGGCAGTTCAAATCCACCAAGCACTCCTTGGAAACTTTATGAGGCAGTTCTACTCTGACCTCCAGAGTCGCTATGACAGCAGTGTTTTTGTTTGTTTGTTTGTTTTCTGTAAATATATCTATGTTCTCTCTAAGGAACTCTGAACATCCTGAACATGGAGAAAACACTCCCTCGGCCAGCGTGTTGTTATTTCACACATCCTTGTGTGTTCCCATTTGAACTTGGGTTAAATTTTTCTCTTGATTAAAAAATCATTTAAAAATGATGTTACTTATAAAGAAGAAAAACAACAAGTTACTGTGTGGCCCCATGTGTGTAAGAATACAATTGTGTTTCATAGAGTTTTTAATGACTCATTTTTCAGTGGTAGATTGCAAGGTCTTTCCTTCGAGGTGCTTCTAGGTGGGTTGCCATGGCTAAGCTTTGGGTTGGTAGCTGAGCGCTTAACAATTTCTACCACCCACGGACTCCTGATGTTACTCACAGAGTTACCTGGGACTGGACTGTGCAGAGGCAAGTTTGGATGCTGATAAAACTTCAGACTTGCACTATTTTCCCTTACTTAGCTTATCTGCAGGTACAGTTTCATGTCTGTAAATGCCATGAGTGAGTTCATCAACTCAGCTGGCTTGATGCTAACACCCAGTGTATAGCTGAGAGCATTGAAGCCAGAGTCCTTGTCTGGAAGCTGTCTACATCATGCTGTCACATGACCCTCCCAATGACATTATCACCTGACTGTGCTGTTGAAGTCAACAAAGCAGCAAGCTTGCCATTAAAGTCAACAAAACCACGTATTAGAATTTATTTTAAAACCTCTGCTTTGCATTCTACATTGTCTTGTTCTTCAGTCTTTTACGTTTCTGTGCAATGTTTCTGTGTTGATGCTTTCTTTGCTCTCATCTCTTACAGCCTTAGTCCAAGAGCTAGTCATCAGTTCCACTGGTGATTAGAACTTCTTTCTTGATGGGATATTGCCTTTAGCTTAACCAGCCTCTAAAATTTCTCAACCTTGCCACCAAAGTGGTGTTTCTAGCTTTTTCACTTTTCAAACTATAAGCATGAGTTAACTTTGTGTACTCTTCTTAGAAAATGTACTGGTAATGGCCATAGCAGTTTTTTTATTAAAGTTGTATTCACAGTAGCAGCACAAAATTGAAAACAATTTGAGTGTTGAAACATAGGGAATTGGATTAATAATTTACGGCATATGAATGTAATTGAATATAGTGCAACCAATGGTTAATAATTTAGAAAATGTTCACAATACGTTAAGGGAAGAAAGTAACTTAAAAAAAACAGTGTGTGAAGCATCCTCAAGATTTGTAAAGTAAGAAATTTATACCTCTATGTAGAGAAAAGAAAGGCTGTAAGTACACACATTGAAATGTTAATAATGGTCATCTCTGTGTAGTGAAATGACAGTTTTTTATTTTTTCTTTATTTTCTTTTTGAAATACTCTACAATGAAAATATTTTAGAAACCAGGAAAAAACAATATTTCAGAAAATAGGCAAAAACACATCATGTAAGAAATTTTGCTTGCCTTTTACTATTTCAGAACATTTATCTAAACAGATCTATAACTTGGGTGGCTAGAAATGGTGTTCTGCTTCCACACTAAGGAGATGATGAAAATTTCTTATTATGTGAGTCAAGTCAGCTGAACCTCCAGAGTTCTAGGATGCTCCCTATGACCAGTAGGTGATTTGCAAACACTCAAATCCATTTCTGTTTCAACCTTTTTCAGAAATGATAGGATGTACTGTATTTCTTCCTGGGCAGCGCCTTTTATTGGAGATCATATTTAGTATCATCAGTCCCTTGGTGATTAACCTGCAGCAGAGCCCATCTTCCTTAATTTCTTCAGTGTTCTACCAGAACCGCTTACTTAGAAAGCCTGGTAGCCTAGTGGTTAACTTCTATGTCTGCTAATCAAAAGGTTGGCAGTTCAAATCTGCCAGGCACTCCTTGGAAACTCTGTGGGGCAGTTCTACTCTGTTCTATAGGGTTGCTATAGGGTCACTATAAGCTGAAATTAACTCGACAGCAGTGGGTTTAGTTTGGGTTTGGATTAATCCCTTACTTTGTTCAGTCTAAGATGTGATCTACTGAATAAGTAACAGCCAGGCAAAAACTGCTTGAAGAGAGTTGCCAGACAGAGGACTGAGATTTGTGTGGTGACCAGAGACCAGGGACAGCTGGGGACATCCAGGGGGTCAGAAATCAGGAAGACTGTAGGGAAAAACGCCAGGTGGATGAGCCAGGGTCAACATGTGTTGTTTAGGACCCTTCTGCACAGCTCTAGATAAATTGACTGATAAATTAAGAACAATCTTACTCCAAATCCACTTCTGTCACCAGTCCCACTCACTGATACTACATGCCTCTTTTCTGAATTCACCCAAATCAGTTCAATATTTTTTATACTTGTATTGTTTTAAAGATTCTTGATAGACAAGAGTTAGTTATATGCCAGTTTTTCCATAAACTTTGATCTGCATCAACTAACATAGACTTTGCCCACATGTGCCAATATTGTCTTCACTTCTGTGTCTTTTCACTTCTACTTATCACAGCTAAAGTGAATGTGAGTCAACTTTACACTTAACTTCATGATTTATTTAAGAGTATGTGGCTAAACAACTTCAAATCTGTATTGACTTTCTGTTTAAATGTTAATCTGGGTAAGAGTCATGACAGTTATGTCATGAATCTCTTTCGATTACTATTGAGAAAGTAACTGGATTTGTTTTTTTCCTAAAATTGATTTGCTATTTGGCAAGTGAATCTTTAAAATGTTAGCTTAAAATGGAATCAACTGAAAAATCATTCTAGATTATGTTAAGCTTTATAACTATGGCACAAGCTACCCTGTAAACAGTAGAATTATAATTTTCTCCTTTCTCTGTCTATTAGTGTCCTACTTTATCTACAAGACTTGACCATAAATATCTTCATAAAGCTTTCTTATGCTGTTTTACCCACCAGTTCTCTGGTGTCTCTTCTGAGCTACCAGGTCAATGATTCTTTCAAAAATAGTTACTATATGTTGTGCTTACTATGAACAAGTGAAAAAACAGATCAGTGTTCTTGCTTCCATGGAGCATACAGTCAAGTGTAACAAATTATGTGAAAGAAAAGTAGAAGGTACTATGAGAAAGGACAATGGGGACCATTCTGTGATGGAGAGTTGTGGAAGTCCTCCTGGAGGTAGTGTTGTTTGTGTCCTGAGCAATGAGCAGGATGGAGTGGGTGAGGAGGATAAGCTGGTTCTAGTTAGAGGGAACAATGGGGGCCCCAAGATTCTGAAGCTCCTAAGAACTTGATGCATTCTAGGAACTGAGACAGCCCCATATATCTGGAACATAGTGAGGGAGGGAGAAAGCATTAGGAGATAAGATTGAGAGGTAAAGCAAGGCTAAGTCATGCAGTGTTACATAGACTACCGTAAGGATGTTGAATTTCATCTTGAAAGCAACGAGACACATTTGAGAAGCCTCAAGCAGACCAGTAAAAGAGTAAGACTTGGAGCTTGCAAAAAAGCTCTTCGATAAGAATAGACTGTAGAAGGCAAAAGAGGATGAAGGAAGACCAGTTAATAGGCTCATGCGTTAATCAAGGGAAGAGATGCTAGTGGCTGGTCCTAGGAAGACGGCAGTAGAGATAAAGACATGTAGGCACATTTAAGATGTAACTGATTGTTGACATGACTCACTTGGTGCTTATGACATATTACGTACGTAAACTTGTTGTGTACTTTTCGCCAATTTCCTTGTTGTCCCCTTGAAGTTAGGGGTTATGTTTACATCTTTTATACCTCATGATGACTCAGACGTATCTTACACTCTAGAAAGCTCTGTGGGTTAATTAAGAGCAGATTTTGTATTACTATTAGTAGAGCTGCCCAGTTTCTTTTCACCTAAGCCTGATTTCTCTTAGGATACGATAGCCTTCACTTGCTCAGGGTCTAGCTCCTGTCCTTTCTCTGGCATCACTTACAAGAAAAAATAGCTTGGAAGAAAGAAAAATAAAATTAAACATGGTAGCAGCTAATGATGCAATAAATTTCCATTAGTCTTTCTTTCCATACACTATAAAAATATATTTTTTTAAACACTCTTGGGGTAAAAGAATGCTTTTCCTTTAGGAGTTCTCCCAGAAAAAACCAAAAAGATCATACCACATCAAAAGTAGAGCACAGACTATCATCTTGTATTTTATTTTTTCTATAGCAAGAAAAGACGTGAATTATGACAGAGAAATTGTTAGAAGGGTACCTTCTGGAGGCAGGATTTTTTCTGCAGAATGAGCAGCATCTGTTTGGTGCAAATGGAGGAGCACCCAAACATCTCCCTCCCCAAAAGATCTCCAATGACCTATCAAACCTTGCAAGTTCTCGAATCTACTCTCATTTGGACTACGGTGCTGAGCACGTTGTTGTTAGATGCTGTTGAGTTTATTTTGACTCAGTGACCTTCTGCAAGAAAGTAACACTGCCCCATAGGGTTTGCTAGGCTGTGATCTTTGTGGGAGTATATTGCCAAGTCTTTCTCCCACAGAGCTGTTGAGTGAGTTGGAACTGCTTACTTTTAGGTGAGCGGCCTAACTACGATGTGACCAAGAGTTCCTTTTTA